>CM054058.1:282540301-283815809 GCA_028641055.1 Alopecurus myosuroides
ATTCTAGACAACAACTTTCTCTCATATAATTCAACTTGAAACAAGTATAGGAAATCACAATAAAGGTGCAAAAGGAAATCATAATTGGTGAAGTCAAACTCCGTTCTTGGTCAGAGAACAATTAACAGGTTGTACTTACCTTTCGATCTGTCAGGGGGTTACCCCCGAGTAGGGGTAAGCCAAGTGGTAAAAGGCAAAGATCAGTGTACTGTTGGCCGGGTTGGTGGCTACCCGGTACCCCTCTACCCGGTAGTCTCTATCCGGTCATAAGTATTGAAGACCAAGAGAAGATATCAAGCAAGTTTGTATTCGTCCGGATAGCGTTCAAGTGGTCCGAGTAGATGGACTGCGTTCCTACTCGGGCAAGAATTTAATGGAGCCGTTCTGACAAGGGATCCCGCGTATCCTGCATCCGTACCGGCGTGCGGTTCAACTTACGGAGCGCGTGATTATCCGCGCTACGGTGTGGCTACAGTGAGGTAGGCGCCTGTCAAGTCATGTCACTGACAGAGGGGACATGACAGGTATAGGGGCCTACTCTATCTCACTGACAGGGTGGACAGGTCCCATCTCCCGAACGGCGCGACGACTTCCCGCACCCGCGTCAGCGAGAAGCCGGAGGCGTGCGCTGTCCTGCAGTGGGAATGTCCCATCAAGTGTACCTTATAGTCTTTCTTTATTCGGCTGGGCACCGGTATATAAGGTGCCCTGTCCCCTCCTGCGCGAGGGACGTTGCTTCACTTCGCATTTATTACGAGAACCAGCACTAGAGCTAGAGAGGACAGACGAGTGGCTACTCGGCCAAGATACATACTTTATTCTGTGGCTACTCGGAGATCACACATATAGAGAGAAAGGCAGGAGTAGGGGTGTTACCTCCACACGAGGGCCCTGAACCTGGGTAGATCTTGTTGTTTGCGGTGCTAGAGATTCCTACGCGCGGCTACTCGCCGTGCGATCCCTCCCCGGATACCTCCAGCGTCCATCGGCCCCAACACTTTAGCCATCCTATGGCATCTGCCGTGATACCACCATGACAATTGGCGCCCACCGTGGGGCTACCAGCGGCGCTGGCTGGAGTTCATGTTCGGACGGGACTCGTTTCTGCTACGGGGGAGCGCGTGGTCTGTGGCCTTGTCCACAGATTCGGGTACTTCGACTTCGTCACCGACAACGCCGGAGATTTCGGCGGTAGGCCCATGCCGGCAGGCGGCTCGGTGCTCTCCTTCGGCACGCATCTGGTCTACGTCGCCACCACCGTCATCCGCGAGTTCCCGGAGGAGGTGCTCGTCGTGGAAGATCCTCCTGCTGTACTCGCTGCCCGTGGGAAGCCAATTGGCTGCTCTGCGGACAGCGTGGAGGTGATGATGACAGGCCCGACTATCGATGCCGGGAAAGGCGCGACCGCTACCGCGGGAGTCATCGAGGAACCTGCTGGCCCAAGTGCTGGCCCAAGGGTTCACAAGCCCTACGACGCGCCCCACAACATTCCGGGTTACGTGCCTCCTTCCACGACTACGACGATACCGGCATCCGCCGTGCGGATAGGCATGCCGCCTCCCACCGAGGTTGAGCTCATGACCATGAGGGCACAACTCGAGCAGCAGCGTCAAGCGCTACTCGCGGAGTCCCAGGAGCTAGAGAAGGTTAGGCTTGAGCTTAACCTAGATCAAAACGAGTACAACAGGGCCCACGGCTTTACTCCTGTGTTTAGGAAGCCTAGCAGGCTAGGCGCTACTCGTCGAAACCTAGGCGCTGAGATGTCAGTAGTTGGTGGGGCTACTAGCCAGTCTGCTAGTTTAGACACTGCTACTAGGCCCAAGTATAGTACCCCCGCCAAAACTCTTAGGGCTGCAGAGGCAGTGGCTGCTGAGTTGCCGCATCTCGCTGGCGACGCGCACGCTAGGCAGCAGGATAGGCTCAATGAGCTAGTGCTAGAGGCTGCTAGGCAGAACGAGAAGTTCCGGAAAGCCAATCCGGGTGCTGGCGCTTCTCAGCTTGTGCACTCGCACGCGGTCAGATCTACGGATCAGGCCTCATCACCGCTTCCAGGAAGTGAGAGGAACCAGAGTCTGAACTCGGGGAAGAGCAAACAGATGCAGGTGTACGACCCGGCTGTCGCCGCGAAACAGCGCGTTGTGCCGCGGCAGCCCGGTCAGAAACACAACACTGCATGAGCAGGCTATCAAGCCAATAAATCTCACAGCAAGAGGCAGGAAGGAGACCATGCAGGACCTTCTCGGCGTGACGCCGCCCAGCCTACCCGGCAGAGGACGCAGCAGCCAGCGGCAGCACAGCCGCGTGCGGCTGCGCCAGCAGCCAACCTGGAGGTGCAGCCCGCAGCTGTGCATGAAGATCGCTATGATGATGGGTACTCGGCGATGGGGCTAGCCGGGTATGCTGACCTAAGAGATATTACCGACCGTCTGGGTGACCGCATGCTGGAGCCCAGTGACGCAAGATACAAGCTGGACCGGATCAATCGTTCTGCGCAGCTCGAGAACAGGGGGCCACCCTGCCCAGACTTCTCTGGTCTCCGCATCATGGAGGAGCCCTCCGTGAACCATTTCCAGCTGGCTAGGGGGACCAAGTGCTATGATGGCAGCACCAAGCCGGAAGACTGGCTGAGCGACTATGTCACCACTGTGCACATTGCAGGCGGCAATCGGAGATGGGTTGTTGCGGTATGTTCCGCAGATGCTGGAGGGACCTGCTCGGACTTGGCTCAACAACTTGCCGAGAGATAGCATCAACTGCTGGCTGGACTTCTCGGAAGACTTCATCAGCAACTTCACCAGCACGTACAAGAGGCCGAATAGGCCGCAGCAACTGTCCGCTTGCAAGCAGCGGGAAGAGGAGACTGGCCGAGAGTACCTTACTCGGTGGAGCACTTTGAGGAACACCTGTGAAGGTGTGAATGAGGCCCAGGCCATTACTTGGTTTGCTCAGGGCTGCAGACATGGCAGCATGTTGTGGCAGAAGCTGCAGAGAGAGATGCCTAGTACGCTCGCCGAGACGATCAAGATTGCAGATATGTATGCACTCGGTGACCCAACTCAGCCTCTGCTTGATTCTCCTGAGCCGAGAAGGAAGCACCATGACAGCAGTAGGCGCAATGACAGAAACAAGCGCAGAGGTGACCGCATTGATACTCGGTGTGATCCCGAGGAGGTGAATGCTGTGACTGCAGCTGCTGGGGGTAGCCAAAGGCAAAAAACTGCTGGAGCCCAGTACGGGCAGAACCAGAATCAGGGCCAAGGCATCAAGAAGACGTACAATGCTCCCCAGCAGGGTAGCGGCAACCCGGATCCAGCCCCGAGCTTTATCTTTGAGAACATGAAGGTTGGGCCATGCAGCTTCCATACTCGGCATCCGAGTAGGCCAGCCAACCACACTACCCGGCAGTGCAGCTGGTGGGACCAAATAAGGAATGAGGATGCTGGTCAGCTGCCTCCTCCTCCTCCTCCTCTGCCACATGCGAATGCCAATGTGCAGCCTATTCGGGCAGCTGCTCCTAGGCCTGCAGTGTTTCCGAGAAGGGAGAACGTGAATCAAGTGGGCCAGGGAGCCAACCGCAACTACAACAACGGCAACCACAACTTCAACAACAACAGCAACCGCAACAACAACAACAACAACAACAACAGGAACAACAACAACGGCAACAATGGTGGGGGAGACCGCAACCAGTACCAGGAACACCACGAGAGCTACATGATCTTCACCACCGAGCCAGCTGACAAGCAGTCACTGCACAGGCGTGCGATGGAGGTAAATGTTGTGATCCTAGCTGTGCCTCACTACCTGCACTGGTGCAACCAAGAGATCACTTGGTCCAGAGCTGATCATCCCAGGGTGATGCCCAACCTGGGTAGCTATGCTCTGGTGGTGGATCTCACCTTCTTGGGAACTCAGAAGAATGTCAGGTTCAGCAAGGTGCTGATCGATAACGGCAGCAGCATAAACATCATGTACCGGGATACACTGGAGAAACTTGGCCTTGCCGAGAACATACTGCTTCCCAGCAGGACCACATTCCATGGCATTGTGCCGGGAGTATCTTGTGCTCCAATCGTCCGCATCTAGGTGGATGTTCTATTCGGTACGAGGGAAAACTGTCGCACCGAGAGCCTGCAGTTTGAGGTAGTTGATCTTCAGAGCCCATACCATGCTCTACTCGGTAGGCCTGCCCTCAGCAAGTTCATGGCCTCTACCCATGCTGCCTACCTGAAGATGAAGATACCTGGTCCCAATGGTGTCATCACCATCTCGGGTGATTACATGTGTTCCTTGGAATGCGCGTCTGCTAGTTCTCAGCTGGCGGAGGCCATGGTCATTGCTGCAGAGAAGAAAAAGATACATGAGGTGGTCGCTATGGCGCAAGCAGCGCAAGTCGGTGCGCCTGGCATGCCGAGTTCCCAGTACGGAACTGCATTCCAGGCATCCTAGGAGACAAAGAAGGTCCAGGTTGATCCTGAGTTCCCAAACCGTGTTGCCATCATTTGCGCCGGGTTGGGAGAGAAATAGGAAAGCGAGCTCATCCACTTCCTCCATGAGAATCGGGATGTCTTTGCATGTTCCAATGAGGATCTCCCGGGCGTCCCGAGGGAGTTGGTTGAGCACTCGCTACATGTGCGGCATGACGCCAAGCCGGTTAAGCAGGCTATGCGCCGCTTTGGTGATGAGAGGAGGAAAGCTATCGGTGATCAGATCACCAAGTTGCTGATAAGCAACTTTATCATGGAGGTACTGCATACGGATTGGCTAGCCAACCCGGTTATGGCCGAGAAGAAGAAGGAAGACCCCAAGGCCGATACCGCATGGCGCATGTGCGTGGACTACACCGACCTGAACAAGGCCTGCCCCAAGGATCCATTCCCGCTACCCCGCATAGATCAGGTGATCGATTCCACTGCTGGTTGTGAGCTTTTGTCTTTCATAGATGCCTACTTTGGTTTTCATCAGATAGCTCTCAACCCGGATGATCAAATAAAAACTGCCTTTATTACCCCGTACGGGGCTTATTGCTATCGTGTCATGTGCTTTGGGTTGCGGAATGCTAGGGCTACCTATCGGAGCTGCATGCAGAAATGCTTGCATGATCAAATTGGCAAAAATGTGCAGGTGTACGTAGATGACATTGTCATCAAAACGAATAAAACACATACTCTGCTTAGTGACATTAAGGAAACCTTTGCCAACTTGCGCAAGTACAGGATGAAGTTGAATCCGACTAAATGCACCTTTGGCGTCCCGGCTGGCAAGCTACTCGGCTTCTTGGTATCTAGTCGGGGCATTAAAGCCAATCCTTCAAAGATAAAAGCTATAGAGAGCATGTCTTTGCCGAGATCACTGAAGGATGTGCAGAAATTCACTGGATGCCTGGCTTCTCTGAGCCGCTTTCTGGGCAGAATGGGCGAGAAGGCCTTGCCTCTTTATCAATTGATGAAGAAGAGTGACAAGTTTGTCTGGACACCACAAGCTGTTGTAGCATTCAAGGAACTGAAGGCCATGCTGGGTAGCGCTCCCATCCTGGCTAGTCCGCTACCCAAAGAGCCAATGTTGATGTATATTGCAGAAACCAACTGAGTAGTCAGTGTGGTGATTGTGGTGGAAAGAGAAGAGGAAGGCAAGATTGTGCAGCGGCCAGTGTATTATCTCAGTGAAGTGCTATCCAGCTCCAAGCAAAACTACCCGCACTACCAGAAGATGACTTACGGCGTGTACCTAGGCGCCAAGAAGCTGAAGCACTATATCCAAGAGCACCCCATCACGGTGGTGAGTTCTGCTCCCATCTCGGATATCATGGGCAACAAGGAAGCAAGTGGCAGAGTAGCCAAGTGGGCGATCGAGCTAGCCGCGTACACTCCTCTGTACGCAAGAAGAGAAGCCATCAAGTCACAGATTCTGGCGGATTTTCTAGTGGATTGGGCTGAGGTGCAGTATGAGCCTCCCTTGCCGGAAACCAATTACTGGAAGATGCATTTTGATGGCTCCAAAGTGAAGGAAGGCCTTGGTGCTGGCGTAGTGCTTACGTCACCCAAGCGAGATCAACTCAAGTACGTGCTGCAGATTCATTTCAAGGCATCTAACAATGTGGCCGAGTATGAGGTCGTGGTACACGGCTTGAAGGTAGCCAAGGAGGTTGGCGTGCAGCGTATCATCTGTTATGGCGACTAAGATTTGGTGGTGCAGCAGGTATCCGGCACCTGGGATGCTCTGGATGCCAACATGGCATCATATCGGTTTCTGGTGCAAACCATGACTGGCTTCTTTGAAGGATGTGAGTTCCAACATATACACCGAGCAGAGAATGACGCAGCTGATGAGTTGTCCAAGTTGGGGTCTTCTCGGCTGTTCATCCCGGCTGGGATTGCCTTGGAGCATTTGAGAAAGCCATCCATCAAGCCATCCCCCAACTCGGAGTCTATCTTTGTTCCTTCTATGCCAGGAGAGGAAGCTGTTCCAATGCAGATTGACTGGGAGGCTGCAAAAGAGAACCCGGGGACTGTCGTCTCCAACCCGGGGACTGGCACCTGCAACCCGAGGACTGCTCCATTCAACCCAAGGACTGTCGCATTCATCGAGGGGGTCCTTGCCGAGTACTCGGGGACTCGTCTCCAACTCAGAAGAGGTATTGGTGGCTGATCCAATGGAAGTGGACGAACTAGTGTTTCCCACACGGGAGACACCGAGTTGGGCTCTGCCCGTATTATCCTTTCTAACGGATGGCACCTTGCCGAGCGACGAGGTTACGGCCAGGCAGATACAGAGAAGATCCAAGGGCTACACTATCCTCAACAATGTGCTGCATAGAAGAAGTCCTACTGGCGTGCTGCATCGCTGCCTTGGAGCATTTGAGAATGCGGACACCACGCCTCTTCTCGGGCTCTGGTCAACAAGGCTTTCCGGCATGGCTTCTTTTGGCTCACTGCCTTGAAGCAAGCTGAAGATATAGTGAGAAAGTGCAACGGCTGCCAAAGATTTGCAAGTAAGATTCATATGCCAGCTTCCGAGTTAAAGACCATTCCCATTACTTGGCCATTTACAGTTTGGTGTTTGGATATGGTGGGTCCTTTCAAGCCGGCTAGGGGCAACATGACTCACATCTTGGTCATGGTTGACAAGTTCACCAAGTGGATTGAGGTCAAGCCTATTCGGAAGTGTGATGGAGCCATGGCTGTGAGTTTCCTAAAGGATGTGATCCTGAGATACGGCTACCCGCACGGCATCATCACTGATAATGGCACAAACTTTGCTGAGGGTGCTTTTGCGAGATTCTGCAAGGAGAAGCGGATCCGGCTAGATGTTGCATCTGTTGCGCATCCGGCCTCCAATGGGCAAGTTGAGAGAGCAAATGGCATGGTGCTATCCGGCATAAAGCCAAGTCTGGTGGAGCCATTGCTGAAAACACCTGGGTGTTGGCTGGACGAGTTGCCGGCGGTGTTGTGGAGTCTAAGGACTACCCCTAACCGATCAACCGGATACACACCATTCTTTCTGGTATATGGAGCTGAGGCCGTGTTGCCCACTGACCTAGAGCATGACTCGCCCCGAGTAACCCTCTACACTGAGGCAGAGGCGAGAGAAGCTCGAGAAAATGACGTTGACCTGCTAGAAGAAGCAAGAGAGTTAACTCTGTCACGATCAGCTGTCTACCAGCAAAACTTGAGGCGTTATCACAGCCGGAAAGTGAACCCAAGGGTTTTCCGAGAAGGAGACATGGTCCTTAGGCTCGTGCAACGGACGACCGGGATGCACAAGATGTCCCCTCTGTGGGAAGGGCCTTTCATTGTGAGCAAGGCTCTGCACAATGATGCCTACTATCTAGTTGACGCACAGGCACCCCAGAAGAACAGGCCGGATAGAGCCGGATACAGGCCTGGAATGTAGCTCTACTCCGCCGTTTTCATTCATGAGCAGAAAGTTGTATGTACCTCCTCAACCGAGTTAAAACTCTAGTAGGCACTCCGAATTCAAACTCGGGGACTGCCTCTGTCCAAATTTGTTCTGTGTTGTTCTACTCTGTTTTACTTTGTCTACTCGGTTGCTCTACTTAGAATTTCATAAGGAAATTTAGTAATGTGTTTAAACCTAAGGGCCAACTCTTCGACTCTGCTGCTGTCCGCAACCCGGCTTCATGGCAAGCAAGAGAACAAGCCAAAGGTTAATGAGCACACGAAAAATTGCTAAGGAGAAGAGAGGTGTAGCAACCGAGTAGGGTGTTCTTCTCTGTTTTTATTGTCTTTTTTCGGCTAAGTGGTGGGCAGCGTTACTATGAATTTTTCTAAGTGGCTAAGTATTTGAACCTCAAACTTTGAAATCTTGTGACTCGACTACCAAAAAAGCCACAAGTGGCAGGTAAGAGCTGAGACGAAAAGAGAGAGTGGATAAAAAATGCAACTCGGGGACTTGCATATTAACGCAACCCGGCATTGAGCCAGAGTTGCTAAAAACTTCAACTAAAATAAAAACTGAGTAGCAACGAACATAATTGTTTTGGTTACATATGCACCCGGCATCCCGGGGATCTGATAAGAGTTTGGAGATAAAGATTTGCAGGGATTACACGGCAGTGGAGCCCGTGTTGTCAGCATCGGTGTTGACGGAGGCAGTCTGAGCGGAGGTCGCCGTGGCTGCTGAGATGGGGTCGGTTGCTAAGCTAGAGGCTGGAGTAGACTGGGAGCTGGGCATCAGGTAGACACCAGTGGTCGCAGCAGCAGTCGCGCCCAACTCGGGAGCTGGCTGCTGGATCACCATCTCGGTGGTGATGGTGTCCTCCTGAGTGGCGGGCTGCGGCTGCTCGACACCCGCATTGGCAGTCAACTCGGATTCCTCCGTGTTGCCCTGCTGCTCGGATTCCTCGGCCTCCTTGGTCTCCTCCTGCTCGGCTTCCTCATCCCCGGCACCCTCCTCGTCGTCATCATCTTCATCACCGTCCTCTTCATCATCATCTTCTGGCTCGGTGTCCGGCTCGGGGAGGCCGTCGATGTAGCCGCGGGTCTCGGCATAAGAGGTGACCTCATAGGCCACCTCTTTTCGGCGAGCAACGCAATCCGAATCGTTGGTCCACTTGGAGTCTTATCGGCGCTCGCGGATCTTTTGGAGGTCCAGGTTCTCATACCAGCTCAAGACGAAGTGCAGCAGCTCGTCAGCTCCTGCCCGAGCTACGGAAGCCCGCCACTTCTTGAGCTCTACCTTGACCTCGTCCAGATGATCAGCAATCTCACGGAAAGTTTCCGGGACCTCCTTCTCGGGCCAGAAAAGTTTGTGCAACTTAATACCAGTGGACACCATGGAGGTGCCCAGGCCCTTGAGGGAGCGGATCTGCGTCTTGATGCTGAGAGGGTAGTCGTTGATGGTGGAAGTATTGTCAATAGGTAGACCAGCAGCAGCCCTGGCCTGTCGTGCCTTGTCCATAGCGGGCACGCCAGCGGAGCGGAGTTATGGGAAGATATCTTCGTAAGGAACTAGGTTGAGTCAGAAGCAGAACCGAGAAGAAGATAAAACAAAGAAGAAGAAAGAGGGAGCGGCAACTCACATTCCATTTCAACCAGCAGTTGCCCCAGCTTGATCTTCCAGTCATTCTCGTCCGAGATGTGCCTGTCTTCGATGCGACGTGATTCCGTGATCTGAGTAAGAAGAAGCCGGTTATGTTCCTTCAGCATTGAGATCTCCATCTCGAGTGTCTGCTTCTCGGCTTTGGTGGTCTTCTCGATCTCCTTCTTCTCGCTGACGTGGTTGATGGCAGTTTGGAGCGCGGCTTGGAGATCGACTTGGAGCTGCTCGTATTCTTCTCTTTCGGTCTTGCGCTCCTTCTCGATCTCTGCTTCTCGGGTTTCCAACTGCTGCTGCACCTCGGCAGGCATAAGGCAGTTCAAGTGTTGCTCCCGGAAGTTCTTATACTCTTCTGCAAGAAGAACAACATTGTCAGCAGAGTAACCAGATAAGTAAAAAGACACAATCGCAGAGAAGAGGGAAAGAGGCTCACCTTCTAGAGTTTGGATCTTGCATTGGGCAGAGGCAGCAAAGACTTCGTAGTCCTGGTGTCTGTCCATCAAGTCCTTGAGTTTGCCTGCAGAGAAAACAACAATGAAGCAAAAAGCAAACACGGGCGTAAACACAAAACGCACAAACCGAAATGCTGAAAGCTTACCTTCAACTTCTGAGATCTGGAGAGTGCGGTCTAGGGTCATCTTTTCCATCGCCTCGCTATCTTTCTTGTCGGCTTCAAGAGCCTCGATACAATCTTTGGCGATGCGGTGGTTCCAGAGTAACCGACGGAAAACCCTAGTCCTCTTGTGGACGCTATCCTGCAGAGAAGAACAGAAAAAGTCTAAGTCTTTTGGGAGATTTGGCCCGAATAGATGTCAACTCGGTTGAGTCTTCAACTACTCGGCCCGAATCTCGGGGACTAGGGGAATGAGTGAGAGGAAAAGAAAACGAGAAGAGAAAGAAGAAACCAGCAACTCGGAAAATGCAAGAAGAAGAAGAAACACTTACCGCGTAGCCCTGCTCAATGTCCTCAATGTTCTTGCGCATAACAAACAGCTTTCCGGCAAGGGTGCAGGCAGGGCTGGCAACCGTCATGGCGACAGAACCAACATCAGCTTTGTTCCAGTCGATGCGGTAGTGGTCGATCTGGCCCAGTTCCATACCATTCCATTTAGGGTTGCCATGTGCCTGGCTGTTCCAGGCCCGATCGACGAAGCCTACTCGGTCCAAGATGGCAGTGAGACCTTCTCCTTCAATTTCGTCATCTTCCTCGCCGCGCGAAAAGAGCTCGGGAGTCGCTGCCTTCTTCCCCTTGGACTTGGAGGTTGTTCCCACAGCTTGGCTTTCTTTCAGAACGGCTAGTCGCTTCTCTCCCTTGGATAGCGGGATCTTATGGCGCTGCGACATGGTCATCATGTACTCGGGGTAGGTAGCGCTCTGCTTCTTGTCAGGGTCAGTGGTAACTCCGGAGGCAGCCGGGTTGGTGTTTGAACGAGAGGGAACAAGTGTAAGCTGGGTGCTCTTCACCTGCTTCCCGGACGGATCAGCTCGTGGCTTGGGAGGCGGCATCTCCTGCCCAGCCTGCGAAGCATTGCGCTTCGGCTGTATCCGGGTTTCTTCGCTCTTGATAATCTTCTTGGCGCTTGGAGAAGTGGCAGGCCGAGAAGGCGGTGGTACTTGCAGAGTAGGTTGAGGAGGTGTGGCTGCTGGCTGAGTTGGTGGAGGAATTGGTGCGCTGGGTGGAGTCACCTGTTGAGTTGGCGGCACGGATGGCCGGCTACCCGGTGCAGCGTCTCGCTGCACTTGGTCTTGGCGGGTGAGCTCCACCACATCTTCTTCTACCCGCTGCTCCGCAGCAGGGTCTGGCCTTGTATCAACAGTGTCGTCTACCCGCGGCCCGGCCGCGGGATCATCTTGAGCTGCAGCGTTGGTGTCTTGCTGCTGCTCGGGGTTGGCGTCTGGCCGCTCCAGGGCGGCATCGTCTCCTTCCTGCTCGGCAGCGTGTTCAGTGTTTTCCCCGGCTGTTGCAGCTGGGGGAGACGGCGGCGTCTCGTCGTTGGCAGCTTCCTGAGTAGTTGGCCGCACGTCAGGTGGCGACTGCTCGGTGGTGAGGTCTATTTCTACCCTGGCGCCGTCGTTCTCGGCGCCAGCATCTTGTTCTTCATCAACTGGGGAGGACGCAAGCGCCCTTCCCAGTTCCCTTCTTATCTTTTCCGGATATTGCTCTCGGGCACTTAACGCATATCCCCAAAATCTCGGACGGGAATATTCCGCGGCTGCTATTGATACCCGGAAAGTCCACTTCTTCCTGTTCTCTTACTTGCACCAGATACATAGGCAATCAACCTTTTATTATGAATGCTTGCCAACACGTAGGTGTCCCTTATTTTCTGTACTGCTACTCGATACTCGGATAACCTGTAACTTTCGCTCCGTCCAGTAATACCCGGACAATTCATAGTTCCCATGCCTCTTACTGACACTGCTTGCGTATATCCGGATAACTCATGATTTCCGAGTCTTATGTCTTGTACCTTTTTGTCTCGTGTTTCGCAGACTGAACCCATGGCTCCCAATAAACAAGGGAAGCAGCCGGCTAAAACTAGGATGACCCAATCGATATCCGCCAACTGGGCGCGATCCACCGTCACCAAGGCCAAGCTGGAGGAGCTGGCCGAGTTAGGGGTCCTTCCCCCTCAGGAAGATATCCACTGGAGAGTGCCGGGTGATGAGACCCGGCCTTCCCCTAACCCGGACGAGGTAATTTGCTTTGTCGAGCACGTGATCCGGGGGTTTCGCCCCCCGGGTCACTCTTTCTTTCGCGAAGTAGCCGTGGGCGGATAGGGAAGCAATCCAGCCCCTCCTCTCGAAAATAGCCGTCCTTTCCGCCCACGGTCTCACTGGGCTCAACCTAGTCAAGACTTGGGTAGAATTCCGCATCCAGCCCAATTCTATTCGCCCCAAACTGATGTGCGAATATTCGGGGCACGTTACGGACGCGCTTCGTTACTCCTCGAAGAACTATCCGGTGGGTGATACCAATAAAACCATCAAGAGCTTCCTGACCGAGAAGCTGGAGGTGATAAAGAGCATAGCCGGGTTAGCGCCGTTTACCCGGGATAACCCGGTTCCAACGGTAAAATCCGACACTTATACACTTATACTCTGACTTGATACAAACACTAACTCCCATTTTCATGCTTTTATTTCAGGCCGATAACATTTTCTGGAGTATCGAGACCCCTCCCAACTCGGGTAACCCAGAGGAAGAAGAGGAGGAACCGGTCGATACAGACGAAGGTACCACCCGGATTCCAATCACCCAACCTCTATCACTTTGCTTTCTTTTTCCAATTATACGCATACACCTTTCAGGGATGGATGACAAGGGTGACAACGACGACCAGAGGGACTCGGAAGAAACCGAGAGCGACAAAGGCGAAATTGAGCCGGAAGTCGAAGTCGGGACCAAGAGGAAAACCCGCGGGGTCGTCTTCAAGGTTCCATACCACTCCCTTGCTTCTAAACCATACTCCTTTGCTAACATGTGCGAGCTAAACCGAGAATTATCCGACTGGCCGTACTTGAAGGATCCACCCGCGACCAAGCGCAGAGTGACTCGGAACTTTCCGGGTGAATCCACACTTAACCCGGGTATCCCGTCATCCCCGGCTCGACGTGCTGGTATTTCTCAATCTCTTCCCGAATATCAAAGTTTTCCTTTTCCGAGTCACCCCTTAGCAGGGTAATTCCATGTCTTACTTTCTCAATGTTTATCAGCTTCGTCCGGGTCTAGCAGTGAGTTCCCCTCGGACTTCATGGTGAACCCTGGGTACGGTTCTTCTCCTGATGTTCTAATACTTTTCCATAATTTTCTCCAGTTACATGCTAACTGCTTATTTATACCATCCACAGAGCCACGGTCACCATCAGTGACCAAGAGAACATGGAAACCGACGACCCGGGTAAGGAGAGCCCGATTGATAATATGACTGCCGTGGCTGGCGGCGAGGAAGGGCGGCAAGTGCCACCGAAGGATCCGGCTGATCAAGAAGCCGAGTATCCTATAGCCTCGCACGCCCGCGAGGAGGAAGAGGCCACAGTCCTTGGTAGGGGGGGAGGCGAGCCAAACTCCGATACTCGTACGACTCGGATGCCTTCCCCTGCCAAGGAAAAGACTACGACTCCGGGTTACCAAGACCCCGGGTCTTCCAACTCGGACAATCACTCCTTCGACCAAATGATGAGCACCCTCCTTGCCATGAAGGCCACGGAGAACACTATACTAGAGCGCATGGCCGCTGAACACCGGGTAATACTAATTGATATCTCATGTTATCCATCTAGTCCCCAAGTTCCGAGTATAACTTGTCGGAGTTACACTCGGTACTCCGTTTAATACTCAGCTGATTATGATATCCGACTGACGTCTAACTTTCCATTCCTTTTAGGTGCAGGAGAGCCGGTCCGAGGAAATTTTGGCCAAGACCAATCAACTCCTGGACGCCGAGGTAAAGCTAAGAAAAGCACTTGAGTCCGAGGTGGAAAACTTGGAAAAAGATGTCACGGAATACAAAGAGAAATACACCACTGCTCAGGCTGCGCTGAAGAAACTATCGGCTCAAGTTGCCGACGCTTATCGTGTCCTCCTTGGTGAGATTTTGTTACTGACTGGTTCGTGTCTTGGTTTTTTGTTTTCTTGATCCATGATACCCGTGATGCTTTGATATAACCCATGTTATTTATATTGTAGGTGCTAACCTTGCGCCCTCAGAAGAGGATGACATCCAGAAGGTAAAAAACTTGAAGAATGTGCTCCGGAGATTCTGCGCCGGCACTAAATGGACCCTGGACACCATACAGTGGCCAACCGATGGCTATCCGGGTATGGAAACTTTGATCCATGCGTGTTCCACTGTACCCGCATGGATTGAGCTCTGGAAACGCTTGGCATGCCGAGTTGGGATGGCTCGGGGGCTAATGCTGGCTAAAGCCTACTTTCCAAAGCTTGATCCGGCAAAGTTGGTGGCCGGGTTTCCAGAATTCAAGGCTGATGGTTCTAGATTCGGCATCAAGGATTTCAAGGCTGTGCAGAGCGAAGTGCGTCACTCAGCAACTACAATTGCCGATTCTCTGGATCTAAGTAACTTCGTGACTTCATACGACGCCAATGGTAAACCTGTGAAGGAAGATATGCCTTTACCCTTCGATATTCTGGAGAAGTGGAATGCTGACTTAGCCAGGAAGAGGGAGGAAGCTGCAAAGAGGGAAGCCGACTTTAAGTCGACGCCCTCCTCCTCTACACCGGCTAGCCGCCCTCCTCCGGGTAACGATGCTGGGAAGGCTACTGGCCAGGACCCGGCTGGCAAGGGCAAGGACAAGATGGATGCCTCGACCCAAGATGCTGAGTGATCTTTTCTATCCGCTGTCATTTCCTATGCGTCAGTCGGCCAATGGGCCCTTTGAACAATTACTTTTGACGGTGCGTCTGTGCACCTTTGATACTAGTATCGAGACTTGTAATGCACTTTAATGCCTTGATATATCTCATGGCTCTTCTGGCCTTTGGATGATTTTGATATTTATCTGCCTTTGAGCTCATTTATTCTTGATATTCCGACTTACTTTATGGTTCCTTTTGTGAGACTCGGTTTCCGGGTCTCGTGGGTTTTAACAGGTGGACTTTTCTCTAAGTCCCCAAGTCCCCAAGACTCGGATTTTTGGGTTTTTGAGCTTAATAGCTAGATAATTTGTTTCTTTTTTCAACATCCCCAGTCCCCAAGGCCCGAACTTCCGAGTCTAGGGTGTTAGGTCTTTCAAATAGAACAAATTGTCTTTGCTAAAGCCCAAAACCTAGAGCCGTTTCACATAGGTTTTGAAGTTATGTTTAATAAACTGTGAGTTTCCGGTTATTAACCCTGTACTCTGCATAACTTGTGGTTTAGATGACCCTTTTGGCTCTCTTGTACTGTAAGCCGGCTTTGGATAATCATGTTGCTACATCTATACGAAGACAGGGTCAGGCAAGTCCCATTGGGCATCATGACTAATTGTGATCGTATGCGAGCAAATCATGCCACTTTAATGCGAGTCACATCGAGCTTAAGTAAGAAAAGTCAAGAAAGTTTGGCTCCTTTGTCCGGTTATAAGCTTGCAGCCGTACTCGTTTGCGAGTAATCGGCCCTTATAACTCATAGGCATCACGGCCGGGTCTTTGAGTTTGTAACTGTGCTATTCAAGCAATCAGCCCCCAAGACCTAAATATACGCAAACTGCTAAAGAAGCTAATGTACTAAAAAACAATAAACAATACTTACCTGGAAGAAAGATAAAAAGTATAACAGAAATAAAAAGTGATGAAGACACATGAAAAGGAAATGATATATTGTTTAACCATCTCTTTATTGATATGAGAAAAGTTAGGTCAGCAGGCCGCCTCATTAAAAACCCTCCAGTCCCCTTAGGTACCCTGGATAGGAAAAGAGTGCGTCTGAAACCTGCTGCCTGTTACATCGTGCAATTCCACTTTATGAATCTAGGCTATGCTAGGTATAGTAGGGACGCAGCTGAGCCACGTTCCATGGTCTTTCTTTCTCTTGCATAGATGAAGTGGTATGAGCGGTGTCATTAACTGTAGCCGACTCTTCCCTTGCATCTACCAAGTAATATGATCCATTGTGCAGATTCCGGCTTATGATGAACGGTCCTTCCCATGGCGGTGATAACTTGTGTTTTCCTTCCTTTGATTGTACCAGGCGCAGAACCAGGTCTCCTTCCTGGAAGACCCGGGTTTTTACGCGCCGGCTATGATATCTCCGCAAATCCTGCTGATATATGGCTGATCTCTCCAAAGCTTGGTCCCTTTCTTATTCTAGCATATCCACGGCGTCTTGCCGGGTCTTCTCGTTCTCCACCTCGATGTAAGCCGATACTCGAGGCGAGTCATGGATAATATCACTCGGCAATACTGCTTCTGCACCATAAACCATAAAAAACGGTGTCATCTGGGTAGATCTGTTAGGTGTGCTGTTGATACCCCAAACTACTGAAGGTAACTCCTCTACCCATGCACCAGCGGCTCTGATACACGGGACTCGCAACCGTGGTTTTAATCCACAAAGCAATTCCTGATTCGCTCTTTCCACTTGTCCATTAGCCTGTGGGTGGGCCACTGAGGCTATGTCCAAACGGATGCCATTGTTTCCACAAAACTTCTCCATCTCGCCAAGGGACATGTTGGTTCCATTGTCGGTAATTATGCTGTGGGGATATCCGAACCGATAGATAATCCTTTTCAGGAACTTGACTGCTGTAATTGCTTCACAATTGGTAACTGGCATTACCTCAACCCACTTGGTAAACTTATCAACCGCCACTAAGAGATGTGTCTTTTTGCAAGGTGACATGTGGAAGGGGCCAACCATATCCATACACCAAACCGCAAACGGCCAAGTTAGCGGGATAGTCCGCAATTCCATAGCCGGCACATGGGTTTGGCGAGCGTACCTTTGACATCCGTCACACCTTGCCACCAAGCGCTCCGCGTCTGCTAGGGCCGTGAGCCAGAAGAAACCATGTCGATAAGCTTTAGCCACAAGGGATCTTGTGGATGCATGATGCCCACAATCACCTTCATGGATCTCCTTGAGGATCTGTCGGCCTTCTTCTGGTGCTACACAGCGCAAAAAGACTCCTGCTGCACTTCTTTTGTACAACTCCCCATTGATGATAGAATATCCTTTTGCTCACCTCAGAATTTGTCTTGCTAATACCTCCTGCTGTGGTAACTCGCCCCGTGATAGGTAGGCCAGGAACGGCTCTGTCCACTCGGGAACAGCACGTACTGTGGCCACGAGCTCCAAATCTGGGTCTTGATTTGCCAGTTCATCCTCAGACTCGGTTTTAACCGATGGTCGCCATAGCTCATCCAGGAAAACATTAGGTGGAACCGGCTCTCTGCGCGAGCCGAGTCTGGCGAGTGCGTCTGCTGCCTCGTTTTTTCTTCTGTCTATGTGCTCCACCTCATATCCGGAAAAACATCCGGCAACCCTGTCCACCTCTCTGCGGTATGCTGCCATAGTTGCATCTTTTCTATCCCAAGTTCCTGAGACCTGCTGTACCACAAGGTCCGAATCTCCAAAGCATCGTATCCTCTTAATGTTCATCTCCTTGGCTACCTTTAAGCCGTGCAATAGGGCCTCATACTCGGCCACATTATTGGAACAATCAAAATGAATCTGCAACACGTAACTTAACTTGTCTCCTTTGGGTGATGTTAGCACCACTCCGACTCCTGATCCCTCGTACTGCTTGGAACCGTCGAAGTGCATTATCCAAGACTCGGAATTTGGAGCCATGGTGGGCATGCCTGTGTGAGTCCAATCGTTAATGAAATCAACCAGAGCTTGAGATTTGATTGCTGACCTGGACTCATAGTTGATGTGGTAATCTCCCATCTCGATCGCCCACTTGGCTATTCTACCTGTTGCATCCGAGTTTCTGATGATATCCGACATTGGTATAGAGCAAACCACTGTTATGGGGTGTTCCTGAAAATACGGCTTCAGTTTCCGGCTGGCCATGAAGACTCCGAAAACCAGCTTTTGCCAATGTGGGTAGCGTTGTTTTGCCTCTGATAATACCTCGCTGACATAATAAACCGGCCTCTGGACCGGGTGATCTTTCCCATCCTCCTTACGCTCGACAACAACCACTGCGCTAACCGCCCGGGGCCCGGCTGCAACGTATAATAGCATGGGCTCTTTAGGACCCGGGGCTGCTAGGACTGGTGCCTCGGATAACTGCTTCTTTAGTGCTTCGAACGCCTCGTCCGCCTCTTGATCCCATACGAATTTATCAGATTTCTTCAAGAGCCGGTACAAGGGTATTGCCTTTTCTCCGAGTCTGGATATAAACCGGCTGAGCGCTGCTACGCACCCTATGAGCTTCTGAACATGCTTCAAATTTTCTGGCTTTTTCAGACTTTGGATAGCTTTGATTTTATCCGGATTTGCCTCAATTCCTCTCTCAGAAACGATAAAGCCAAGCAATTTCCCGGCTGGGACTCCAAAGACACACTTTGTTGGGTTAAGTTTCATCTGGTACCTTCTCAGGTTCTTGAACGTTTCCTTTAGATCATCAATAAATGTCTCTGCTTTCCTGGTCTTGATCACCACATCATCCACGTATGCGTGAACGTTGCGTCCAATTTGGTCCTCAAAGCACTTCTGAATACACCGTTGATAGGTTGCGCCAGCGTTCTTCAATCCAAACGTCATGGTCTTGTAACAGAAGGCCCCAAAAGGGGTTATGAACGATGTTTTCTCCCAATCTTCCTTCTTGAGCTTGATCTGATGATACCCGGAATATGCGTCCAGGAAACATAATAGGTCACTTCCAGCTACTGCGTCTATGATCTGATCTATCCTTGGTAGTGCAAACGGATCCTTTGGGCAATGCTTGTTGAGACTTGTATAATCGATGCACATTCTCCACTCGTTGGTCTTTTTCATCACGAGAACCGGGTTTGCTAACCAGTCCGGGTGAAATACTTCCATGATAAAGCCGGTTGTAAGCAGCCGTGCGATTTCTTCTCCTATAGCCTTCCTTCTTTCTTCATTCATTTTTCTCAGGCCCTGCTTCACAGGCCTGGACTTGGGATCAACGTGCAAACTGTGCTCTGCCAGTTCTGTAGGGATACCCGGCATGTCGCTGGGCGTCCAGGCGAACACGTCCTGATTCGAACGAATGAACTCCACAAGTGCTTTCTCCTGCTCGCTGTCCAAGTTAGATCCTATAGCAAATTGCTTGGAGGGATCACCCTCGACAAAAGCCACCATCTTGGTGTCCTGCGCTGCCTTGAACTTTGCTCTCTCATCTTCAGTATTCGGCCTTTTTAACGTTGTTCTGTCATCCGGGTCTACTTGAGACCGGTAATACTTGAGTTCCTCTTTTCTGCAGGCTTGTTCAGCCATTGCTGCATCTCTTTCATCGCACTCAGCCGCTATATCCCGATTCCCATGTATAGTGATGGTCTGCTTTGGACCCGGGATTTTTAGCTGTAGATGCACATAACATGGCCTGGCCATGAACTTAGCGTAAGTCGGCCTTCCGAATAGCGCGTGATAAGGGCTGCGCAACTTGACCACCTCAAAAGTGAGCCACTCAACCCGGAAATTGTCCTTCGATTCTCCAAAAGCTACCTCCAGTGTGATTTTTCCCTCGGGGCACGCTGAGTGACCCGGTACTATCCCGTGAAAAACTGTCAAACTCTTCTGTAGCTGGGACTCCTTGAGACCCATGCGTAGAAAGGTTTCCCAATATAAGATGTTGATGCTACTGCCGCCGTCCATTAAGACATTTTTCAGCTCATAACCATTAACCTGCGGCGCAACTACCAATGCTAAGACTCCCGGGTGTTCTATCCTTTCCGGGTGATCCCTTCTGCTCCATGTTACGTCCTACTCTGACCATCTCAGGTATCTCGGAACGGCCGAGGCAACTGAGTTTACCGCCTTTTTCAGTATCTTTTTATCCTTGTTGGAAATTCCTGTAGTATGTACGTGGTATTGTCCCAACTGCTTGGGGTTGGCCTGGAAACCTCCAGCTCCCCCCTGGTTATTACCCGGATTTCCGCCTGCCGGGTTGCCGGCTGGGGGTGGGCCGTGGCCCGGGTTTCCACCCGGACCTGGTCCTCCTCCCCGACCTGCACCTCGCATAGCCTTGTTTATTTCCTCGTTCTTCCATCTCTGTAGGTCCGCACATTGCTCCAATGAATGGTTAGCCGGCCTACCGTTTCTGCTGTGCTTTGGGCACGCCATCCTGAAGATATCCCAATTGTTACCCGGCCTTGGCGGTCCTTGATAATTTCCTCCGTTCTGGTTTCCTCCATTGAAGTTTTCTTCCGCCCTGGGTCTCGAAGACCCGGCTTCTGTGCTAGCGACAAACTCGGAGCTTCCCTCAAACGGGTGCTTATTCTGGTTGTTCCCATTGTTACCTCCATTGTTACCCGGCGTTGATCCATTGCCGGTTCTTCCATTGTTGCTTGTGTTTGCTTTTGCTTTCTTGTCATCGACATCCTCTTCTGTAGTATCTGTTGCAGCGTGCTTGTTGCATGCATCCATTAGCTCTCCCATCGTAACCTCTGAAGCATTTCGACTAGATTTCATGCGAGTTAACTTTTGCACTAAAGGTATGTACTTGCACGTCTTTGCCATCGCTTGTAACGCATCCTTGGGCTGAATATCCGTGGATGAGTGAAGTATCTCCATGACTCGGCGCACCCAGCCGCACGCCGATTCTCCCTTCTTCTGGACACACCGCTCTAGGTCATCAATAGTAAATAGCTTTCTGCACGTCCCATGAAAGTGCTTGATAAACGCAGTTTTCAACTCCTCCCATGACTTGATGGATCCCTCCGGTAGATTATTGAACCATAACTTTGCTGCTCCTTCTGACATCATTAAGTACATGAACTTGGCTTGAAGATTTTCAGTTGCGTTGCGAATCGACATTGCCATCTCATAGCTGCTCAACCATGTTTCCGGATCCATAGTCGGCTCATAATTTACTACTTTACCCGGGTCCTTGAATTTATCCGGGTAAGGCTCAGCTCTGATGTCATCCGAAAGACACTTAGGCCCAGCGAGATTAGTCGGAACTGGCCTCACTCGGGAAACGTGTGATCATGCGGGGGGCGCGGCCGGACGCGGCACTGCTGCTGGTCCATGTACCACAGACCCGGCCGCGACTCTCCTTGCTCTGGAACTATCCACAATAGCTTGCGCTGCTGATGCCGCTGGTACTGCTTGAACGCGGGGAGGAGGCGGCATTTGCTGCTGCTCTGCCCTCCGTCGCGCTGAGCTTGTCTGAATATTGCCGGTATTGGCTCGTTGTTGGCTGATATACGGTGTCCCATGCATTCCACTTCTGTTGTCCGGGTAATTAACTTGTTGTGCCACTGCCGTATGCAATAAATCGATCGCCCGTCGGGTCTGCTCCGCATGGGGTGACTCTCTTATGGGGATCTGATTCAATGCTAACGTTGCAGCATACACATTATCCATGGGATTGTTATAATGACCTGCTGGCGTGCGAAACCGCGATGGTGGTGGTGGTGGTAATGTATTGCCGGTAGTAACTCCAGTCTGTAATATGGGTAACTCGGCCTGCGTGTTTACCGGTTGTGCTCCTCCAGTTGCGGGTTGATGTACAGTTCCTTGATTCGCCGCTAGAATCGGCTGATCCTGAGGTGTGATGAATAGTGTGGCCGGGTTTATAACTCCACCCGTTGCTGGTAATCTGGTCTGGTGCCTTTGACGCACCCTGGTTGTCTCTTCTCGGAGCCGGTTCTCCAATGCATCTAGATCGCGCTGGCGCGCAGCTACCCCTTGTTTTTCTGCTTCTACTTGCCTTCTCTGTTGTTCCAATGCACGACGGGCTACATCCAGATCCCTAACACGTTCCGCCGCGTTTTCCGGGGTTATGACTGTAGCTAGAACGGTGGGATCCAGGATCAGGTTGTTGTTGAACAGGGCCGGGTGTTGCGGATTTGAAGGACCCGCCCCTGGCGTTCGGTTTGCCAGATATCCGAACATGTTTGCCTGCAACTCGCTATCCGCCGCATGGCTGGTAACTGATGCCGATTCTCCGTCGACCCGGGTTAAAACCGGGTTTCCGTCAACCGGATTTTGCTGCTGGGCCAATGCTTGTGCTGTTCCGACAGCGGCCGCGGTCACGTTCCCCTGATTAAGATTGGCTGCGGGGGCCGTGTAAACCGCGACCTGGCGCACAATGCTTGGCGCAGATTCGTATTCTTCCTCATCATCGTTGTCTTCCTCGTACCGGTCCTCCAGCAGGTGCAGGATGGACTCGGTGTCATCTTCTCTCATAACCCGGCCACGCGGGGTCCATGACGGCTCCTCCGGCTGTTCCCTCTTCGTGGTGGGCTCTTCTGCCGGATCTATCGTCCCGACCGACTCCTCCCCATTGGACTGAACGCAGGTGGCCTCCCCTAACACAGAATCAAATCCAAAATCGTCAGGAGCTAAACCGGACGTACGTACCATGCCAATGAAGACATTGATCCGGCCGATTGTCACGACAAATCCGGATTCGAGCAGATCCGACTCTGGCCCCCAGCCAAAATCGTCCACCATCTTCTCTCCTTCGGGGTTGGTGTAGATCTCGCCGACGACGAGGTTCTTCATGTTCTCCCGAGCTTCTCCCGTGATGTAAACACCCTTGGACGTAGGCCCCACAGTGGGCGCCAACTGTCGTGGGATAATCA
Source organism: Alopecurus myosuroides (assembly GCA_028641055.1). NCBI lineage: Eukaryota > Viridiplantae > Streptophyta > Magnoliopsida > Poales > Poaceae > Alopecurus > Alopecurus myosuroides. Next base: position 282,563,085 of record CM054058.1, read on the forward strand.
CGGCAGACGTTACCGGGGGTAACTTGTCTTGGGGCAAATCGACTCGGGTGTTTGGGAGAGGGTTTAGCTCGAAGGAAACCATGGTGATATGCGATCTGGTAGCCGGCAATCAAGTCGCCGAGTCTACGATCTAAATATATTAGCTCGATACTGGTGTTACAATGGATACTCGAAATCTCTCGATCTGGCGATCAGGTTCTTGCTCACGTAAAAGCTTGTCTAACCTTAACGTAGGAACCGGCTTATATAACATCCGGACCCCCTGGCTTACTCTCCAAGGCGCACTCTGAATCCTACCCGGACACTGCTTACAAACCCTAAACTTCCTTACCGGAACCCACAATCCGGGTTACGAGGCCTTCGTTCCTGGGCCTTCTAGAAGCTCCTTTACCCTAAGCCGGTTCTTGCGCAGCGTCCTTTGGGCCGAGTTACTCCTTGGCGTTAGCCTACCGGGTTATCATCCCTCCATCAAGCAGTCTCTTCTCGGGGCATAGTTGTATGCGTCTGAGGAGCGGACGAGGTAGCGGCATCAGCATCAAGAGCCGCGCTGGAAGTAAGAGTAGTGCAAGGTCAGAAAGCAGAGAAGGGAATCAAGGGAATGATGCAACAAGAAGCAGCAATAAGTTAAGGTTACTCGGAGGAACACTTACCCTTTGCGGGTAGGGGCTTTCCTCTTCTTGGAAGCGCCGGTCTTGGGCACGGCTGTCTTCTTGGCCTTCTTGGGGGCAGGTGCCTGGGCACCACTGCCAACCCTCTTCCGAGTGTTGGGAGCGGCCACCGAAATCGGATCGACGACCAGGACTTCATCCTCGTCATCCAGCTCAGGGTCCTCTGTAGAGTAGAAGAAGAAGGGAATTACAACAAGCAAGGAAAGAGAGGCAAAGCAGATTGCTGGCAAGCAGAGAGGTGAACTCAATCACCTTCGTCATATTCAGACCAATCCCGAATAGACGCATCAACTCAGGACTTACCAGGCTGATTGGCGTGAGGGATGCACAGGGTGTCTTGGGTGTCGTAGGCGGTCGCGTCGTCCTCTTCTCGGTCCTTGGACCAGTTGGCCTCGAAGATCTCGTTGTCTTCTTCTCGCTGGCGATCGATGTGCTGTTGAGGCAAATATGAAGCACAGTGAGTTGGGTTCTCGTCTAAGGATTTCTACTCGGGATAGAATGCTAACACAAAGCATATTCAGCTAAGGATTTCTACTCGGGACAGCATGCAAACACAAAGCATATTAGGCTGAGTAATCCTACCCGACACAGCATGCAAACACAAAGCATATAGAGCCAAAAGGATAAGTGTGATGACCTACTCGGTGCAGCATGCAAAGATTAGGCCTACAAAGCTGAGAGACTACCTATTCGGTATCAGGGTGCAAACACAAAGCATAGAACGCTAACCTGTTCCATGGGCTTGAGGCGGCTATACGGCACGAAGCCGTAAGCTCAGTTGTCAGAGAGAGAGGTCTGCATGATGGACCTGGCCCATATAGCCACCTCAGCCTTGCTGAGCTCGAACGTCGTTGTTCTTGTGCAGTCACAGGGTCTATTAGAGTCGGTAGTTGTATGTTGTGTTGTATTTGTATCTGTACCGGTTTGATACCAAACCGAACCGATCGATGTAGGTCCGATCGTGTTGTAATCTCCTATATAAGCAAAACCCCTCGATGGGTTACGTACGGCAATTATTCCTCAAACTTGCAGATTCAGAAAGGATCATCTACCGTGCTGAATATCTATACTGATGCGGACTGGGCAGGATGTCCTGACGACAGACGGTCTACCGGTGGCTTTGCCATATTTCTTGGACCTAATCTTTTATCGTGGAGCTCTCGCAAGAAACCCACGGTATCCAGATCAAGCACTGAGGCAGAGTACAAAGCTCTTGCCAATGGCACTGCTGAGGCGTTGTGGATTCAGTCAGTGCCGAGGGAGCTTGGAGTTCATCAGTCCAAACCACCTGTGTTATGGTGCGACAATCTTGGAGCCACTTATTTGTCTGCTAATCCTGTGTTTCATGCTCGCACGAAACATATCGAGATCGATTTTCACTTTGTGCGGGAGAAGCTAGCCAAGGGAGATTTGGATGTTCGATACATCAGTACAGGAGATCAGCTAGCCGACGTTTTCACCAAGCCAGCTACTCAACAGTTGCTTCGCAGATTTCGCGCCAATCTTAACCTCGTACACGACGGTTTAGATTGAGGGGATGTATTAGAGTCGGTAGTTGTATGTTGTGTTGTATTTGTATCTGTACCGGTTTGATACCAAACCGAACCGATCGATGTAGGTCCGATCATGTTTTAATCTCCTATATAAGCAAAACCCCTCGATGGGTTACGTACGACAATTATTCCTCAAACTGGGTCCTCCCATGTGGCACATCTTGTGTGACCGGTGCTGGAGCGGGAGTACCCGGTGTGATATCCAGCACGCGATGGGATCGTCCTGAAGGAACCCTTCCGAGATCAACTCGGTCAGGCGTCGCTCAACCTAGAGGACGTCCGGGATAGTCTTCTTGGGGTCGTAGCCCCAGTACTGCCCGGTGGGCAGTGCATTCTTCAATTTTGGGAGCCCTATCCGGTCTTCGATAGGCTTCCCCTCTTCGGTAGCAACATTCTTCACATAAAGGAAACCGCGCTGCCATTTGCGCACGGTTTCCAATCCTTTCACTCTCGGGTGGTGCCCGGTCTTGCGCTGCAATGTCGCACCCGGACTTCTAGAGGATACTCACAGTCCGCTAAACAGTAGAACAAAAGGCTTACGGGCCATACCGGCACCCGCATCTCAATATGAGCAGGCCAACACGTAAACGTGTGACAACCATTCTCTACTATCCATCGTCTGCGTAAACCATCCCATAGAAATCCGACTACTTCCGTTGACGTACTTCATAACATACACACATGGTACGTCCACGACATTTGAACAAGTGATGTCACAACATATCTCGAAGACACAAAGAAATAGAAATAAGTTGCAAATAGCTCTCACTAGAGCAGAGATGGCAAATACAATCATCCAGAGGACACATGTCCCAACAATTCATCATTACAACACAGCGGAAGCATCCAAAGTGTCTGAGTACAAACAAGATCCAAATAGGCCTAAGAGGCCGGAAACGAAAAGACGGAGCCCATCCACGATGTCTCGGATCCTGCCCGGGTCCGCTATCTACTCGTCAGCAGCCTCGTCATACTCCACGTAGTAGCCACCATGGGGATCCTCGGAAACGTAGTCTGCGGAAACCACAGCCCCAAAGGGGTCAGTACAGACAAGTACTGGCAAGCAAGACTCACAAGATACCATAGTGTACCCGGAAACACCAAGTACAGATGCTTTGGGTTCAACGGAAGAATAGGTGATACAAAAGTGCGGCAGCAGGCTGCTCTAACCAACTACAGAAACATGCTACAACTTCCGGCTAAAAGAAGGGGATAAGATAGCGTATCGTAACCAACTATAACTAACCTCAAACAAACCCATCCTGGATCTCGCCCCTTATCCAAAGAAGCAATCCGAGGATACTCACATAGTTGGATTAATGATGGTTCAAGTTATTGTGTCAATAAGACTATTACTAGTCAAGTTATCATTAGTTAGGTGTAAGTTGTTCTGAGTACTTGTTAGCCAGTACTTTCACCAAGTCATCCATAACCGCGGACAACACGGCTTCTCGAGAAGATTTAACCCTGCAGGGATGCACCAATTTGGCCGTACACGTAAGAATAACCCGCCAAATGGAATGGCCCTTCCACCAAGCGGGGCACTCAACACAACTCAACTCTTCTTCGCATCAAGCCCAAAGAACCCCGTGCAGTTGAGCGCACGGCTAATCAATCCCCACGAAGAAAAGGGGACCCTCATAGCACTCTAAGAACGTGTCTCCCTAAATGCCGACTACAAAAGTTTCCACCCTGGCCTCGGGTTTGTACCTGCATATGCGTGCGACAAATGGAAAACCCGAACTAAATGAGGCGATTTGGACGAGATGCGAATCGAATCAAATTGAGGGGGGCGCCCATACACGCTTCCCACATGCGGATAGTGCGCTCATCATGGATCAGTAGACAAGACCCTTTTCTTAATTAGGGTCGACACTAGCAGGCCTCAAAACCACGTCGGGCCTCCTGCCGGTGCCTTATCATCAAATTAGCATTACCTCAAACATTAACATGTTGTTGTTTAACATCGAGCCCCAGAACATAATAAATATGATAATAGAAAGTAACGGACAACAGACTCGAGCATAAACAACCCTAAGCACGCTAGCAAGACACAAGCAATAAGCAATGGGGTTATAGGTGTGGAGGTGAGGCTATATCAGGTATACAGGATAACATGTGATAGGATTGAACACAAGCAACGATTCATAAGGCTAGCAGGATAGACAACGGAAAGTATCGGTATCCAGTGTGGAAAGGAACACAATGGTTCATGTGAGTGAATACTTGCCTGCAAACTCAGTAGCCTGGTACTGAGCTAACTCCTCAGAAGTAGTGTCGTAAACCTCGTCTGTCTCAACGTCGTCGTCTATTCGAGAAGAAGCAAACAAACAACACAGAGAGACAAACAATCAATAACATGGCATAATGCACAATCATGGGATGATGCATGGCAATTTAATTGATGCATCAATGATAAGCTAGTTGACATGGTAACATGTTTAAATGGACCCATATGCAATTTGGATTGCATATGGAAAGCCCATGAATTTAGGTTGGATTAAATGAGCTACCACTAATCATCATGTGTAAGTGGATTAGCATGATGCATGGATGAGGAAAACAATGAGAAAACAACAATAGATTCAATTTGAAAAGGTGTTTACCAAGTTTGAAATTTTTATTTATCAAGTTATGAAATGTTGGCTTCTTAAAGGAGTTACACAAGCATTTGTTGTTTTCACCAATTTTAATTGTTCAAAATAGACAACAAAGTTCATTTGGAAAGAACACAAAATTTTAGGTGGAATACATGTTTCATTTGTTGAAAAAGGATTTAAGATGAAATAATTATGAATTAAACAAGTTTAAACAAGATTTAAATGAATTTAATTCAAGTATGAAATTAATTGAATTTTTATTTGTTCAAAACATTAAATAAAATTCATATTTGGAAAGGTTATAATTTTCTGGTTTGAAAACATATTTTATATGTTCAAAAAGAATTTAATTTGACCAAGTTATGAATTTAGCAAATTTAAATGATTTAAACAAGGTTTAAATTATTTAACCAAATTTAATTATTCAAAACATGAAATAAAGTTTATATTTGGAAAGGTGGTTCAATTTGGTATGGAAAACATATTTTATATGTGACATTTGAATTATTTTTGAATTAGTTATGAAATTAACCAAATTTGAAATGATTTGTTTGAATTTGAATTTTTGAAACAATTTGAAATGTTCAAAACAGAAAACAAATGACTTAAACAGGTGGAGAATTAAATTTGGTTCAGAATACATATTTTATTTATTTTATTTGGAGTTGAAATACAAAAGTTATTTGGATTTTAAATTTGGGGGCTATTCTGCAATAAAACAGGGACTTAAATTAAAAAGAAAAGGGGCAGAAAAGTTTTCCACCCCACAACAACCCAGCCTGGGCCGCTGACAACGGGCCCTAGGCCACGTTGGCGCCGCGTGGCAGCTGACTGGGCTCCAGGGTCGCTGACAGGTGCCCCCACCTGTCAGCGCGCGCGGGCGAAAAAGATTGGGATTTAATCCCGTGAGGCAGGGATCGAACCCTGGACCTCGTGTGCGCGCGCGTGGAAGCGTTGCCACTGCGCTGCTGCTCGATTGCTGACAGAGGAGGAGGTGCGGGGGGCTTGAGGTTCAGTTAACTGAACTGAATAAAAATTCAGTTAACTGAATCTCTGACGGAAGCGGACGGTCGTCGGCGGTGATCGTCGCTGCGGTGCTGCTGCTGCTCGCCGTGCTGCTCGTGTGCGTTGTGCTGTGAGCGTGCGACAGACAGAGGTGAGAGAGAGAGAGAGGATGTAAGGGAGGGGATCGTGCTCACCGTGAGGAAGAACAGAGGGAGCAGGGCTCGGTGCAGCAGGCGACGGCAGTGGCGATCCAGCGGCGTCCAGCCCTCACTGTGGTGTCGAGGTGGAAGAGGGGAGCACGGGGAACCCGTTCCCGTGCTCAACCAGAGGGGAGGAGAACCATGGCGGCGGCGATCATCGCTGTTAGGTGGCGGTGGCGCTCGGTTCAGAGGTGGAGGTGCAGAGATGGGAGAAACAGAGGAGGGAGGAAGGAGAGATAGGCGACGGCGGCGCGAGGGAGAAGGAGGAGGAGGGTTAGGGGAAGAGGGAGAGCTCGGGCTCGAGCTTAAAAGGAGGAGGGGAGGTGCTCGTGGCCGTTCCTCCTCTGTACTGTCGACGTGCGAATGCCCGATGGGCAGCCGTACAGAGGTAGGAGAAAGGAGGGGGGTAGCAGGCCGTGCTGGTGGACTGGGCTCAGCCCACTGGCCTACCCTCCCCTCTGTTATTTTTTTTTTGTTTTCTGTTTATTGATCCTGTTTTTTTTGCAGAAATAGAAAAGGAAGAAAAGGAAGGTTTTTAGGGGGTTTAAACTTTAGGAAAAAATTGTATAAGTTAGTTTTTGTAACAGCACCAAAGTGCAAACTTTTGTTTTTCAAAAATTTGAAATTGTGTTGTTGTTTGTAGTTTAGTTGAATTTGAATGAAATTTGAATTAATTAGATTATTTAACTTAAGCAAGTTAATGGTTTGATCTCCAACTTTAATGGAAACAAATTTATGTTTGGGTTTGAAATTTTCATTTGAAAATTTGTAACAGAACAAGTATGAAACAAAATTTGAAATTTAGTTTGAAATTCAAATAGAAAAACAAGGGAAAATCAAGGAAAACAAAGGAAAACAAATGGAAAACAAAGCAAAACAAATGCAATGATTAAGATGCCATGATGCAAAACATAATTTAACAAAAAGCAAACATTCTAAAGGTTGTTTTCATACTTGGGATGTTACAAAACGCCCCCCCTTGAAGGAATCGCGCCCCGAGATTCCTACTGAGAAGAGAAAAGGTCCGGATACTTCTTGCGAAGATCCTCTTCGGTCTCCCACGTTGCCTCTTTATCGGAATGATGAGACCACTGCACTTTCAAGAACTTGGTGCTCTTGTTGCGAGTCTTACGCTCGGTCTCATCGAGAATTCGAACAGGGTGCTCCTCATAAGAGAGATCTTCTTGCAGTTCAATCATGATCAACTGCACGATCTGGATCTTTGAAACACCTCTTGAGCTGTGACACGTGAAACACATCGTGCACCTTGGATAGCTTTTCTGGAAGTTCAATACGATAGGCATTTTCTGCACGCCTTGAGAGGATGTTGAAAGGACCAATGTATCTTGGTGCAAGCTTTCCTTTTACACCAAAACGATGAGTGCCTCTGAGGGGAGTTACACGGAGATATGCTTTGTCACCAGGTGCATAGACCATATCCCTGTGCTTGCTGTCATAGTAGCTTTTCTGACGAGACTGAGCAATCCTCAGATTGTCACGAATGATGCGAACTTTCTCTTCGGCCTCCTTAACAATGTCAGGGCCTAAGAGTGAACGTTCACCAGCTCCAGACCAATTGATTGGACTCCTGCATCTGCGGCCATAGAGAGCCTCAAATGGTGCCATGCCTAGGCTTGCCTGGAATCTGTTGTTGTAGGAGAATTCAGCATAAGGAAGACATTCCTCCCATTTCATGCCAAAAGAGATACCACATGCTCTGAGCATATCCTCGAGAATCCGATTGACTCTTTCGACTTTCCCTTGAGACTGAGGGTTATAGGCTGTGCTGAACAGAAGTTTGGTGCCCAATGCTTCCTGAAAGCTTTTCCAGAAATGAGAAGTGAAAATGCTTCCACGGTCTGAGCTTATTTCCAATGGAACACCATGAAGAGGAACAATCTTTGCGGTGTAGAGCTCTGCTAACTGGCTAGCTGAGATTGTTTCTTTGACAGCAAAGAAGTGAGCTACTTTAGTGAGACGATCAATGACAACGAAGATTGCATCGTTGCCCTTCTTGGACTTTGGGAAACCCGTGACGAAGTCCATTTCAATCATGTCCCACTTCCACTCAGGGATTTTCAGAGGTTGGAGAAGACCGACTGTTTTCTGATGGACTGCCTTAACACGTTGACAAACGTCGCATTCAGAAACGTATTGAGCAATTTCACGTTTCATGCCAGGCCACCAATACAGCGTCTTGAGATCCTGGTACATCTTTGTACTTCCAGGGTGTATGGAGAGAGGAGTTTCATGAGCCTCCTTGAGAATGACATCTTTGAGACTTTGAACTTGAGGAACTGCAATGCGTCCTTCGAAGAACACAGTTCCCTTGTCATCAATTGAGAAGGACTTAAATTTCTCCTTGCCTTCTTTGATGTGTTCTACCATCTTCTTGATTTTAGCATCACGAAGTTGTTCAGAACGAATCTTTTCCTCGAGAGTTGGACTGGCTGTCAAGTTTGCAAGATAGCCTTGAGGAACAAGACCAAGGTTGAGCTTCTGAAATTCTTCATGAAGAGGAGGTTGGCTTTCCATGATCATGAGGTTATTGCAATACGACTTGCGACTGAGAGCATCGGCCATAACATTAGCCTTGCCTGGAGTGTAAGAAATGGTAAGATCAAAGTCTTTAATCTTTTCAATCCATCTTCTTTGCCTGAGGTTTAGATCTGGTTGAGTGAAGATGTATTTCAGACTCTTATGATCGGAAAAGATCTCAGTGCGATTACCCAACAAGTATTGTCTCCATTTCTTGAGGGCAAACACAACTGCTGCAAGTTCAAGGTCATGAGTGGGATAATTGAGCTCATGTGCGTTCAACTGACGTGAAGCATAAGCCACAACTTGACGTTCTTGCATAACAACTGCACCTAGACCTTGGAGAGAAGCATCACAGAATATTTGGAAAGGTTTGGAAGGATCTGGGCCAACCAGAACTGGTGTAGAAGTGAGTTTAGTCTTCAGGAGATTGAAACTTTCATCACACTGTGGAGACCAGATGAACTTCTTGTCCTTCTTTGTGAGATGAGTGAGAGGTTTGGCAATCTTGGAAAAGTTTTGGACGAAACGACGGCAATAGCTAGCCAAGCCAAGAAAACTTCTTACTTACTTCACCGTCTTTGGAGGTTTCCAATCAACAATTGCTTTAACCTTTTCTGGATCAATGGCTATGCCCTTGGCAGAGATGACATGACCAAGGTAAGCAACTTCTGGAATCTAGAACTCACATTTGGAGAACTTGGCATAGAGACGATGCTCGCGAAGCTTCATGAGAGTTAGACGAAGATGTTCTTCATGCTCTTCCTCGGATTTTGAGTAGACAAGAATGTCATCAAGATATACCACAACGAACTTGTCGAGGTATCCATGGAAGACAGAATTCATGAGTCGAGAGAATGTCGCCGGTGCATTGGTGAGACCAAAGGACATGACAATGAATTCATATAGACCGTAGCGAGTGGTGAAAGCTGTTTTTGGAATATCCTCTTTTCTGATCTTTATTTGATGGTAACCCATTCTCAAGTCCAACTTGGAGAATATTGAGGCTCCAGCAAGTTGATCAAAAAGATCATCGATACGAGGAATTGGATACTTGTTTTTTATGGTTTTCTTGTTAAGAGGACGATAGTCAACAACGAGTCTCTTTGTGTGATCCTTCTTCGCAACGAACAGAGTTGGGCAACCCCAACCTGAGGAACTAGGTTGAATGTAACCTTTTTCCATGTACATATCAATTTGTTCCTTCAACAACTTCAGCTCGGGAGTTCCTATCTTGTAAGGATGCTTAGAGATTGGAGCAGTACCTGGTTCAAGTTCGATCACGAACTCAACAGCTCTGTCCGGAGGCATCCCTGGCAACTCTTCTGGAAAGACGTCAGGGAATTCGCAAACCACCAGAACATTTTCAAGCGAAGGTAGAGGTTTTGCATCGAGGTTGCACAGCTGAATGGAACTTGATTCATGTGGAGAATAGACTATCTGGCCAGAAGAGTGGAACAGAGTTATTGACTTTTGAGCACAGTCAATACTAGCTTTATTAGCTTTCAGCCAATCCATACCAAGAATGACATCAATGTCAGAACTTCCCAGCAACATGAGAGAAGCAAGGAATATGTGGCCTCCAATTAGGATTTGATTGTCCTTACTTATCTTGGAGGTCAACATTTGAGATTCCGGGGAGTGAACAGTGATTTGATTGCTTAGTGGAACCACCATTAGGTTGTTTGTCGTGGCAAAAGTTTTTGACACAAAAGAATGTGATGCTCCGGTATCAAACAACACTTTAGCTGGAAAAGAGTTTACGGGTAATATACCGAGAACGACGTCAGGAGCTTCCTCAGCTTTGTCGATCTTGACATGATTCACCCTTGCGGTCCTCCCGACAGGCCTGTTGTTGGAGTTGAAGGCTTTAGGCGGGGGAGCGCGCACCATTGCCTGGTTTGTGTTGGGACGAGGTGGTGGTGGAGGTAGCTGCCTCTGCGTGCACTTGTCAGCGTAGTGCCCCGTCTGCTTGCACTTGTAGCAAGTGACGGCACGAGGAGGCCCTGGCCTTGGCTGCCCCATCGAAGCCCTCTGATCATTCATCTGAGCAGGGTTGGGTGGGCGGGGAGCGAAGCCTGGAGAAGTTTGGGCATATGGAGCCCGAGTGACAGCACCATTTGGTACCCAGATGCGGCGCTTCTGCGGAGGGGTGGTCATGTTGGAGGAGGAACCACCCTCACGCGAGTGCTTGCGAGACTCCTCGAACGCCTTGCGCCCATTTTCTTCATTGAGCGCGGTGTTAACGAGATCCTCGAAGCTGTTGGCCTTGACGTTTGTGAGGGCATACTTGAGTTCCGGGTTAAAACCTCTGCGGAATCTTGCCATCTTCTTAGCTTCAATGGACACCTCATCACCAGCGTAACGAGCGAGGCGATTGAACTCACTCTGATAGCCGATGACGTCCAACTTGCCCTGCTTGAGTGAGCAAAACTCTTCTCGCATCCTTTCCATGAGACCATCTGGAATGTGGTGCTTCAGGAAGGCTTCCTTGAAACAATTCCACGTGATTGGAAAACCAGCTCTCATGGCCTGGTAGTTTTCCCACCAAGTAGCTGCCTGACCCTTCAGCAGATAGGAGGCATACTTGACCTTGTCTTCCTCAGCAACGTGAGCAATCTCCAGAGCCTTAGCTATCTCACAGATCCAGTCATCAGCGTCCAGAGGCTCGCGTGTGGCCACGAAAGCTCTCGGACCCAGACTGAGGAACTCCTTGATGCTGACTCGTGGAGCCGTCTGGTTGTTGTGCTGATTAGTGTGAAACTGGGCCATCTGTGCCATGACTTGGGTCATCTGAGTCAACAGCTCCGTGATTGGCGGTGGCTCAGGCGGGTTGTTCCTTGTTGGCGGCATCCTGAATGGAAATGCATTTTAGCACAACAATAGAAAAGGATAGACTTGGAAACCGAAAGAGAGATTATTCCGACGCATGAATAGATAACCAACAGGTACATCATCACATGTTCAAATACATCAGAATATCCAACACACCACAAATGGTTCGAATGCCAAAGGATAACTAAACATAGCTAAGAATGGATACATCGGTACTCCCATGCTCATCACGCAGGACGGCGGCTAGGAGTACGGCGAGAGGTACGGTGAGGAGCACGCCCATGAAAGTAGGTAGAACGACGATCCACGTAGATCTGACGTGGTCTGAGAGCGACTCTAGGTGTGGTGAAGTACATAGCGTCGACTCCCTGTGCTCCAAAGCGTGGAATCCCAGTGTAACCAGCACCGAGCTTAAGGAGTGGACCTCTGATCGGCTCGTAACCTCCAGCATCTGGCAGACGACGACCAACTGGCTGATCGAAACGTGCAAAGCGCTCATCTCCAACAAAGTCTGTGGTGTAAGTCGCCAGACGAGTCAAAGCAAGGTAGAGCTGCTCTCTGACTGAAGCCAACTCCTGAGATAGTGTGCTGGCAACTGCGTCCCTGTGCCTCACAAACTGAGCGGTGGTGTGCAGCCTGGAGTTATCATGCTCATAGACATCCAAGTTGTCGTATAGAGTGAAGTGAGCTCCCTCCGAAGTGATGTAACCACGGGGGATGTGGCGATAGATAGAATCGTCAAATCCCCAGTAGTCAGCACGAAGGACGGTGAGACTCACATAAGCTGCCTGCTGCACAGCCATATCCACTTTGGAACCTACTGCCTCGTAGCGGTGGACTACGCTCATGCCATGATCTGACAGAATGTAGACGATAGCCTGGTAGTAGGTCTGGTCAAACTCTCGCTGCTGCTCGTAGACCTGGTACTCTGGTGCCCAACGGAAACCCAGAAAAGTGACCATGTCTCTCAGCATCTCCGGATAACCGGCAGTTCTCTCGCAACGAGTCATACGAACCACCTGCGGGTAGAACCTGAGATCCATCTGCAGATGATCGGGGAAGTTTTGATTAGACGCCGGTAGAAGAACTGAAGTGACAAGCAACAACAAGGTTTCAACGGACGAAAAGGATGTTGAGAAGAACAGGATATCGAAGCAACATCGGGAAACACGAGACCAAACAGTCCTGAGGTACTACGGAAACCCATCCGGGCTTCTAAAGGATCAATATCTACTGCTTAAGGAATAGAGGATCTGCTTCCGGGGCTTACACGCCGCCGTTCTCAATCATGAGTAGGCAACATGATAAATCATGTCACGACCACCTCCATTCCTATGGTCTAGTAGATATAACTATCCTAGAGAAACCAGGATACGTGAAACCCTAACTTGAAAGTTTAGGTGAGGAGAGAAAACAACGTTGCACTTCCTTACCAGAAAAGGGAGGGTGGGTGGGGAAAGAAATAAAAGAACAGAATTCCGACTCTCACGTTTCATTTTTCCTATATAGCTACAAAATAGTTTCTAGACTCAACTGCGACCAGTAAAAAGGGATCCTACAGGCAGACATGCTCTGATACCATTTGTCGCACCCGGACTTCTAGAGGATACTCACAGTCCGCTAAACAGTAGAACAAATGTCTTACGGGGCATACCGGCACCCGCATCTCAATATGAGCAGGCCAACACGTAAACGTGTGACAACCATTCTCTACTATCCATCGTCTGCGTAAACCATCCCATAGAAATCCGACTACTTCCGTTGACGTACTTCATAACATACACACATGGTACGTCAACGGCATTTGAACAAGTGATGTCACAACATATCTCTAAGACACAAAGAAATAGAAATAAGTTGCAAATAGCTCTCATTAGAGCAGAGATAGCAAATACAATCATCCAGAGGACACATGTCCCAACAATTCATCATTACAACACAGCGGAAGCATCCAAAGTGTCTGAGTACAGACAAGATCCGAATAGGACTAAGAGGCCGGAAACGAAAAGACGGAGCCCATCCACGATGCCTCGGATCCTGCCCGGGTCCGCTATCTACTCGTCAGCAGCCTCGTCATACTCCACGTAGTAGCCACCATGGGGATCCTCGGAAACGTAGTTTGCGGAAACCACAGCCCCAAAGGGGTCAGTACAGACAAGTACTGGAAAGCAAGACTCACAAGATACCATAGTGTACCCGGCAACACCAAGTACAGATGCTTTGGGTTCAACGGAAGAATAGGTGATGCAAAAGTGCGGCAGCAGGCTGCTCTAACCAACTACAGAAACATGCTACAACTTCCGGCTAAGAGAAGGGGATAAGATAGCGTATCGTAACCAACTATAACTAACCTCAAACAAACCCATCCTGGATCTCGCCCCTTATCCAAAGAAGCAATCCGAGGATACTCACACAGTTGGATTAATGATGGTTCAAGTTATTGTGTCAATAAGACTATTACTAGTCAAGTTATCATTAGTTAGGTGTAAGTTGTTCTGAGTACTTGTTAGCCAGTACTTTCACCAAGTCATCCATAACCGCGGACAACACGGCTTCTCGAGAAGATTTAACCCTGCAGGGATGCACCAATTTGGCCGTACACGTAAGAATAACCCGCCAGATGGAATGGCCCTTCCACCAAGCGGGGCACTCAACACAACTCAACTCTTCTTCGCATCAAGCCCAAAGAACCCCGTGCAGTTGAGAGCACGGCTAATCAAGCCCCACGAAGAAAAGGGGACCCTCATAGCACTCTAAGAACGTGTCTCCCTAAATGCCGACTACAAAAGTTTCCACCCTGGCCTCGGGTTTGTACCTGCATATGCGTGCGGCAAATGGAAAACCCGAACTAAATGAGGCGATTTGGACGAGATGCGAATCGAATCAAATTGAGGGGGGCGCCCATACACGCTTCCCACATGCGGATAGTGCGCTCATCATGGATCAGTAGACAAGACCCTTTTCCTAATTAGGGTCGACACTAGCAGGCCTCAAAACCACGCCGGGCCTCCTGCCGGTGCCTTACCATCAAATTAGCATTACCTCAAACATTAACAGGTTGTTGTTTAACATCGAGCCCCAGAACATAATAAATATGATAACAGAAAGTAACGGACAACTGACTCGAGCATAAACAACCCTAAGCACGCTAGCAAGACACAGGCAATAAGCAATGGGGTTATAGGTGTGGAGGTGAGGCTATATCAGGTATACAGGATAACATGTGATAGGATCGAACACAAGCAACGATTCATAAGGCTAGCAGGATAGACAACGGAAAGTATCGGTATCCAGTGTGGAAAGGAACACAATGGTTCATGTGAGTGAATACTTGCCTGCAAACTCAGTAGCCTGGTACTGAGCTAACTCCTCAGAAGTAGTGTCGTAAACCTCGTCTGTCTCAACGTGGTCGTCTATTCGAGAAGAAGCAAACAAACAACACAGAGAGACAAACAATCAATAACATGGCATAATGCACAATCATGGGATGATGCATGGAAATTTAATTGATGCATCAATGATAAGCTAGTTGACATGGTAACATGTTTAAATGGACCCATATGCAATTTGGATTGCATATGGAAAGCCCATGAATTTAGGTTGGATTAAATGAGCTACCACTAATCATCATGTGTAAGTGGATTAGCATGATGCATGGATGAGGAAAACAATGAGAAAACAACAATAGATTCAATTTGAAAAGGTGTTTACCAAGTTTGAAATTTTTATTTATCAAGTTATGAAACTTTGGCTTCTTAAAGGAGTTACACAAGCATTTGTTGTTTTCACCAATTTTAATTGTTCAAAATAGACAACAAAGTTCATATTCGTAAAGAACACAAAATTTTAGGTGGAATACATGTTTCATTTGTTGAAAAAGGATTTAAGATGAAATAATTATGAATTAAACAAGTTTAAACAAGATTTAAATGAATTTAATTCAAGTATGAAATTAATTGAATTTTTATTTGTTCAAAACATTAAATAAAATTCATATTTGGAAAGGTTATAATTTTCTGGTTTGAAAACATATTTTATATGTTCAAAAAGAATTTAATTTGACCAAGTTATGAATTTAGCAAATTTAAATGATTTAAACAAGGTTTAAATTATTTAACCAAATTTAATTATTCAAAACATGAAATAAAGTTTATATTTGGAAAGGTGGTTCAATTTGGTATGGAAAACATATTTTATATGTGACATTTGAATTAAATTTGAATTAGTTATGAAATTAACCAAATTTGGAATGAGTTGTTTGAATTTGAATTTTTGAAACAATTTGAAATGTTCAAAACATAAAACAAATGACTTAAACAGGTGGAGAATTAAATTTGGTTCAGAATACATATTTTATTTATTTTATTTGGAGTTGAAATACAAAAGTTATTTGGATTTTAAATTTGGGGGATATTCTGCAATAAAACAGGGACTTAAATTAAAAAGAAAAGGGGCAGAAAAGTTTTCCACCCCACAGCAACCCAGCCTGGGCCGCTGACAACGGGCCCTAGGCCACGTTGGCGCCGCGTGGCAGCTGACTGGGCTCCAGGGTCGCTGACAGGTGCCCCCACCTGTCAGCGCGCGCGGGCGAAAAAGATTGGGATTTAATCCCGTGAGGCAGGGATCGAACCCTGGACCTCGTGTGCGCGCGCGTGGAAGCGTTGCCACTGCGCTGCTGCTCGATTGCTGACAGAGGAGGAGGTGCGGGGGGCTTGAGGTTCAGTTAACTGAACTGAATAAAAATTCAGTTAACTGAATCTCTGACGGAAGCGGACGGTCGTCGGCGGTGATCGTCGCTGCGGTGCTGCTGCTGCTCGCAGTGCTGCTCGTGTGTGTTGTGCTGTGAGCGTGCGACAGACAGAGGTGACAGAGAGAGGATGGAAGGGAGGGGATCATGCTCACCGTGGGGAAGAACAGAGGGAGCAGGGCTCGGTGCTCGGTGCAGCAGGCGACGGCGGCGGCGATCCAGCGGCGTCCAGCCCTCGCTGTGGTGTCGAGGTGGAAGAGGGGAGCACGGGGAACCCGTTCCCGTGCTCAACCAGAGGGGAGGAGAACCATGGCGGCGGCAATCGTCGCTGTTAGGTGGCGGTGGCGCTCGGTTCAGAGCTGGAGGTGCAGAGATGGGAGAAACAGAGGAGGGAGGAAGGAGAGATAGGCGACGGCGGCGCGAGGGAGAAGGAGGAGGAGGGTTAGGGCAGAGGGAGAGCTCGGGCTCGAGCTTAAAAGGAGGAGGGGGAGGTGCTCGTGGCCGTTCCTCCTCTGTACTGTCGACGTGGGCATGCCCGATGGGCAGCCGTACAGAGGTAGGAGAAAGGAGGGGGGTAGCAGGCCGTATTGGTGGGCTGGGCTCAGCCCACTGGCCTGCCCTCCCCTCTGTTATTATTTTTTTGTTTTTCTGTTTATTGATCCTGTTTTTTTTTTGCAGAAATAGAAAAGGAAGAAAAGGAAGGTTTTTAGGGGGTTTAAAATTTAGGAAAAATTTGTATAAGTTAGTTTTTGTAACCGCACCAAAGTGCAAACTTTTGTTTTTCAAAAATTTGAAATTGTGTTGTTGTTTGTAGTTTAGTTGAATTTGAATGAAATTTAAATTAATTAGATTATTTAACTTAAGCAAGTTAATGGTTTGATCTTCCAACTTTAATGGAAACAAATTGATGTTTGGGTTTGAAATTTTCATTTGAAAATTTGTAACAGAACAAGTATGAAACAAAATTTGAAATTTAGTTTGAAATTCAAATAGAAAAACAAGGGAAAACAAAGGAAAACAAAGGAAAACAAATGGAAAACAAAGCAAAACAAATGCAATGATTAAGATGCCATGATGCAAAACATAATTTAACAAAAAGCAAACATTCTAAAGGTTGTTTTCATACTTGGGATGTTACATGCAACATCATGGCGCTACCCGTCTGGGTCATCGCGCGAGCGTTCTCGGTGTTCCCAGGATTGGGAACGCTTTGTTTGTGAAAGAAAAAGTATCTTGCCCATGTGTGGATTGTCGGGTAGACACCTAAGAAGGCCTCACACACAACGGCGTGTATGGAAAGCATGAGGATGGCGTTTGGTGGAAGGTGATGCGGCTGGAGGCCGAAGTGGTTGAGGAACTCGGAAAGGAAGTTGGAGATGGGAAGGCCGAAGCCACGTTTGAAATGGGAGAGAAAGACGAAGTACTCGTCCTCATCGGGTTTCGGGACGAGCTCGGTACCTGGATGCTTGCAGACGACGCCGGGAGGGATGAGGCGCGTGTTGACTACACACTGGCAGTCCTCGGCGGTGACGTCCGAGCCCTCCCAGCCGGCTCGGGCGGCAGCCTCCTCATCTCCGCGCGGAGCCATGGAAGGAAAGCTGTGGATCGGAGAAGAAGAGCTCGTAACGGACGAGGATGGCGGCGATGACGCGCCAGAATGCTTGCTCTTAGGTCTCACAGTGGCAGCGCAGTGAGTGCTCGCGGTGTCAGAGTGCTCGACGGCGGCGACAACACAGAGGGGATGAGAGATTGGAAAGTGCGAAGGAAAGAGGAGAAGTGGGCGGCGCGGGGTATTTATCACGCCCCGCGCGTTGCCGTTACTAGTGGATTGATCGTGGGCACTGATCGTGCGGCATGGGTTAACTGCCCATTAGAAACACACACAGCACGAAACGCGCGCGTAACGGGCGCAGTTAATCCCACGTACAGATCATGGGCTATGAGTACCGTTTGACATGACCTAACGGGCAGTGGGCCCAGGTTGCAGAGACTGGCGCATGGCCTGCCGTGTCCCTGGCATCGAGGCGTCGGGGGCACAGGGGTTTGACACATGCCCAGTAGCGACACAGAGAGGTGGATTTGATCCGATTTAGCAGGATCGCGTTCGAAATTTCACCAAGTTAATTTACTCGGCAGCTCAGAAGAGAAATTGCTCTACTCAGCTACCAGGAAGGTTATCTCGTAACCACAGTTGAAGAGATTCGAGAAGGGGTTACCGGTTCAAGTTGGAGTGCAACTCGGTTTTACTGATTCGAGAAGACAATTTGGTTTAATCTGGTAGGGCCCAGTGAACAAGTTCGCAGGACTCTACCAGCTTCGGGGACTAATGTCGGGGGGTTACCCCCGAGTAGGGGTAAGGCAACTGGTAAAAAGCAAAGATCAGTGTACTGTTGGCCGGGTTGGTGGCTACCCGGTACCCCTCTACCCGGTAGTCTCTATCCTGTTATAAGTATTGAAGACCAAGAGAAGATATTGAGCAAGTTTGTATTCGTCCGGATAGCGATCAAGTGGTCCGAGTAGATGGACTGCGTTCCTACTCGGGCAAGAAGTCAATGGAGCCGTTTTGACAAGAGATCCCGCGTATCCTGCATCCGTATTGGCGTGTGGTTCAACTTACGGAGCGCGTGATTATCCGCGCTACGGCGTGGCTACAGTGAGGTAGACGCCTGTCAAGTCCTGTCACTGACAGAGGGGACAAGACAGGTATAGGGGCCTACTCTATCTCACTGACAGGGTGGATAGGTCCCATCTCCCGAACGGCGCGACGACTTCCCGCACCCGCGTCAGCGAGAAGCCGGATGCGTGCGCTGTCCTGCAGTGGGCATGTCCCATCAAGTGTACCTTATAGTCTTTCTTTATTCGGCTGGGCACCAGTATATAAGGTGCCCTGCCCCCTCCTACGCGAGGGACGTTGCTTCACTTCGCATTTATTACGAGAACCAGCACTAGAGCTAGAGAGGACAGACGAGTGGCTACTCGGCCAAGAGACATACTTTGTATTGTGGCTACTCGGAGATCACACATATAGAGAGAAAGGCAGGAGTAGGGGTGTTACCTCCACACGAGGGCCCTGAACCTGGGTAGATCTTGTTGTTTGCGGTGCTAGAAATTCCTACGCGCGGCTACTCGCCGTGCGATCCCTCCCCGGATACCTCCAGCGTCCATCAGCCCCAACACTTTAGCCATCCTATGACATCTGTCGTGATACCACCACGACACGATCAGAGTTTTTATATTAGAACTATTGCAGAGTTTGTCATGCTCAATCATAACAGTCTCTTTGCAGTCATTGATATTCAATCAGATAAAAACATTTGTACTAAACAAGGAAGAATAAAGGACATGATTGAGTAAATCAACATATAGATGGATGGATCACAACAACTCAAATGCTTGCTTAAGACAGGGAGGAGTAGCTTTACTGACTCAACATAAAGGTAAAAGATAGGCCCTTCGCAGAGGGAAACAGGGATTAACTCATGTGCTAGAGCTTTTCATTTGATAATCAGAGGTGTTGAAAACAATTTTGAGAGTGGTGTATTTTTATGTCAACGAATGGCAAACAGAAAATACAGTATGTAACAAGCCAACTAGACTTCATAAGAGCGGCTCCCATTGAAGGACGCAACTGGTATAGAAGGTCATCCCTCTTTCTCTTTTGTTTACACAATTTTGCTTTGACTGATAAATCAGGGGCAAAAATAGTAAAGAGAATTTGTAGTAATTAAGTTTGGGGCTGGGCACCCCGCTGCCAGCTCTTCTATCATTTGGATAAGCGGATGAAGCCACTAGTCCAGGTGTGTAAAGTCCAATCAACAAGTGAGGTAAAGATTCTCTATTTGCGTCCTTATGAGCTAAAACAGGGGCACAAAACAGGTGTAATTTTGAAGGTTTAAAGGCAGCACACAAGCAATTTACTTGGAGTGGCGGTTAAATACCACATATAGGTAGGAATGGTGGACACAAATGGCAAAGTTCTGGGGCTCAAGGTTTGGATGCACAAGAAGCATTCCCTCTCAGTACAGGTTTTTGGCTAGCAAGGCTGGGTAGCAAGCATAAGAGTTGAGGGAAAACAAACAGATATACATATGATAGAACCAATCGTACAATCTTCCTTGGAAGTACAAACAATATTAGTTGATAATACTAAGCTTATGAGCCAACAACAAAGAAATGTCATGGAATAATATATCTACATGCAACTCTCTCTTTTCTATTTAAGCCTGAAAGTATTGTTGCTAGTGAACAATGCTAAGTCTGCCAAAACCAACTAGATTAATTTGACGCTCCAATGTTGATACCAATACTAATAACAAGATCAACCATATAACAAAAATTGCAAACTAAAATAAAGTGTAGAAAGTAAATGATGAAACTTCTCATTAATATTCCATAACGACAACTCAAACGAAGGGATACATCGATAACCATCTAAAGGAGAGATACTTCCATACTGCAAACCATCCTATATGATAATTTATCTACTCATGATATGACTCTACTAAAAGGTAAACAGATGAAAGATAAAGGTGTGATACCGCGGCACTCCCCCAAGCCTGGAACAAGCTAAGGGGATGCCAATACCAATGAAGAATTATTTCTTCGGTGGTGGTGATGAATCCTTCTCAATAAGCTTATCAACTGACTCCTTCAAATCATCAATCACATAGATGAGCTTGTGTATCAGCTCCGTATTGCTCTCAATACGGTTCTGGAACTTGTCCAATGGTGAATCCCAGCTCTTGGAATTATGTCCCCACACTATATCAGATCGGGGGCTTTCCTCACCTGCACGGTTAGAGCGATCCATATCCCAGCGAGAAGACAATTTTGCCTCGGGTACCCTCATAGATTGATACTCATGGATTAAGATATGTAAAGGTTTTTTAATGCCTGGAAGTGGTGTCCTTGAAGCTAAGCAGTGACGTGGGGCCTTCCCTCCAGTGCTCATCCTCGCCGTTTGCTTGAAAGGTTTTGCAACCACTCCAATGCTTGCGACGGTGGCGCGTGGGTGCACACGGGGGTCTTATTCTACATCTCCTTCAGCTCCACTCTCGATCTCATCCTCTGGCTTCCGGTCTTGGAGATCCTCTTCCATCGATCCCTTACCCTTGTTTTTGTTGGCGGAGACCATGGTGCTTCTAAAATTGAAAACAGATCCTGGCGGAAACAGCTCGAAACGAAAACACAACGAGAAAATGATATACATACCTCGACTGGTCCGGGGGATCATATAGCAAAAATATAAAGGAAGGTGCAGTGCGAAAATGGGTCGGAGAGGGGCTTAGGGGCACCCACACCATGGGCAGGCGCGGCCAGGGGTGGGCTCGCTCCCCTAGGTGGTGTGGTGCCCTCGGGCACCGTCTACTACCCCTCTTCGGCTCAATATTTTTCATATTTTCCATAAACGCTAAAAATATAAGTTGGAAAGCGATACGCGAACTTTTTCTTAACAGAACTGTTACCTATTCGAAAACGGATCCTACAGTTTCTGGAATCTCCCCTCTAATAAACTTCTCCGGAGTCATTACTTCAACAATATCAACATCTTTATCATAAGAATTTCCGGAAATATAATGTTGAGTCTTTGCCCATTCACCACTTGTGTAGTGTTATCTTTAAGGGAAGTAATTTTTATTGCACCCGAACGATACACTTCTTCAATAACATAAGGTTCTTCCCATCTTGAGAGTAATTTTCCTGCAAAAAATCTGAGCCGAGGCCTATACAATAGAACTTTCTCACCAACATGAAACTCTCTTTTAAGAATTCTCCTATCATGCCATTGTTTAACTTTGTCTTTAAATAACCTAGCATTTTCATAAGCTTCACATCTCCATTCATCTAAAGAACTCAAGTCGAGCATTCTTTTCTTACCTAGCAAGTTTAAAATCTTTATTAAGTTCTTTCACTGCCCAATAAGCTTTGTGTTCTAATTCTAAAGGAAAGTGACAAGCTTTTCCGTAAACCATTTTATAAGGAGACATTCCCATGGGATTTTTATAAGCAGTTCTATAAGCCCATGAAGCATCATTCAACTTATCAGACCAATTTTTCCTAGATTTATTAACAGGCTTTTGCAAGATAGATTTAATTTCTCTATTTTATAGTTCTACTTGCCCACTGGTTTGAGGATGATAAGATGAGGAAATTCTATGATTAACATCATATTTAGCAAGGGTTTTTCTAAAACCACCATGAATAAAGTGGGAACCTCCATCAGTCACAAGGTATCTAGGCACACCAAACCTAGGGAAAATAACATCTTTAAGCATTTTTTAAGAGGTTTCACTATCAACACTTTTTGTAGGTATAGATTCTACCCATTTAGTAACATAATCAATAGCAACAAGAATGTGAGTGTAACCATTTGAAGGAGGAAACGGACCCATAAAGTCAAATCCCCAACAATCAAAAGGTTCAATAACAAGAGAATAACTCATAGGCATTTCATTACGTCTATAAATATTACCAACTCTTTGACATTCATCACAAGATAAAACAAATTTAAATGCATCTTTAAAGAGAGTAGGCCAATAGAAACCTGATTGTAGAACCTTTTGTGCGGTTCTATCTCCAGCGTGATGACCTCCATAAGCACTACCATGGCACTTTCTCAGTATTTCATGTTGTTCATGATCTGAACACATCTTCGCATAATACTATCTAATCCTTATTTATATAAGTGTGGGTCATCCCAAAAATAATGCCTCAAATCATAAAAGAATCTCCTTCTTTGTTGAGGTGTAAATGTTGGAGGCAAATACTTGGAAACAATAAAGTTAGCATAATCTGCATACCCTGGACTATCTCGTGAGCTTACTTTTATCGCAGCCAACTGTTCATTTGGAAAACTATCATTAACAGGAATAGGGTCATAAGCAATGTTTTTCAATCTAGACAAGTTATCAGCAACAGGATCTTCAGCACCCTTCCTATCCAAAATATGCATATCAAACTCTTGTAAAATGAGCACCCATCTAATAAGCCTAGCCTTAGCATCTTTCTTTTCCATAAGTATCTAATAGCAGCATGATCGGTGTAAATAGTAACTTTTGAATCAACAATGTAAGGTCTAAATTTATCACAAGAAAAAATTATAGCTAAGAACTCTTTTTCAATGGTAGCATAATTCTTTTGGGAAGCATCAAGAGTCTTACTAGCATAATGAATAACATTCAACTTATAATCTACTCATTGTCCAAGAACAGCACCTATAGCAAAATCACTAGCATCACACATAATTTCAAAGGGCAAATTCCATTAGGCGATTGAACAATAGGAGCAGTAGTTAAAGCTTTCTTTAAAGTTTCAAAAGCTTCCTTACAATCATCATCAAAAACAAAAGGCACGTCTTTTTGAAGAAGATTAGTAAGAGGCTTTGATATTTTAGAGAAATCTTTAATAAACCTCCTATAAAAACCAGCATGACCAAGAACACTATGAATACCTTTAGAATCCCTGTGACAGGGCATTTTCTCTATCGCTTCCACTTTAGCTCTGTCAACTTCAATACCTCTTTCAGATATTTTATGCCCAAGAACAATTCCTTCATTCACCAAAAAGTGGCATTTCTCCCAATTAAGAACAAGATTAGTTTCCTCACATCTCTGCAAAACTTTATCAAGATTGTGCAAGCAGTTATCAAAAGAAGCTCCATAGATGGAGAAATCGTCCATGAATACTTCCACAATTTCTTCACAAAACCCATGAAAAATAGCAGACATGCATCTTTGAAACGTAGCAGGAGCATTGGACAAACCAAAAGGCATACATCTATAAGCATAAGTACCATAAGGACAAGTAAAGGTTGTTTCCTCTTGATCTTGAGCCCTAACAGCAATTTGAGAAAACCCAGAATAACCATCAAGAAAGCAAAAATGAGTTTACTTAGACAACCTCTCTAACATTTGATCAATAAAAGGTAAAGGATAATGATCTTTGTTAGTAACCTTGTTGAATTTCATAAAATCAATGCACATTCTATAACCAACTACTACTCTTTGAGTAATAAGCTCATTATTTTCATTAGGCACAACTTTCATTCCTCCCTTCTTAGGGACACAACACATAGGGCTTACCCATCTACTATCAGCAATAGGAAAAATAATATCAGCATCAAGGAGTTTTAATACCGCATTTCTTACCACTTCCTTCATATTAGGAATTAAACGATGTTGATGTTCAACTACTGGATTTGCATTAGGTTCAATATTAATAACATGATGACATATAGTAGGAGAAATCCCTTTCAAACCAGCAAGAGTATATCCAATAACTCCACGGTGTTTCTTCAATATTCCCAATAATCTTTACTCTTGTTCACCTGGAAGTTTAGAACTAATAATAACATGACATGTTTTCTTATCATCAATATAAGCATATTTAAGATCATCGGGTAAAGGTTTTAAATCAAAAACAGGATCCTCCTTGGGTGGTAATGTGGTACCTAAGTCTTCCACGAGTAAATTATTTTTCAGTATCACCGGTTAAGGAAAAAGAATATTGTCAATCTCATTCCTCTCTTCCATAAAGACCTCACTTTCATGGTCCTCCATATATTGCTACAAAGCATTGTTAGGAGCAAGAGCAATAGAGGCAAGTTGTTCAACTCTAAAATTTTCATTAGGAAATTCAGATTCATAAGGAGCTCTAGCAAATTTGGAAAAATTAAACTCATAAGATTTTCCATCAAATTTAGTCAATAGCTTCTCCTTCTTACAATCTATAACAGCACCACAAGTGTTCAAAAAGGGTCTACCAAAAATGATAGGACAACTTTTACTAGCAGTTGTACCCAGTACTAGAAAATCAATAGGATATTTAGTTTTACCACATAAAACTTCCACATCTCTAATAATACCAATCGGAAGGATAGTTTCTCTATTAGCAAGCTAAATAGCCACGTCAATATCTCCAAGTTCACAAGAACAAATTTCATGCATGATTTCTTATAAAGCTCGTAAGTAATATCACTAGAACTTGCACCAATATCACACAAACCATAATAGCAATGAACACCAATCCTAACAGAAAGCACATGAGCACTAGTTTTCTTAGGTCTATTGGGATGTGAGACAATATTAGAAGCATCCTCACAGAAGACAATATGTTCATCCTCTACATTTCCAGAGACAAGATCTTTAACTAAAGCTACTGTAGGTTCAACAGTTATTTGTTCATCGGGTTCAATATATTTCTGTATACTCTTGTTAACCACACTAGCTACAAAAGAATGTTCCTTTACCTTAGCAGGGAAACGCATTTGCTCAATATAAGGCTTAGGAACAACAGGATTTACAGCATGCACTTCTATATTTCTAGCAAGAACAATATATTTATAAGGTGCATGATACTTGCTCAACTACTTTTTGGGAATATCAAGATAGGAGGCAAGGGCTTCAAGACAATTTGGAAAGATTTGAGAATCAAGACCACAAACAACACTAAGATTATAGAAATCATCAGCTCCCATAAAAGCTTTAATGCATTCATAATCATAATTTATACCTGACTTTCTACCTTTGTCATTCTCACATCCTTCAGTGTTTTCTTGAATACGGTCAAGAAGATCCCATTTAGCTTCTTCTTGCATACGTGTGAATGATCCAGAACAAGAAGCATCCAATAAATCCTTATCATGAAGAGAAAGCCTTTGCATAAAAAATATTGATAACAATATTACTCGGGACCTTATGAACGGGACATTTAAGCATTAATAACTCCATTCTCCCCCGAGCTTGGGAAATACTCTCTCCATCATGAGGCCAGGAATTATATATTTGATTCCGGTCTTTATGAATCTCACTGGGAGGATAAAATTTAGAATAAAAGAGAGGCACAATTTCCTCCCATCCAATAGATTCACCATTCTTTAGCATTTTAAACCATTCAGCAGCTCTGCCTTTCTGCGAAGAAGAGAATAATTTCCTTTTGACTTGGTCCATTGTAATACCTGCACACCTGAATAACTCGCATAATTCATGCATAAAGAGCAAATGATCACCGGGATGGACAGTTCCATCTCCAAAATAGCAGTTATCCATAACACGTCCAACAATTTTCATAGGTATTTTAAAAGGATCCAATTCAGCAGATAACGAGTCATCTACTACCCTAGCAGTAACCGTAGTAGTATCCCTAAGCAGAGAACCAAAAGGATTCTCCATAACTAAATAAAGTAGCATACAGAAATAAAAACATCACTCACAGTAAAAGTTTCTCTTACCGATTCCACTTACCAATAACGCTTCACTCCCCGGCAGCGGTGCCAGAAAATAGTCTTGATGACCCATAAGTATAGGGGGTGTATCGTAGTACTTTTGATAAATAATAGTGTCGAACCCAACAAGGAGCAGAAGGTGTTGACAAGCATGTTCGATAGAGGATTCAATGTAAACACTAGCAAACAGGTTTTTGGTGTTTTTTCATATAGCAGATAAATAAAGTACGAGTAAATAAAAGACAGTAATAATAATGACAACGAGTGGCCGAATCTTTTTGAGAGCAAAGGACAAGCCGGCTGTTCTACTTATGATTACCAAACGTTCTCGAGGACACATGGGAATTTCGTCAAGTGCTTTCGTTCCATAAAGTTGATTAATATTTATTGTTTTGATAGGTGTTGTGTGGGTGAACCTATGCTAATTCACCTCCCAACTAGGACTAATACATACTTGTGATTAAACCCCCTGCAAGCATCCGCAAATACAAGAAAGTAATTAAGATAAATCTAACCACAACCTTAAAATATCGGATCCTACACTCCCTCGTGCATCGGTTTCCTAACGGTGGGTTTAGGTTTCTGTCACTCCGGCAACCCCACAATTACTAGCCAAATACACAATGCATCCTCCTAGGCCCATAAAGGTGAAGTGTCATGTAGTCGACGTTCACATGACACCACTAGAATAATAAAACCACAACTTAAATATCAAACCACTAGATATTACTTCAACATAATTCCACTACTAACATCTTGACTTATCCCATGTCCTCAAGGAGTAAACAAACTACTCACCAAACATTATATGAATCATAATCAGAGGTGGTATAATGATGAATAACAATCTGGTCATAAAGTGTAAACACCGATAAATCTCACAAGCATCAACTACTAACAAGTAATCCACATCGGGAGAGAGATCTAGTGAAGAACAACGATATAGAACCCTAATCGTTACAGCGGGATGGAGATGGATGGAGAGGGTGATGGTGCTGGTGATGACGATGATGATCTTGATGATGCCCGGAGCGATGATGGTGACGATGGCGATAGGGGGAGGATTTTCCCCGACAGATTTCTCCTTACGTGAGAGCTATTCTCTATCCGTAGTTTTCCGCCCCGAGGAGGCGGCAGAATATTTCCTAGATGGTTTTGTGAGGCTTAGGGTTCTCGGGGGGTCAAATACGTGAAAGGAGGTGGCCAAAGGTGGGCCAGGGTGGCCACACCACCCCCAGGCGCAGCCAGGGGGCGCCCACGCATGGTGTGGGCCCCTGGTGGCCCCCCTCCGGGTCTCCTCGTGTCTAGCTCCCTCTTCTATACTTCTAATACTTCCCTAATGCCCCCTTCTTGTTCTGATCTTCTGAAATAGGGTATCTTGACGGTGCTTTTTCCATCAGATTTCTCGTCCCGGTGTTTATTCTCCAACAATTATGAAACATACAAAATAAGATGAAATAACATAATTAATGCATCATAATTTGAAATATATCGATGAATAACAGAAAATTACAATATAAAATAGTGATGCAAAATGGACGTATCACTTACTAATACTAATCATTTTTCATTGTGGAAGTTCCAAATAGATTCTCATATTTGTAACTCGTCGAATTATTTGTGAAAAAGTGTGCACCATGGCTTTCATCCTCATGATACAAACAATTTGACTTGAAGATAAGACATTGATTATTTACTCAATTCAACCGCTTTGCACATCATCAAAAAGGTTCTCTCTTGTTGTAGAATCTTGCTCATATCCATTCATTCAAGACCATCAAGGGAGGCTCAGATCATCTCAACGACTTGTTCATGTGAAATACAAGTATTCAGCGACCAAGTATGAAGTTTCCCTTGACCAATTCACAACATTTCTTGTAGCAAAACCGATATGAATGGGCAACAAAAAACAACGTTGTGCGATGAATGGCGACTACTCGTTACCAACCAACAAAGTAAGGCTTTCACACACCTACATATGAGGACGAGGGTCCGACGGGTGGATCATATATCACTATAGTCATTGATGTTGAAGGTTATAGATATTGTATGATTGTCTAATTTATGCATTGGGATAGTCAAGTAAATCCTAATATAAAGTGTAGTCCTTTCATGAAAATTAGAGTAGCAAAATAATATTAATTATGTTTTTGTAGGTGATATGTTGGTGAAGTGAAATTTGGTCATAAGTGTCGTTACTCATTAGCATGAGATAAATGGTATAATGCTACCTCGCGTGGGGGTTCCCGAGAGACTCCCCAAAATGGGTGTACCCGGTGTGGCCCAATAAGGGGGTACCTTAACGAGCTCCTCGAGTAGCCGCATGGAGGCCCACGAAATAAGCTTGCACGGGACCAGATCAAGGAAAGACTTGGATAACAAGTATATGAAAGAGTAATAACTGAATCAGAATCGAGTCCACCTCATGTACGACCCCCAGGACCCGGATACCTATATAAAGCACAATAGGGGTCACAAATAGGACAGACAACCCTAGATTCACAACTGCACCAAATTCAGTCTGTAAACAGCACCCCTGTAATCGATACTTTTCACCTCATCGGGATAAAATCTGGCGGGCAGCAACCCGTCGAGTCGAGTAGTCCACCAGCGTCTTTTCCTTCACGAAACCCCGGGTCCATTACCATGGGGATTGTTGAGGTCACTGATTGTCACACCCCTGTTTTGGGTCACTTGTAACACATGAGGGAAGCCATTTTTGTGAGCCAACAAAAACTTTTAATGCCCTTGTGTAATCCAACATTATGTACTGAACCATGGTTATCTATGCAATGCACGCAAGCCCTTGATTTCAAATCATTTATTATTTTTCCTGATTGTTTCTGTGTTGATTTCTACATGAGGCTTTCAATACTTTTCATCCAAATTCTTGTACCAAGGTTGTTTTCCACTTAATGATATTACTTGGTTTTGTTTGAACCAAGAAAACAATTTGTCAAAAGAATGATTGGATGTTTTCTTTTAATTTTTCTATGGAAAACTAGTTCTGAAAAATTAGCCAAGTAACTTTTTTTAGCTCATGTTATCTATATGTAAGGGAATCATATTTTATGTTTTCTTGGCATGAATGTGTTCTCTAATATATGGACTACAAATGTGTCAGCTTGGTTTGAAAATTGATTGGATAAAACAAACTTTTGCTTGATGGTTTTTGTGTTGAGAAAATAAGGCAGAAAAGTGTTTTTTTTTGAAAAAACAGAGAAACACAGGAACTAGCTGTTTTTCCACCTTGTTTTCAGTGCCCATTTTATTTTCAAATTTGTTTTCTTTTGATGTTTCTGAAAGTCCAAATCCTGCTTAACACAACCACACATTGAAAACAAACTTTGGATTGGCTTTGGTTCATGAAAACAGAATCAACTTATGCCTAATCCAGTCTGTTCCAAACAATTAGCAAAAATCGACCAAGTCTTTTAACTGAAACTGAAAATTCAGAAAAACGGATTTTTTCACCAAACTTCAATTGATCATAACTTCTGATAGGAAAAGTTTTTAGCTGTGCCACTTGGACCTTCTAGAAGCCTAATCATCCCTTATCCTTTTCCATGCCTTGGATGCAGAGAGTTTGACCAGAGAGGAGAGGGGAGGGCTGGGTTCAGAGGTGAAAAAGGAGGGGGTTGTGGCATGGGCTGCTGACAGGCACACCACTGTGCAGTGCACTGTCGCCATGTTTTTACTCTCTCACTCTCTCACGCCCGTTTGGCTTTGACTCAACCCTAGTCTACCCCATGGACATGTCCAAAGGGCGGGAGGCACGGCATGGGCACCGGGAGCACGCCCCGAGCCCATTCTCTGCCACCCGAGCGCGCCCTCGTGCGCACACACCCTGGCACCGTGGCTATAAAGCCACGGGCACGCCGTCGCCTCGCCAGCACACGCCCCACACACCCCTCTCCCACCCTGACACCAAGCGCGCACGCCCTGGGCTCGCCGTGAGCCCGGAGCGACCGTAGACGCCGCCGCCCACCGCGGAGAGTGAAGGCAAGTGGAGCATGCCGCGGGGTGCTCCCACCTCTCTTCCTTGCCTCCACTGCACTCCCCTCTGGCCGTACATGAACCCTAACGCGCACCCGTGCCCTCTCGTTTGCAGGATCGCCGGAGAGCCCGTCGGAGCCGCCGCGGACCCGCAGCAGCGCCGTCGACTGGGTCGTCTCGAACCGCAACTTCACCACACCTGCACCGCCTCAAACATGTGAGACCTCACTGACCCCGCGCCACCATCCCACGCATCCCCTAGCTGAGCAATCGCCATTTTCGCCGCCGGCCGTGCGTCCGATCGTGCGTGAGAGAGAGGGAGGAAGGAGAAGGCTGTGCACCGTTGACCGCGAGATCAACGGCCACGTTTAAACCTTGAAACGGTACGCACGCGCCGCGTGCTCACGGAAGCGAGCTGGGCCGCAATGCCTTAGCGGGCCGCGCGCACGGGAGAAAGAACAAGGCGCACCCAATTTCTTTTCCTTTTTAAAAATCAACAGAAACATGCAAGTTACTTTAATCATGTTAAAAATAGCTAAACTAAAAATAAAATCAACAAAAATTCACAGTGATAGATCTACAAATTCCTAAACGCTTGCAACTTGTAGATCTACATTTGAATCATTATTTTGCAAATGGTAAATCTTGTGCTACACACTGTCTGTTAGGATAAAATTAGGATAACGTTTTGTGTGTTTATTCATTTTGTGCAAACTAGAATTCTCTGAGAAGCACTTGACTAGATCTAACAGTAGGTATTGACCTCACATCAAGGTGAGCTACCATTTGGAAATGCCATCCACTTTGGTAAATATCCAGTAGCACATTCTAGGATTTTTAGAAGTTGTTTAAAAATACTTTTTGATGTGAATCCAACTGGATCTTTTAGTGTATGCATAGGTCTATGTTATCCTAGCTTGGTGTGATTTTTAGAGCTCTAAATTTATTTTGGCAACAAATCTAAAATTTTGCACTTTTCTGTTAGAAATAATATGTGTAGAATTATTTTTAGAATAATGTCTTGCGAGTGTTACTTTGTTTTCTAGCATGTTTAGAAGTTGTGGTTAGTGTTCAAAGGTTGTTTACTCACAGATCTAGCATGTTAGAAAGTATGTGCATGTTGGGAAAATATATGGAGCTAGTATATGCTTAGTATTGTTCTCTAGTTTTTATTTTAATAAATCTTGTGATGCAAAGTATAGCTAGTTTTATTACCTAAGTTTTTAGAGGTGTTTTGTTTGGTTCCAGTACCATTTTGGTACTTATTAGAAGTTGCTTTCACCTCTGTTAGGTTGCACTTTATTTCTTAGAGATGCATGAGTATTTGTGAGTGCTTATTTACTCATAGTGTTATTTTTCACTAGAACCAATAGTTATAGTCTTACTTGGTGAATATTTTGTTTTCCACAAGTTGGACCAGAGGCTTAGGACCTCTTTAGTGTCATGGAAAACCTAGTGGAACACCCACTGGTTCCATTTCATTATGGTGAGAAATGCCATCTCTAAACCATAGTAGTAGTAGTAGTAGTAGTAGTAGTAGTAGTAGTAGTAGTGAATCTTGTTATTTTGAGTGTATGCTTGTGGATTGTTGCTTGGCAAACTTGTGTGTTATTTTTGTTTGTGCATTGCTTGTTGTATTGGTTGGTTGAGTATCATTGCTTGCTTAGTTTGGTTCTGATTGTGTGTCGTTATTTATTTTTGCAACGATAGAAAACAAGGAAGAGATAGTTGGTGCCAGAGGCTATTACTATCATTCTTGTTGCTACCACAAGCAAGACCCTCAAATCCACCAAGGCAAGCCATCCTTAAAGCTTTCTGTTGTACTACTTATCATTATCTATCATGCATGATCTACTTCTGAAGTTTTACAAAAACTTGATTACCAAAACTATTTTTGAGTGGATATTAATACTATTTAGTATTATATAGTTATACTATCACCTTGCCATTAGTCAACTTGGTGTAACCAAGCCTTTAGCCACTATAAGGTATATAAATACCGCCTAAGATAATAAGCTTGAGTCCCTAAGTGGACATTCTTAAAATGTGCTTTTGCAAACAAATGAGTTATGAAAAGTCCACGGTGAAAAGGCAGGACCTTGTTCACCGGGGGAGCTAAAGAGTTGTTTTCAAAAGGTTTACAAAAGGCACATAACCTAGTCTTCGCTGGACAACCAAGAAGTACTGCCACTCTACCCCAACATGGTCACGGGGCCTACCTAGATACTTGTTCTTGTTAGTGTGTGTACTATCCCAAAAAGCTATAGAGAGGATGATACTCTGAACCGAAGTGTCGCCAGGAGGGAGAAACTGGACATACACCGTATGTGATTAATTTTCCCTCCGGATGCGACAATTGGGTCTCCTGCTGTGGCAATGTGTGACATGGTGCCAGGGAGAAGAAACCCAATTGAAGGGATAGCCATATACTAGCTTGATCAGAGTGGACAGTTAGGATCATTCTTCTGATGCTTGCATATCGCTGTGTCGATCCATGGGTATTTCATGGCAGATGATTGGATCTTGTGGAATATGTACACATCTACAGAGTAAAACTATTCTGAATAGCCGAGTCCTCGGATATGGGCAGTTGAAAGGCCATGTAGCTAGCATTGTGTAATTTTTCAAAAGGATGTTTTGAAAACGTAGGACTTGTACCTGGTAGGTACTGATGAAGAAGTTGGAGTTGTTTTCCAAGAAGTTTTGCTAAGAAAACCTTCTTTTATCAAACGAGTTTTATAAAACCTCTTGTACATGCGATATCTGCAAGAGAAAGAAAACTATAATATTTTATTTTGAAGTATCTTCTTCAACAAAGATATAGAGATATCAAAGCAACCATGATGTTATCTTGCATACACCATGGGTAGTGAGCCCTATTTATAGCCTACCTATCCACCATATAAGCATACTTGCATTTGTAAGTTTATAAAGGATGACTTGCAGAGTACATTCAAATGTACTCATATTGGTTTTGCCCCTGGCTATTTACTTGACCAGACTTTTAGGAGATGCCACCTAAGGAGGAGTATGAGGAGGAGTACTTTTCCGACGACTGTGCGAATTAGGCTCGGCTCCTGGTCAACAGCCTGTTGGTGAAGGCGTGACATGGGCTATCTATGTTATGTTATGTTTCCGTTGTGTGTTGTAAGACCTTGCCTGTCCTGCGTGGCAGTTATTGAGACGTGGTCATGTGACCATTGCTTGTAAGACTCTATTATATTCGTGTAATGGATAATGTATCTGTGTACCAACTACGTATGTGGTTCACGACTGAATTCCTGGGATCGTGAATGTATGCATATGAGGGGTTCTGGACCATCCGGTTTGGGGCCTCTATAAAGTTGGTATCAGAGCAATCCTGACCTTAGGATCCCTTAGTTAGCATGGATGTTAACTAGTACTCGGGAAATATATAGTATACCTAAGTGACTAAGTTTCAAAACATTCTTATATCTATCTTCCCTATTTTACCAAACTCTACTTACATTAAATCATGACATGTATCTAAAATTTTGCACACTTGGGTCTAACTTAAGCTTACTTAAAATTTTGTGTAGATGGAAGTGGAGTTCACCGAGGCTTGCCAGTTGGGACTGGCGAGAGACGTGGCCTTCCTTTTCGAGCAGAGGCTCGTAGCGATGACGGAGCTTATCGATCTTCCGGTTCCCGAGCTACGGGGAGGGATGATCTTCGGTTCTCCTATTGAGGGAGACTGGTTCGTGGAGTGTACTATACGTCCTCCGCTGACCACTCCTTCAGCAGATACGTTCGTCTTCATCGTAGTTGAGCGCACCTGGCAGGAGGGCGCAATTAGGGTGATCCAGGAGGCTATTGCACGCCTGGCTCATCTGAGAGACTACCAGTACCTGGGTACTCGCTTTGAGTTTCTCGGGAGGAGAGACAAGACTGGCACCCCTGTTGCTGTGCCGTAGGATCTCAATGGTATGGGTCCTCACCTGGAGAACATGGAGATCTTACTGCACCGCACTCAACATCGACTGGATGACATGAGCATTCTGCAGTAGACCACAGTTGCGGAGTGTCGTCTTCTAGTTACCGACCTGGGTAAGGTGACGACTGACCTTGACACAGCGATCGCCGGACCCGAGCCTTGGAGGGGCAGCTGCGGACCACTCGTCTGGCCCGTACCCGTCTCACCACCAAGGTGGAGGCACTTCAGGATGCCAACGCAATTCTGCGTGAGCGACTGAAGACCGCGAGAGAGGACCTAGCTACTCGGGACTCCACACTCGAGGAGCTGGAGGAGGAGAACACCGAGCTCCGCAGGGAGAACAAGGATCTCCTAGTCGACGATGACATTCTATCAGATGATGATGGGATGGATATGAGCGAGCAGAGCAGTCAGGAGGACGACGACTTAGCTGAGGAGGAGGATCCCGAGGATATCCTTTTCGACGGAGACAGCGCGCAGGACTAGTCGTAGTGCCTCTTAGCTTTTGGAGTTGTGCCAGTGAGATGTACGCCGACCCTATGAGGCGAATCCCCCTATGTAGCTCTGAGGAGCGTAGTTGTGTTAGTTGTCTGTTGTTTGTATTGTGTTATGTATGACTCTATGCTATGAGTGTGACGCTTTTTTGAGTGATATATATGCTTGAAAATTTGTCTCAACCCATAAATCTTTACCTAAGTTTTATCGCTTGTCATTTCTTTTTGGTTTTTAGACACTCTTTTAAGTTGTCTAGTTTTGTCTTCAAAAACAAGGAAGTCTTGCTGCATAGTCTTACACATGTTTCACTAAAACAGCATGCCGCCTTGTCGGGAACCACCACCACCACCCCTGCCGTCGATGGAGGCATTGTTGGCACTCATGATGGAGGATCGCCAGGCCACTAGAGCCGAGAGTGCTGCCACGATTGCTGCCCTGCAGCAGTTGGCCGCTGCCAGCGCCAATAACAACAACAATGTCAATGGAAACGGTAATGGTGGATGCTCGAAGCTGAAGGTGTTCCAGCAGACCAACCCTCCGGTTTTCACCAAGATCGTGGAACCACTGGACGCTGACGATTGGCTTCGCACCATCGCCAACAACCTGGAAGTGGCATCAGTGGAAGACAATGACAAGGTGTTGTTTGCTACTCACTTTCTTGCTGGACCAGCAAGGACTTGGTGGGAGACCACTCGTGCCACTGTCGCCTCTGGCTACATTTTCACTTGGGAAGGCTTCGCTGCCCGGTTCCGCAAATATCACATCCCTCAGGGTGTGATGAACATCACGAAGGACAAGTTTCTGAAACTGCGGCAGGGAGGAATGACTGTGTCAAAATACTGGGAAGAGTTCACTCTGTTGTCCCGGTATGCACCTGATGAAGTTAACACTGAAGCCAAGAAGAAGGAGAGATTCTTGAATGGGTTGCACGATGAGTTGCAGTGTACCTTAGTGGTCATACCATTCCAGGATCTGGAGTCACTCGCGGATGCCGCGATGATGATGGAGCACAAGAGGCAGAATGCCTTTGACAACAGAAAGAGGAAGATGCAGTACCAAGGTGGACCTAGTGCACCCAGAAATCGCCCCACACCCTATGCCAGGCCACCACCACCACACAGGGCGCCTGCCTATGCGCCAAGGCCCAACCATAACAACCACAACCACCACCATGGCCACAACAACCACAACAACCACCACCATAACAACAACCGTGCACCTTATGCACCCAAGCCAGGAGGCAGTGGAAATGTTAATGGAAATGGAAACAAGTCCAACCCTGCTGCCAAGCCAAACCAGAACTCAAAGCCTGTTGTGGGATGTTTTGTTTGTGGAAAGGAAGGACAATTTGCCCGCGAATGCCCAAGCATGAACACTGCCTAGCTCAGAACAATGCAACCAAGATGACTCAAGGACCAGTGAACAAGAAGCCCAATGGGATGAAAGGCTACCTAAATCATGTCACTGCTGAAGAAGTTCAGGACACGCCTGAAATGGTGATGGGTACGTTTCCTGTCAACTCTGTACCTGCTGAAGTATTGTTTGATTCGGGTGCATCACATTCCTTTGTTACAAGGACTTTTGCTGAAAAGAGTGGTATGAGACATACACGTATGCACAACCCTATGTTAGTACAAATACCTAGAGCCAGTACCCAAGCCAACCTTGTTTGCAATAAACTACCCGTGGAAATACAAGGGAAAACATTTCATGCCGACCTGATAGTACGGGGATCCAAAGGGATATAAGTAGTATTGGGTATGAATTGGATGGCCAAGTATAACGGTGTTATTGATTGCACCAAGAAGTCCATTTCTATGACCTCTGACAAAGGGGATAAAGTTGTTTTCGCCGCAACCAAGTCAAAG
Source organism: Alopecurus myosuroides (assembly GCA_028641055.1). Classification (NCBI taxonomy): domain Eukaryota; kingdom Viridiplantae; phylum Streptophyta; class Magnoliopsida; order Poales; family Poaceae; genus Alopecurus; species Alopecurus myosuroides. Next base: position 282,599,767 of record CM054058.1, read on the forward strand.
TCAAAGACTCACTGCCACACTGGTATAGCCACACCTGCACTTGAGGAAGTTCCGGTAGTATGTGAATACCCGGATGTGTTTCCTGAGGAGTTACCCAATATGCCGCCTGATCGGGATATCGAGTTTGTCATTGAGTTAATACCCGACACTGGACCAATAGCACAGAAGCCTTACCGGATGAACCCGAAGGAGTTAGATGAGTTGAAGAAGCAGCTGGATGACATCTTAAGGAAAGGTTTGATTCGCCCTAGTGCATCACCATGGGGATCACCTGTCATTTTTGTGGACAAACGGGACGGTTCCTGTCGTGGTGGTGTCACGGCAGATGCCATAGGATGGCTAAAGATGTGGGGACGAAGGACGCTGGAGGTGCTCGGGGAGGGATCACGCGACGAGTAGCCGCGTGAGGTAAGAAGCAAACACTGCAAACAACACGATCTACCCAGGTTCAGGGCCCTCGTGAGGAGGTAAAACCCCTACTCCTGCCTTTCTCTATGTATTCTGGTGTCTCACCGAGTAGCCACAATACAATGTTCTTGCTACCGAGTAGCCACTCTTCTCTCTACGTGATGAACTAGGTCAAGAATTAGGTCACGATGTGTTTGATCCTCACGCAGGAGGCGGCGGGGCACCTTATATACCTGGTGCCCAGCCGGATACGTCCAAGCATGGACAAGTGTCGACATAGTGTGCACATCGTCCTTCTTCCGAGTTCCCGCTGACAGCTTTGGTTCCTAATCTTGGCTGCATCCGGAAAGTCGTTGGGCAAAACCAAGGGGACAGACTGGTATCACTGTGCCAAACACAGAGTGGGGCCCCCTTATCCTGCGACCGCCTGCTTCCATGCTGTCACTGTCAGGCAGGCCGGTCCCAGATGAACAGTAGTTCGAATAGTGCCAAGTACGGACCCGGGATACGCGGGATCCTGTGTCAGAACGGCTCCTTTGACTTCTGGCCCGAGTAGGTTCCCGCCAATTTTACTCGGGCCAACTCTTCTACTCGAATGGACAGAACTTGATTGATATCTCCTTCTGGTCATCTTGAAGTGAGACCGAGTAGCAGTCGACCGGGTAGCAAGTACCGGGTAGGCGGCTACTCGACCAAACTTCTCTTCTGACAGTTGCCTTTACCACTTGCCTTTACCCTACTCGGGGGTAACCCCCCGACAGCAGTCCCCGAAGCTGGTAGAGTCTCGCGAACTCGTTCACTAGGCTCTGCCAGCTTGAAACCAATCTTCGTAATAACACCTTTGAACTTCAAGATGCCGAGTAAAACCTCCGAGTAGCACTTCTGGAAAGTACCTTGGGTCTTCTCTTTTCCGAATAGGGCTAGTTTCCTTCTCTGTGTCCGAGTAAAAGGACTTAGAGAAACTCTTAAGCAGAGTCTCTGCAGCGCAGAGCACAATCCAGCCTTCCGTGCCGCAACTGGACACGTGTCAAGCATCCGCGACCCTGACGTCTCGTTGCCCAGGACACGACGTGCCACGCGCCCAGTTTTCACGGAGCGGGCCCACCGGCTCGTCATGTCCCATCAAGCGCAGTAATAGGCCACGATCTGGTCGTGGGATCAACTGTGGCCGTTACACGCGCGTTCCGCGCTTGCGTGCGTTTCTATCCGGCCACAGGCCCCACCACACGAGTGTTATGGCCACGATCGATCCCACTACCCCGATGGTAACGGTAATCTGAGGTGAGGGTATAAATACCCCCACCGGTAACTTCCTCTTCTCCTACCTCCGTACTTTCCTCTTTCGCCTTTCTGCCTCTTCTCCGCCGCCGAGCTCTCCGCCGCCGCGCAACTCTTTGCGCCGCCGCGGACTCGTTTTCTCCACCAGATCCTTCCCAATCTTCCACCACCTTCTCGCTCGCTGCCATGGCTGCTCGCGCCGGCTGGGCTGGTTCTGATGTCACCGTCGATGACTGCTCCTGGCTCGTGAACACCCGGAGGGTTCCTCCCGGTGTTCAGTGCCGGCCGTCCGACGGCGAAATCGTTCCGGCCCCGCGGGAGGGCGAGCATGTCGTCTTCCTCGCGCACTTTGCGCGAGGATTTGGCCTGCCAGTTTCCGATTTTCTCCGCTCCTTCCTGGATCACTTCGGTGTTCAGATGCATCACCTCCCTCCGAATGCGGTCGTCTTCCTCGCCTATCATACCGTGGTGTGCGAGGCCTTTCTCGGCGTCCGCCCCACGGTACAGACATGGCTGAAGTACTTCCATCTCCGTCAGCAGAGCAAGGGGAAGAAGGATGGCGCGGCCACTGGCAGTCGGGTAACCGACACCGGCAGCGCCATGATGCTGCAGCGGACGGGAACCAACCACCCTCGCATCAAGGGCTTGGATTCCGTCCGTATGTGGCAGAAATCTTTCCTTTACGTGAAGAACATCCCCGCCACGAAGGGGGGACCGGTGACGGAACGCATCAACCTGCCCGCCTGGAGCAACCGAGCTCCGTCCGGGCAGAACTGGAAGACGAGGCCCTCCAACGACCGCAACGCCGTGCAGATGGAGGAGCGGCTCGCTGCACTAATCGGAGAGGGCCTCAAGAGGGATGACCCCGTCGCCTGCTGGATCAAGAACCGAGTGTTGCCTCTGCAGCAGCGCTCCCATCCAATGTGCTACCTGGGAGGCCCCCGCGATTGCACTCGAACGACCACGTTCGAGCTTAGCAACGCGGACGTCGCCGAGCACGCGAGGTCCATCCTGACCACGGGCCTCCGCGACGATTGGGAGTATGGGTTTACCCCCTTCAGCCGCACGAAGCCGATTCCACGGGTACGTTCTCCTTACTCTGCTTCCAGTATGTATGTGATCCGAGTAGATATCCTCCTCTTTCTACTGCGACTAGCAATTGTATTCCGTGTCGAGTAGAGCACTTATCAAAACTGTTTAGGCTTAGTATGCTTGATGTTTGCACGCCTTGTCGGGTAGCATACTTAGAAGAAATTCTTAGGCTTAATATGCTTGATCCTTGCACGCCTCTCCGAGTAGGATATGCAGCAAATTTCCCTAGGCTTAGTATGCTTTGTGTTTGCACGCCTATTCGGGTATAGTGCCTTCGTGCTACTCGGTTAACTCGCGACACTTCCCTGTTCTTCAGGTTCTTGACCGCCAGAAAGCTGAAAGCTGCGAACGCTTCGAGGGCAATTGGTCAGATGACCGAGAAGAAGATGACCAGGCCTCCCTCGAGACCGCGGATCAGATCAATCTTCCTCATTCCCCTTCGACAGAGAAGCAGCATGCCGAAACGTCTTTACGCGATTGGTCCGATGACGAGCTAGAGGGTAACTGAATTCATGCTTTTTGTCTGCGAGAAACACTAGCCCTTTTCCTGCTGTTTCTGAAGTGTTTTTCTTCCTCTCTATTTCACAGATGCTGCAGATGCTGAGGATGAGGACGAGGATGAGGACGAGAGTGCCCTTGAGGCCAATCCTCTATCTGTCGCCGCTCCTGTTACCCGCAAGCGGACAGGCAGTGGCGCCTTAGAGCCCCCCGCCAAGAAGAACAAGCCGACCGAGAAGAAGACCAAGAAGGTCGTGAAGAGAAAGAAGCTAAAGATTCCTTCCCGCGTGGGGTGAGTTCCTTCTCGGTTAATTCCCAATCTTCTTCGCTTCACTGTCTCTTCTTAACTTCCTCTGCCCTCTTCTTATTTCTGAACACAATTTTCTCTTCAGAACCCCCTTGAACGCGGACGCCGCTCTTGCGTCCACTGAGACTCAGAAGAAAGCTGCCATCGACGTCGACAAGTTAATCAACCTCGACGATGATGAGAATACCACCGCCAACGCACAACCACAGGGCACTGATGCCCAAAGCACCGACCCAGAGCAGAAATCCCGCGCCGAGCAGGAGGCGCAGGAGACTGCTCATCAAGAGAAGCCACCGTCTCCTCCGTCCAACACCGCCGAGGAGAACCAAGATCAAGAGATGCATGATGATGCCGCCCTCGGGCGTCCAGGAGCAGAACAGGAGCAGCCAGCCACAGGGGGTGCTGAGCAAGAAGATCCTGCGTCCCAGGCGCGGGTGGAAGCAATGGATATCTCCCAGCCAGATCCTGCTGCTGAACAGCGGGTAGAGGACGCGACTGGGCACTACCCTCTGAGCGACGTGCAACCAGACGCCGCGCAGAGTAGCGCCCAGCCAGATGGCGCATCAGACAGCGCTCCCCTGGCGCCACCAACTGACCAAGGTGGCGCTCAGCCAGACTCCTCCCTGGTGCCGCAACCCAAAGCTGCAACCGGCCCTTCAGCCAAGCCGGTTACTAGGAAGAGTGCCCAAGACGCTGCCGAGAAGGAGGCAGCCGAGAAGAAAGCCACCGAGAAGGAGAAGGCTGAGGAGAAGGAGACCGAGAAGAAGAAAACCGAGAAGCCAATCTCCGAGAAGCCAACTGCTCAGAAGGAGAAAGCAAAGAAGAGAGCTACCGACAAACCGCCGCCGACATCAGCTGGCCAGCCCGGTCAGCTGGTTATTCGCGATTCCGGCGCGGTTGCAGCCGCCGCCGCTGCAGCTGCCGCTGCTGCAGCTGACCAACCCTGCTACCCGGATTACATGGTGAAGGTTAGCCAGCAGCACCAGATCGGCCTTTCCCCCCAGGATCGGAGTCTCGCTCTTCAGAAAGGGAGAAAAGCCGTGGCAGTGAACGCCAGGCCCCCGGCCCCAAACCAAGACAGGTCCGTCTCCATTGCTTCTCGTGGAGTTCAAGACCAAGCGATCACGTCCCAGAGCCTCGAGCAAGTACTCGACCTGATCGGCTTCATCGACGCCAAATGGGATAGCAAGGTACTCGGCAATGCCAACTGGAACGTCACCGATCTGGGCGACATCGACCACATGCGCGTTGATTGGAACAAGGTGGACTTGGGTTACAAACCCATGACCGTCTCGACCACCTCCGCTACACTCGCTGCCAAGATGTTCGTCCACCGCAAGAACGCATAAGATCTCGAGCAATCTTACGCGGTAAGTCTCAACTTATCCTCTCCGAGTTGCATTTTTTCTTCTCTTCTACTCGCCTCTCTTTTTCCTTAACCATCATCCAGTCCCCGAGATTCTGGCCGAGTAGGAGGATGCTCTCTCGAGTAGCCGCCTTCTCGGGTTGAATCTTTACTTCTTTGTCTGATTCATCTTCTTTTTTCTCTTCTCAGAATAGCGTACTGAAGCGGACCAACTTGCATCGTCAGCTACTCTGGAATCATGCCGTCGCCAAGAGACGCATTGCTGCCTTGGAGAAAGAGAAAGTGAGCGCCGAGGAAGCCGACAAGGAAGTGATGAACAGTACCATGAAACTGTCTGAGGTGGAAGGTACGCTTCTAGCTGCGCGGTTCTTGCGTTTATTGTTTACGCCCGCTTCTGCTTTCTGCGCTAACTGATTTGACTCTGCAGGGAAGTTGAAAGCCCTGGTTGACGAGCACGAGAACTGCCGTGCCTTCGTGGAAAATGGCCAGGCCACCATCAAGAGACTTGAAGGTAAACCACCGTCTATTCGTCTTCTCCTGGGTTTCTTTCTTTCGCTTCTCTGCTAACCGTGCTTCGCTCTTTTCAGAAGATCATAAGAAATTTGCTGAGGAGCATCAAGACTGCCTCAAACCTGCTGAGGTGCAGCAGCAGCTGTCCAGCCAGGCTGTCGAGTTGCTGAAAGGGCACACTACCGAGATGGAGCAGCTCCAAGTCCAGCTGCAGACTGCGCTCCAGGATGCTATCAAGCTTGGTGACGAGAGGGACAGAGTCATCGCCGAGAAGGCAAAGGTTGAGACAGCAGCTAAGGCCAAGGTGAAGGCCCTTGAGCAGGAGTGCGAGATACCGAAGAAGGCCAATGCTGGGCTCTTTACTCAGCTCGAGGAGCTCCGCTTGATTCAAGAGAAGCACATATCCAACGAGGAAGCCTGGAAGACCCAGCTGTTAGGGCTGCGCCATGATCTGAACAGTAAGTATTCCCTTTTCTCCGCTTCTTCGCTATTCGGCTGTGCCCTTCTTCTCTGCTTCTCGTTTCACGCTTCCACTCTGTTACTGTTTCTGACCTTTTCGATAGCTCTTGCAGGAATCTTTCCCAACCTTGAATCTTCCAGCGTGCCTGCCCTGGAAAAGGCCCGGGCAGCTCGTGGTGCGAAGGGCGAGCCTATGGACACCCGAGCAGAGATCGAGGAGAGCATCCTGATCATGTAGGAATAGTGTCCCCGGCTAGCAGGCGTGGGCACCGAGTTGGTGCGCGTCGCCTTCCAGATCCACGGAGTCTTCTGGCCGGATGACTCCGCGCCGACAACCATCTCCGGGCTCGCCTTTAAGCTGCAGCGCGTGAAAGCTGAACTGAAGAAATGGCGCGCCTCGGGAGCTCGGGCAGGTGCTGACATGATGCTGCTCTTCGTCATCTCCTGGTATGAAAACCTCAACATGCAGATTATCCGCGAGATGCGCCGAGATTCCAAGTGGCAGAAGAACCCCGACTGCGTGGCTATTCGCCAGATAGTCGCTCACGAGGTCGCTCAGTATGCTGATACTGCAACCTTCATCGACGGCCTCACCGAGCCCGACACCGAGGTGGACGAGGGCGAGGAGGAGGATGAAGATGAAGAAACTGACACCGATGAGCTGGAGCTGAGTGGCTTCGAGTCCCCTGCTGGCAAGGACGGGAAGGGGAAGGCCGTGGTCGTCGCGGGTAGCGATGAGGAGGGCGAGAACGAGGAGATGTCAATCGACACTGCCGCGCTTGAGTTCGGCACCTCGTCAGGAGCCGCCCTTGACGACACCGTCAACCTCCGCGCCCCCGAGACCGGCTCCGCCTCCGCTACAACGCCCATCTCGGTGGCCACTGCAACTTCTGAGCAGATCACCATCGAGCCTGACGCCGAGCAAGCGAGGACTGTTGATGCCAGCACAGAGGCGGACGCCACCAAGGCCACTGAGGAAGACGAAGCAACCAGGGCGAGCACCGAGAACACCACGTCGACCTGAATTTGATTTCCTCCTGCAAACTTATCGCTTAAACATTTATCAGATCCCCGGGATGCCGGGTGCAAATGTATCAGACTATTTTATTCCGTTGCTACTCATTTTTATTCCCACTTGTTATTTTCAACTTAATCAATTTGTTCAGCCTGGGCTGGATGCCGAGTTGCGTTATCATGCGAGTCCCCGAGTTGCATTTCTTATTCACTCTCTCTTTTTGTCTCAGCTCTACCCGCAACTTGTTGCTTTTTTGGTATTCGAGTCACAAGAGTTAAAGAATAGAGCTGCAAATACTTAGCCGCTTAGAAACAATCACAGTAACGCAGCCCACCACTTAGCCGAAAAGAAAAGACACAGAACAGTAATAAAAGCACCCTACTCGGTTCCTGCACTCTTCCTTTCCTTAGTAATTTTTCTTGTGCTCATGGACCTTTTGCTTGTTCTCTTGCTTGCCATGAAGCCGGGTTTCGGACAGCAGCAAAGTCGAAGAGTTGGCATGTAGGTTTAAACACAGTACTCAATGTACCTTCGAATTTTGAAGTAGAGCAACCGAATAGGCAAAAGGTAAAGCCGAGTAGAAACACTTAGAGCAATTTTGGACGAGGGCAGTCCCCGAGATCAATTTCAGATTGCAGAATAGATTTTCAACTCGGATAAGAGGGTACATACACATCTTTGCTCACGAATGAAAACGACGGAGTAGAGCTACATTCCAAGGGCGCTTGGTCTCCTCTCCAGCTTTATCTGCCCTGTTCGCCTGTGGCGGGCGTGCATCTATAAGATAGTAAGCATGGTTGTGCAGCGCTTTGCTCACAATGAAAGTCCCTTCCCATGGTGGAGACAACTTGTGCATCCCGGCTGTGCGCTGCACAAGCCTAAGGACCATGTCTCCTTCTCGGAAAACCCTTGGGTTCACCTTTCGGCTATGATAACGCCGCAGGTTTTGCTGGTAGATAGACGAACGTGACAGAGTTAGCTCTCTTGCTTCTTCAAGCAGGTCAACATCGTCTTCTCGAGCTTCTCTCGCCTCCACCTCAGTGTAGAGGGTTACTCGGGGGGAGTCATGCTCTAGGTCTATTGGCAACACGGCCTCAGCCCCGTATACCAAGAAGAATGGCGTGTAGCCGGTTGACCGGTTAGGGGTAGTCCTTAGACTCCACAACACCGCTGGCAACTCATCTAGCCAACACCCAGGTGTTTTCAGCAGTGGCTCCATTAGCCTTGGCTTTATGCCTGCCAGTACCATACCATTTGCTCTTTCAACTTGCCCATTGGAAGCGGGATGCGCGACTGACGCAACGTCTAGTCGGATATGCTTATCTCTGCAGAACCGCACCATTGCTCCCTCAGCAAAATTTGTGCCGTTGTCGGTGATGATGCTGTGCGGGTAGCCATATCTCAAGATCACATCCTTCACGAATTTCACAGCTGTGGCCCCATCGCACCTCCGAATAGGCTTCACCTCGATCCACTTGGTGAACTTGTCCACCATGACCAAGATGTGAGTCATGTTACCTCTAGCCGTCTGGAAGGGTCCGACCATGTCCAAACACCAAACAGCAAATGGCCAAGTGATAGGAATTGTCTTCAACTCGGAAGCAGGCATGTGAATCTTACTCGCGAACATCTGGCAGCCATTGCACTTCCTCACGATATCTTCAGCTTGCTGCAGAGCTGTGAGCCAGTAGAAGCCATGCCGAAAAGCTTTCTTGACCAATGCCCGAGAAGAGGCATGGTGCCCGCATTCTCCTTGGTGTATCTCTACCAGGATCTCTTCTCCTTCTGCTGGGTCCACACAACGTTGCAGCACGCCGGTGGCACTTCTCTTGTGCAGCACATCTCGGACTATAGTGTAGCCCTTGGATCTTCTCTGAATCTGTCTAGCAGCCACCTCATCTTCTGGCACAGTGCCGTCCCTTAGAAAGGATAATATGGGCATAGCCCAACTCGGTGTCTCCCGTGTGGGAAACACTGGTTCGTCCACTTCCATTGGGACGGGTACCTCTGGTTGCTCTTTAGGGATGGGAGCACTTCTCTGAAGCCCAGACCGATTAGCAAGGACTTCCTCAATGAATGCGACAGTCCCCGGGTTAAGGACAGCAGTCCCCGAGTAAGGAATGTGTCACATCCCAATTTTGGAATACATGTTAACACAGTTGTTTTGCTAATTGCTTTACTAATAAACCTTAGTTGTGTTTGTTTGTGGTTGTTTAAGTACAACTAAACAAACTAATTATATAAACTTGCAAACTTAAAAGGATAGCAAAGCAGTGAACTAAAAATATTCAACATATTGTTCCAGGGATAAAAATATTCAACATATTGTTCCAATGACTTTGACAATATTTTCTAAAGTAAATATTGATCAAAGAGTTTTCCAAAAACATCTTATGAAACTCATACTTGTTGAATATTATTCCAAGGCCTAATTTAAGAAAGAGGAAACACTTAATAAATTTCCCTAAAAAGATTATCAGAAAAAGAGGCATTCTTAAATGCTTCACCAAAATATTATCAAATGTTTTTCCAACCTTGCAAGATTAAAAACAATAGTATGAGAGAACATTTACTTGCTATCTCTAGTCACATAAATATTTTGGCAAAGCATTGTTAAAGAAAAGCCTAGTGCTTTATTAAATAGAAATTCCAATATTTCCAGAAACAGAAAACTAAAACAAGTTACTATTGGAAACTTTCTTAAAATGATTTGAAATTCATACCATTGCTTCCTTATATCAAATAAGGAACACACACAAGAGGAGACCAAAAATTGAATCCATTAAAGCCCTGAAAACTTGATTTTTCTCCACAGCAACATTTGAGATTTTGAACAAGTTTGTTCTACAAACTTTTTCAAAATGCCATGAAATAAATACCACATTATCTATATCATAAATAAGGATGAAAACCAAAAGGGCACAAGTTTTTGAATTGATCAAGTTGCCAAAACCCCTGTTGTTAAGCACTTGTATAACAGTATCTTAGCAAGCCTCTTAAGACTTTTGTAACACAATTAAGTGGAAAACATGTTTGTGAAGTAATTTTTATCTATGATATTTAAGTGGTGTCTTCTTTTCACTCACATGAGGATTTTTCTCCTAAGGAAAACATTGTTTTCTATTTGTTTTCCTATGTTTTCCACTGAGGTTCTTAAGGGAATATTTTTCAAAACTTGAAGTAACACTTGGTATCAACTTAAAAATGTGTTATTGATAGTTAGAAATCAACTTGACTTTGAAATAAAATTAATTGGAAAAGGTTTCATTAGATTTTTCCAATATAATTTTGGTCCTGAAAAACAGCCAAGTAGCTGTTTTCAACCCTTGTTTTCCATCACAAGGATTATCCAATTTTGGAGTTTCTTTGATCAAGACTACTCTATGTTATGAGTACAACAAAACTAAATCCTTGGATAAATTTATAAACATAATTAACACACAATTACATGATGGTTTTTGAGCCATCTTGTTAAGGCAGATTATTAGGCAGTGTAAAAACAGAAATAGTGCGTACTTTGCCAGTTGTTTTCAGAGCCTGAAACCCTTCCATTTTCAAATCAAATGGTTGGTTATGAAACTTGGATAGTTGCTCTTTGTTTAGAATTTTAAATCACTCATTTTGGAGTCTGTTTGCTTGGTGAAAACAACCCCAACTTTTCCTATCTCTGTCTGTTTTTCCAGCACTTAGAAAAATTCAGAAAACTGCCTAACTGAATTTTTCTGACAGAACAGTGATCAACACTTTTAAACTTGATGCTTTAGCTTGTGTGTACTGATCTAAGCCTTGACACTTTGCCAATTCGAAAACATTGTTATTGGGCTTCTAGAAGGTGGCATTGGATCCTCTTTTGGTCGGATAGGGAGGGAGAAAACTGAGGTGGCATTTGACTAAGTGATGATGTCACTTGTAGTGGTTGGAATAGTTGCATTGTTACTTTTGCCCATCCCTTTGCCCTACTGTGCCCTTGCTCATGTGTGTGTACGAGGAGAACCTCTAGGACACTTCCCCTGTTGCTTGGTCACCACTGAAATGCCCCCTGGGCGCCCCCATGCCGATCCCAACGTCACCTAGAGCGCCCCCATGCCTTTTTACTCGTTGCCGTGTGTACAAGTAATCCCTTGCCCAGCCCTTTCACCATTGTGCTCCCCCACCTCTTCCTCCCCACCCCACCAAGCCTCAGCTCTCCTCTTGCTCTCTGCAAGTGAGGAGAAGCTCGCTCTCGCCGTTGCCCGTGGAACCTTCCCGGGAAGATTACCGCCACCTCCGTGCTCCGTTCCATGCCTTGTTTGTTGCATTAGAAAGCCCTACTCGAGGAGCACATACCTGACATGGTCGTTTGGCTTGTGGACCTGTAGGTTCTTGGCGCCATCCACGGCCCGTGAAGGATGTCCTCGAGCACCACCGTCATTAGGAGCGTTGCCATCAAATCTGCATGCATCCCCTGCGTTCATCAACCTCCCTCAACCCCTGCAGCACCTCTACATCGCCCAGAACCGCCCTAGGTGAGCCACCATGACTGCCATAACATTTCTAGGGTTTCTTCTCGTGTTTTGCATAGCTAGAGGTTGAAGATGCACAGCAGCCGTCGATCTGGTCTAATCCTGGCCATCCAAAGTAACTTACCCCTTCAATCCACGTCCAGGCCAGCACAGCCCAGCAACAGTTCGGCCACAGCAGATTTGGCCCATTTGGGCATTTCTCTGTTAAAAACATAAATGGCATTATTCTGGCAGATTAACTAGGTCTTAGCTTTAGGCTTGGAAAAGGTAGCAAACATTTTTATTTTACCTTGCTAATTTTTGTACTCGTAGCCATACAAAATGACAACCATCCCCACTGGCAGAACCATGTTTTGAGCTTTAATTATTTTTCTATAAATCATATGCCAGACAGTACCCTAAACATTGAAATGAATAGAACTTCAAAAATACAAAACATTTTTGAGCAAACTCAACTGTTTTGGAAAGCCCTTTTTAATACCTACCAGTAGAATTTTAGCTTACACCAAGGTGAGTTACCATTTGGAAATGCCATCCATTTTGGTAAAGCATCTGTGAGCTATTCCTTGATTTTTAGGGGGAGTTTGGGACATTATTTTTGAGTAAGGCAAGTTGGAGAGGCTTGGTAGTGATAAAGACTATCACATCCTATAAGGATTTACTTTTTGGAGCCACAGAAAAAATTAGAGAGGCAGAACAAGTTTTGGGTACTTTTCTGTCTAATTTTTATTTCTAGATCTTGCTTTATATGTTCATGTTGTGATGTGCAAATGATGTGTGCTTGCTTGTGATGTTGTTTTCCAGTGTGGTTATGATGTTTACAAGTTATATGGACATGTTAGAACAAATGGTTTGAGTGGTAGAATTTTAGAACTATTTTTCCATGCATAGATCTTGCTCATAGCTAGATTTTTATATATGTTTTGAGTAGATCTTTAAATGCTTTTTAGGCTTATTGCTAGATTAATTCTCATGAAACCAGTACCATTTAGGTACTGTTATTTTGGTTATAGAACCCCTAGATACTTGGTGCTTGTGTTTGAAATAGATTTAAATAGCAATGCTTAAAGTCTAAATTGCATACTAGGATATTCATGTATGCTTTTTGTCTTGTTTTCCCCTAGGGAAAAATATGAATCTTTGGTGTGGAAACCAGAGGATGGAATTTACTTGTGGCATTATTATCTTAGGGTTTTCACCTCTGGTAGGTTTCCTCTTAAGTAGCATAAAAGCATGAGTAACACTTGGATGACTAGGAATTAATCTCCTCACATGTGTAGCATTTTAAGCATAGTTTTTCCTTGTTTCCTGGCTATGCTTTTTATGTTATTTTGTGGTATCCAGTAGCATTTATGGTACTGGTTAGAGGAGTATTTTGCCTCTGCTAGCTTGCACACTTGTGCATAAAATTAACTAGTGTAGCCTAAACTAGTCTAGTATTTTTCCTAAATTTTCTACTAGTATGAGTAGGAGTTTTTGGATGCTAGATTGTTTGTTTGGAGCACTTTTATAAAAGTGACCAGAGGCTTATTAACCTCTTGGTGAGCATTTTTGCTATTGGAACACCCACTGGTACTTTTGCATCATGGTGGAAAATAGGCTTGACTTGTTGTCATGAGCCTTTTTCACCACTTGAGTATTTTAGCAAATTATATGTGCTAGCCATAGAGACTGTTGGGGGAGTTTTTAGACATAAAAATGTGTTTTATGTGACACCCTACTGTCTAGTAACATGTGCTCTACCCCACTGGTCCATGGTGTTCTTAACTAAAAATCATTGAATTGGCCACACATAAACACTAGGAAAAAAAGCAGACTTTTCAACTATAGTTTTTATGCCAATTTTTCTTAAGGGAAAAATTGAGAACTTGGGTGGTACTTCTTGATTGCTTGCAGTATGTATTACTTGTAGACTTGTTTGTCTTGTTTGGTTCTGAATGTGTGTCCTTTATTCTCTTTTTACGACGTTAGAAAAACGAAGAGGAAGGAAGTGTCGGGAAACTCTGTTTCAAGTTCCAGTCACTCCAACAACCAGGGACACAAAGAGATACCAGGCAAGCCATCCTGATTGCTTGCTGATACAATACTTACCATTATATATCATGCATGTTTTACCTCTGAAGTTTTACCAAAACTTGATTATCAAAACTATTTTTGAGGTGGAAATTACTACTATACTATTGTATAGGTTACTATCATGCCAGTAGTTAAACTTGGTAATACCAAGCCCATAAGCCACCATATGGTATTTATTACCATCAAATATATTAGTCCCTAAGTGGACACCCTAAAATTGTGATTCTACGAAACAAAGGCTTTACGGAAAAACCCGGAGAAAAGGCGGATCCTTGTTCTCCGGAGGAATGTGGAAGTGGTCATTTTTGAGAAAGTGGTGTTTTCAAAAATGACACATAACCTAGTCTTCGCCGGACAACCTTTACCGTACTGCCACCCTACCCTAACATGGGCACGGGGCTTAACTTGAAGTTTGTTCTTATTAGTGTGTGCTATCTCACTTGCTATAAGGGGCGTCGTACCCTCGAACCGAATGTCGTCAAAACTCCCAATGTTGAGGCATATAAAGTGTGGGATTAATTTTCCCTCCGGATGCATTCATTGAGGCTCCTGGCTAGGCAGGGTGGGACTTGATGCCGGGGAGAACAACCTCAATCGAGAGATAGGCATATTCTAGCTTGAACATAGTGGATGGTTATGATCAGATACCTGATGTTTACATACTGTTGTTACAGTCCGTGGTTGTTTCACGGGAGGTGTACTGGATCTGGTGGATGTGTACACCTCTGCAGAGTATAACTTTTTCGAAGAAGCCGCGTCCTCGGATATGGACAGTTGAATGGCCATGTAGCTAGCATTGTGTCAATGTTTTCAAAAAGGAAGTTTTTTAAAAGGAATTTTGGAAAGGAAGTGTTGAACTTGTGAAGTTCGGAAAGGAAATGGAAACTTATACCGTGGAGGTATCATCGATGATGAAAAGCCAGATGATGTTATCCAAAACAAAATGCTTTGCAAAGAAAAACCTTTTCTACTCTAAGCAAGAATTCTGGAAACTGATTCCAAGAAGTTTTGCAAAGAGAAAATATTCTTTTAAACAAAAGTTTAACAAAACCTCTTGTACATGTGATATCTACAAGAGATATAAAACTATATTATTTTCCTCTGAAGTATCTTCTTCAACGAAGGTACAGATTAAATTTGACTGCAACTGTGGTGTCATCCTATATGAACACCATCGATAGTGAACCCTATTTATAGCCTACCTATTCCACCATATAAGCATATTTGCATGTTGGTAAGTGAAATGATGGATGTCTTGCTGAGTACATTCAAATGTACTCATTATGGTTTCGCCCCTGGTATCTACTTATCAGCTTTGGAGAAGGAGCCTCCCAAGGAGATCTATGAAGAGAAGTACGGAGTTGACGGCTTTGCGAACTAGGATCGTCTCCGGGTCAGCAGCCTGTAGGTTAAGGCGTGACTTGGGCTCAACTACGTTGTGTTTTATTTGTCTTCCGCTGTGTTTGTTAAGTGCCTGCCCTTTTGGCAGTTGTGCTAGACTTGATCATGTGATCATTTGTGTAATACCTTTATGTATTCGTGTAATGGATGATGTATTTCTGTATGCCAACTGTGTATGTTGTTCACGACAGATCTTTCTGGGATCGTGAGCGTATGCATACGTAGGGTTTCAGACTGCCGGTCTGGGGTCCTTACAGAGTTGGTATCAGAGCCATCCTGACCTTAGGAGACCTTAGTTAGCATGGACGTCAGATAGGAAAGAAAAGTATTTTTTGAGTAAAAACCCATTTACTATGTGCATTATTTTTATCTAAGGGATTTTTAGTATATTTTCCCCTCCTTGTTATCTTTTCAAAAAGATTCTAAATGCATATTAAGGGTGTCCTTGAACAGTGGTTCGAAGGGCGGGCCTTACAGAATTGGTATCTCTCTCGGTTAAGAGTTTATTTCTTACTTGTTTGCAACAGCTCCGCTCTGTTTTTGAAACATCTCTCGTCTTTGAAGTTTTCTGTTCAGAAAATAGTTGGAGTTTCAAAAACAGATGGTTGCATAAAGTTTTATCAAAACTTTACTTCTATTTATCTTGTTTCCATCCAAAAACTTTTATACTTGCCGACGTCCCGAGAAGACCAAAATAATTGCCTAGCTCTACAGTGATGATGGTCAGAAGTAGATATAGTTCTTCAGCCACTTCTAGGATTTTTGGATCATTCCCCGACGTAGCTCCAATGGAGCCTTGCTTGTGTGTTTTGGCTTGCTTATGTGTGTCCGTAGGACTTTGTGCTATTGTGTGGTGTAGAATTTGGTTCATCTAGGCTTCTATATGTTTGTGGGGTGCTCAAAATTTGCAGATTTGTGCTTGCCCCGCTCTTGTTTTTGAATCGCCTCGTGTTAAATTTTTGCAAGCAAAAATGTTTGTATAGTATTCAAAAACAAGAATTTGTTGCTTAGACTTATATTTGTTTTCGCTTCGAAATGCCACCCGTCGTGAACCACCACCATTAATGAAAGCACCATTGGACCTAATAATAGAGGACCATCAAGCCACACGAACTGATAGCGTTGATACCAGTGATGCACTTCAACAGATAAAGCTCCAACAACGACAACCCTCAAAGAAGAAAAGGCGTGAATGAACCAACCAATACTGACCAAAACCTCTATGTTTGTGTGTGTGCAAAAGACTCTTTCTACCATGTTGGCTAAATGTTGCACTTGTTTATGTTCCCTTTTAAAAGACCAAACTAAAGAGATCCCCTTTTAAAAGTTATATACCTCCCTCCTCTAGGAAAAGGTGCAAAAAGGAGTCTTCACATGCCATGATGCGCAACCCCCTCAGAAAGCCAATCAAAAGAGCACAATTCAATATTCGACGATGACGCTAGTCGTATCTTGTCGGACAAACATTATTAAATAGAAAGCTAACAAGACTAACATGCTTTGCCTAATCTTAGGTTGACACCTAACCAAAGCATGCAAACTACTGACAACTCTTTCTAAACCAAGAAATTAAGTGACTTACGACACCTTTTAATCGAGTTGGTAAAAAGGAGAAGTCACGAGAAAATAAGATGATGACCTATTCGTTTACTAGTCAATAAGATATTAGGTGTATCTATTTTGGAAACCAAAAACTTGGTAGATATTGTAGGTACTATGAAATTCGGAGTTTAGAAATTAAGTAAACGTTGGAATGGTTATGATAGATGTGGAAAACAGCAGTTTTCCTGTTGTTGTTTCTTTATGTGCTCTTGATTGAAATAAATTTGTGTTTTATTCAATATTGTTTCCTAACTTATATGGAGTTGTTAGGACTTGTTATTATATTGTTTTGTTACAATAAATCTACCCTAGAAAGTGTGTGCATGATTGAAAACTCGAATAAAAATGAACTAACATTGTTACCTTCTAGTTTATTAATTGGAAGTATTGTGAGAGCTAGATCTGTGTATACTTTCTTAGTAAATTTTGTGCTATGTTTCTTTGAGTCCAGTACCATTTAGGTACTGTTATTTTGATTCTTGTACCTATGTTAGCTTGCATGTCTCTTAATAGTAAAGCATGTGTAAGCATTACTATCAGTATGCACTAGTATTGCTTCACTAGATTAAATAGCATTATATTTTTATCTTGTATGCAAAGTTTTTCATGAGTAATCAGAGGCTTAGTACCTATTTTTACTTGGTATTAGTAGGCCATAGCCCACTGGTCCCATTGTATTTTGGCTTGAGGATGAAAAATCCCCAACCATACACATGTGTAAAAATAGCATGTTTCACTATGTGATTGATTTCTATTTTCCACCATGGAAAAAAATAATTGTTTGTTCTCACCTATGAAAGTGATAAGTTTATCTCTTTTTAGTAAATACTAATATGTTTAGATGTGATACTTTTGTTAGCATAATATTCCTTAGGGGTGTCATGTTAAGAAATGTTTCACTATCGTGTGCTAAAATTTAAATTGTTCGCAAATAAAATAAATTCCTCTTGATTGGTAGATTGTTTGTGGATAATTTTAAATTGAGTGTATGGATTTTTGAAAAGGTTTATATAACTTTTCATTAATTGAATAGCTACTGGTTGTGTAAGTTATAACTTGCTTGTTTGCTAGTAATTGGTTAAAGAAAAACAGAAATTGCTAGAAGAAATTATGCATGCTTAATGATTGATACATAGAATTACTTTGGTGTTTGTGCTTACTAACATGAGTAAGTTTTATGTACTGCTATTAGGTACATTTATATCCATGACTTGCTTGTTTAATTTTAAACATCATGATAGCGTTGTTTGCTTCTCTAGAGTGAAACTAGTCTCACCACTAGAAAATGGTGATTTTTGCTCTAGTATTACCCTCTTTTTACTTTATGAGTATATGTGTTGATATAGCATGTTTAGGAAGTTATTACTTCTGTTATGATGCCATGAATTATTTAGTTTCATGTTCTATGGTTATAGGATATGATCATCTCTTATAGCATGCTGGTGTAGATTTTTCATACTAGTGTGTGATTTGTGCAGTCCTGTTTTATTTTATGCCTGTGAAATAGGAGTTTCATCTTGTGTAAAGATGGTATTTTAGAGTATCTTTATGATTAGATTCATTGGTTTTTAGCTACTGGTTGTTTGCTAATTGTTCATGATTGATGGATTCCAAAACCTCTAATAAACAATAACCTAGTGAATAAATAGTCTATTCATCTGTGGTGTTGTTTTGCTTGCTGATTGGATTTTATTTAAATGTTTCACCTTAGCATGAGTTTATGCTTGTGTTATGTTTGTGCTTAATAGTATCTTAGGAAACTAAAACATCCAACTAAAATCATGAACACATTAAATGATAGTTGCTTGTGGTGAGTAATGCCCACTGCCATGGGTATTATTCTGTCTGTTTATTTTACCTTAGCAACCTAACCTTTGCACCCACAAGCTATATTTTTAGCTTCTTATATACCTTATTATGAGAGTGGTACACCACTCCATATGTGTTATGTAAGATGTGGGTTATAGCTAGGAACACATGTAATAATTGACGGTACATTTCCAGGTAGTTCTGCACTAACCTTAATTTTTGTTCAAACTAGGAAACAAAAGTTTTGGACCTAAAACAAGTACTGGTGTACTTCTTTTAATAGTGAATTCCCTAATTTAGGGATGTACCCCACCTCCCAAGAAAAGTCAAAGGGGGGAAGCACCTTCACTCCAACACTAACATGGTGTTTGTTGGCCCTCCCTTAGTCCTCGCTTGTGAATCTCGGGGACGAGATTCTTTTTAAGGGGGGAAGACCTGTCACATCCCAATTTTGGAATACATGTTAACACAGTTGTTTTGATAATTGCTTTACTAATAAACCTTAGTTGTGTTTGTTTGTGGTTGTTTAAGTACAACTAAACAAACTAATTATATAAACTTGCAAACTTAAAAGGATAGCAAAGCAGTGAACTAAAAATATTCAACATATTGTTCCAGGGATAAAAATATTCAACATATTGTTCCAATGACTTTGACAATATTTTCTAAAGTAAATATTGATCAAAGAGTTTTCCAAAAACATCTTATGAAACTCATACTTGTTGAATATTATTCCAAGGCCTAATTTAAGAAAGAGGAAACACTTAATAAATTTCCCTAAAAAGATTATCAGAAAAAGAGGCATTCTTAAATGCTTCACCAAAATATTATCAAATGTTTTTCCAACCTTGCAAGATTAAAAACAATAGTATGAGAGAACATTTACTTGCTATCTCTAGTCACATAAATATTTTGGCAAAGCATTGTTAAAGAAAAGCCTAGTGCTTTATTAAATAGAAATTCCAATATTTCCAGAAACAGAAAACTAAAACAAGTTACTATTGGAAACTTTCTTAAAATGATTTGAAATTCATACCATTGCTTCCTTATATCAAATAAGGAACACACACAAGAGGAGACCAAAAATTGAATCCATTAAAGCCCTGAAAACTTGATTTTTCTCCACAACAACATTTGAGATTTTGAACAAGTTTGTTCTACAAACTTTTTCAAAATGCCATGAAATAAATACCACATTATCTATATCATAAATAAGGATGAAAACCAAAAGGGCACAAGTTTTTGAATTGATCAAGTTGCCAAAACCCCTGTTGTTAAGCACTTGTATAACAGTATCTTAGCAAGCCTCTTAAGACTTTTGTAACACAATTAAGTGGAAAACATGTTTGTGAAGTAATTTTTATCTATGATATTTAAGTGGTGTCTTCTTTTCACTCACATGAGGATTTTTCTCCTAAGGAAAACATTGTTTTCTATTTGTTTTCCTATGTTTTCCACTGAGGTTCTTAAGGGAATATTTTTCAAAACTTGAAGTAACACTTGGTATCAACTTAAAAATGTGTTATTGATAGTTAGAAATCAACTTGACTTTGAAATAAAATTAATTGGAAAAGGTTTCATTAGATTTTTCCAATATAATTTTGGTCCTGAAAAACAGCCAAGTAGCTGTTTTCAACCCTTGTTTTCCATCACAAGGATTATCCAATTTTGGAGTTTCTTTGATCAAGACTACTCTATGTTATGAGTACAACAAAACTAAATCCTTGGATAAATTTATAAACATAATTAACACACAATTACATGATGGTTTTTGAGCCATCTTGTTAAGGCAGATTATTAGGCAGTGTAAAAACAGAAATAGTGCGTACTTTGCCAGTTGTTTTCAGAGCCTGAAACCCTTCCATTTTCAAATCAAATGGTTGGTTATGAAACTTGGATAGTTGCTCTTTGTTTAGCATTTTAAATCACTCATTTTGGAGTCTGTTTGCTTGGTGAAAACAACCCCAACTTTTCCTATCTCTGTCTGTTTTTCCAGCACTTAGAAAAATTCAGAAAACTGCCTAACTGAATTTTTCTGACAGAACAGTGATCAACACTTTTAAACTTGATGCTTTAGCTTGTGTGTACTGATCTAAGCCTTGACACTTTGCCAATTCGAAAACATTGTTATTGGGCTTCTAGAAGGTGGCATTGGATCCTCTTTTGGTCGGATAGGGAGGGAGAAAACTGAGGTGGCATTTGACTAAGTGATGATGTCACTTGTAGTGGTTGGAATAGTTGCATTGTTACTTTTGCCCATCCCTTTGCCCTACTGTGCCCTTGCTCATGTGTGTGTACGAGGAGAACCTCTAGGACACTTCCCCTGTTGCTTGGTCACCACTGAAATGCCCCCTGGGCGCCCCCATGCCGATCCCAACGTCACCTAGAGCGCCCCCATGCCTTTTTACTCGTTGCCGTGTGTACAAGTAATCCCTTGCCCAGCCCTTTCACCATTGTGCTCCCCCACCTCTTCCTCCCCACCCCACCAAGCCTCAGCTCTCCTCTTGCTCTCTGCAAGTGAGGAGAAGCTCGCTCTCGCCGTTGCCCGTGGAACCTTCCCGGGAAGATTACCGCCACCTCCGTGCTCCGTTCCATGCCTTGTTTGTTGCATTAGAAAGCCCTACTCGAGGAGCACATACCTGACATGGTCGTTTGGCTTGTGGACCTGTAGGTTCTTGGCGCCATCCACGGCCCGTGAAGGATGTCCTCGAGCACCACCGTCATTAGGAGCGTTGCCATCAAATCTGCATGCATCCCCTGCGTTCATCAACCTCCCTCAACCCCTGCAGCACCTCTACATCGCCCAGAACCGCCCTAGGTGAGCCACCATGACTGCCATAACATTTCTAGGGTTTCTTCTCGTGTTTTGCATAGCTAGAGGTTGAAGATGCACAGCAGCCGTCGATCTGGTCTAATCCTGGCCATCCAAAGTAACTTACCCCTTCAATCCACGTCCAGGCCAGCACAGCCCAGCAACAGTTCGGCCACAGCAGATTTGGCCCATTTGGGCATTTCTCTGTTAAAAACATAAATGGCATTATTCTGGCAGATTAACTAGGTCTTAGCTTTAGGCTTGGAAAAGGTAGCAAACATTTTTATTTTACCTTGCTAATTTTTGTACTCGTAGCCATACAAAATGACAACCATCCCCCACTGGCAGAACCATGTTTTGAGCTTTAATTATTTTTCTATAAATCATATGCCAGACAGTACCCTAAACATTGAAATGAATAGAACTTCAAAAATACAAAACATTTTTGAGCAAACTCAACTGTTTTGGAAAGCCCTTTTTAATACCTACCAGTAGAATTTTAGCTTACACCAAGGTGAGTTACCATTTGGAAATGCCATCCATTTTGGTAAAGCATCTGTGAGCTATTCCTTGATTTTTAGGGGGAGTTTGGGACATTATTTTTGAGTAAGGCAAGTTGGAGAGGCTTGGTAGTGATAAAGACTATCACATCCTAGAAGGATTTACTTTTTGGAGCCACAGAAAAAATTAGAGAGGCAGAACAAGTTTTGGGTACTTTTCTGTCTAATTTTTATTTCTAGATCTTGCTTTATATGTTCATGTTGTGATGTGCAAATGATGTGTGCTTGCTTGTGATGTTGTTTTCCAGTGTGGTTATGATGTTTACAAGTTATATGGACATGTTAGAACAAATGGTTTGAGTGGTAGAATTTTAGAACTATTTTTCCATGCATAGATCTTGCTCATAGCTAGATTTTTATATATGTTTTGAGTAGATCTTTAAATGCTTTTTAGGCTTATTGCTAGATTAATTCTCATGAAACCAGTACCATTTAGGTACTGTTATTTTGGTTATAGAACCCCTAGATACTTGGTGCTTGTGTTTGAAATAGATTTAAATAGCAATGCTTAAAGTCTAAATTGCATACTAGGATATTCATGTATGCTTTTTGTCTTGTTTTCCCCTAGGGAAAAATATGAATCTTTGGTGTGGAAACCAGAGGATGGAATTTACTTGTGGCATTATTATCTTAGGGTTTTCACCTCTGGTAGGTTTCCTCTTAAGTAGCATAAAAGCATGAGTAACACTTGGATGACTAGGAATTAATCTCCTCACATGTGTAGCATTTTAAGCATAGTTTTTCCTTGTTTCCTGGCTATGCTTTTTATGTTATTTTGTGGTATCCAGTAGCATTTATGGTACTGGTTAGAGGAGTATTTTGCCTCTGCTAGCTTGCACACTTGTGCATAAAATTAACTAGTGTAGCCTAAACTAGTCTAGTATTTTTCCTAAATTTTCTACTAGTATGAGTAGGAGTTTTTGGATGCTAGATTGTTTGTTTGGAGCACTTTTATAAAAGTGACCAGAGGCTTATTAACCTCTTGGTGAGCATTTTTGCTAGTGGAACACCCACTGGTACTTTTGCATCATGGTGGAAAATAGGCTTGACTTGTTGTCATGAGCCTTTTTCACCACTTGAGTATTTTAGCAAATTATATGTGCTAGCCATAGAGACTGTTGGGGGAGTTTTTAGACATAAAAATGTGTTTTATGTGACACCCTACTGTCTAGTAACATGTGCTCTACCCCACTGGTCCATGGTGTTCTTAACTAAAAATCATTGAATTGGCCACACATAAACACTAGGAAAAAAAGCAGACTTTTCAACTATAGTTTTTATGCCAATTTTTCTTAAGGGAAAAATTGAGAACTTGGGTGGTACTTCTTGATTGCTTGCAGTATGTATTACTTGTAGACTTGTTTGTCTTGTTTGGTTCTGAATGTGTGTCCTTTATTCTCTTTTTACGACGTTAGAAAAACGAAGAGGAAGGAAGTGTCGGGAAACTCTGTTTCAAGTTCCAGTCACTCCAACAACCAGGGACACAAAGAGATACCAGGCAAGCCATCCTGATTGCTTGCTGATACAATACTTACCATTATATATCATGCATGTTTTACCTCTGAAGTTTTACCAAAACTTGATTATCAAAACTATTTTTGAGGTGGAAATTACTACTATACTATTGTATAGGTTACTATCATGCCAGTAGTTAAACTTGGTAATACCAAGCCCATAAGCCACCATATGGTATTTATTACCATCAAATATATTAGTCCCTAAGTGGACACCCTAAAATTGTGATTCTACGAAACAAAGGCTTTACGGAAAAACCCGGAGAAAAGGCGGATCCTTGTTCTCCGGAGGAATGTGGAAGTGGTCATTTTTGAGAAAGTGGTGTTTTCAAAAATGACACATAACCTAGTCTTCGCCGGACAACCTTTACCGTACTGCCACCCTACCCTAACATGGGCACGGGGCTTAACTTGAAGTTTGTTCTTATTAGTGTGTGCTATCTCACTTGCTATAAGGGGCGTCGTACCCTCGAACCGAATGTCGTCAAAACTCCCAATGTTGAGGCATATAAAGTGTGGGATTAATTTTCCCTCCGGATGCATTCATTGAGGCTCCTGGCTAGGCAGGGTGGGACTTGATGCCGGGGAGAACAACCTCAATCGAGAGATAGGCATATTCTAGCTTGAACATAGTGGATGGTTATGATCAGATACCTGATGTTTACATACTGTTGTTACAGTCCGTGGTTGTTTCACGGGAGGTGTACTGGATCTGGTGGATGTGTACACCTCTGCAGAGTATAACTTTTTCGAAGAAGCCGCGTCCTCGGATATGGACAGTTGAATGGCCATGTAGCTAGCATTGTGTCAATGTTTTCAAAAAGGAAGTTTTTGAAAAGGAATTTTGGAAAGGAAGTGTTGAACTTGTGAAGTTCGGAAAGGAAATGGAAACTTATACCGTGGAGGTATCATCGATGATGAAAAGCCAGATGATGTTATCCAAAACAAAATGCTTTGCAAAGAAAAACCTTTTCTACTCTAAGCAAGAATTCTGGAAACTGATTCCAAGAAGTTTTGCAAAGAGAAAATATTCTTTTAAACAAAAGTTTAACAAAACCTCTTGTACATGTGATATCTACAAGAGATATAAAACTATATTATTTTCCTCTGAAGTATCTTCTTCAACGAAGGTACAGATTAAATTTGACTGCAACTGTGGTGTCATCCTATATGAACACCATCGATAGTGAACCCTATTTATAGCCTACCTATTCCACCATATAAGCATATTTGCATGTTGGTAAGTGAAATGATGGATGTCTTGCTGAGTACATTCAAATGTACTCATTATGGTTTCGCCCCTGGTATCTACTTATCAGCTTTGGAGAAGGAGCCTCCCAAGGAGATCTATGAAGAGAAGTACGGAGTTGACGGCTTTGCGAACTAGGATCGTCTCCGGGTCAGCAGCCTGTAGGTTAAGGCGTGACTTGGGCTCAACTACGTTGTGTTTTATTTGTCTTCCGCTGTGTTTGTTAAGTGCCTGCCCTTTTGGCAGTTGTGCTAGACTTGATCATGTGATCATTTGTGTAATACCTTTATGTATTCGTGTAATGGATGATGTATTTCTGTATGCCAACTGTGTATGTTGTTCACGACTGATCTTTCTGGGATCGTGAGCGTATGCATACGTAGGGTTTCAGACTGCCGGTCTGGGGTCCTTACAGAATGGCAGTCCCCGAGTAAGGAATGGCAGTCCCCGAGTAAGGAGTGGCAGTCCCCGAGCAAGGAATGGCAGTCCCCGAGTAAGGAGTGGCAGTCCCCGAGTAAGGAGTGGCAGTCCCCGAGTAGAGGACGGCAGTCCCCGGGTTTCCTGTAGCATTCTCCCAGTCAATCTCCATGGGATCAGATTCCTCACTTGGCAGAGAAGGAACAAATATAGACTCCGAGTTGGGAGAAGCCTTGATGGACGGCTTCCTCAAGTGCTCCAAGGCGACTCCCGCCGGGATGGATTGCCGAGAAGAACCCAACTTGGATAACTCATCCGCTGCTTCGTTCTCTGCTCGGTGAATGTGCTGGAACTCACAGCCTTCGAAGAACCCAGTCATAGACTGCACCAGGAAGCGATACGACGCCATGTTGGCATCTAGAGCATCCCAAGTGCCAGAGACTTGCTGCACCACCAGATCTGAATCGCCATAGCATATATTGCGCTGCACGCCAACCTCCTTTGCTACTCGCAAGCCATGCACCACTGCCTCGTACTCTGCTACGTTGTTGGACGCCTTGAAGTGTATCTGCAGCACATACTTGAGTTGATCTCGCTTAGGTGACGTAAGCACTACGCCAGCACCAAGACCTTCCTTCACCTTCGAGCCATCAAAGTGCATTTTCCAGTAATTGGAAACTGGAGCAGGGGGTTCATACTGCACCTCGGCCCAATCCACCAGGAATTCCGCCAGAATCTGAGACTTGATGGCTTCTCTTCTCGCGTACGCGGGTGCGTACGCGGCCAGCTCGATTGCCCACTTGGCTACTCTGCCACTCGCCTCCTTGTTACCCATGATATCCGAGATGGGAGCAGAGCTCACAACCGTGATAGGATGCTCCTGGAAATAGTGCTTCAACTTCTTGGCGCCCAGGTACACACCGTAAGTCATCTTCTGATAGTGCGGGTAGTTTTGCTTGGAACTGGACATCACTTCACTAAGATAGTACACTGGGCGCTGCACACTCTTGCCTTCTTCTTCTCGTTCCACCACAATCACCACACTGACTACTCGGTTAGTCGCAGCAATGTACAACAGCATTGGCTCCTTGGGTAGCGGACTAGCCAAGATGGGAGCGCTAGCCAGCATTGCTTTCAGCTCATTAAATGCCACATCCGCTTGTGGAGTCCAGACAAACTTGTCACTTTTCTTCATCAATTGGTACAGAGGCAGTGCCTTCTCGCCCATTCGGCCCAGAAAACGGCTCAGAGATGCTAAGCAACCAGTGAACTTCTGTACATCCTTCAGGGATCTCGGCAAAGACATGCTCTCAATAGCTTTTATCTTTGAAGGATTAGCTTCAATGCCCCGACTAGACACCAGGAAGCCGAGTAGCTTACCAGCCGGGACACCAAAGGTGCATTTACTCGGATTCAGCTTCATTTTGTACTTGCGTAGGTTAGCAAAGGTTTCCTCCAGGCCGGCAAGCAGAGTATGTGTTTTATTCGATTTGATGACAATGTCATCTACGTACACCTGCACATTCTTGCCGAGCTGGTCGTGCAAGCATTTCTGCATGCATCTCTGATAGGTTGCACCCGCATTCCTCAAGCCAAAACACATGACACGATAGCAATAAGCCCCGTACGGGGTAATGAAAGCAGTCTTTATTTGATCAGCAGGATTGAGTGCAATCTGGTGGAAACCAGAGTAGGCATCTATGAAAGACAAAAGTTCACAACCAGCAGTGGAATCGATCACCTGATCGATGCGAGGTAGCGGGAAGGGATCCTTGGGGCATGCCTTGTTCAAGTCGGTGTAGTCGACACACATGCGCCATGCAGTGGCAGCCTTGGGATCCTCCTTCTTCTTCTCGACCATGACCGGGTTGGCTAGCCAATCCGGATGCAGCACCTCCATGATGAAATTGCTTATCAGCAGCTTGGTGATCTGGTCACCAATGGCCTTCCTTCTCTCATCTCCGAAGCGGCGCATAGCCTGCTTCACTGGCTTGGCGTCAGGACGCACATGTAATGAGTGCTCAACCAACTCCCTCGGGACTTCTGGTAGATCTTCATTGGACCAGGCGAATACATCCCGATTCTCACGGAGGAAGTGGATGAGCTCGCTTTCCTATTTCTCCGCCAACCCGGAGCCAATGATGGCTACGCGGTCGGGGAACTCGGGGTCGATCTGGACCTTCTTGGTCTCCTGAGATGCCTGGAATGCGGTCCCGTGTTGGGTACTCGGCACGCCTTGCGCGCCAGCCTGCGCGGATTGCGCCATGGCCACCACCTCATACATCTTCTTCTTCTCGGCAGCAATCACCATCGACTCCGCCAACTGGGAACCAGCAGAGGCACACTCCATGGACTTCTTGTAATCACCAGAGATAGTAATTATGCCATTGGGACCAGGGATCTTCATCTTCAGATATGCAACATGGGTAGAGGCCATGAACTTGCTCAGAGCAGGCCTGCCGAGTAGAGCATGGTAAGGACTCTGATGATCAACCACCTCGAACTGCAGGCGCTCTGTGCGGCAGTTATCCCTGGTGCCGAATAGCACATCTATCCACACTCGGCCAATCGGGTTGCACGAGATCCCGGGCACAATGCCATGGAAAGTGGTCTTGCTGGGCAGCATCATGTTCTCGGCCAGGCCAAGCTTCTCGAGTGTGTCCTTGTATACGATGTTGATGCTGCTGCCGTTGTCGATTAGCACCTTGCTGAACCTCACATTCTTCTCGGGGCCCAGGAAGGTAGGATCCAGCACCAAGGCATAGCTACCCGGATTGGGCATTACCTTGGGATGATCTACTCGGGACCACCTGATCTCCTGGTCACACCAATACATGTAGTGAGGGACAGCAGGAATCACTGCATTGACCTCCATGGCCCGCCTGTGCTGTGATTGCTTGTCGACTGGCTCAGAAGTGAAGATCATGTAGCTCTCATGGTGCTCTTGGTACTGGTTGGAGCCTCCGCCCCCATTGTTGCCGTTGTTGTTGTTGCCCTGGTAGTTGTTGTTGCCTCTGTTGTTGTTGTTGCGGTTGTAGTTGTTGTTGTTGTTGCGGTAGCTCTCATTGTTGAAGTTACGGTTGGCTCCTAAAGCCACCTGGTTCACATTCTCTCTTCTCGGGTACACTGGCGGCCGAGCTGCGGGTGCGCGAGTAGGCTGCACGTTGGCATTGGCCGCTGGCAGAGGAGGAGGAGGAGGCAAGCCATCATTCTTGATCACATCCCACCACTCGCACTGCCGAGTAGTGTGGTTAGCAGGCCTCGAGGGGTGGTGAGTGTGAAAACTGCATGGGCCATCCTTCATGTCATCAAAGACAAACTTCTTCGGCTGCTCGGAGTTTCCGCTACCCGACTGAGAAGTGCGAAATGGCTTCTTGTTGCCTTGGCCCTGGTTCTAGTTCTGCCCGTAGGCTCCAGCAGGTTTCTGCCTTTGGCTGCCACCAGCTCCAACAGTCACTGCATTCACCTCTTCAGGATCATACCGAGTATCTATTTGGCGCTTGTTGCGGAACTCGTTGCGCTTGCTGTTGCTGAAGTTTCTTCTCGGCTCAGAGGAGTCCATCAGTGGCTGAGTATGATCACCAAGTGCGTACTGATCCGCAATCTTGATGGTCTCCGCCAGAGTGTTCGGCATCTCCCTCTGCAACCTCTGCCACAACATACTGCCATGCCTGCATCCCTGCGCAAACCAAGTGATGGCCTGGGCTTCATTCACACCTTCACAGGTGTTCCTCAATGTGCTCCACCGAGTAAGGTACTCGCGGTCTGTCTCGTCTTCTCGCTGCCTGCAAGCGGATAGCTGCTGTGGCCTATTCGGCCTCTTGTATGTGCTCGTGAAGTTGATGATGAAGGCATCCGAGAAATCCAGCCAGCAATTGATGCTGTTCTTGGGCAAGTTGTTGAGCCAAGTGCGAGCTGGACCCTCTAGCATCTGCGGGACATAGCGCACCGCCCATCTCCGGTTGCCGTTTGCGCGGGCATTGGTGCTGCCATTGTAGCTCTTGGTGCCCCTTGCGAGCTGGAAGTTCTTCACGGACGGCTCGTTCATGATGCGCGGGCCAAAGCACTCGGGGCCCGGAGGACCCGTGTTCTCCAGCCGCGCCGACAAGCTGATCCGGTCCAGCTGATGCCTCGCATCTCCAGGCGCCAGCATGCGCTCGCCAACACGATCATGTACATCATAGCCAGCCATCTCCATGGCCGAGTAGCCATCATCATATCTGTCCACCTGCACAGCTGCAGGCTGCTCCACCGGGTAGGCGACTGGCGCCACTGCGCGCGGCTGCTGCCTCCGCCGAGTAGGCGGAGCAGCGGGACGCTGAGAAGGACCTGGACGCGCTCCATCTCGGGCCTGGCTTTGAGCTTGATGGGCTTGAGAGCCTGCTCTTGTAGCGTTGTGTTCCTGCCCGGGCTGCTGCGGCACAGCAAGCTGTCTCGCGGCAGCAGCCGGGTCATACACCTGCATTTGCCTATCTCTGGCCGAACGTCCGCTGCGGCTCTTCCCGCGGCTGGGGTGCGGAGACGAGGCCTGATCGTTAGATCTAGCCGCGTGCGAGTGCACCACCTGCGAAGCTCCAGCACTCGGGTTGGCCTTCCGGAACTCCTCATTCTGCCTAGCAGCCTCCAACACCAACTCGTTGAGCCTTTCCTGCTGCCTAACGCGCGCGTCGCCGTCTAGACGAGGCAACTCGGCGGCTACAGCCTCTGCAGCTCTAAGTGTCTTGGCGGGTGTGCTATATCTGGGCCTGGTGGAGGTGTTTGCGGTGGCGGACTGAGCAGGAACCTCTACAACTGTTGCCATCTCGGCACCAAGGTTGCGCCGCGTGGCGCCTACTCTGCTAGCCCTCCTAGTGACTGGCGTGAAGCCGTGGGCTTTGTTGTACTCGAGCTGATCCAGACTCAACTCCAACCTCACCTTATCCAACTCCGCCTGCTCGGCAAGCAGCTCCTGGCGCTGCCGCTCGAGCTGCTCCCTCATGGCTAGAAGCTCGATGTCGGTGGGAGTCGGCATGCCAAGTCGCCCAGCCGACGCGGGGATAGTCGGAGTAGTGGAAGGCGGCAAGTTGCACTCCTTCTCGTAAGGCCTATGAGTCCTGCCACCAGCGCTCGGTGCAGCAAGATCCTCGACGACGGCCGCGGCGCCAGTAGCAGCTGTGCCAGCGTTTGCCGCCAAGCCCGTCACCATCACCTCAGCGCGGTCCGCAAAACGACACGTGGGCCTTCCGCGAGCAGCGATCACCGCGGGAGGATCCTCCGCGTCATGCACCAGCTCGGGGTACGCGCGGTTGGCGACGGTGGCGACGTAGACGAGGTGAGAGCCGAAGGAGATCACCGAGCCGCCCTCCGGCATGGCCCTGCCGCCGAAATCGCCGGCGTTGTCGGTGATGAAGTCGAAGGAGCCGAATCTGTGGACAAGGCCACAGACCACGCGCTCCGCTGAAGAAGATCCCGTCCGAACAGAAACTCCAGCCAGCGCCGCTGGTTGCCCCACGGTGGGCGCCAACTGTCGTGGTGGTGTCACGGCAGATGCCATAGGATGGCTAAAGATGTGGGGACGAAGGACGCTGGAGGTGCTCGGGGAGGGATCACGCGACGAGTAGCCGCGTGAGGTAAGAAGCAAACACTGCAAACAACACGATCTACCCAGGTTCAGGGCCCTCGTGAGGAGGTAAAACCCCTACTCCTGCCTTTCTCTATGTATTCTGGTGTCTCACCGAGTAGCCACAGTACAATGTTCTTGCTACCGAGTAGCCACTCTTCTCTCTACGTGATGAACTAGGTCAAGAATTAGGTCACGATGTGTTTGATCCTCACGCAGGAGGCGGCGGGGCACCTTATATACCTGGTGCCCAGCCGGATACGTCCAAGCATGGACAAGTGTCGACATAGTGTGCACATCGTCCTTCTTCCGAGTTCCCGCTGACAGCTTTGGTTCCTAATCTTGGCTGCATCCGGAAAGTCGTTGGGCAAAACCAAGGGGACAGACTGGTATCACTGTGCCAAACACAGAGTGGGGCCCCCTTATCCTGCGACCGCCTGCTTCCATGCTGTCACTGTCAGGCAGGCCGGTCCCAGATGAACAGTAGTTCGAATAGTGCCAAGTACGGACCCGGGATACGCGGGATCCTGTGTCAGAACGGCTCCTTTGACTTCTGGCCCGAGTAGGTGCCCGCCAATTTTACTCGGGCCAACTCTTCTACTCGAATGGACAGAACTTGATTGATATCTCCTTCTGTTCATCTTGAAGTGAGACCGAGTAGCAGTCGACCGGGTAGCAAGTACCGGGTAGGCGGCTACTCGACCAAACTTCTCTTCTGACAGTTGCCTTTACCACTTGCCTTTACCCTACTCGGGGGTAACCCCCCGACAGTTCCTCACGTCTATGTGTGGATTACCGTAAGTTGAATGATGTGACCATCAAGAACAAATACCCGTTGCCCAAAATTGAAGACTTGTTTGACCAGCTAAATGGGGCTAGAATTTTATCTACGATCGATCTTCATACTGGTTATCATGAAGGTTCGTGAGACCGATATTCCAAACACCGCATTCACCACACGTTACAGGTTGTATGAGTACACCGTGAAGTCTTTTGGTCTAACCAATGCCTCGCCTACTTCATGAATCTTATGAACAAGGTTTTCATGGAATGCCTGGACAAGTTTGTCGTGGTTTTCGTTGACGACATTCTTATCTATTCCAAGAGTGAGGAAGAACACGAAGAACATCTGAGAACTGTTCTCGGAACACTTTGACAACATCAACTGTATCCTAAGTTCAGTAAGTGCCAATTCTGGTTGAAGGAAGTCGGATTTCTTGGACACGTAGTATCTGGAGGTGGAATCTCTGTTGACCATGCTCTGGTTCAGTCTGTTGCAAATCGGGCTGCCCCGACCAATCAGACTGAAGTTAGATCTTTTATGGGATTAACCGGATATTACCGCAAGTTTGTTCAAGGATTCTCCAGTATAGTCAGACCACTCACTCAGGTTCTCAAGAAGGATAGAAAGATCGTTTGGACGGACAAATGTGCTGAGAGTTTTCAGGAGTTGAAGAATCGACTGGTGTCAGCCCCGGTACTCATTATGACGGATGTCACCAAGAGTTTCGATGTGTATTGTGACGCTTCCAAGCTTGGTCTTGGAAGTGTTCTCATGCAAGAGGGAAATGTCATCTCATTTATCTCACGCCAATTTAGACCACATGAGTTGAATTATCCTACTCATGACTTAGAGCTTGCTGCTGTTGTGCATGCTCTCAAAGCATGGCGACATTTTCTTATTGGGAAGAGGTGTGAAATCTATACGGATCATAAGAGTTTGAAGTATATCTTTACACAGCATGAACTCAATATGAGGCAACGCCGTTGGATAGAGATCATCAGGGACTATGATCTTAGTATCCACTATCACCCTGGAAAAGCAAATGTTGTTGCGGATGCTCTTAGTCGAGAGCCGACCTCTCTGAATGCTATGATTCAGTTTAGACAATCGGAGTTGTGGAAAGAACTTGACCAACTTGGTATCGAGGTGGTCAGCTATGGCATGTTGGACGCCATGGAAGCTAAACTGTAACATCCCAAGTATGAAAATTCCCCCTTTGCAATGTTGTTTCTTGAATTCTAATTAATGCATCATGTCATCATAATGCATCCATGTGTGGAATCTCAAATTTCAAATAAATTCAAATCAACATGTTTCACACTTGGTCTGTTACAACCTTTTCAAATAAAATATTCAAATCAAACAATTTAATTGTTTTCCATAAACTTGATCTTCCAAATAAGTGACTTGGGTAATTTTCAAATAATTCAATTATTGCAAACATTCAAGCAAATTCATTTAAATTTCAAACAACAACAAATATTTAAAATTTTGAAAAACAAAAGTTGGTGCAACTGGGCATTTTCAATAAGGAACTTATAAAAAATCATCACCATAATTTTTGGATCTAAAAAACCCCTTCTATTTTCTTTCTTATTCCTTTTCTACAAAAAAAGGAAAGAAAAAGAAAATAGATAAAACAAGCTGCTGGGGGAGGCAGGCCTCTCGGCCCACCTACCACCCCAGTGGAGGCCCAGCCCATCTTCCTTTTCACCTTTCTTCCTCGTACGGACAGAGGAGAAGGAGCAGGTGGCTCCCGTGGCCACGCTGCACCCACGTTCCCCCTCCTCACCTGCTCCCCTCCTTAAAACTGTGTCTCTCTCTCCCTCCAAACCCTAGCCCTAGCCCCTCTCCTTTTCCCCTCCAGCCGCCGCCGCCTCCCTGCTCAATCTCCCCTCCTATCCCCTCCTTTCTCTGAAGATTTCTGAACCTCAGCACAGCCGGAAGTTGGGCTCCTCGCCGCCGTCGGTCTGCTCGTCCTCGGGCCCCTCTGAGCACGGGAATGGAAAGCGGGCACCACCTTCTCCCTCCTCGCCGAAACTCCGGGCCGGAGCTGCCCTAGGTCGACCTCGGCGAGCTCTTCTTTCTCTCCGTTTTCCTTTCTCTGAACCTGTTTTTTTTTCTTCTCTAAACCCAGCAGCAGCAGCCGACGCCGTCGTTCTAACGCGTCCCCGACGAATCTGAGCATGGAAATCGACTCGTCTCGTCTCCCTCTACATCCCCGCACAAGGAATCGCGCCGAGTCGCAGCGGGACGGCCGCGCCGTCCTCCTCTTCCTCGCGGCCGGTAAAGCTCCATTGCGCCATTATTGCCGTCTTCGTCGTTCTCCATATTCCTCGAGCACGCACGCATCATGGGGGTGGGATTACCGATCGAATGGACCCTTTCCCTGCATGTCTTGTTGATCTCTGTACTCGTTTTCGTACTGGTAACATCGGATTTGAGTTTAGAGTCCTCGTTGTTCTTACATCCAAATATGAATCTTGTTCAGTTGGAAGTTCAGTTAACGCGCGACATAAACACCTTAAAGATGAAGATATGTTGCTATTAACAAGTGCACACGGAGCCTAACGGTTGTTGCCCCTGGATCTCACCTTGGAGACCTGAGTTCGAACCCCTGCAGAGGCATTATGCCTCGATCTTTTTTTGGAGTTTATCCCCGCAGCCCAGCCCCACCTGTCATCGGTCCTAGGTGCCAGCATGGCTTTCGGCCATGTATCTGCGTGTAGTAAAGCGTGGGTAAGCCACCCCTCGGTGAGAAAACGATTCGAGGCTGTTTCCTGAAAAATAAAGAAAATGCAATTCTCAAAGCAGATCAAAATCTTAACTTGTAAATTCCACCAAATATTCATAAATGCTCCAATTGGAATGATTCAAATTTCTGTAGATTCATAACTGTGAGAACTTTCGAAATATGTAAAAATGTCAACATGTTTCTGTTATAATTTGTGCACTAAATATTTAAATACAGAAAATGGAATAAAAACTGAAATCTTGCAAAATTCATAACTTGAGTTCTGTTCACCCAAATTGAGCAAACTTGAGCTCTAAAAATCTTTCTTAACAAACTCTACACAGTGGTATTTTGGTTGGTCACAATTGAATTAAATTTGAACATGTTTCCTTCTGTTTACTAAAAGGGGCAGAATAAAAATGCTTATGGAAGAATGCATAATAAATTCAATAATGATCCAAAAATTATGTTTAATATCTCAAAATGTTCAGTGAAACATTTTCCACATGTTTTCAAGTATTTCCCATGCTTTTGTAACTGAAAGTACCTCTTTTTAAATTGTTTACCAAAAATGGCAGAAATGAAAACAATAAGAATTAATTCTTATTTATTATTTTCTTCACCCAAAAATTATGGAAACTATACCAAAATGGAAAGAACTTCAATTAATAACAGAAAAGCATCATTTCATGCATGTGGGAATACTATTGATGTATTGGTCTTATTAAAATTAATAATAGGCCACTAAGATAAATATGTGAGGTTTCCAAATAATGCAAACTTATTTGGAACACTCATTTAACTTGATGATCATGTCCATGATCTCTTACTTGCATTAAAATGTCATGCATCATCCCATGTTTGTGCATTATGCCATGTTATTGATTGTCCGTCTCTCTTCGTTGTTTGTTTGCTTCGTCTCGAATAGACGACGACGTTGAGACATACGAGGTTTACGGTACCACTTCAGAGGAGTTAGCCCAGTACCAGGCTACTGAGTTTGCAGGCAAGTATTCACTCACATGAACCATTGTGTCCGTTCCACACTTGATACCAATACTTTCCGTTGTCTAATCTGCTAGCCTTATGATTCGTTGTTTGTGTTCCGATCCTATCACATGTCATCCTGCAACCATGAATATAGCCTCACCCCCACACCTACAACCTTGTTGTTTGTTAGCCTGTGTCGTAGTATCATGCTTAGGTTTGTTTGTGCTCGAGTCTTGTTGTCATTTATCTTATCACCTGTTTAGTTTGACAGATGGGCTTGTTATAATCAATATCATGTTAATGTTTGGGGTAATAATAATTTGATGATAGGGCACCGGCAGGAGGCCCGGGTTAGGGTTTTGAAGCCTGCTAGTGTCGACCCTAATTAGGAAAAGGGTCTTGTCCTCTGATCCATGATGAGCGTGCTCACCGCATCCGGGTGGTCGTATGGAACCCCCCTCGACTTTGACCTGATCCGCAGTTTGTCCGAAGAGCCACACTTAGTTCGGGTGTTCCATTTGGCTCATACGCATGAATGGGTCGCTCCCATGGTTGATACTGATGATGTTGATGACACACACATATAGGGCGAGGCATGTATTGCCGGGGTGTTGCGTCCTGCGGGAGTTTTGCACACTTGCGCTGAGTATTCGGCTGCGTGGCTGGGACCTTATAGCTCCGTGGCTCCTAGGACAGGCTGTAGAGATGGTTCGGGTCGTGTCGAGTCCACCTGAGTTTTAGTTGGTGGCTCGAGTGTGTACGGGTACTGGAGCACACCCTGCAGGGATGAATCTTCTCGAGAAGCCGTGTTGTCCGCGGTTATGTGACGACTTGGTGAAAGTGCTGGCTAACAAGTACTCCGACAACTTACACCTAATTAATAATAATTTGACTAGTAATAGGCATATTGTCACAATAACCTGAACCTTTCATTAATCCAATTGTGTGGGTTATCCTCAGATTGCTTCTTTGGATAAGGGGCGAGATCCAGGATGGGTTTGTTTGAGGTTAGTGGTAGTTGGCTCCGATGCGCTATCTTATCCCTTTTCTTTTAGCCGGATGTTGTAGCGTGTCTCTGTAGTTGGTTAGTGCAGCCCGCTGCCGCAGCTTTGTATCACCTATCTTCCGTTGAACCCAAAGCATCTGTACTTGGTGTTGTCGGGTACACTTTTGTATCTTGTGCGTCTTGCTTGCCAGTACTCATCCGTACTGACCCCTTTGGGGCTGCTGGTTCTGCAGACTACGTTTCCGAGGACCTCCTTGGTGGCCACTACGTGGAAGATGACGAGGCTGCTGACGAGTAGATAGCGGACCCGGGAAGGATCTGAGACTTCGTGGATGGGCTCTGTTCTTTTCGTTTCCGGCCTCTTAGGCCTATTTGGATCTTGTCTGTACTCAGACACTTTGTTGCTTCCGCTGTGATGTAATGATGACTTGTTGGGACATGTGTCCTCTGCATGACTGTATTTGCTATCTTTGCTCTAGTGAGAGCTTTTGCCACTTATTTCTATTTCTTTGTGTCTTAGAGATTTGTTGTGATATCACTTGTTCAAATGCCGTTGACGTACCATGTGTGTATGTTATGAAGTACGTCAATGGAAGTATTCGGATTCCTATTGGATGATTTCGCCGACGATGAATAGTAGAGAATGGTTGTGACACGTTTACGTGTCGGCCTACTCATATTGAGATGCGGGTGCAGGTAGGCCCCGTAAGCCAATTATCTACTATTTAGCGGGTTGTGTGTATCCTCTAGAAGTCCGGGTGCGACAAATGGTATCAGAGCCTGTCTTCCTGTAGGATCCCTTTTACTGGTCGCAGTTGAGTCTAGAAACTATTTTGTAGCTATATAGGAAAAATGAAACATGAGAGTAGGAATTTTGTTCTTTTATTTCTTTCCCCACCCACCCTCCCTTTTCTGGTAAGGAACTGCAACGTTGTTTTTCTCTTCTCACCTAAACTTTCAAGTTAGGATTTCACGTATCCTGGTTTCTCGAGGATGGTTATATCTACTAGACCATAGGAATGGAGGTGGTTGTGACACGATTTTCGTGTTGCCTACTCACGATTGAGAACGGTGGCAAATAAGCCCCGGAAGCAGATCCTCTATTCCTTAAGCAGTAGATATTGATCCTCTACAAGCCCGGATGGGTTTTCCCGTAGTACCTCAGGTGTTTGTGGTCTCCTGTTTCCCAGTTGTTGCTTCGATATCGTCCTTCACAAATCGTCTCTTTCGTTGTAACAACTTATCTGTTGATTCGTTGTTAACCTCCATCCGTTTTGTTCCGGAGATTTCTTCTTCAACACGACTATCCGTGTGGTACGCGAACCATTTATGGTGAACGTTGAGGGTAGTATATGTTTGCTCCATGCTACCTTCTTACCATCTGAAGTAAGCCTTGTAAGCACTTATATTGGATTTTGTTATCCGGTTAGTGTGTTAACCTTGGTATCCTCTTCAGGATGGAGAGTGGTGACGAAGAACCCACACTGCCACCCGAGATGGGGAAAGTGCTGTCTCAGATGACACAAGTTATAAGGCAGATGCAGCAGAACCAAGACCTTGGGAGTAATGGCAACACCCGGGTGTCTATTCGGGAGTTCCTTAAGCTCAATCCGCGCATGTTTGATACCTCCTCCGAGCCATTGGATGCTGATGACTGGCTCCGTGAAATGAACCGTACTCTTATGGTAGCTCATGTGGCTAACGAGGACCGTGTTCCTTACGTGACCTACCTTCTCCGTGGACAATCCATGTCTTGGTGGGAGAACTTCCAAGAAATGAGAGGTCCTAGTGTGGCAATCACATGGGAGGATTTCAAGCAAGCCTTCGTGCGCCATCACATTCCCGATGGGCTCATGGAGAGAATGCGTGAGGAATTCTATTCTTTCACACAAGGCAATTTGGACGTTCTCGAATACCAAAGAGAGTTCAATCGCCTGGCTCGCTACGCCTGTCGTGGGATAATCACGGCAGATGTTACCGGGGGTAACTGATCTTGGGGCAAGACGACACAGGTGTTTGGGAGAGGGTTTAGCTCAGAGGAAAACATGGTGCAATTCGATCTGGTAGCCGGCAATCAAAGTCGCCGAGTCTCCGATCTTGATACAATAACTCAACTCTGGGATTACACTGGATGCTCGATATCAAGCGATATGGCTAGGGTTCTTAGATCTCTGCCTAAACTAGACCTGGGGGTCGGTTTATAAAGCACCCGTACCCCCTGGCTTATCCTCCAAGGCGCATCCTGGATCCTACCCGGACACGGCGCACAAACCCTAACTTTCTTCTACCATAACCCACAATCCGGGTTACTGGGCCTACAAGCTTGGGCCTTTACAGGTTTCCTTATCCTTAGCCGGATTTTGCACAGCGTCCTTTGGGCCGGGTTACTCCTTGGAATTTGGCCTACCGGGTTATCATCCCCCCATCAGTAGTCCCCAGAATAGCCTGGGCTTCACGGGTCCTCCTTGAAGCGTTTGCTATTCCCTGCAAATATATCAAACACATAGGCATGTGGAGGCTGGGTTAAGATGCTTTGACAAGTGGCTAGGCCTAACTCCATGGTGGCCATATAGTAACCCGGGCTTTCCCCAAACTCTTTGGTTTAATCTTCCAGGTCCAAACCCTAATAAAAATGCCAAAATCTCATACTGGATAACCAACCCTGATATCACGGAGTGGATTTCCTTCTTTCTCTTGTCCAGATGCTTTGCCCAATACTTGGCGCATATCTTACAGAATCCATGTCGATAACCACCACCCCACGATTTCCGGTTTCTGGCCGTTGGGATAGAACTACCCTTGCCTTATAAATAGTACTCAGAGGGTAACCTCAAACCCATCACTACGCCTCAGCTTCCCCTTTCCTTCATTGCTCCGTACACCCTCGCAGCGCCACCGCAAGGAGCTTGCGCTCGCCATCGAAGCCAAGTCGCCGCCGGCCGCGCTCGCCCTCGAACCGTCTCGCGCCGCCGTCGCGCTAGACCGCCGCGCCTTCGTTCTCCGCGCCAAGAGCCGCAAAGGGGCATTCAAGCCACGCCTCTCGCTGCCGACACGCTAGACTCCAATCTCTCCGGTAAGCCTCTTGCAACCGTTTTAATTTGGCCCCGCAACTTTTCAATTCATCCAGGATCGGATCTAGGTCAACCCGTGAATCATTTTTCCGATTGCATCAAATTAGATCGATTCGATGCTTGCCAACTCCTTTAACCACCTGCTAGATAGTTACAACTCATCCTCCTACCATTACTAATCACCAAATCTCCTGTAAAACCGCTCGCAAACTTTCCCATCTAGATCCATTCCTCCTTAATTTTCCGCTCATCGCGTTAACACCCGGAAAACCCTCCTTTTCCAGCTATTTTGCTTGCAGTATACACATGGGAAACCATCCATCTTCCCCAAATGCTTTTCCATACGTAAGTGACCAATAATTTCCACAATTGTACTTAACACCCGGATACCTTGTAATCTCCACCTCATAGCGTGATACCCGGATAATTCTTAGCTTCATACTTTCTTGATACCTTATACTCGGATAATCCAACACTCCCGGGTCTTATTTCCTATGCTTCTTTTCCTTGTGCTTTGGAGGTTGATCCCATGGCTCCCAAACGACAAGGGAAACAACCGACTCAGGCGAGGACCACCCAAACCATATCTGCCAACTGGGGGCGTTCCACAGCTACGAAGGCCAAGTTGGACGAGCTAGCCGAATTAGGAATTCTTCCTTCTCAGAAGGACATTCACTGGAGGGCGCCGGGCAACGAGACCCGGCCCACACCCGCTGATAACGAGGTAATTTGCTTCGTTGAACACGTGACCCGGGGATTCCGTCCTCCGGGTCACCCTTTCTTCCGGGAGGTCTTAAGCCATTATGGCCTCCGGGTATTTGACATAGGGCCTAACTCTATGTTGAATATTACCCACTTCATCGTTCTATCCGAGTCATACTTGTGCATACCGCCAAGTCTGACTCTCTTCATCGAACTATTCCAGTGTAAGCCGTGCCGCGAAAGTGGTGACGGAGCACTTCTTACTTGCGGCGGGGTATCCATCCAACTCCGCAAGAATTCACCGATGCCCACTCTCAATTTAAACTCCCACGTCAAACATTGGCAGCTGTCTTTCTTTTACTGCCACGATACCTCCCCAGACGGCGAAAAGAAACTGCCGGGTTACTCGGAAAACCTCCTCGAACCTTCCGAGTCTTTCAATGCCTTTGCGCCAGACTCAGACAGGGAGGCGATCCTTCC
Source organism: Alopecurus myosuroides (assembly GCA_028641055.1). Taxonomy (NCBI): domain Eukaryota; kingdom Viridiplantae; phylum Streptophyta; class Magnoliopsida; order Poales; family Poaceae; genus Alopecurus; species Alopecurus myosuroides. The sequence continues at coordinate 282,640,008 of CM054058.1, forward strand.
CTCATTAGCCAAGATAGCCATCCTTTCAGCCCAAGGCCTCCTCGGGCTAAATTTAGTAAAAACATGGGTTGATTTTCGGATCCAACCCAACTCCATCCGCACCAAATTGATGTGCGAGTATTCGGGGCACACCACAGATGCACTCCGCTACTCCACCAAGAGCTTTGCGACCGGCGATACTAACAAGACCATCAAGGGCTTCTTAACAGAGAAACTGGAGGTGATAAAGGGCATCACCGGGTTACCCCCGTTTACTCGGGAAAACCCGGCTCCAGCGGTAATACCCGACATTCATAACTTATTTCCACATTTTGACTTGATACAGCTTCTAACCCTTGATCTCATTCTTTTGTCTTAGGATGATGACCCTTTCTGGAGAGTTGAACCCTTCCCCCCTTCCAGAGACCCGGAAGAAGAGGACGAGCCGGCTGATGAGAGTGAAGGTATTTGCACAGAATTTGTATATCTTTACTTGTATTATTTTCCTCCCGTTTACCTTTTTTCCAACGAACACACACCCGGTTCGCAGGGCTGGAGGACGAAGGTGAGATCAACGAGGATGATCCGGAGGCAACCGAGTCTGACCAAGAGGCAACAGTCGGAGCCAAGAGGAAGGCCAGGGGAGCAGTGTCCAAGGTTCCTTTTTCCTCATTATCCTCTGAACCCTACTCCTTTGACGCCATGCGACGACTTAACCACCAATTATCAAATTCATCGTGCTTGAAGGATTCTTTCCCAGCCAAGCGCAGAGTAACTCGGAGCTCCCCGGGTGAAGATCCCCTTAACCCGGGCATCTCTACCCCCTCGGTCCCTCGTGCCAGCGCTCCTCCGTCTCGTCCTTCCGACTCTCCTCAACGCCACCCTTCTCCTAACCACCCTCGTGCCGGGCAATTCCGGGTTCCGCTAGTGGTCCCTGTGACAACCTCATCTGCTTCCAGCGGCGAGCTCCCGCCGGATTACACCGTAAATGCTGGGTAAGTTTTTGTTACATGATTTCCTTTTACGTCTGACCAATTTCCACTCAAGCCACCGTCATAACTAATAACTGCCTTTTCTCATCTTCATTTCAGCACTAAAGTCACCGTTAGTGACCCGGAAAACATAGAAACAGATGACCGTCGGGTGGAGAAGCCGACTGATAACGCAGACGCCGCGACTGGCGGTGATACGGCGAATAACCAGGAACAAGACCCTCCGAACAATCCGCTTCCCCGAGCCGCCGGATCTCCTTCCTCATCGGAACCGGTAGACGAGGAGATCGAGGTTCTGGATACAAGGATGGGTTCTCCCAACCCGGGTACTCAAACTGTCCGGGTCTCGACTCCAAGGGCGGGGAGAGCCCCCCCACCAGGTGACCAAGCTGCCGGCTCTTCCGGTACTCGATCCGAAGAACTGACGTTTGCCCAGATGCTGGAAACCCTGCGCACTTTAAGGGCTAATGAAGAAAACATCTTGGGAGCTTTAATAGCCAAGCACGAGGTAAATCCGACTAATGTTGCTTGTGCCCTTGTCCAGTCCCCAAGTTCCGAGTGAATTGATTCATAATTTGCTTGGGACTTTATTATACAAGCGCCTGATAACTTGCTCCTCTACCCGACTGATCCTTGTTTGCATGCATGCAGTCTTTCGTGACTCAATCTGAGGAGAAACTGGCAGACGCCACCAAGCTCATCGAAAAGGAGGTAGCTTTGCGTGAAGCAGCCGAAGCTGAGGCCAGGAGGAATAGGCTGATAATGAGGAAATATAGGAAAAGGGCTCACAAAGCCGAAGATGATCTAACAAGCCTTTCCGTCGAAATATCAGACACATATCGTGCTTTACTTGGTACGTTTTCTCCTCCGGGTTTACCCTTTTGATAGATAACAACGGTTTTCCCGACTTACGTTTCCATTCCTTCAGGCCCGGACGAAACCATGCCGGAAGAGGATGACATCGCCAAGCTGAAAACCATGAAGAGTGTTCTCCGGCAGCTATGTGCCAGAACCAAATGGATCCTGGAGGAGTTACGGTGGCCGGGTAGAGGGCATGTTGACCTGAAGAGGATGCTCGATGCCTTCTCCACTATTCCTGAGTGGATTTGGCACTGGAAACGCTCATCTTGCCGGGTTGGAATGACCCGGGGGCTTGCACTCGCCAAGGCTTATTTCCCCAAGCTCGAACTGGCGAAGCTCATGGGCGGCTTCCCAGAGTTCAAGCTTGATGGGTCCAAGTTCTCAGTGAAGGATTTTCAGGCCGTCCAGAAGGAGGTCCGTTACCCGGCCAGCGTGATCGCTGATGAACTGGACGTTAATATCCTTGTTCCAGCATATGATGCTGCTGGTGTAGCAATTAAGTCGGATCTTCCCGAGCCGTATGATATGTTGGCTCGGTGGAAGGAGGAAGCTGCTGCGTTGAGGGCGGAGGCTGCAAAGAAGCAAGCTGAAGCCGGCTCTGCCCCTGCTACCTCGACACCAGTCGTCCCACCTCCTGCACGAGCTGGTACCGCTGATCCGGGTGCTGCTGCTACCAGCAATGATGGCAAGGGCAAGGCCAAGATGAACGCCGAGTGATATCTGATCTCTAATGCCTCTTCTTATGCGCCGGTCGGGCAACATGCTGTTTAAACAATTATTTTTTGGGTGGTGCGCCTGTGCACCTTTGATATCTTTTCGCCGAGATTTTGTAATGCACGCTAAGGTCTTGATATACTCTATGCCTCTTCCGGCTTTTTTAAGTTTATCCATTATTGAGCTCATCTGTTCTCGATATCCGGCTTTCTTTACTGTTCCTTTTGTGAAAACTCGCTTTCCGGGTCTCATGGGTATTGACAAGCGGATTTGCTTCTAAGTCCCCAAGTCCCCAAGACTCGGATATTTGGGTTTTTGGAATTCTACAGATAAGCAATTTTTTCTCTTTTCAAGATTTCAAGTCACCCGGACCCGGATCTCCAAGTCTAGGACACTTGATCTTGAAAGGGGAACGACCTGCCTACTGCTAAATTCACAAAGATCCCTGAGTTGTTTCACATAGGATTTGAAGTTATGCTTAATAATCGTTGAGTTTCCAGCTGTTTAGCCTTGTACTCTGCATAACTTGTGGTTTAGATGACCCTTTTGACTATCTTGTACTGTAAGCCGGCTTTCGCGTGGATACCATGTTGTTACATCCATACGAAAACGTAGCCACTCAAGCCCCGTCGGGTTTCATGACTGACTGTAATCGTAAGCGAACAAATCATGCCACTTTAATGCGAGTCACATCGAGCTTAAGTAAGAATAGCCAAGGAATTTGGACTTCTTTGTCCGGTTATAAGATTGTAGCCGTACTCGTTTGCAAGTAATCGGCCCTTATAACTCATAGGCATCATGGCCGGGTCTTTGAGTTTGTAACTGTGCTATTCAAGCGACCAGCCCCCAAGACCTAGATATACGCATCATATTGAGAGTACATAACCTGATAATAACCATCTCTTTTCTTGATAATCACCTCTTTACTTGATATGAAAAATCTAGGTCAGCAAGCCGCCTCATTAAAAACCCGTCCAGTCCCCAAAGGTACCCTGGATAGGAAAAGAGTACGTCTGAAAACCTGCTGCCTATTACATCATTCAATGCCAATACAATTTTTGCTAGGTATAATATGGACGTAGCTGAGCCACGTTCCACGGTCTGTCTCTTTCTTGCATAGATGAAGTGGTGTGAGCAGTGTCATTAACTGTGGTCGACTCTTCCCTTGCATCTATCAAGTAGTATGACCCATTATGCAAATTCCGGCTTATGATAAACGGTCCTTCCCAAGGTGGTGATAACTTGTGCTTTCCTTCGTTTGACTGTACCAGGCGCAAAACCAGGTCTCCTTCCTGGAAGACCCGGGTTTTCACGCGCCGGCTATGATACCTTCGTAAATCCTGCTGATATATGGCTGATCTTTCTAGGGCTTGTTCCCTTTGCTCTTCTAACATATCCACGGCATCTTGCCGGGTTTTTTCATTCTCCACTTCGACGTATGCTGACACTCCTGATGAATCATGGATAATATCACTCGGTAGTACTGCCTCCACGCCATAGACCATGAAGAAGGGTGTCATCTGAGTAGATCTATTAGGCGTAGTATTGATGCCCCAAACCACAGAAGGGAGTTCTTCGACCCACGCGCCAGCTGCCCTGATACAGGGGACTCGTAGTCTTGGTTTTAACCAGCGTAGCAATTCTTGATTTGCCCTCTCCACTTGTCCGTTGGCCTGCGGATGAGCCACTGACGCGACGTCAAGTCGGATTCCATTGTTGCCACAGAACTTCTCCATCTCACCAAGGGACATGTTGGTTCCATTGTCGGTAATTATGCTGTGGGGATACCCGAACCGGTAGATAATTCTCTTCAGGAACTTGACTGCTGTGGCTGATTCGCAATTAGTAACTGGCATAACCTCAACCCACTTGGTAAACTTATCAATAGCCACCAAAAGATGTGTCTTCTTGCATGGTGACATGTGAAAGGGGCCAACCATGTCCATACCCCAGACAGCGAACGGCCAAGTTAACGGGATGGTCCGTAACTCCATAGCCGGCACATGGATTTGGCGAGCGTACCTTTGACATCCGTCACACCTTGCTACTAATCGCTCCGCATCTGCTAGAGCCGTGAGCCAGAAAAATCCGTGTCGATAAGCTTTAGCCACGAGAGATCTTGTGGATGCGTGATGTCCACAGTCGCCTTCATGTATTTCCTTGAGAATCTGTCGGCCTTCCTCTGGCGTTACGCAGCGCAAAAAGACCCCTGCTGCGCTTCTCTTATATAGTTCCCCGTTGATGATAGAGTATCCCTTTGCTCGCCTCAAAATTTGCCTTGCTAATACCTCCTGCTGTGGTAACTCGCCTCGCGATAGGTAGGCCAAAAACGGTTCTGTCCATTCGGGAACAGTGCGTACAGTAGCCACAAGTCCTGAATCCGGGTCTTGATTTGCCAATTCCTCCTCTGACTCGGTTTTAACTGATGGTCGCCATAATTCGTCCAGGAAAACGTTAGGTGGAACCGGCTCTCTGCGCGAGCCGAGTTTAGCGAGCGCGTCGGCTGCCTCATTCTTTCTTCTGTCTATATGTTCCACCTCATACCCGGAAAAACATCCTGCAACCCTATCAACTTCCCTGCGGTATGCTGCCATAGTTGCGTCCTTTCTATCCCAAGTTCCTGATACCTGCTGTACCACAAGTTCCGAATCTCCAAAACACCGTATCCTCTTGACGTTCATCTCCTTAGCTGCCCTTAGGCCGTGCAATAGGGCCTCATACTCGGCCACGTTGTTGGAACAGTCGAAGTGAATTTGTAGTACGTAACTTAATTTATCTCCTTTGGGTGACGTTAGCACCACCCCAGCTCCTGATCCCTCGTATTGCTTAGATCCATCGAAGTGCATGATCCATGACTCGGAATTTGGAACCGTCGTGGTCATGCCTGTATGTGTCCAGTCGTTAACGAAATCAATTAAAGCTTGGGACTTGATTGCTGACCTGGGTTCGTAGTTGATGTGATAATCCCCCATCTCTATTGCTCACTTGGCTATTCTTCCCGTCGCGTCCGAGTTTCTGATGATATCCGACATTGGTATTGAACTAACCACTGTTATGGGATGTTCTTGGAAATACGGCTTCAACTTCCGGCTGGCCATAAAGACCCCGAACACCAACTTTTGCCAATGTGGATAGCGCTGCTTTGCTTCTGATAATACCTCGCTGACGTAATAAACTGGCCTCTGAACCGGGTAACCTTTCCCATCCTCTTTGCGCTCCACAACAACTACTGCGCTGACGGCTCGGGGGCCAGCTGCCACGTATAGCAACATAGGCTCTTTAGGACCCGGCGCCGCTAGTACTGGTGCTTCAGATAACTGCTTCTTTAGTGCCTCAAACGCCTCATCCGCCTGTTGATCCCACACGAATTTGTCTGATTTCCGCAAGAGCCGGTACAAGGGTATTGCCTTTTCTCCGAGTCTGGATATGAATCGGCTCAAGGCTGCTACGCAGCCCGTGAGCTTTTGAACGTGCTTCAAATTTTCCGGTTTTTTCAGACTCTGGATGGCCTTGATTTTATCCGGGTTTGCCTCGATTCCTCTCTCGGAAACTATAAAGCCGAGTAATTTCCCAGCTGGAACTCCGAACACGCACTTTGTCGGGTTAAGCTTCATCTGGTATCTCCTCAAGTTTTTGAACGTCTCCTTTAGATCATCGATAAATGTCTCCGCCTTCCTGGTCTTGATGACCACATCATCCACATAGGCATGGACGTTGCGTCCGATTTGGTCCTCGAAGCACTTCTGAATACACCGTTGGTAAGTTGCACCGGCGTTCTTCAATCCAAACGTCATAGTTTTATAACAGAAGGCCCCAAAAGGGGTTATGAATGATGTTTTCTCCCAATCCTCCCTCTTGAGCTTAATCTGATGATACCCGGAATATGCGTCCAGGAAGCATAATAGATCGCTTCCGGCTACTGCATCTATGATCTGATCTATCCTTGGTAGCGCAAACGGATCCTTTGGGCAATGTTTGTTGAGACTCGTAAAATCAATGCACATCCTCCACTCGTTGGTCTTTTTCATCACTAGGACCGGGTTCGCCAACCAATCCGGGTGAAATACTTCCATGATAAAGCCGGCTGCCAATAGCCGAGCGATCTCTTCGCCTATAGCCTTCCTTCTTTCCTCATTCATTTTCCTCAAACCCTGCTTCACGGGCCTGGACTTAGGATCCACATGCAAACTGTGCTCGGCCAGCTCTGTAGGGATACCCGGCATGTCGCTAGGTGTCCAGGCGAACACATCTGCATTTGAACGAATAAACTCCACAAGCGCTTTCTCCTGCTCTTCTCCCAAGTTAGACCCTATGGTAAACTGCTTAGTGGAATCGCCTTCGACAAAGTCTATCTTCTTGGTGTCTTGTGCTGCCTTGAATTTTGCTCTCTCATCCTCGGTATTCGGCTTTTTCAAGGCTGTTCTATCATCCGGATTTACTTGAGACTGGTAATATTTGAGCTCTTCCTTTCTGCATGCTTGCTCAGCCATAACCGAATCTCCTTCGTCACACTCGGCCGCTATATCCCGGTTCCCATATATGGTGATGGTCCGTTTAGGACCCGGGATCTTCAACTGCAAATACACGTAGCACGGCCTAGCCATGAATTTGGCGTAAGCCGGTCTTCCGAATAGCGCGTGATAAGGACTGCGCAATTTGACCACCTCGAACGTGAGCCACTCAACTCGATAATTATCCGTCGATTCTCCAAAAGCAACCTCCAAAGTGATCTTTCCCTCGGGGCTCGCCGAGTGACCTGGCACGATCCCATGAAAGATTGTCGAACTTTTCTGTAACTAGGACTCTTTGAGACTCATCCGTAAGAAGGTTTCCCAATAAAGGATGTTGATGCTACTGCCACCGTCCATCAGGACCCTCTTCAGTTTGTAACCATTAACCTGTGGAGCGACCACCAACGCCAAGACTCCTGGACGCTCTACTTTTTCCGGATGATCTCTTCTACTCCACGTTACCTCTTGCTCTGCCCATCTAAGGTATCCCGGCGCGGCCGATGAAACCGAGTTTGCCGCCTGCTTTAATGTCTCTTTGTCCCTGCTAGAAGTTCCTGTAGTATGCACATGATACTGTACTTTTAAATTAGGCGTTCGTACCATACCGACGAAGATGTTGATCCGGCCGACCGTCACCATAGATCCGGACTCGAGGTGATCCGACTCTGGCCCCCAGCCGGAATCGTCCACCATCTTTTCTCCTTTGTGGTCGATGTAGATTTCGCCGACGACAAGATTCTCCATGCTCTTCCGAGCTTCTCCCGTGATGTAAACACCTTTGGACGCAGGCCCCACGGTGGGCGCCAACTGTCGTGGGATAATCACGGCAGATGTTACCGGGGGTAACTGATCTTGGGGCAAGACAACACAGGTGTTTGGGAGAGGGTTTAGCTCAGAGGAAAACATGGTGCAATTCGATCTGGTAGCCGGCAATCAAAGTCGCCGAGTCTCCGATCTTGATACAATAACTCAACTCTGGGATTACACTGGATGCTCGATATCAAGCGATATGGCTAGGGTTCTTAGATCTCTGCCTAAACTAGACCTGGGGGTCGGTTTATAAAGCACCTGTACCCCCTGGCTTATCCTCCAAGGCGCATCCTGGATCCTACCCGGACACGGCGCACAAACCCTAACTTTCTTCTACCATAACCCACAATCCGGGTTACTGGGCCTACAAGCTTGGGCCTTTACAGGTTTCCTTATCCTTAGCCGGATTTTGCACAGCGTCCTTTGGGCCGGGTTACTCCTTGGAATTTGGCCTACCGGGTTATCATCCCCCCATCAACGCCGGAGATGAAGTCTCCACGGAAGCGAAAAAGATGGCAAAGTTCCGCAGGGGTCTCAACCCGGAACTCAGGTATGCTCTCACCAACGTCAAGGCCAAGAATTTTGAGGACCTCATCAACATCGCTCTAAATGAAGAGCATGGGCGCAAGTTGGTTGAGGAGTCTCGTAAGCACTCTCGTGAACAGGCTAATTCGTCAAAAGTTATCATGCCTCCACAAAAACGAAGAGTTTGGGTTCCATATACCACTCCAACACCGCCCATCTGCTTGCCAAGCCCGGCAGGATTTCTTGCCCGCCCTCCCACCCCAGTGGTATCTTCAGGAGGTGCTCCATCTCAGCCAAGTCCAACAGCTCCTCGTTCTGTTATTACATGCTTCAAGTGCGGTCTACCAGGACACTACTCCTACAAGTGCCCGCAGAACAAGCTACCATCACTACCTATCTCTAATGTCAATCATGTGATGGTACACACTTCTTCGCCTAGGCCCCGCAACAGGAACAAGTCTATCTTGAGAACTGTGAGGGTGAACCATGTCAAGGCCCAGGGAGTAGAAGAATCTCCAGAGGTTGTAATGGGCACACTTCTTGTGAACTCGTTTCATGCTAAACTCTTGTTCGATTCTGGTGCTTCACACTCCTTCATCTCTCAAAACTTTGCAAACACCAGTAAAATCAACTTCGAACAGTTGTCTATCCCTCTCCTAGTGAAATCACCGGGATCTAGCTGGCAAAGCAATAAAGTTAGCCAGAACATCGAGATCACAATTGGAAACCTTCCATTCCAGGCATCTCTGATAGCTCTCCACTCTTCAGATATTGATGTCATTCTTGGGATGGATTGGCTGGTAGCCAACAAAGCAGTCATTGATTGTCCTGCTAAGTCTGTCAAAATCACACACCCTTCTGGCCAGATAGTCTACTTCCATGCTGAAAATCTAGTTGTTCAACTCTACACTCTCAATGCAAATCCCCTACCATCTATTGAAACTGTTCCGGTGGTTTGTGACTTCCCCGATGTCTTTCCAGAAGAATTGCCAGGAATGCCTCCTGATAGAGCTGTTGAGTTCGTCATCGAACTTGAACCAGGCACTGCTCCAATCTCCAAGTGTCCATACAAGATAGCTCCTCCTGAACTGAAATTGTTAAAGGAGCAAATCGATATGTACATGGAAAAAGTTTACATTCAACCTAGTTCCTCGGCTTGGGGATGCCCAACTATCTTTGTGGCAAAGAAGGATCAAACAAAGAGACTCGTTGTTGACTATCGTCCTCTTAACGAGAAAACCATTAAAAATAAGTATCCAATTCCTCGCATCGATGATCTCTTTGATCAACTTGCTGGAGCCTCTATATTCTCCAAGTTGGACTTGAGAATGGGTTACCATCAAATAAAGATCAGAAAAGAGGATGTTCCAAAGACAACCTTTGTCACTCGCTTCGGTCGCTATGAATACACCGTCATGTCCTTTGGCCTCACCAATGCACCGGCGACTTTCTCTTGACTCATGAACTCTGTCTTCCATGAATACCTCGACAGGTTCGTTGTGATATATCTTGATGACATTCTTGTCTACTCCAAATCCGAGAAAGAGCATGAAGAACATCTTCGTCTCATTCTCATGAAGCTTCGCGAGCATCGCCTCTATGCCAAGTTTTCCAAATGTGAGTTCTGGATTTCCGAAGTCGTTTATCTTGGCCATGTCATCTCTGCCAAGGGCATAGCTATTGACCCAGAAAAGGTTAAGGCCATTGTAGATTGGAAACCTCCAAAGACGGTGAAGCAAGTCAGAAGTTTTCTTGGTTTGGCTAGCTATTGTCGTCGCTTTGTCCAAAACTTCTCCAAGATTGCCAAACCTCTCACTGACCTCACAAAGAAGGACAAGAAGTTCGTCTGGTCTCCACAATGTGATGAAAGCTTCAATCTCCTGAAGACTAAACTCACATCTACACCAGTTCTGGTTGGCCCAGATCCTTCCAAACCTTTCCAAATATTCTGTGATGTTTCTCTCCAAGGTCTAGGTGCAGTTCTCATGCAAGAACGTCAAGTTGTGGCTTATGCTTCTCGCCAGTTGAACACACATGAGCTCAACTATCCTATTCATGACCTTGAGCTTGCAGCAGTTGTCTTTGCCCTCAAGAAATGGAGACAATACTTGTTGGGTAATCGCACTGAGATCTTTTCTGACCACAACAGTCTAAAGTACATCTTCAGTCAGCCAGATCTGAAACTCAGACAAAGGAGATGGATTGAGAAGATCAAAGACTTCGATCTCACCATCTCTGACACTTCAGGCAAGGATAATGTTATGGCCGATGATCTCAGTCGTAAGTCCTATTGCAACAATCTCATGATCATGAAAAGCCAACCTCCTCTTCATGAAGAATTCCAAAAGCTGAATCTTGGACTTGTTCCTCAAGGCTATCTTGCAAACTTGACAGCCAGTCCAACGCTTGAGGACAAGATTCGTTCTGAACAACTTCGTGATGCTGAGATCAAGAAGATCGCAAAGAACATCAAAGCAGGCAATGTGAAGTATGAGTGCTTCTCAATTGATGACAAGGGAACAGTGTTTTTCCAAGGACGCATTGCAGTTCCCGAAATCCAAAGCCTGAAAGATGTGATTCTCAAGAAGGCTCATGATACTCCTCTTTCCATACACCCTGGAAGTACAAAGATGTACCAGGATCTCAAAACAATGTATTGGTGGTCTGGCATGAAGCGTGAAATTGCTAAATATGTCTCTGAATGCGATGTTTGTCAACGTGTCAAAGCAGTTCATCAGAAATCAGCGGGTCTTCTCCAACCTCTGAAAATTCCTGAATGGAAGTGGGACATGATTGAAATGGACTTCGTCACTGGTTTTCCAGAGTCCAAGAGGGGCAACGATGCAATCTTCGTTGTCATTGATCGACTCACTAAAGTCGCTCATTTCTTCCCTGTTAAAGAGATAATCTCAGCTAGTCAATTGGCAGAGCTCTATACAACAAAGATTGTTCCTCTTCATGGTGTTCTGCTAGAAATAAGCTCAGACCGTGGAAGCATCTTCACTTCTCATTTCTGGAAAATCTTTCAAGAAGCTTTGGGCACCAAGCTTCTGTTCAGCACAGCCTATCATCCTCAGTCTCAAGGGCAAGTCGAAAGAGTCAATCAGATTCTCGAGGATATGCTAAGAGCATGTGGTCTCTCTTTTGGCATGAAATGGGAGGAATGTCTTCCATATGCTGAATTCTCCTACAACAACAGCTTCCAGGCAAGCCTAGGCATGGCACCTTTCAAGGCTCTCTATGGTCGCAGATGCAGGAGTTCAATCAATTGGTTTGGAGCTGGTGAACGTTCACTCTTAGGCCCTGACATTGTTAAGGAGGCCGAAGAAAAAGTTCGCATCATTCGTGACAATCTGAAGATTGCTCAGTCTCGTCAGAAAAGCTACTATGACAGCAAACACAGGGACATGGTCTATGCAGCTGGAGACAAAGCATATCTCCGTGTTACTCCCCTCAGAGGCACTCATCGTTTTGGTGTCAAAGGAAAGCTTGCACCAAGATATATTGGTCCCTTCAACATTCTCTCAAGGCGTGTAGAAAATGCCTATCGTCTTGAACTTCAGAAAAGCTATCCAAGGTGCACGATGTCTTTCACGTGTCACAGCTCAATAAGTGCTTCAAAGATCCAGGTCGTGCAGTTGATCATGATTCCATTGAACTGCAAGAAGACCTCTCTTATGAGGAGCACCCTATTCGCATTCTCGATGAGACCGAGCGCAAAACTCGCAACAAGAGCACCATCTTCTTAAAAGTGCAGTGGTCTCATCATTCCGATAAAGAGGCAACGTGGGAGACCGAAGAGGATCTTCGCAAGAAGTATCCGGACCTTTTCTCTTCTCAGTAGGAATCTCGGGGCGCGATTCCTTCAAGGGGGGGCGCTTTGTACCATCCCAAGTATGAAAATTCCCCTTTTGCAATGTTGTTTCTTGAATTCTAATTAATGCATCATGTCATCATAATGCATCCATGTGTGGAATCTCAAATTTCAAATAAATTCAAATCAACATGTTTCACACTTGGTCTGTTACAACCTTTTCAAATAAAATATTCAAATCAAACAATTTAATTGTTTTCCGTAAACTTGATCTTCCAAATAAGTGACTTGGGTAATTTTCAAATAATTCAATTATTGCAAACATTCAAGCAAATTCATTTAAATTTCAAACAGCAACAAATATTTAAAATTTTAAAAAACAAAAGTTGGTGCAACTGGGCATTTTCAATAAGGAACTTATAAAAAATTATCACCATAATTTTTGGATCTCAAAAACCCCTTCTATTTTCTTTCTTATTCCTTTTCTACAAAAAAAAGGAAAGAAAAAGAAAATAGATAAAACAAGCTGCTGGGGGAGGCAGGCCTCTCGGCCCACCTACCACCCCAGTGGAGGCCCAGCCCATCTTCCTTTTCACCTTTCTTCCTCGTACGGACAGAGGAGAAGGAGCAGGTGGCTCCCGTGGCCACGCTGCACCCACGTTCCCCCTCCTCACCTGCTCCCCTCCTTAAAACTGTGTCTCTCTCTCCCTCCAAAACCTAGCCCTAGCCCCTCTCCTTTTCCCCTCCAGCCGCCGCCGCCTCCCTGCTCAATCTCCCCTCTGATCCCCTCCTTTCTCTGAAGATTTCTGAACCTCAGCACAGCCGGAAGTTGGGCTCCTCGCCGCCGTCGGTCCGCTCGTCCTCGGGCCGCTCTAAGCACGGGAATGGAAAGTGGGCACCACCTTCTCCCTCCTCGCCGAAACTCCGGGCCGGAGCTGCCCTAGGTCGACCTCGGCGAGCTCTTCTTTCTCTCCGTTTTCCTTTCTCTGAACCTGTTTTTTTCTTCTCTGAACCCAGCAGCAGCAGCCGACGCCGTCATTCTAACGCGTCCCCGACGAATCTGAGCATGGAAATCGACTCGTCTCGTCTCCCTCTACATCCCCGCACAAGGAATCGCGCCGAGTCGCAGCGGGACGGCCGCGCCATCCTCCTCTTCCTCGCGGCCGGTGGAGCTCCATTGCGCCATTATTGCCGTCTTCGTCGTTCTCCATCTTCCTCGAGCACGCACGCATCATGGGGGTGAGATTACCGATCGAATGGACCCTTTCCCTGCATGTCTTGTTGAGCTCTGTACTCGTTTTCGTACTGGTAACATCGGATTTGAGTTTACAGTCCTCGTTGTTCTTACATCCAAATCTGAATCTTGTTCAGTTGGAAGTTCAGTTAACGCGCGACATAAACACCTTAAAGATGCAGATCTGTTGCTATTAACAAGTGCACACGGAGCCCAGCGATTGTTGCCCCTGGATCTCACCTTGGAGACCTGAGTTCGAACCCCTGCAGAGGCATTATGCCTCGATCTTTTTTTGGAGTTTATCCCCGCAGCCCAGCCCCACCTGTCATCGGTCCTAGGTGCGAGAGTGGCTTTGGGCCCACGTATCTGCGTGTAGTAAAGCGTGGGTAAGGCACCCCTCGGTGAGAAAACGATTCGAGGCTGTTTCCTGAAAAATAAAGAAAATGCAATTCTCAAAGCAGATCAAAATCTTAACTTGCAAATTCCACCAAATATTCATAAATGCTCCGATTGGAATGATTCAAATTTCTGTAGATTCATAACTGTGAGCACTTTCGAAATATGTAAAAATGTCAACATGTTTCTGTAATAATTTGTGCACTAAATATTTAAATACAGAAAATGGAATAAAAACTGAAATTTTGCAAAATTCATAACTTGAGTTCTGTTCACTCAAATTGAGCAAACTTGAGCTCTAAAAATCTGTCTTAACAAACTATACACAGTGGTATTTTGGTTGGTCACAATTGAATTAAATTTGAACATGTTTCCTTCTGTTTACTAAAAGGGGCAGAATAAAAATGCTTATGGAAGAATGCATAATAAATTCAATAATGATCCAAAAATTATGTTTAATATCTCAAAATGTTCAGTGAAACATTGTCCACATGTTTTCAAGTATTTCCCATGCTTTTGTAACTGAAAGTACCTCTTTTAAAATTGTTTACCAAAAATGGCAGAAATGAAAACATTAAGAATTAATTCTTATTTATTATTTTCTTCACCCAAAAATTATGGAAACTATACCAAAATGGAAAGAACTTCAATTAATAACAGAAAAGCATCATTTCATGCATGTGGGAATACTATTGATGTATTGGTCTTATTAAAATTAATAATAGGCCACTAAGATAAATATGAGAGGTTTCCAAATAATGCAAACTTATTTGGGACACTCATTTAACTTGATGATCATGTCCATGATCTCTTACTTGCATTAAAATGTCATGCATCATCCCATGTTTGTGCATTATGCCATGTTATTGATTGTCTGTCTCTCTTTGTTGTTTGTTTGCTTCTTCTCGAATAGACGACGACATTGAGACATACGAGGTTTACGGTACCACTTCAGAGGAGTTAGCCCAGTACCAGGCTACTGAGTTTGCAGGCAAGTATTCACTCACATGAACCATTGTGTCCGTTCCACACTTGATACCGATACTTTCCGTTGTCTAATCTGCTAGCCTTATGATTCGTTGCTTGTGTTCCGATCCTATCACATGTCATCCTGCAGCCATGAATATAGCCTCACCCCCACACCTACAACCTTGTTGTTTGTTAGCCTGTGTCGTAGTATCATGCTTAGGTTTGTTTGTGCTCGAGTCTTGTTGT
This sequence comes from Alopecurus myosuroides, assembly GCA_028641055.1. NCBI lineage: Eukaryota > Viridiplantae > Streptophyta > Magnoliopsida > Poales > Poaceae > Alopecurus > Alopecurus myosuroides. The sequence goes on from CM054058.1 coordinate 282,655,059, forward strand.
CATTTATCTTATCACATGTTTAGTTTGACAGATGGGCTTGTTATAATCAATATCATGTTAATGTTTGGGGTAATAATAATTTGATGATAAGGCACCGGCAGGAGGCCCGGGTTAGGGTTTTGAAGCCTGCTAGTGTCGACCCTAATTAGGAAAAGGGTCTTGTCCTCTGATCCATGATGAGCGTGCTCACCGCATCGGGGTGGTCGTATGGAACCCCCCTCGACTTTGACCTGATCCGCAGTTTGTCCGAAGAGCCACACTTAGTTCGGGTGTTCCATTTGGCTCATACGCATGAATGGGTCGCTCCCATGGTTGATACTGATGATGTTGATAACGCACACATATAGGGCGAGGCCTGTATTGCCGGGGTGTTGCGTCCTGCGAAAGTTTTGCACACTTGCGCTGAGTATTCGGCTGCGTGGCTGGGACCTATAGCTCCGTGGCTCCTAGGACAGGCTGTAGAGATGGTTCGGGTTGTGTCGAGTCCACCTGAGTTTTAGTTGGTGGCTCGAGTGTGTACGGGTACTGGAGCACACCCTGCAGGGATGAATCTTCTCGAGAAGCCGTGTTGTCCGCGGTTATGTGACGACTTGGTGAAAGTGCTGGCTAACAAGTACTCCGACAACTTACACCTAATTAATAATAATTTGACTAGTAATAGGCATATTGTCACAATAACCTGAACTTTTCATTAATCCAACTGTGTGGGTTATCCTCGGATTGCTTCTTTGGATAAGGGGCAAGATCCAGGATGGGTTTGTTTGAGGTTAGTGGTAGTTGGCTCCAGTGCGCTATCTTATCCCTTTTCTTTTAGCCGGATGTTGTAGCGTGTCTCTGTAGTTGGTTAGTGCAGCCCGCTGCCGCAACTTTGTATCACCTATCTTCCATTGAACCCAAAGCATCTGTACTTGGTGTTGTCGGGTACACTTTGGTATCTTGTGCGTCTTGCTTGCCAGTACTCGTCCGTACTGACCCCGTTGGGGCTGCTGGTTCTGCAGACTACGTTTTCGAGGACCTCCTTGGTGGCCACTACGTGGAAGATGACGAGGCTGCTGACGAGTAGATAGCGGACCCGGGCAGGATCCGAGACTTCGTGGATGGGCTCCGTTCTTTTCGTTTCCGGCCTCTTAGGCCTATTTGGATCTTGTCTGTACTCAGACACTTTGTTGCTTTCGCTGTGATGTAATGATGACTTGTTGGGACATGTGTCCTCTGCATGACTGTATTTGCTATCTTTGCTCTAGTGAGAGCTTTTGCCACTTATTTCTATTTCTTTGTGTCTTAGAGATTTGTTGTGATATCACTTGTTCAAATGCCGTTGACGTACCATGTGTGTATGTTATGAAGTACGTCAATGGAAGTATTCGGATTCCTATTGGATGGTTTCACAGACGATGAATAGTAGAGAATGGTTGTCACAAGTTTACGTGTCGGCCTACTCATATTGAGATGCGGGTGCAGGTAGGCCCCGTAAGCCAATTATCTACTATTTAGCGGGCTGTGTGTATCCTCTAGAAGTCTGGGTGCGACATAAACCAACTCTTGTTGATCAAATCAAGGAAGCTCAGAAGGGCCAGAAGAGTATTGAGGGAATTAAAGCCCGCATGGAGAAGGAAGAAGTTGCCGGTTTTACCATTGATTCTTACAAGTCTTATGGTATGAAGGACGCATTTGTGTTCCGACTGAATCTGAGATGAAGCAAACTATCATGACTGAGGCTCATGACACTTTATACTCTATTCACCCTAGAGGAACTAAAATGTATCAAGATTTGAAGGAGAAGTTTTGGTGGCACGGAATGAAGCGAGATATTGCCTCATTTATAGCCAAGTGCCATATTTGTCAGCAAGTGAAGGCTGGACATCAGCGTCCCGTTGGTTTGTTACAGCCATTGCAAGTGCCTGTTTGGAAATGGGATGAAGTTGGTATGGATTTCATTACTGGACTACCAAGGTCCAGTCGAGGAAATGATTCGATATGGGTAGTCGTTGATAGGCTCACCAAAGTTGCACACTTTATACCTGTCAAGACCACATATCGTGGAGACCAGCTTGTTGATCTCTATATTCCTCGGATATCAGCCTACATGGAATACCCAGCAGGATTGTGTCAGATCGAGGATCACAGTTCACATCTCGATTCTGGAAGAAGTTACACGAAGCTTTGGGAACCAAGCTAGCCTTTAGCACAGCCTACCATCCGCAGACTGATGGACAGATGGAGCGTGTGAACCAGATATTGGAGGACATGCTTCGTGCCTGTGTTTTGTCCTATGGAGTTAAGTGGGAAGATTGCCTGCCGTTTGTGGAATTTTCCTACAACAACAGCTATCAGTCAAGCCTGCAGATGGCACCATTTGAAGCCTTGTATGGACGGAAGTGTCGCACACCTCTGGACTGGACTGAAACAGGCGACAGTCAAATTTTTGGAGTTGACACTCTAAAAGCTGCAGAGGAGCAAGTGCATTTAATCCGTGACCGTCTTAAAGCCGCACAATCACGCCAGAAGAGTTATGCGGACACGAAGCGTCGCGACGTCTCTTTCACAATTGGAGATTTCGTGTATCTGTGTGTTACGCCACTCAAAGGGATGCATCATTCCATGTCAAGGGAAAGCTTGCACCCCGATATATTGGCCCGTTTAAGATCCTAGCCCGTCGTGGAGAGGTATCTTATCAACTTGAACTGCCTGAAGAGTTGTCAACCTTTCATGATGTTTTCCATGTGTCATTGCTTTGGAAGTGTCTTCATGTACCTAAGAAGAATCTCACTTACCAAGACGTGGACTTCAAGACCATTGACATAAATGATGATTTGACCTACCGTGATCGACACCTACGTGTACTTGAGGAGAATGTTTGTGCTACCAGGAGAAATGCTTTCAAGTTCCTTAAGATCCAGTGGACTAATCATTCAGAGGAGGAAGAAACTTGGGAGCGTGAAGATTATATCAGGAAGGAGTTACCTGGTTTCCTTAAAGACTAGACCCGCGAATCTCGATGCGAGATTCTTTTAAGGGGGGAGATCTGTCACACCCCAGTTTTGGGTCACTTGTAACACATGAGGGAAGACATTTTTGTGAGCCAACAAAAACTTTTAATGCCCTTGTGTAATCCAACATTATGCACTGAACCATGGTTATGTATGCAATGGAAACAAACCCTTGATTTCAAATCATTTTTTTTATTGTTTCTGTGTTGATTTCTACATGAGGCTTTCAATACTTTTCATCCAAATTATTGTACCAAGGTTGTTTTCCACTTAATGATAATACTTGGTTTTGTTTGATTAAGAAAACAATTTGGCAAAAGAATGATTGGATGTTTTCTTTTAATTTTTCTGTGGAAAACTAGTTCTGAAAAATTAGCCAAGTAGCTGTTTTTAGCTCATGTTATCTATATGTTAGGGAATCATATTTTATGTTTTCTTGGCATGAATGTGTTCTCTAATATATGGACTACAAATGTGTGAGCTTGGTTTGAAAATTTATTTGAGAAAACAATCATTTGCTTGATGGTTTTTTGTGTTAAGAAAATAAGGCATAAAAGTGTTTTCTTTTTTGAAAAACTAAGAAAAACAGGAACTAGCCGTTTTCCACCTTATTTTCAGTGCCCATTTGATTTTCAAATTTGTTTTCTTTTGATGTTTCTGAAAGTCCAAATATTTCTTAACACAACCACACTTTGAAATCAAACTTTGGATTGGGTTTGGTTCGTGAAAACAGAATCAACTTATGCATAATCCAGTCTGTTCCCAACACTTAGCAAAAATCGACCAAGTATTTTAACTGAAAATTCAGAAAAAACAGTTTTTTGCACCAAACTTCAATTGATCATAACTTTTGATTGGAAAAGTTTTTAGCTGTGCCACATGGACCTTCTAGAAGCCTAGTCATCCCTTATCCTTTTCCATGCCTTGGATGCCAGAGAGTTTGACCAGAGAGGAGAGGGGAGGGCTGGGTTCAAAGGTTAAAAAGGAGGGGGCAGTGGCATGGGCTGCTGACAGGCACGCCACTATGCAGTGCATTGTCGCCATGTTTTTGCTCTCTCACCCTCTCACGCCCGTTTGTGGCTTTGACTCAACCCTAGTCTACCCCCTGGACATGCCCAAAGGGCGGGAGGCACGACATGGGCGCCGAGAGCACGCCCCCAACCCATTCTCTGCCACCCGAGAGCGCCCTCGTGCGCTGTCGGGGGGTTACCCCCGAGTAGGGTAAAGACAAGTGGTAAAAGCAACTATCAGAAGAGAGGATTGGTCGAGTAGCCGCCTACCCGGTACTTGCTACCCGGTCGACTGCTACTCGGTCTCACCTCAAGATGACCAGAAGAAAGAATCAATCAGGTTCTGTCCATTCGAGTAGAAGAGTTGGCCCGAGTAAAACTGGCGGGAACCTACTCGGGCCAGAAAGTCAAAGGAGCCGTTCTGACACAGGATCCCGCGTATCCTGGGTACGTACTTGGCACTATTCGAACTACTGTTCATCTGGGACCGGCCTGCCTGACAGTGACAACATGGAAGCAGGCGGTCGCAGGATAAGGGGGCCCTACTCTGTGTTTGGCACAGTGATACCAGTCTGTCCCCTTGGTTTTGCCCAACGACTTTACGGATACAGCCAAGATTAGGAACCAAAGCTGTCGGCGGGAACCCGGAGGAAGGACGATGTGCACACTATGTCGACACTTGTCCGTGTTTGGACGTATCCGGCTGGGCACCATGTATATAAGGTGCCCCGCCGCCTCCTGCGTGAGGAGAGAACACAATCGAACACATTGTGACCTAATTCTTGACCTAGTTCATCACGTAGAGAGAAGAGTGGCTACTCGGTAGCAAGAACATTGTACTGTGGCTACTCGGTGAGACACCTGAATACATAGAGAAAGGCAGGAGTAGGGGTTTTACCTCCTCACGAGGGCCCTGAACCTGGGTAGATCGTGTTGTTTGCAGTGTTGGCTTCTTACCTCACGCGGCTACTCGTCGCGTGATCCCTCCCCGAGCACCTCCAGCGTCCTTCGCCCCCACATCTTTAGCCATCCTATGGCATCTGCCGTGACGCCACCACGACAGTTGGCGCCCACCGTGGGGCAACCAGCGGCGCTGGCTGGAGTTTCTGTTCGGACGGGATCTTCTTCAGCGGAGCGCGTAGTCTGTGGCCTTGTCCACAGATTTGGCTCCTTCGACTTCGTCACCGACAACGCCGGCGATTTCGGCGGCAGGGCCATGCCGGAGGGCGGCTCGGTGATCTCCTTCGGCTCTCACCTCGTCTACGTCGCCACCGTCGCCAACCGCGCGTACCCCGAGCTGGTGCATGACGCGGAGGATCCTCCCGCGGTGATCGCTGCTCGCGGAAGGCCCGCGTGCCGTTCTGCGGACCGCGCTGAGGTGATGGTGACGGGCTTGGCGGCAAACGCTGGCACAGCTGCTACTGGCGCCGCGGCCGTCGTCGAGGATCTTGCTGCGCCGAGCGCTGGTGGCAGGACTCACAGGCCCTACGAGAAGGAGTGCAACTTGCCGCCTTCCACTACTCCGACCATTCCCGCGTCGGCTGGGCGACTTGGCATGCCGACTCCCACCGACATCGAGCTTCTAGCCATGAAGGAGCAGCTCGAGCGGCAACGCCTGGAGCTGCTTGCCGAGCAGGCGGAGTTGGATAAGGTGAGGTTGGAGTTGAGTCTAGATCAGCTCGAGTACAACAAGGCTCACGGCTTCACGCCAGTCACTAGGAGGGCTAGCAGAGTAGGCGCCACGCGGCGCAACCTTGGTGCCGAGATGGCAACAGTTGTAGAGGTTCCTGCTCAGTCCGCCACCGCAAACACCTCCACCAGGCCCAGATATAGCACACCCGCCAAGACACTTAGAGCTGCAGAGGCTGTAGCTGCCGAGTTGCCTCGTCTTGACGGCGACGCGCGCGTTAGGCAGCAGGAAAGGCTCAACGAGTTGGTGTTGGAGGCTGCTAGGCAGAATGAGGAGTTCCGAAAAGCCAACCCGGGGGCTGGAGCTTCGCAGGTGGTGCACTCGCACGCGGCTAGATCTAACGATCAGGCCTCGTCTCCGCATCCCAGCCGCGAGAAGAGCCGCAGCGGACGTTCGGCCAGAGATAGGCAAATGCAGGTGTACGACTCGGCTGCTGCCGCGAGACAGCTTGCTGTGCCGCAGCAGCCCGGGCAGGAACACAACGCTGCAAGAGCAGCCTCTCAAGCCCACCAAGCTCAAAGCCAGGCCCGAGATGGAGCGCGTCCAGGTCCTTCTCAGCGTCCCGCTGCTCCGCCTACTCGGCAGAGGCAGCAGCCGCGCGCAGTGGCGCCAGTCGTCAACCCGGTGGAGCAGCCTGCAGCTGTGCAGGTGGACAGATATGATGATGGCTACTCGGCCATGGAGATGGCTGGCTATGATGTACATGATCGTGTTGGCGAGCGCATGCTGGCGCCTGGAGATGCGAGGCATCAGCTGGACCGGATCAGCTTGTCGGCGCGACTCGAGAACACGGGTCCTCCTGGCCCCGAGTGCTTTGGCCCGCGCATCATGAACGAGCCGTCCGTGAAGAACTTCCAGCTCGCAAGGGGCACCAAGAGCTACAATGGCAGCACCAAGCCGGAAGATTGGCTCAATGACTATGTCACCGCGGTCCATATCGCGAACGGCAACCGGAGATGGGCGGTGCGCTACGTCCCACAGATGCTAGAGGGTCCAGCTCGCACTTGGCTCAACAACTTGCCCAAGAACAGCATCAATTGCTGGCTGGACTTCTCGGATGCCTTCATCAGCAACTTCACGAGCACATACAAGAGGCCGAATAGGCCACAGCAGCTATCCGCTTGCAGGCAGCGAGAAGACGAGACAGACCGCGAGTACCTTACTCGGTGGAGTACATTGAGGAACACCTGTGAGGGTGTGAATGAAGCCCAGGCCATCACTTGGTTTGCGCAGGGATGCAGGCATGGCAGTATGTTGTGGCAGAGGTTGCAGAGGGAGATGCCGAACACTCTGGCGGAGACCATCAAGATTGCGGATCAGTACGCACTTGGTGATCCTACTCAGCCACTGATGGACTCCTCTGAGCCGAGAAGAAACTTCAGCAACAGCAAGCGCAACGAGTTCCGCAACAAGCGCCGAATAGATACTCGGTATGATCCTGAAGAGGTGAATGCAGTGACTGTTGGAGCTGGTGGCAGCCAAAGGCAGAAACCTGCTGGAGCCTACGGGCAGAACCAGAACCAGGGCCAAGGCAACAAGAAACCATTTCGCACTTCTCAGTCGGGTAGCGGAAACACCGAGCAGCCGAAGAAGTTTGTCTTTGATGACATGAAGGTTGGCGCATGCAGTTTTCACACTCACCACCCCTCGAGGCCTGCTAACCACACTACTCGGCAGTGCGAGTGGTGGGATGTGATCAAGAATGACGGCCTGCCTCCTCCTCCTCCTCTGCCAGCGGCCAATGCCAATGTGCAGCCTACTCGCGCACCCGCAGCTCGGCCGCCAGTGTACCCGAGAAGAGAAAATGTGAACCAAGTGGCTTTGGGAGCCAACCGCCACTTCAACAATGAGGGCTATCGCAACAACAACAACAACTACAACCGCAACAACAACAACAGAGGCAACAACAACTACCAGGGCAACAACAACAACGGCAACAATGGGGGCGGAGGCTCTAACCAGTACCAAGAGCACCACGAGAGCTACATGATCTTCACTTCTGAGCCAGTCGACAAGCAGTCACAGCACAGGCGGGCCATGGAGGTCAATGCAGTGATTCCTGCTGTCCCTCACTACATGTATTGGTGTGACCAGGAGATCAGGTGGTCCCGAGTAGATCATCCCAAGGTGATGCCCAATCCGGGTAGCTATGCCTTGGTGCTGGATCCTACCTTCCTGGGTCCCGAGAAGAATGTGAGGTTCAGCAAGGTGCTAATCGACAACGGCAGCAGCATCAACATCGTATACAAGGACACACTCGAGAAGCTTGGCCTGGCCGAGAACATGATGCTGCCCAGCAAGACCACCTTCCATGGCATTGTGCCCGGGATCTCGTGCAACCCAATTGGCCGAGTGTGGATAGATGTGCTATTCGGCACCAGGGATAACTGTCGCACAGAGCGCCTGCAGTTCGAGGTGGTTGATCATCAGAGTCCTTACCATGCCCTACTCGGCAGGCCTGCTCTGAGCAAGTTCATGGCCTCTACTCATGTTGCATATTTGAAGATGAAGATCCCTGGTCCCAATGGCATAATTACTATCTCTGGTGATTACAAGAAGTCCATGGAGTGTGCCTCTGCTGGTTCCCAGTTGGCGGAGTCGATGGTGATTGCTGCCGAGAAGAAGAAGATGTATGAGGTGGTGGCCATGGCGCAATCCGCGCAGGCTGGCGCGCAAGGCGTGCCGAGTACCCAACACGGGACCGCATTCCAGGCATCTCAGGAGACCAAGAAGGTCCAGGTCGACCCCGAGTTCCCCGACCGCGTAGCCATCATTGGCTCCGGGTTGGCGGAGAAATAGGAAAGCGAGCTCATCCACTTCCTCCGTGAGAATCGGGATGTATTCGCCTGGTCCAATGAAGATCTACCACGAGTCCCGAGGGAGTTGGTTGAGCACTCATTACATGTGCGTCCTGACGCCAAGCCAGTGAAGCAGGCTATGCGCCGCTTCGGAGATGAGAGAAGGAAGGCCATTGGTGACCAGATCACCAAGCTGCTGATAAGCAATTTCATCATGGAGGTGCTGCATCCGGATTGGCTAGCCAACCCGGTCATGGTCGAGAAGAAGAAGGAGGATCCCAAGGCTGCCACTGCGTGGCGCATGTGTGTCGACTACACCGACTTGAACAAGGCATGCCCCAAGGATCCCTTCCCGCTACCTCGCATCGATCAGGTGATCGATTCCACTGCTGGTTGTGAACTGTTGTCCTTCATAGATGCCTACTCTGGTTTTCACCAGATTGCACTCAATCCTGCTGATCAAATAAAGACTGCTTTCATTACCCCGTACGGGGCTTATTGCTATCGTGTCATGTGTTTTGGCTTGAGGAATGCGGGTGCAACCTATCAGAGATGCATGCAGAAATGCTTGCACGACCAACTCGGCAAGAATGTGCAGGTGTACGTAGATGACATTGTCATCAAAACGAATAAAACACATACTCTGCTTGCCAACCTGGAGGAAACCTTTGCTAACCTACGCAAGTACAAAATGAAGCTGAATCCGAGTAAATGCACCTTTGGTGTCCCGGCTGGCAAGCTACTCGGCTTCCTGGTGTCTAGTCGGGGCATTGAGGCCAATCCTTCAAAGATAAAAGCTATTGAGAGCATGTCTTTGCCGAGATCCTTGAAGGATGTGCATAAATTCACTGGTTGCTTGGCATCTCTGAGCCGTTTTCTGGGCCGAATGAGCGAGAAGGCACTGCCTTTGTACCAATTGATGAAGAAAAGTGACAAGTTTGTCTGGACTCCGCAAGCGGATGTGGCATTCAACGAGCTGAAAGCAATGCTGGCTAGCGCTCCCATCTTGGCTAGTCCGCTACCCAAGGAGCCTATGCTGCTGTACATTGCTGCGACTAACCGAGTAGTCAGTGTGGTGATTGTGGTGGAACGAGAAGAAGAAGGCAAGAGTGTGCAGCGCCCAGTGTACTATCTCAGTGAAGTGCTGTCCAGCTCCAAGCAAAACTACCCGCACTACCAGAAGATGACCTACGGCGTGTACTTGGGCGCCAAGAAGCTAAAGCATTACTTCCAAGAGCATCCTATCACGGTTGTGAGCTCTGCTCCCATCTCGGATATCATGGGCAACAAGGAGGCGAGTGGCAGAGTAGCCAAGTGGGCAATCGAGCTGGCCGCGTATGCACCCGCGTACGCGAGAAGAGAAGCCATCAAGTCTCAGATTCTGGCGGAATTCCTGGTGGACTGGGCCGAGGTGCAGTATGAACCTCCTGCTCCAGTTTCTAACTACTGGAAGATGCACTTTGATGGCTCGAAGGTGAAGGAAGGCCTTGGTGCTGGCGTGGTGCTTACGTCACCCAAGCGAGATCAACTCAAGTATGTGCTGCAGATCCACTTCAAGGCGTCCAACAATGTAGCAGAGTACGAGGCAGTGGTGCATGGCTTGCGAGTAGCCAAGGAGGTCGGCGTGCAGCGCATTATATGCTATGGCGATTCAGATCTGGTGGTGTAGCAAGTCTCTGGCACATGGGATGCTCTGGATGCCAACATGGCATCATATCGCTTCCTGGTGCAGTCTATGACTGGGTTCTTCGAAGGCTGTGAGTTCCAGCACATTCACCGAGCAGAGAACGAAGCAGCAGATGAGTTATCCAAGTTGGGATCTTCTCGGCAATCCATCCCGGCGGGAGTCGCCTTGGAGCACTTGAGGAAGCCATCCATCAAGCCTTCTCCCAACTCGGAGTCCATATTTGTTCCTTCTCTGCCAAGTGAGGAATCTGATCCCATGGAGATTGACTAGGAGAATGCTACAGGAAACCCGGGGACTGCCGTCCTCTACTCGGGGACTGCCACTCCTTACTCGGGGACTGCCACTTCTTACTCGGGGACTGCCATTCCTTACTCGGGGACTGCCACTCCTTACTCGGGGACTGCCATTCCTTACTCGGGGACTGCTGTCCTAAACTCGGGGACTGTCGCATTCATTGAGGAAGTCCTTGCTAATCGGTCTGGGCTTCAGAGAAGTGCTCCCATCCCTAAAGAGCAACCAGAGGTACCCGTCCCAATGGAAGTGGACGAACCAGTGTTTCCCACACGGGAGATACCGAGTTGGGCCATGCCCATATTATCCTTTCTAAGGGACGGCACTCTGCCGGAAGATGAGGTGGCTGCAAGACAGATTCAGAGAAGATCCAAGGGCTACACTATAGTCCGAGATGTGTTGCACAAGAGAAGTGCCACCGGCGTGCTGCAACGTTGTGTGGACCCAGCAGAAGGAGAAGAAATTCTGGTAGAGATACACCAAGGAGAATGCGGGCACCATGCCTCTTCTCGGGCATTGGTCAAGAAAGCTTTTCGGCATGGCTTCTACTGGCTTGTGGCTATAAAGCAAAAGATCCTGGCACTGTGGCTATAAAGCCACGGGCACGCCCTCGCCTCGTCAGCACACGTCCCACACACCCCTCTCCCACCCTGACACCAAGCGTGCACGCCCTGGGCTCGCCATGAGCCTGGAGCGATCGTAGACGCCACCAGCCACCGCGGAGAGCGAAGGCAAGTGGAGCACGCTGCGGGCGCTCCCACCTCTCTTCCTTGCCTCCACTGCACTACCCTCTGGCCGTAGATGAACACTAACACGCACCCGTGCCCTCTCGTTCGCAGGATCGCCGGAGAGCCCGTCGGAGCCGCCGCGGACCCGCAGCAGCGCGCCGTCGATTGGGGCCGTCTCGAACCGCAACTTCACCACCCCTGCACCGCCTCGAGCACGTGAGACCTCACCGACCCCGCGCCACCGTCCCACGCATCCCCTAGGTGAGAAATCGTCGTTTTCGCCGCCGGCCGTGCGTGAGAGAGAGAGAAGAGAGAGGGAGGAAGGAGAAGGCTGTGCACCGTTGATCGCGAAATCAACGACCACGTTTAAACCTTGAAACGGTACGCGCGCGCCGTGCGCTCGGGGAAGCAAGCTGGGCCGCAAAGCCTTAGCGGGCCGCACGCACGGGAGAAAGAACAGCCCGCACCCAATTTCCTTTCCTTTTTAAAAAATCAACAGAAACATGCAAGTTACTTTAATCATGTTAAAAATAGCTAAAATCAAAAATAAAATCAACAAAAATTCATAGTGATAGATCTACAAATTCCTGAACGCATGCAACTTGTAGATCTACATTTGAATCATTATTTGCAAATGATAAATATTGTGCTACACACTGTCTGTTAGGATAAAATTAGGATAATTTTTTGTGTGTTTGTTCATTTGTGCAAACTAAAATTCTCTGAGTAGTCCTTGAATATATCTAACAGTAGGGCTTGACCTCACATCAAGGTGAGCTACCATTTGGAAATGTCATCCACTTTCGTAAATGTCCAGTAGCACATTCTACGATTTTTAGAAGTTGTTTAAAAATACTTTTTTTGATGTGAATCCAACTGGATCTGTTAGTTTATGCATATATCTATGTTACCCTACGCTTGGTGTGATTTTTAGAGCTCTAAATTTATTTTGGCAACAGATCTAAGATTTTGCACTTTTCTGTTAGAAATAATATGTGTAGAATTATTCTTAGAATAATTGCTTGCTAGTGTTACTTTGTTTTCTAGCATGTTTATAAGTTGTGCTTAGTGTTAAAAGGTTGTTTACTCACAGATCTAGCATGTTAGAAAGTGTGTGCATGTTGGGAAAATATATGGAGCTAGTATATGCTTAGTATTGTTCTCTAGTTTTTATTTTAATAATCATGTGATGCAAAGTATAGCTAGTTTTATTACCTAAGTTTTTGGAGGTGTTTTGTTTGGGTCCAGTACCATTTTGGTACTGATTAGAAGTTGTTTTCACCTCTGTTAGGTTGCACTTTATTTCTTAGAGATGCATGAGTATTTGTGAGTGCTTATTTACTCATAGTGTTATTTTTCACTAGAACCAATAGTTATAGTCTTACTTGGTGAATATTTTGTTTTCCACAAGTTGGACCAGAGGCTTAGGACCTCTTTAATGTCATGGAAAACCTAGTGGAACACCCACTGGTTCCATTTCATTTTGGTGAGAAATGCCATCTATCAACCATAGTAGTAGTAGTAATGAATCTTGTTATTTTGAGTGTATGCTTGTGGATTGTTGCTTGTCAAACTTGTGTGTTATTTTTGTTTGTGCATTGCCTGCTGTATTGGTTGGTTGAGTATCATTTCTTGCTTAGTTTGGTTCTGATTGTGTGTCTTTATTTTTTTTGCGACGATAGAAAACGAGGAAGAGATAGTTGGTGCTGGAGGCTATTACTATCATTCATGTTGCTACCACGAGCAAGACCCTCAACTCCAACAAGGAAAGCCATCCTTAAAGCTTGTTGTTGTACTACTTATCATTATCTATCATGCATGAATACTTCTGAAGTTTTACAAAAACTTGATTACCAAAACTATTTTTGAGTGGATATTAATACTATTTAGTATTATATAGTTATACTATCACCTTGCCATTAGTCAACTTGGTGTAACCAAGCCTTTAGCCACTATAAGGTATATAAATACCGCCTAAGATAATAATCTTGAGTCCCTAAGTGGACATTCTTAAAATGTGCTTTTGCAAACAAATGAGTTATGAACAGTCCACGGTGAAAAGGCAGGACCTTGTTCACCGGGGGAGCTAAAGAGTTGTTTTCAAAAGGTTTACAAAAGGCACATAACCTAGTCTTCGCTGGACAACCAAGAAGTACTGCCACTCTACCCCAACATGGTCACGGGGCCTACCTAGATACTTGTTCTTGTTAGTGTGTGTACTATCCCAAAAAGCTATAGAGAGGATGATACTCTGAACCGAAGTGTCGCCAGGAGGGAGAAACGGGACATACACCGTATGTGATTAATTTTCCCTCCGGATGCGACAATTGGGTCTTCTGTTGTGGCAATGTGTGACATGGTGCCAGGGAGAACAAACCCAATTGAAGGGATAGCCATATACTAGCTTGATCAGAGTGGACAGTTAGGATCATTCTTCTGATGCTTGCATATCGCTGTGTCGATCCATGGGTATTTCATGGCAGATGATTGGATCTTGTGGAATATGTACACCTCTACACCATGGGTAGTGAGCCCTATTTATAGCCTACCTATCCACCATATAAGCATACTTGCATTTGTATGTTTATAAATGATGACTTGCATAGTACATTCGCATGTAATCATATTGGTTTCACCCCTGGCTATTTACTTGGCTAGACTTTGAGGAGATGCCACCTGAGGAGGAGCACTTTTCCGACAACTATGCGAATTAGGCCCGGCTCCCGGTCAGCAGCCTGTTGGTGAAGGCGTGACATGGGCTATCTATGTTTATGTTATGTTTCCGCTATGTGTTGTAAGACCTTGCCTGTCCTGCTTGGCAGTTATTAAGACGTGGGCATGTGACCATTGCTTGTAATACTACTATATTCGTGTAATGAATAACGTATCTGTGTACCAACTACGTATGTTATTCACGACTGAATTCCTGGGATCGTGAATGTATGAATATGAGGGGTTTTAGACCATCTGGTTTGGGGCCTCTACACTGATGACCCACAAGTATAGGGGTGTATCATAGTATTTTCGATAAATAAGAGTGTCGAACCCAACGAGGAGCATAAGGTGTTGACAAGCAGGTTGGATAGAGGATTCACTGTAAACACTAGCAAACGGGTTTTCGGGGTTTTTTGATATAGCAGATAAATAAAGTGCAAGTAAATAAAGTGTGGTAAATAATATTGCAGAGAGTGGCCCAATCCTTTTGAGAGCAAAGGACAAGTCGGTTGTATTACTTATGACTACCAAACGTTCTCGAGGACACATGGGAATTTCGTCAAGTGCTTTCGCTTCGTTACGGTTGATTAATATCCATTGGTTCGTGAAGTGTTGTGTGCGTGAACCTATGCTAATGCACCGCCCAACTATGACTAATACATACTTGTGATTATACCCCTCATAAGCATCCGCAAATACAAGAAAGTAATTAAGATAAAACTAACCATAGCCTTAAAACTCTGGGATTCTATGCTCCCTCGTGCATTGGTTTCCTAACGGGGGTTTAGGTTTCTGTCACTCCGGAAACCCCACAATTAGTAGTCAAATACACAATGCATCCTCCTAGGCCCATAAAGGTGAAGTATCATGTAGTCGACGTTCACATGACACCACTAGAAGAATAGCACCACAACTTAAATACCGAACCACGAGATATTACTTCAATATAACTTCACTAATAACATCATGACTTCTCCCATGTCCTCAAGAACTAAACTAACTACTCACAACACATCATATGGATCATAATCAGAGGTGATATAATGGATGATAACAATCTGGTCATAAAGTGCTAACACCGTTAAATCTCACAAGCATCAACTACTAACAAGTAATCCACACCGGGAGAGAGATCTAATCTAAAACAACGATAGAGGCCCCTAATTGTTACAGCGGGATGACGGTGCATGATGAGGGTGCTGGTGCTGGTGATGGGGATGATGATGACAATGATCCCGATGAAGCCCAGAGTAATGACGGTGACGATGGCGGTGATTTCCCCTCTCCAGAGAGGAATTTTCCCGGCAGATTTCTCCCTGCCAGAGAGCTTTTCTCTCTTGGGTGTTTTCCGCCCCGAGGTGCGGAGGAATAATTCTTCGATGATCCTCTGGGGATTAGGGTTCCCTGGGGGTCAAGTACGCCAAAAATCTCCACCATAGGTGGGCCAGGGTGGCCACACCATGTGGCGGCGCGACCAAGGGGGGGCGCCACCCCATGGTGTGGGCCCCTGGTGCCCCCCTCTGGCTCTCCTCGTGGCTAGCTCCCTCTTCTGAACTTCTAAGATACCTCCGGTGTCCCCCTCCCTCTTCTTCTGATCTTCTGAAATAGGGTATCTCGACAGTGCTTTTTCCATCATATTTCTGGTTCCGGTGTTTATTCTCCAAAAATTATGAAACATGCAAAATAACATAAAATAACATAAGGGATGCATCATAACATGAAATATATCAATGAATAACAGAAAATAACAATATTAAACGGTGATGCAAAATGGACGTATTAACTCCCCCAAGATTAGACCTCGCTTGTCCCCAAGCGAAACTGAACTCAGTAAACATGACCACAGGTTTATGGAGTGAGGTGTCAATAAAATAAAATACGGACAAGAGGCATCACATCTACAAAGAACAAGTCATTTTAGATAGCAACTCTCCTCATATAATCAAACTTGAAACAAGTAAAGTAACAACAAAGGTGCAAAAAGTAAATCACAATTGGTGAAGGCAAACTTCGTTCTTTGTCAAAGAACAATTAACAGTGTACTTATCTTTCGATTAGAGTCTTTTATACTAGATCTATATTGCAGAGTTTATCATGCTCAATTATAATGGTCTCTTTGCAAACATTGGTAATTTTCAAAGTGGTATTCAAGCAGATAAAAGCATTTGCAGAAACAAAGAAGAATAAAGAACATGATTGAGTAAATCAGCATGTAGCTGGATGAATCACAACAATTCAAATGCTTGCTTAGACAGAAAGAAGTGGGTTTACTGACTCAACATAAATGTAAAAGATAGGCCCTTCGCAGAGGGAAGCATTGATCACTCATGTGCTAGAGCTTTTATTTTGTAAAAGAGAGGTATAAAAGTTTGACACTCCTCCCAACCTTTCTTACACAAACCATGGCTAACCGAATCCTCGGGTGCTTGCCAACAATCACAAACCGTGGAGGAGTCTCTAAATTCTGAGAGGTGTATGTTTATGTCAATGAATGGCAAACAGAAAATACACTACATCACAAGCCAACTAGACTCAGAAGAGCGGCTCCCATTGAAGGACACAACTGGTGTAGAAGGTCATCCCTGTTTCTCTTTTGTTTACACAATTATGCTTTGACTGGTAAATCAGTGGCAAAAAATAGTGAAGAGAATTTGTGTTATTATTTGGGGCTGGGCACCCCGCTGCCAGATCTTCTAGCATTTGGATAAGCGGATGAAGCCACTAGTCCAGGTTTGTGAGTCCAAACAACAAGTGAGATAAAGATTCTCCTTTTGCGTCCTCATGAGCTAAAACAGGAACACAAAACAGGGATAATTTTGAAGGTTTTAAAGGTAGCACATGAGCAATTTACTTGGAGTGGCGGTTAATGACCACATATAGGTAGTTATGGTGGACACAAATGGAAATGTTTTGGGGCTCAGGGTTTGGATGCACGAGAAGCATTCCCTCTCAGTACATGTCTTTGGCTAGCAAGGTTGGGTAGCAAGCATAAGAATCGAAGCAAAACAAACAAAGACATATATGATAAAGCCAATCATGCAGTCTTCCTTGAATATGCAAACAAACTTATTTGAGAATACTAAGCTTATGGGCTAACAAAGAAGAAAGATCATGGAATAATATATCTACATGCAACTCCCTCTTTTCTACTCAAATCTCAACGAAATGTTGCTACTAACCAACGCTAAGTTTGCCAAAACCAAATAGATTATCTTGTAGCTCCAAAATTGATACCAATACTAATAACAAGATCAACCACATAACAAAAATTGCAAACTAAAATAAAGTGTAACAAGTAGATGATGAAACTTCTCATGAATATTTCATTACGGCAACTCAAACCAAGGGATACAACGATAACCAACTAAGGAGCAACACTTCCATACTGCAAACCATACTATATGATATTTCCTCTAGTAATGATGTGACTCTACTAAAAGGGTAGAAAGGAGTGGAAGATAAAAGTGATACCGCGGCACTCCCCCAAGCTTAGAACAAGCCAACGGGATGCCAATACCAATGACGAATCAATTTTTCGGTGGTTGTGGTGATTCCTTCTCATCCTCGGTCTTCCAAGGTAAAGGCTCTCCATCCACAAATGATGTCCTGGTCTCCAACATCCTGAAACTAGCAGCAGAGCTTATACGTTTAAACATGTTCTCATACTCACAATTTTGGTTCTACACATCATAGAGTTGTGCTTGCAAATCGTTGGTGGTCTTGGTGAGTGAGAAAATCTCCTCGCAAAGCTTCAAATTCTCCTTATTGTATTCAGCGATCTGTTCTGTCTTCATCCTGTGGATGATCTCAACTTCACGCTCCGCCATCTTCTTGTACCTAAAAACTTCTTGCTCTATCTCTTCCATACTGCCTTCTCCTTTAGGGCCCCGAACATCTTCAATCTGCACCTTCCCATCCTTGAGCAGCAATTCTTTGGGATGCATCTTCAACTCGTTCATGTACAGGTTGACGACGTTCTTAAAGAAACTGTCTTTGGGAGATTCAGGAGAGGACATTGTGGCTCTATATCTGAAGATGTAACCTGGCAGAAACAGCTCGAAACAGAAACACGACAAGAAAACGATATACGAACCTCGGGGGGTCCGGGGGGTTATATAGCAAACATATGCGTAACGAAAGGAAAGTCCAGGTAGAAAACGAGTCAGAGAGGGGCTCCGAGGCACCCACACCATAGGGTGGCGCGGCCAAGGGTGGGCCCGCGCCCCTCTCATGGTGTGGTGCCTCCGGGCACCTTCTCCAACTCCTCTTTGGCTCGGTATTTTTTATATTTTCCAAAAACTGATAATTTTTAACTGAAAAGGTATTTTGCGAACTTTTTATTAACAGAACGGTTACCTATTCCAAAACAGACTATGCAGATTCTGGAATCTTCCCTCCGATGAATTTCTCTGGAGTCATTACTTGAATAAAATCCACATCTTCATCATAGGAATCCCCATAAATATAATGTTTGAGTCTTTGTCCATTTACCACTTGTGTAGTGTTATCTTTGACGGAGGCAATTTTGATTGCACCCAAACGATACACTTCTTCAATAACATAAGGTCCTTCCCATCGGGAGAGTAATTTTCCTACAAAAAATATGAGACGAGACCGATGCAATAGAAATTTCTCACCAATATGAAACTCTCTTTTAAGGATTCTTTTATCATGCCATTGTTTAACTTTCTTTTTAAAGAGCTTGACATTTTCATAAGCTTCACATCTCTATTCATCTGAATGATTCAAATCAAGCATTCTTTTCTTACCATCAAGTTTAAAATATTTATTTAATTCTTTCAGTGCCCAATAAGCTTTGTGTTTTAATTCTAAAGGCAGGTGACAAGCTTTTCCATAAACCATTTTATAGGGAGACATAGCCATAGGATTTTTATAAGCAGTTCTATGGGCCCATAAAGCATCATTCAACTTATTGACCAATTCTTCCTAGATTTATTAACAGTCTTTTGCAAGATAGATTTAATTTCTCTATTTGATAATTCTACTTGCTCAGTGGTTTGAGGATGATAAGCTGAGGAAATTTTATGATTGACATCATATTTAGCAAGGGTCTTTCTAAAACCACCATGAATTAAATGAGAACCTCCATCAGTCATAAGATATCTAGGCACACCAAACCTAGGGAACCATCAGCACTTTTAGTAGGTAGCCTCTACCCACTTAGTAACATAATCAACAGCAACAAGCATATGATTATAACCATTCTAAGGAGGAAAAGGACCCATAACCCAACAATCAAAAGGTTCAATAACAAGAGAATAACTCATAGGCATTTCATTACGTCTAGAAATATTACCTACTCTTTGACATTCATCACAAGATAAAATAAATTTACGTGCATCTTTAAAGAGGGTAGGCGAATAGAAACCTGATTGTAGAACCTTTTGTGCAGTTCTATCTCCAGCGTGATGTCCTCCATAAGCACTACTATGACACTTCTTCAATATTTCACTATGTTCATGATCTGGAACACATCTTCTCATAATACCATCTACTCCTTTATATAAATGTGGGCCATCCCAAAAATAATGCATCAAATCACATAAGAATTTTCTTCTTTGTTGAGCTATAAATGTTGGAGGCAAATACTTTGAAACAATAAAGTTAGCATAATCAACATACCATGGACTATCTTGGGGTTTTAACTTTATTGCAGCCAACTGTTCATTTAGAAAACTATCATTAACAGGAATAGGATCAAAAGTAATGCTTTCCAATCTAGACAAGTTACCAGCAACAGGATTTTCAGCACCCTTTCTATCCACAATATGTAAATCAAAACTCTTGTAAAAGCAACACCCATCTAATAGTCCTAGGCTTAGCAACTTTATTTTCCATAAGGTATCTAATAGCAGCATGATCAGTATGAATAGTAACCTTTGAATCAAGAATATAAGTCTAAACTTATCACATGCAAAAACTACAACTAGGAACTCTTTTTCAATGGTAGCATAATTCTATTGAGCAGCATCAAGAGTCTTACTAGCATAATGAATAACATTCAACTTCTTATCTACTCGCTGTCCAAGAACAACACCTATAGAAAAATCACTAGCATCGCACATAATTTCAAAGGGCAAATTCCAATCAGGTGGTTGAACAATAGGAGCAGTAGTTAAAGCCTTCTTTAAAGTTGCAAAAGCTACCTTACAATCATCATCAAAAACAAAAGGTACGTCTTTTTGAAGAAGATTAGTAAGAGGCTTTGATATTTTAGAGAAATCTTTAATAAACCTCCTACAAAAACCAGCATGACCAAGAACACTACGAATACCTTTAGAATCCCTGGGACATGGCATTTTCTCTATTGTTTCCACTTTAGGTTTGTCAACTTCAATACCTCTTTCAGAAATTTTATGCCCAAGAACAATTCCTTCATTCACCATAAAGTGGCATTTCTCCCAATTAAGAACAAGATTAGTTTCCTCACATCTCTGCAAAACTTTATCAAGATTGTGCAAGAAGTTATCAAAAGAAGCTCCATAGATGGAGAAATCGTCCATGAATACTTTCACAATTTCTTCACAAAACCCATGAAAAATAGCAGACATGCATCTTTGAAACGTAGCAGGAGCATTGGACAAACCAAAAGGCATACGTCTATAAGCATAAGTACCATAAGGACAAGTAAAGGTTGCTTTCTCTTGATCTTGAGCCCCAACAACAATTTCAGAAAACCCAGAATAACCATCAAGAAAGCAAAAATGAGTTTACTTAGACAACCTCTCTAACATTTGATCAATAAAAGGTAAAGGATAATGATCTTTCTTAGTAACCTTGTTGAATTTCATAAAATCAATGCACATTCTATAACCAACTACTACTCTTTGAGGAATAAGCTCATTATTTTCATTAGGCACAACTTTCATTCCTCCCTTCTTAGGGACATAATGCATAGGGCTTACCCATCTACTATCAGCAATAGGAAAAATAGTACCAGCATCAAGGAGTTTTAATACCTCATTTCTTACCACTTCCTTCATCTTAGGAATTAAACGACGTTGATGTTCAACTACTGGCTTTGCATTAGGTTCAATATTAATAACATGATGACATATAGTAGGACAAATCCCTTTCAAACCATTAAGAGTATATCTAATAACTCCACGATGTTTCTTCAATATTCCCAATAATCTTTCCTCTTCTTCACCTGAAAGTTTAGAACTAATAATAACATGATATGTTTTCTTATCATCAATATAAGCATATTTAAGATCGTCAGGTAAAGGTTTTAAATCAAAAACATGATCCTCCTTGGGTATCACATTGTAAAATCCGTGGACTAGGGAGAACACAAGAACACAATGGAATCATGTGTTCAAGATAGAGGTATGATACGGGATCATGTTCACTCTCTGGGGTGGACACAGAAGATGAAGGAACTTTCATTCCGTCAAATTTTGTGTAAAACCTTGTCAAGAATCGGGATGTTACTTCACAGCAGAAGATGAGTAACCAAAGATATTGTAGTACCATAACAGAGAAGGAATTCTTGGTCACATCATAAAGGTGAGTAACCATCAGGGGTTGGAACACCGAAAGGAATAAGAAATCTCTTTCCTATTATGGATTTGATGTAGCAATACGTTTACCACATGGTTAAGATCCCATGGATGAAGTGACTAACATATTCACACAATGTGTGAGATGAACATAACTTCAAGTACAAACAACTAGAAAAAGGGAACTGATCAATGGCGGTTACAAAACAGCACGAGATGGTTCTCATGATGACTTGTTTCCACTGGAAGAGAGGTCTGGAGGATTGATAGCGAGACATTGCACGAATCAACTTCCAAGTTCTCCTTGATGTTTAAGATACCGACAGCAGGCTCATGACAAGCCTTCTATAGGTCATCAAGTGAAAGTTAAACTTTAGATTGCAAGAACAGAGAGGGAAACTTGTTAGAATGATCAACACAAGAATTGTCACGGAGAGTGGCTGTTCTTACGGGTTCAAAGAGATATAACATTGGGCCTTCCGGCTAGTTGTGTGAACCACAACATCAGCCATGCCGTATTTTCAAATGGACCTAATTCAATACCCTTGTGGAAACACCAACCATCGTTGCTGCTTGAGATTCATCTCTGGTTAGGCAGAATGAAACTTTAGGGTCAACATGTTTGATCCGTGAGTTTGCACCAGGAACTAGCGAGATGCATTTACTGGATTCTCAAGATATGGACTATGATGTCAAACTCAAGAAGATGAGCGAGATTACGGAACTCATGTGGTGGCAACTTGTGAAAGACGGTTGCACCTACATGGATTACTTGCAATGGAACACATCATAGTCCTTGTTAGGAAGATGATTACAAAGATAGATAAGTTCTTAGACTTCTTCTCTTTCATGAATAATCAATCACTACCTTAGTGTGGATATATAGCTTCTTCAAGAAATGGAGGTAAAAACCTACCATCCCAAGAATAGTCCACACATGCATGACCAACTTGGAATTATTTCCGTAGGACCAAGAAAATTCTACTCGGGTCCACGATGTTAACTTTGTAAAGCACATGGACCAGAGTAAGCCACTTTGAACATCCAGAACACAAACTTCGTGATAACACAAATATGCTTATCAAAAGTTTCCAACATTAGTGCCAATTGTTCAACTTGAATCTCTTGCAACTTGGAGATGATAGGAATGTCATTGATGGGCTCGACAACTCGCTTATCAAAACACTCCAAGAAGAGGGATTCATATGATACATGAACAAGGCAAAATATTGGTTAGACCAAAGGACATGAAGGTGTACTTATGTGGAACACCATGAGTAGAAACACCATCAAGATAGTCCTTGAATCTGGACTTGATCCGACGATATCCCAACTCAAATCAAGAGGTAGAATTATAGCATGTCCATAATGAGATATAATCATGTTTCAACACATAGGAGACTAGACATCCCATTGCAAAGGAACAAGTTAGGATGAGCTTTTGTCTTTCAACTCTCAAAGCTGTTGTTTAAGCTCAACCAACTAGTCCAGGGTATCCGGCAAGGTTTCTTGGAGAAGAGAGTAGTTCAAATTATCCCTTATTTAGACATCACGTTCAGGTGACAAAGCTGGTGATACTTCTAGAAAGACAACCAGAATATCACGAACCACCGGAATGTCTCAGAATTCGAAAGGAGTCTTGCTTTTCAAAGCAAAATGGTATGGTTATGAGAGCTTCGGCATGAACCTAACTCCCTGACCGAGAAGGTGCACCAAAATAAACGGATTTGGTAACACGGTCAACTTTAATTTAAGACCGGTTGACCAGAAGTGCTAAGAAGGATACAGATGTTTCTTAGATTTTTCAAAGCAATAAAAATTGCTAGGAATATCTGATACACACATCGATGCACAGACCCATCATTCTCAAGCACTCAGGCTTGGAGGAAGGGGAGTGAAAATGTGTAATAGCATCACTTCATCAATGAGGCCATGAAACTTAACACAACCTATTGATATAGAAGAGGGTGATACTCGAAGGTGGAACAGAACGACAGGTAATGAAACTTCTTTAATCTGCGAATTACAAAACTTTGACCTGGTCCTAAAGATGAACCAGGTACTGGAGTTTGTTTCTCCTCATATTTCAAGCTGGAATGTTTTAACGGAACACAAGAGGAATGCATTGGAAGACTCCAACACACATATGCAACTTGGTTTCCAAACAACAGACGAAGTTCGGAATCAACTAAAGAGTAGGAACGTTTTCTGGAGAATCCATAGATCACGTTGAATGCACAGGGTATTACTCGTTTGTAGAACCCATGCTAGGTAGATTGGTATAGCTGAAATAAGAACGAAGATGTGGAATTCAAGGATGATCACTCTTGTTGTGATCCCTTTTTGTTCCACAAGAAAGCCTATATCTATTGGAGTTGAAGTTACCTAGTCATCCCGAGGTAGAAAATGTTCCTCAGGACCAGCAGAACGGATCTTGGGTGAAAGGTCAGCATCCTTTACTGGCAGCGTGAGCATCGGATAGTTAAGAAACCACACGATTTAACCCACTGTAATCCAGCACATTCCGGGACCTTTGGAAGTCTGAGGGTTAGAACCCAAAGAAAGGAGTAACTACTATCTTAGTGCCTTGAAGGACACTATGAATAGAAATCACGAAGTATCTTTCAAAAGACAAGGAATACATTCGATATGGAAAGGAAATATCAAAGTTCAGGATTGGAGACTTTAGAACATGGAAGATTGTGGAATCCACACAACTCTGAGAGACTATGATGGAAAGGAAATCACCCAGTTTAAACAAGAGATAACAGAGTATGGAACACACACGACTCTAGAAACTAAACACTAGGTCAACTTGGGTAGAAGACGTTGTTGCCAAAGAAGGCACCTAGGTTTTGAGTGACTATAACCTTTTCAAATCAAAACAGGTAAGGTGACCCAGAGTTAGAGCGATACCAGATAAGGAATAAAAAGAATCCTAAAGAGATTTTCACAACTCCTTTGAAGTTTCAAAATGGTTTTCACAAACACTCGACTCAACATCGACCAAGCAGTAAGGGTTTTCCTATAGGTAGTCCTGCTCTGATACCATGACTTGTTGCGACCCCCGGACCCAAAGGTATACATATTGTTACGCGCTCCTAGTCATGGACCCACAAGGGCTTCGGGGTTACCAGCCCCGGCCGCAACAAACAACAGCAGGTAGTCCGGATTCATCGGCACGCAGGCCGGATAACATCGGTACTACTACTCCTTGTGTCCATGCTAGTCATAACCAACTATGCATATCAAAGCGTCCACGAGTCGTATGGAACTGAAGGAATGGGACCAAAGCTATATAGAGATGCTATGTGTCCAGGAAGTGCAACAACAATCAAGGGTTACAGGGGTTACCAAGCCCCATGCCGAGTCACATCGGCAGGCGTGCTCGGAAATGGATCATCGGCTCCAAAACCCCTCGACTGCGACAACAACGCAGGCATAGCCAATACTGTATAACAATGAGACCGAAACCAACAACCGATCAAAGTAGCACTCTAGATATGAAAGTTGTATTCAATAGGTGTTACTAGAGTATAGCTTTACAAACAGAGGTCACATGACCCAACATTACATCAGACAATAGAAGGAAAAATTATATTGCTAATCAATAAGAACCAAATAGGCCTAAGAGGCCGCAACATAAGGCGACGTCCCAGATCATAGATTCCAGGCTGCTACCTGGGAAACCCAAACTACTCGTGGATGTCCATGTTGATTCACCAACGATGTGAGTAACTTCACCTGAACCAAAATTAAGCAAAACTGAGTACGGGAGGTACTCAAAAAGACTTAGTTAACCTATTATATATCTGCTATCTTCAGAAAGGTTTTTATGAAGTCTATTTTGCGTAAAGCAAGATTTATTTCTCGAAATCGAGGAAGAATAGCACGTCTCAAGGAGTGTTTTCAAAACAGATGAGGAAGCTACTCAGTTACTATAATCATCATCTTTTAAATCCACCAACATCATTTCCCAGCATCTCACATGCTACAAGGATCACCCCTCTCGGCATCTCCGAGGAGGCACCCTTCAATCATTGCAACAAATTTTATACATTTCTTTCAAGTTATCTATGATCACAGAATCTGTTGCAAGTTGTCCATAACCGTGGACACGGCTTGTCGAGGAGATTTATCCCTGCAGGGGGTACACTTTACCCGCACGTCCCATCCGACTCTTAACGCCACATGTATGCTCGTCCATGGAGTGTGGCAGAGGGTGGCTGGTCGCGACCTTTACCTTGCTCGACCCTATCCATGGGTCAACCCAAACAGGGCCACCCCGTCAACAGGGAGTTGGCCACCTCCTGACGGCACCTGTTCTGTGAGTCGGGATCAAGATCCGTGTACGTCCATCACTTGTCCCAGTCATGCCCTAAGTTTTCTCCAAATCGTTTTCTGACTCACATGTAGACGGAAAGCTCAAACCAAGTGACTCATGGACGTGGCCAAAGAATTTAGTTAGTCGAGCGCGGTCTGCTAGGCCCCGCGTATGGTTGCACGCTCAGTCTTGGCTTCGAAGGCGAGAACTTGCTCCTAGGGGCATGAACAGGACAAAACGCCACAACCCATTGTGGCCTCACATCCATGCCATCATTAGTCAAGTTATCAAAGATAATTCAATTCACAACAACCTGACCTAGTAGATTCACGCATTGACCAAATTCATCAACCGGATGGATCAGATCACAACTAGGCATGGCTAAGAAAGACTCACAGGCTTTAACGAGGCGCGCACAAACAAACCTATAGCTGCTAGGAGCAGTGGATCAGGATATTTAGGTGATGCAACAACTATAGGAGAACACTATCTAAGACCATAAATACTCTGAACTACATGCAATATACAAGATTCAAATCACTTCGAAAACCATATATGAGCAGATAAGAGGTTATTCTTGCCTTGGTTATAAGAAAACCAATAGATATATCTTGTGTAATAAGTGCTTGACTTGTCGGTTAAGATCAAGTATTTGTCAATGGCATTGTTGTTCTTCTCTTCGTAGTCGCATTATACCGAGGGGTACAACACTGAAAAGAAGAACAACAATCAAACATGGCATCGATGCAATCCGCAATATGTATGCATGAGAAAGTTAATGCATTGAAATAAAGCCCTAAACATGAAGATACGGTTTCTAGGGTTCGTATGTCAATTATGCAATTTTAGTGAAATTAACCCCGAAATAGACCCCGGGGGGCACTTCGGGCAATTATGAAAGTGACTCTAATTTTAATTGCTCAAATGGGTTTGAAAACATCATAACTAGGTTGCATTTTTCATTTTGAGCATTTTTGTATATAACTTGTAATTTTCTAATTTTACTAAATAAAAACTTATTTTCTCTATTTTTAAATGAATTAAACAATAATTAAATAATACTCATTTTTGAAGTTTCCCAAACATGTATGAAAGTGACATATTTGGTTTGGAAATAATTTTATGATCAATACCATACATTTTTCATATTTTTCTGAGTTATAGAATTAAAGATATTAAATATTCAAATATAAAACATTTTCTGGAATTTTAAATAAAGTGGGGCCCACATGTGAGTTATTTCTTATCTACCGAAATTTTTAAAATGCTGATAGAGGGTCCCACGTGACGTCATCCAGTGATGTCACCAGAGGTTGATCCTCACATTCGAACTCGAATCGACGAATTCGCGAATTCATCGCGCTAGTGAGGAAGATGAGGCTGTGGCGGACATGCGGGCGGTAGCGGGACGACCAAAAGGTCACCGGAGACCGCTGCCGACGATCTCCCGTGGCGGCAGACATGGGCGCATATGGCGTAGGCTCAAAATATGGCGCGAACGACAAATCAGAGAGCATGGGGGGCTCGTGGCCTCACTGGGATGGCAGAGAAGCGAACGACGAGGAGGAGCATGGTCGCAGTCGACGGCAACAAGCTCGAGAAGCCGGTGGACGGAGGCGAGGAAGACGGCCCGATCCGCGGCCGTTCGTCCTTCCCGGCTCGCAAGAGTTGTGGAGGAGGGAGAGGAGACCACGACGGGGCTTCTTGCGTTGTCAACTCGTCCGGGGCAGCCGGAGATGGAGGCAATCGGCGACGGCCGTGGGCGAGCTAGGGTTAGGGTTAGGTTTCGGCAGGGGAAGAGACAGAGAGGGAGGGAGGCGTGCGAGGGGAGATGCGAGTGAGAGGAGAGTCCACGACGTCTCTCCTCTCTCTTATCCGCACCGGGCGAGGTAGCAGGAGGTGGCACGGTCGGCGACGAGCTGCCTGCTTGCCTTCTGGCCGGAGGTAGGAGAAGAAAGAAAAGAAAAGGAAATTACAAAAACCCTGGAGTTTTGGGAATTCACAAATAAGTCCTTTTCTCTTTAAAAACAGAACCAAAAACAGAGTTTTGACGGCCTTTTTGCAAAAAAAAAATTGCAAAAATGATATTTGGAAACCTCACAAAATTTCCAACCTCACCATGGGTTGCTTTGGTGAAATTGAAATAGTTTTGTATTGAAAATTTTCAAAACCACATTAAGTAGTAGTTGTGGACTTTTCTCAATTTCCATTTAAATTCAAAATTTAAATTGGTTCCAATTTGCTTCATGCATGAATGACATGAGAACAACACCATAGCCCTTTGTTGGAAAAACTTGGGATGTTACAAACGCGCCCTCTGAGGACTACGCCACGCAGTACACCGGGGCGTCCTCGAGCCCATATCAGGAGGATGGCTCATCCTCGGCACACAATGGGAGCGCCACTTCATGGCCCTCTTGGGATTGATCTCCACTTAGGCCAAAAGCCTAAGCTTGGGGGGAGGTATGCCGACATCACGCTCATCTATATATCACGTTTCTATAGGTTCTTTGTATATCCATGTTTTTGTTTCTTTCGTTTGTTTTTGTTTCTTTCACTTCTTTTTGTGTTTTGTTGTTTTTTTTCTTGCTTTCCAAAATACAAAAAGACCAAAAATATTTCTGTTGTTTCTCTTTATTTGCTTCTTTAGTTTCTTTTGTTGGTTTGCTTTGATTTCTCGTTTTCGTTTAATATTAAAAAATCCAAAAAATATTTTGCTTTGTTTGCTTGTTTCAATTTGTTCTTGTTCTAAATTCTAAAACCCAAAAATATTTGTTGTTTTTCTTTGGTTTTGTAAAGTTTGCTGCAGAGTTGAGTAGTCATCTGTGACTCTATTGGAGCTTGGTTATCATTCTATATTATTCAATCCACATGAGTGAAGAGCAATAATGACGACTTACGACAATTCAAGTTGTGGTGAGAGGCTGGTATGAACTCTATTTGTTTTCATTTTGTACATATACTCATCCATGTGGACATACTTAGTTTGTTCGTGTAAGGTGTATGCTATTTAATCGATGCTTAGTATTTCGTGTTCTCTCATGTTTAGTTCCAACTTATTAATATTAGATAGCATGTCGTATACATGTTTGCTTGCACTATTTTATTCATAGAAGGGTATAACATTGTGATATCTCTCTCCGAATGTTTCGCTTGAATCGACTTGGCACATACTCACACATGCATATGACTTAAAACAAAAATTCAATTAAGCCTCGATGAATTATTTTGCCTCGGAGTACTTGTTCACTTTTATGCCCCCGTTAATTTTGTTTTGTCGCAAGCATGATTATGATAGTTATTGCTCTCTTGATTGTCTCTCCCGGTCTATTGCTAGCCTTCACCTGTACTGAGTATGAGCTCTACTCGTGCATCCAACTCCCAAAAACCATTTTTTCCCAAATGTGTCCGCCATATCTACCTATATGTGGTATTTCACTGCCACTCCAAGTAAATTTCTCATATGCAACCTTTAAAACCTTCAAAAATTATTTCTGTTTTGTGCCGCTGTTTTAGCTCATGAGGACGTAAATACAAAATATTTATCTCACTTGTTCATTGGACTTTGCACACCTGGACTAGTGGCTTCATCCTCTTATCCAAATGATAGAAGAGCTGGCAGCGGAGTGCCCAGCCCCAAAATTGGTTACTATAAATTCTCTTCACTATTTTTGCCCCTGATTTATCATTCAAAGCATAATTCCGTAAACAAAAGAGAAGAGGGATTACCTTCTATACCACATGCGTCCTTCAATCGGAGCCGCTCTTGCAAGGTCTAGTTGGCTTGTGACGTACTGTATTGTCTGTTTACCATTCGTTGACATAAGCATACACCTCTCTACAAAAATGTTTTCAATACCTCTGTTTATAATATAAAAAGCTCTAGCACATGAGTTAATCCTTGCTTCCCTCTGCGAAGGGCCTTTCTTTTACTTTTATTCTGAGTCTTCACCTTCTCACTTTATGCGCCTTCTTGAGAGCACGACTGTCATTCTTAGTATAATGTGCTTGTCCCAAAACACGGTTAATTGTGGTATACCTTTCATGCTTGTATCTTTGATATCTTTACTTCTTGTTTTCACTTGAACTTCATAGGTCCCTGGCATTTATGTTTTGCTCCATTATTATGGGCAAGCGAGTACACTTTATCATACCCTATTATGAACATTGCAATCCTGCAGATTGAAATATTTCATGTTGTTTATTATTAGTGTGTTGGTATGTCTTCATGGCTTGCATAACTACTAGGTGACTTTATCTTTGCATACTTCTTATTATGAATTTCCTAAGAACTTGATCATATAGTGAGAATATTTACATCATATGAAACAAATGTGTTCGTAAAAGTTCTTTTATCGCACTCAGTTGTCACTGAATTGCTTGAGGACAAGCAATAAGCTAATCTTGGGGGAGTTCATACGTCCAAAACGTATCTCCTTTTCCGAACACTTTTTCTATTGTTTGCCTCTAAACTTGTGAGTTTTGGATACAACTAACACGAACTAACGTTGTTTTCAGCAGAATTACCTTGGTGTCTCGTTTTGTGCACAAAAATCAACTTTCAGGAAATTGCCCGGAAAAGATCCTGAAGTCCTTATTTTACCCGAAGACACCCGGAGCCAAAAGAAGAGCCGGAGGGGGGAAAGGAGGGGCCCACACCATGCCTAGACGCGCCCCCTAGGTCGTGCCTATAGGTGGTGTGGTGGCCCTAGGCACCCCCTTGGGCTCCCCTTTCGACTACTTATGCCACGTAACCCTAAAACAGAGGAGGGTTCGTCATATTCCAGAGAAACACATGAGATTGCCGCCGCCACCTCAAAACTCAATTCGGGGATCAGAAGTTCCTGTTCTGGCACTCTGCTGGGACGGGGATTCGGAGGAGATCATCGCCATCGTCACCGCCACCATTTCTCCATCAAGCATCCATGATTCCCCCATCTATGTGTGATTAATCCCCGCTGTAGACTGAGAGGGATGGAAGGGATTGGAGGAGATCGTTCATGTAATAATGCCACATTGATAGGGCATAGTGCCTAGTATCCGTTGTTAGTGTTTTCTACCGTTGTTGCAACTTGTTATTCTTAATGCTTGTCACTATGTCCCAAGTGCCATGATCTCACATCTGAAGATGTTATTGTTTCATGAGTATCATTATGTTTCTTGATCATATTTGCAAGCTGTTTACACATGTCATTGTCCGGAACCCGAGGTCCCAAAGTGACAAAAATTGGGACAACCGGAGGGGATGGCTGTGATGTGAGGATCATGTCTGTTCACGGAGTGTTAATGCTTTGCTTCGGTGCTTTATTAAAAGGAGCACCTTAATTACCAGTAGTTTCCCTTGAGGCCCCGCTGCAAATGGGCTGGTAGGACGAAAGATGTTGTGAAAGTTTCTCATTGGGAGCACGTATGACTACATTGGAACACATGCCTATGGTTTTCCTAGAACTTGGATGCTTTATTATTATCTATCTGCAATGCCCATGTTTTTATTATTATATGGACTATCATATCCATGCAACGCCCGTTCATCCATCCCTATTCCTACAGTACGTTAATCTTGTTGTTTCCTACAATTGCTAATATTGTTGCTATTTCACTACTACTGCTGCTATAAAACTGTTACCATTGATAAATTGTTGCGAGCAAGTCTGCTTTCAGGTGCATCTGAATTGACAACTCAGTTGTTAAGGCTTATAAATATTCTTTGGCTCCACTTGTGTCGAATCAATAAATTTGGGTTTTACTTCCCTCGAAGACTGTTGCGATCCCCTATTACTTGTGGGTCATCAGGGCTCAAATGGCATGAGGGCACTCACATACTTCCTCTTGATCCAAGCATCATAAACATGAGTGGCACCAAGACCACTAAATGCGTAGCAAGTGTCTTGAGTCTTTGGCACATGTCCTCATGACTTTCACCATCAAGCATATAGAACCCTTCGACCTCATTGCTCAAGGCATCAAACCTATTCCTCTTCATGCTTTCATTTCCCTCAAACATGGAGATAAGAGCTTCCCATGTTTATTTGGCGGTGGAGAATTGTTGAATGTTATGCATGATCTTCTCACCCGTGGCTTATTGGAGCATGTGCAAAGCAGTGTAGTTGAGTTGGCAGTCTACTAATTCTCTTCTTATCAAGTTCTTGGGGTCATGAGGCTTGTATCCATCTTCAATGATCCGCCAAAGCTCAATGCAAGAAGAGTTCAAGTGAGTTTTCATGTATTATTGCCATTGACCAAAAGAATGTGCATCAATTTTAGGAGGTTTGCCTCTAGGATTAATATCAGGGTGTGGGATAGGAGGATCAGGAGATTACCGTCCGGCGACATTATGGTAGTCCTCCTTTTCATCCTTTCCCTTAGAAGATGAAGTTTTCTTTGAGGAACGAGTTTCACTTTTAGTTCCTCCATCCTCATCCTCCTTATCATCCGAAATTTCTTCTGGAGGTATCAAAGTAGATGATTCCGGGCCCTTCGCTTTCAAGATCTGCATCATTAATCACGCAACTTCGTCATTTTGGCATCCATGGATGAGGTCAAGGAATCTTTGATTTCCTTGAGATCATCCATGTTGACCGGTGCCACGGACTCGGTGGTTCCCCTCCGTTAACCATACTAAACTCTTAGGTGGTTAAGCCCAAAATAAGAGTCGAGGCTCTGATACCAATTGAACGGATAGTATGGGCACCTAGAGCGGGGTGAATAGGTGGAACTTAAAATTTTAACTCTTTTTCGATTTAGGCTTGACACAAAGGTAAATTCTCAAGATATGCAACTACGGTGAATTTAACTATATGACAAGCACAACACTAAGCAAGATACAAACACAAAGTAAATGAGAGGGAACAAGATAACCGATAACGGAAGCACATGATACGTCTCCAACGTATCTATAATTTATGATGTTCCATGATGATATTATGCCAATTGCTACATGTTTTCTCCCTTCTTTATGTCATTTTTATCGATTTTAGGGACTATCCTATTAACAAGATGCCACAAAGTCAGTTCCCTGTTTTCTGCTGTTTTTAGTTTCAGAAAAGTTGCTCTGGAAATATTCTCAGAATTGGAAAATTCGAAACCCGGAAGTCTTAGAATTCCCGAAGGTTCCACGGAGTCCCAAAGAGACCCAAAGAGGGGCCTCAGGGGACCCACACCATGGGGTGGTGCCCCCCTTGGCCGCGCCGGGGGGTGGTGTGGGCCCCCCAGGTCTCCACCGCCTTTGCCATTTCGCCTATTTATTCCCCTCCGAAGGAAAACCCTAAGCACCTGACCAAAAATCCCTGAAAAGTTCCGCAGCCGTCATCATCGTTAACCCTAGATTAGGGGGGTTCTGAAGGTGTCTCCCGGCACCCTGCTGGAGAGGAGATCATCACCGGAGGCCTCTTCATCACCATCCCTACTTCCGGAGTGATGTGTGAGTAGTTCATCCTTGGACTACGGGTCCATAGCTAGATGGTTGTCTTCTCCTCCTATGCCTCAATGTTTATATCTCGTGAGCTGCATAACATGATCGAGCTTGATCTTATGTAATTCTATGTGCTGTATTTGTTGGGATCTGATGAATATTGAACTTATGCCAAGTTGATTATAGTCTTTATTGCATATGTTATTTGTGATCTTGCATGCTTTTCATTGCTAGTGGTTGCTCTGGCCAAGTAGTTTCTAGTGACTCCAAGAGTAAGTATTTATGCTCGATAGTTGGGTTCATGCCTCTTTTTCGCCTGTACTCGAGTGATAGAAACGTGACGGGGGAGGACGTGATGTTGCCACTAGGGAGAAAACAGCGGTGTGAGTGTCGCACCCGGACTTCTAGAGGATACTCACAGTTCCGTTGAACAGTAGATGATTGGATTACGGGGCTTACCGGCACCCGCATCTATTACGAGTAGGCCAACACACGTATGTGTGACAACCAACCACTACTGTTCATCGTCTACATAAACCATCCCATAGAAATCAGGATACTACCATTCACGTACTTCATACCATACACACATGGTACGTCAACGGCGTTTAACAGAATGATAGCACAACATATCTCTAAGACACAAAAGATGGAAATAAGTTGCAAATGGCTCTCACTAGAGCAAAGATAGCAAATACAATCATCCAGAGGACACATGTCCCAACATATCATCATTACATCACAGCGGAAGCATTCAACAGGTCTGAGTACAGACAAGATCCAAATAGGCTTAAGAAGCCGGAAACGAAAAGACGGAGCCCATCCACGAAGTCTCGGATCCTGCCCGCGTCCGCTATCTACTCGTCAACAGCCTCGTCGTACTCCACGTAGTAGCCATCATGGGGATCCTCGGAATCGTAGTCTGCGGAAACCACAGCCCCAAAGGGGTCAGTACATAAACGTACTGGCAAGCAAGACTCACAGTTCACCAAAGTGTAACCCATCAACACCAAGCACAGATGCTTTTGGTTCAACGGAAGAAAGGGTGATACAAAAGATGCGGCAGCGGGCTGCACTAACCAACTACAGATACATACTATAACTTCCGGCTAACAGAAAAGGAGATAAGATAGCGTATCGTAACCAACTACCAGCTAACTCCAAACAAACCCATCCTGGATCTCGCCCCTTATCCAAAGAAGCAATCCGAGGATAACTCACACAGTTGGATTAATGATAGTTCAGGTTATTGTGTCAATAAACCTATTACTAGTCAAGTTATTATAGTTAGGTGTAAGTTGTCTGAGTACTTGTTAGCCAGTACTTTCACCAAGTCGTCACATAACCGCGGACAACACGGCTTCTCGAGAAGATTCATCCCTGCAGGGTGTGCTCCAGTACCCGTACACACTCGAGCCACCAACTAAAACTCAGGTGGACTCAACACGACTCGAACCATCTCTACAACCTGTCCTAGGAGCCATGGAGCTATAAGGTCCCGGCCAGTCCGACCTAACCTAAGCGCAAGGGTGAAAACCACACCCCCCGGCACCACAGGCCTCGCCCTATATGCATCATCATCATAATCATCACCAACAGTAACCATGGGAGCGACCCATTCATGCTTATGCGCAAATGGAACACCCGAACTAAGTGTGGCTCTTCGGACAAACTGCGGATCAGGTCAAAGTCGAGGGGGGTTCCATACTACCACCCGGATGCGGTGAGCACGCTCATCATGGATCAGTAGACAAGACCCTTTTCCTAATTAGGGTCGACACTAGCAGTCCTCAAAACCACGCCGGGCCTCCTGCCGGTGCCTTATCAGCAAATTATTATTACCCAAGCATTAACAGGTTGATTGTTTAACATCGAGCCCCAGAACATAATAAAATATGATAACAGAAAGTAACGGACAGCAGACTCGAGCAAAAACAACCCTAAGCATGCTAGTAAGACACGGGCAACAACCAATGGGGTTATAGGTGTGGAGGTGAGGCTATATCATGGTTAAGGATAACATGTGATAGGTTCGAACACAAGCAACGATTCATAGGGCTAGCAGAATAGACAACGGAAAGTATCGGTATCCAATGTTGAAAGGAACACGATGGTTCATGTGAGTGAATACTTGCCTGCAAGCTCGGTAGCCTGGTACTGAGCTAAATCCTCAGAAGGGGTGTCGTAAGATCGTCTGTCTCAACGTTGTCGTCTATTCGAGAAGAAACAAACAAACAACGCAGAGAGACAAACAATCAATAACATGGCATAGTGCACAAACATGGGATGATGCATGTCAATTTAATTGGTGCATCAGAAATAAACTAGTTGACATGGTAACACAATTTAAATGGACCCATATGCAATTTGGATTGCATATGGAAAGCCCATGAATTAAGGTTGAAATAATTGTTTTACAACTAATCAACAGGTGAAAGTGGATTAGTATGATGCATGGATGAGGAAAACAGAAAAATAACAACAATAGAATCAATTGGAAATAAGGTTTACAAATTTTGGAAATTTACTTATTAAGTTATGGAATTTTGGTTCCTTAAAGGTGTTACACAAGCATTTGTTGTTTTCACCAATTTTAATTGTTCAAAATAGATAACAAAGTTCATATTTTGAAAGAACACAAAATTTTAGGTGGAATACATGTTTCAATTATTGAAAAAGGAAATAGAATGAATTACTTATGAATTAAACAAGTTAAACAAGATTTAAATGAATTTAATTCAATTATTAATATTGATTGAATTTTTATTTTTTCAAAACATTAAATAAAATTCATATTTGAAAATATTATGTTTTTCTGGTTTGAAAACATATTTCATATGTTCAAAAATAATTTAATTTGAGCAAGTTATGAATTTAGCAATTTTAAATGAATTAAACAAGGTTTAAATTATTTAAGCAATTTTAATTATCCAAATCATGAAACAAAATTTATATTTGGTTAGGTGGTTTAATTTGACATGGAAAACATATTTTATTTGTGTTATTTGAGTTAATATTGAATTAGTTATGGAATTAAGCAAATGTGAAAAGAATTGTTTGAATTTGAAATTTGAAAATATTTGAAATGCTCAAAACAGAAAACAAATGACTTAATTAGATAGAGGATTAAATTTGGTTCAGAAATCATATTTTATTTGTATTATTTGGAGTTGGCATTTAAAAGTTATTGGGGTTTTGAGTTTAGGGACTAATCTGTAAAATTAACTGGACTGGGATTAAAAGAAAAAGGGCCGAAAATTTATATGCACCGCGCAGTGACCTACACAGGCCACTGCCAGTGGGGCCAGCGCCACTGTGGCGCCTAGGTCGCGTGGCTGGAGGTTGACGTGGCCTCCAGGGCCACTGACGCGCGGGGCCCAGCGCGGGTGAGGTTGAGGGAAAAATGGGAGGCAAAATCGCCTCCCGCGGGGCTCGAACCCGAGATGGGGGGGGGGCGTGCAAGGTGCAGTGCCACTGCTGCTCTCTGCAAGTTCGTGACAGTACAGGGGTTCGTGTGTAGATATGCTGTGTTTCCGTCAGGTAATTTATACTGACGAAAAACTGAACCTTTACAGCGACAGCAGCAAATCGATCGATGACCGCCGGCGGCCTGCTGCGGGGTGGCTCGCTGCGGCGTTGTCCGTGCGTGTGCTCGTGCGGGCCGTGTGCGGGGTCGTGCGAGAGCAGAGAGGAGGAGGGAAACGAGGAAGGGCGACCAGGGCTCACTGTGAGGAAGAGGGAGGAGGTTGGCTTGGTGCAGACGGTGGTGGTGGCGACGGGCGGCGTAGCGAGGATGGCGGCGGCGATTCCGGTGCCTTTGGGGGAAACGGAGGGGACGGCGAGGAAGAGGGGAGCGGGGCCTCTCCGTTCCCGGCCCTAACACGGCCGGGAGGGCACCGTGGCGGCGGCGATTCGGAGAGGAAGGCGGCGGTGATGGAGGCTTCGGTGTGTTTCAGAGAAACAGAACAGAGAAAAAGGAAGAAGGGCAGAGAGAGGAGGAAGAACTGGCGGCGCACGAGGAAGAAAAGGTGGAGGAAGAGGTAGGGCACAGAGGAGGGGGAGCTCGAGGGCATGGATTTTTAAGGGGGAGGTGGAGCTCATGATCGCCGTTGCCTGCCTGCAACTGCTAACGTGGACATCACCGATGATGAGCCGTACAGGAGGTTAGGGATGATGGGGGGTAGCAGGCCTTGGGGCAGTTGGGCTGGCCCAAAGGGCTGGCTGCCCTTTCCCCCCTCTCTTTCTTTATTTTTTTCTTGCTGTTTTTTTTTTGCAGATTTGACAAAGGAGAGAAAAGGAGAGGTTTTGGGCTAGATAAAATTTAGGGAAAATTTGTAATGATTTATTTATTATAAAAACAGCAATGCAACATTTTGTTTCCCAAATAAATTTAATTTATGTTGTGGGTTGGAATTTAAATGAATTGAGCAATTTTGGTATCAACAGAATAAATGCCACTTAAGCCAATTTAAACTTTTTGATTCCAATTTTAGTGGAACAATTTATTTGTTTGTTTTGTAGTTTTTATTTGAAACATGTAACATAACAAGTATGAACAATAATTGATTTGAATTTGGTTTGAAATTCAATTGGAAAACAAATGAAAACAGATGAAATCAAATGCAAAACAAATGCAAACAAAAGGCAATGACTATGATGACATGATGCAAAGCAATTATAAAACAAGAAACAAACATTCTAAAGGGAAATTTCATACTTGGGATGTTACAAAACGCCCCCCTTGAAGGAATCGCGTCCCGAGATTCCTACTGAGAAGAGAAAAGGTCCGGATACTTCTTGCGAAGATCCTCTTCGGTCTCCCACGTTGCCTCTTTATCGGAATGATGCGACCATTGCACTTTCAAGAACTTGGTGCTCTTGTTGCGAGTCTTACGCTCGGTCTCATCGAGAATACGAACAGGGTGCTCCTCATAAGATAGATCATCTTGCAGTTCAATGGAATCATGATCAACTGCACGATCTGGATCTTTGAAACACCTCTTGAGCTGTGACACGTGAAACACATCGTGCACCTTGGATAGTTTTTCTGGAAGTTGAAGACGATAGGCATTTTCCGCACGCCTTGAGAGAATGTTGAAAGGACCAATGTATCTTGG
This sequence comes from Alopecurus myosuroides, assembly GCA_028641055.1. Classification (NCBI taxonomy): domain Eukaryota; kingdom Viridiplantae; phylum Streptophyta; class Magnoliopsida; order Poales; family Poaceae; genus Alopecurus; species Alopecurus myosuroides. The sequence goes on from CM054058.1 coordinate 282,693,343, forward strand.
TGCTAGCTTTCCTTTCACACCAAAACGATGAGTGCCTCTGAGGGGAGTTACACGGAGATATGCTTTGTCACCAGGTGCATAGGTCATATCCCTGTGCTTGCTGTCATATTAGCTTTTCTGACGAGACTGAGCAACCTTGAGATTATCACGAATGATGCGAACTTTCTCTTCGGCTTCCTTAACAATGTCAGGGCCTAAGAGTGAACGTTCACCAGCTCCAGACCAATTGATTGGACTCCTGCATCTGCGGCCATAGAGTGCCTCAAACGGTGCCATGCCTAGGCTTGCCTGGAAGCTGTTGTTGTAGGAGAATTCAGCATATGGAAGACATTCCTCCCATTTCATGCCAAAGGATAGACCACATGCTCTGAGCATATCCTCGAGAATCTGATTGACTCTTTCGACTTGCCCTTGAGACTGAGGATGGTAAGCTGTGCTGAACAGAAGTTTGGTGCCCAATGCTTCTTGAAAACTCTTCCAGAAATGAGAAGTGAATATGCTTCCACGGTCTGAGCTTATTTCCAATGGAACACCATGAAGAGGATCAATCTTTGCTGTGTAGAGCTCTGCTAACTGGCTAGCTGAGATTGTTTCTTTGACAGCAAAGAAGTGAGCTACCTTAGCGAGACGATCAATAACAACGAAGATTACATCGTTGCCCTTCTTGGACTTTGGAAAACCAGTGACGAAGTCCATTTCAATCATGTCCCACTTCCACTCAGGGATTTTCAGAGGTTGGAGGAGACCGACTGTTTTCTGATGAACTGCCTTAACACGATGACAAACGTCGCATTCAGAAACGTATTGAGCAATTTCACGTTTCATGCCAGACCACCAATACAGTGTTTTGAGATCCTGGTACATCTTTGTACTTCCAGGGTGTATGGAGAGAGGAGTTTCATGAGCCTCTTTGAGAATGACATCTTTGAGACTTTGAATTTGAGGAACTGCAATGCGTCCTTCGAAGAACACAGTTCCCTTGTCATCAATTGAGAAGCTCTCATACTTCACATTGCCTGCTTTGATGTTATTTGCGATCTTCTTGATCTCAGCATCACGAAGTTGTTCAGAACGAATCTTGTCCTCGAGAGTTGGACTGGCTGTCAAGTTTGCAAGATAACCTTGAGGAACAAGACCAAGGTTGAGCTTCTGGAATTCTTCATGAAGAGGAGGTTGGCTTTCCATGATCATGAGATTATTGCAATACGACTTGCGACTGAGAGCATCGGCCATAACATTAGCCTTGCCTAGAGTGTAAGAAATGGTAAGATCGAAGTCTTTGATCTTTTCAATCCATCTCCTTTTCCTGAGTTAGATCTGGTTGAGTGAAGATGTATTTCAGACTCTTATGATCGAAAAAGATTTCAGTGCGATTACCCAACAAGTATTGCCTCCATTTCTTGAGGGCAAACACAACTGCTGCAAGTTCAAGGTCATGTGTGGGATAATTGAGCTCATGTGCGTTCAACTGACGTGAAGCATAAGCCACAACTTGACGTTCTTGCATAAGAACTGCACCTAGACCTTGGAGAGAAGCATCACAGAATATCTGGAAAGGTTTGGTAGTATCTGGGCCAACCAGAACTGGTGTAGAAGTGAGTTTAGTCTTCAGGAGATTGAAACTTTCATCACATTGTGGAGACCAAACGAACTTCTTGTCCTTCTTTGTGAGATCAGTGAGAGGTTTGGCAATCTTGGAAAAGTTTTGGACGAAACGACGGCAATAGCTAGCCAAGCCAAGAAAACTTCTGACTTGCTTCACCGTCTTAGGAGGTTTCCAATCAACAATTGCCTTAACCTTTTCTGGATCAATGGCTATGCCCTTGGCAGAGATGACATGACCAAGGTAAGCAACTTCTGGAATCCAGAACTCACATTTGGAGAACTTGGCATAAATACGATGCTCGTGAAGTTTCATGAGAGTGAGACGAAGATGTTCTCCATGCTCTTCCTCGGATTTTGAGTAGACAAGAATATCATCAAGATATACCACAACGAACTTGTCGAGGTATTCATGGAAGACAGAATTCATGAGTCGAGAGAAGGTCGCCGGTGCATTGGTGAGACCAAAGGACATGACGGTGTATTCATATAGACCGTAGCGAGTGGTGAAAGCTGTCTTTGGAATATCTTCCTTTCTGATCTTTATTTGATGGTAACCCCTTCTCAAGTCCAACTTGGAGAATATTGAGGCTCCAGCAAGTTGATCAAAAAGATCATCGATACGAGGAATTGGATACTTCTTTTGATTGTTTTCTCGTTAAGAGGACGATAGTCAACAACGAGTCTTTTTGTTTGATCCTTCTTTGCCACAAAGAGAGTTGGGCAACCCCAAGCCGAGGAACTAGGTTGAATGTAACCTTTTTCCATGTACATATCGATTTGCTCCTTCAACAACTTCAGTTCAGGAGGAGCTATCTTGTATGGATGCTTAGAGATTGGAGCAGTGCCTGGTTCAAGTTCGATCACGAACTCAACTGCTCTGTCAGGAGGCATTCCTGGCAATTCTTCTGGAAAGACATCAGGGAATTCGCAAACCACCGGAATAGTTTCAATAGATGGTAGAGGATTTGCATTGAGAGTGTAGAGTTGAACAACTGGATTTTCAGCATGGAAGTAGACTATCTGGCCAGAAGGGTGTGTGATTTTGACAGACTTAGCAGGACAATCAATGACTGCTTTGTTGGCTACCAGCCAATCCATCCCAAGAATGACATCAATATCTGAAGAGTGGAGAGCTATCAGAGATGCCTGGAATGGAAGGTTTCCAATTGTGATCTCGATGTTCTGGCTAACTTTATTGCTTTGCCAGCTAGATCCCGGTGATTTCACTAGGTGAGGGATAGACAATTGTTCGAAGTTGATTTTACTGGTGTTTGCAAAGCATTGAGAGATGAAAGAGTGTGAAGCACCAGAATCGAACAAGACTTTAGCACGAAACGAGTTCACAAGAAGTGTGCCCATTACAACCTCTGGAGATTCTTCTGCTCCCTGGGCCTTGACATGGTTCACCTTAACGGTTCTCACGCCAAGGTCGTTGCTGTTGTAGCAACCCAACAGAGGACCACGTATTCTTGTCGGGGTCGACCTGTGGCGAGGTTGAGGTGGAAAGAGGTGCCTTTGCGGACACTTATTGGAATAGTGGCCCGGCTGTCCACACTTGTAGCATGTAACAACAGAACGAGGAGTTGTTGGACCTGGCTGAGATGGAGCACCTCCTGAAGATACCACTGGGGTGGGAGGGCGGGCTAGAAATCCTGCCGGGCTTGGCAAGCAGATGAGCGGTGTTGGAGTGGTATATGGAACCCAAACTCTTCGTTTTTGTGGAGGCATGATAGCTTTTGAGAGATTAGCCTGTTCGCGAGAGTGCTTACGAGATTCCTCAACCAACTTACGCCCATGCTATTCATTTAGAGGGATGTTGATGAGGTCCTCAAAATTCTTGGCCTTGACGTTGGTGAGAGCATACTTGAGTTCCGGGTTGAGACCCCTGCGGAACTTTGCCATCTTTCTTGCTTCCGTGGATATTTCATCTCCGGCGTAGCGAGCCAGACGATTGAACTCTCTTTGGTATTCGAGAACGTCCAAATTGCCTTGTGTGAATGAATAGAATTCCTCACGCATTTTCTCCATGAGCCCATCGGGAATGTGATGGCGCACGAAGGCTTGCTTGAAATCCTCCCATGTGATTGCCACACTAGAACCTCTCATTTCTTGGAAGTTTTCCCACCAAGACATGGATTGCCCACGGAGAAGGTAGGTCACATAAGGAACACGGTCCTCGTCAGCCACATGAGCTACCATAAGAGTACGGTTCATTTCACGGAGCCAGTCATCAGCATCCAATGGCTCGGAGGAGGTATCAAACGTGCGCGGATTGAGCTCAAGGAACTCCCGAATAGACACCCGGGTGTTGCAATTACTCCTAAGGTCTTGGTTCTGCTGCATCTGCTTTATAACTTGTGTCATCTGAGACAGCACTTTCCCCATCTCAGGTGGCAGTGTGGTTTCTTCGTCACCACTTTCCATCCTGAAGAGGATACCAAGATTAACACGCTAACCGGATAACAAAATCCAACATAAGTGCTTAACAGGATTACTTCAGACGGTAAGTCGACAGCATAGAACAAGGATGGAGATTAACAACGGATTAACAGATAAGTTGTTACAACGGAAGAGAAAGATTTGTGAAGGACGATATCGAAGCAACAACTGGGAAAAAGGAGACCACAAACACCTGAGGTACTACGGAGAAAAACCCATCCGGGCTTCTAAAGGATCAATATCTACTGTTTAAGGAATAGAGGATCTGCTTCCGGGGCTTACACGCCTCCGTTCTCAATCGTGAGTAGGCAACATGATAAATCATGTCACGACCACCTCCATTCCTATGGTCTAGTAGATATAACCATCCTCGTGAAACCAGGATACGTGAAACCCTAACTTGAAAGTTTAGATGAGAAAGAGAAAACAACGTTGCACTTCCTTACCAGAAAAGGGAGGGTGGGTGGGGAAAGAAATAAAATGGCAGAATTCCTACTCTCACGTTTCATTTTTCCTATATAGCTACAAAATAGTTTCTAGACTCAACTGCGACCAGTAAAAGGGATCCTATAGGCAGACAGGCTCTGATACCATTTGTCGCACCCTGACTTCTAAAGGATACTCGTAGTTCCGTTGAACAGTAGTTGATTGGATTACGGGGCTTACCGGCACCCGCATCTCTTACGAGTAGGCCAACACACGTATGTGTGACAACCAACCCCTACTGTTCATCGTCTACGTAAACTATCCCATAGAGATCAGGATACTACCATTGACGTACTTCATACCATACACACATGGTACGCCAACGGCGTTGAACAAAATGATAGCACAACATATCTCTAAGACACAAAAGATGGAAATAAGTTGCAATTGGCTCTCACTAGAGCAGAGATAGCAAATACAATCATCCAGAGGACACATGTCCCAACATTTCATCATTACATCACAGCGGAAGCATTCAACATGTCTGAGTACAGAAAAAACCAAATAGGCTTAAGAAGCCGGAAACGAAAAGACGGAGCCCATCCACGTAGTCTCGGATCCTGCCCGGGTCCGCTATCTACTCGTCATCAGCCTCGTCATACTCCACGTAGTAGCCACCACGGGGATCCTCGGAAACGTAGTCTGCGGAAACCACAGCCCCAAAGGGGTCAGTACATAAACGTACTGACAAGCAAGACTCACAGTTCACCAAAATGTAACCCGTCAACACCAAGCACAGATGCTTTGGGTTCAACGGAAGAAAGGGTGATATAAAAGATGCGGCAGCGGGCTGCACTAACCAACTACAGAAACATACTACTACTTCCGGCTATCAGAAAGGACATAAGATAGCGTATCGTAACCAACTATAACTAACCACCAATCAAACCCATCCTGGATCTCGCCCCTTATCCAAAGAAGCAATCCGAGGATAACTCACACAGTTGGATTAATGATGGTTCAGGTTATTGTGTCAATAAACCTATTACTAGTCAAGTTATTATGGTTAGGTGTAAGTTGTCTGAGTACTTGTTAGCCAGTACTTTCACCAAGTCGTCACATAACCGCGGACAACACGGCTTCTCGAGAGGATTCATCCCTGCAGGGTGTGCTCCAGTACCCGTACACACTCGAGCCACCAACTAAAACTCAGGTGGACTCAACACGACTCGAACCATCTCTACAACCTGTCCTAGGAGCCACAGAGCTATAAGGTCCCGGCCAGTCCGACCTAACCTTAGCGCAAGGGTGAAAACCACACCCCCCGGCACCACAGGCCTCGCCCTATATGCATCATCATCATCATAATCATCACCAACAGTAACCATGGGAGCGACCCATTCATGCTTATGCGCAAATGGAACACCCGAACTAAGTGTGGCTCTTCGGACAAACTGCGGATCAGGTCAAAGTCGAGGGGGGTTCCATACTACCACCCGGATGCGGTGAGCACGCTCATCATGGATCAGTAGACAAGACCCTTTTCCTAATTAGGGTCGACACTAGCAGGCCTCAAAACCACGCCGGGCCTCCTGCCGGTGCCTTATCATCAAATTATTATTACCCAAGCATTAACAGGTTGATTGTTTAACATCGAGCCCCAGAACATAATAATATATGATAACAGAAAGTAACGGACAACAGACTCGAGCAAAAAACAACCCTAAGCATGCTAGTAAGACACGGGCAACAACCAATGGGGTTATAGGTGTGGAGGTGAGGCTATATCAGGGTTAAGGATAACATGTGATAGGTTCGTAACAGAAGCAACGATTCATAGGGCTAGCAGAATAGACAACGGAAAGTATCGGTATCCAATGTTGAAAGGAACACGATGGTTCATGTGAGTGAATACTTGCCTGCAAGCTCAGCAGCCTGGTACTGAGCTAGATCCTCAGAAGGGGTGTCGTAAAGATCGTCTGTCTCAACGTCGTCGTCTATCCGAGAAGAAGCAAACAAACAACGCAGAGAGACAAACAATCAATAACATGGCATAATGCACAATCATGGGATGATGCATGACCATTTAATTGATGCATCAAAATAAACTAGTTGACATGGTAACAACATGATTAAATGGACCCACATGCAATTTGGATTGCATATGGAAAGCCCATGAATTAAGGTTGAAATAATTGTTTTACAACTAATCAACAGGTGAAAGTGGATTAGTATGATGCATGGATGAGGAAAACAGAAAAATAACAACAATAGAATCAATTGGAAATAAGGTTTACCAATTTTGGAAATTTATTTATTAAGTTATGGAATTTTGGTTCCTTAAAGGTGTTACACAAGCATTTGTTGTTTTCACCAATTTTAATTGTTCAAAATAGATAACAAAGTTCATATTTGGAAAGAACACAAAATTTTAGGTGGAATACATGTTTCAATTATTGAAAAAGGAAATAGAATGAATTACTTATGAATTAAACAAGTTTAAACAAGATTTAATTGAATTTAATTCAAGTATTAATATTGATTGAATTTTTATTTGTTCAAAACATTAAACAAAATTCATATTTGAAAAGATTATGTTTTTCTGGTTTGAAAACATATTTTATATGTTCAAAAATAATTTAATTTGAGCAAGTTATGAATTTAGCAATTTTAAATGAATTAAACAAGGTTTAAATTATTTAAGCAATTTTAATTATCAAATCATGAAACAAAATTTATATTTGGTTAGGTGGTTTAATTTGACATGGAAAACATATTTTATTTGTGTTATTTGAGTTAATATTGAATTAGTTATGGAATTAAGCAAATGTGAAAAGAATAATTTGAATTTGAAATTTGAAAACATTTGAAATGCTCAAAACAGAAAACAAATGACTTAATTAGATAGAGAATTAAATTTGGTTCAGAAATCATATTTTATTTATATTATTTGGAGTTGGGATTCAAAAGTTATTGGGGTATTGAGTTTAGGGACTAAACTGTAATAAAAACTGGACTGATATTAAAATAAAAGGGGCAGAAAATTAACTGCACCACGCAGTGACCTACACAGGCCACTGCCAGTGGGGCCAGCGCCACCGTGGCGCCTAGGTGGCAAGGCTGGGGATCTACGTGGCCTGCAGGGTCGTTGACGCGCGGGCACAGCGCGGGTGCGCGTGAGGGAAAAATGGGAGGCAAAAATCGCCTCCCGCGGGGCTCGAACCCGCGATGGGGGGCGCGCGCGCAAGGTGCACTGCCACTGCTGCTCTCTGCAAGTTCGTGACAGTACAGGGGTTCGTGTGTAGATATGTTGTGTTTCCGTCAGGTAATTTATACTGACGAAAAACTGAACCTTTACAGCGACAGCAGCAAATCGATCGATGATCGCCGGCGGTCTGCTGCGGGGTGGCTCGCTGCGGCGCTGTCCGTGCGTGTGCTCGTGCGGGCCGTGTGCGGGGTCGTGCGAGAGCAGAGAGGAGGAGGGAAACGAGGAAGGGCGACGCTCACCTCGCTGCAGTACAGAGGAGCAGTCGGTGCAGGGAGGGGGCGACGGTGGCGGAAACGGTGGATGGCGGCGGCGACTCCCTAGCTCCCGGGGGAAACGGAGGGGGCTGCGAGGTAGAGGGCAGCCTGGCGGTTCCGTTCCCGGCCCTAGCACGGCCGGGAGGGCACCGTGGCGGCGGCGACAAGACGGAGAGGGAGGCGGCGGTGATGGTTTCGGTGGATACAGAGAGGAGAGGCCGGAGGGAGAGAAGAAAGGAGAAGTGGCGGGGTCGAGGGAGGAAGAAGGAGGAAGAGGTAGGGCACAGAGGGGCTGCTCGAGGGCAAGGATTTAAGGGGGGAGATGGAGCACCTGATCGCCGTCTGCTCCTGTGCCTGTCGACATGGGCGATGGGGATGGATGCCGTACAGGAGGTAGAAGACAACGAGGGGGGTAGCAGGCCAGGCTAGGTGGGCTGGCCCAAGTGGGCTGGATGCCCTTTCCCCCCTCTCTCTTTTTATCTTTTTCTGTTTATTATATTTTTTTTGCTGCAAAGGGAAAAGGGAGAAAAGGAGAGGTTTTTTGGTGATTAGAACTTTAGGAAAAAATTGTAGAGTTTTGTTTTTTGTAACAACACCATAAAACAAACTTTGTTTTCCAAATATTTCAATTTATGGTGTTGTTTGGAAAACAAATGATTTTAAGTGAATTTTTGATATTAATGAATAAGTGAAACTTAATCAATGTAAAGTGTTTCAATTTCAAGTTTTAATGGAACAGCTTATTTGTTTGTTTTGTAGTTTTTATTTGAAACATGCAACATAACAAGTATGACAATAATTTGAATTTTTTGTTTGGAATTCAAATAGAAAACAGATGGAAACAAATGAAATCAAATGCAAAACAAATGCAAACAAAAAGCAATGACTATGATGACATGATGCAAAACAATAATAAACAAGAAACAATCATTCTAAAGGGAGCTTTTCATACTTGGGATGTTACAGTGAGTGCCCGCGTGCACAATCATTGCTTACATTAAACACATTGCTTAATGCGATTATCTGTTGTTTGCAACTTAATACCTAAGGGGGTTCGGATGATAACCTGAGGGTGGATTATTAGTCATAGATGCAGTTGAATTACGGTCTATGTATATTGTTGTAATGCCCGCACTAAATATCAGAGTAGTCATCATGTCATGAATGTGCACTACGCTCCAACCTTTATTTTTCAATTGCCTAGCTGTAATTTGTTCACCCAACATGCTATCTTTTATGGAGAGACACCACTAGTGAACCTATGAACCCCGGTCCATTTTCCTACACCGTTAAACAAACCACTACAATTTCCTGCTTTCTTTATTTACTGCAAGCATACACCATTTTCCACACTATACGTCTAATCTTTTTTTTCAGCAAGACCGGTGAGATTGACAACCTCATTGTAGGGACAAAGTATTTTGGTTGTGTTGTGTGTAGGTTCCGTGTTGTTGCTGACACCGGTGAGCTAGCACCATCGTCAGTGGAATCAACCTTCCGAAGATACTCTTTCTCCTACTGGATTGATAATCTTAGTTCTTAACTGAGGGAAATTCTTACCGCTGCACTCATCACACCCTCCTCTTGGGGTTCCCAACACACAGGAATTTCTGCAAGGAATTTCTATCGCCATCTGCCAGCAACAAGGAATTTATGGCGCTGTTGCCGGGGAGAAAGAAGTCTTCTGGAAAGGAGAGTCTGTCACTCTCAACCTCTTTATTTTGTTTATTGTCTTGTTTTTATTTTTTGTCTTGTTTTGCTTCTTTATATAAAAAACACACACAAAAAATAGTTCTTGTACTAGCTGTAGTTTTATTCCTGTTTTTAGTCTTGATTAAAATGAATACTCCTGTTCCTGTTACCATGTCACATGAGGAAATGATCTTTACTTTCAAACAAGGGAATGATGAGAATTTCAAGGAAGCTTGGTGATGGAGGGATAATAACCCGGTAGGCCAACTCCAAGGTGTAACCCGGCCCAAGGGACACGGCGCAGGATCCGGCTAAGGATAGCGAAACTTCTGGAAGGCCCAAAGTTTGTAGGCCTCGTAACCCGGATTGTGGGTTGCGGTAAGGAAAGCTAGGGTTTGTAAGCAGTGTCCGGGTAGGATTCAGGGTGCGCCTTGGAGGGCAAGTCAGGAGGGTACGGTGCTTTATAAACCGACCCCTAAGTCTAGTTTGGAGAGATCCAAGAGTTCTAGCAATCTCGCCTAATATCGAGTATCTAGTGTAACACGCAATTTGAGTTGTTATCTTGAGATCGGAGACTCGGCGACTTGATTGCCGGCTACCAGATCAAAGTTCATCATCATGTTTTCCTCTGAGCTAAACCCTCTCCCAAACGCCTGTGTCGTCTTGCCCCAAGATCAGTTACCCCCGGTAACGTCTGCCGTGATTATCCCACGACAGTTGGCGCCCACCGTGGGGCCTGCGTCCAAAGGTGTTTACGTCACGGGAGAAGCTCGGAAGAACATGGAGAATCTCGTCGTCGGCGAGATCTACATCGACCACAAAGGAGACAAGATGGTGGACGATTCCGGCTGGGGGCCAGAGTCGGATCACCTCGAATCCGGATCCGTCGTGACAATCGGCCGGATCAGCGTCTTCGTCGGTATGGTATGTACTTCTGGTTCGATCCCTGACAATTTTGGATCTGATTCTATGTCAGGGGAGGCCGCTTGTATCCAGCAAGATGGAGAAGAATCAGTTGGAACGGCAGATCCGGCAGAAGAACCCGTCACGAAGTGGGAACAGCCGGGGGAGCCGGCATGGACCCCGCGTGACCTGGTTGAGAGAGAAGATGATACCGAGTCCATCCTGGATCTGCTGGAGAACCGGTACGAGGAGAATAATAGCGAAGAGGAACAGCACGAATTTACGTCAAGCATCATACGCCGAGTTGCGGTCTACACGGCACCCGCGGCCAACCTCAATCAAGAGAACGTGACTACGGCCGCAGTCGGAGCAGCCCAAGCGTTGGCCCAGCAGCAGGGTGCGGCTAACGGAAACCCGGTTCTGATCCGGGTTGACGGAGAATCGGCATCGGTTACCAGCCGCGCGCCAGACGAGGAGTTGCAGGCAAATACGTTCGGATTCCTAGCAAATCGGACACCAGGGGCGGGTCCCTCAAACCCACGACACCCGGCTCTGTTCGATAACAACCTGATCCTAGATCCCACAGTTCTTGCCACGGTTATCACCCCAGAGAACGCTGCAGAGCGTGCTAGGGATCTAGATGTAGCCCGCCGTGCGTTGGAGCAACAGAGAAGGCAAGTAGAAGCAGAAAGGCAAGGGATGGCCACGCGCCAACGTGAGCTGGACGCATTGGAAACCCGGCTCCGAGAGGAAACAACCAGAATACATCAAAGGCATCAAACCAGGTTACCAGCGTTGGGTGGAGTTATAAATCCGGCTACATTGTTTATCACGCCTCAGGACCAACCGATCCCAGCGGCGAACCAAGGAACTGCACCTCGGCCAGCAACCACGGGAATACAGCCGGCGAACGAACAGGCCGGGTTACCCTTGCCGCAGACTGGGGTTACAACCGGCAACGCATTGCCACTGCCACCACCGTCGCGTTTTCGCACACCTGCAGGTCACTACAACAATCCTATGGATAACGTGTACGCAGCGACACTTGCTTTGAATCAAATCCCCGTGAGAGAGTCGCCCCACGCGGAGCAGACCCGGCAAGCGATCGATATGTTACACACTGCGGTGGCACAGCAAGCCAATTATCCGGATCATAGAAGTGGGATGCATGGGACGCCATACGTCAGCCAGCAACGAGGAAATATCGGCAATATCCCAACAAGTTCAGCGCGGCGGAGGGAAGAGCAGCAGCAAATGCCGCCTCCTCCCCACGTTCAAGCGGCGCCGGCGGCATCAGCAGCGCAAGCTGTTGTGGATAGCTCCAGGGCCAGGAGAGCCGGGGCCGGGTCTTTAGTACAGGGATTACCAGCAGCACCACATCCGGTTGTGCCCCCCGCAGGATCACATGTTTCCCGAGTAAGGCCAGCTTCTACCATTCTCGCAGGACCTAAGTGTCTCTCGGACAACATCAGGGCTGAACCTTACCCGGAAAAATTCAAAGAACCAGGAAAGGTAGTGAATTATGAGCCGACTATGGACCCAGAAACATGGTTGAGCAGTTACGAGATGGCAATGTCGATTCGCAATGCATCCGAGAATCTTCAAGCCAAGTTCATGTACCTGATGATGTCAGAGGGAGCAGCGAAGTTATGGTTCGCCAATCTGCCGGAAGGGTCGATCAAGTCCTGGGAGGAACTGAAGACCGCGTTTGTCAAGCACTTTCATGGGACGTGCAGAAAATTGTTCACTATTGATGATCTAGAGCGATGCGTTCAGAAGAAGGGAGAGTCGGCGCGCAGTTGGGTGCGCCGGGTTATGGAGATACTTCACTCGTCCACAGATATTCAGCCCAAGGATGCACTACAAGCTATGGCAAAAACATGCAAGTATATACCTTTAGTGCAAAAGTTAACTCGCATGAAATCCAGTCGGAATGCGTCGGAGGTTACAATGGGAGAATTGATGGATGCGTGCAACAAACACGCTGCAACAGATACTACAGAGGAGGAAGTTGATGACAAAAAGGCAAAAGCAAACACAAGTAATAGCGGAAGAACCGGCAATGGATCAGCACCGGGTAATAACGGAAATAGCCAGAACAAGCGCCCGTTTGAAGGAGGCTCCGAGTTTGTCGCCAACACAGAGGCCGGGTCTTCGAGACCCAGATCTGAAGGGAATTTTAACACTGGAAATCACAATGGAGGACACTATCAAGGGCCTCCAAGGCCAGGTAACAGTTGGGACATCTTTAGAATGGCATGCCCAAAGCACAGCAGGAACGGCAAGCCGGCTAATCACTCCTTGGAGCAATGCGCCGACTTACAGAGGTGGAAGAACGAGGAAGTGAACAGAGCCATGCGAGGTGCGGGTCGGGGAGGAGGACCGGGTCAGGGTGGAAACCCGGGCAACGGCCCACCCCCAGCCGGTAACCCGGCAGCCGGAAATCAGGGCAACAATCAAGGGGGAGCTGGAGGTTTCCAGGCCAACCCCAAACAGTTGGGTCAATATCACGTGCATACTACAGGAGGCTCCAACAAGGATAAAAAGATACTGAAGCAAGCGGTCAACTCAATCTCTTCGGCTATCCCGAGATATTTGAGGTGGTCAGAACAAGATATAACATGGAGCAGAAGAGATCACCCGGAAAGAGTAGAACACCCGGGAGTCTTAGCATTGGTAGTTGCACCACAGGTCAATGGGTACGAGCTGAAGAAGGTCCTGATGGATGGAGGAAGCAGCATCAATATCCTGTACTGGGAAACCTTTCTACGCATGGGTCTCAAGGAATCTCAGCTCCAAAAAAGTACGACAGTTTTCCATGGCATAGTACCGGGTCATTCAGCATGCCCCGAGGGAAAAATCGCATTGGAAGTAGCTTTTGGGGAATCAAAGGACAATTATCGAGTTGAGTGGCTTACTTTCGAGGTGGTTAAGTTGCGCAGTCCGTATCACGCGCTGTTTGGAAGGCCGGCTTATGCTAAATTCATGGCGAGGCCATGTTATGTGTATCTACAATTAAAAATTCCGGGTCCTAAGCAGACCATTACCATACATGGAAATCGAGATATAGCAGCTGAATGCGATGAAGGAGACGCGGCAATGGCCGAGCAAGCCTGTAGAAAAGAGGAACTCAAACATTACCGGTCTCAAGCAGACCCGGAGGACAGGACCACCTCAAAAAGGCCGAGCACTGAAGGAGAAAAAGCAAGACCCAGGTCAGAACAAGATGCTAAGATGGTGGCTTTCATCAAGAACGATTCCTCTAAACAATCTGGCATAGGAGAAGAAATCACACCGCCGTTCACAGCTAGCCGCGTTATGGGAACACCTCACCCGGATTGGCTAGCAAACCCGGTACTCATCATGAAAAAGTCCAACAAATGGAGAGTGTGCATCGGTCGCGTCAGCCCAGGACCGATTCCCAAGAAGAACTAAACAATGTAACGGGCAGCAGGTTTCAGACGCGCTCTTTTCCTACCCAGGGTACCTAAGGGGACTGGAAGGTTTTTAATGAGGCGGCCTGCTGACCCAAACTTTTTCGTATCAGTAAAAGAGATGGTTATCAAGTCTTATTATGATCTTTGCTTCGATTACAAGTAAGTAGTATTCACTGCTATCAGTACATCAGTATCATCAAGTATGTTGCATATATATAGGTCTTGGGGGCTGGTTGCTTGAATAGCACAGTCACAAACCCAAAGGCCCGGCCTTGATGCCTATGAGTTATAAGGGCCGACTACTCGCAAGACGAGTACGGCTGCAATCTTATAACCGGACAAAGGAGCCAAATTTTCTTGACTATTCTTACTTAAGCTCGATGTGACTCGCACTAAAGTGGCATGATCTGTTCGCTTACGATTACAATCAGCCGTGCAGCCCAATGGGACTTGCCTGACCCTGTTTTTCGTATAGATGTAACAACATGGTATCCACGCGAAAACCGGCTTACAGTACAAGATAGTCAAAAGGGTCATCTAAACCACAAGTTATGCAGAGTACAAGGCTAATAGCCAAAAACTCAACGATTATCAAGCATAACTTCAGTACCTACACGGGACGGCTATAGGTTTTCGGCTCGGTAGAAAACAATTTGTTTTCTGAGAAAGGCCACACCCCCCTGACTCGGACTTTGGGTCATGGGGACTGGGGACTTCGAAACAGAAACAAACTGCTTGGCTATCAAAGCTCGAAAGACCCTAGCATCCGAGTCTTGGGGACTTAAAGAAAAGTCCGCTTATCAAAACCCGTGGTACTCGGAAAACCGAGTCTCACAAGGGGAACCAAAAAGAGAGTCGGGTATCGAGAATAAGTTCAAGAATAGACAAGTATCAAGATTATCAAAAGGCCAGGAAAGGCACAAGTGCATCACGGAGCAAAAGTACGTTACAAATTACGATACCAATACCAAGGGTGCACAGGCGCACCATCAAAAGTATACTAGTTTCGAATACACAATATCAAGTTATCGAGGTATTATGATGGCATTGCCCTATTCGGCCTCCTGAGTAGAGTTCTCCGGGTCTCGGGCTTGCTCCTTGGCTTTCCCGGCGGCATCAACCGGACTCCCCGCATCAGGACGGACAGGCGGAGGGACAGCTGGTGTAGAGGTGGTTGGCCCTGATCCTAACTCGGCCTCTCTCTTAGCGGTTTCTTCCTTCTTCCTGGCCAAATCAGCCGCCCATTTCTCCAAAATATCAAAAGGAGGGGGTGCGTTCTCCTGTATGATGTTGCCTTCAGCATCGTATGAACTCATAATCATGCCCAGATCCATCTTATCGGCCAAAGCGGTTGCCGAGTGGCGCACCGAGGATTGTATGGCCTTGAAATCCTTGGGTACAAACCTGGAGCCATCGGCTTTGAATTCGGGAAACCCGGATATTACCTTTGCCGGGTCAAGCTTCGGAAAATAAGCTTTAGCTAGTGTAAAGGACCGGGTCATACCAATCCGGCAGGCCGAGCGTTTCCATATCTCGATCCACCCAGGCATTGTGGAGCAGGCTTGAATAAGGTTTTCCTCACCCGGGTATACCTCGGTAGGCCATTTCACGGCATCCAATATAAGCTTTGTGCCGGCAAAAAAGGTCCGGAGCACAATCTTCAATGTTTTAGCCTTGGCAACAACATCTTCTTCTGGGGTCGCAAGGTTGGCACCTGCAGTTGAAGCAAAGGAAGGACATATCAGTAATCCAGAGTATCATATGACAAAGTAAAGGCACGAAGTCAGTCGGCAGCGAAAACTCACTAAGCAAGATGCGATAAGTATCGGCAATCTGGTCCGATAATTTTTTCAGCGCGGTTTGGGCAGTACTGCACTTCTTCTTGTATTTGGAAACTTCTTTCTTCAAGGTTTCCATGTCAGCTTCAAGGGCCTCTCTTCGTTTTACCTCGGCAAGCAGGAGTCGTTCCGTCTTGAGTAAAATCTCATCGGACCGGGTCACCTCCGCCTGTAAGAAACAGAGCGCGAAAGTGTCAGTCGGGCATCATAGCAAGCCGAATGTTGCACAAAGTACCAAGCACAACTTTAACAAGCTATGCTCGGAACTTGGGGACTAGGCGTATACTAAGGGATATCAAGTATTATTACCTGATGCGCTGCAGCCATGCGCTCTAGGACACTGCTCTCTGAGGCCTTCATGGTGAGGAGAGCGCTCATCAGCTGATCAAAATTATCGTTACCCGAGTTAGAAGACCCGGGGTCGTGGAAACTCGGAGAAGAAGTTTTCCTCTTAGCAGGAGACGGCACCCGGGTCATCCGAATGTCGGAGTCTGGTCCTCCTCCTACGCCCAAAGTCGCGGCTTTTTCCTTCTCGCTTGCGTGCGAGGCTATCGGATACCCGGCTTCTTGCCTGGCCGGGTTTGTTGGCGACGCTTGTTCGTCGCCAGATGTGACTAACACATCATCAGTCGGCTTCCCTTTACCCGGGTCATCGGTCTCCATGTCTTCCTGGTCACTAACAATGACCGTGGCCCTAAAGAAGGTATGAGTGGGTAGCCAGCGTATAGTTAAGAAAGGGCGATGAAAGTGTGATATGACATCAGGAAAAGAACTTTACCCGGGGTTCACCGCAAAGTCCGCAGGGAATTCGCCGCTGGACCCGGATGAAACTGAAGAATACCAAAAAAGACATGAGATTACCCTGTGAGGGAATGGTTTGGAAAGATTTCTATGTCTAAAGGGGGGTATGGTGAATACCAGCGCGCTGGGCTGGAGATGATGGAATACCCGGGTTAAGAGCATCATTACCCGGGTAATTCCGAGTCGCCCTGCGCTTGGTCATAGGCGACTCCTTCAGATACGGCCAAAGGGATAACATCAGGGTTAGCTCATGCATGTTATCACAGGAATGCAAATTGGACGCAAGGAAATGATATAGAACCTTGAAGACGACCCCTTGAGGTTTTCTCTTAGATCCGACCTTGATTGCCGGCTCTGCTTCATCTTCGTCGCTGGCGGACTCCACTTTGCCGTCAGTTTCTTCTTCCTCGTCCTTGTCTTCTTGTTATGGAAGTTATCAAGGTTACAGTTGGGAAATGAAAAACAAGACACGATGAATTCAAAAGAACTAAGTGAAAGTTAGAATGTACCTTCATCCGAGTTAACGGCATCCTCTTTCTCCTCCGGGTTTCCGGAGTTAGGAGGAGTGTCAACCTTCCAGAAATCATCATCGGCCTGAAGTGGAGGCATAAGAACAAGGGTTATTAGCTGTAACAGGTGGAAAGGATGAAGTTGAAAATCTGAAAACCAGGTCTTTACCGCGGGGGCCGGGTTCTCGCGGGTGAAGGGCTCTAATCCGGCTATATTCCGGATTACCTCCAGCTTTTCTGTCAAAAAGCCTTTGATAGTTTTATTGGTATCACTAGGTGCGAAACTGTTGGTGGAGTACCGGATCGGGTCCGTGGTTTGCCCCGAGTATTCGCACATTAATTTTGTGCGGATGGAGTTGGGCTGGATACGGAAATCGGCCCAAGTTTTCACCAGGTTAAGCCCGATGAGGCCTTGGGCCGAAAGAATGGAGATTTTAGCCAATAAAGGCAGGATTGCTTCCCTGTCCGAGTCAGGGGCAAAGGTGTTAAAGGTCTCAGAGATGTCAAGCAGGCCTTCCGAGTAACCCGACAATTTCTTTTCATCGGGTGGGGAAGTGTCCCGGCAGTAAAAATAAGAAAGCCGCCAATGTTTGACGTTGGAGTTGAGGGTAAGAGGTGGCATTAGAGAGTTCTTGCGGCGCTGGATGGAAACCCCGCCGCAAGCGAGAAGTGCCCCGTCGCCGCTTTCGCGGCACGGTTTGCACTGGAAAAGTTCAATGAAAAGAGCCAAACTTGGCGGAGTGCACAAGTATGACTCGGAGAGGACGATGAAGTGAGAGATATTTAACATAGAGTTAGGCCCTATGTCAAATATGCGAAGGCCATAATGGCTCAAAACATCACGAAAGAAAGGGTGACCCGGAGGACGGAAGCCCCGGGTCACGTGCTCCACAAAGCATATTACCTCATTTTCTGCTGGTGTAGGTCGGGTCTCGTTACCCGGCACCTTCCAGTGAATATTTTCTTGAGGGGGAAGAACCCCTAACTCGACCAATTCTTCTAACTTGGCCTTGGTGACCAAAGATCGCGCCCAGTTGGCGGATATGGAGTTGGTAGTCTTGGCCTTGGTCGGCTGCTTCCCCTGCTTCTTGGGCGCCATGGGGTTAACCTGCAGAGTACCAGGTAGAAGGACATGAGGAATAAGACTCGGGAACTGTCAGTTGGTCGAGTATTGACGAGCGGTATCGAGACAACATGAAAGCTAAATATTATCCGGGTATCATTTTGCGGAGCAAGGTTCAAATTATCCGGGTGTCATGCATTGCTATAAAAATTATAGAGGCTTATGTGTTGATAAGTGTTCGGGAATGATGAATGGTTGCCCGTGTATCTATCGCAAGCAAAAGAACTAGAAAAAGGAGGATTTTTCCGGGTGACAGGAACAAGGGCGGAAAATTTGGGTGGCCCGAGCCCAGATTGGAATTCCCATTTCTAGATTTGTGGCGAAATTAATGGTTACAGGTAGTAGGAGAGTGAACTGAAGTCTATATCCTATCCATTGGATGAGCTGGAATGAATACAAGCCGTCTAATTCGGCGTGACCCGAGAAATGATTGGCGGGTCGATTCAGATCTGGTCTAAGGTAAAATCCTGAAATTGCAAGGGCAAAATTAATGGGTGCGAGAGGCTTACCGGAGGAGATCGAAGTGAAGCCCTGCGGAGGCAAATGGCACAGGCCTGGTGTCCCTTCGCGATTCCTGGCGGGCAAGTCGGGGGTCTGGTGACGGATCTTGGCGGCGGGGCGGAATGCACTGTGGCGGAGCGCAGCCGACGACAGATGGGTTCCGGTGATGCGCGTGAGGTTTCCGTAATGGCACTTTGTGGGCTTGAGCACGGAGGAAGGAAGGAAGAGGAATGGGGGAAAGTGAGCCGTTGGGGTTAGGGTTACCCCTAGGGGCCTATTTATAATGGCACGGGTGGAAAAACTCAGTCCAACGGGTGGGACCCGGAAATTACGGGATAACGGCTACCTGTTCGAAGTTTGCGAGATATGCTTCAAATACTGAGCAAGAGATCCTCTCCGGGTATCAGGATCAACGATCGAGCAAAGTATGGAGTTTTGGCATTTTATCAAAGCTTAAACCGGGAAAGTTAAGCAAAGTATCTGGAGAGAAAGTTGGGTTACTATATGGCTGCCATGGAGTTAAGCCTAGCTATATAACAAAGCACTTTAACCCGGCCTCCCTACACTTGTGCGTTTGATATTTTTGCAGGGAATAGCCAGTGCTTCAGGGAAGAATCCGTGAAGCCCAAGCTATTCTGGGGACTACTGATGGAGGGATAATAACCCGGTAGGCCAACTCCAAGGTGTAACCCGGCCCAAGGGACACGGCGCAGGATCCGGCTAAGGATAGCGAAACTTCTGGAAGGCCCAAAGTTTGTAGGCCTCGTAACCCGGATTGTGGGTTGCGGTAAGGAAAGCTAGGGTTTGTAAGCAGTGTCCGGGTAGGATTCAGGGTGCGCCTTGGAGGGCAAGTCAGGAGGGTACGGTGCTTTATAAACCGACCCCTAAGTCTAGTTTGGAGAGATCCAAGAGTTCTAGCAATCTCGCCTAATATCGAGTATCTAGTGTAACACGCAATTTGAGTTGTTATCTTGAGATCGGAGACTCGGCGACTTGATTGCCGGCTACCAGATCAAAGTTCATCATCATGTTTTCCTCTGAGCTAAACCCTCTCCCAAACGCCTGTGTCGTCTTGCCCCAAGATCAGTTACCCCCGGTAACGTCTGCCGTGAATATCCCACGACACTTGGTCTAGAGTTTTTTATTCCTATTGCAAAATTGAACCTAAAATGACTCTAAGCCTGTTTCTTTGTAGCTTTTACTTCGGTCTTGATCTTTGTTATAGATATGCTTTGGATACTTTGATAGGAGGGGATTTAATTCATTGTGATGGAGATCAAGCTTTCAATGCTATAAGAAAATTAATTGCAACCTACAGTTTACCCAGTAGTTCTGATAAAGCCTTTGCAAATATTTGTGCTAGATTAAACACTCTTGAGTCACATATTTCTATCTTAAAAGAGCGATATAGCCAAATTCGTGAACATCTTGATCATGTCCCAATAAATTTTGAATCCTCAAATATGATTCCTTTGGGGAAATTTGTTATAAATGGTGAAACATTTCATGCTCGTTGTGATATCATGTCTGAATCTTGTCTTATGCCCAAGGAAATTTATGAATCTTTGAACCTTTGGGGGCTAGCTTAAGGAGGAGAAGAAATTCCTCTCATTAATAACACCACTATATTTCCCATTGGGATAGCTGAGGGAGTGTTTACAAAAATCCTAGGAAAAACAGTCTCCACTGATTATCTTGTTATCGAATGTGCAGAAGGATGACAAATTACCCTTGGAAGATCTGTGCTGAAGCTCTTAGGAGCAACTATTGATATGGGAAAAGGTACCATGACTTTCACCTCTAAATCATGCTTGGACCATCAGTTCCCTAAAAAGAATAAGGGTAAGAAAGGTAAACATAATCTTCGTAACAATTTGGATGCTTCTTCAGTTGAAAATACTTGAGTTGCTTTCTATGCCGAGCTAAAAGGCATTAAAGAAAAGCGCTATCGGGAGACAACCCGTTTTATTTCTCCATTTTCAACCTGTTTCCCGTCGTTTTATTTTGTTTTCTTTGCACCTAGGTGTTGTCTATTTCCTTAGAAACCCCTCTGTATCTTTTCTTTTGTGTCTTTGTTGAGACAAGTAAAGCCTCAAGTGGAAAGTTGAGACTATATTTCGGATTTCTGCGCAGGCTACAGATTTCTACTGTCCACTGTTAAATTCGTATAATATCACAGGAAATTCAAAATGATTTGAGTTTTTTTGTGCGTAATCCTGGGCTATATATGCAACTTTTCTTAGTTGAACACTTTTTGAGTTGAGCAACAGAAGATTTTCGAAAAAAATTATCTTTACCTGCTGTCCTATTTTGACAGATTTCTGCCAATAATTGCATTTGCATCTTAATCGCTTTCTTTTCGTGTTCTTTTGAGAAAAGGAGTTTTAAAAGAAGTTGTGAGAGTAGATAATGTGTTTATGAGTGTTAGGCATGTGTTCAAACTGAACCATGTGAATTTATTATTTCGATTACACTAACGTTGCTAATGAAGATTGTGAGAAGTTTGGTGTGAAGGAAGTTTTCAAGGGTCAAGAGAAGAGGATGATATGACATGATCAATAAGAGTGAAAAGTCTAAGCTTGGGGATGCCCCGGTGGTACATCCCAGCAAATTCCAAGAAGACTCAAGCGTCTAAGCTTGGGGATGCCCAAGGCATCCCCTTCTTCATCAACAAATTATCAAGTCACTTCTAGTGAAACTATATTTTTATTCGGTCACATCTTATGTGCTTTACTTGGAGCGTATTTTATTTTTGATTTCAGTTTGTTTTTATTTTTTGCAATAAGCTTGGTTGGACCCCAGCATTCTTTTATTGGAGAGTGACACGCTCCGCTTTTTCATGGAAATACTTTGTATTCTTAATCTTTGTCTAGCTGTTGCATTTATTTAACTCCTGTTTTGCATGCATTTCTTATATAAGAGTTGTTAGTTTTAGTAGTGTTATGTGTATACTCTCATTTTTCTTGTTGTATCATGAAGAGTATTTTTGTTAAAACATATCTTGTATGGTGCTTGTTGGGAGAAGAAACTGTTGCTTGAAGTAGAATTTTTAATGGTGCAAGTAGAAGCTTGTATAGACTGTGGCTAGAACTTTTTTACATCATGTTGGATGTTATTTTAGTTTTAAAGCCTTGTTTGTTATTGAGTAGCATGATTAGCCTCAAATAGCTGAGAGTGTTTAATGTGCCATTGAAAGATTCATGAGTTGTTCTTGTCATATTGAAGCATAAATTTATGGTATTCTCTTTCAAATGTTTTATTTGGTTGACTTGGCGCATGCTCACACCATGTTTATGACTATGAACCAGTCACTAATAGCCTATATGATCATTTAGTTTTTGAACTTGTGATACCGCTTGCTTTGATTAATGATGTTTATGTCTCTATGCATGATTATGGCTCTTATGTTCTCTTGATTTGTCGCTCCCAGTCTTTTGCTAGCCTCCACCTGTACTGAGTATGGAATTCTACTCGTGCATCCAACTCCCTAAAACCAAGTTTTCCCATTGTGTCCACCATACCTACCTACATGTGGTATTTAACTGCCACTCCAAGTAAATTTCTCATGTGTTACCTTTAAAACCTTCAAAATTACTCCTGCTTTGTGTTCTTGTTTTTGCTCATGAGGACGTAAATAGAGAATCTTTATCTCACTTCTTGATTGGATTTCACGCCCTGGACTAGTGGCTTCATCCTCTTATCCAAATGATAGAAGAGCTGGCAGCGGGGTGCCCAGCCCCAAATTAATACACACAAAATCTCTTCACTATGTTTGCCCCTGATTTATTAGTCAAAGCATAATTGTATAAACAAAAGAGAAAGAGGGATGACCTTCTATACCAGCTACGTCCTTCATATGGGAGCCGCTCTTGTGAAATCTAGTTGGCTTGTGACGTACTGTATTTTCTGTTTACAATTCGTTGATATTAGAATACATCTCCCAAAATATAGACACTCAGTGTCAAACTTTTAATACCTTTGTTTAATAAAATAAAAAGCTCTAGCACATGAGTGATCTCTGCTTCCCTCTTCGAAGGACCTTTCTTTTACTTTTATGTTGAGTCTCCATCTTCTAACTTTATGCACACTTGAGAGAGAATTTTTGCCATTCTAAGTTTTATGTGCATTTGTCCCAGAAACATTATTAATTGATTCATGATGTGTTATTGTTTGTTCTCAAATTATTTGTTCTAGTCTTCCTCATGAACTTTTAAGGTGTCCTGGCATTTATGTTTTTCCCCACTCTTAAGGACTAGCGAAATATCACTTTGCCATGTTTTCTCTATACTTGAAACAAACGTATATCTTTCTTTGCATTGTTATTCATGACCTTTTATTTGAGATACTTCTCATGATGCAAAGTGATTTCTATGCTTTATTATTAAAGTTCTATTATCATGTTTGTGTTAAAGTTTTATGATCTCATCTTACATATGCTTTTACATTTTTATGATCAAGATTGTGGGGTAGCATGTCACCCTAGAAATTATTTTGTTTATCATTTACCTACTCGAGGAAGAGTAGGAACTAAGCTTGGGGATGTTTGATACGTCTCCAACGTATCTATAATTTCTGATGTTCCATCAACAAGTTTTCTGGCGCCGTTGCCGGGGAGGAAGAGAATTTCTGCAAAGGGAGTCTCGCACTTCCAATCTCTTTACTTTGTTTTTGTTTTGCTTATTTTATTTTATTTTGTCTTGTTTGCTTCTCTTTATCAAAAACACACAAAAAACAGTTCTTATTCTAGTTGTTATTTTTTTCACTACGTTGTTATTTTTCATCATGTTGTTCCCTAAGTTTACCTTGAAAGATTTTCCGGTAGGAAGTGGTTCTATACTTGGAAAGGACACTATTAAAGAATTATTTGATCATGTTAGTAAGCATGATGACTTTGAGGAAAAATCCATAGTAGAACTTGCTCCCAATTACGAGACTGCTGCAACTTGTTTATTTCCCATGCTAGAAGCTAGGTTTGTTAACCTCCATCCCATATTACAACATATGTTCCTCAACTTGAATAACATTGAATATGTTAAGAAAAGAAACTTCATCTTAGAAACTACGCTTAAAGAATTTGGAGATGTTGCTGTAGAAGCTAGAAAAGTCTTTGATCATTTAAATATGCTTGGCTCATGTGTAGACATTGTTGGTGCTCTAGAAAAAAACTGAATCTAATAATGAAAACGAGGATAAAATACCAATCCCCTTTAAATTGGTAGCACTGCATGAAGCCCAAGAAAAGAATTTTGATTGGATTGTTCCTGAGAATTTATAGTAAGCCTCAAAGTACTAAGAGAGGATCCTCTGAAACTCACTTAGATAAAACACAATGCATTATTAAGGAATTGCCAAATCTTTATTTTAATGCCCCTCCCTTTGAAAATACTTGATTCCACTTTTCTGGGCCTAGCTAAAAGGCGTTAATGAAAAGCACTTCTTGGGAGATAACCCATGGTTTTATTTTTGCTTTGTTTTTCTCTGTTTTCTTTGATTCAAGGGGTTTTATACTTCTGTAGCAACTCCTTTGTATGTTTCTTTTCATGTTTACTAGTGCGAAGTAAGGTTTCTGACGAGAGCTGGAGTTGGTTTTCGGATTTCTGCTCAGGAAACAGATTTCTGTCCACCGTAAAAAATCGTATAAAATCATGGAGGATCAGAATGATCTTAGTTTGTTTTCACTTATTCCTCAGCTAATTACGCAACTTTTTTGCTCTTTATGGTTTTCGATCTGAGTAACGTAAGTGCCTCGAAAAAATTCGTCTTTACAGATAGTTCTCGTTTTGACAGATTCTGCCATTTTTCTTGCATTTGCTCTTTTGCGATGTCAAGTGGATTTCTTTGCTTCACAAAACATTAGTGGATGTAGCTAATGTTTAAAATTATCAATATCACTTGTGCCATACATAACCAATGTATTTTTAATTGTTGCACTAACAATCTAATGCGAATTACTGTTTGAGTGTGGTGTGAAGGAAGTTTTCAAGGGTCGAGAGAAGAGGTGATATATGTGATCAAGAAGAGTGCAAGGTCAAAGCTTGGGGATGCCCCCGTGGTTCATCCAAGCATATTTTAATAAGACTCAATCATCTAAGCTTGGGGATGCCCAAGGCATCCCGTTCTTCATCAACTATCTATCAGGTCACTTCTAGTGAAACTATATTTTTATCCGGTCACATCATATGAAGTTTACTTGGAGCGTCTGTTTGTTTTTATTATGTTTTTCTTTTGTTTTCCTTTGTTTTCCTTGCTGCAATAATATAGTTGGATCCTATAATTCTTTGTTTGGGAGAGAGACACTCTCCGATTTTTCATTTGAATACTTGCTATGCTAGTATTTTAAGTATTTCTTCTAGTTACTACAAAAAAATTGTGTTTAGCTCTCGTTTTCATTGCATCTCTTATTAAGAGCTGTTATTTTTAGTATATTTATGTGATTCCTCTCACGTTTGCTTGCTTTAGCATCCAGAGAGTTTTTGTTAAAGCATGTTTTGCATGGTGCTTGTTGGGAAAATAAACTGCTGCTTGAGGTGGAATTTTTAACGGTGCAAGTAGAAGCTTGTATAGACTGTGGCTAGAACTTTTTCATATCATGCTAGATGTTATTTTAGTTTTAAAGCCTTGTGGCTATTGAGTAGCATGATTAGCCTCAAATATCCGAGAGTGTTTAATGTGCCATTGAAAGAATCATGAGTTGTTCTTGTCATATTAAAGCATAAATTTGTGGTGTTCTCCTTTGAATGTTTTATTTGGTTGACTTGGCGCATGATCACACCATGTTTATGACTATGAACCAGACACAAATAGCTTCCATGATCATTTATTTTTTGAACTTGTGGTACCACTTATGCTTTGATTAATGATGTTTATGTCGCTATGCATGATTATGGCTATTATGCTATCTTGATTTGTCGCTCCCAGTCTTTTGCTAGCCTCCACCTATACTGAGTATGAGCTCTACTAGTGCATCCCACTCCTCAAAACCAAAGTTTTCCCATTGTGTCCACCATACCGACCTACATGTGGTATTTAACCGCCACTCCAAAGTAAATTGCTCATGTGTTAACTTTAAAACTTTCAACATTACTCATGTTTTAGCTCATGAGGACGTAAATAGAGAATCTTTATCTCACTTGTTGATTGGACTGTCACACCCTAGACTAGTGGCTTCATCCGCTTATCCAATGATAGAAGAGATGGCAGCAGGGTGCCCAGCCCCAAATTAATAGCACAAATTCTCTTCATTGTTTTTGCCTCTGATCAGTCAACACATAATCGTGTAAACAAAAGAGAAAGAGGGATGACCTTCTACCCAGATGCGTCCTTATATGGGAGCCGCTCTTGTGAAGTCTAGTTGGCTTGTGACGTACTGTATTTTCTGTTCACCATTCGTTGACATAATCATACACCTCTCTTAAAATATAGACACTCCCCACGATATGTGATTGTTGGCACGCACCTGATGATTCGATTAGCCATGGTTTGTGAAAGATGGTTGGGAGGAGTGTCAAGTTTTCAATACCTCTGTTTAATAAAATAAAAACTCTAGCACATGAGTGATCCATGCTTCCCTCTGCGAAGGGCCTTTCTTTTACTTTTATGTTGAGTCTCCATCTTCTAACTTTATGCACAGCTGAGAGAGCATTTTTGCCATTCTGAGTTTTATGTGCATTTGTCCCAGAAACATTATTAATTGATTCATGATGTGTCATTGCTTGTTCTCTAATTATGTGTTCTAGTCTTCCTCGTGAACTTTGAAGGTGTCCTAGCATTTATGTTTTGCCCCACTCTTAAGGACTAGCGAAATATCACTTTGACATGTTTTCTCTATACTTGAAACAAACGTATATCTTTTGTTGCATTTCTATTCATGATGTTTTATTTCAGTTACTTCTCATGATGCAAAGTGATTGCTATGCTTTATTATTAAAGTTCTATTTATCATGCTTGTGCTAAAGTTCTATGATCTCAGCTTACTTATGATTTTACATTATTGATGATCAAGTTTATGTTGGTAGCATGCCACCTCAGAAATTATGTGTTTTTATCGTTTACCTACTCGAGGACAAGTAGGAACTAAGCTTGGGGATGTTGGTACGTCATAAATGTATCCTTAATTTATGATGTTACATGTTGTTTTTTATTGTTTCACACATGTTTGCTATACACTTTATGTCATTTTTATCGATTTTCCAGACTAAACTATTGACAAGATGCCACAGAGCCAGTTCCCTGTTTTCTGTTGTTTTTGGTTTCAGAAAAGTTGTTCTGGAAATATTATCGGAATTGGAAAATTCGAAGCCCGGAAGTCTTAGAATTCCCAAAGGTTCCACGGAGTCCTGAAGAGACCCAGGGCGGGGCCTCAGGGGGGCCACACCATAGGGAGGCACCCCCCCTTGGCCACGCCACGTGGTGGCGTGGGTCCTCCAGGCCTCTACCGCCTTTGCCCTTTCGCCTATTTAATCCCCCGAGACATAAACCCTAAAAATATACCACTTTTCCCCGAGAAACACCCGAGGCCTACGTCACCGTCATCCCGAGATCGGGAGGGTTCTGGAGCTCTCCCCGGCAACCTGCCGGAGGGGGAAATCATCACCGGAGGGGTCTACACCACCATGCCCTCCTCCGAAGTGATGCGTGAGTAGTTCATCCCTGGATTACGGGTCCATAGCAGTAGCTATATGGTTCTTCTCTCCACTTTGTACCTCATGTTTAGATCTTGTGAGATGCCTAACATGATCAAAATCATCTTTATGTAATGCTACATGTTGTGTTTGCTGGGATCTTATGAAAGTTGAATGTTATGTCTTCTGATTATCAATCTATCATGTTATCTTCATGCATATGTTATTTATGATCCTGCATGCTCTCCATTATTAGTAGATTCTCTGGCCAAGTAGATGCTAGTAACTCCAAGAGGGAGTATTTATGCTCGATAGTGAGTTCATGCCTCCTTTTCATCTGTGCTCGAGTGACAGAAACGTGACGGATGGAGGATGTGTTGTTGCCATTAGGGAGAAAACAACAATGCTTTGTCTAAGGATGATGTTATTGTTTACATTACACACTTTTCTTACTGTGATTATATGTTTCTTGCAAATTAATACCCAACGTGTGTTCGGATGATATTCAGAGGGGTGGATTTTTAGTCATAGATGCAGTTGGATAACGGTCTATGTATTTTGTTGTAATGCCCGCACGAATCACATAGTAATATTTATGTCTTGCATATGCACTACGGTGCAACCTTCATTTCTATCAATTGCCCAACTGTAATTTGTTCACCACACATGTTATTATCTTTCACGGAGAGACACCACTAGTGAACTGTGGACCCCGGTCCTTTTTCCTCATACTGATAAAACACCTACTGCTTTCATACTACTTTCATACTGCTTTCATACTGTTCCTATTGTTTTCCTACTGTTTTCCACACCATATGTTTAACCTCTTTGTGTTCAGCAAAACCGATGAGATTAACAACCTCACTGCTTCATTGGGACAGAGTGATTTGATTGTGTTGTGTAGGTTCCACGTTGCTGCTGAATCGGTATTGCGCCCTGCCACCTCAGCTGCATCAACCTTCAGATATTGCTTGTCCTCCTACTGGTCGATTCAACCTTGGTTTCTTTTCTGAGGGAAAACTTGATGCTACATTCTTCCCAACCTTTCTCTTGGGGTTTACCAACAAGGGCGTAACACCACCATCGAGTTTTCTGGCGCCGTTGCCGGGGATTTAAAAGTCTTCATCAGCAAGAAGTCTCCCGTCAACTACACGCCATCAGGTGGCACCCCCTGGCCGCGCCTTGGGGTGGTGTGGGCCCCCTGGCTGCCCACCGACGTTGCCCTCTCGCCTATTTATACCTCTTGGGAAGTTAACCCTAAAGATAGAAACTTTTTCCACCAAAAACATCTGCAGCCACCGTCATCGTCAACCCTAGTTCAGGAGGGTTCTGGAGCTCTCCCCGGCACCCTGCAGGGAGGGAGAATCATCACCGGAGGGCGCTTCATCACCATTCCTGCCTCCAGAGTGATGCGTGAGTAGTTTATCCTTGGACTACGGGTCCATAGCAGTAGCTAGATGGTTGTTCTCTCCTCTTTATGCCTCGTGTTTAGATCTTGTGAGCTGCCTTACATGATCAAGATCATCTTATTGCAATGCTACATGTTGTGTTTGTTGGGATCCGATCAATATTGAATGCTATGTCCAATGATTTATTAATTTATCATGTTCTTTTCATGTGTATGTTATTTATGATCTTGCATGCTCTCTGTTGCTAGTAGATGCTCTGGCCAAGTAGATGCTTGTAACTCCAAGAGGGAGTATTTTTTATGCTCGATAGTGGGTTCATGCTTCCATTTCACTCATGCTCGAGTGACAAAAACGTAAAGAGGTGGAGGATGTGATGTTGCCATTAGGGAGAAAACAACGATGTTTACATTGTTTACATTACACACTTTGCTTAATGCGATTATATGTTGCTTGCAACTTAATACTGAAGGTTTGCTCGGATGACATTCTGAGGGTGGATTATTAGTCATAGATGTAGTTGGATAACGGTCTATGTATCTTGTTGTAATGTCCGCATGAATCACATAGTAATCATCATGTCATGCATATGCACTACGGTGCAGCCTTTATATCTGTCAATTGCCCAGTTGTAATTTGTTTACCCAACATGTTATCTATCTGTTCTGGAGAGACACCACTTGTGAACTGTGGACCCCAGTCCATTTCCTTTATACTGATAATAAAACCACTACAATCTCTGTTTTCATACTGTTCCTACTGTTTTCCACACCATACGTTTAACCTCTTTGTTTTCAGCAAAACCGGTGAGATTGACAACCTCACTGCTTCGTTGGGTCAAAGTGATTTGATTGTTTTGTGTAGGTTCCACGTTGCTTCTGAACCGGTAGTGTGCCCTGCCACATCAGCTGCATCAACCTTCGGAAGTGATTTCTTTCTCCTACTGGTCGATTCAACCTTGGTTTCTTTCTGAGGGAAACTTGCTACTGTGCTTTTCATACCTTCCTATTGGGGTCTCCCAACGAACGTGCGTTACACGCGCATCAGGGGCTCCCAAGAATCACCAATAATCTTGCTTCAATAAACAAGTAAGCAACAATGGAGTTTAGGTTTTCCACAAAGAAACCCTAGACTCAAATCCCTCAAGTGAATGAGGTTGAAATGAAAAAAATGCTTGATGAAGTTGTAGATCGGGGCCTTCTCCTTCAATCCTCCAAATATCAACGAGTTTGGGTGGAGGGATTGGGAGAAATCTAGCTTTTGGTGACCCCTAAGAATGGATCTTGAAGGCTTGGACGAACTAGAGCTCCTGGAAAAGAAGGAGTGGTATTTATACCCCATCACGAAATCTGGCCGTTGGAATGCAGGAAACAGCCGGAATTTATGGTTCAAACTTGAACCAGATATTATGGTTGTCGTTAAGCAACCCGGAATTTCCGGATGTTGGAAATAAAGGTAGAAAATGTCCGGTTGACTTCTATCCTGAAATGAAGGGTACATTGCATAGAAAAAAAATCCTGCGGGGGAGATACCCGAAGGGACAAGATCTAATCTAGGAGATGAAGTGCAACAGGGAGAAAGAGAGTCTTAAGAAAACATACCCTTGAAGACTCTAAGCGTTACGAGATAAAATCTCGTTCTTGGCATAGTCGTACTCACACCAATCCCGAGAGAGAGAAGATGTGCACCACAATCCGGCGGTGTCTCCGTGATCGGTCACACGTACGGCTCGATGAAGACCTCCGATCCCTCGATCCAACCGGGTTGCGGAAGTAGAGGATCCCTCGGAACTCCAGCAGCATGACAGCGTGGTGGTGGTGAAGAATCCCACGGTCATGGCTTCGCCAAGCCGGAGACCATGGAATGGAGAAGCGGGTGGAGAGGAAGGGAGGTGGTAAAGTGTGTGGAGGAAGAGGAGCCCTCACCCTCCTTTTATAGGGAGAGGTAGGCAGCCCAAGAGGGGGGTGCGGCCAGCCATGGTGGTGCCCCCACCTCTTCCCTCTTCATGTGAGTGGAAGCCCCACTCACACCCACTCACGCTCCCATAATTTCCCACTTGGAAAATCCAAAGGTTTTTCTTTAATAAATAAATAAACATTTTTATTTCTTTATTTCAGCATTTGTTAATTCTATTAACAAACATTTGCATATAGCACCTCGAATCATTTGTTAGTTCCATTAACAACCATTCGACAAAAAAACCTTGAACTATTTCAATTTTCCCCGAAACAATTTCGGTGTTGTCCAAAACATTCTTCGATATTCCGTATACTCTCAAATGCTTCATCGAAACTTAAGTGTGTCACCCTACGGTTCATGAATAACATAGACATGATCGAGCCACCTCTCCGATCAATAAACAACAGAGGGATATGGAGATCCGTGATGACCCCTATATATTCAACGATGACTCTCGTGATCGTGTGAACCATCAACGTCGTAACTATTCCCTTTGTCTCGCGATGTTTCACTTGTCCGAGATCCAATCATTGGTATCAACCATACCTAGTTCGATCTCGTTGCCGACAAGTACTCTTTTACTCGTTCCGTGATATGACATCCTTGTAACCTAGTAACGTGCTTGCAAGCGGTGTCGATGTGATATCACCAAGAGGGCCAGAGTATATCTCTCCATCATTTGGATGGAAAAATCCCACTCTTGATCCATGAGCCTCAACTAACACTTTCCGAATACCCAACGGCGCCTTTATAGTCACCCTGTTACAGCGTGACGTTTGATGACATCAAAGAACCCTTACGGTATTAGTGATTGACATGATCTCATGGCCTAAGGAATAAGGTTACTTCGTATGTAAGACATAACAACATAAACAAAATGACTTGATCGTATTGTTATACCTAGTTTGGGTTTATGTCCATCACATCATTCTCCTAATGACATGACCTTGTTATTAAAAACATCCAATGTTCATGATCAGGAAACCTTGATCATCAGTTAATCAACGAGCTAGTTAAAAGAGAGGCTTTACTAGGAACCATTGTTTTTTTATGAAACACACATGTACCAACGTTTCCGGTTAATACAATTCTAGCATGAGAAATAAACATTTATCATAAACAAGGAATAAGATAATAACCACTTTATTATTTCCTCTCGGGCATATTCCCTTCAGTCTCCCACTTGCACTAGAGTCAATAATCTACTCTGTAAGCACTTAACACAAATGGCGTTCATGTGTTATTACCATGCTTCGCATGTGGTAACTTCATCAAAAGATCTAAACTGTTCAGGTCCTATTGTATTTGCACATCTTTGCATCTACACGCAATACTCATTCTCTAATGAGATGGCTTTGTACATATTTGGTCAACTGGTGAGACCTTAATTCCTGAGCTTAAACCAATGTTACTAACATTGTGAAAATGTAGCTCCATAGTGTCAGCATTCTTGGAAATACACCAAGTTCAATGAAGAACTCCTTGACACAAAATATTCATGTTATTTGTTGTCAACACAAAAATATACTTAGCCTTTGTTGTAGTACCCGTCACAATACTTTAATTTTGAAACTCATTCAAAACTAGCATGGAACTTCCTTCCAGCATATTGTGCTACCCTTCATCACATATTTTAATTGAGATAAAATTATTTGAATAGATGACAAGACTATTTGTGTAACATATTACAAGGAATATTTTTTCATTACTATATAGGAAAACATATCCTTCAGCATTTCTAGAAAATGGCATAAGGATCTCTCCCACTGTTGTCTAATCATCATATGAATTATCCTGCTATAACATTTTATAGCACGGGATTCATCTGGTTGTGTACATAGCATGGAACACATGACTTAGAAATCTTAATTTCAATGATGCTCATCATGTGTCAAAACACTTGAATATTGCTCAATTCCTTTCCATGTGGCAATAACTCCTTCTTGTCATTTTGATATTGACTTACTTCAATATTTCATCTATGTAATTTGGCTCAACCATAGCAGGCGCTTCAATCAATCTCTTATAGATATCGATGCCCAATATCTTCTAAGCCTTTCATCAATATGAAAATCTTAATCGAGTTAATTTAAAATACATATTTTCCAGTCAACCATATGTCATCTACAAAAAGCATTGGAAATATGTCTTAGCGTTGTCTTGTAATTCTACAAGCATATTTACCGTTCATGATGGAATCAAACCTTCTTGATAACTTCATTAAAGTAAAGATTCCAACTTCGTTATGCTCACTTCAACCATTGAAGTGTGCATACCTTTCCAGCAATCTTTTGAATTTTACAAAACTCTCGGACTGTGTCAAGTACATGTCCTTGATCAAACTTCCTTGAGAGGAAAGTTTATTTTTTGTTATTCAAGTGCCATATCATAATATGTAACTTTTTGCTAGAACTATCCGCAAAGACTAAAGCATCACTACGGAAGATCAAAATCTTGCAGTAGTCAACTCTTTAAACTTCGTCAAAAACGTCTTTTCAACAAGCACAACTTTCAAAGGATGTAAGCATCCATGTCTTTGTTGCTATATAGACCCATTTGCTATCGTTAGGCGCCACGCCTATCGAAAAGGACTATCAAGTCACATACTTGATATCCATACATGGATACTATCGCGGATATAATGACTCATATCCAATTTTACGAAGTCAGCGCCCATCATTTGCTTCCTTTATAAGGTACAGGTCCTTTGTTTTCAAAACAACACTTCACTCTCAAATCACAAGTTGGTCTAAGTACAAAGTTTTAGGACTTTTGTGGTTCAGTTCGCAAACTCATTCATAGTATCTACAACACATGTAGTGTCTTCTACTTTGTCAAAATAGTAAACCATGGAACAACTTCAGTGCTGCGCTACTCTTCACATGGTAACAAAGATTATCTAATCTCGTTGAGTTTGTACTGTCCTCCCACTCACTTGTTTCGCAAGAACTACTTTCTCGAGAAATCAACCCTTTCTAACAAACAACATTTGTCTCTGGTTTGGTGATAGGAGAAATACCCAATTTATTCTTTGGGATAACCTTATAAACATATATTTATCATATTTTTGTTGTAAACATTTTAATCATGTTATGCATACCAAAACTTAAGAAAAAGACAATTCGGGTCATTACCCAAACCATATCTTATATGGTGTAAATTTCAACGGATCATGATGTCGCTCTTTTCAGTGTAAAAGCGGTTGTCTCTAATGTATAAACTACAAAATTCTAATGGCATTTTTATTTATCTTACCATGTCCAGCAAGGTTTGATTTTTCCTACTGAATACTCCAAACTAATGTGGGGTATTCGAGAAATATAAGTTGTAGAATAATTCTGCAACTCCTCAGATGTTTTGCTAAACTTGTAACTCAAACTTTATCCTTTATGATCCAATCATAAATACTTGATTATCTTGTTACAATGATTTTTACTTCATACTAACAACAATTTGAACCAATTCAAAAATGTAAAACTCCGTTCTCTTTAAATAGATATACGCATATATCTACTCAAATCATCGACGGAATTTTATGAAGAAAAAATTAATCCACCACTCACGACTACACATAATGGACTATATACATCAATATGTATAATCTCCACTAAATTAGTCGTCCATTCTACTTTGGCCCATGAACGGAATTCTAGTCATCTTTTGGAAGAGGTCTCACAAGCGTCAATTTATTCAAAAATAAAATGACTCCAGAAGTCCATTAACATGGAGTTCCTTCATGTTTTTCTTCCCGATATGATCTAAAATGGCGGTGTCACAATTTAAGTGAAATTCTTTTACGTCTTGCAACGTTTAGCATTTAGTATTATAGATGTTTACATTGCCAACACGATTTATATTAACTCATCCATAAATTATGGAATATGGTCATAGTTTGAACAATCTCATTTGTTCTCACAAAAGACTGAAACAAAATAACAACTTATTAAGTTCTCAAAATAAATCTTGAATGTTTGGTTCGATACGACAATGGACACAATAACATTTTATTACTGTTCTTGTCATGATCGATTCTACATCTACTACTAGTTCCTTTTAGGCCCTTGTATTTCTTGCATTGCGTTGCTTTGTATGACAACTCATACCAACCAATCTGGTATCAAAATACCCAAAAAAATACTTTGTTAACTAGTAATACATCTATAACTTGTATATCAAGCATATACTCCTGAGCTGGACATTTCCAGTTATTTTCTTTTCTGCCATATATCATCTTGTAATTCTATTTTCAATATTCCCTTTTCTTTACAGAATAATCATTCAACATAAAATGATGCTAGTCACACGAGCATATTTTCCTTGGTGTGTTAGTCATATACTATCACCCATTGAGTCATACTTTGAGTTTGATTGTTCTACTAATATCACCATATTAATAGCATTCTTCCGGATTCCACTCTTAGCAATCCTCAAGCAAGGTAAACGATTTTACCCATACTTCTAATCCATACCATCATAACAATTTTATGATTAAGCTACTATAGCTCGAAGAAAGGAATTTAGCGGATAAATTTTAGCGCCCAACTTCTTGGAAGATTCAAACGCCTAGCATCTTCAATTGTTGCATATATTCAAATAATATAAGCACTCATTGTCACGCCAAATTATACTCAGTCATGTTGCCACAAATAAGTTTCTAGATATCAATATATCTTTCACTTGATTGTTTCTGAAAACAATTCTTTTCAGTTCCTAAATCACCTTGATCAACAAAAAATTCTTTTGAAGATAAAGTAATATGGAAGAAAGCATGACGCTGGATTCTAAGTAGGAATTATTTGCTCTCTAGATCAATCAATCATTAACCATATGGAGCTAGGTAGGAAATATCAAAAAATCTACAATATGACTCAATTTTGAATTGCACTAATATGGTACCAATCTAAATGGTTTTACCAATCATAACAGTTATATCTCAATTAACAATCTAAGTGAAAGGTAGTTTGTGGATGCTAATGAATACTACAATTTGTGCAAATTCACTTTGATTGGTTGTTCATGATAAAATAAGTTCAAGTTAATTCAAAATTACTACATGTACTCCCACTCAAAAACAACATCCCTTTAGTCGTTTTTAGTGATTACACAAACCAAATTCACTACACCAAAACCGATCATCACGTGAGATGATGTAGCTGCAAAGGCGAACATCGACATGTTCATCATATCATCCATATGACTCATGCTTTACCTTTCGGTTACGTGTTCCGAGGCCATGTATGTACATGCTAGGCTCGCCAAGTAGAACCGTAGTATTGCGTGCGTTCCGAGGCCATGTTTGTACATGCTAGGCTCGTCAGCACCCGTTGTATGCGAACGTTGAGTCTGTCACACCCGATCATCACGTGGTGTCTCAAAACAACGAACTTTCTTAATGGTGCATACTAAGGAAGAACACATTATTATCTTGATATTAAGTGAGAGGGGTCATCTTATAATTCTACCGCCGCGATCTAAGAAAAATAAGATGCATAAAAGGATTAACATCACATGCATGGATAATGTGATATGATATGGTCCTTCTTTCACTTGATCTCCATCTTTTGCATCATGGTATGATCTCCATCATTCCACCGGCGTGGCACCTCCATCTTGATTGTCCATCAAAATTACAACATATCACATGGATATGATATACAACACACAGGCCATAAATAATAAGACAACCATATAGCTCCTGCCGGTATGTCAATAATTTACAAAAGATATCATCTCATATATTAAATTTGTAACATTGACCATATCATATCACATGCCCTGCAAAAACAAGTTAGACACTTCTAATTTATTTTTGCATATTTTACGTGGCTTGGGCTTACGAGGATAGAACCGTTCATACCTACGTACAAGAGGCACAACGTTGATAAAACATATTCTTATCAACCCTTCGTAGATTAGATCTTAACTATAGTAGGAGAAACGGACACCCCCTCAGCCACAGGTGAGACAGGTCTCGCGTACAAAGTACACGTAAAGTTTGTCTAGGGAAGCTTCATACTACTATGCCACTAAGATCATAAAATACTCAAGGAGGCAATAACATGATCATCAACCCCCACATACATATATGTGTTTTGACCGTACAAAACATCTACACATAGATCCGACTCTGATACCACTAAAGGGTACGTTGCATAGAAAACAAAAAAAATCCTACGCGAGAGATACCCGAAGGGCCAAGATCTAATCTAGGAGATGAAGTGCAACGGGGAGAAAGAGAGTCTTAAGAAAACATACCCTCAAAGAATCTAAGCGTTATGAGATCAAATATCGTTGTTGGCGTAGTGGTACTCACACCGATCCTCAGAGCGAGAAGATGTGCACCGCAATCCGACGGTGCCTCCGTGATCGGTCGCACGTACGGCTCGATGAAGACCTCCGTTCCCTCGATCCAGCGGGGTAGCGGAAGTAGAGGATCCCCTGGAACTCCAGCAGCACGACGGCATGGTGGTGGTGAAGAATCCCACAGTCAGGGCTTCGCCAAGCCGGATACCATGGAATGGAGCAGCGGGTGGAGAGGAAGGGAGGTGGGGAAGTGTGTGGAGGAAGAGGAGCCCTCACCCTCCTTTTATAAGAAGAGGGAGGCAGCCCAAGAGGGGGGTGCGGCCAGCCATGTTGGTTCCCCCACCTCTTCCCTCTTCATGTGAGTAGAACCCCCACTCACCCCCACTCATGCTCCCATAATTTACCCTTGGAAAATCCAAAGGTTTTGATTTAATAAATAAATAAAACATTTTTATTTCTTTATTTCAGCATTTTTTAATTTTATTAAAAAACATTTGCATATAGCACCTCGAATCATTTTTTAATTCCATTAACAACCATTCGACAAAAAAAATCATTGAACTATTTCAATTTTCCCCGAAACAGTTTCGGTGTTGTCCAAAACATTCTTCGACATTCTGTATCCTCTCAAATGCTTCATCGAACCTTAAGTGTGTGACCCTATGGTTCGCGAATAACATAGACATGATCGAGACACCTCTCCGATCAATAATCAACATCGGGGTCTGGAGATCCGTGATGACTCCTATATATTCAACGATGACTCTCGTGATCGTGTGAACCATCAACATCGTAACTATTCCCTTTATCTCACGATATTTTACTTGTCCGAGATCCGATCATTGGTATCAACCATACCTAGTTTGATCTCGTTACCGAGAAGTACACTTTTACTCGTTCCGTGATATGACATCCTTGTGACCTAGTCACGTGCTTGCAAGCGGTGTCGACGTGATATCACCGAGAGGGCCCAGAGTATATCTCTCCGTCATTTGGATGGACAAATCCCACTTTTGATTCATGATCCTCAACTAACACTTTCCGAATACCCAACGGCACCTTTATAGTCACCCTGTTATGACGTGACGTTTGATGACATCAAAGCACCCTTCCGGTATTAGTGATTGACATGATCTCATGGTCTAAGGAATAAGTTCACTTCGTATGTAAGACATAACAACATAAACTAAATGACTTGATCGTATTGTTATACCTAGTTTGGGTTTATGTTCATCACATCATTCTCCTAATGACATGACCTCGTTATTAAGAACATCCAATGTTCATGATCAAGAAACCTTGATCATC
The DNA here is from genome assembly GCA_028641055.1 of Alopecurus myosuroides. Lineage (NCBI taxonomy): Eukaryota > Viridiplantae > Streptophyta > Magnoliopsida > Poales > Poaceae > Alopecurus > Alopecurus myosuroides. The sequence continues at coordinate 282,731,736 of CM054058.1, forward strand.
AGTTAATCAGCAAGCTAGTTAAAAGAGAGGCTTTACTAGGAACCATTGTTTGTTTATTAAACACACATGTATCACCGTTTCCAGTTAATACAATTCTAGCATGAGAAATAAACATTTATCATAAACAAGGAATAATATAATAACCACTTTATTATTGCCTCTCGGGCATATTCCCTTCATGAGATGATTCTCGGACTTAGCCAAATTTTGAGCTCTTCTCCACAAACTAGATAATCCGGTAGTATGGAAATTTCCGGTTGGAAATTTACGGCTGGCCTCTATCCGAAAACACTTGGTCCTTAGCCATTTTATCCAAGCCCGGGAGGAAACCTGATAATTCGGTTTTCCACAAATTTTCGATTGGAAATTTTCGGTTACCTCCAGTGTCAGGGAGATTTCTTTCCTTAGCCGTTTTCATTGAGTTTCTTCAGAACCGGATAACCCGGTTGACCAGAAATTTCTGGTTGCCTTTTGAATCTGCAACAGTTGATCTATCTTCACACTTTTTGGTGTTCAATTCAAAGGATAAGATTGACGACATGCATCACTTAACACTCGATCAAATATATCACTAGTATTGTTAACTAACACACAAAAGACTAGGGATCAAGAAATGCTCTTTCACATACTCTAGGTACAACCAAATCTTCATGAAGCGAGAGGATGAGGAGAAGACCGTGTTCATCACCCCGTTTGGTGTGTACTGCTACACCATGATGCCTTTCGGGTTAAAAAATGCGGGTGCTACATACCAACGTATGATGCAAAATTGTTTGTAGGCGCAAATTGGCAGAAACGCGCAGGTTTATGTGGATGATATTTGTGGTAAAGTCAAACAAGGCAGAAACCCTTATTAACGACCTTCGAGAGACTTTTGCAACACTCGATGAGTATCAGATCAAGCTGAATCCGAAGAAGTGCGCATTTGGGGTACATCAAGGAGACTTACTCGGGTACCTTTTGTCTGCCAGAGGCATCGAGACCAACTCAGTAAAAATCAAGGCTATTCTTTCAATGAAGGAACCAGTGAAGTCAAAGGAGTACATCAGTTAGAAGAAAGAATCGCAGTACTCGGGAGGTTCATAGAAAAGCTTGGAGAGAAAGCACTCTCCTTCTACAAACTACTGAAAAAGTCAGATAAATTTGAGTGGACACCCGAAGCCAGGGAAGTCTTCCACTCACTCAAGCGAACCTTGTCGACTCCGCCTGTTTTAGTGGCACCTCAGGAAAAGGAGCCAATGTATCTATACAATTCAGAAAGAGGACATGTGGTTAGCATAGTATTAGTAGTCAAAAGAGCCTAGGAAGGGTCCATTTACAGGGTGGAGTGCCCGGTATATTACCTCAGTGAAGTGCTATCAATATCCAAGCAGCAGTACCCACATTACCAGAAGCTAGCATATGGAGTTTATATGACGATTAAAAAGTTGAGGCACTACTTCTAGGAGCACCCAATCACCATGGTATCCAGCGCACCTCTGTCAAATATACTCAACAATTATAACGTGATAGGACTAGTGCCCAGATGGGGGATCAAGCTTGGCCCACGGTATATAGCATATGAGATACGGAAAGCGATCAAGTCACAAGTACTCCCCGATTTCGTTTCAGAATGGCTCGAGTTGGAAGAATCCAGGTTGCCGGACATGTCGAGTAGCTAGACAACGTACTTCGATGGATCCAAGCGAGCATCTGGAGCAGGAGCAGGAGTAACACTCATATCCCTAGAGGTGATAGACTATTATACGTACTTCAGATGAATTTCAATAACGCATCAAATAATGAAGTTGAGTACGAAGCACTTATCCATGGTATGAAGAGCCATTCGAATCTTCATTAATGGCGATTCGAATCTCGTGGTACAACAAACCATGAAGGATTGCAATGCGCCAGCAGAAAACATGGCAACATACAGAGAACTATACAACAAACTTGAGGGTGAATTTGATGGCTGCGAACTATAGCATATTGGGAGAGGAAGCAATTCAAAAGCAGATGCTCTACCAAACATCGGTTCCACTTGCGCGCTGATACCACCCGATGTTTTCTACGAGGAGATTGATCAACCATCAATAAAGCATAAAGTACCAGCTACAGAAATAGCTAAGGACTCGGACGCTGGGGGAACAGAGAAGTTGGAGGAAGAAGCAGAACCCACACCCATGGATATTCCAAAGCAAGTAAATCGGGTAGAAATCACCTGGATGCATCCATTGATAGATTACATGACTCGAAACAAACTCGCTGAAGATCAGGCAGAAGCACGCCAAGTGATGCGCAGAGCTAAAGCGTTTACAATCCATGATGGACAACTTCACAAGTGCAACATATCATACATACTGCAGAGGTGCGTCACCCAGAAGAAGGAAGAGAGATACTACTGGATATACATCAAGGAACCCATGGACACCATGTAGAGAGCAAAAACTTTGTTCGAGCCGGATTCTATTGGCCAAGAGAGGAACACGACGCAGACGCCATCGTATAGCACTGCGAGGCATGTCAAATGTTTGCAACACAGCCAAATTTCCCAGCTACAGAACTGCACATGATACCACTGACATGGCCTTTCACACAGTCGTGACTCTACATGGTTGGGCCACTCAGTCGATCATCTAATGGTGGATACACTCGATTACTCGTAACAGTTTATGAATTCACCAAATAGATTGAAGCGATGCCAGTTACGTCACAGGATGCAGAATCGGCAATAAAATTTATCAGGTGCATAGTACACAGATTTGGAGTACCACACAGCATCATCACAGATAATCGAACAAACTTCACAGCTGTAGAATTCCAAGATGATTGCAAAGAGCTAGGGATCAACATTAGCTACGCAATAATCGCACACCTGCAAACCAATGGGCAGGTGGAGTGCTCAAACAGGTTAATTACAGCAGGACTAAAGAAACGACTACTCATGCCACTCAAACGAGCAGCTGGTGCGTAGGCAGAGGAACTACCCTTGGTGCTATGGACCTGCGAACAACACCAAATAGATCCAAACAGTATACTCTGTTCTTCCTGGCGTACGTAGCTGATGCAGTACTACCAGCAGAAGTATGGTAGAATGCACCTCAGGTCGCCTCCTACAAAGAGGAGGACTCAAATCAAGCACTCGAAGATGCACTCGACTTAGCAGACGAGGCTCTAGATAAAGCACTCGCACGTATAACTATATATCAGCAAGACTTGTGCAACTATCATGCCCGTCGAGTGCGTAGTAGAACCTTCAACGTCAGGGACTTGGTGTTGCAACTAAAATAGGGAAGTCACGACAAACTGACATCCCTGTGGGAAGGACCCTATGTCATAGGGGAAGTACTCGGGAACGACACGTACAAGATCAAGGACAAAAGACTAGGAACTTCTACAAGAATCCATGGAACGTCTCACAGCCACGTCTTTGTTACGCTTGGTTTATAATTCAGTACAATTAGAAAAAGACTATTTTGGTCATCTTTGTATTCCGTGCGAAGCAATCAAACAATATTACCCTCTACCGCGAGGATTTTCTTCTTTCTGTTTTACAATTATAATCATGAGTCAATTGTAGCCCTACCCGAGCGCAGGTCAAAGCCTATGTACCTAGCCACACTCTGGGGCTACGCAGGAAAGGGCCCATATAGAAAACAGGGGTGACTCCCGGCCGCAGTGGCACTCGAAACACTCGGGGGCTGCGCGGCAAAAAGTTGAAACAGAAAATAGGGGTAACTCACAGCCGCAGTCGCATTCGAAATACTTAGGGGTTGTGCAGCAAAAGGTTGAAACAGAAAATATGGGTAACTTCCAGCCGCAGTCGCATTCAAAACACTCGGGGTCTGCGCAACAAAAGGTTGAAATGGAAAAAAGTGGTAACTCCCAGCCGTAGTCGCACTCGAAACACTCGGGGGATGCGCAACAAAAAGTTGAAACAGAAAATAGGGGTAACTTCCAGCCGCAGTCGCACTCGGGGGCTGTGTAGCAAAAAGTTGAAACGGAAAATAGGGGTAACTCCCAACCGCATTCGCACTCGAAACACTCACGAGCTTGATACGTGCATTTTATATCATCATTTATACAACTCATATTATCATATTAGAATTTTATTGGCATTGTTATATCATTGTTTTTGCATGTTTTAGATGATTTATGGGACTTTCATAAAAAGTACCTATTTTTGGTATTTAACCGGGAGGCAAAAAAACCTCCTTTTTCTTGTTTTTAATGTTTCAGGAGCTACAAGGAACGAAATGGAACAAAGGAAAATTGCACAGTTGGTTTTTCATTGGGAGAATAATAGAGGAAAGAAGATCGAAGGAAGAAGAGCCACGAGGACCAAAAGAGGGGGCCCATGCGGCCAAGGAATCTGGCCGCATGGGACCCACTAACTTGAGACTCGGGCGCTTCCTCGCCGGGGGCTTTTTAACACGCCTCCGTCTCGCCGGAAAACCTACGCCCTAATTTTCCCAAGTCTATCTGAGGCCGCGGCGGCATTGAAACTCCTGATTCCATCCGAGGGGGGTCAGATCCTGCTGCTCCGGAGCTCCGGAGAAGGGGGAAATCATCATCATCGTCATCACCTCTCCTCCTTGGCGTGGGACTAGGCCTATCCATCATCATCACCAAGACCAGCGCCATCTCCATCATCATCTCCTTGATCCACTCTGTCCCCCTTGTAGTTTGAGAGTTTTTATACCCTAGATACTTGCTTTGTGCTTCTATTCATGTTTGTGATTGAGTACTTGTCATTATTTGGAGGTGAAGTTATATTTTCAGATTGTGTTGTACCACTTATGCCACTGAATATTATCATGTTTGCACGTAGAGAGTAGTTCCCGTATGTTCCTGAGGGCATAGGATGAATCGGCAATGATTTATATATAACATGTATTGGTATTTTGTCTAGTGTTTATCTTTTTATGTAATTCTATGATGGTGGGGTGAAACCCAAGATGGACTAAACTTCCCTAACCAGGGAGAGCAAGATGGCGGCGACTCCTTCTCTAGGCGGCGCTCATGGCGACTCCGAAGAGATCTAGGGTTTTAGCCTACCCTCTCCGACAATCGTCACTCCGGCGCTGTCGTCCTCCTCCCCTACGGCATCTGCCACTCCGGCATTGTCGTCCACCCCTTTCTCTATCATGACCAAGGCAAAGTTTCTTTTTGATCGCTCTTGTTGGCGTTGGAGGGCGATTTTCTCCACCGAGGTGGATCTCAAGTTCAATCCCATTTACGTGGGTTTTGTCCTATCAGATCCGAAGGACAAGAGGATCCAACTTGTAGATCAAGCGGGCTTTGTGCTTAATCAACGTTTTCTCAAGGTACGTGAGAGCATTCATCCTGGATCTGAGATCCAATTTTCTTGTCATCGTGCCAGGGTTCAAGATCATTTGGTTCCACGTAATGGCTCTCTTCTGGATCATAGTAATGCCATCGTTCCTATATTGGATGCAGATTCTCTGGTGCCGCTTTTGGATCGGAATCCTATTGATCCTTCGGTGGGTTTAGTTCATGCAGCTAAGGTTTTAGACCTGGATTTTTCTAGAGGTCTAGCTCTTGCTAAGGAAGTCCGATTACTTTTCGGATCGGATGTTCATGCTACTAAGAATTACGGCGCTTTCAAAATGGTGGTATCTTTTGGCCGTGCTGCTTTCAAAATTGATGAAAATACTGTTGCTTTAGCTCTTGAAGCGGCGATTGGAGGTTATTGTGGCTCTTTGAATGTTACTTGTCTCCATGATCGAGTTTTCTCTTTTGAGGTCTCATCTAAGGAGGTTGGCTTTCATATTATGAAGATTAAATGGTACTCTTGCTTTCATTTCAAGTGTTATTTTCATCTTTGGAGTTTAGGTGGTCCAAATTGGATGTCTGAATTAAAAAGGTGGAATCACGATCAGGAAAATGAGTGGACTTTTGTCACGAGGAAAAAGAAGGTAAAATCTAAACGATACAAGCCTTTACTTAAAACCTCTGCTACTCGTGCACCAACTGCTCCTCTCACGAATCCTAATAATATTGGTTCTGATATTGATCGTGAGTTGCCTGCAATTAAGTTTGGATCGTTTGAACCTGGTCTTCATGTTGCAAAGTCTGCTACGGATCCTATTCATGTGGCCCCTACCGTGGCCCCTGTGCCTGTTGATGATGGTTTTGACAAATTAATTGATAAATTGGCGGCCCAGGTATGGCCTTGCTCTAACTGCCTCTCAGCTAAACATGCAACGGAAGAGTGTACGGGCCGGATTCGGTGTTGGTCTTGTTCACGCTCGGGCCATATCCGCAGAAACTGCCCGGGAATTAATGGAACTCTGCGCTGGGTAGTTAAATCGTCGAATATTGGAACCGAGGAGTCCCCTACCTCAGTTCTATCCCCTGCCCCTGCCACTGTTCCAGGAAAACCCTCGTCGGAATCGCCTCCCGATTCGCAACCACCACCAACAATGGCGAACTTCCCTTGTGATCCGACTCGGTTTGTCCCGGCTGGGATGCATGTTGAGGAGCCCTGGGCGGCCGAGGAGCGGCCTGCTCGCCTCAACATCACCTCCTCCGCGGCTCCTCCTCGCCGCCATGAATCCTGGGCCATTTCTCAGCTTGTTCCTTGGCCTCCGGTTGAAGAACTCGACGATATTCTGCAGCAGATCGTCGATTATATCTTTCAAGAACTGCATCTGCAAGTTGTCTCCTTCTCGGAGAGCGCTGTTGGAGTTGGCATGTACCGCATGGCGGACCAGGTTGCCAGAGATTGCCTGGTACACTCTCCACCATTTATTTTTCCAGATGGTAGGATGTTGTCCTTCGTAAGGCACGACGAAGGAGACAATGTTAGAGCAACTACTTACACCAGAACTGGATGGATTGTGATTTTAAATCTGCACATGAACTATCGCACTAATGAATTTCTTCGGGAGTTTGTGTCCAAGTTTGGCAAGCTCCGGACCTGGTGGAGGGAGGATGCTTCCCCTGTTCGTGCCCTTCTCAAGGTTACGTATGGTGGCGGTGCAGATGTCCCCCGCTCGCTTGTGATTCGGGAGGTCCAGCGATACGGTGGTCACGTAGTCTCCTGGACCTGCCCTGTTTTATCTTGAACAATGATCCTGCTGACGCTCTGCCGGGGGATGAAGATCTTCTTCCTCCTGGAGGCAACCCGCATCCAGCTTTTGGTGCACCTGAGGTTCCAGTTCCTGAGGCTTGGGTGCCACCGGTTCAGCCTATACCACAGCAAGGAGGCTGGGGTGATTGGAACAATGAGGAGCTGGGGGAAAATGCGGCGCAGGATGATCCTGTCGATCAGGCCCCAGAACCTGAACAGGTGCAGTCCTCTGTCTCCGTTCAGTTCTCTGGCGCCTCTATGGACTCAATGAATGTTGCACGAGATGAAGGCCCAGAGCAATTTGTGGAGTTGCAGCAACAAGTGGAACAAAACCAGCTAGCTATTGTTCCTTTTGTTCCACCCCTCCCTGAGATTGCTGCAGATCAGAACAATGATGTTCAGATCCTTCAAGTCTTGCTGTCTGATCCTGTGGTGGAGTGGTCCAGATACTTTCTGGAACACAAAGCAAGGGTCATCTTTGACAGGAGATTTGAATTTCTGTCGTCGTTGCTGCCTTTGGAGATACCAGTCTCCTCTGCTGCCCCTGTTCCTATGTTGCTGGATTCCTGCACTGTTGATCCTGAACCAGTGACTCCTGAGCCTGCTACCAAGAAGAGGACTAGGAAGGTGACTGCTCCGCTTGTCCTTGAGGAGAGTCGAGTGACGAGAAGCCTTGCTAAGAACGCTGGTTTCCGGGTTTTGCCTGCTACTGACAAGCCAGAACCTAGGAAAAAAGCAAAGTCTTCTCGTCCCCAAGCTTCTCCAGGGGGAGTGCCCCCTTTCACTCCTGTTGCTGTTCTGCGGAGGGCGGGAAGCATGCTCCAGATTGATGATTCAGAAATAACTGTGGAGAAGCTTGAAGCTGCTCCAAAGAAGCCCACTACCTCTTCAAGTTCTGATGATTAGTGGGCCTTGTTTCTATCTTATGGGCCTGTTTGGTCCCTGGAGTTGTTGCTGGTCTTTTTTGATACATTTTGTTATGATGAATGACATATGTACTGCACTATGGATATGGTTATTATCTTTTGGTTATCTACTGTGCTGGTCTTTTATGATTACCAGCAGCTTTGATTACTTTCTGTTATTCCATGGATAATACGGCCTATTTGAATTTGGATTGGATTGTTTTTTATTGGAATGTGAGAGGCCTCAATGATAAATCTAAAAGAGAAGCAGTCTATAATAAAATTGAGGAAAGTCAGGCTTCTGTCATTTGCTTACAGGAGACTAAATGCCAGGATTTTGACCATTCCTTTATTAGGTCGTTCTGTCCTAAAAGGTTTGATCAATTTGCTTTTTCTCCCTCCGTTGGAGCTTCTGGAGGTATAATTGTGCTATGGAATGGTTCCATTTTCAATGGAGAATTGTTAGAAGTTCATCGTTCTGCCATTCACATTAAATTCACATCCATTCACAATTCAGTTTCTTGGAATTTGGTGAATGTTTATGGCCCTTGCAAGGGGGTGGAAAGAGAAGAATTTATTAACTGGTTATATAATCTTTCCATTCCTATTCATCAGAACTGGATGATTCTTGGTGATTTTAATATCATTAGATCACTGGATAATAGAAATAAACCGGGGGCTGACCTTAATGATATGTTTATCTTTAATGATGTCATCAGCCATCTGGGTTTATTGGAACTGCCTGTTAAAGGTCGAAATTTCACTTGGTCCAATATGCAAAGTGATCCTCTTTTGGTTCAGCTAGATTGGTTTTTTACTTCATGTCAGTGGACACTGGATTTTCCTAATACTATGGTGTTACCCATGTCAAAAATCACTTCTGACCACTTGCCTTGTTCTGTTAAAATTGGAACAAACATTCCAAAGGCAAAGATCTTTCGGTTCAAAAATCATTGGGTTAAGCAACCTGGTTTCATTGACCTTGTGACAAAGATTTGGAATACTCCAGTTATGGCCAAATCAATTACCTCCAAAATCACTGCTAAATTAAAGAATCTTAGATATGCTTTGAAGGATTGGGGAAGGAATCTGTCTCAGCTCAAGATTCTTATTGAAATGAGTAGTAGAGTGATCTTGTTCCTGGACCAATTGGAAGATGTGAGGAAGTTGAGTGTTCCTGAATTTAATTTCAGACTTATTGTTAAAAAGCATATAAAAAATTGCTTGCTTTACAGTCTGATTACTGGAAGCAACGATGTACTATTCGATGGGCTAAGCTTTCTGGTGAAAATACTAAATACTTTCATGCCAGAGCCACTGAGAGGTTTAGGAGAAATTCTATTCCATCCATCTCAGATGCTTCCGGGAATTTGTTGGTGGATCATATGGACAAAGCTGCTGCTTTTTGGTCCTGTTTTAAGAACAGAATGGGTGTCTCCTGCCCACCCATGACTGATGCTGATTTGTCTGTTTTCTTGCCTGTGGTTGAGGGTTTAGAGATCCTGGCTAATCCTTTCGCTGTTGAGGAGATTGAGGGTGTTGTAAAACACCTAAAACCTTATCGTGCGCCTGGCCCAGATGGTTTTACAGGGCTATTTATTAAACACTGCTGGAGTATAATAAAAGAGGATTTTATCAAACTATGCAATGAATTTCACAGTGCTAAGATCTCTTTGGAGAGTATTAATGGCTCTTTCATTACTCTTATTCCAAAGACTAATTCTCCTGAGACAGTGAATGATTTCAGACCTATTTATCTGACCAATACTTGTTTGAAATTTATCACTAAAATTCCGGCTAATCGTTTCCAAGATAAAATCTTTGGATGCATCCATGCTAATCAATATGGTTTCATCAAATCCAGAACTATTCAAGATTGTCTAGCCTGGTGTTTTGAATACATTTACCAGTGCAAACAGTCTAAGCAGAAAGTGGTGATTTTCAAGATTGATTTTGAGAAAGCTTTCGATACCATTGAGCACCCTGCTATTCTGCAAATATTGAGATTTAAGGGATTCCCTCCCTTAGTGATAAAATGGGTCAAGGAAATTCTAGCCTCTGGATCATCGTCGGTTCTGTTAAATGGTGTTCCTGGCAAACCTTTTGTCTGCAAAAGAGGTGTCAGGCAGGGTGATCCATTGTCACCAATTCTATATGTGTTGGGTGGGGATCTGCTGCAAAGTATTATTAATTTGGCCCTAAGAGAGGGAAGACTCCGGTTGCCAATTCCAATAGGTGGAGATTTTCCTGTTGTTCAATATGCTGATGACACTTTAGTCATATTACCTGCTGAACTGGCACAATTGTTGGTATTTAAAGATCTGCTTAACCTTTATGCTCATATCACTGGGTTAAAGGTGAATTATAACAAGTCTTCTATGATACCGATCAATCTATCACAGCAGGAAACTGTTGATCTGGCTTCTGTTCTGGATTGTATTGTGGCCTCTATGCCCTTTACATACTTAGGCTTGCCCATGGGAACCACAAAACCAACTATCAAGGATTTTGCACCACTAATTGACAGAATTGAGAGGAGACTTTCTGCTACAGTCTCATTTCTTTCTTATGGGGATAGTTTGGCTCTTGTGAATTCGGTTCTATCCTCCTTGCCCTCATATTACATGTGCACACTTGTAATACCTAAAGGTGTCATTGACATAATTGATAAAGCAAGGAGGAGATGCTTATGGAGGAAGGACAAAAATAAGCAAAGAGTGAATTCTTTAGCTGCTTGGGATATGGTATGCAGGCCCAAAAGCAAAGGAGGATTAGGGATCATCAATCTTCAGATTCAAAATAGAGCTCTACTACTGAAATTCTTGGCAAAATTCTATAACTCTATGGATATCCCTTGGCTCCATTTAGTCAAGAATGCCTATTATTTTCAGTCAGTACCACATGCTGTGACTTCCTGTGGTTCTTTCTGGTGGAGAGGTGTTATGCAACTAGCTGATACTTGGTGCTCTTTATCCTCTTGCATTATGGGAAATGGATTTACTGGGCTTTTCTGGAAAGATTCGTGGATAGGACAACCTTTGGCACTAAAATTCCCGAGATTATTCTCCTTTACAAAGGATCCTTTGTCCTCTGTAAGAGATTTAATAATGATGACAGATCTCTCGGATGCTTTTCATTTGCCGTTTTCAAATGAAGCTTTCCAGGAGTATACTGATCTGCAAGTCATTGTGGCTAATGTTCAGTTGACTGACAGTGAGGACAGTTGGAGATGCAATTTCAATAAAGGGGTATATACCTCAAGTAAATTCTACCAACAACAATTTTCTCATTTGCCTCCTAATGGGCCTGCAAAAATGGATCTGGAAATCCAAATGCATGTCAAAGCATAAATTCTTTGCTTGGTTGATTCTCAAGGATAGGATTAATACAAAGGATATGATCAAACGAAGGAATTGGAAGATTGAAGGCACTGATCACTTTGTCCTTTGTTGCACACATTGCCATGAGGAATGGATCCATCTGTTCTTTCAATGTGTTCTTAGCTCTCAGATTTGGAACTATTTGCAAATCAGTTGGAGTGATAACACACTTGTGCAAAATCTTACGCTTGCAAAAAAGTCTTTCAAAGGACCCTGTTTCACTGAGATAGTGATTCTTGCATGCTGGAATATTTGGAAGCAGAGGAATGGAGTCATTTTTAAATCGGAAATACATTCGTTCATGGGATGGAAAGTGGGCTTCTTGTTAGATCTCCTTATGCTTAAGCATAGGTTGAGTGCTTCTGTGGCTGCTGACTTAGCTTTATGGATTAATTCCCTGAATTAGATAGCCTGGGATAGATTGCCTTAGTCTATTCCATGTATATTTGTACATATCTGTAACTGTAACACTCTTGGTTGGCAATAAAGGGCTGTGGGGGACTCCCCTGCAGTAGAAAATGTTTCAAAAAAAATTCTATGATGGTGTTGTGCGAACGTCGACTGCACACCACTTCACCCATATGGGCTCATAGGAGAACACCGTAGTGTAATGGAGTGAGGGAGACTTGGGAGGACATGTAAAACCTGAGACCGAGTCATGAAGTTACTTTATGGGGTATTAGTATCGGGGACCTTAGAGTGTAATGCTATGGTGGGACTTTATGTCTTAATAATTCCTGTTCAGTTATTTACTTGGCCACAAGATCCATCATAAGGGGTTTAGTTTGTTTATTTAGCTATAGCTAATGGCTCCGTCCAAAAAAGATTAAAACTTTAAAAGATATTCAACATGTTATTTTAGAAATCTCTATGCCATGGAAAATCCATGCGCCCTCGGGAACGTTTTCCACATATAAGACACACATTACTTGAGCTTGTCCTCTTGCCACATAGAGAATTGGGCTTTCCTATCTTTGAGAGCTTTCAATTGTCGCTATTTATTTTTAGAATTTTTATTTTCTTTACAACTATATGATGACCCACAAGTATAGGGGGTGTATCGTACTACTTTCGATAAATAAGAGTGTCAAACCCAACGAGGAGCAGAAGATGTTGACAAGCAGTTTGGATAAAGGATTCACTGTAAATACTAGCAGGCCGGTTTTTAGGGTTTTTTGATATAGCAGATAAATAAAGTGCGAGTAAATAAAAGACAGTAATAATAATTGCGGGAAGTTGTCCAATCCTTTTAGAGCAAAGTACAAGCCGGTTGGTTTACTTATGGTGACTAAACGTTCTCGAGGACACATGTGAATTTCGTCAAGTGCTTTCTCTTCCTACACCTGATTAATATTTATTGTTTTGATAGGTGTTGTGTGGGTGAACCTATGCTAATGCACTACCCTACTTGGACTAGTACATACTTATGATTATACCCCTTGCAAGCATCCGCGAATACAACCATAGCCTTAAACTCTGGGATCCCACACTCCCTCGTGCATCGGTTTCATAACGGGGGTTTAGGTTTATGTCACTCCGGCAACCCAATTGTCAGTAGCCAAATACACAATGCATACATCTAGGCCCATAAAGGTGAACTGTCATGTAGTCGACATTCACATGACACCACTAGAAGAATAGCACCACAACTTAAATATTAAACCAGTAAATATTACTCAACATAATTCCACTACTAATATCTTGACTTCTTCCATGTCATCAAGAACTAAACGAACTACTCACAAGAAATCATATGGATCATGGTCAGAGGTGATATAATGATCCATTATATCTGGTCATAAAGTGCAAACTCATAAGCATCAACTAAAACAAGTAATCCACACCGGGGGAAAGATCTAGTGAAGAACAACGATATAGAACCCTAATTGTTACAGCGGGACAGCGGTGGATGTTGAGGATTATGGTGCTGGTGGTGATGATGATGACGATGATGATGATGTTGGTGCGATGACGGTGACGATGGCAATGATTTCCCCTCTCCGGGAAGGAATTTCCGTGGCAGATTTCTCCCTGCCGGAGAGCTTTTCTCTCTCTGTTGTTTTCCGTCCTATGGAGGCGGCGTAATATTTCCTCGACGATTCTGTATGTCTTAGGGCTTTGGGGGGATGAAGTACATGAATGGGGATGCCAGTGGTGGGCCAGGGCAGCCACACTACGTGGCGGCGCGGCCAAGGGGGGCGCCATGATACGTCATAAACATATCTATAATTTCTGATGTTCCATGTTGTTTTCATGCCTTATGCTACATGTTTTCCTTACACTTTATGTCATTTTTATCGATTTCCTGGGACTAACCTATCGAGTTCCCTGTTTTCTGTTGTTTTTAGTTTCAGAAAAGTTGTTTAGGAAATATTCTCGGAATTAGAAAATTCGAAGCCCGGAAGTCTTAGAATTTTTGAAGGTTCCACGGAGTCCCAAAGAGGCCTAGAGGGGGCCACACCATAGGGCGGCGCGCCCCCTGGCCGTGCCTGGGGGTGGTGTGGTCCCCTCGGGCATCCACCGCCATCGCCCTTTCGCCTATTTATTCACCCCGATACGTCAAACCTAAAAATATACCACTTTTCCACGAAAAACACCTGAGGCCGCCGTCATCGTCAACCCGAGATCAGGAGGGTTCAAGATCTCTCCCCGGCACCCTGCCGGGAGGGAAAATCATCACCAGAGGGGTCTACACCACCATGCCCGCCTTCGAAGTGATGCGTGAGTAGTTCATCTCTGGACTACTGGTCCATAGCAGTAGCTAGATGGTTGTCCTCTAGACTTTATGCCTCATGTTTAGATCTTGTGAGCTGCATCACATGATCGAGATCATCTTATCATAATGCTACGTGTCGTGTTTGCTGGGATCCGATGATTATTGAATGTTATGTCTTTTGATTATCAATCTACCATGTTATCTTCATGTATATGCTATTTATCATATTGCATGCTCTCCGTTGTTAGTAGATGCTCTGGCCAAGTAGATGCTAGTGACTCCAAGAGGGAGTATTTATGCTCGATAGTGGGTTTATGCCTCCTTTGCATCTGTGCTCGAGTGACAGAAACGTGACGGATGGAGGATGTGTTGTTGCCATTAGGGAGAAAACAACGATGTTTACTTTGTTTACATTACAAACTTTGCTTACTGCTATAATCTGTTGCTTGCAACTTAATACCCAACGTTTGTTCGGATGATATTCGGAGGGTGGATTATTAGTCATATATGTAGTTGGATGACGATCTATGTATTTTGTTGTAATGCCCGCATGAATCTCATAGTAATCTTTATGTCATGCATGTTTCATTATCTATCAATTGCCCAGCTGTAATTTGTTCACCACGCATGTTAGCTATATTTTATGGAGAGACGCCTCTAGTGAACTGTGGATCCCGGTCCATTTTCTCATACCGATAAAACAACCACTGCAATTACTGTTTCCACTGTTTTCACAAAGCTACTACTATTTTCATATTGTTCTCATACTATTTACCACACCATGCGTTTAACCTCTTTGTGTTCAGCAAAACCGGTGAGATTGACAACCTCACTGATTCGTTGGGGAAAAGTGAATTGCTTGTGTTGTGTAGGTTCCATGTTGTTGCTGATCCGGTAGTGCGCCATGCCATCTCAGTTGCATCAACCTTCAAAGATTGCTTGTCCTCCTACTAGTCGATTCAACCTTGGTTTATTTTCTAAGGGAAAACTTGCCGCTGCACTCTTCACAACCTTCCTCTTGGGGTTTACCAACGTCAGCTCCCATTACGCCACCACATGGTGTGGGCCCTTGGTGGCCCCCCTCTGGCTCCCCTCTTGGCTGGCTCTGGCTTCTGAATAAATAGGAACTCTCCGATGTTCCCCTTCTTCTTCTGATCCTCAGAAATATGGTATTCTTGACGGCGCTTATAGCAGAAATATGGTCCCGACAAATTATTCTCCAATAATTGTAAAACATGGAAAATAGATGAAATAACATAAGTATCATCTCTAAATATGAAATATATCGATGAATAGCAGTAAATTATGATATAAAATAGTGATGCAAAATGGACGTATCACTATACAACCAAAAATCCCAAAAACACTTGCATCTTTTATTGTTTTATTTATCATTCTTGCTAACCATTACCTTTAGCTCCTCGTGGGTTCGACAACCTTTTCTAATCGAAAGGTACTACAATTTATCTCCTGCACTTGGGAGTCATCAAGATACTTTTCTGGCGCCGTTGCCGGGGAGCGTAGCACTATTGGTAAGAAGTTTGGTAAGGAAACTTGGAAGCTGAATTTATTCGTTGTTATCTTATTGTTACTATGGATTTTATGAATCGTCACGATTTGCAACTTGCTTTACATGAAAGTACTTATGCTATCACTCCAAAAGCGGTAGAAACTACCGTGCCTGAGATACCTAAAGTGGGATTTAAAATTCCCATTGGTCATGTTAAAAGAGTTATGAAGAATCCATTTCCAAGGGATGGAACTAAGTCTGCACATGAACACGTTGAGACAATTGAAGACATATGCGGTTTATTTAGGCTTACTGGTATTTCTGATGATCAGGTAAAAAGGAAGCTGCTATATTTGTCTTTATCTGGTAATGCTCGTATTTGGTTCAGATCTTTGGATGAGGACGTCACTATTCAATGGAGTGTGTTGAGGAAGGTTTTCTTTATTAAGTATTTTACTCCTAAAGAAGCTTATGAGAATTGTTGCTATATATTTAATTTCTGGCCACATCTGGGAGAGAGTATTACTCGAGCTTGGGGGCGATTAAAGGAGCTCCTTCGCAAGAATCCTTGTCATGATCTTACAAGGAAAATTATACTAATAAACTTTTATTTGAAGTTACCGAGGCAACACAAGGAATTTTTAGATAATTCATCTGGTGGAAGTTTTGCAAATAATACTGAAGAAGAAGCATGGAATTTAACGGAGACTATTGCTGAGAATACTTCTCATTGGGATCTTGATAAAGGTAATGGAGCCTATTTGGACTATGAATATTCATGTGGAGAGAACTTCTCCAATTCTATTTTGTTTAAGAATCTGAGCGATAATTTTGGTCTTCTTCCTTATGTTTTATTTGAGATAGCTAAATCTTTTGCTAGTCGTGTTCCTAAAAGTGGGTTTGAAGTTTATGTTGAACCCGTTAAACAATCTATTGTTTTCCTAAAGTTATTAAACAGGTAGAACCAGTGGCATCCGTGAAAATTGGGGAGTATGTTGAAGCACCTCCATATCCAAATATAATCAAGGAGAATTTACTTGCTGCTATTACTAACAAGAAGAGTAGAAGACGTTCTCAACCATATGAACAAATGGAAGTTAGTAGTCAAATTTCTATTATTAAACAACTGAATGAAGAAGATCATGTTGATGTTTATTTATGTGAAGATGCTACTAAAGTTATTAAAGGCAATTCGGCCAAGGTGGGTAGGCCTGTTATATCGTGTTCTATTGGGACTTCAAGCTATCATGGTTTATGTGATATTGGAGCAAGTATTAGTGTCATTCCATATTCTCTTTGTCTTAAATCAAGTCTGGTATTAATCCTAATATAATGGAAGAGACAGGTATGACAATTCAACTTGCTAATAAAGATTCTATTAGTCCCCTTGGAATTGTTAGATATGTTGAAGTGTTGATTTGAAATATAAAGTATCCTACATATTTCATTGTGCTTGGTTGCCCTCAAGATTCATTTTATCCTGTTATTTTTGGTAGATCTTTCTTACATACTTTTGGTACTGAAATTAATATGCCTAAAGAGAAAGTGTTTATTAAGTGTGCGGGAGAGCAACTTGAGTTTAACTTTTCTAAATTTACCGATAAACATTCAAAGAAAGAGCCATTTTCTAAAGATATAATTTAAACTCTTGCCTATGTAGTTGTAGCTTCATCAGATGTGGTGGAACGATATATGCTTAATCAAGATGAACCATTTAACGAGGAAGAAAAAGATGCTTTGGAACAAATACTTTCACAACCACCACCACAATTACAATTGCATATCCCACCTTATAATTTAGGAGTGCTACCACCACCTAAAGGAGATCCTAGTTTTGAATTAAAACCTTTGCCTGGAAATCTTAAATATGCATACTTGGATGAGAAGATCATATATCCTATTATTATTAGTGCTAACCTTTCAGCTGAAGAAGAAGAGATATTACTTGATGTGCTGAAAGCTCACCAATCAGCCATTGGATATTCTCTTGATGATCTAAAAGGTATAAGCCCAGCTCTATGTATGCATAAAATTAGTTTGGAGGAGGATGCAAAACCTGTTGTTTATTATCAACATCGTCTCCATCAAAAAATGAAAGAAGTGGTAAGAAAAGAGGTAATAAGACTTATTGAATCTGGTATCATTTATCCCATAGCTGATAGTAAGTGGGTTAGTCATGTTCATTGTGCTCCTAAAAAGGGTGGAATTACTATTGTTCCAAATGATGAAGATGAACTTGTAGCTCAACGCACTGTTGTTGGTTATAGGATGTATATTGATTTAAGGAAGTTAAACAAAGAAACTCGTAAAGATCATTACCCATTGCCATTTATTTATCAAATTTTAGAAAGGTTATCTAAACACTCTCACTTTTGTTATTTGGATGGTTATTCAGGTTTCTCACAAATTCCTGTTCACAAGGATGATCAAGAAAAGACCACTTTTACTTGCCCATATGGTACGTTTGCTTATAGGAGAATGTCATTCGGTTTGTGTAATGCTCCTGCTACTTTTCAAATATGCATGAATGATATATTTGCTAATTATATTGAAAAGATAATGGAAGTTTTTATGGATGATTTTTCTCTGTATGGTACTTCCTTCGATAATTGCTTCTGCAACCTTAACAAAGTATTGTAGCATTGTGAAGACCAACATTTAGTTTTAAATTGGGAGAAGTGTCACTTCATGGTTAGACATCAGATTTGTGGAAGGGGAATAGAAGTTGACCCCGCAAAGATAGAAGCTATTGAAAAGTTGCCATACCCAAGGGACATCAAAGGTATAATAAGTATTCTTGGGCATGCAGGTTTTTATCGTAGGTTTATTAAAGATTTCTCCAAAATATCAAAGCCTCTAACCAATCTTTTGCCAGAGGATGTTCCTTTCTATTTTAATGATGACTGCATTGAATCCTTTAATATTTTGAAGAATGCATTAATAAGTGCTCCTATTATTCAACCTCCTGATTGGAATTTACCTTTTGAAATTATGTGTGATGCTAGTGATTATGCAGTTGGGGCTATTTTGGGCCAAAGAGTTGATAAGAAACTTAATTTATTTATTATGCCCGTAAGACACTTGATGGTGCCCAAAGAAACTATGCCACAACTGAGAAAGTCACAGTGCATTATGATCATTTTGCTATTAAATATTTAACGAATAAGAAACATGCAAAGCCTAGACTAATAAGATGGGTACTTTTATTGCAAGAATTTGATTTACACATTGTTGATAGGAAAGGGGAAGATAATAAAGTACCTGATCATCTTTCTAGAACGTAAAATATACCCGACGATCCTATTCCTATTAATGATAGCTTTGCTAATGAACAACTTGCAAACATTAATGTTTCTACTGCTAAAGTTGCATCTCCATGGTTTGCCAATTATGCAAATTTTATTGTTGGTAAAGTTTTACCTCCACACTTCACTGGTCAACAAAGAAAAAAATTCTATTATGATCTTAGACATTATTTTTGGGATGATCCTTTTCTTTATAATAAGAGTGTAGATGGTATTATTAGACGTTGCGTACCTGAGTATTAACAACAGGCTATTATAAGAGATTGTCATGATAGTCCCTATGGAGGGCATCATGCAAGAGATTGTACAGGTGCAAAGGTATTACAATCTGGTTTTTATCGGCCTACTTAATTTAAGGATTGTGTTGAATATGTTAAATCTTGTGATAAATTTCAAAGAGTAGGAAATATTGGCAGGAGAAATCAAATGCCTACGAATTATTCTTTACCACTTGGGCCATTTGATGTGTGGAGTTTTGACTTTATGGGACCTTTCCTAGCTTCAAAGACAAAGCATACTCATATTTTGGTTGCAGTGGATTATGTTACAAAGTGGGTGGAAGCAATTCCAACCAAAAGTGCATATCATGCCACAACAATGAAGATGCTGAAGGACATCATCTTCCCCAGGTTTGGTGTTCCCGGGTTTTTAATTACTGATGGTGGGTCTCATTTCATGCATGGTATTCTTAGGAAAACATTAGCAAAATATGATGTTAATCATAGAGTTGCATTTCCTTATCATCCTCAAACAAGTGGAAAAGTTGAGTTAAGTAATAGGGAAATAAAACTCATTTTGGAAAAGAAAGTGAATAAGTCTAGGTCTGATTGGCCACTTAAAATTAATGATGCATTATGGGCTTGTAGAACTTCTTTTAAAAATCCTATGGGAATGTCTCCTTATAAAATGGTTTAGGGAAAAGCTTTTAATTTACCTATTGAATTAGAAAATAAAGCTAGATGGGCAATTAAACAATTGAACTTTGAATTTAAGACTATGGGAGAGAAGAGAATTCTTGATTTAAACCTACTAGATGAATGAAGAAACGAAGCTTATGAAAGTGCTAGGATGTTTAAAGAGAAAGTTAAAATTTGGCACGATAAGAAAATTAAAAGGAAGGAATTCAAAGTAGGAGATCAAGTTCTATTACACAACTCTCGTTTCAAGTTTTTTGCAGGAAAGTTGGCTTCAAAATGGCAAGGACCATTAGTAATACAGGAGGTGTACCGTTCAGGAGCTATCCGTCTTCAGGTGACATGAAAGGTAAACCTCATGTAGTCAATGGACAACGCCTAAAGCATTATATTGTAGGAAAGAGTTTCATCGAAATGGTGGAAGGGTGGAATTTACAGGCACTGGAGGCCGTAATTGCAAAGAACTACGCGACGTCAGATACCCCAAATCAATAAATGGTAACTTTTGTGTTTGCAACCTTCTCGGAATTCCATCAAATTTTGTGGGAAGCGTTTTTTTATGGATATTAACTTGTGGAACAAGAAAATTGGAAGAAACGTAGTTCCGAGGGAGGAAAGAGGGGGTCCCACGCGACCAGATTCCTAGGTCGCATGGGGACACCTCTTTTGCCCCTCGGAGTCCCGTTTCATATCGTTTTCGACTCCAACGCTTTGTCTTACCCTAAAAACCGTCAATATATACTCCCTTCCACCGATCTAATCTCGCAACGAGCATTCTCGAGCGATCTTTTTTTTGGTTGTTTCTGCGTGTCAGGGTTTACCCATGTCAAGCTCCGGATCCAACCAAGAGGTAGAAGACTCCACCAAGGAAGGCACTGTGAACCACTACCTCAACTCCGTGATGGCACCAATGAAGACCTTGTCCTTCAAGGAGGGTGTCCTGCTCGTGGAGGAGATGAAGTCTCCCAAGACCATCGGCACACTGGAAGAGAGGCTGGATGACCTGGAACAGAAGACTTTCAGGTATAACACTATTGTTGAACGGAACCTTGATGCTCATCACTTGATGAACCTGGAGCTAGAGAAGAAGGTTGAAGAATACAAGGAGAGGCTCAAGGACTTGGAGGATAGGTATCTACATGTCATATCAGAGTTGGACAGGTATCAATCTCTGATGTGGGATGTAGAAAACCAAAGCTGTGAGTATGAAGAACGTTTCAAGAAGATTGCAGAAGTTGCCACCATGAGGTATTACGACCCACCTACATCCTTCTACAATGGGAGGCCTTTCCCATGGAAAGTAGAAGAGTGGGAGGCGGATTACGAGAATAAGCAAGCTGAGGAAGAGGAAGCAAAACCAATTGGTCAAGCATGGGGGAGTTCAACCTAGACTTCATCTATACTAGTTTATCTATCTATCTAGTCATGGTGTGTTTTGCTTTTATCATTTAGTTATAGATCTCTTTTAGGCTTGTGTGAGCTCATAGAGCATTATCATGTGTCCTCTTGTGGTTTATCAATGAATATTAAAGTATGGTGTCATCCATGGGTCTCTTGTTTTGGAGATTTATGGGTAACACTCATGCAAATGAGCATGGCATATTTACAAGTTCTAGTCACATCTTGCCTTCAAATTAATTAACTTGAGCATGTTGGACAATTGTATAATTATCTCATCAAAATAGCAAATAAGAGAATAAGTCAATATGACATGAGAATGATAGTTTAAAGTAGAGATGTAGTCTTGTAGAATAAAGAGTTAGGAAGGTCGGTGAAAATAATATGAAACACTCATGTTATACTCTAGTATCATTTGACAAAAATAATGATCATGGATGTTTCAATACTTATGCTCTTGAAAAGTGAATGAAAAGGAAGGCACCCGAGGATTCAGTTAGCCATGGAAAGTGTAAGATAATGGATTGTTGAGCATAAGAACTTGATTGAAATATCCATGACTAAAGTTTGTACTAGTTACTAGTGAAGCAAGGTGGTAAACAATATCATATCTATCTTTCTATTTGTCTTCTTTTAACTAGTTATTCAATAAGAGTTTATCTTGTCTTTAAATTAGCAAAGTATCAAATATTATAATGCTTGCAAACTAGAGCAAATGCATTGGAAAAATAGTATGATTCAATTGTCCAACATACAATGGTTATTTATGTTCAAAAGTAAGGGGTGATTGCTAGAGCTTCTACTTATGTTTCCCTCATGTGTATGGGATTTAGTTCATTAATATTACATTACAATTGAACATGATGATGATACAATGCTCGTATTTATTTATCAACCATAAGCTCGTTGATACATGTAATGATCTATTGACTTACTTACTCGAGGACGAGTAAAGGTTTAAGCTTAGGGGAGTTGATACGTGCATTTTATATCATCATTTATAAAACTCATATTATCATATTAGAATGTTACTGGCATTGTTATATCATTGTTTTGCATGTTTTAGATGATTTATGGTACTTTCATACAAAGTTTCTATTTTTGGTATTTAATCCGCGGGAGGCAGAAAACCTCCTTTTTTATGTTTTTAATGTTTCCGGAGCTACAAGGACCAAAATGGAAAAAGGAAAATTTCACAGCTGGTTTTTCATCAGGAGAATAACAGAGGAAAGAAGATCGAAGGAAGAAGATCCACGAGGCCCAAAACAGGGGGGGCCACGCGACCAAGGAATCTGGCCGCGTGGGACCCACTGACTTCAGCCTCGGGCACTTCCTCGCTGGGGGCTTTTTAACACGCCTTCGTCTCGCCCGAAAACCTATGCCCTAATTTTCCCAAGTCTATCCGAGGTCGTGGCGGCGGCGAAACTCCTGATTCCCTCCGAGGGGGGTTAGATCCTGTTGCTCCGGAGCTTCAGAGAAGGGGAAATCATCATCATCACCTCTCCTCCTTGGCGTGGGAGGAGGCCTCTCCATCATCACCATCGCCAAGACTATCACCATCTCCATCATCATCTCTGTGATCCACTCCGCCCCCTCGTAGTTTGAGAGTTGCTATACCCTAGATACTTGCTTTGTGCTCTTATTCATGTTTGTGATTGAGTACTTGTCATTATTTGGAGGTGAAGTTATATTTTAAGATTGTGTTGTACCACTTATGCCACTGAATATTATCATGTTTGCACGTTGTGAGTAGTTCTCGTATGTTCCTGAGGGCATAGGATGAATTGGCAATGATTTATATATAACATGTGTTGGTATTTTTGTCTAGTGTTTATCTTTTTATGTAATTCTACGACGGTGTTGTCCGAACGTCGAATGCACACCACTTCACCTATATGGGCTCACAGGAGAACACCGTAGTGTAATGGAGTGAGGGAGACTTGGGAGGACATGTAAACCTGAGACTGAGTCATGAAATTACTTTATGGGGTATTAGTATCGGGGACCTTAGAGTGTAATGCTATGGTGGGACTTTATGTCTTAATAATTCTTGTGCAGTCATTTACTTGGCCACAAAATCCATCATAAGGGTTTTAGTTTATTTATTTATCTATACCTAATAATTGCTCCGTCCAAAGAAGATTAAAACTTGACAAGATATTCAACGTGTTATTTTAGAAATCTATATGCCATGGAAAATCCATGCCGCCCTCGGGAAGGTTTTCCACATATAAGACACACATTCCTTGAGCTTGTCTTCTTGGCACATAGAGGATTGGGATTTTCTCTCTTTGAGAGTTTTCAACTGTCACTATTTATTTTCAGCATTTTTATTCTCTTTGCAACTATACAACCAAAAATCCCAAAAACACAAGCATCTTTCATTGTTTTATTTATCATTCTTGCTAACCAATACCTTCGGCTCCTCGTGGGTTCGACAACTTTTTCTAATCGAAAGATACTACAATCGATCTCCTTCACTTGGGAGTCATCAGGGTTGTGCAGCAAAATATTGAAACCGAAAATAGGGATAACTCCCGACCGCAGTCGCACTCGAAACACTCAAGGGCTACGCAGCAAAAAGTTGAAAAAGAAAATAGGGGTAACTCCCAGCCGCAGTCGCCCTCGAAACACTCGGGGGCTGCGTGGAAAAAAGTTGAAATAGAAAATAGGGGTGACTCCCAGCCATGATCGCACCTGTGACATTCGGGGGCTGCACAACAATAAGTTCGAACAGGAAAAAGGTTGCATTCTAGACAGCGGATGCAATCGAAGAACACAGAAGCTACATAGCAAATAGCTTAAATGAAATTCATACATGAAAAGTACTCAGGAAAATACACAACACACAGAGCACTCGGTCAGGAAAATTGAGATTTTATTCATATACAACACAGATAGTTACAGAATCATTTACATGTACATCTGAAAGATTAATCTCTAAATTGTGGAGTTTATCCACTCGCCAGTTGGATATCTTTCTCCTCTTCTGCCAAGCGCATAAGCGCGACTGTTGCGGGAGTGACTGCTTCACAACGAGCACTCATGTTGACGCGCTGGAGACCACGAGGAGAAAGAGGACCCCTACCGATTTTGATCAAATTCATGTGCGGGTAGTGAGTCTTGGCAACAGCTAATGCAACCTTGGCTCCACCAACAAGCTGACGGCGGACGAGTTCCTTGACATGATCATAACCGCTGAATTTCCGCATCAAATTGAAGAGCCCTTCTGGTAGCTTGTTGAGTGGAACTAGGGCTCCGTATATGTTGCAGAAAGCGGCATGACAAGAGCCAATTGCCCCACCAACTTGTTGGGCCCGTGTCCGCAGAGTCAGGAGCACTCGCAATTTTTAGCATCAACCCAGAAAGAGGAAGAGCTAAAAGCAGCAAGTCTTTGGCGCTCTTCCTCGATATATCGAGTTTCTTTGACGGAATTCTCTTGTACACCTACAAAAAAAATAGTTACCCGAGTCAGATGAAGCAAATTTAATCAGGACAACCCAAAATTGGACAGCAGAAAACTTACATGCTAGATCTGTGGCTATCGTAGTGAGATCAGCTAGGAAGAAATCCTCACGATCAAAAGCAACATGTTCTTTGGCTCTCGAAGCAGCAAGTTCAGCCCTCAAAGTTTTGAGTTCCTCCTCTTTGCTAAGAAGTTTGGCGCTCAATAATTGCAGCAAATTTGTTGCAGGAAGACAAGAAGTCGAAGGATTTGAAGTTGATTCTGCTATTGGTACTCAAACATTGACTGGGGTTGCAGAACTAGAAGCCACAGGTGCCTAAAAGAAGAGAGAATAAGATTGTTAAGACTCGATATGTTATTTCACTCGAGTATTCAGCAGTATTAGTACTACCTCACACTCGGGGGCTACTCCCATCGGGAGAAGTTTGAGATATGCATGTTATGCAAGAAAAGGATATTTGAGTCGAACAAAAACAGCCAAAGATATTTCATTCATGTTGTGCACTAAGGAACCGCTCCTACAAGTTACTACTAAAAAAACAGAGCTAATTCTCGGCTGCTGCTTTGAGAGCATCTTCGGCAACCTGAGCAGCTTTGGCCCTAGCCTCGAGCATTGCTAGAAGCTTGTGAGCTAACTTAACATAATCCTCAGTGTAGGGGGTCGAGGTCTACCTCTTGCCTGCTCGAGTCCACCGGAGGCCCACTCAACGTAGCTTCAAAATCACCCTCGACGCCATGTGCTCGGCTGAGAGTCAGCACTCTGTCGGATCCAAAAAGTGTCTGCTCCTGGCTGAACTCAGCCAAGACGTTCCTATTGTGAAAGACGCCCATCAAAAAATCCAGAGTAGAAGGCACCTCATCTTTAGGGAACAGACACTCGTGGAAGGATACGAGTACGTCCCGAAGCTTCATGAGTGTGCTCTTGTCCCTGGAGACCTGATCCTCCAAGGAAGTAACAACATTCAAGGGTGGACCTTCACAGAGTCAGTGAGCTTAGAAGCACTACCCAGAGCAGCTACAACAACAAAGGAAAAATCGTTAAAAAGGTACAGGAAATACCAAGGGAAAACATGAACAAGAAAATAAATGTACAAGTACCTATTAGACCATCCGTCAAGGGATGGAACCGAGGGACTACAACCTCTTCCAAGTCCGCGAACTGCTTGAGAGCTTTAGTCTCTTTTTACCTCGTCTCGTCTGCTTTCTGAATAGCAGCTTCAGTCCTCTCCTTAGCAGTCACGGCCTCTATGCGAAGAGCATCATTCTGAGCCTCGAGTTCTCGCATTCGAGTAAGCGCAGAACCCTTTTCTGCGGAAGTGGCGAGTAGAAGTTCTAAGAAAAATGAGGAAACTTATTAGATGTGCGAGACAAAGCAAAAGAAACGATGAAGATCCACAGAAGAGAAGTTTACCTTTTGCCTTGGCAAAATTAGTCTGAGCAATGTCTCTTTTCCTCCCAATGTTGAGGAAGCGAGTGCTCAAATCTTTCATGCTGGACAGAAAAGGCTGAAAAAGTACCCGATTCAGCAAGAAGAATATAGGCTTTGAGTCTACGCTCGCGTGCAAGCAGCCAGACATAGACTCGGGGGCTACTCCCATCGGGAGTTTTGTTCGTGCATCCGACAGAATAAGCCAAGCAAACAGAAGAATAAAAAGGAAAAACTCACGTGGTTTCTAACCTGGAATTCTAGAGACAGAGTATCCACGTCTGTCAGATTAGCTGTCCATGCTCCTTGACTCGAAGGTTCAGGTTGCCTTGGTTCAGCCTCAGAAACAACTGAACGCTCATGGGCATCCTCGTGGACGACTGCCTTGTCCCGAGTGTCCTATGTGGAACTCGAAACAGTAGGAGTGCGATCGTCAGGAGCGGCACCCGAACCATTTCCTCCTTGAGGAGGAGAAGTCGGGATAGCACTCTAACTAGCCCCTCCTTTAGGAGGAAGAGTTGGGGCCCTAGGAGGATTACTGAAGAAAAATACAATAAGGAAAAAAAAGAGTTAAGTAAAAATCAAGACTCGAGGTATTCAGAAGAAGAAAGAGGAAAACTTACCCGCTGAGAGACCCCAAGCCGTACATACGGCAAGGTTTTTGGCGGTAGGAACTTGCGAGGGGTGCAACAATTGGTTGAGGAGCGAGTGGAAGTCAGGATAGCACTCGAACTAGCCCCTCCTTTAGGAGGAGGAGTTGGGGCCCTAGGAGGATTACTGAAGAAAATACAATAAGGAAAAAATGCAAGAGTTAAGTCAAAATCAGGACTCGAGGAATTCAGAAGAAGAAAGAGGAAAACTTACCCGCTGAGAGACCCCAAGTCGTACATACATCAAGGTTTCTTGGTGGTAGGAACTTCCGAGGGTGCAACAATTGGTTGAGGAGCGAGTGGATGCATTAAAGAGATGAGAACCACGGAGATTGGGTTCCTCAGCTCATCCCCTCGAGCAGTGGCGGAGCTATGGAAAAAATCTTGGATGGGCCAAGCTGAAGCACAACACACACAAAATACAGATTGTAAACCATATATTTCAATAGGCAACTAGGCATCCTAAAATACGTTCAAGTGATCATGCATATATAAAATTTTATACACAAATACTACTCGGTACAAATACCACTTCTTCAGTTTCACCTCTTTCATCTCTTTTTCTCTTTAAAAAAAACCGAATCTCCTTTGAGTGGCCTTCCCCATGACTCTTCAATTTACAAAACTGAAACCAACTTCAGTGAAGTATCCAATTGACCGAAACATGCATACAGTGACAATGGTAAATAGAAATTTTGGTAAAGAAGAAGAGGCACCTAGTAGTCAAAATTGAAGAAGATACAGACTTGATTGCCGACGGTGGCGCGGCGTTGTGTTGCGTCAACCTCTGGGCCCTCAGCCCTGAATGCCGACGATGGCAACGAGGTCGCGTGGCAGCGAACACCTGGCCGCGAGAGGAGGCACCGACGATGTGCTCCGCCTCTGCTGCGGGCGGCGGCCCCATTCCGCTTCTGCTGCCGATGGCGACGCAACTCCAGCGGTCTGGTCGCGGGGAACCCTATTCCTCAACCAATGCAGCTTGGGAGTCCATGATTTGTCAGTTTCCAGTCCAGTTATGTTGTCCAGAAACAACAAGCGGCCTCGTGCGGTCGTGCCTTTTTCCCCAATCGATTGAGCGCCCAGGTGCGAGGAGTGGTAGCGTTCGCTGGGCCGGGCTTTTCTGTGTGATAAATACAAGTTAAAAAACAATTGGCCGAAAATCTGGGCGGGCCGGGGCTTGGTTCGGCCCCAACATAGCTCCGCTAGTGCCTTCGAGTGGCGCTCGAAGAACTCGAGTCCTTCGATGTAGCCTCCTCGTGTTCACTCTCTGATCGAGTGCGCTTGGAGGGAACGTGTGATCCTTCGGCGGTCTCCTCAGTGCCTTCCTCCAAGTCCTCAGCATACCGAGAAGAATGGGATGTGGCAACGGAAGGGACCGATTCCAAATCCGCAGCAGAAGCCACAATCAAACTCTCCATAAAGGGGACGGTACCAGCCTTGGGTGGTTCGCTGGGGAGAGCATCCAAGTTGTGAAAAGAAGTTGAAGTTGAAATTAGGCAACAGAAATAACAAAATTCACTCGAGTAGAAAAAGCAAGAAGAAAAACGGAGAATACTGGCGAATGAAAAACTCAGGAAATACAACAGGAAAGCAGTGCGATAAACAAAAAGTGGACCAAAAGACAAACTTACCACAGTAGGCTCAATGGCGGAAGAGAGGGGAGAGATAGGAGGAACTGACTCCACAGGATCAGTCTCCTTGACTCGAGTAATCTGTCGCAGATAACCCTCGAGTTTGTTACTCGAGAGCTCTTCTCCACACAGTCGATGAGACGAGTCAGCGCTCGAGTACGCCCACATGGGTTGTGCTCTGTCTTGGAGCGGCTGCACTCAACGTGTCAAGAACATTGCAGCAAGGTGGCTCCCGGTGAGCCCGATGGCCTTCAGAGTGTCTATCTGGGACACTCAGTCCTCAGTCTGCTCCATCTCCTCTTCAGTCAGCTGGTTCTTCCACGAGCTCCTCTACACCATATTACTCTCCACATCAACTAGAGGGGTGTCGTCGGTGTTAGGAGAGTCCTTGACGTAGAACCATCGAGTCCTCCACCCAGTAACGGAGTCGACAAAAGCCATCTTGAAGTAAACCCCCTTCGGGTTAATCTGGATGTTGCATCTTCCGACTTCGTGAGGGTCCCTGCCGCTCGGCTGGGCCTTCACGTTGAAAAAGCGCTTGAAGAGTGCCTAGTGCGGTGCTATCCCGAGATAGCACTCGCACAACACAATGAAATAGATAATGTGCTGGATGGAGTTTGGAGGTACGTCGTATAGCTGCACGCCGTACACAGCCAGGAGCGCAAGCAGAAAAGGATGCAGGGGAAAAGAAACTCCCCTGGATATGTGATCGATGAACGCCACCTGCTCGTCGTTCTCCGGGCGGGGCGATTCTACGAATCAGGGCGCCTCCATGAATCGGCCTCGAGGATCCCCTCACGCTCGGCGGTGGTGAGAAACCTTGCGGTTCCAGTGGATTTGGTCCACTTTCACCCTTCCTCCTTTGTCCTTCGACGCCTCCAGCCGTGGAAGCACCTCCATTCTTGCGGGTGTTCACCATGGTGAGGTGTGGTTTTCTTCGCTGGAGAGAAGGGAGAACTGCAGGCGCGAGGAATAAGAAGGGGAAAATTAAGTTTCCCCTCCGAAGTATTTATGGAGGGGCAAAATCACCACCGCCGTTGATGTTCTGAGGAGCCGGATCAGCCCTACATGTGGCGTGGGAGGCTAACCGCTACGCCTCCACGCCGCCCACTACACACGGGAATCTAGATATTTACTGAGAAATATCTACATTATCGTGCACCTAACGGTCAAAAGGTGGTCAAACGCCACTCATGCAAGTTATCTTCTGACAGAATAAGATCACCTCATGAAACGTCCAATCCCCTGACAAAAAAAGAGAGTGGTACGTCACTGCTGACATAGATACTCAAACTGAAAAGTACTCAAGTGATCAGGAATATCACTCGAATTCTGTAAGGCACGAGAAAAATTTTCTTTGTGAAAATACATAAGTTGAGTTTTTCTCCTTTGTCACTCGAAAAATTGACTTGAATGAATCGCGCCAAAACACTCTGTTTTCCCCCAAGTTGCATAGCTGCGTTAGAACTCCGGATGGCATACTCATTGTGTGAAGGTAAGACCCGCAGATCAGTTCCAACGGCCCGGGAGTTGCACCACTGCTGCACTACCTGGTACTTTTCCATGCCAACAGGTGTGATGAAAATCCCGATGAACATGTTGGGTAAAATTACTGACAACTGGAATTCGACTCGGTAAGGCTTCAGCAGCGCGAGTCGAATTACCCCAGGTTTTTCCAGGTTTGAGCCCGAGGACTCGAAGCTTGAGTAGGCTGATGGTGTTTGCTCCCGAGTGAGATTAGTCGACCTCGACTACTTGAGTAGATCAAGCCCATTGAGCCATATCCTTCATAAACTGGTCACAGAAAAGCACCTGAAACAATCCGTCCTGAGATTTGAGTTCATAGATCGAGTTCTTGACTCCATCAGCCACTCGGAGGCTACTGACGTGGGGGTACCCGAGAGACTCCGCACAATGGGTGTACCCGGTGCGGCACAATAAGGGGGGTACCTTGATGGGCTCCTCGAGTAGCCGCATCGAGGCTCACGAAAGAAGTTTGCGCAGAAGCAGAACAAGGAAAGACTTGAATAACAAGAATAGGAAAGAGTAATAACCGACTCAGAATCGAGCCCACCTAATGTACGGACCGACCCGGCTACCTATATAAAGCAAGGGAGGGGGGTCACAAACGGGACAGATAATCCTAGATTCAGAGCAGCAACCCGTTGAGTCGAGTAGTCCACCAACGCTTTTTTCTTCACAAAACTCCGAACAACTTACCATGGGGATTGTTGAGCTCAACCCCCCCCCCCCCTTCACTACCACAAGCATAAAACCTCAATGAGTCCATGTCACATGGGCCATGTTGAGGGTCGACATTTTATAACAACCTAGTGTGGTTTTATAAAAGAAATAAACGTAGATGAATTTCACATTTTCTTGAGGTCACGAATAGACTAAAGCAAACCCATGTGTTATTATCTATCAATTTTCTTGAGGGCTTGAAATTTTCTCGTTGTTATTATCTATCAATTTTTTGTTTCTCGAGGCCAATTTTGACACTAATTATCGTAACTTGTGTGGTCTATCGAGGCCTCGAAAGGCTTTTGAGTACACCACAAGAGACGCTCACAATATTTTTAGGTGCAACCTAAAATTTGTATTAGCATATCATTTCGGGAAACATTGTCGAGAAATGGGTTAACATTTTTGGGTGAACAACATAAAAAATGTTTTCTCCGACAAAAAATTCTCCCTTCTTTCTGTTACAAAGAATGGAAACCTCTTTCGACCAATTAAGCACAACCAATTTTTCAACCGTCTTCCAAAAAAAATTGCCTTTTTTTCGAGGGTATGCAATTGCACACGTGATTTTTATAGAAGAATAGAGAATTTGTTACAAGAAGTTTCAACAACACAGTTACAAGCAACTTAGCTGTCAAACACACTCCACCCCACTCCTAAGTTACTACTCGCGAAGTAGCTCTCCCGCTCCTGCTCCCGCCTGGGCCCAGCTCCTCAACTCCTCTAGGACTCTAGTCGCTAAAACCTCCTCGTCACAAATTTTCCTAGCATTGTGGAACACCCTCGCATTGTGTTACTTCCAAATCATCCAGGCTATGAGGATTATCAAAGTGTCCACCAATTTTCTTTGCTTCTCTCTAAAACTTGCTCTGACTGTCGACCACCAGTTTTCAAGCGTATCACTCACAGCCGGAGTGGGGATCTATATACGTAGTCGACGAACATATCGCCACCACACTTGTCTCGTGTACACACACTGCACCAGGATGTGGTCTGTCGTCTCAATCTCTTGCAGACATCTGGATGGTCCTACATGCCATGCCTAACTCTCCTGTCTGAAGTCTAAATCCTGCACTGGAGGGCAATCCATGAGAAAATTTTGCACTTTACTACTGCCCAGCATTTCCAGTCTCCATTCGCTAAGGGGAAAACGTATTTGCCCCTGCACTGCAGTAGAGCCCTGTACGTGGAACTCTTTGTGTATCTCCCTGCATTAAATTACCGGTTGTCGAGTTGGACTTGTACCGTTTCATCAACTCTGTCTCTAGGGCACAGGCGACCATGGGCGACCAGAGGCCGCCGCCGCCACCCGGAGACGGGAGTCAATCGAATCGCCAGAAGGAGTCCCTCCCGATGACGATCCGAGAGTCAACCATGCTTACGAGTCAAAGGTTCAAGGAAAGTGGAATCAGAGTCTATATCCGCGACGGATCTCGTAAGGCGGTGGAAGCCGCCTTAAAATATGGGCGAACGGAAGCCCTGAATCACAGAGTACGCCATAGCGCATCGGCCAAACCTCCCTTTGATCCGGGACAACAAGCCACAGGCGAATCCATGGCAACAAGGAAGGCAACCGAGACAGAGTCGAGATCGATTGCGAAGGAGCTGCGTCAGGAGGCGACGGGCGAACATAGGGCAAGGAGGACGGAGAGCAAGACGGAGGTAAGATCCGCCGGAAAGGAGTTACAGGAGGGTAGCGCTGATAATCTGGACTTGAATCTTGCGTTTTCCACACCGAAGAGAACCACAGGGCTGCGGGTCAATCCCATGACTGACCAAGGGGTGCTGTTGTCGACGTTGCTGGGCGATGGGGGCGAAAAAGGGGGTTCCGGTGAGGTTCCTACCCGCCCGAAGTCGCTTGGTGACGGGGTGATAGTGCCACGACGCCGCCGGGATACGGTGATCATCGAGGAGGTGCGCGAAGATGACGATGGTAACTGGGACGATGATCATGTTCTAGAAGAAGATGGGGGACTCCAACAGGGACATGGAACACAGCTTGGAGGTGTGGTTGACATGGAGGATGACATATACTATGAGGAGGAAGAGGACGCTGTGGTTGAGGAAGGCCCAAAACTGTCTTGGCAGCTACTAGCTCGGTACCATACATTGCGCAAGCCTAGTGCGACAACCATGTTCAAATACTTTGATGAAGAAGTATGGCACCTCCGGACGGGACTGAAGTATAAAGAGCTGCAGAAAAATTACTACATCATCACCCTGTTTTCACAAGGTGATTTTGATTTTGTTAGGCGGGGAGGACCTTGGATATTTCAAAAGAATGCGCTGATCGTCAAGGCTATAGATGATAAAGCGAGACCATCAGAGAGCGTGCTGAATTCAGTTCCAATCTGGGTACGGATCTATGATGTACCATGGGGTAAGCAAAATGAGGCCACTGGAATGCGCTATGGGGATCTGCTGGGGAAGGCGCTGGAGGTAGACACGCCTAATGATGTGGAAGATAAAAATGAGTTTCTGAGAGTGAGGGTGGAACTGCCCTATGATAGGCGCCTCCAAACCCAATTGACTATCGGTGTCAAAGGAAAGCCAGATGCGCCCAACATCTACAAGCTGAAGTATGAGAGGGTGCCCTACTACTGTCTTCATTGTGGATGTATGGGACACGGCAAGGATGAATGCGAGAAGCGCAGGAGAGGTGCCCCTTCCCTTGAGTATGGAACCTACCAACTTCGGTGCTCCCCGTATAAGAAGTTTGAGCACAGGACGGTCTTTGTTCCAGCGCCGGGCCACCCAGCTGCCCGTCGAGGGTTAAGCTTTGGAAGCTTTGGCAGTGCCGACTCACACACTTCTTGGTTACCACGGGAACCGGCAGTGAATTATGCAAGGACAAGGCAGCAGGCCACTGGAACTGAGGATGAGGGGTTACAGAAGCAACCTTTTATTCCAGAACAAGTGGGAAAACATGATGGTTTTGACGAGGAGGAGAGGCCGGGATTACAGGAAGTCGACCATGAGTTGTCAGCTCAAGTAGAAACGCTGGGGGTGGGAACCACAAATTATGGAGAAGGAACTAGCAACTTGCAATTCTTGGCTGCAAGTTTTGATGGAGGGCAACACAAAACATCTGAGAAGCGGAGCAGGAAAATCGGTGGTAAGAAGGTGTCTCATAGGGGTACCGGAAGCGGGCAGTTTGGCACGTCCCCTGGTACATCGGATATGATACCAGCCCTCCAAGGCATGAGCAACTGGGCTGTTACACATGGCGTCTCGGAGGAGTCTATGGCTGCGGTTGAGCAGGTGCCACGCAAACGCTCAGCGGCAGAGAAGGATGAGCAATATAAGCTATTTGGCCAAAATCTTGCGTTGGTGCCGTATGATGGTGTCCAAAAGGGGGGTGAACAGAAGCGTGGAAAGGCTAATGATGGAACGGAGGTAGGCCAGAAGGATGAGAAGATGGTGGGGGCTGAAGACTTGGAAGCGACCGGCCTTGGGGCTGCCGGCAAACTGACGGGGATGCGCGAGGCGCCCCGTCAGCAGCAATGAATTGCCTATCTTTCAACTGTCGGGGAGCCGGAAACGCCCCGACAGTTGGCGAGATTGTCCAGGTTTCCAAGTCCTTGGGTCTAAAGTTAGTGTTCCTGTGTGAAACTAGGCAGAAAAAAGTTAAGATGCGTCGGTTGTGTTTTCGTTTAGGTCTTAAAGGTTTTGCTGGATCCAGTAGTGATGGGCTTAGTGGTGGTTTAGCTCTTTTTTGGCATGAGAGTCTCTCTGTAGAAGTGCAATCTGTTAATGAAAGGTTTATCGATGTGTACATCCGTGATTCCCCTAATGCTCCACAATGGAGGCTCACGTGTATCTATGGGGAACCAAGACCAGAGAATCGCCAACGTATGTGGGACAATCTAATGGCACTGAAGGCAGTGTCAGACTTGCCATGGGTAGTCATGGGAGATTTTAACGAAGCTTTATGGCAACATGAACATTTGTCTTGCACCCCAAGGCCGGAGAGGCAGATGGCGGTCTTTCGAGATGCACTTGCAGTTTGTAATCTAACGGACCTGGGTTTTGCAGGTGTGCCACACACGTATGACAATAAGAGAAGTGGTCGAGCTAATGTGCGGGTGCGCCTCGACCGTGTTGTTGCTACGACAGAGTGGCGGGACTTGTACGGTGATACACAGGTTGAGCATGTAATATCCCCTGTTTCTGATCACTGTATGCTTGTTGTTCGACTGAAACAGGAAATCAGAGAAGTAAGAAAAACGCCTCGGCGCCACTACGAGGTGTGGTGGGAGCGTGAAGCTGAACTACCTGATTTAATCGCCACAGCCTGGCAGCACGCGGGGCCTAAAGATGACCTGGGGGATCCGTGCAAGCCTTGAACGGGTCATGCAAGCCTTACATGGTTGGAGTAAGAGGAAATTTGGTAATGTTCTTAAAGAATTGGAGAAATGCAGGAAGCAGCTTGAAGAACTAATCCATAACAATTCTGATCGGGAGGCTATTAGAAGGGTATCAGATCATATGAATGAGCTTTTGTATCGTGAAGAGATGCTCTGGATGCAGAGATCAAGAATTAATTGGCTGCAGGAAGGGGATAGGAACACAAAATATTTCCACCAGAAGGCAGTGTGGCGGGCACGGAAAAACAAAATTAAAAGGCTGCGGGATGAGAACGGGGTGTGGAAGGAAGTACCACCAGACTTGGAGGACATGACCTCTGCATATTTCAAGGATTTATTTAAACGGGATCCTAACCTTGATTATAGTCGCCTGATTGATCTGGTCCAGGAAAAGGTGACAACCGCGATGAATGACTCACTGTGTAAGGAGTTTTCAGACGAGGAGATTAGTGATGCTCTGTTCCAAATTGGTCCCCTGAAAGCTCCTGGGATTGATGGCTTCCCGGCTCGTTTTTATCAGCGCAACTGGGACACTATGCGAGTTGAAGTGATAAATGCTGTTAAATTATTCTTTCTCACCGGAAGGATGCCAGATGGAGTTAATGATACGGCGATCGTCCTAATACCAAAAGTTGATCATCCAGAGACTCTCAAGGAGTTTCGGCCTATTAGCCTTTGCTCAGTGTTGTACAAAATAATTGCAAAATGTCTGGTTAATCGGCTTCAGCCAATTCTGGGTGAGATCATATCCATCAATCAAAGTGCCTTTGTTCCCGGGATTCTCATCACGGATAACGCCCTGGTTGCCTTTGAATGCCTTCATTTTATTGAGCATAATAAAAATCCAAATAGCAACTTCCGTGCCTACAAACTGGATTTATCGAAAGCTTATGATAGGGTGGATTGGGATTTTTTAAGGAATGCGATGCAAAGAATGGGCTTTGCTCACAGATGGGTGGACTGGATAATGTCATGCGTCACCACTGTGAGATACTCGGTTAAATTTAATGGAGCCCTTCTGGATTCGTTTTCCCCTTCTCGAGGCCTTCGACAAGGTGATCCCTTATCCCCCTTTCTGTTTCTTTTTGTCGCTGATGGTCTCTCTACTTTGTTGCAAAAGGAGGTACAGGAAGGACATATAAACCCACTGCGTGTTTGCCGACGCGCACCCGGAGTCTCCCACCTCTTGTTCGCTGATGATAGCCTTTTGTTCTTCAAAGCGGACGCGAATGAGGCTACAAGGGTATTGGCTGTTCTTGAGGAATATGCTAAGAGTACAGGGCAACTGATAAATCCGAGCAAGTGCTCCATCATGTTTGGAGCCTCCTGCATCCAAACAAGCCGGGCGGAGGTGATGAGTATCCTTCAGGTCACACAGGAGGCCTTTGAGACAAAATACCTGGGGCTCCCTACGCCGGAGGGACGGATGAACAAAGGCAAATTCCAGAGCCTTCGGGAAAAACTAGTTAAACGTCTCCTACAGTGGGGCGAAAACTTTCTGTCACAAGGGGGCAAGGAGGTTCTGATCAAGGCGATTGCCCAGGCCATACCAGTGTATGTGATGGGGGTTTTTAAATTACCTTTTGGACTGCTCGATGATCTCACAAAGCTCATACGAGACTTCTGGTGGGGTGCGGAGAATGGAAAACGAAAGACTCATTGGATCTCATGGGACAGCATGTTGAGGCCAAAAATACAGGGGGGCGTTGGCTTCCGAGACATGCGCATGTTCAATCAAGCCCTCCTGGCTCGGCAGGCATGGAGGCTTCTCCAATGCCCTGACACCCTCTGTGCACAGGTTCTAAAGGCAAAGTACTTTCCTAATGGGTTGCTCACTGATACTGTGTTCTCTGGCAATGCCTCAGCGACTTGGCGTGCAATTGAATACGGACTTGAGCTACTCAAAAAAGGTATTGTCTGGCGCGTGGGCAGTGGCACTGCAATCCGGGTCTGGCGAGATCCATGGATTCCACGAGATAAGGGTCTCAAGCCTATAACCAAACAAGGAAGATGCAGATTAAAATGGGTCGCTGATTTTCTAAACCATGATGGTTCTTGGAACGTGGAGTTGGTACAACGCTGGTTCTGGCCGGTCGACGTGGATGACATTCTGAGGATTCGATGTTCTAGTAGGAATGAGGTGGACTTTATTGCCTGGCACCCGGATAAATACGGCATGTTCTCTGTTCGTTCCGCCTACCAGCTTGCCTTTGTGGAACACCTGTGTGAAAGTGGACGGCAAAGTACAAGTGACAGGCCACATGGCGATTGTCGAAGCTCTGGCTCCACAAATCCCTCGGGTGACCCTATCGGGTTTCGACTAGGAGACGTCATAGGCGCTGGTGAAATCGTCGGCTTGACAGGGGGGCGAGATTTACCCAGGTTCGGGGCCCTCGTAGAGGTAAAACTCTTACTCCTGCCTTCTGTCGATCTGTATTAGATGATTAGATCGGTTACAGGATGCTCGAATCGAGGGAGATCTCGAGTTTCAAGGCTTTTGTGGTCGTGCGGTATTACTTGGTCCTCTCCTTGGGGGCTCTCCTGGCTTTATATAGATAGCCAGGTCTCGAGTTCGACCCGGAGAGGACACAAACCCTAGCTTAGGTCGGTTTACAAGTTCCCTAACTTAACCCGCAAGTTGATGCGGGTGGGCTTCTCATGGGCCTTCTAGAATACTCCAAGGGCGCCTCCTGTTGGGCCTTGACCAGAAGGCTTGAGAGGGGGTGTCCTTACTCGCAGGGTCCAGGATCCATGCCTTCGTCAGTAGCCCCCGAGCGTGTGCTCGACTGGGATTTACTTTCAGTCGAGTAGACGGTCAGAACTTTTTTAATCTCCTCTCGGAAGTTCAGCTTGATAGCTGTTATTTTTGAAGGGTGTGTCCCCTGTATTGTAAGTTATAAAACTCGAGTATCGAGTAGTACTGGCGCCTGTTTTTCGGCTTTTATTTGCAGAAGGATGTGGCGCAGTAGCTTGGCTCTCCCGAGAGATCAGGGCCAATTAATTGCGACTAGGGCAAAAACACTCCTGGCCTACACAGATTCGAGACCTCCGACTCGAACCCGATGAGGTGATTGTTGCGACTGGGCCGTTGTGGACTTATCGAGTCGAACTTAACCTATGAGGGTACCCGGCGCGTCCGCTAGGATTTTTCTTCGTGTTGTTGACACGGAACTATGCCGGAGGACGCAGCTTTCGAGTGCGATTCCAGGCCCAAAAGAGAGATCTTTCTGGGTCTTACCTTCGTACTCGAAGAATACGGCATCCAGATGTGCCTAGTCGGCTGAACAATCCAGGTTCTTATGATGTAGAATTATCACGTGTAGGAGAGGTAGGCTTTTCCCACCCGATGGATTCGTTTGAGCTCCATACGAAAGAAATTTCGCGTTGGAAAAAAACCAAGCCCGTATGAAAGAGTTTTCATGTTTCGGGATGCTGTGCCCATACGAAAGAGTTTTTCGTGCATAGGGTATTTTCCTCTCTGTTCGAAGAGGTCTTGTTCATGGAAAAGTTGGTTTCATTCGAAGGAATCGATATTCGTACGAAGATAATTTCGCGTTTGAACTTCCATTCGAAAAGATCTCAATTTTGAATGACGATCGTCATGACGTCATGGCGCACTCCTCTTCTCCCGATGGGACGTGACGGAGTGGTAGCAGATGGTGGCCCACCTTGTCAGCTTTTTGACCGGGAAACGAGACGTCGCTCCCGTTTTCTACGCGAAACGCGCAGTAAATGCGCACGATCTTCTGTTAAGATCGTGGCACGAAACAGCGCATGCCGCCGCTTCGTTTCATCCTCACGCGTGGCAGCCGCGATAGGTGCCACGTAGCGCATCGTACGGCTGAGATTGCTTTGCCCCGTGTATAAGTAGGGGTGTTAGCGCCGCAGTAAAATTTTCCCCGCTCTCTGTCTTCGTCTTCTTCCTTGCGCCCATCTTCATCTTCCTCGCGCTCAAGCTCTCGCTGCGAACAATGGCTGGCGGAAGAAAGCGTGGCGCTGGTACTCTGGCGTCTGGCGAGCCTTCTGCGCCACCCGCTCCTCGCGCCGGCGACTGGCGCTCCCCCAACACCACCGCAAAGAGCATCAAAGAGATGCAGCGGGAGGGATTGCTACCGGCGGAGGCGGAGAAGCGCGTCCGCCTCGGGAAAAGAGAAGAGGTACCCAACCCTCAGTCGAATGAGCGCGTGGTCTTCGTGGACCACGTGACTCGAGGTCTTTCTTTCCCCCTTCACCCTTTCTTCATCGGGCTGCTGTGTGCCTACGGCATACAGCTTCACGACCTTCCTCCGAACGTGATGCAGCACATTTCGTGCTTCATCGTGCTTTGCGAGTGCTACCTCGGCATTCGCCCGCATTGGGCGCTCTGGAAAGCGCTGTTCAAGATTCGGATCTTCCGCGAAAGGCCGCGGGTGGAGTCCGAGCCTGGCGAGCCACTTCGCACGGGTGGTTTCGGGATCCAGGCGCGCCAGGAGAACGCGTACTTCAACATGCACTTCATCGACTCCGCCCAAGGCTGGCGGAAGAAGTGGTTCTACGTCGTCGACAATAGCTCGGGTGGGCTCGTAGAGTTTCACCCATTCGCAGTTCTGTCGAGGCGCAAGTCTTGGAGCCACAAGATGTCAGCCGAGGAAATCCAGACGGTCACGCCCTTACTCGCAAGAGTATCCGCTCTTCGAGACCAAACTTCGGGAGTCGTGCTCAACGGGCTCCATCTAGCGAGCCTCTTCTTGAAGCGCAGGATCCAGCCTCTTCAGCAGAGACCTTCCCCCATGTGGGAGTACCAGGCCTCAGAGGACCCCAGTCGAGTGAGCCGCGAAGAACTTTCGAATGTGGAATTCGAGAAGAAGATAGCGGCAATCACTCGACTGAAGGTAGGGGAAGAATTCCCCGACTGCTCAGTTGCAGCTTTCTCCGCTTCGAATCCTCCTCCAGCTGAGGTTAGTTTCCTGTCTTTGAGTTACTTTCATCTTCTGAATTTTTAGTCGATAAGATCTTTCTTGTTTTCTTGTCTTCGTAGAGTCTAGCCGTGGCGGATTGCTACCCGCCAGCTACGGGGGGAGCTGCTTCGGAGCAAGTGTCCAGCCACCAGGACGGCGCGGTTGACACCAGTGTCGCCAACGCTTCCTCGAGCTCGGAGGACGATTCTTCGGACGACGTCGAAGACTCGAATGGCGCCCTCCCGAAACGTCGTCGGGTAGATGGAGACGAAGCCACTTCAAAGGACAAATCCTTGGAAGCATCGCCTAGTCAAGCTCCTATCCATGTCACTCCACTCCAATCTCTTCCTCCTTCGGCTTCGTTTCCAGTGATAGCAGCCGCTTGGAACGCGGATGCTCTGGACGATGATGAAGATGATGAGTAAGTGTTTTCTTCCTTGTTCTTTTGTAATGCCAGTCGATCAACTTCTAGATTCCGATATTGATGTTTTTCTATCTTTCACTGCAGTCTGCAGGCGATCAGCCCGCGTCAGTTTGCTGCTAACGTTCCTCTCGAAAAGAGGAACAAAGCAAAAGACGCGGTTGAAACCCCCACTGCAGGCACCGTACAGAACTCTCCCAGGGCAGCGCCTGACGCTGCGACTGTGGAGCTAGAAATCCCCAGCTCCGCCGCTAGGACTTCGGTCTCGAAGGAGGCGACGGACAGTTCTGCGGATCCTCTCTCCCGCGCCACCGGACAGGTAAACTTCTATCTCTTGGCCTTCAAGAATTTTTTATCGGGTGCACGGCAGTGCTCCCGATGGGAGTAGCCCCCGAGGCTGTAGTCGATCGCGTGCGATCGGCTGCAGGCTCAAAGTTCTGTTTCATCTTTTCTTCATGATTTTGCTTTTCTCGGGTGCACGGCAGTGCTCCCGATGGGAGTAGCCCCCGAGGCTGTAGTCGATTGTAAATAATCGGGTACAGGCTCCAATGTAATCCTTCTAATTCTTCTATCTTCGTGCTTTTGATTTTTATCGGGTGCACGGCAGTGCTCCCGATGGGAGTAGCCCCCGAGGCTGTAGTCGATTGTAAATAATCGGGTACAGGCTCAAATTTGATCTTTTTAACTCTTCCGTCTTCGCGCTTTTGCAGTCACTCGTTGATTCTCTTGCGGCGATTGGTCGCCGCGTCGTTCTCGCTGAATCGGATTGCAAGTCTCTTCGAGCAGACCGCAACCGACTCCGGACTGAAAACGATCTTCTCAAGGGTAAGTTCTATCGTTCCCCTGTCTTCCACACTCCATTCATTCTAGAGTTTTTGACAAGCGTCTCTTTGCAGCTCGACTTGAATTTGCGGAATCCGAAAAGGTCAAATTTTCTGAGCAGGTAACTGCTCGAGAAGCTGACTTGACGGCCATTCGACAAGAGCTAGAGACTTCCCGCATGCAGTCGGAAGACTTCAGTCGACAGCTTGCGGAGGCGCGGAAGTCCTTGAAGGAGTTAGAGAAAACCGGCAGTAAGGCCGACAGCGAGCTTGTCGGGTTCCTCCGTCCCCTTGCTGAGCGCTTCGCGGGTAAGCTTGATGGAATTTCGCGATTCTGATTCTTCACTTGGCTGTAGTTTGCTAAGTATTATTTTTCTCCCTTTGCAGGTATTCTGGATGTTCCTCTAGAAATCCCCGGACTCCAGCGGGTGGATGTGGTAACCGATACGCTTGCCCAGCTTAAAAGGCACGCTGATGGAGTTTCTTCCATGGTCAGTGATGCTACCCAAGTGCTGGGGCAACTGTACGGTCGCCTCCTCGCCAAGGCCACTCCTGCACCTGCGCTCGATGATATGTTGAAGGTCTTCTCAGAAGGAAAGCTTCTGGATGCCTTTGCAGTCGCTCAATCGGAGGCTGGCGCGAAGACTGCGATTCAATTTGCTCTGGCGCACGGAGTCGAAGGGTTGGAGGAGGCTTACTCGTCCATTCCAGTCGATCCTTCCACGGGCAAAAAGGTACGGCTCTCTCGTTTTGGCGAGCAAGCCGCCATTCTTGCTCGGAAGCTTTCTGAGATTTTTGCTCGGAAGAAGGGAGGGTCGACTGCTGCTAGTGGGAGTACCAATGTAGCCTCGTAGCTTTTTTATTTCTTTCCTTGAATGTAATGAACCTTGGGATGTATTCCCGTACTTTTGTTGGTCTTAATCGAAGCATTGTGCTTTTGGAATTTAATCCTTTTGCTTGTACTCTGTCTCCCGATGGGAGTAGCCCCCAAGCGTTTAGTCAAATGTTCGACTAGAAACAACTCGAGTAGGGCATCTCACCCCTTTCCTTGTACTTCTTCCAGGCGACTGTGTGTGCCGCGGAGTCATCGGGGGGACGTGGCAATCCAGTAAATCCACTTGTGGCTGCCGTGGGCACTTTCGCTGGCCTTCGTGATAAGGTTCAGGAGGGTGAGCGTAGATTGAAAGCGCTGCGCGGGGTAGCTGATGTGGCGATATCCAAACAGAGATTAGCAGCTGAGCGCGAGCAATTTCTGATGGATGAACTGTCTTCGATTGCAAGGGAGTTACTATGTAAGTAGTGTAGCCCCCATTCTATATTCCTCCCCTCTGCTTCTTATCTGACTAAGTGCGCTTGCTCTTTAGTTGTGAGACCAGATGACAGAGAGGAGAAGCAGTGGGTGGAAAACCTCATTCATCAAGAAGTTAACAGCACAAAACCTCATGCGAGTAATTTCTGGTCTGATCGCAGTCAAGGTTTTGTGATGGCTACCTTGAAATTTCGAGTTCGCCAGGCGAGAATTCTCGTGAGTTCTTTCCACGAAGTCCTGGTTGCGGTGAATGCTGCTTTTTATCCACTCGAGAGGGGTCCCGAAGACTGGAGTTATCTTCTCAGGCTGTTTGGACGAGAAGGAGAGGTTCGCACGTGCGTACGCAAACAAATGATGTGCGGCGCGGTTGTGGCTCTCTCGTTTGTCCGAATATGGCATCCTGAGATAGATTTGAACTCCGTAGCTCGGCTCCCAGGTTATGCAATCGAAGACATCACACCGTTCTATGATGCTGTACGCCCTGCAGCCGAGAAGATTATCCAAATGACCTCTGAAGAGGTAGATAGGGTCTTAGCGACTGAGAATGCTCAGCGGTTTGACTGATTATCGGATGTGAATATCCTGTAAAACTGTTTATAGTTTGTAAAAACTGTTTGTAAGGTGTGTAACCTTGTTTTTGATGATATTTCTTTGTGATGCTTAGTTTTAGGTGTAGCCCCCGTGTATCTAATGGGGTGTGTACCTGTAACTTTTTAGCATGTAATCGAGTGGAAATCTGTCGGGTAAATATGATGAGGAAATCATGTATTTCATTGCGATGACTGAGAAGTCATGTGTTCGAGCTACAAGATTGGCTAGCATAGCCTTATTGTTGCAAAACAAGTAAACCTAGGGGTAGAATTTGCGCAGTTGCGCGATGTTCCATGGATTGGAATAGATGCCTCCGGTCTCAGGATTCTTCAATCGATAGGCTCCTCCTGGGATCACTTCGTGTACGATGAAGGGTCCTTCCCAAGGTGGTTCGAGCTTGTGTCCTTCCTTTTGCTTCAGCCGCAACACTAAGTCGCCTACCACGAATGACCTGTGGCGTATGCGTCGACTGTGGTAATTGCGTAGTGATTGTTGATAGACCGCGGATCTTGCGAGTGCAATGTCCCGAATTTCGTCGAGTGCATCCATATCTTCTGCAAGTGCTTTGTTGGAGGTTTCTTCGCTGTAGGCTACAACTCGTGGGGCGCTGAATCGGACCTCCTCGGGAAGGACGGCTTCTGCCCCGTATACCATGAAAAATGGTGTGTATTGCGTTGATCGATTGGGAGTTGTGCGGAGGCTCCAAAGTACGGAGGGTAATTCCTCTGCCCAATGTCCCGCAGCGGGATGTAGACGATCTAGCAATCTCTTTTTGATGCCAGCCGAAACTAAGCCGTTGGATCTTTCGACTTGGCCGTTTGTTTGCGGATGGGCAACCGAAGCAAACTTGAAATTGATTCCTTTCTCCTCGCAGAACTGTTGTGTTTCCTTTGCGGTGAAGTTTGTACCATTGTCTGTAATGATGTCATGTGGTACACCGAATCTACATACTATGGAGTCGAGGAACTTGATGGCGCATTGGGCGCTAGCCGAAGTCACTGGCATAGCTTCGATCCATTTGGTAAATTTGTCGACTGCGACCAGCAAATATGTGTATCCTCCTGGTGTGGATTTGCGTAGTGGTCCAACCATGTCTAGCCCCCATTGCGCAAAGGGCCAGGCGATGGGTATCATATGCAGCTCTGTGGCGGGTGCGTGCGGCTTTGGTGAGAATCGCTGGCAGGCGTCGCATCTATCGACTAGGTTTTTTGCATCGTTGGCTGCTGTTAGCCAGTAGAATCCTGCTCG
This sequence comes from Alopecurus myosuroides, assembly GCA_028641055.1. Taxonomy (NCBI): domain Eukaryota; kingdom Viridiplantae; phylum Streptophyta; class Magnoliopsida; order Poales; family Poaceae; genus Alopecurus; species Alopecurus myosuroides. The sequence continues at coordinate 282,776,050 of CM054058.1, forward strand.
AAAGGCTTTTCCCAGTATTGCTTTCCAGCTAGCATGATGTCCGCAATCACCCTGGTGTATGTCTCGGAGTAATTCTTTGCCGTCTTCGGGTGCGATGCAGCGCTGGAGTATGCCCGAGATGCTTTGTTTGTACAATTCTCCATTAACCACCCGAAAGGATTTGCAACGCCTGATTAGCTGTCGAGCCTCACGTGGATCGGCCGGGAGCTGTTTGTTGAGCAGGTAGTCGAGATATTTCTGCGTCCAGATTGGCTCGACCAGAAAAACCTGTCGTGATATGTTATGAGCTAGCTCGAGAAGCGCGATTTGCGGGCTGACCTCTGTTTCTTGTGCTGCGGGTGTCTCTACAGCTTTCTTCACTTTGACTGATCTCTTAATCACCCGCTCGAAATATATCCCTGGCGGTATGGGTGTATTCGTGGAACCCATGTTGGCCAGTCTATCCGCCTCTTCGTTACTGGATCTTGCAATATGCTTCAACTCGCATCCTTTGAAGCTTCCTTCGAGTAGATTATACATGTCGCGGTACGCGATCATGTTTTCAGCAATGGCATCGCATTCTTTCATTGTTTGTTGCACTATGAGATTGGAATCGCCATAAATCATCAATCGGGTAGCTCCACAGGCAATCGCCATCTTCATCCCGTGCAACAGTGCTTCATATTCTGCGTCGTTGTTCGATGCTGGATTATCTGGTGGAAAGTCTAGTCGCAGGACGTATTGCAGTTTGTCTCCACGAGGTGAGATAAGAACGATTCCAGCTCCTGCTCCTTCGTTTCTTTTGGACCCGTCAAAGTACATGATCCAATTGCTTGTATACTCGGGTGGCCCGGGTGTTTGTAGCTCTGTCCATTCGCTGATGAATTCCACGAGAACTTGGGATTTGACTGCATTGCGTCCTGCATAGGTGATATCCCAAGCGCCCAACTCGATGCTCCACTTTGCTATTCTTCCGGATGCCATAGGGTTGTTCATGATTGTCCCGAGTGACGCATCATTAACCACTGTAATGGCGTGTTCCTGGAAGTAATGTTTGAGCTTTCGGGCTGTGAGGACAACTCCATATGCAAGCTTCTGGTAATGAGGATATCGCTGCTTGCATGGCGAGAGCACTTCGCTGATGTAATATATTGGGCGCTGAACTCCGTATGCCTTGCCATCTTCAGGTCGTTCGACTACGATTGCAGTGCTGATGACCTGGTTTGTGGCTGCTAAATAGAGAAGAAGTGGCTCCCTTTCTTGTGGTGTTGCGAGAATGCGCCTGCTTTGCACCGACCGTTTCAAGTCTGCGAATGCTTGTTTGGCTTCGGGTGTCCACTCGAATTTGTCCGTCTTCTTCAGTAGCTTGTAGAAGGGTAACGCCTGCTCTCCCAATCGTGCGATGAATCTGCTTAGGGCGGCCAATCGCCCTGCGAGCTGCTGGACTCCGCGTAGATTGGTAGGCTCCTTCATGGTGAGGATGGCTTGTATTTTCTCCGGATTGGCCTCAATGCCTCTGGCGGATACCAGGTATCCTAGGAGTTTTCCTGCAGGGACGCCGAAAACGCATTTTGTCGGGTTGAGCTTGATCCGATATGCATTAAGGGCGTCGAATGTTTCTTTAATGTCTTCGAGGAGTGTGTCCTCTACTCGAGTTTTGATGACGATGTCGTCGACGTATACTTGTACGTTCTTGCCAATGAGATTGGCAAGGCATCTCTGCATGCAACGTTGATATGTTGCGCCTGCGTTCTTCAGCCCGAAGGGCATTGTCGTGTAGCAGTATACACCGTGTGGTGTGATGAATGCCGTCTTCTCTTCGTCTTCCTTTTTCATTCGGATCTGGTTGTATCCCGAGTAGGCGTCCAGGAAGGAGAGACGTTGGCAACCTGCTGTGGAATCCACGATCTGGTCGATTCGTGGTAGAGGAAAGTTGTCCTTGGGGCAGTGCTTGTTTAGTGACGTGTAGTCGATGCACACCCGAAGGATATCCGTGTTCTTCTTGGGGACCAGCACAGGATTTGCCAACCAGGTGGATATCTTGATCTCTCTGATAAAGTTGGCGGCTAGCAGCCTATTTACTTCTTCTCCCAGCGCCTTTTGCTTGGGTTCTGAAAATCGTCGAGTCGTCTGTTTGATGGGCTTGGCGTTAGGAAAGACTTCGAGTGAGTGCTCGGCAAACTCCCTGGGTATACCTGGCATATCTGAGGGCTGCCAGGCGAAAATCTCCCAGTACTCACGGAGGAGTTTGACGAGCGCGCTTTCCTATGCTGGCGAGAGGGTTGTGGAAACCATCGCGGTTTTGGCGGAATCCGTCGGGTGCACTTGGTGCTTGCGAGTGTCGCTGTTGGCGCTGAATTCCAGTTCAGGCGCGTTTTTCTTCGTGAGGGGCATGACGGAGTGGTCCGTTGTTTTTGCCAGCTCTTGTAGTTCTTCTTGCATCCCGAAAGATTTCGCGATCTCATTAAATTCTATGTCGCACTTATCCGATTTCTGAAAGTCTCCGTCGATGGTGATCACACCGTATTCGCCGGGTAGCTTGAGCTTCAAGTATGCGTAATGTGGTACGGCCATGAATCTGGCGAACGCTGTTCGACCAAGAATGGCGTGGTACTGTGAGGGCCAGTCGACGACTTCGAAGTCCAGGAATTCCCTTCTGTAGTTGCGTGGGGAGCCCAGTACAACTTCAAGGTTGATTGTTCCGAGTGGACGTATTGCCTTGCCCGGAACTATCCCGTGGAAGGATGTTTCTGATTCCGTTAGGCCGTCCAGGTTTTTGTTCATTCAACGGAGTGTATCCGCGTAGATGATGTTGATGCCGCTGCCACCGTCCATGAATACGCGGGCCAGGTCATAGTTGCCAATTTGAGCTTGAATGACAAGGGCGGCGTGTCCTGGTCGATAGACTCGTGGCGGGTGGTCTTCTTTCGAGAACGTAATTGGCTGCTCGGCCATCTTCAGGTACTCGGGCTTCGTCGGTGGCGTCTGCACTGCCATGCATATTTGTCTCGAGTTAGTTTTTTGAGCTCTGCAAGAGGGGCATACCTTCTGTATCATCCCGAGGAGTTGTCCGTGCGGAGTCGGGTATGTATTTGCTCCCGTGTTTTGTTGTTGTGGTGCTGGCAATGCGGCGAGTGCCATGTTTGGGTTGGCCGGTGGAGGTGGTGGCGGTGGTAGCTGGAATTGTTGTCCGCCTCCTGGTAGTGGTGGATAGTTTTGGGTGGAAGCGAATCTTTTCTTGGCGAGCGCGTCCGAGATTTCGATGAACTTTCGGCAATCCTTGAGAAGGTGTGTTGCCTTAGTCTTGCCCGTGCGCTTGTCTGTGAACAGATGTAGCGAGCAGTACGCATCGAGGTCTTCCTCGGGTGATTTTTCTTCTGCCTTTGGTCTCCATTCGCGACTTCCACGACGACCGGAGTCGCGACTTCGCGTGAATTCTGCTGCCACTAGTTCTTCTCTATCCTCGTGGTCGTAATATTTTCTTCTCTTTCTGCGCCCATGACGGTCTTCGTCGTGCGTGGGCGATGATGTTCTTTCATTGCGTACCGCGTCTTCTCCATTGGCCCATTTTTCGGCTATGACCATGAGCTCCCCTATGGTTTTGGGCGCAGCTCTGCCGAGTTCTTCTCGAAACGCAGTTCTTCTTGCTCCTTTGGCAAAGGCCTCAATCGCCACTTCTTCAGAGATTGTCCCTGCGGTGTTCCTGAGCGTGTTCCACCGCTGGATGTATTCTCGTGTGGATTCACCACTTTTCTGCTTGCAAGCTCGTAGTTCTTCGATTGTAGCTGGCCTTTTGTAGGTCGACTGGAAGTTTTTGCAGAAATCGCGATGCAGGTCGTCCCACGATGCGTAGCAAGATTGTGGTCTCCTCTCCAGCCAGCTGCGGGCCGCTCCGGCTAGGTGCAAATTGAGGTATTGCATGGCCGTGTTCTTGTTACCACGTTGGCATTTTACTGCCGTGAGGTAGTCGCTTAACCACTGGGAGGGCTCGAGTGAGCCATCGTATTTTGTCACCTCCGAGCTGAGCTTGAATCTCTTGGGTAGAGGTGCTTCACGAATACTGCGAGCAAAACAAAGTGCTCCGCAGGTTTCGTCGTCCGAAGACCCGGATGAGGAGCGTTCGCGATATCGTGAAGCCCTTGCTTTATCCACCTTCTTCTGGGCGAGATCGGATCGCGCGTCGTACCCGGACCGGTCACGGTCGCTATCTTTTCTTGGTTCCTTGCTTCGTTTTCTCGAGCGGCTGCTGTGGTGCCGCGAATCTTTGTCTCTCGGGCTGTCGTCGCTGCTGCTTCGACTATCGCCGTGGCGTCGAGCCTCTTTTCCTCGGCCGCGACGCGGCGATTTATCCTTTCTCGGAGAGGAGCTCCTGTGCCTGCGGGGCGTATCTTTGTCTTTGTCCTTCTCCTGTCGCGCCTTCTCCAGTTGTTCCTTGCGATCGTGGGAGGCGAGTTTCGCGGCTGCCAGCCCTAGACCCTTGCGGATATGCTTGTATTGTTCCACCCGAGGATCGCTGTCCGTCGGCTGGTTCATCTGCATGTAGGTTGCTGCGGCTAGAATCGCAGCGGCTGGAGTTTGCGGGTAGACGTTGCCGTCGTCGTCAACCCTCATGAAAGAAGACGTGGTAGACCTGTTGGTCCCAGCCATAGATTCGTGGTCCCTCGTCGACGTTGCGGGTCCTTTTCCCCCGGGTCGGGTACCGACCGAAGGTGCAAGGGATAGCTCGGCTCGACGTAGGCTTGATTCATCCGCCGCTCTCCTGCGGCGGGCTAGATCTGCTCGGGCATCCTTGATGTTTGTGGCCGCTCTCACTAGGTGATAGTGGTAGGCGGTTAGGTCTTCCTGTGTGGCACCTGCTGCGGGTGGCTGACTCTTTCGCATGGATTCCTTGGCTCTTTTCCAGGCTTCCCGCGAGACGCCGATTAGATCGCGCTCGGTTGCGCTATATTCAGTTTCCGAGGGCTGTTCCGACCCTGCCATGCAGACTTGGGCCAGTCGTGGCCCGTGTGTCCTAGGCGCAGATCGGGAAGCTCTTCGCGCCCGAGAGGGTTCCTCTGTCGAGAGTGCGTGGTAGTCGATCGTGTTGAAGCGGATGGACTCGCCGCTTTTCTCCATAGGGAAGCGTGAGTTGACGGCTCCAGATTCGGGTTCAGATTCATCCGAGAAGTGGAGGATTCCGTCTCTGTTCGCCATGAAGTTGAAACTTCCGAACGTCAGGGTGACGCTCTTCTCCAGATCCTCGAATACCGGGCGTGATTCCGGCGAGTGAGGCGTGACTATGACGGATCCGATCCGTACAGGATTGTTCGGAGCCGTAGTCGATGGTTTCCAACGGGAGTTGGATGTCGATGAAGCCGAAGATGCCGGTGATCCAGCGCCCGCGCTCCCCACGGTCGGCGCCAATTGTCGAAGCTCTGGCTCCACAAATCCCTCGGGTGACCCTATCGGGTTTCGACTAGGAGACGTCATAGGCGCTGGTGAAATCGTCGGCTTGACAGGGGGGCGAGATTTACCCAGGTTCGGGGCCCTCGTAGAGGTAAAACCCTTACTCCTGCCTTCTGTCGATCTGTATTAGATGATTAGATCGGTTACAGGATGCTCGAATCGAGGGAGATCTCGAGTTTCAAGGCTTTTGTGGTCGTGCGGTATTACTTGGTCCTCTCCTTGGGGGCTCTCCTGGCTTTATATAGATAGCCAGGTCTCGAGTTCGACCCGGAGAGGACACAAACCCTAGCTTAGGTCGGTTTACAAGTTCCCTAACTTAACCCGCAAGTTGATGCGGGTGGGCTTCTCATGGGCCTTCTAGAATACTCCAAGGGCGCCTCCTGTTGGGCCTTGACCAGAAGGCTTGAGAGGGGGTGTCCTTACTCGCAGGGTCCAGGATCCATGCCTTCGTCAGCGATAACCCTGATTGGAAGCTCATTTGGCAATGCCCTGTGCCCCCTAAAATCAGAATTTTTGCTTGGAAGTTGGCTCAGAATGCATTAGCCACACAGGAAAACATGTGTAACAGGAAAATGGTGAGGTTTGCAACATGCGTAATTTGCGGCCTTGATGATGAGAATACATTTCATGCCATGTGTGCCTGCCCTCATGCGGCTGCACTATGGCAGGCTATGCGCAAGGTTTGGGATCTGCCAAGAGAGGGGGCAATGTTCAGGTCTAACCCGGACTGGTTTATGCACACTATGAAAACTCTGAATGTAACCCAGTGTGCCATGTTCCTGATGACCTTGTGGAGAGTGTGGCATAACCATAATGAATTAACTCACCAAAAGAAGCCAGCCCCGGTTGAGAGCTCAAAGAGATTCCTGATGAGCTACCTGGAGTCACTAATGCTGATCCGACAACATGACGTGGTTGATGTGCGGAAAGGTAAACAAAATGTGTCTGTTGTGCAGGCCTTTAATCGAGAGAAACACCGTGATGATGGACGTCAGAAGGTCAAGCATAAATGGCAACCGCCTGACGAGGACTCGGATAAACTGAACGTGGATGGCGCCTTCAGTCTGGACGGACGTGCAGGAGCTGGCATGATACTTAGGAATTGGCGAGGGGAACTAATTGTCGCTGCGTCCAGACAGCTCCAGCACTGTGAGGATGCGCTTGAAGCTGAGCTTGCTGCCATAGATGAAGGGCTTGACCTTGCTCTGTCCTGGTCGATGAAGCCCATCACCATTGAGTCAGACTGTGCAGAGGCGATCAAGCTCTTAATGGGAAGCTATCCGAATTTTTCACGCCATGCAATGCGGATCAGTTCCGTCAGAGAGAGAATGAAAGAAAGAGAAATTAGGATGAGCAAGGTGAGCCGTGAGGCAAACTTTGCTAGTCATGGCTTAGCAAGAATGGGAAGGGTAGAAGGTTTAACTGCAGTATGGCTGCATGATGTACCTAGAGAAATCGCTGAGGCGATGAGGTCAGATGGTACCTACCCTGAGCATTAAGTTGTGCTCTCTTTCATTGCAAAAAAAAAAAAAAAAAAAAATTGCCGGTTGTCACAACATGGTGTAACAACTAACAAAAACCAATTTGCGCGGCCGAGAACATCGTGCGACGAGTCGGTGACTACTGATTACTCTCGTTTTCCTTTTTTTTTAGTGACGGTGACTTTTCCCGTTTTTTTTTTTTTTTGTGAACTTCGGTGACTTTTCTCGTTAGCCTGCAGACTGGGACGCGGGCCCGAGGGATCCAGACCGGCCGTTGGGCCCCCGTTCTGCCCTCCATCGCCACCCAAACCCAAACTCCCGCACCCAATGACCCAAACTAAGATCAGATAAGCAAAGCAGTGCCACCTCGCCATCACCATGATGTCCCCGGCGACCACCGCCACGGCTACGGCTACGGCCGCCGCCTTCCTCTCCGCGGCGCCTGCCTCCTCATCTTCAAGCCACCGCCGGCGTAACCGTCTCCCCGCCATCTCCGCCTCCCTCTCTCCCGGTAAAATCATTCACTCCAGTACTAAGTCTCCCTCCCCACCATTTCCGCCCCAATCTGACCAGTACGCATCGCATCTCCAGAAGAGCCGCTGCTCATACGCGCGGCGAGGGGAGAGGACGGGCTGCCGCGGCCGCCGGCTTGGATGATGCGGCAGGCCGGGCGGTACATGGCGTCGTATCAGGCGCTGTCCAAGCGCCACCCCTCGTTCCGGGAGCGGTCAGAGACCACCGACCTCATCGTAGAAATCACGCTACAGCCGTGGCACGCCTTCGCACCTGACGGCGTCATCCTCTTTTCGGACATACTGACGCCGCTACCGGCCATTGGGGTGCCGTTCGATATCTCGGAATCCAAGGGCCCGGTGATCCAGTCGCCTGTGCGGACGGAGGAGCAGGTCAGGGAGCTCGTTCCCATAGATCTCGATAAGCTCCAGTTTGTCGGGGATTCGCTCAAGATTCTGCGCAACGAGGTAATGACTAATGCCGATACATTTGTGTGCTTAGATATGAAAAGTCGAAGTGCTGTTAATGTTTTGTGTCAATCAACTGGGATTGTTGGTTTGCGGTGCATTGTGCTTAGCTATATAGGTTTATCAAGCATCGTGAGAAGCTCTTGTAAAGGTAGCATAGGATTCAAGTAGTAGTCCGGTTTTGCGCCACGAAAATGCCACTATGGGATGAAATTGTTGGTTACTAGAGCTATTGTGGTGCAGTTATCATGTCTCATAGAAGAGGGTCTCATAAGAGAGTTTACTTTTGTAAGTGAACTAAAGCAGCTGTTATGATTCGGTTGGTCCAATAGCTGATGAAATAGTACACGTATTTGTCATCGACTAAAGTGATTTGGAACAGCGGCTGCATGGTTGACATCAAGTTCACAGTGTATATTCGGTAAAACCAAAACTGATGGTGCTGTTTATTAGCTTAAGGAGCATCTCTGCTAGCTTCAGGAGTAAATCCCAATAAGAAATAGTAACATGTAATGTGTGTATGGCAAAAGCCTGATACATTTTACGTAGCCAGTGTTGTGTGCCTCACAACCCACACTGTTGGGAATGTGAACTGAAGGCTACAAAGAAAGAAGACTATGGAACTTGCAACCTTGGGAACTTGTTTAGTTTCCCAGCATTTCGATGTTAGTTGGCAGGCTATGCCGCTGCCCTTTTTGGTGGTTCTAAACATTGATTGTGCATAGCATAGCTTTTACAATGCACTCTCCTCTCTTACAGCGTTTAAAATAAATGGTGATACTAATGGGGTTTGAAGTCTCTGATTCAATTCAAAATTTAAACCTTTCGGCAACTTGTAGTCAAACATCATGATGATATTTGTATATTACAACTTATGTTCATCACATCTTACACGATTTGTGTGTTCAGTGTTCTGTTTGATTGTAATGCACTCATCATCACATAATATTCTCATAAGCACCAACAAGCTGTTTTATAAGTATCAATTTGAGAAAAAGAATTGGACTGAATCTCCTTTATCTGTGCGTTTGCACTGGATTTTCTTCTGATGCTCATGCACTTATGTTTCCTCTTGTGCCCTATAGATTGATGGAAAAGCTGCTTTGCTAGGATTCGTGGGGGCCCCATGGACAATCGCAACTTATGTTGTTGAAGGGGGGATGACCAACACTTACACAAATATAAAGCGCATGTGCCACACAGCACCAAATGTCTTGAGGGGCCTTCTCTCTCACCTCGCAGAAGCAATATCTGACTATACCATTTACCAAGTAAACTCTGGTGCTCAATGTATACAAATATTTGATTCGTGGGGTGGGCAACTTCCACCTCACGTGTGGGAGCAATGGTCAAAACCATATATCAAACAGGTAGATGTTCCTTCCTTTTCTTGCTCTTATGTATTTCCTTATGACATGGTGGCTGGTGTTTCCAGTGTCCACCAGGTTGGAGCTGCAATGTAAAATACCGTTCGTCATTTAATTAATGATTGTTGGTGCTATTCTCCCGAGTTCATTTTATATATTGTAAAATACCGTTCGTTGTGTTTGTACTCAAACATTTCTGATATGAGCTGCTGCTTTTAACTTGTAACTGCTGGTATACTCTACGCTCTTTACGAAACCATATGGTTATGATTACAAGTTATTCTACAATCTGATAAGGAACACACAATGAGCATAGAAAGAATCGATATAAACGATCAGAAACCGTTTTCAGGCCAGCAACATGTTCTTATATACATGCATTTGGATACTGTATTGTGCTTGACTTTACATATCTGCAAGGTAGTAACCACCACTGGGGGATACTGTTGAGTTATCATGTTCATAAATAGTGATTTCTTTTAAGCCCTGTCACTTTAAAATTAATATCTAATGCAAACTAAAATGTTTAACTTCAACTTTTGAGTTCATAGCATAACCTGTTAAGTTAGCACGGGTTAAGAGTTTTGTTGATTATGCTCTTTAAATTTTTCATGAAACTATTTCATTGGCAGATTGTGGCCAAGATTAAGAAAGAATGCCCTCATGTACCACTTGTGCTGTATATAAATGGAAATGGAGGCTTGCTCGAGCGCATGAAGGACATAGGAGTTGATGTTATTGGGCTTGACTGGACAGTGGATATGGCCGATGGAAGGAGGCGCGTTGGTGATGGACTCAGTGTACAAGGGAATGTGGACCCAGCATATCTATTTTCCCCATTACCAGTTTTGACTGAAGAAATCCATAGGTTAGTCAAAACTTCGTCATGCACTTATTTTTGTTCTTTCAATGTTTTTATAGATACACATGAACAATTCATCAACGAGGCTCCCAAACTTCTTTATCTGCATTATATATTTGTCATCATAATTCATGTTACGTCTTCAGATCATTGAGACAGTGACCTTCTTTACTGTTAAGGCCTTAGTTCATCTCAATTCAACTGTGCAGCTTGTGAGTGCAACTGATTTCATTTCTAAAGCATTCCTTCAATTGGATACCAAATAAGTTGTCTGCGTTCTGCAGTGTTCATCTATTAATTGACTTCCAAATTCCAACTTTAGTTGTCGAAACAGTAGATAGATGATCACATCACATGGTCTTAGGTTGATTCAGTCTCTATTGGCAGGGGTACAATAGTTACAAGGGCTACAATTTTAGGTCCTTAGAGTTTGCATATGTCATCGGGCTTTGTATCAGCTGATGCACAATTATCTAACTGGGCTTTACATGCACTCATTATTTTCGGAATATATTTCTAAGTACCGCTTCCCCTCATTTTATACTCTGTAGGGTTGTGAAATCAGCTGGTCCGAAAGGCCATATACTGAACTTGGGCCATGGTGTTCTTCAAAAAACACCGGAAGAAGCTGTAGCGCATTTCTTTGATGTCACAAGGAGCTTGAGATATGACACCCTTTTCCAGGGTCATGTTACTGAAGAACTGCAACCTGTTGCCTGATGACGGCCAATAACGTTGCAATATTTTCATGTAGTCTTACTACTGTCCTCGGCTCAACACCTTCTACATTCTTAGAGCCATTCCCTTCTGCTGGAGCTGTTCCTTATAGAGAGATACCATGGCCAATTCAATTCAATTTTGTTCACTATGTATCTTGTATTTCACTCGTTCTTCTACTCAGTAAAGAAAAAAGCATGCCACCTGCTTTTAGGAGAGGGAGCTAGCTCTCGATCGTTCCGGTTAGAATGGACATGTTACAGGTATTGCAGTTCATATTTTGTTTTCTTTTGTGCATGTAAATGAGCAATTGAGCATCATATTTTAGGTGCCATGATCTGGACTGGTGCTAATATTTCAACCTACCAGGCTACAATGCTTTAAATTGAATCTGTGCGTAGACCCATTTTGGAAATTATTTGTTGCGGTGTCAGTTGGCCCATGTGCTGACATGCTGTCGAGGTTTTAACATATCACATACGGAGTACTTCTCTTTGTGGCCATCTGTCTGGGCGAAAAATGATGGTCCAGCCACAAATATTTACCACCCTTCCAAAAAAATAAAATTGCATCATGTATAGCTATATACGGAGTATAACTCACTGAAATGTTGTACGGTGTCCGGAATTTTTTCGCGCGGCTATCATGACTGGATCTGCCTGCGTGGAGTAGGCACACGAGCAGTCTAAGAGCAAAAAATGTCGGCAACTTTGTGATGTCTTGATCAGTCAGGCTGAGACACGAGTGTCTTTTCTGACACAGCACAATGGACCGTATGATGTTGATCCGGGTGGGGCCCTGGCCTGCTCCATTCACTGTAGAAGCTTTCCAACCTTACATTACAGCGCAAGAAATGGTCTCGGTGCAAATGTGCAATGATGGATGGTGCTCGTGTTGTTGCGAATTACTTTCCATTGGTTCGACTCGAGTGGTAGCATTTTCACCGAACTGATTGTTTATGATGGAGTACTAAATGATGTAGACATCTCTGCACGATTGGAGTGCGACGATTAAATCGTTTGGTTGCTTGATTGCAAAGCGAGCTGACCGGATTCGTGGCCCGTGATTAGGGGATTTAGTACATCAGTAGATATGATAGGTCATGACCAACCTCTAGTTTTGATTGGAATGCCCGGTTAAAGAAAACAAGACAAACAATGATAGTTTTCAGCTCCCTTTAACCAAGTTCAATACTAGAGCCAACGGTTGGCTATAAGAAATTATCATATCATTTCATTTAGAGTCATAGTTAGCTATAAAATGTGTGACTTTACTAAGACATGACTTAACTCCTACCCTCGCAAAGTTCTTAGAGCATCTCCGGCCGCCCCCTCGAGAGCCCCTCATGCCGCTTATTTTTCGTTGGCGCAACGATTTTCGCGCAGTCGGGCCCCTGAAGTCCAAATAGCTGGCGCCCCTCATGGCATCAGTCTTTAACTCACCACGACAGTTGGCGCCCATCGTGGGGCCAGCAGCGGCGCTGGCTGGGGTTTCTATCCAGACGGGATCTCTTCTACGTTCGGGCGAGCGCGTGGTATGTGGCCTTGTCCATAGATTCGGCTCCCTCGACTTCGTCACCGACAACGCCGGTGATTTCGGTGGCAGGCCTGTGCCCGCAGGCGGCTCTGTCATCAGTTTCGGTGCGCATTTGGTATACGTCGCCCCCGCGGTCATCCGCGAGTACCCCGAGGTGCTGCTCGTTGCTGAAGATCCTCCTGCCGTTCTCGCCGTCCGCGGTCAGCCTATCGATCGCCTCGTGGGCAGCGTGGAGGCCATGATGACCGGACCGGCTCCTGCAGGCGAGAAGAGCGCAACCGATGTCGTCAAGACTGCTGGCAAGTCGACTCGGCCGGCTCACAAGCCAATGGAGAGAGATGTGAACCAACCTGGTTACAAGGCTCCCGCTATAACGACCCCAAGGCCACCTCCTTTCGCCGAGGTCATCGAGAAGCTGAGCATGCCAGTCACCGCGGATTCGGATCCGACGGAGGTGCGGTAGCAACTCGAGGAGCAGCGCAGGTCATTCTGCTGGAGGCTGTCGAGATGTCCAAAACCAGGCAAGAGTTCGATCTCGATATGTCCGAGTACAACAAAGCTCATGGTTTTACTCCTATTGTGAACAACCCTAGTCGGTTAGGTGTTGTGCGGAACCGAGGTCGTCAACTCGGTGCCGAGATATCTAGAGATGGTAGGGCTGCTAGCAAATCTGTTAGTGGCACCTCGGCTGGTAGGCCCAAGTATAGTTCTCCTGCTAAGAACCTTAGAGCTGCTGAGGCAGTTGCTGTCGAGTTGCCGCATTTGACCGGTGAAGCTCGCGTTAGGCAGCAAGATCGACTTAATGAGCTTGTTATTGAGGCAATCGGGCAAAATGAGGCTTTCCAGAAGGCGAATTCGGGTGCAGGTGCTTCTCAGGTTGTCCACTCTCATGGTGGGAAATCTGGGGGCCAAGCTTCTTCTCCCATATCGGTGGGGGTGAGCAAGCTCAAAGTGTGAACTCCGGGAAGGGCAAGCAGCTCCAGGTCTATGACCCGGCTGTCGCTGAAAAACAGTTAGCTGTACAGTGCCAGCCCGGGAAGGAACAAGTTGCTCAAGGGGGAGCATGCTGCCAACCGAGTTCAGGCAGCCGGGAACGACCGCAACCGAGATGGTCCTTCTCGGTAGCATGTGGTCAACCCGGCTCAACACCAACCCGGCGCGGGGTGCCAAGACCGATACAATGATGGCTACTCTGCAATGGAGAAAGCCGGGTATCCGAGATACGACCACCAAGCAGGTGCAGGTGCACTCGGCGCTTGAGTGGGGCCTCGAGTGCTGCAGCCGAGTGACGCAAGATACAAGTTTGACAGAATCTTTCTGTCAAAGGAGATGGAGGAGCAAGGCCCTCCAGGACCGCTTTGTTTCGGTCCCCGGATCATAAATGAGCCAGCTGTGTCCAAGTTCCAGCTGACAAGAGGAACAAAAACTTATGACGGCAGCACCAAGCCGGAACATTGGCTGAGCGACTATGTCACTGTCGTGCACATTGCCGGTGGTAACCGCCGTTGGACGGTGAGATATGTGCCTCAAATGTTGGAAGGCACAGTCAGGATCTGGCTGAACAACTTGCCGAGAGACAGCGTCAATTGCTGGCTTGACTTATCGGATGCCTTCATCAACAACTTCACCAGCACATGTCGAAGGCCGAACCGACCACAACAACTCTCTACATGCAAGCAGAGGGAAGAGGAGACCGATCGAGATTATCTTACTCGGTGGAGCACTTTGAGGAACACCTGTGAAGGTGTCAATGAGTCCCAGGCCATTGTTTGGTTTGCACAAGGGTTCCAATATGGCACCATGCTTTGGCAGAAGCTTCAGAGGGAGATGTCGAGTACTTTGGCCGAGACAATCAAGATCGCCGACATGTATGCTCTCGGGGATCCGACACAGCCTTTACTGGACTCGGTGGAAGGCATCACGGCAATGATGGTTCCGGGCACTCCAGGCGGAATGACCGCCCGGACTACCGGAACAAGAGGCGAGATGACAGGTCGGATATCCGCTATGGCTTGAACCATGTAGCCGTGGTTGATCTGGATCAACCTGATGCAGGAAGCAGCCAAAGTCAAAAGAACACTTGGCCTCATTATGGGCAAAACCAGAACTACAAGAAGCAGTGGGCAGACCAGAAGAAGCCCGGAGATGAACCGCAAAGGTTTGCCTTTGAAATGATGAGAGATGGACCGTGCAGCTACCACACTTGGCATCCGAGTAGGCCGGCTAACCAAACCTCCAGGCAGTGCAGCTAGTGGCATCGGATTAAGAGCGAGGGTTTTGGCCAATTGCCTCCGCCTCCACCTCTGCCGCTCTCGGACGCAAATGTTCAGCCCATCCGGGTAGCAGCTCCAAGGCCTGCAGAGAACCAGAGGAGGATCGAGAACGTAAACCAAGTGGCTCAGGGAGCCAACAACAACTACAGCAATGACAATCGCAACAACTACAACTACAACAATCGCAACAATAACTACGAAAACAACAACAATGCTGGCGGCAGAGGCCGAAATGATTACCAGGAGCACCACCAGAGCTACACGGTGTTCATCACCGATCCCGATGACAAGCAGATCTTGCGCAGGCGCGCAAAGGAAGTCAATGCAGTGATGCCGGCAGTGCCTGAGTACATGTACTGGTGCGAGCAAGAGATCGTGTCACATCCCAATTTTGGAATACCTGATAACACAGTTGTTTGCTAATTGCTTGACAATTAAACTTTGGTTGTGTTTGTTTAAGTGCAACTAAACCAACTAATTATATAAACTTACATGGCTAAGAAATGGAAAGCAAACTTAAAAAGATAGCAAAGCAGTAAACTAAAAATATTCAACATATTGTTCCAATGACCTTGGCAATATTTTCTAAAGTAAATATTGATCAAAGAGTTTTCCAAAAACTATCTTATGAATCTCATACTTGTTGAATATTATTCCAAGTTCTAAATTAAGAAAGAGGAAACACTAAATAAATTCCCTAAAAGATTATCAGAAAAAGAGGCATTCTTAAATGCTTCACCAAAATCTTATCAAATGTTTTTCCAACTTTGCAAGCTTAAAAACAAAAGTATTAGAGAGCATTGACTTGCCATCTCTAGTCACATAAATATTTTGGCAAAGCATTGGTAAAGAAAAGCCAAGTGCTTTATTAATTAGAATTTCCAAAGTTTCTAGAAACAGAAAACTAAAACAAGTTACTATCGGAAACTTTCTTCAAATGAGCTGAAATTAATACCATTGCTTCCTTATATCAAATAAGGAACACACACAAGAGGAGACCAAAAATTGAATCAATTAAAGTCCTGAAAACATGGTTTTTCTCCACAGCAACATTTGGAATTTTGAACAAGTTTGTTCTACAAACTTTTTCCAAATGCCATGAAATAAATAAAAAATGCTCTATATCATAAATAGGGATGAAAACCAAAAGGGCACAAGTTTTTGAATAATTTAAGTTGCCAAAAAACCCTGTTTTCTTGACAGCACCTTTTTGAAATTTGAACAAGTTTGTTCTATGAAGTAACTCTAAATGACTTGAATTTTATACCACATAAGGAACACACCAAATAAGGAATGCGTGAAAAAAATTATCATTTTTGGAAACTCCTAAGTAGGTTAATAAATTCAATGTCCATTTATGTAAGAATTCAAATTTGAACAACTTTGAATTATCAAGTTTATCCTTTTGAGCCAATTTTCACATATGTTGTGAATCTTAACTAATAAGAATTTTTGGAAAAAGTAATTTAATTTTAGAATTTGTTTTCCTAGTGAAAACATCTTTTTTCAGAAAGGACAGGGACCTTGTTGTAAATTGCTAGGGACCCAAATGTAATCCCAGTCATCATCTTCTACCTCTAGCCTCTCTGTAGATACAGAACACCTATGCCTTTGCTTCGAATGGAAGGAATCATTGGGGATAAGAGGCCCCCCATGTGCACCTCTGTGCCTCCTTGCTCCCTCTCTCTCCCCCCCCACTCGAGCTATCCTCTCTCTCTCAAAAAAGGCCCAAAACCGAAACCCTAGCCCTACACCTCGCCGTCGTTCCAGCCGGTAGAGAGCACGCCGCAGGTAGCCGTTAGCATCATCGTATCCGCCTCGTCGTGTTTACCCCGTGTGCGAGAGGAATCGAGGCGGGATGGCGCCAGGAGCCCGCGCCGTCCAATTTCGTCTTCGGGGCCGGCGAGCTCTGGCGAGCTATTCCCGCCGCCACGACCCTCGTCCGTCCTCTCCGAGTGGACCATCGCATCCACGGTGAGCAGGCGAACCCCCGCCGCCCTTTTCCCCTCTCCCTCTCCCCCTATTTTCCTCGCCGCGCCGTCCTCGTGTCCGGCCGCCGCCGCGTCGCCGTTGCCGCCGCTCTCCGGCGTGTCCCCGAAAACGAGACCGCCCGTTTTAGCTTCCCCTCGACGAGAGAAACTTTTGGATATGATTTAATCGCGAAATGGTGGCAGTTTGGC
Source organism: Alopecurus myosuroides (assembly GCA_028641055.1). Classification (NCBI taxonomy): domain Eukaryota; kingdom Viridiplantae; phylum Streptophyta; class Magnoliopsida; order Poales; family Poaceae; genus Alopecurus; species Alopecurus myosuroides. The sequence goes on from CM054058.1 coordinate 282,792,870, forward strand.
GCCGGATTTTAGCTCGCCGGAGGCGTCTCCCGCCGGCGATGACGCAGTGGTGACGTCGCGCTCACGTCAGCGCCTTGACCCCGCGCAGAACCAGTCAAACTGCGCGTGGGCCTCGCCTCTGCCGCGTGGCAGCCACCGTGGCCCCAGGCCCGCGAGTCAGTGGCATTGGGTGGATCTGCTCGCGGTGCTAGTAGATCCAGGCGGGCCCAAATAGTAGATCTGGCCCAACAACCCTAGTTTTCCATTTAAATTTCCACAAAAAGTATCTGTTTACTTTTGGCCTTAAAAACTAATCTAAAAGATGATTTTTACCAAACCAAAAATCACAGTGGTAAACAAACAAAATCTAAACCATATACATTTTGTAGATCTACATTTGGATGAATAGTTTTGAAATGAAAAATGATTTGGCAACAGGTACCAAAAACACCAAAATGAGCACCATTTTAAATCTACAACTCCAAATGAGGTGTATCCAATTGCATTGGAAAGACCTTGAAATTTCCTAACAGGAGCAATTAACCTTGATTCCAAATTCATTGTATTTTTGAAATGGCATGCAATTTGGTAAAACACCAGAGAGCACTTTGGTGATTTTTATAAAATTATTAAAAATGATTTTTTATGCAAACTCAATTGGGTGGTCTTGAATATGTTTAGGGCTATCCAAAACTAGCTGGGTTTAATTTTTAGAGCATCCTAGAAAATTTGGTGGACAGATCTTTAAATTGCTTATTTCTGCCATTTTGGCATTTTAGGAAATTAAATTGTGTGAATATATTTTTGTGTTGCAATGTTGTTTTCTAGCATGTAAAAGTTGTGTGAACTTGTTTTCTAAGTGTTACTTAACTATTTTAGCATGTTAGATTGTGTGGACTTGAGTGGAGAAGAAATAGAATTTATGTTGGTAGCATAAGTTTATTCTCTAGTTATTACTTGCATAGAATTTTTGATTGATTAATTTATGTGCAAGAACTTGGATTGTTGATTGAATCCAGTACCATGTTGGTACTTATTTTGTGTTGTTATCACCTCTTCTAGATTGCATTTGAGTTGGTAGAAAATCATGAGTAGTTTTGTCATGACTATGAGAATGTTATGGAAAAATTCCCTCATGTGTGGAATTTTTGACATAAGCATTTGTGGTTGTGTAGCCACATATTTTTGTGTTGTATTCATAGTACCAGTAGCATTTTGGTTATGTTTTTATGAGTACTTGAACCCTAGAGTTTTCACTTGTGTGAAAACAATAGCATGAGTAGCATCACCTTGCTTATTTTTGCATCCTATTATTTTCTACTAGTATGGTTATTGCACTAGATGCTAGTTTAGTCTTTTGTTAATTTTTAGCAAGTGTGACCAGAGGCCTTGTGACCTCTTAATGCTTTGTTATGCTAGTGGAACACCCACTGGTTTCATTGCATTTTTGGTGAAACATTATTTCCCCACACTAGATGTGTTTCTTTTATATGGTTCTATAACTAATGAGTGCCTAGTATGCTTTGGGAATTTTTAGTGCTAAATAAAAATGTGTATTCTTATGTTTACAAGTGGTTGTAATCATGTGTGGATTTCTAGGAAAAATACATTCTTGGAGTGTTGTTTGATTCCTCTAGTAATGCCCTTTTTATTACTACTAGTATGTAGGAGTTGCCCTGCAAATGGATGCATTGTTTTGCTAAATGGGATATTTTTGTTATAGCAAGTATAGATGTTTTTCACTCCTATTTTTATTACATGGACCCTCTGGTTGTATTTCAATTACTTGATTGAAATGCATCCATTGATTCTTCATGTTTGACTAGTACTAGTTTCCTTAGCAGTTTTTGTATTGAATTATTTTTCCTGCCAACTTGTGTTTGGTAGATATTTGTGTATCCTTGCATGAGGACACGTTTTCATTTCCCATTATGATAACATGGTTCCTTGTTTGCATTTTAGTACTTTACTTATTATGCTTGCTTGCATAGCAAACCCTTAGTAGAAGCATGTTTATAGGATTCCTCTTTTTTAGTCATTGTTTCTATTGTTCTCACTATGAGAATTGTGTGTTTTGTGATGAGTCTATTGCCTTGTTGCACTTGTGTAGGCTCACTGATTTGTAAAAGTAACTTTTGCAAATCATGTGTCTTATTTATTCTTGATGTGAATTTAGGCTTAGCAGATTAGCTACCTTTTTCTTTTTGTGGTTTGGTTGATAGACCCATTGCCATGATTAATTGTGCATGTTTTATATACTTTTAGTAGTCTCACCCTTGTGAAACTAAGTGTATTTTGGGTTTATTAATATCTTGGTATGAGAGTGGCACACCCACTGAATCCATGATATTAAGGTTGTGAGTTATTTTCCTCCAACCTTAAGCTGTCTTATTAAATGGCATTTCTGCCAAGTGTGTTTGTTTGATTGTTTGCCTCCATTAATAATTGTGTGATTGGTTACTATTAGTTTCCTTTCTGTATGTATTTTTATGCATTGTTGCTGCCTTGTTTGGTTCTGAATGTGTGTCCTTTATTCTCTTTACGACGTTAGAAAACGAAGGGGAAGGAAGTGCCGTGAAGCTCGGTTTCAAGTTCCAGTCACTCCAAAACCAGGGACACAAGGAGATACCAGGAAAGCCATCTTGATGCTTGCTGATACAATACTTATCATTATCTATCATGCATGTTTTACCTCTGAAGTTTTACCAAAACTTGATTATCAAAACTATTTTTGATGTGGAAATTACTACTATACTATATTATAGGTTACTATCATGCCAATAGTTAAACTTGGTAATACCAAGCCCATAAGCCACCATATGGTATTTATTACCATTGAATATGCTAGTCCCTAAGTGGACACCCTAAAATTGTGATTCTACAAAACAAAGGCTTTACGGAAAAACCCGGAGAAAAGGCGGATCCTTGTTCTCCGGAGGAATGTGGAAGTGGTAATTTTTGAGAAAGTGGTGTTTTCAAAAATGACACATAACCTAGTCTTCGTCGGACAACCTTTACCGTACTGCCACCCTACCCCAACATGGGCACGGGGCTTAACTGGAAGTTTGTCCTTGTTAGTGTGTGTTCTATCTCAAACGCTATAAGGTACGGAATCCCTTGAACCGATTGTTGTCAAGAGTTGAGACATAAAAAGTGTGGGATTAATTTTCCCTCCGGTCGCATCAGTTGAGGCATCCTGGCTTGGCGGGGATTAGCTCGGTGTCGGGGATGTGGTAAAACTCAACTGAGAGATAGGCATATACTAGCTTGAACATAGTGGATGGTTATGATCAGATACCTGATGTTTACATACTGTTGTTACAGTCCGTGATTGTTCACGGGAGGTGTACTGGATCTGGTGGATGTGTACACCTCTGCAGAGTACAAATTTTTCGAAGAAGCCGCGTCCTCGGATATGGACAGTTGAATGGCCATGTAGCTAGCATTGTGTCAATGTTTTCAAAAAGGAGTTTTGAAAAGGAATTTTGGAAAGGAAGTGTTGAACTTGTGAAGTTCGGAAAGGAATGGAAACTTATACCGTGGAGGTATCGTCGATGATGGAAAGCCAGATGGTTATACAAAACAAAATGTTTTGCAAAGAAAACTTTTCTACTCTAAGCAAGAATTCTGGAAACTGATTCCAAGAAGTTTTGCAAAGAGAAAATATTCTTTAACAAAACTTTACAAAACCTCTTGTACATGTGATATCTACAAGAGAAATGAAACTATATTATTTTTCTTCTGAAGTATCTTCTTCAACGAAGATACAGATAAACTTGACTGCAACTGTGGTGTCATCATATATGAACACCATTGGTAGTGAACCCTATTTATAGCCTACCTATTCCACCATATAAGCATATTTGCATGTTTGGTAAGTGACATGATGGATGTCTTGCTGAGTACATTCAAATGTACTCATTATGGTTTCGCCCCTGGTATCTACTTGCCAGACTTTGAGAAGGAGCCTCCAAAGGATATCTATGAAGAGAAGTACGGAGTTGACGGCTTTGCGAACTAGGATCGTCTCCGGGTCAGCAGCCTGTAGGTTAAGGCGTGACTTGGGCTCAACTACGTTGTGTTTTATTTGTCTTCCGCTGTGTTTGATAAGTTGCCTGCCCCATGTGGCAGTTGCGTTAAACTTGATCATGTGATCTTTTATGTAATACCTTTATGTATTCGTGTAATGGATGATGTATTTCTGTGTGCCAACTGTGTATGTTGTTCACGACTGATCTTTCTGGGATCGTGAATGTATGCATACGTAGGGTTTCAGACTGCCGGTATGGGGTCCTTACAGATCGTCTGGTCTCGGACGAATCATCCGAAGATCATGCCTAACCCGGTCAGTTATGCCTTAGTGCTGGACCCAATCTTCATTGGGCCCGAGATCAATGTGAAGTTCACCAAGGTGCTGATTGACAACGGGGGTAGCATCAACATTCTGTACCGAGATGCGATGGTGAAGCTCGGTATTACCGAGAACATGCTGCAACCGAGTCGGGCTACCTTCCACGGCATTGTGCCAGGAGTATCTTGTGCCCCTATCGGCAAGATCTGGATCGACGTGCTTTTCGGCACCCAAGAGAACTGCCGAACTGAATGCCTGCAGTTCGAGGTGGCTGATCTTCAGAGCCTCTATCATGCTCTAGTCGGAATAACAGCTCTGTCCAAGTTCATGGCCTCAACACACGCGGCCTATCTGAAGATGAAGCTCCCGGGTCCCTGATACGTCTCCAACGTATCTATAATTTATGATGTTCCATGCTGATATTATGACAATTGCTATATGTTTTCTCCCTTCTTTATAGCATTTTTACACGTTTTCTGGGACTAACCTATTAACAAGATGCCAAGTGCCAGTTCCCTGTTTGCTGCTGTTTTTTATTTCATAAAAGTTGTTCTGGAAATATTCTCGGAATCGGACCCCACGAATCCCGAAGTTCCTATTTTCCCCGGAAGCATCCAGAAGTCCCGAAGAGCCCCGGAGGGGGGGCACAGGGTGGCCACACCATAGGGAGGCGCAGGTCCCCCTGGCCGCGCCACTTGGTGGTGTGGGCCCCCTGGCATTGCCCTTTCGCCTATATAATCCCCCTGATGCAAACCCTAGGAGGATTGGCGAAATTCCACGAAACCTTCCGCAGCCGCTGTCATCGTGAACCCAAGTTTCGGGGGACAGATCTTTGTTCTCGCACCCTGCCGGGACGGGGAAGTGCCCCCGGAAGCCATCTCCATGGACTCCACCACCATCTCCATTCCCGTTGTTGTCTCCTATGATGAGGAGGGAGTAGTTCTCCCCCGAGGCTGAGGGCTCTACGGTAGCTATGTGGTTCATCTCTCTCTCCCATGGTGTGATCTATATGTGATCGTGAGCTTTGTAATCTAGTTGAATAAGTAGATGTTACTCTTGATCTTGTGCTACTCAAGTGTTTTATTAATATGAACTTTGGAGTCACCTTGTCCCACGGTGTGAAGGTGACAGTGTGCACATCGTGTGTGTCTCCTCTATGAATTGTGGTGTTTGTCTAGTACCTTCTAGGGCGCTCAAGTTGACAGTGTGGGGCTAACTAGACATGGGAATGTTTACTTTAAGGAATGTTTTTTGCAACCCTACGCAATGATTAGTGTTCGTTATCCAACCGGAGAGGGTTAAGAGTAGCATAGTGGAGAGAAGATATTTAGTTATTCAATTATGTGATCATTGTTGAGAGTGTCCGCTAGTGAAAGTAGGATCCCTAGGCCTTGTTTCCAAGCATTGAAACACTGTTTTTTTGCCTGTTCTGCTACATGTTTGCTTGCTTCCATATTTATTTCAGATTTCTATTATTACTTATAACCATCCATATTACTCGCATTTCACTATCTGTTCACCGAACTAGTGCACCTATATACCTGACAAGTATATTGGGTGTGTTGGGGACACAAGAGACTTCTTGTATCTTAATTGCAGGGTTGCTTGAGAGGGATATCTTTGACCTCTACCTCCCTGAGTTCGATAAACCTTGGGTGATCCACTTAAGGGAAACTTGTTGTTGTTCTACAAACCTCTGCACTTGAAGGCCTAACACTGTCTACAAGAATAGAAGCGTGCGTAGACATCAAGCTCTTTTCTGGCGCCGTTGCCGGGGAGGTAAGGTAAAAGGTACTCACATCCTCAGGTGTGAGTGCTCGGAGTTATTTCCTTTAGATTCTGCAATTTTATCTTTTTGTTTCTTGTTTTCACTAGTTAGGCTTATTTTTACTCACTTATTGTTTTTATTTTTTACTAATAGTCTTAATGGAAAACAACAAAAATATGAGAGAGCTTTATAATATTTATCTTGAGTTAGGATATGAAGTGTTTGAAGAGAAAATTAAAAAACCTATGGAACTTTATTTGCATGCTAGTGGCAATGTTATTAGTATGAATTCTTTGAACACTGTTATTGATAATGCTATGGAAAATTCTAAGCTTGGGAAGCTAGTTTTGATGAATATGATATTTTTAGTCCCCCAAGTTTTGAGGAGGAAATTTTCTTTGATGATACCTTGCCTCCAATATATGATGATTATAATGATTGTGGTATTCTAGTTCCACCTGTTTACAATGATGAATATGATATTTTCAGTCCACCTACTATTGAGGAAAAAATTAATTATGATTACAATATGCCTCCTATATTTAATATTTATGATGATGAGAATAATAATGATAGCTATTTTGTTGAATTTGCTCTCACTACTATTAATAAGAATGACTATGCTTATGTGGAGAGTATTAATTCATTTATGCATGTGGCTCATGATAAGAATGTTTTATGTGATAGTTATATTGTTAATTTTATTCATGATTCTAATGAAAGTAATTATGAGAGAGGGACACATGGTTTTATGCATCTCAACAATATTAAGTTTCCCCTCTTTATGTTGAAATTTTTGAAGTTGCACTTATTTTGTCTTCCTATGCTAGTCACTTTGTGCTTCGTTGATTTGTTTTTCTACAAGATTTTTTTTCATAGGAAGTGGGTTAGACTTAAATATGTTTTATATTTGCTTCTTGATGCTCTTTTATTGTGCTTCAACTCTTATTCTTACGTGAGCATCTTTTAAAAATCATTGTGCCTAGCTGAAAGGCATTAAAAGAATAGCGCTTGCGGGAGACAACCCGTTTTATTTCTCCGTTTTCAACCCGTTTTCCGTCGTTTATTTTTCTTTTATTTGCACCTGGGTGTTTTCTATTTCCTTAGCAACCCCGCTGTAACTTTTCTTTTGTGTATTTGTTGAGCCAAGTAAAGCCTCTAGTGGAAAGTTGAGACTATATTTCGGATTTTTGCGCATGAAACAGATTTCTGCAGTCCACTGTTAAAATCGTATAAAATCACAGAAAATTCAAAATGAGCTGAGTTTTTTTGTGCGTAATCCTGGTCTATATACGCAACTTTTCTTAGTTAACTACTTTTTTATTTGAGCAATAGAGGATTTTCGAAAAAAATCATCTTTACCTGCTGTTCTGTTTTGACAGATTTCTGCTAATAATTGCATTTGCCTCTTAATCTCTTTCTCTTGGTGTTCTTTTAGGAAAAAGAGTTTTAAAAGAAGCTGTGACAGTAGCTAATATGTTTATGAGCGTTAGGATTGTGTTGAAACTGAACCATGTGAATTTATTATTTCGATTTGCGCTAACGTTGCTAATGAAGATTGTGAGAAGTTTGGTGTGAAGGAAGTTTTCAAGGGTCAAGAGAAGAGGATGATATGATGTGATCAAGAAGAGTGAAAAGCCTAAGCTTGGGGATGCCCCGGTGGTACATCCCATCAAATTACAAGAAGACTCAAGCATCTAAGCTTGGGGATGCCCAAGGCATCCCCTTCTTCATCAACAATTTATCATGTCACTTCTTGTGAAACTATATTTTTATTCAGTCATATCTTATGTGCTTTACTTGGAGCGTATTTTTTTCAGTTTGTTTGGTTTTCTTCGCTTTAATAAATAGTTGGATCCTAGCATATTTGTTTGGGAGAGATACACGCTCCGCTTTTTCGTTAGAATACTCTTGTGCTTCACTTATATTTGTTGAGTATTCGTGCTTAGATATTTTAGTGCTTCCAGCTCTTGTTTTGCATGCATCCTATGTTCAGAGTTGTTAGATTTTGTAGTTAGGTGGTTCTCATATGTGTGTTTGCTTGGAAATATGAATGCTATTGTGATAGTTGGTATAGTGGAAAATATTGCATGGTCTTGTAGATCAGTAAACTGCTTCACTTGAATCATTGCTATTGTTTTGAGATATTAATTTGCTTAATGGATAAACGGGAAGGACTAGTAAGTAGAAATTTTTTAATGGTTGGTCTGAGAAACTTGAAGTTGTGCCACACTTAAATTATCAGGTGATAGAAACAATGGTATATGATTGCTACGAGTGATACATTTCTGATCGGCCTTTTGTTACGCGCTACGGTCGGGGTAGCCAACAGTGACTTGTCACTGCCACAGACCCACTTGGAGTGATTTGCATTATGCCTTGTAAAGATGATTTGCTTGCTGCAACCTTTTAACCCGTGAGTCTATGTTGCGGTTCCTGGCACTTCCACCATCCATATTTGCTAGCCTATTGGGTACTGTGCATTGCTGTAACGGCCGGGTTTTTTTTCCCAATAAATTTTTGTTGCTTGTTTGTCTTTTGCATCACATGGCATAGTGCATCATACTGCATCTAAAACTTGCAACAAATATTTTCAAATGCATCAAACCTTTTCCCTAACTTTCTGAAATTGTTTTGTTCTCTAAAAACTATTTTAATAACCCTTTAAAATTTTCTATTTCCTGGAAGTGTAAAACAGAAATTATAGAAGATGAAAAAAAAAACGTTTTGGTAAAGGCCCATGCCAGCCCGTTTTCGGCACAACCAAGCCAGCCCACCAACCCCTCTCCTTCCTCGTCCGTACAGCAACGAGGAGAGCGTGATCGCTCATGTCGCTGTCCACGACCCCTCCCGGTCCCCTCCTCCTCTTTCTCTACCCTCCTCTCCAGATCGCCAGGAACCCTAGCCCCCTTCCTCTTTTTCCTCCCCGCCGCCACCAGCTTCTTCTCCTCCCTCTTCTGTCCCTTCTTCCATCCCACCACTTCCACCGTACTCAGCCGGAGATGGGAGTTCATGGAACCGGGACTTTGGTCGCCGAGAAGGACAAGCAGTGAGGGGAATGGAACCGCCGCATCGTCGCCTTCGTCTATGCTGAAGACCAGGAGCTGAGGCTGCCCACGTCATCCCCGCCATGATCGTCTTCCTCCTCCGTCCATAACCCGCCTGCGAGAGGTTCGTGGCTGCCATCACGTCAACGGCACTTCGACCTCGTCTTAGAGCCTCTCGGTGAGCCTCCCGTCCCTTGGGACCCTTCTCTGCATCTTTCCCTTTGATCTGGGTGCTCTGCCTTCGAGCGACACCGTCGGCAGCTGCTGCTCGGTCACCGTACTTGCAACACTCTGCTTCTGTTCGTTAGTTTCGTCAGAAAACAGTTTCGCGGAAGGAAAGGATATCTAAACCCGACGCCTAGTTACATCACCAAATCCGATCTATCCTAGTGGCTTGCGCCCTGTCTATCTACCTGGAGGTCCAGAGATCAAGTTTGTTCTGTAGCAAGATCTCCTTTATTTGTTTTGTTGGTGTCCGAATCTGTCGAAGTCTGAACTTTGGTTCTTCAAAATTCAGTTAACCAGACCCTGCACTCTCTTGTTAGTCCGATCCTGGCTAAAGCACAAGCCCTGTTGGGAATCTAGTGGTAAGGCACCAGATCTGCACCCCCACACGAGGTCTTTTATTTTGTATCTGTTAAATCCTGGAGCCGAATGTCTGAACTTGTTTCTGTCTATCCCCGTCCAATATTCAGTAGCTTCGTCCTGCTATTTCATCTAGAGTCACAACCTTTTTGATGCATAAACCGTTTGTTGGCCCAGTGGCAGCAGCCTTTTTCCTTCACCCGTGAGATCCCAAGTTCAAGTCTCATGTGATGCCCTTTGTTTTGTTTCTGAATTTTTTTGTCGAAATTCAGTTACACGTCCTGGTCACATCTTGTTAGTCCAGAAGCGAAGTAAATCAGCAAGTAACGTCTGGTCTATTGGGTTGCCGCCAAATCTGCTACCTCACAGACCCAAGTTCAAATCCCATCCCCTTCTCTATCATATATTCTTTTGTCAATAATATGTCAATCTTGTTAATTCCATAACTCGTGTTTTATAATTCCAAACAACACAAACTTTATGTCTATTTTCATCAGAAAAATGCAAGGAACATTAATATGCCATCCATATTCATGTTTGCATCTTTTATCTTGCATTTTAGTAGTGTTATGCATGGTCACCTAAATAATTAAACATGGAATATGTTTGGGTACTTAATTTAAATTGTGCCCTATTCCATTTAATCTTGTGTAGCTCACCTATGAATTGTTTTGCATGTTAATCAACATTTAATTTGATGGTTAGATAAATAACTTGAACCATCTAATTAAATTGATCGGACTTCGGTTCCGCTTAAATTGGTTTAGTTGCATCTCGCATGTCATGCATCCATATCCTGATCATGCTGGATCTTTTGCCTTAGTAGTGAGTGTTGCATCTTTGGCTTCTTCTAGTGCTCTGCTTCTTCGCGGATAGGACGTTGAGATGATGTGAGCAACGACAAGTTCTGCTACCTCTACAAGCTGGATTCCAGGCAAGCTTTACTCACTTGCTACCTATGGCTGCCGTTCCTCACTTGTTACCGATTATTTCCGTTGTCTTTATTCTAGCCTTATTACTCGATGCTTGTGTCTCGATCCTATCATATGTTTACCTCGGAGCCATGATATAGCCTCATCCCCCACCTCCTATGACATGTTTGTTTCTTGTTTGCCGTGCGAGTCGTAGCGCATGATTAGGTTCTTTGGCGAGTTTGGTTCCTTGTCACCTCACTAGTATGATAGGTTGGGTCAACTTATTTTTTTAAAACGATCTTAACGGTTGGGGTAATAATAAATTTTGAATTCGAGTTAAGCCACCGGCGGGAGGCCCTTCGAGGCTTTTGGTCCCTCTGGTGTCGCCTTAGGAAAAGGTTCTTGTCCGTTGATCCAAGAATGAGCGCGCTAACCACATCGTGGGAGGAATGGGACTCCCCGCAACCTATTAGCCCCGCTGCAATCTTGTCCAGGATGCCACAACGTAGTTCGATCTTTCCATTTGGGTACGCACATCACCAGTTCTACAGGTACAATGGCAACAACGTTGAGGATGATGATGGTATGTTACCGATGTGCGTACAATTATATAGGTTTCCGCGGTATGACGTGGAGCGGACAGTTCCGGTCAGGTTTGATCCGTTTCGCGCGTAGGCGCAAACGGCTAGGTCCGCTTCGAAGCACCGCCCGGACTCTCGAGGCGGTCCCAACCTAGATAGGTGGCTACCTGGACTTGTTTGTGGTAAGGTGAAGTGTTGTGCCGGCAGTCTCTCTTGAGTATTGCTTTCCGTCTGCCGGTACCCCAAGTACTGACCCCATGATTCGGGGCTGTATTCACAATGCAGTCACAGGTTTGAAGTCTGACGACGTTAGCTTGGGAATCCCTCCGGCTTGGCCTGGGCAGGGATTGGACGCCATCGGTTATCTTCAGGACTCTTAGTCCAATTTGTATCTTATCCGTAGTCGGATACTCTTTGTTTTCCGTTGTTATTTGGATCTTTCTATTGTATAAGTTGTATTCTTGACTCGTTTGAGTCGTCTTGTATATATCTCTTCTGTTGTTGTTGTGGATTATTCGTGAACTGTTGTAATGGTATTAGAAATGACAACTCGGGATCAGATATTATGTGGATTCTGGCGGGAACGCTGAAATCCCCATAGTACCCGATCCAGGGGCGTCACTTTCTCACATTGAGAGTTGGTGCAAACTTCGTCAGTGCATCCAAATCCCGTGGGAGGACTTTGTTCTCCTACACATAATCTCATATATTCTTCCTCAAAACATCCACCATACCTACCTATCATGGCATTTCCATAGCCATTCCGAGATATATTGCTGCATAACATCCACCTCCATTATGTTACTTGATGATGAGCTTCATGGTTATTTATGCATACTGCTACACTGGCAGGAGCATGCAGTTGGATACATCATAGATATTCCATTATGAGTTATGAGTACTAAAAGTGTGATGATTCATTGTAATATAGGATGTTGCCCCTACTGGTGAGGATATATTAAAAAAAACAAAAAAGGGCCAAAGAGAGAGGGGGCGCATCACTATCCTTTATACCACACACGTGCTTCATGTTTAGCACCAATACTTCAGTTTGGAGAAAGTTTTCATATTATCATTCATTCATAACTATGTGGGGAACTTTACATTATAGAACTTGGCTTGTATATTCCAATGATGAGCCTCCTCAAATGAGCTCTAGGTATTCGTGAGCAAGCAAGTTGGATGCACCCCCACTAGTTCCATTGGAGAGCTTTCATACACTTATAGCTCTATGTGCATACTTTGTGTGGCAATCCATACTCCTTGCATAGCTTCGGTCGTAAGACTTTCTCTTGTCTAATGACCACTTTCAGCTTTGTGAGCCTTTCTTCCATTGACCTTCCAAACCCCCCATAATGTTCTCTTTGCCATAACATCCCGGTGCCAGGGACCAACACGGAACACTTGCTTGTTTTAAGTGCGCAAATAGTTTAAGAGTCAAGCATTGCATCGTGTTTGAAAGCTTGACTTGATCCTAACAGGGGTTGTGAAGATCGTTTGACGTGCATGATATTGTTGTTCTTGAAAGCTTAAATCGTCTCTAATAAACTTTGCACAGTTGATAATCTTTTAGTATTGACTCATTAAATTTGCTTCTTTCTTCTTATTTGTTTATGCATTACTTGTTGATATCAAATATAGATCACAACTTTAGTTCATTTGATCCTAGTTTACATGCTCTGCTTTACATATTATGATCAAGATTGTGTGGTAGCATGTCACTTCAGAAATTATTTTGTTTTATCGTTTACCTACTCGAGGACGAGTAGGAACTAAGCTTGGGGATGCTTGATACGTCTCCAACGTATCTATAATTTATGATGTTCCATGCTGATATTATGCCAATTGCTACATGTTTTCTCCCCTCCTTATAGCATTTTTACACGTTTTCCGAGACTAGCCTATTAACAAGATGCCAAGTGCCAGTTCCCTGTTTTTTGCTGTTTTTTTATTTTAGAAAACTTGTTCTGGAAATATTCTCGGAATTGGACCCCACGAATCCCGAAGTTCCTATTTTCCCCGGAAGCATCCAGAAGTCCCGAAGAGCCCCGGAGGGGGGCATAGGGTGGCCACCCCATAGGGTGGCGTGGGTCCCCCTGGCCGCGCCACCTGGTGGTGTGGGCCCCCTGGCCACCCCCTGACATCGCCCTTTAGCCTATATAATCTCCCTGATGCAAAAACCCTAGGAGGATCGGCGAAATTCCACGAAATCTTCTGCAGCCACCGTCATCGTCAACCCAAGTTTCGGGGGACAGATCTTTGTTCTGGCACCCTGCCGGGAGAGGGAAGTGCCCCCGGAAGCCATCTCCATCGACTCCACCGCCATCTCCATTGTCGTTGCTGTCTCCTATGATAAGGAGGGCGTAGTTCTCCCCTGAGGATGAGGGCTCTACGGTAGATCTGTGGTTCATCTCTCTCTCCCATGGTGTGATCTATATGTGATCGTGAGCTTTGTAATCTAGTTGAATAAGTAGATGTTACTCTTCATCTTGTGCTACTCAAGTGTTTTATTAATACGAACTTTGGAGTCACCTCGTCCCGCGGTGAAGGTGGCACTGTGCACATCGTGTGTGTCTCCTTTATGAATTGTGGTGTTTGTCTAGTACCTTCTAGGGCGCTCAAGTTGACAGTGTGGGGCTAACTAGACATGTTTACTTTAAGGAATGCTTTTTGCATCCCTACGCAATGATTAGTGTTTGTTATCCAACCGGAGAGGGTTAAGAGTAGCATAGTGAAGAGAAGATATTTAGTTATTCAATTATGTGATCATTGTTGAGAGTGTCCACTAGTGAAAGTAGGATCCCTAGGCCTGTTTTCCAAGCATTGAAACACTTTTTTCCGCCTGTTCTGCTACAGGTTTGCTTGCTGCCATATTTATTTCAGATTGCTATTATTACTTATAACCATCCATATTACTCGCATTTCACTATCTGTTCGCCGAACTAGTGCACCTATATACCTGACAAGTATATTGGGTGTGTTGGAAACACAAGAGACTTCTTGTATCTTAATTGCAGGGTTGCTTGAGAGGGATATCTTTGACCTCTACCTCACTGAGTTCGATAAACATTGAGTGATCCACTTAAGAGAAACTTGTTGCTGTTCTACAAACCTCTGCACTTGGAGGCCTAACACTGTCTACAAGAATAGAAGCGTGCGTAGACATCAAGCTCTTTTCTTGCGCCGTTGCCGGAGAGGTAAGGTAAAAGGTACTCACATCCTCGGGTGTGAGTGCTCGGAGTTATTTCCTTTAGATTCTGCAATTACCAGCGAGGTGATTTCCAACTCGAAGCAAAATTACCATCACTACCAGAAGATGACATATGGAGTCTATATGGCTGCCAAGAAGCTCAAACACTATTTCCAAGAGCATCCGATTATAGTGGTGAGTACTCCCCTGTATCGGAGATCATGGGAACAAGGATGCAAGTGGACAAGTAGCCAAATGGGCGATTGAGATAGCTTCTTACACCCTGATGTATGCGAGAAGAGAAGCCATCAAATCTCAAGCCCTCGCGGATTTCTTTGTTGATTGAGCCGAGATGCAATATGAGCGTCCGCTGCCGGAAACAAATTATTGGCGAATGCATTTTGATGGCTCCATGGTGAAAGAAGGTCTCGGTGCCGGTGTTGTGCTCACGTCACCCAAGCATGATCGACTCAAGTATGTCCTGCAGATCCATTTTGCAGCATCCAACAATATGGCCGAGTACGAGGCTTTAGTCCATGGACTAAAAGTGGCCAAGGAAATTGGTGTTCGCTGAATAATATGCTATGGTGACTCGGACTTAGTGGTTCAACATGCCTCGGGGACTTGGGACGCGTTGGATGCCAACATGGCATCATATCGGTTCCTTGTCCAGAACATCTCGGGTTTCTTTGACGGATGTGAGTTCCACCATATCCACCGAGCTGAAAATGATGCTACTGATGCTCTATCAAAGTTGGGATCGTCTCGGCAATCCATCCCGGCAGGAATTGCATTGGAGCATCTCAGGAAGCCTTCCATCAAACCATCTCCCGAGTCGGTTTCAATCTTTGTCCCCGCTAGGCCAGAATTAGAAGTTGTTCCAATGGAGATTGATGCGGGGTGCGTCAAGGAGAACTCGGGGACTGCCTCCTTCATCTCGGGGACTGCCTCGTAGAACCCGGGGACTCGTTCCTATCTCAGAGCAGGTCATGTCGGCTAATCCAATGGAGGTCGATGAGCCCATGTTTCCTACTCGGCCGATACCGAGTTGGGCCCAGCCCATAATGTCGCATTTGGCGGATGGTACTTTACCGAGTGATGAGATCACGACCAGGCAAATACAGGGAAGATCCAAAGGCTACACCATCATCAACAAATAATGACACAAGAGAAGTACCACAGGCGTGCTCCAGCGCTGTGTTGAGCCAGAAGAGGGAGAAGAGATTCTCCGAGAGATACATCAGGGGAAATGCGGGCACCACGCCTCATCTCGGGCTCTAGTCAAGAAAGCTTTTCAGCATGGCTTATTTTGGCTCACTGCCTTGTAGCAAGCAGAAGATCTAGTAAGAAAGTGCAATGGGTGCCAGAGGTATGCTACCAAGATACATATGCCAGCTTCCGAGGTAAAGACTATTCCTATCTTTGCAGTATGGTTTTTGGACATGGTGGAGCCCTTCAAGCCAGCTCGGGGCAACGTGACTCATATCCTGGTCATGGTTGACAAGTTTACCAAGTGGATTGAGGTGAAGTCAATCCGGAAGTGTGATGGGCACACATCTGTGACCTTTCTGAAGGATATCATATGGCTACCCGCATGGGGTCATCTCAGATAATGGAACAAATTTCGATGAGGGAGCTTTTGCTCGGTTCTACAAGGAGAAGAGGATCCAACTGGACAATGCGTCAGTCGCGCATGCAGAATCAAATGGGCAAGTTGAAAGAGCCAATGGCATGGTCCTGTCCGGAACCCCAACGCCACTCTCAAGTTACATACGATTTCGTTTATTTTGTTTCCTACCGTCTAGGCACGAACGTGGTCAGAGGCTGATATGTCATTTTTTCCGTTCCGTATCCTGATAAAAATGATGTCCCAATCGTTTCCTAAGACAAAGAGATGAATTACTACCTAGCTTGTCGTTCCGTATCCTGATTTTTTTTTTTTGAGAATTTTTGTATCCTGGTAGGTGGAGTGCTCGCTAACTCTTTCCTTGATCTCACGTACACACATAGCGCAAGGCCCAACAAAGCCCTACCTATCCGTCTGGATAGGAAATTCCAGCCGGAACTTTCTAGGACTTCTGTATATGTTTTAGCTATGCTCTTATAAAAAAAATATACTCATGAATTGACAAGAAAATGCGTATGGAGAACTGATTCCTATAAGCGTGATGCATCTCTCAGAAAGTTCTAGTAAAAAAATGTCGATGTGGACAGTGATTATTTCTAACGGGTAAAAAAATCAATGCAAAATATTTCATATTTGGGCTATTTAAAAATGTCAAACTTCTAGATATGAGTTGGTGAACATTACAAAATTAGCAAGGTTTCATACTTGTCAGGATTTGTCAATTTTATGAAGGCCGGAATACAAACTATTCTCGGCCGGAAGACAGGAGCTTGAGATCATGCAGAACCACGCTCGTCTCCAATTTGCCTTGCCACTGTCTGCCTCGATTGATCAAGCCATTACAGCGAACCCCAGGTTGTTGGCTGGATGAGCTACCAGCGGTGTTTTGGAGTCTAACGACTACCCCTAACCGATATACCAGATACACACCATCCTTCCTGGTATATGGAGCAGAGCCCGTGTTGCCCACCGACATTGAGCATGACTCACCAAGAGTGACTCTCTATACAGAGGCAGATGCAAGAGAAGCCCGAGAAGATGATGTTGATTTGCTAGAAGAAGCAAGAGTGTTAACTCTGTCGAGATCAGCTGTATATCAACAAAATCTGAGATGCTATCATAGCCGGAAAATAAGCCCAAGGGTATATTCGGAGAAGGAGATTTAGTGCTTGGGATGGTGCAACGCACAGACGGGGTGCAAAAACTTTCCCCACCATGGGAAGGGCCGTTCATGCTCAGCAAGGCTCTGCACAATGATTCATACTCACTGATGCACGGAAACCACAGAAGAACAAGATGGACAAGTCCGGAGAGGAAACTAAGCGCCCCTGGAATGTAGCTCTACTCTGTCGTTTTCATTCCTAAAAATGCATTGTATGTATCTCCTTACCTAGTTGAATCTATGTCGGCACCCCGAGAACGAACTCGGGGACTGACTGTGCCTAACTTGTTCTGTGTACTTGCTTCTTGCTTTTTGTATGTCGGTTAATCATTTCGGCATTTCATGTGTAAGTTTAGTAGTGTGCTTAAACTTAAGGGCCAACTCTCCGACTTCGCTGTTGTCCAAAACCCGGCTTCATGGCAAGCGAGAGAACAAGCCAAGGGTCAATGATCACATGAAAAACTACTAAGGAAAGAAAGAGTTAATCAACCGACATAAGTTGTTATTTCTTCCGTTTTTGGCTAAGTGTTGGGCAGTTTTAATTGCTATCTTAGAGTTCTGAATATTATACACTCGGTTTTCGAAATCTCGTGACTCGACTGTAAAAAAAGCCATAAGTGGTAGGCAAGAGCAGAGAAGAAAAAAGCTGAGTGGATAAGAAAACGAACTCGGGGACTAGAATTAAAGCAATCCGGCATTCAGCCAGTCTTGCACAAACATAAATAAAAGCAGAGTGGCAAACGATAAAAGTATTTCTTACAACTGCACCCGACATATCGGGGATCTGATGAATTTAAAAAGTATCCGATAAAGGTTTAGGCCGTGACCAGAGGAGTGGAGTCCGTGTTAGTCCCCGCTGGGTTGCTGGACTCGGCGGCAGGCTCGGAGGCGACCGTCTCGGCGGCAAGCTCGGAGGCGACCGTATCGGTGGCAGGCGCGGAAGCGACCGTCTCGGTGGCAGGCTCAGAAGTGGCCATCTCGGTGGTGGCGATCTCGGCGGCTGGAGTGGTAGCCATCTCGGTGATTATGGTCGGGTCGTTCTCGGCCTCGATCACCTCGACGACCTCCTTGCAGTCATAATCCTTCTCATCTTCTTCTTCGATGTCGTCGCCCTCCTCGCCCTCATCCTCGTCTTCGTCCTCGCTCTCGGTGTCGGTCTCGGTGGGACCGTCCACGAACTCCTTGGTGTCGGCGTAGGAGGCAAGCCGATGCGCTGTTTCCTGGCGAGCCCGAACTAGATCTTCTTGAGTGGATCATTTGGACTTGGTCAGCATGGTCTTGAAGGCGTTGAGATCGATGGACTCGTACCAGGACAAGACAAATTGCATCGTCTCGTCTGCGCCAGCCCGAGCTGCAGAAGCGTGCCACTCCTTGAGGCGGGCCTTGAGTTGATCCAGGCACTTGGCCAACTCGTCAATGGTCTTGGGGTGGTCCTTACCCGGCCAGAAGTACTCGTAGGCCCGAAGCGCACTTGAAAGGAGGCTGGCTCCAACAGATCTGAGGGGCATAACTCAGGCTTTGATGGCCTCAACATGATCTTCAATGGTGTCTCCCTCCGAGACAACATACCCAGCTTCTTCTCTTCTCTTCTTGGCCTTCTCAACGGCCTGTACGGCGCTAGCTTCCAGATCGGGAAATACTCCTGTGAGATAGGTTGTCTGGGTTAAGTCAAGATCAGTTCGGCAGGTGAAATCAAGAATTAGAGGAAACAGAGAAAGAATGAGACTTACTTTATAGCTCCAGGTTGAGTGCAGAGAGCCTGGAGAGCCACCTATCAGCGTTCGAGTGGCACTTGTCTAGCAGGGTGCGTGAAGAGCTCACCATGGACCCGAGCTCGGTATTCCGGTCCTTGAGGTCCTTGATCTCCCCATCCTGGCGGGCTTTCTCGGCAGCGGCATCCTTCTCCAGCTCGGACTTGGCCTTCTCGGCCTCCTCCTTCTGCCTATGCATCTTGACCAGTGCTAGCTGCAGCCGAGACACCTCGGCCTTCTTAGTTTGGAGCTCATCTTTGTACTTGGCCTCGCAGTCAGTGAGCTGCATCTGCGTCTCGACCAGAGTGATACAATCTTGATGCTTTTCAGCAAAGAGTTTGTGTGCAGCTGCACGAAAAACAGTCCGGTTGGCAATCAATGAAAGTCATGGAAGCAAAACGAGAGAAAAGCAAAAGGATTAGTCTCAAGGGCTGAGATCTTGCTCTGTGCAGACTCGGCAAGGGTGGTGCAGTCTTGATGCTTCTCGGCAAATATCTTATGATCATCTGCATTGAGATATCAGAGTTAGCCAGCGAAAAAAGAGCACAAACACAAAACGTGAGATAGGGAACGAGGCACTCACTTTCCAGAGAAGAAATCTTGGTGATGGAATCCATCAGCTGCTGCTCCAAGATGGCTGTTGAGAATAAAAGGAACACAAGTTAGAAAATCGATGCAGTAAAAAGCATACTCGGTATCTCGGTTTTCTGAATGTTAACTTTGCCTCCCAATTGCTCCTGGATGCGAAGGTTGTGATTGGTGAGGTCCCGGCGGGCCTAGAGAAACTTTTGGTACAGCTTGGCATGGGTTTCGGTGCAAACGTGAGAAGAAACAAAGAAATAATTAGTTGGAAGATTCGATCTGAGTAAACTTTAACTCGGTCAAGTGATGTCTATTCGGCCCAAATCTCCGAGACTGGATATATGTATTGATCTCGAATTCACAATTTGCAATCTCGGAAAAACCGGAAAGAAAGGAAGTTACTTACCCGAGAAATGATCTCGGCGTCTTCAGCGGCACTGCGCAAGCAGTACATCTTGTGCGCGAGCGTGCAGCTGGAGGCCACAACCACCATCGATATTGGGCCAACATCGGACTGATTCCAGTCTTGGCGGTAGTGGTCCATCGGGCCCAATCTCTTCCCGGCATGGACCTCATCGATATACCCGACCCGGTCTAGACTTGCTTCCAGGTCCTGCTGAAGCGCTCCGAGTCCCTGATACTGCACCATCTGATTGTCCGAGCTGATCGCTAGAGTGCCGGATTTTGGCTGCCCCAACACAGATTTCTTGTAAGGCAGATAGGCTTTCTTGGACCGAGGGACCAATGGCAGCTTCACAAGGGAAGGTTGCTTCCCCTCTGGGATTTTCTGTGAGCTACCCTCTCTACCCGTGGTTGCTTGCGAGGGTGCATACTGGACTACTGAGCGCTGCCAAGTGCGAGGAGGAGTTGCTGTTGGACCGCGTGCTGGAGTTGGTGTCGGGCCTGTTCGTGTTGCTGCTGTTGCTGTTGCTACTGGGAGAGTTTGTAGTTGTTGGTGTTGCAGCTGCTGTTGCGACTGGGGTCGCAGAGGGTGCTGTTGTTGCTGTTCTCGGTGGTGTTGGTGGTGTTGTTGCTGCTGCTGGTGGGGCTTATTGCTGCACTACGTCATCTTGCTGCTGCTGCTGTGGCTGTTGCTCGGTGGCCGGCTCCGGGCATTCCAGAGCCTCATTGTTTTCCATCTCGGCGCCCATGTCGCCGGCACCGAGATCTTGGTCTTCCCTCTTCGAGATCTACATCTCGGAGATTTCCGTGGCGTGGGCTTCTGTGTCCTCGGCGTCGAGGTCGACATAGCCACTCTCATTTGGAACCTCGATCACCTGAGGTGTCCTGATACTCGGTCTCCCCGAGGCAGAGCGCTTCGGGGTCATGGTGAACTTGGGAATCTCGGTAATCTCAATGCCAATTGGATTACTGCAGGAGAAGAAAAGCAGAGAAGTAAAGAAAATGCAAACATAAAGCACCTCGGGCAGAAAAGCAAAAGAGCAAAGGAAATGCAAAAATAAAGCATCTCGGAACTGACTTACCCATCCGACATGGGTCGCTTGGGTTTTCGGCTGGTCGTGGTCTTGACCCCAGGCTTCTTATGCCTCTTGGGCGGAGGAGCGACTGCGCCGCTTCCGGACCTCTTTCTCGCTTCCACGGGGGTGACCATGGCTACAGGCCTCGCATCTAGCACCTGCTCTCCTGGGTCAACTGAGAGCGAGGGCAGAGGATACGCAAATAAGACCAAGGAGGGGTCAGGTACCTCTAAAAGAACGCAATCATCATCATCTTCGTCGTCCTCGGACCAGTCTCGGAGGAGGATGGAACTCAGAACTTACCGGCTTGGGCGGCGAGAACGGCATCCGGGATGGGGAGATTGTCCTGATCATCGTACTCCTTTACGCCGCCCTCGGTCCAGTCCTCTCCCCTGTTGTCCGAGGGGATCTCGCTGTCTTCTTCTTTCTGGCGGGTAAAGAGTTGCACATGAGAAACACAAAGCATAAGTTTCAAGGTTGGGTGATCTCGGTTAATACTGAGATGAAGTTAACTCGGTTGCACATGCAAAACACAAAGCATAAAGTTTCAAAATTGGGTGATCTCGGAAAATACCAAGATGAAAGTAACTCGGTTGAGTATTAGATACTTACTCGGGGCGCCAGCTTCTCTCTGCTATAGGGCTCGATCCACCAAGCCCAATCTTCCACGAGGCTAGTCTTGGCGATGGACTTGTCCCAGGTAACCACTTCCTTCTTGGTGGTCTCGAAGGTGGTGGTGCGTGTGCGATCTCGGGGTCCGCCCATGAAGCACATTTTGTGGGTTCTGCATTGGAGTGGCAGAACCCGACGGTTAACCCAAGTGGCGAGTAGGTCATCACCTTGGAGTCCGTTTAGAGTGAGTTGCTGAAGCCGGTTGTGGACGGTGTTCACCTCGGGGACAACCTTCTTTGGATTATACCCCGAGTTCACCATCTCGGTAGGAGGCTCAATGTGGAAAGCGGGAAGCGCGATGAGATCCTCCTTGGGGGGACTCTTCACGTAGAAGAATCCCCGCTGCCACTTTGGGCAGGACTCGAGACCCTGAACTCGGGGGAACTTGGATCTCGCCCAAGGGACCACCATCGCAGTGCCGCACCGCGTCATGCGTTTCGGGGCATTTGGATTTATGGTGTTGGGAAGAACTTGTTTGCGAAAGTGGAAGTATTTGCTCCAGATGTCTACGATGGGAAGGACGCCGAGATAGGCCTTCGAGAAGGCGACAAAGGAGGAGATAATTGTGATTGCGTTTGCAGGAAGGTGGTGAGGCTGAAGGCCGAAATGGCGAAGAAATTTATGCATGAAGTTAGAGACAGGAAGACCAAACCCGCGCATGAAGTGGTCGAGGAAGACCACGTATTCGCCTTCTTGGGGCTCAGGCTCGATTTCGGCGCCTGGAACTCGGCAGATCACCCCTGCCGGGATGCGGCGCGTGTCTAGCAGCCACTAGATGTCGTCCTCGTCCACCTCGGATCCGACCCACGCTCCGCGCGTGGACGCGGGTCCCTCGAGCTCAATTTCTTCGACGGGATCAAGCTCCATCTTGCTGTGCGGAGATCTTGGCGCCTCCGAGATGCTCGCGGGCGTGAGGGGGTGCTCAGGGAGTAGAGGATGGAGGAGCGCGGCGGCGACGCAGAAGATGAACGTCGTGGCGCGCTGGCCGTGGCGGAAGACTAGGAGATGCGGTGGCGCGAGGAAGAAGATGCGGTGTCACGTTGGCGCGTAGATCCGCGGCGCTCGGTGAAGAACTTGGGCGCAGCGGCGTTCCGGTGAGTGGCGTCGCGCGGGAGCGCGACGGCGTCCTCGGGAGCACGGCGGCGTTCGTCGGTGTGAGGTGGATCAGTGGGCTCTGTGCACGCGAGCGGTGGAGAGGGAAGAAGAATGGGGCAAATGGAGAAGGTAAAGATACGGAGGGGCAGGCGCGGGTATTTATACCCCGGAGCGCAATAATTGTCCGGATCTATCCTGGCTAGAAACATGCGAGCGTGGTGTTTATCTCGCCAGGAGAAACGCACAAGGCGGATTTACCGCGCGTAACCGGCGCAGTTAATCCCACGTTCCCCACGGCGTGCACCCAAGTACGGTGTAACTGACGCGACGACGGGTGGGCCCCCACACAGGATAGGGCGTGGGCGTGGTGCGTGCGCTGCACCGCGTGAAAATCGAGGGGTCGTGGGCAGCGGTTCTGCTCCACGTGGTGTACCCACGACACAAAGAAAATGAGGCGACTCCGCCTCGCGCGACAAAACTTGTGGAAAAAGTGGCTAAGTCCCGGGATCCCAGTAAAGATCAAGTGCAGCATAGGCAACTCGGATTTTGGCAGAAAATCCATAAGGGGTAATTGCGGATTGAATCTGAGTTCTAGATGGAACTTGACCGAGATGGGCGCATCTCGGTCGAGTATTCTGAGGTTTGTTGGTTTAAGTTGGCACGACCCAACGTCCGAGTTCGCTGGACCATACCAGCTTCGGGGACTAATGTCGGGGGGCTACCCCCGAGTAGGGGCAAGCTTGGTATAAAATGGTATCCAAGGAGTGGATACAGAGATACTGTTTACCGAGATCCATATGGTACCGAGTTGGACGGTACCAAGATGGATCTATCTCGGTAAGAAGAGAGCAATACTGAACAAATGAGTGTTCCCCGGGTTGTCCGAGATACACTTGGAGAAACTGGGTAGGCAAATACCTATTCATCTCGGAGGGAGGTCAACAGAGCAGTTGGAATCCCGAAGATTAAGGGAGAGTCACGCGTGCGGGTCAACTTAGTAGGCGTGATGATGTATACACGTACACTGGAGCAGTGCAGAGCATGGGAGAGGCCATGTCCTGTCTCTGACAAGGGGGACAGGACATGGCCGCGGCCACGAAGGAGACGACTTTCGGCGTATGACAGAGCACCTGCGCTACGGCACAATGTATTTCACCTAATCCTGTACGCCCGGTTGGTGGCCACGAGTATATAAGGTGGCCACACTCCCCCTACGAGAGGGACGATTCCAGACCTTGCGACAAGGCTAGAAATTTTCACTGAGAGCAAAGAGAGAGCTTCTTCTTCCTCTAGCTCAGAGAGTTTGAGGAACCACTTTGTACTCGGTTACCCACATATATTGACAGACATGCAGGAGTAGGGGTGTTACCTCCACACGAAGGCCCCGAACATGGGTAGATTCTTGTATTTGCGGTGTAGTGAGCGCGCCGGCTAGACGTGCAATCTCTCCCCGGATACCCACAGTGTCCATCGGCCCCAAACTTTAGCCATCCCATTACATCTGTCTTTACCTCACCACGACATTCGCACCCAGCAATTCCCCGGCGATGGCAGAGCGTTCCCCCGGCGATAGCACCGCCCCGAACGGCTTTCGGCAAGGTTGTCTTCACAACAAAGAAGCCAAGCTTCTCTACACGGCAGGTGAATGGATAGTATGGTCACCGGGGGGGGGGAGGGTGAATAGGTGCTACGACCAATTTTAATTCCTTTTCAATTTAGGCTTGACACAAGAGGTAAATTCTCTACATATGCAACTACGGTGAATTTACCTATATGACAAGCACAACACTAAGTAAGATACAAACACAAAATAAAGGAGAGCGAACGAGGTAACCGATAACGGAAGCGCGCGGAGATAAGGATGTAATTCCGAGTTCCTCCTTTTGATGGGAGTATGTCTCGTTGGAGGTAGGGGTGAAAATGGTACAGATTATTTCCGACCGACCGTCCGGAGGCTCACGGAAGGAAAATATGGATACGGTTGGATAGTTGATGGATACGGTCACGGATACGGATAGTAATTCACGGATACGAAAAAGGATGTGGTTTTACTAATATCCGTTTGTATCCAAGAATATACCATATTTCACGGTTAATATCTGAAAATTATCCAATAAGTATCCGCCAAATAATACCTTGAACGGCCAATTAACATGTAAAAACTATGGCCTGGGACAAACCTAGTTCCCTACATATTCTCCTAGTTCCCCTAATGATATATCATGAACGTCAACTCCATCTATTCCTAACGTTGTAACCCTAGCCGCCACATGGATTCCCATATGTTTCCTTTTTTAATAAAAACATCCGAAACCATATTCGCCCCGTATTCGGTCCGCATTCGTAACCGGGAGGTTCCGATTTCGTATTCGTATCCGCAGACTATCCGCTCCGACTCCGAATCCGGAAAAAATACGGCTACAAACATGGTTTCACTACTATTCGACCGTATCCGCTCTGTTTTCACCCCTAGTTGGAGGGGTGTGAGTTTCGCCATGAATGCCCACTCAACGCCTCAAAGGTCTCACCCTATTCTCCGATAAACCTCGCCAGAGAGGCCTAGTTCACCTTCCACTATTATCGCCGATTAACAATCAACTGCAACTTGTGAGTCCCCCCCTGCTGTTTTGAGAGTCGAGAGCGGCGGAGTTGGCCCGGGCTGGAACCGAGCTCTTCTCGCCGGCGTTGCCGGAGAGATATGGCGAGGGGATAGCGCCGGCTGTAGTTCTAGGATTAGGATAGTTTTCTTCCTTAGCTTGTGGCCCAGTGTGGCGTTGTGGAGTTGCTTCTTGGCTATCGGCAGCCATGGCCAAGATCTCTTCTCGCTCTCTCTCCTGGTGGTGGCGTTGGAGTGGCGTCCGACGGCGCGCAAGGAGGAAGCAGCGGAAGCCATCTCCTTCAATAAGGCATGCGCTAGCAGCTACATCGGCGAGGTTGCGGGATCCTCGGCGACGTGGGGGTGCTCTGCATCTCTCCTTGCTCTTCGGATGAGGAAGGGGATGGTGGGAGGCCTCCGCTGCTCAATAAATCCCGCCCCCCAGATCTACACTCATTGGCATCATATTTGCTCGCTCTTCCCGGCCCGTGGCAGGCGCTGGGGCGAAGGTGAGTTGTTTTCTTCGGGCCGGTGTGTGCAGATCTTCGTCGCCTCCGATCTTCTTTGCTTCTTTCTCCTTTTCCGCTCTGGGATTGCCATGGTGGTGGGCAAGAACGGGGAAAAGGAAGAAGCTATTGTCGATTGGAAGCGGCTTCGGAGTTCTAGGACCATCCTTTGGAGCAACTCATCAGCGAACAAGCTTGTTCGGCTGACATCCATGGCGACCAAGGCGCCTGCAAAGCCGTTGTTGATCTACGGCAAGAGAGCAACCTCCCGAGGGAGGCCCTCCAAGAGCTGTGCATCTGAGTTTGTCACCAGGGCAGGGGCAAGTGGCCATGTCCCCGTCGCTGCTCGTGGTTGCAGAGCGCAGCTCTCTGTGCTCCTCGCTGGACAAGAGGAAGGACCTGATCGCGTTCTAATTTTAGTTCCAAGGTCTTCCTTACAAATATCAGGGACCTATGTGTATTTTCTTTTTCTTATGGGGTCGCCTGTGATTCCCAGTTTCCTCCAGCGATGTATTTCTTCCAGGTTCTAGTCCCTTCGGGGACACTCCAATGTACAAAAAAAAAAAACCTTCCACTATTGATTCCCTACGAGGCAGAAATCAGTGCCTTTACAATAAGCTTGAGGCACACACCCACAACCGAATTATGGGCTCCCAAGAATCACGAACAACCGACAAGTGAGTAGCAATGGGGTTTAGGTTTTCCACAAGGAAATCCTAGACTAGATTCCCTCAAGTGAATAAGGGAAAATGAAGAACAAGTTGGTGAAGATGTAGATCGAGGCCATTTACTTCAATCCTCCAAAAATCAATGAGTTTGGGTGGAGATATTGGGAGAAATTTTGGATTTGGTGAGCTCAAAAAATGTGCGATCAGTGTCTTGGACGAACTAAACCTCTTGGGGAAGAAGAAGGGTATATAAATACCTCATCCATAAATGTGGCCGTTGGAAGCAGAAATTGGAGCCGAATATTTCGGTTCAAACTTGAACCGGAGATTCCGGTTAGTTGTTCTGCTTCAGATCTGAGATATCGACGACAATTGACCAAACCGGAAATTTCGGTTTCTCCAAAATTTCCGGTTACCTTCTATGCCAAAACTCTTCCAACCGGAAATTCCAGTTGGTGGGAAATTTTTGATTGACTCCAGAGAGTATAACCTTCAAGTTCTTAGTTGTTCTTCTTCGTTCTTTTGCCTATCGCGATTATAACAAAATATGTTTGCCACACAGTAGGAAAACAAATGAATTGTGCCAAGTTGTTGGTGAAAAAGGCTTTCGCCCTGCTTTATAAATAAAGCAACAACCATACAAACCGACATACAACTTGACACCACACCACACTGCACTCACCGAAAACATGACCCACACCACACGCACCCAAGACGAGATACAAAGGTGCTAAGAACAGCTTAGAAGAAGCCGCGTCCGACGAATGATGGACTCCAAGACGGTGCCTTCAAGAAGGGAACGCCACCAAAGTGCCGCCACCGCAGATCCAAGGATCGGGGTTTTCACCCGGAGTATCACGAAGGATGGAGGATAGCCATGACGACGCCTTCAGGAAGGAAACGACGCCCACATGCGCCGCCATCATTAGCCTAGCCAACGCCAGACAAGGTCTTCACCCCGGCAGTCACGCTCCACCTTCGATGGATGGTGCGGACAAGCCACACCACCCCATCACACATCGAGCCCCAGCAACCATGCCGCCCACACGGCCATGGCAGCTAGCCCGCACCCAAGCTAAGGGCGCCGCCCACACGCCCTATAGCTCCCACCACCAGGGCCGCCGCCCCGGGGTCCGCGAACACGACACCGAGGCATGAAGAACAAGTCACCACAGAGCCGACGAAGCGAGGCGACCGACAAGTGTCGGCGAGCTGCAGAGATGCAGTAGGCAGGAAGACGACACCTTCGCACGTCCTGCCGGTCACAACCCGCATGCCGGCAGCCAGTTCTAGGCACGTCCTGCCCGGATCCGGCCACCGGCTGCACCACAGCCCCCCGGAGGAGTCCGTCCTCCACCGTCCAAGACGGCTGCCGACCGGACAGGCATCAGGAACACACCAGGCCAGTCAGGCCCGGCCGGGCCCAAATCGGGCCCGTAAAGTTCCTATCTCCCGTTGCAGCATGAGAGCCGCCGTCGCCGCTCTCCAACTGACAATCCTCCTCGCCGCTCACCGACGCCACCGCTAGACCAGCCGCTGTGTGAGGTCACTATCCTCACGTTCGCTCCGCCGCTCAGCCCGCAGCGTGGCGTCGAAGAGCAAGCTCCGCACCACGCACGCCAGCTGAACCTTACCACACGTCGTCCCTCCACCACCTGCCGGAGGAGGCCAGCCCGCGCCGCCCATGGCCCACGGCCCGCGCCGACCATGGCCAGATCTGGGGAGCCGGAACCTGCCCACGGCACCCAGGCACGCCCCGCCACCGCGTAGCCCACCGCACCGCCGTCAGGCCTGCTCGACGCCGTCGTGCAGACCAGCAACCGCCGCCACCACGCCCCACGCGAGCGCCGTACCCGGCCCGGCCGCGCCGTCCCGCACCACCACCACCGAACGAGGGGGCGAGGGAGCCCCGCCGCCGCCACAGCGAACCGGGATTTTCCGGCCGCGTACGGCTGGCGGCGGCGAGGGGGAGGAGGAAGGGATAGGGAGGAAGAGGTGGCGGCTAGGGTTCGCTCCTGGCCGCCCGCGGGAGCGACCAAGGAGCCAGAGTCCTTTGAACCCTACTAAGTCGTGCCAAGTTGTTTGAGTGGGTGAATTTTTTCTCCAAATAGAGAGCAAAAGATTCCAAGACGAAAATTTAAGGCTTAGAACTATGCAAATTAGACGATATTCACATGACAAATCCTTATGATTCATTTTCTTCCCAAAATCTCATGAATTGTCTTTAATTCCAACAAGCCCTAAAATCCTTTTTTATATATATACTCCAACAGAGAACATGCACGACTGAACCGACTTTCTTCTTTGAGGGAAAGAGGCCAACTGTACGTGTTCCCGAAGCTACAGCTCACTGTTTAAACAAAACATTCCCCAGCCGCCTACACGCGCTGCTTTGCATCACCGGCGGCGGCATATCTTCTCCTTCCGCCGGACGCAATGCCCAAATCTGCCGCCGCCACGGCCGGAGCTTTCGGCCAAGAGCCGCACGGTTATCCCTACCCGAGCATCCTCTCTTTCCATGTGGCCCACCGTGGCTAGACTTTACGGACCGACGAATCAAAGCTCTTCCTTTTCGCTGACGAATCCCTGCCACTTTTCCCCTGCGTGCTCTCATTCATACAGTAGCATTAACGGCGTTAAGCCATCTGCCGGTTCCTCATTAGCCACCTAATTTTTCTGATTATTTTTCCGTCCCAGGCAAGGTACAGCGGACGAGGAAAAACATGTCGCTAGAAACAGCAAAATAGATTCTCACCGCCTAAAATGATTACCCTCCACGCTGACATAAGGGCCCAGGAAAAGGTGACCCACCTGTAATTGACATGGCGGCGTGGCAACAGCATGACACGGATGACAATCCCGGGGCCCGAGGCGTGGTCACTCCATCCAGGGTCCCGGTTCCCGAAACACGCGGACCCATGCTCCGCGCGGCTAAACCCCCCGAGCCGAGCCGTCCGATCGGTATCCGACGTTCCAGCTCCGCCCTCCACGTCAGGCCTCCGCCTTAAACCACAGCGACCCCCTTCGTCCCCCTCCTTCCTTCCCCCATCTCTCTCAAGACCAAACGAACGAAACAAACGCCTCGCTAAATAGGACTCACGAGTCTTCCACAGTCCGCAACACTCCCAGCTCTCCTCAACTGCTCCGCCTCTAATCGCTCGCTGCCCATGGTCGCGGCGGCCGCGCCGAAACCCTAGCCCGAGCGGCCATGGGCTCCCTCGACAGCGCCGCCGGGTCGGGGAGCTACAAGCGCGCGGCGGCGCCGGCGCCCGTGCCGCTGCCGCGCGCCTCGGCGGGTGCTGGTGGAGGCGCGGCGCGGAGGCCGGGCGTGAGATCCAGGCTCGCGCGCTTCCTCTTCGTCGACAAGGTGAACTATCTCCAGTGGATCGGCACCGCCGCGGCCTTCTTCTTCGTCACCATCCTCGTCGTCGCCTTCCTCCCCGAATCGCTCCTCGTCGAGAGCCCCACGATGCTGCTTCCTTCGAGACGCGCCAGCGCTGGCGGGAGCGGGACCGACCCCTTGCTGCCTCACGGCCTCGGCGGGTTGGAGAACGGCGAGGGCCTGTCGTTCGAGCCGACGAGGTTGCGGGAGAAGTGGGCGAGGGAGCGGAGGGAGGAGGCTGAGAGCTTGGCGGAGCTCGGGAGGCCCTTGAAGAGGGTCGGGACTCGGAAGCCGCGCCTCGCCTTGGTGAGTTGTTGAGCTGGGTGGGCGTGACTTGGGTCCCGTTTTCTCGCGATTTTCGTTTTAATTTGTTCGATATTTCCGTTTGCACTCCGTGCAGGTGTTTGCGGATCTCTCTCCCGACGCAATGCAGCTTCAGATGGTTAGCATCGCTTCTGTGCTGGAGGCGATGGGCTACGAAATGAAGGTGCGTCGCTGAACTGATTTGTTCTGAATGTACTGACTAACGAATCGATTGAGCGGAACACGTGTTACCATGTCTTTTGCTTCATCAATTCCCCTTTGCTTCTACAAGTTGGATATAGATACCACTGGATGGTTTACCTGTCGTGATCACATTCTATATCACATAGCAACTTCAGATTCCATATCTGGTGTATTTATTCAGTATGCAAGAGCTGCATTGCTAATCTGTTACTTCTGGCTTTCCAAGCAAAAACTAGAATGAATACGCCAAGTTCTGACTTACATTGACATGTATGCACAAGTGCTTCTCTGTTCACACGTCCTAGCCTAGCATTTTCATGAGAGGTATCACGAGGTATCAGTACCCCTTACTTTCAGTGGAGGTAACAATCAAATGCATGTGTCGTTTTAGCAAGGGTAGGTGTTGTGATATGTTTAGCCTAATCGAGTATATGTCACATACATATCCTAATTACTCTTATGGGCTTTATATGGAACCCTGTGGTATGCTTGAACCGAGTTTGAATCACCCAAACACTTCTCTTAGGCTGTTAACTCTTTCAGCAAGATCAACATCTTGATTACCAGCCCTTCGATATGAATAGGATTCAGACATGAAAAGGAACCTTTACTAGGCTACGAAATGAAGGTGCGTGGCTGAACTGATTTGTTCTGAATGTACTGACTGACGAATCGATTGAGCGGAACGTGTGTTACCATGTCTTTTGTTTCGTCAACTCGTTTGCTTCTACAAGTTGGATATAGATACCGCTGGATGGTTTACCTGTCGTGATCACATTCTATACCACATAGCAAGTTCAGACTCCATATCTGGTGTATTTATTCAGTATGCAAGAGCTGCATTGCTAATCTGTTACTTCTGGCTTTCCAAGCAAAAACTAGAACGAATACGCCAAGCTCTGACTTACATTGACATGTATGCACAAATGCTTCTCTGTTCACACGTCCTAGCCTAGCATTTTTGTGAGAGGTATCACGAGGTATCAGCACCTCTTACTTTCAGTGGAGGTAACAATCTAATGCATGCATCTTTTTAGTAAGGGTTGGTGTTGGTGATATGTTTAGCCTAACCGAGTATATGTCACATACATATCCTAAGTATTTTTATGGCTTTATATGGAACCCTGTGGTATGCTTGAACCGATTTTGTTTTTGTGTCACCCAAACACTTCTCTTAGGCTGTTAACTCTTTCAGCAAGATCAACATATTGATTACCAGCCCTTCGATATGAATAGGATTCATACATGAAAAGGAACCTTTACTATATGCACCCATTGTTCAAATAGTGCATTTGTATTGTTTCATCTTCTTTGTACGGTGAATATATGATCATTGTGTTGCACACATATTTGCATGTACATATGTTATGATATGCTGTCCTAAGTTTAGAAGTCAAAGAGTCAAGTCTAGCGGACCATACCTGCTCCAAATACCACACTACTAGCTGACTACACAAAAAAAAAAACAATTGGAGGGAGGCAGAAATACACAACTACGTGCTGAATCAGAAGCATAACATCTTGCTATCAGGTTATTAGAGACAGAGGGCTAGGGCTGATCTGTTGGGTTTACAAGGAGATACATCTCTTTAAAATGGGCTTGATCTGACGTGAGCTCATTCTTATAGTGGGTTGCTCCAATTAGTTGAGCGACACGATATGTTTGAGGAGGTGTGTCTAGTCGCCAAGTTGCTTGCCTTGTCCAATTATCCAAGTCAAGATGTCTAGTTGAAACCCAAGTACCTAGTCATGGATTAGTTGAGTGACTCTTAATTATCATTTGCATCAATGTTTTTTTTTTTGTTTTTTTGTGCAAAAAACTCAACCAATAACAGATGCACATGTTCAAAAGGTCATAAACTTCGGGTCTGAATATTGCTCTCAATCCACTTTGCAAATCGTCAATGCAGGTTTTCTCATTTGAGGATGGCCCATGTAGTAATATTTGGAGGACCATTGGCGTACCAGTTAAGATCCTACCTGTGGGCACAAAACTACTTACTTCTGTAGATTGGCTAGAGTAAGTTTCTAAAGCCTATCTTGCCAGTTCTTTGCTTATTACTTACTGCATATTGTCTTATGGTGTAACATTTTTTTCCTTTCATAATATGTGGCCTCAGCCTCACTTCCTAATCATTTCCTCACCAGCTCTATTTGCATTTCTGCAGCTATGATGGTATGCTTGTAAATTCAATTGAAGCAATGCCAGTATTTTCAAGGTAGTTATGAAACATGGACTGTATGAACTATCCATTTCAGATTATTAACATGTTTATCCAAAGCCAGGTGTTTAATTTCGACTGTCTTCTGAATGTTTTGCTTAAAGTTAAGTTTTGATTTTAATGTTTCCTTCTGCAGTCTTCTGCA
This sequence comes from Alopecurus myosuroides, assembly GCA_028641055.1. Taxonomy (NCBI): domain Eukaryota; kingdom Viridiplantae; phylum Streptophyta; class Magnoliopsida; order Poales; family Poaceae; genus Alopecurus; species Alopecurus myosuroides. Next base: position 282,825,678 of record CM054058.1, read on the forward strand.
GGAGCCCTTCAAATCCATACCTGTCATTTGGACTGTGCAAGAGAGTTCCTTCGCTCATTGTGTTCGTGAATATAATTCTAGTGGAATGATTCAGATCCTAGGTGGTTGGAAAGAAGTCTTCAGCAGGGCAGATGTTATAGTTTTCCCCAATTACATATTGCCGGTATACAGCTATTCTCATACTTAGTTTGATGTGTTAACTGTCGTCTTGCGTTTTGATTTAGAGCCTCCAATCTGATATTTGATTGTTTAATTATATTTATTTCCTGCAGGTGATGTATGCTGCATTTGATTCTGGTAACTATTTCGTGATTCCAGGTTCCCCTGCAGTAGCCTTTCAAGCTGATAGATTCACTGCCAAAAGTTATAACCAGGACGTGAAAATCGGCCTGAGTTTAGGTCCAACAGATTTCGTAATTGCTGTTGTTGGTAGTCAATTTTCATATGGTGGGATTTTGGTGGAAGAGGCACTTGTGTTGCAAGCAGTAGGACCTCTTTTACAGCAGTATCCTTCTGAGAATAGCACGCAGACTGGTCTAAAAGTGAGAATCTTGTCGGGAAACATAACTGAAAAGCACAGGACGGCCCTTGAGGTTATGATCTACCACAGACTTTCTTTCATCGTTTGAATTAGCTATTTAGATGCCATTAACCTTTAAATTGCATCTAACTGCTGGTACCATTTTGATTATCATAGACCATTGCTTTAAATGCTGGCTTCTCAAGAGGTGCAGTGGAGCACGTTGCTGTTGAAGATACGGACAATCTCCTTGGTATAGCTAACCTTGTCATATATGGTTCTTTCCTTGATGAGCAATCCTTCCCCAGTGTGCTAGTCCAAGCTATGATTCTCGAGAAGCTGGTTATAGCTCCGGACCTTGGAATGATCACTAAATATGTATGCCCATAATATCTAATGTTCTATTGGCATTGCTGTTATCAACTCAAATACCTACTGCTGTCCATCTTTCATAAGCTAACACAGTTGTCTTAATGGCTTAGATTGATGATGGGATAAATGGTCTTCTTTTTCCAAGAAAAAATATTGCCATGTTAACTCAAGTCCTACTGCAAGCGGTATCAAATGGGGAACTATCTGTTCTAGGGAGAAAAATTGCATCGATTGGTAAAGCCCGTGCCAAGGATCTGATGGCTTCTGAAGCCCTTGAAGGCTATGCTGTACTATTGGAAAATGTTCTCAAGATTCCTGCCGAAGCACTAACCCCGTTGACCTCTGGAGAGATACCTTTGGTTTTGAAACAAGAATGGAAATGGCATCTATTTGAGGGTGTGAAACACTTATACCATATGAATGAGAGTTTGAATGACTGCAAGATACTCCAGAAAATAGAGTGGCATACCAACCGAAAGGATGATCCTCACAGTAGTACACAAAAGATTGATGAAGCGTTCTCTGCTATTGCATGGAAGGAAGAGCGAGCAAATGGGATCATGAGCGCCAAAATGAATTTGGAAGAAGAGGAGGTAAGTGTTGATGCAAATTTGTTATTTAACACGTCACTTCACTCCTTTTGAACAATGCTTTTGAGTAATTTGAGTGGATTGTTATGCAGTTGAAGGAGAGGAGTGACCAGCCTCATGGAACATGGGAGGAAGTGTATAGAAATGTCAAAAGGGTGGACAGATTAAAAAATGAATTGCATGAAAGAGATGAAAAGGAGCTTGAACGGACAGGTCAGCCACTTTGTATATATGAACCCTTCTTTGGTGAGGGGACTTGGCCCTTTCTACATCAAAGCTCTCTGTATCGTGGAATTGGCCTGGTAAGCTGTTGTCATCTCTTAGCACCAACCAAGTTATTCAGAATCTTAAATGGTCAGCCTGAGTGTTCCAAACACATATGTTTCGAAACCATTTATGATGCTATAAATTAGTAAATCGGTAAAATTGTTGTGAGGTCTAAAATCTGTTGCCGGCCTTTTTAAATGTTAAATACTCCCTCCATCCCAAAATACTTGACTCGGCTTTGTCTAAATATGGATATATGTTTACACTAAAACATGTTTAGATACATCCATGTTTAGACAGATCTGAGTCAAGTATTTTGGGACGGGGGAGTACATTATATCATGGTTGGTTGACATCTTAGATAGGAAGTGTGACTTTCTAATTTTTGATGAAACGAAGATTTGCATTGCTTCCTGCCATATCATAAATGTTACTAATAGAACAGATATGGGCACCTGGCTACTCAAAATATAAATGGTTACTGTTTGCAAATATTTCAATGGCTTAAATTGATCACATGAAGTTTGTCTTGCATTAGTCTTCAAAAGGTCGAAGACCTGGAGGAGATGACATTGATGCTTCTTCTCGTCTCCCACTGCTCAACAATGGGTACTACAGAGATATTCTTGGTGAATTTGGAGCTTTCTTTGCACTGGCTAACAGGATTGACCGGGTACACAAGAATTCTTGGATAGGATTTCAATCCTGGAGGGCGACTGCACGAAAGGTAATGGATCATTTTTTAGACCTCAATGAGGTCCTTGTATTTCGATATTTATTATTGGGTACCATTGATTTTCAATGAATATGATAGATATAACTTATAAGAATGATTAGAGCAGTGTTCTTTGTACATAACCTGTCATTGAGTGCCACTGAATGTTAGCCATGATTTTCATATGAAATTTCCTTTCAACGAGGCAATGCACAGAGAGCTATCCAGGTCTTGCAGAATGGTTAGCATCTAATTTATACTTATTATACAATTTCCTAAGCAGGTAAACTTGTCAAAAAATGCTGAATCTACAATGTTGGAAGCTATTCAAACTCAAAAGCATGGAGATGCCTTCTATTTTTGGGTTCGGATGGACAAAGATCCAAGAAATCGTGCCAATCAAGATTTCTGGTCCCTCTGTGATGCAATTAACGCTGGGAACTGCAGGTTATCCATTTGACCAAGTATCATAGGCTGCACTGTTTTATTGAGTTCTTTTGTTAAACATGTTCTAGTTTTAACATATTAATAATGTACTCTACAAACATGTGACCAGAGTAACATTCAAAAGATATTATTGCCCCCTTTGTCCTACCATGTTTACAGAACTAAAAGTAGTATTTCATCAATGGTTTATTTAGTGTAGAGTTTTGACTGTGCTACCTAACTTAACTGCTTTGTTCTACACTACTAAATAAACTACTAATGCACTTCATATTTCTGTCTTGAAGGTTAGCTGTTTCGGAGGCTTTTCAAAGGATGTATGGCTTGCAGCTTGATGAAGATTTGGATTCTCTGCCACATATGCCTAATGATGGAGACACATGGTCTGTGATGCATAGTTGGGTTTTGCCTACGAGATCATTTCTGGAATTTGTAATGTTCTCAAGGTAACATTATGTTTTTCGAAGTATTATAGTCAAAGTCAAACCATGGCTTGTACTCCTTTGAACTAGATAGGGAAGCCCTGACTGCTATTGTTCATTTCCTGGTATATGCATTTCAAGTGATCTATTATCCTGAGCGCCGAATAATAGCTGACCTAAGCTTGTTTATGTTAGTACTGCCGCCAATATTGCTCAATGATTTTTAATGTAGTACATGTATATTTTTAATTCTTAAGGCATATAACCTCGCTGTTGCATATGAAGACATTGAGACAAGGTCCAAAGAAAACTATGTGTTTTAAATCCTTCAGCCTGATACGGAGAATTCGTTACACACTCGGTTGGTGTTACATATATTGCTGTTTTCAGGATGTTTGTAGATGCACTGGATGCACAAATGTACGACAAGCATCATCAAACTGGGCACTGCATCTTGAGTATCCACCGGGTGAGTGCCGCTTTACATATTTGGAATTGTTAGTGCCATTTCCAAGTCGTACTATAATCTTAGTGACATAGAACAGCTGAACACTTTTCCGTCGAAAGATCAAATATCCTCTACCTTCAGAAAAGCTTAGGTCTCTGTAGTATTGGACAACATGTGACTGTCTCTGACCATTTCCTCTAATATCCTCTACCTTCAGAAAAGCTTAGCGCTGAATAGTAGCCTACCTTCATTTTGGTATTGGACAACATGTGACTGTCTCTGACCATTTCCTCTACATGTTTGTGATAAATGATAGTATATTCTATCTTGATCTGAAAAACCTGAGACCGTTGCTCTCTTGTTGATATGTACAGGACAAGCACTGCTACTCTCGTGTTCTTGAGTTGATTGTGAACGTCTGGGCATTCCATAGTGCACGGCGGATGATCTATGTGAACCCAGAGACTGGTGCAATGCGGGAGCAGCATGCGCTCGATGGTAGGAGAGGTCGGATGTCAATCCAGTGGTTCTCCTACGCGACTCTGAAGAGCATGGACGAAGACTTGGCAGAAGAGTACGATGCTGATCACCCTGACAGAAGGTGGCTCTGGCCACAAACCGGTGAAGTGATGTGGCAAGGTCTGTACGAGCGGGAGAGGAGCATGCGGCAGCAGGAGAAGGAGCGGAGGAAGCAGCAGACCAAAGACAAGATCCAGAGGATCAAGAAGAGAGCTAAGCAAAAAACGATAGGGAGGTACATAAAGCCACTACTATCAGATGATGTCGGTCACTTAAACGACACCAGGACAGTAGATTGAGTAGCGTTTAACCACAGACTTAGGGCGATGATTCTTTCTTCAGGAAATTTTGTTCATTCTTTGTTCCGGCTAATGTCCTAACTGGTTGCGCCCTGTTGGGTGTGATTATCTCCGTCCAGTTTTGCCCTGTAACATAACTAGACCATAGTTGCGGCTTAGGTTCGAAAGTGTAAATTTGGTGGTTTGATCGAGCTTCTACTGATCCCGTTCATGTTTTTTCTACAGCTTCTTTGCATATCAACCGTCGTCTTTGTCTCTTTGAACATTGTAATGAGCGTACTTCTCCTACCCAGCGCTTTTACACGGTGCAGGATAGGTTATCTGTTCATCTCCATTTCCTTCTTCCGAGTACTAGTGTTGTCTCTGTAAGCCATTCAACGGTTATGACACCGATAATCTTGGCCTTAGACCGCGGACGGAAATGTAGCGTTGAATGGCACTGTCTAAGGAATTTACTTCACTTCGGAAGATCTTCAACGTGCAATCTAGGCTACTCGTATTGTTCTCACCTGAACGGAAATAGGTCATATTAGAACTATTTGTCTTAGATTAGAGCATTGTAATGAGCGGACTTCTCCTACCCAGCTATTCTACACAGTGCAGGATAGGTTATTTGTTCGTCTCCATTTCTTTCATGGTATTGTTCTCACATGAGCAACCTTATATGAGAACTATTTGTAGTCTACTTTGCAATGAAGGAATGTCTACAACACTGCATTCCAAAAATCCTGTTCACGACAGAACTATCTGACGAAGAAAGAAAACGAGACCCATTACATGAACTTTAAATCTTTTCTATTTAGTAGTCAATGAGCACAATCAATTTGGTCGTTGTGGTCAGTCTCTATTATGGATTTCTGACCACATTCTCTATAGGTCTCTCTTAGATCTTCTTTCTCCAATCTTGGATTATGGAACCTGGCGGTTTCATTATGGGACAGCTCATGATCTTCATATCGATCTACGGTCCAGCTCTGTATCTCGAAATAGAGGATCAAAGGAGCCTCTTGTACAATAACTCTCGAAATAGGATCAAAGGAGGGGCCATATCCAAATAACTGTTGTACAATAATTATGCATACTGCTCTGTTATAAAAAAACAAAAAGCAAAGAAAATTGCGGACAGATCACATCCAAATTGGAACTATGAAGCAGTAACAGATTACACAAAGGGCAGTTTGACGACATTAATTAATTACAACATAAGAGAAGTCCATAACGTTCTCCCTTATTTATAGTACATGGAGGATGTCCTATCAAATCCAAACGACCAGGACAACAATTGGTGAAATGTGAAACTTACTTTATCCCGCCACAGCATTAGCTCTGGAAACAGATCAAAACTTGAAGCAATCAATTCTTGATGAGAATCTCACTCACATCCATGCCATCATAACAGACGGCCCGGAGTTACCAGGAGCACTTGTATGGCCTCCACCCCGAGAAAGTAGAGCCAGCAGCCCACCACCATGCACTCTGCCCTCCGTCAGTGGTTCCACAGAAGAATCGCACTGCATCGAAATAGGATCAACCTTCACCGCAGCAACTTCCATCTCATCAGGTTTAACATCTGCGGCAAGCTGGTGGATTACAGGGCCTAATGTACCACCACCATGAACACAGTGGTCCTGGACTAGAGCACTGTGAGCTGAACAGAGACCAGTCTTGCTGCGAGCAAACTTATCACACTGCTCTGTGTCGAAACCAAAGCTCGAGTCCGGCAAGCCCCATGAGCAGCGTTTGCCTCCCCCGTGTGCCTTGCAGAAATCAGTGCTCCCCTGTGCACTCTTCATACAGCCCTCAAACCTGCATCGTTTGCCACCTCCGTGGCGTACACAGTACTCCGTCCGCCCTCTAGCACTCTTGGTGCAATCAGAAATGGCACACCTCTTCCCACCTCCGTGCGCAACACAATATTGAGTCCCACCATGCACGCTCTTTGGGCACACGCCACCACCCTCAAATAAGCAGCGCTTCCCTCCCCCGTGTCCCTTGCAATATGGAGTGCTGCCTTCAGCTCCTTTGGTACAGCCCAAGAATGTGCAGCGCTTTCCTCCACCATGTGCCTTGCAGAACTTTGTGCTTCCCTGTGCCCCCTTAGCACATTCCGGAAACTGGCAACGCCTCCCACCCCCATGAGAAATGCAGAGGCCAGAATGACCTTCTGCGCTCTTGGTGCAGTTCTCCCTCTGACACCTTTTCCCACCTCCATGCCTGATGCATAAGCCAGATCTCCCACGGGCAGCACGGGAGCAACCATCGTTACTGCAGCGGCGACCGCCACCATGGGCTATGCAGTGATCTGTCCGCCCTTCAGCACTCTTTGTACATCCAAGAAACTCGCATCTCCTCCCTCCTCCATGGGCCTTGCAATATATGGTCCTTCCTTCAGCACCCTTCTGGCAGCCAGGTTTCTGACATCGCCTACCACCACCATGGGCTATGCAATGGCCTGATGCCCCTCTTGCTCCTTTCCCACATCCAGGGAACTGACATGTTTTAGTGTTCATATATCGTTGTTGAGGGTTAGTTACCACAGAAGTACAGCCAACCGGGGTTTTCACACTGGTTAGCATAGTTGATGATATGACTGGAGAAGACAAACTACAATGTTCTTTCCTGGGTATCTCCGGACATGGAAAGGCATATGCTGCTTCAGAAGCATATGATGAAGAAACCACAGAGTTCTCAAAAGCCCAATTAGATGGTACTGATCCTTTCCCTATAGTGGCTGGTAACGAGTTGGTCACTGCTATGTCTGGTGACACCATATTTGTATAAGTGACAGCAGATGTAGGTGGGCCAGTGGATAAACTCAACTGAAGATCCAGTTTAGGAGAGCTGGTCACCAAACCAGCAGAGGACTTCTTTTGAAAGTGTACACCATCATAGCCAAGGCAAAGATCAAAGTTCAAGCTAAGATCTACAGATGACTCCTCATCAGTCTCCTTTAGCGAAGATGGAGACATTTCACAAGCTGTGGCAGAGCTTACTTTGCTATTGTCAGATGAACTTGGTGAACGGCCTAAACCCAGAGTGAGTAATGGATTCCCAGTACCTTCTGCTCCTGCCATCGTGCCCCACTTCCTTTTCAGGGCTTCTGTGTTAGCGACAGAAAAGCTGGAGTACGATGTGGAGTCAGGTGTAGTATCTTTAAGCTGAGCAGTGCGTTGGACTGTATTCTGATAATGGGAAGTGTGTAAGGAATTGACACTATCACCAAATACAAGGCCACGGGAGGTTTTGTCCATTCCAATTCATAAACATCAACCCTCAACCAATTAGTAAATGAAAAGAACCAGTTGACCGACTCCCTGGTATCATAACTTTATTAACTTCTAATGGGTTAGAAAACTCAGAACAGCTTGCAGCCACCGCTAACAAAACCGGAGACATCATCACGATCCATTTCTAGCCAGTATGTATGAAGTGAGCGCGATGAAAGTTTTGAACGGAGCCTCAGTTTCTTTCTACTCAGAAACTTCCAATTGCACCATTCAAGCCAAACAGAAGGCAATAATCCTGTTAATAAGCAATAAGAGATTACAGTTTAGTAATATGTAACTAGAAACCTAATGTAGCACAAAAAGAGAGATCCACAAAATGGTACTGTATTGAAGAACTATAAACATTTGAGTAAAGGGAAAAGGAGACCACAATCAGGAAATAACAGAAATGTAATAAAAGGACACCACAGCCTCATATCCATACAGTGGATAAGCGTGTACTTATTACTGGTCAAAATTCAGAAAGATTGATTACATATATACTATAACAGTTAAGGGGCTAACAAAGCACAGGCTGATGACCAGGTCTAATTCAACTTTGCAGTTTAAACTGTGTTGAACACTACATTATGTTATGCATAACAAGTAACAAAGCTGAACAGCTTGTCGCCCTTTGCCCTGAACATGAAAACAGGCTTCTTGTGAATCCCTTGATAAGAACTAGGATGTCAAGTATACATCTTTGAATTGTATATATATTGAGAAACTGTGACTACGGGATAATAACATTTCGTAACATGCAGAAATAAAGCAGCAATTATCTTTATGTAGGACTTCCAAATAAAGAAGATATCAAAGATGATGAATTATACCAAATAACTCAGCACTCTATGGAAACAACACACAGAAGAATGAAAATGTCAATCGTTCATGCATCTTGTTAAGGTTTTGTAGTCAAACAAATGCTGTAAATGGTACGCTACTGTGTATCTCGCAACATATTAAAGCTAAATTCTAAGTCATATACTTCTTGTAACACACGTTACGGCAAGTAACTAGCTGGAAATACTGAGTACAAGGCTATTAGAATAACTCCAACTTCATGGAGATCATATTAACTTAGAACTAGCTCTCCCATTCTATTTTTTGGGTTTTAGTATGTATTTCTTTCTAGTTTCTCCAGAAGAAGCAAAAGTAGTATTACCCCACAACTAAGAGACATCTAATAAGGTCTCCGATTATTCATATACGTAGGACATGTACAATGGTAGAGAAAGAACAAAGAAGACATCTCAGAGTCCTCTATATCACCAAGGCATGACAAAAAAAGTTATTCATGCATTGGTTGATCTCTTTAATTGATTTATCTCTATTACTTAATGCTCTCCTCATCGCCTTGGGAAGGATATATTCTCTCTCTTTAATTGATTTATCTCTATTACTTAATGCTCTCCTCATCGCCTTGGGAAGGATATATTCTCTCTCTTGATACTCTATTCAACATGTCAGGGGGGGTGGGAAGGCTGATATAAGGCCGTCCGTAATGGGGAACGGTATTGCCGTTTCTTATACTTTTCCACGTCATCACTCTATTAATTCTCCGTCCATCGTTTCTTATACCATGCGCTGCATTCATTTCTCTCCAGCCATTTTATTGACCGCTCATATGCACTAATTGGTCCGAGTATCATGCTTCACGAAGTCATTGGCCAACCGTTTAAATTTTGTGCTAAGACCCGTAGCTAAAATAGGATACGGTTTCTTCCTCTTTCTTCATTAAAGACCCCTCCACATAGGCAAATATCCAACGTGGACATCTAAGATACTGTCCAGCCTGTAGCACTACGGAAGGCCTAAGACCACTGCGCATACCTAAGAAGTTAGGACATCCTACATTAGATGAGACTTCAACAGGTATTCAATCGCATTTGCTACACATTTAGGGCATATGTGGTTCACAACAACACATATGACATGCTCGCTTGTGTATTCTCTTGTTTGTTTCAGAACCACAACTATGACATGCCACACTTTTTTAGCCTCCTGTCCCAGCTGCCATAGACTCAAACTTTTGCCAAAAATTGCCAAGGTTGTAGCAACAATTTCTTCACAAATGGCACAGTTTGGAGGGAAAATGTGGCAGGCTGCCATGGAGCCAAACATACCCTTAAGACATAGTGCCTTTTAATCACATGGAGGATGATTGATTCACTTTTATTTATTTTTGTCGAATTAATATTGGAATTTATAGTTTTACTTTCTTGATAGGATTAGTGCGAGGGCTCAGAGGAGCCTTCCAGTCGCTAGATAGATAAGAAGATTCGACAGACTATCGTATTGCTGCTGGCCGGTTATCCATGGCAACTGGCCGAGTTCTGATTCCTACAAACTTGACGCAAACCCAAACCGTGTAATTAAACCAGAGGTTTTCACTCAAGCTCTTTAGGAAAACACTAGTGAGTGTCCACCTGTTTTTTTCTTCTTTCCGTGGAGAAACGGAAACATGGGCAGCAACGCAAAATTTTCATTTACCAAGCGATAACGGATTAACGGTAAAATAATTGTAAGGATCATTTCGCTCAAGAATCTGACGTTATGCACATCTAATCATCCATAACTTAGCGAACCACGAATAGCGCCAGTGGATAGAAAAATCAACTGGGATGATCTTCAATTTTCGTCAATCAGATGAACAACTGAAGCCGATACAATAGGACAAATCTGAACCGAAGTTGTTCGCGAATACTATCGAATAAATCCATGTCCTGTACGAACGATCCACGCGAAACAATAAATCTGGAACTATAACGACCTACGAGAAAAGAAAAGGAGTACGCCGACAGATTTTAACGGCGACCCTTTTCCTGTCACCAGATTGCTCGCCTTAAACAGGAAGAAACAACAAAGGGCAAAAGGTTTGCATGGTAAAGGAAAAGGCGCATAACCGGAAGCCGCCAAAATTCCTTTTTCTCAGGGAACAACAAACATAACTTTGCAAATCACAAATCAGAACAAATACAGGAAAATATATATTTGTGTGTACAGTATAAACAAGTTTCTGTTGCAGAAGCAACGCGCACGAGAAAAGAGGAGCAACTCATGGAATTCACGAATGAATCTGGCACCAAAAGGCCCCAGGAAACCCCGGCGCGAATCGGACGATAACCGACGCGAGCCCGGGCAACGCAGCGCATCCGGCGAACCAAGGGTAAAAGCAAAACAATCATCATGGGTATAATAAAGGCAGGGAGGCGAGGACGCACCTGTGGGCGGGCGGGCGGTCGACGGAGGGAGCGAGCAGGTCGCGGGCGAACCAATCTGGCTCCCCGACTGGGTCTGGGTGTGGAGGGGAGGGGGGCTAGGGTTTTGAGGTTGTTGCGCGCGAGAGAGGGAGAGCCGCCGCGGCGAACAGCGCCGACCAGATTTGTAGGAGAAGGGCAGAGGAGGGTGAAAGCTCAGCAAGAGGAGAAAAACCGAGGACGCATACGGGGCCTGGGACGCTATAAATAAAAAAGAAAGAGAAAGAGATGGAGTGGGGGCGACAAAATGCTGCGGCCACCCCGTGCCCGTCTGTGGTGCGGGAAATGGAAAGCGGGGGAAAGGCGATGCACTCGTGCCATCCTTTTTCCACCTGGTTTGGCATCTTGTCCAGGTACGACCGGTTCTGTTTTATCCACCACCACCACTAGTAGGAGTAGTAGGAGTGAACTGGCTTTCTACGTTTATTTTTTACTCGACATGCCTTTTCGTAAAACTCGCAAGATTGTTCTTCACACGGCTAGAGATTCCAAAATACTCCTAGAGAGAGAAGATTGTTAGGCTTGCATCGTACGGTATGCTAGAATATAAGTATTTGAGTACAATATTTTTTGTATTTTAATACTCACTCCGATTCATAAAAAGTGTCGCTGCGAGCGACACTTTTATGGATGGAAGGAATTAGTTGATCTTGAGACAGTGGGACGATGGATCACATGATTTTGTCCCCACTGGGTAAAATGGGCGCATTTGAAATGAGCTGATTAACTTGTTTTAATGTGGAAGACTCTTTCTTTCTCTCTCGAAGCTCCTCGTTCTCTCCAGCTCCGCCCCCGTTGAGAGCCGCGTTTGCACGCCTGGCTCGCTCTGCTTCCCTCTCCGGCGGCTATGCCGGCTGACGTGGTGAAGTGAGTGTAGCGTTATAATTTGAAATTAGTGAGTATACTGAGGGAGTATGTAATTTTAAAAAGGGGTAGAAGCTGTTATAATTTGAAATTAAGGGAGTATAAATGAATTACAAATTTAGCAATAAGTTATGTGAAGTTTGCCCCTTTTTTTCCTTTTGGTTTGATTGTAATACTCCCTCCGATCCATATTAATATGTGCTGAAGTGGATGTATTTAGACATATTTTATTACTAGATACATCCACTTCAGCACCTATTAATATGGATCGGAGGGAGTAGTAGAATTGTTGCAAAGTTTACTAGCACTGCATTGCATGAGTAGAGAGACAGTAAACGTTTGTGATTATGTTAACGAGTTCCATAGGGAGACAATTAGTTAAAAAAAATTAGATTACTGGTGACATGGTCAAGTGGAGGAGGATCCACAGTAGTGTCGAGTGCCTCCAAACACACTGATGCTGTCTAATCCGCCGAGACCACCCACAAATATATTGTGCATGGTTCATTGAACCTGTACACGTTCCCAACGAGCAGACCCATCCAGGTGCGTTCCGCGGGGTGCGCGCAACGCAACGCAAGGCAGGACGCCAAGGCGACAACGTAGGCGCCGAGAGGGCGGCAGGAGGCAGCAGCCTACTCGGCGGTGCGGCGCCGCTTGGGACGCACGCCGGGGTGACGCTAGCCATTTTCGCTAATCAAAAGCCGTCGAGCAGCCGCGTGTGCCGCCCTCCGCGCCCACGTTGCCAGCCTCGGGCCCCGGTCCCCACACCGTTTCCCGCCTCTCCGCGCAAGACACGTGTCCCCCCGCGGCGCCAGGCCGGAGCGCGCGGCCTCCGGCGCGACGTCACGCGCGGCGTCAGAGCGGAGGGGGGGTCCGCGTTGGGTGGGTGGCGGCAGCGCCTCGCCACCGTCCGTGGTGCGCCTCTCCGAGGCGGGCGGTGGGGCCCGCGGTGGCGAGCTCGTGGCCTCGTTGCCGCTTTCCTTTCTTAATTGTTTGTTTTTTCTAGTCTCGTTTCCGTCCCCTCCGCCTTCTGGCCGCTCAGCGACCGGGTTACTGACGACGAGCTATGGTTATGGTTAAAAAATTATGCGAAATGTGCAAAAGGGCCGTGCTTATTCTCTTTTTACGCTGGACGTGCTTTTGCGTATCCGCTGTTAATCACTCTAAAATACTCCTACTTTTTTTTTAAAATAAAAAGCTCGTGGGCGCCGTGTTCGATGATCGATCGGTGGACACTCCTCGTCTCGTTGCGCTTGAGAGCGAAAAACTACTCCCTCTGTGTCAAAATAATTGTCTCAACTTTGTCTATGAATGCATCTATACACTAAAACATGTCTAGATACATCCATATTTAGACAAAGTTGTGATAATTATTTTGAGACGGAGGGAGTACTTGGTCGACAGCTATAAAGCTGCATCAGAAGTTGTTGAAAAACGACGTATCTGTATTTGGCTGACCTACGACACGACGTATCTACTACTCCCTCCGTTCCACAATATAAGATGTTGTAGACTTTTTCCACATTCACATGCATACACATGTATTTAGACACATTTTAGTGTATATGTACACTCAAGTGAGTGTGTATCTAGACAACATGTGAAATAGCTAAAACATCTTATATTATGAAACAGAGTGAGTACTTCTCAAGGTACCGAAACCATCCAGGTTAACCACGTATCCATGGGTCGAGACTAAATCTTCTTTTTTGCTGGAACGTTTGAAACTACTCCCTCCGTCTCAAATTAACGGTCATAAAGATGAACAAAAGTTGCTTTATCTAACACTAAATTATGTTTAGATACATTTATTTTTATCCATCTTTGTGACACTTAATTTGAAACGGAGAGTACTAAAACGCACCAAAAAGTCGTCCAGAAAAGTGTTTAAATTACTACAACTTTACAAGATGATGAGAAAACACGATAACTATCGATTTCCTATAACTAAAATACATTATTTTCCTATTCGGTTAATATCCTTTATTTGTTATTAGTAGAAAATAAATGTTTACATTTCTTCTTCTTTGTTTCTTGAATTTTTTAATGTGCTTAAGAGAGCTTGTCGCACTAGTATATTTCTTCTTCTTTGCTGGTCGTGCTAAAATACAATTGCTTACAATGGCACGACACAATCATTTTTTTAAGCGAAGTTATGAAGTCTCGATCTATTCACAAAATAAAATAATTGTTGGGTTAATTAGGAGTGTAGATTTTATAATGATATCTAGATAACTTCACTACTTAGAGGAATTTTTTTGTTTCTTCGAAAACAAATAAGATGTGAATTTCAAACTTTCGCACCAACGGAACTTTGGAGCAACATTGCTAAAATATGTACTCCCTTCGGTTTTTTTACTTCCCATATAAGACTTGTCTAAGTGAAACTTCATCAAGTTTGACCATGTTCTTACGAAAAAATATAAACATTCGTAATACCAAATTAATATTATTAGATGTATCATAAAATTAATTTTCATATTATGTAACCTTAATATTATAGGTATTGATATTTTTAAACCAAAATTTGGTCAAACTTTGTGAAGTTTTACTTCAAATAAATCTTATATGCGAAATAAAAGAACAGAGGGAGTTGCACAAAAATACCTTCTTTCACAAAACTGTTGTTTCAAAGTTTTGCTGGTCCGAAAAGGTTTCCAAATGTTATTTCTCTTGGGAGAAATAAAAGTAAGGAAACTTTGACACTTGGATCTCAGTGCAGAAATTGATGACTAGGTATAATTAGCTGTAAACTTATAGGTTTTTCTTTAGGTTACGGGCAGTCGATTTGCCCTCTGATTAGATTAAAAAACAGGGTATATATATAGAGTATTGGATCAATCGAGCATTATTACGAGTCAAAACTAGGGTACATCTCCATGGGTCGTGAGACTGGGCGTATACCCGTTGAGTAATCTCGTCTCAAGCCAACGCTGCCATGTTGCGGAACACTCGTCGATTCCTCTCCTTCCATGTCTCCCACATGGCGTAGATCAAAGCCCCGCTAGCCGTCCGCCGCCGCTCCTTTGGTATTCCTCCAAGCATATTGCCCCACCAAGCGTTCAAACTATGTCCCAAAATTGGTGGCGACATACCAATCGTCTTATCCACCAAGAAGACCCTCTTCTGCACCGCGATTGCGAAAGAACAATCAAGACTGAGGCGGTGCATTTTATCAGGCTGTATCCGACAAAGCTTACAAATGGGGTCTGATGACCCACAAGTATAGGGGGTGTATCATAACACTTTCGGTAAATAAGAGTGTCGAACCCAATGAGGACTAGAAGGCGTTGACAAGCAGATTGGATAGACGATTCACTGTAAAGACTAGCAAACGGGTTTTTGGTGGTTTTTGATATAGCGGATAAATAAAGTACGACTAAATAAAGTGTGAGTAAATAAAGTGCAGTAAATAATATTGCTACGAGTGGCCTAATCCTTTTTAGTGCAAAGGATGTAACATCCCAAGTATGAAAACAACCCCTAGAATGTTTTATTTCTTGTTATTTTATGTTTTGCATCATGACATCATCATTGCATTTGTTTTTGCATTTGTTTTCCATCTGTTTGCATTTGTTTTCCTTTGTTTTTTATTTGGATTTTCAAACCAAATTCAAATATTTGTCTCATACTTGTGCTGTCACAATTTTTTCAAATAGAAATATTCAAATAAAACATCCATTTGTTTCCATTAAAATGAAAAGCTCAAACTATTGAATTGTTCTTTTTAATAATTCACTTAATTCAAATTTTATTCAAATTCAATTACAAAAAGCAGCCATTTTGAAGTTTATTGAAAAGTACAAAACAAATCAATCATTTGTTTCAAATAAACTTGAATTTAAAAACTTTTAAGTTGCTTAAGTTCAATTATTCAATTAATAGTAAATTCAGTTAATTTCAGACAAATTTCAAACAGCAACATATTTGAAATATTTTGAAAATAAAAGTTACACAATGTTGCTGTTACCAAAATTAAACTATACAAAAATTTTACCTAATTTTCTAACCCTAAAGAACTAGCCTTTTCTTCCCTTTTTCATTTCAGCAAAAAAAAAGCAAACAGAACAAAAAAAAAAAGCAGAGAGGGGTGGGCAGGCCAGCCCAGTTGGGCCAGCCCACCACACCCCCCACGGCCTGGTACCCCCTCGCTCATCCCTAACCTGCGTACGGCAGCAATCCGCCATGTCCACGTCGCATCAGGGGAGAAGCAGACGGCCGAGCTCGCGCCTCCTCCCCCTATAAACCTACCCCCGAGCTCTCCTCCTCTGCCCTAGCCCTTCTCTCCCTCTCCCTCGGTCACCGCCGCCGATTTTTCCTCTCTCTCTGCCCGGCGAATTCTTCTCTGTATCTCACCGCACCCGAGCCCCCACCTCTGAATTCCGGTGATCGTCGCCGTTGCGATGCCCCAACGTCCGGGCTAACTGCGGGAACCGATCCCCCGCAGCTTCCTCTTCGTCATCGACACCTCAGCGAGCACAGAGAGGGTCCACCGCGCCGCCGCCGTCCGTGTTGTTGCCGCCGGCGACGTCCACCACCCCGAGCCGCTGCTTCCTCTACAGCGACGGTGAGCTTCGCGTCCTCGGTTCCCTCCTCTCTGCCAGCACGCGTGCGCACACGGGCACAGAAGCCCGCGCACCGCACACGGCAGGCCTAGCGCAGCACCGCGAGCCGCGGCAGTCGCCGCCGGCGGCCGTTTCCGCTCTGTCGAAGTTCAGATACCGAATTTCAGTATTCAGTTAACCAAATCCCGTACCTGAACCTTAACCTCTCGCGCACCTAGCTACTGTCACGACACGTTCAGTACTGCAGTGGTAACGCAACACTGCACGCGCGCGCCCAGGTCGAGGGTTCGAGTCCCCGCGGGCGGATTTAATCCCCCACATTTTGCTTTGCCACGCGGGCGCCCGTGGCCCACCTGCCAGTGGCCTGGGTTGCCACGCGTGCTGCCACGCAGGCCACCGTGGCCAGGGCCCCCTCTGTCAGTGACCTAAGCTAGGCACTGCGATGTGCATTTAGTTTCTGTCTTTTTCTTTTCTTTTAATTCCAGTCCAAGCTAATTACAGTTTAGTCCCTGATTCAAAAATGCAAATAACCTTTGAATTACAACTTCAAATAAAATATGTAATCTGCACCAAATTTAATTCTCTATCTGATTAAAGCATTTGTTTTATGTTTTGAACATTTCAAATTGTTTCAAATTTCAAATTCAAACAACTCCTTTTAAATTTGGTTAATTTCATAACTAATTCAAACTTAATTCAAATAACACAAATAAAATATGTTTTCCATGCCAATTTGAACTACCTTTTCAAATATAAACTTTATTTTCTGTTTTGAATAATTAAAATTGGTTAAATAATTTAAACCTTGTTTAAATCATTTAATTTTGCTAAATTCATAACTTGCTCAAATTAAATTATTTTTGAACATATAAAATATGTTTTCAAATCAGAAAAGTATAAACTTTTCAAATATGAATTTGGTTTAATGATTTGAACAAATAAAAATTCAAATAAATTCATACTTGAATTAAATTCAATTAAATCTTGTTTAAACTTGTTTAATTCATAATAAATTCATATTAATTCCTTTTTCAATAATGGAAACATGTAATCCACCTAAAATTTTGTGTACTTTCCAAATATGAACTTTGTTATCTATTTTGCACAATTTAAATTGGTGAAAACAACAAATGCTTGTGTAACACCTTTAAGGAACCAAAATTCCATAACTTAATAAATAAAATCCCAAATTTGGTAAACCTTATTTCAAATTGTTTCTATTGTTGTTTTCTTATTGTTTTCCTCATCCATGCATCATGCTAATACACTTTCACATGTTGTTTAGTTGTAGATCATTTAATCCAACCTTAATTCATGGGCTTTCCATATGCAATCCCAAATTGCATGTGGGTCCATTTAATTATGTTATGCTACCATGTCAACTATCTTATCTTTGATGCATCAATTAAATTGACATGCATCATCCCATGATTGTGCATTATGCCATGTTATTGATTGTTTGTCTCTCTGCGTTGTTTGTTTGCTTCTTCTCGAATAGACGACGACGTTGAGACAGACGAGGTTTACGACACCACTTCCGAGGAGTTAGCTCAGTACCAGGCTGCTGAGTTTGCAGGCAAGTATTCACTCACATGAACCATTGTGTTCCTTTCCACATTGGATACTGATACTTCCCGTTGTCTATTTCTGCTAGCCTTATGAATCGTTGCTTCTGTTCCGAACCTATCACATGTTATCCTTTAACCCTGATATAGCCTCACCTCCACACCTATAACCCCGTTGCTTGTTGCCTGTGTCTTACTAGCATGCTTAGGGTTGTTTCTGCTCGAGTCTGTTGTACATTACTTTCTGTTACCATATTTTATTATGTTCTGGGGCTCGATGTTTACACAACAATCATGCTAATGATATGGTTAATAATAATTTGATGATAAGGCACCGGCAGGAGGCCCGGCGTGGTTTTGAGGCCTGCTAGTGTCGACCCTAATTAGGAAAAGGGTCTTGTCTACTGATCCATGATGAGCGCACTAACCGCATGTGGGAAACGTGTATGGGCGCCCCCCTCAATTTGATTCGATTCGCATCTCGTCCAAATCGCCACACTTAGTTCGGGCTTTCCATTTGATGCACGCATATGCAGGTACGAACCCGAGGCCAGGGTGGAACTTTTGTAGTCGGCATTTAGGGCGGCGTGGTCTTAGAGTGCTATGGGGGTCCCCCTTTTCTTCGTGGGGGCTCGATTAGCCGCGCACGCACAGCACGTGGTTCTTTGGGCTTGATGCGAAGAAGAGTTGAGTTGTGTTGAGTGCCCCGCTTGGTGGAAAGGCCATTCCATCTGGCGGGTTATTCTTACGTGTACGGCCAAATTGGTGCACCCCTGCAGGGTAAATCTTCTCGAGAAGCCGTGTTTTCCGCGGTTATGGATGACTTGGTGAAAGTACTGGCTAACAAGTACTCAGAACAACTTACACCTAACTAATGATAACTTGACTAGTAATAGACTTATTGACACAATAACTTGAACCATCATTAATCCAACTGTGTGAGTTATCCTCGGATTGCTTCTTTGGATAAGGGGCGAGATCTAGGATGGGTTTGTTTGAGGTTAGTTGTTAGTTGGTTACGATACGCTATCTTATCTCCTTTCTGTTAGCCGGAAGTTGTAGCATGTTTCTGTAGTTGGTTAGTGCAGCCCGCTGCAACATCTTTTGTGTCACCCCTTTCTCTCCGTTGAACCCAAAAGCATCTGTACCTGGTGTTGACGGGTACACTTTGGTGAATGGTGAGTCTTGCTTGCCAGTACGTTTATGTACTGACCCCTTTGGGGCTGTGGTTTACGTAGACTACGTTTCCGAGGATCCCCATGGTGGCTACTACGTGGAGTATGACGAGGCTGCTAACGAGTAGATAGCGGACCTGGGCATGATCCGAGACTTCGTGGATGGGCTCCGTCTTTTCGTTTCCGGCCTCTTAGGCCTATGTGGATCTTGTCTGTACTCAGACACTTTGGATGCTTCCGCTGTGATGTAATGATGAATTGTTGGGACATGTGTCCTCGGGATGATTGTATTTGCTATCTCTGCTCTAGTGAGAGCTATTTGCAACTTATTTCAATCTTTTGTGTCTTAGAGATATGTTGTGATATCGCTTGTTCAAATGCCGTTGACGTACCATGTGTGTATGTTATGAAGTACGTCAACGGAAGTGTCCTGATTTCTATGGGATGGTTTGCGCAGACGATGGATAGTAGAGAATGGTTGTCACACGTTTACGTGTTGGCCTGCTCATATTGAGATGCGGGTGCCGGTATGCCCCGTAAGCCATTTGTTCTACTATTTAGCGGACTGTGAGTATCCCCTAGAAGTCAGGGTGCGACAAATGGTATCAGAGCCTGTCTGCCTGTAGGATCCCTTTTACTGGTCGCAGTTGAGTCTAGAAACTATTTTGTAGCTATATAGGAAAAATGAAACGCGAGAGTAGGAATTCTGTTCTTTTTCTTCTTTCCCCACCCACCCTCCCTTTTATGGTAAGGAAGTGCAACGTTGTTTTCTCTTCTCACCTAAACTTTCAAGTTAGGTTTTCACGAATCCTGGTTTCTCTGGGATAGTTATATCTACTAGACCATAGGAATGGAGGTGGTTGTGACATTATTTATCATGTTGCCTACTCACGATTGAGAACGGAGGCGTGTAAGCCCCGGAAGCAAATCCTCTATTCCTTAAGCAGTAGATATTGATCCTTTAGAAGCCCGGATGGGTTTTCCGTAGTACCTCATGAGTGTTTTGGTCTCGTGTTTCCCGATGTTGCTTCGATATCCTGTTCTTCTCAACATACTTTTCGTCCGTTGAAACCTTGTTGTTGCTTTCCACTTCAGTTCTTCTACCGGCGTCTAATCAAAACTTCCCCGATCATCTGCAGATGGATCTCAGGTTCTACCCGCAGGTGGTTCGTATGACTCGTTGTGAGAGCACCGCCGGTTATCCGGAGATGCTGAGAGACATGGTCACTTTTCTGGGGTTCCGCTGGGCACCAGAGTACCAGGTCTACGAGCAGCAGCGAGAGTTTGACCAGACCTACTACCAGGCTATCGTCTACATCCTGTCAGATGATGGCATGAGCGTAGTCCACCGCTACGAGGCAGTAGGTTCCACAGTGGATATGGCCGTGCAGCAGGCAGCTTATGTGAGTCTCACCGTCCTTCGTGCTGACTACTGGGGATTTGACGATTCCATCTATCGCCACATCCCCCGTGGTTACATCACTTCGGAGGGAGCTCACTTCACTCTCTACGACAACTTGGATGTTTATGAGCATGATAACTCCAGGCTGCACACCACCGCTCAGTTTGTGTGGCACAGTGACGCAGTTGCCCGCACACTATCTCAGGAGTTGGCTTCAGTCAGAGAGCAGCTCTACCTTGCGTTGACTCGTCTGGCGACGTACACCACAAACTTTGTTGGAGACGAGCGCTTCGCACGTTTCGATCAGCCAGTTGGTCGTCGTCTGCCAGATGCTAGAGGTTACGAGCAGATCAGAGGTCCACTCCTCAACCTTGGTGCTGGTTACACTAGGATTCCCCGCTTTGGAGCACAGGGAGCCGATGCTATGTACTTCACCACACCGAGAGTCGGGCTCAGACCACGTCAGATCTACGTGGATCGTCGTTCTACCTACTTTCGTGGGCGTCCTACTCACCGTACCTCTCGTCGTACTACTCACCGCCGTCCTGCGTGATGAGCATGGGAGTACCGATGTATCCATTCTTAGCTATGTTTAGTTATCCTTTGGTATTTGAACCATTTATGGTGTGTTGGATATTCTGATGTATTTGAACATGTGATGATGTACCTGTTGGTTATCTATTCATGCGTCGGAATAATCTCTCTTTCGGTTTCCAAGCCTATCCTTTTCTATTGTTGTGCTAAAATGCATTTCCATTCAGGATGCCACCAACAAGGAACACCCCGCCTGAGCCACCGCCAATCACGGAGCTGTTGACTCAGATGACTCAAGTCATGGCGCAGATGGCCCAGATCCAGACTAACCAGCACAACAACCAGACGGCTCCACGAGTCAGCATCAAGGAGTTCCTCAGTCTGGGTCCGAGAGCTTTCGTGGCCACACGCGAGCCTCTGGATGCTGATGACTGGATCCGTGAGATAGCTAAGGCTCTGGAGATTGCTCACGTTGCTGAGGAAGACAAGGTCAAGTATGCATCTTATCTGCTGAAGGGTCAGGCAGCTACTTGGTGGGAAAACTACCAGACCATGAGAGCTGGCTATCCAATCACCTGGGGTTGTTTCAAGGAAGCCTTCCTGAAGCACCACATTCCAGATGGTCTCATGGAAAGGATGCGTGAAGAGTTTTGCTCACTCAAGCAGGGAAAGCTGGACGTCATTGGCTATCAGAGTGAGTTCAATCGCCTCGCTCGTTACGCTGGTGATGAGGTGTCCACTGAGGCTAAGAAGATGGCAAGGTTCCGCAGAGGTTTTAACCCGGAACTCAAGTACGCC
Source organism: Alopecurus myosuroides (assembly GCA_028641055.1). Lineage (NCBI taxonomy): Eukaryota > Viridiplantae > Streptophyta > Magnoliopsida > Poales > Poaceae > Alopecurus > Alopecurus myosuroides. The sequence goes on from CM054058.1 coordinate 282,847,706, forward strand.
CTCACCAATATCAAGGCCAACAACTTTGAGGAGCTCGTTAACACCGTGCTCAATGAAGAAAATGGGCGCAAGGCGTTCGAGGAGTCTCGCAAGCACTTGCGTGAGAGTGGTTCCTCCTCTAGCATGACCACCCCTCCGCAGAAGCGCCGCATCTGGGTGCCAAATGATGCTGTCACTCGGGCTCCATACGCCCAAGCTTCTCCAGGCTCCGCTCCCCGCCCACCCAACCCTGCTCAGATGCATGATCAGAGGGCTTCGATGGGGCAGCCAAGGCCAGGGCCTCCTCGTGTCGTCACTTGCTACAAGTGCAAGCAGACGGGGCACTACGCTGACAAGTGCACGCAGAGGCAGCTACCTCCACCACCACCTCGTCCCAACACAAACCAGGCAATGGTGCGTGCTCCCCCGGCTAAAGCCTCCAACTCCAACAACAGGCCTGTCGGGAGGACCGCAAGGGTGAATCATGTCAAGATCGACAAAGCTGAGGAAGCTCCTGACGTCGTTCTCGGTACATTCCCCGTAAACTCTAACCCAGCTAAAGTGTTGTTTGATACCGGAGCATCGCATTCTTTCGTGTCAAAGATCTTTGTGACAGCAGTTAAACTCCCCTTTGTTGGTTTGGGTTCCCCGCTAGTAGTAAACTCCCCTGGAGCAACTATGCAAACGTCTAAGATCAGTCACAGAAATCAAATTCTAATTGGAGGCCACATATTCCTTGCTTCTCTCATACTGCTTGGAAATTCTGACATTGATGTCATTCTTGGTATGGATTGGTTGAAGGCCAATAAAGCTACGATTGACTGTGCTCAAAAGTCAATAACTCTGTTCCACCCTTCTGGCCAGATAGTCTGTTCTCCAAATGAATCAAGTTCCATTCAGCTGTGCACCCTCGATGCAAAACCTCTTCCATCAATTGAAAATGTTCCGGTGGTTTGTGAATTCCCTGACGTCTTTCCAGAAGAGTTGCCAGGGATGCCTCCGGACAGAGCAGTTGAGTTCGTGATCGAGCTTGAACCAGGTACTGCTCCAATCTCTAAGCATCCATACAAGATAGCTCCTCCTGAACTGAAACTGTTAAAGGAGCAAATCGATATGTACATGGAAAAAGGTTACATTCAACCTAGTTCCTCGGCTTGGGGCTGCCCAACTCTGTTCGTTGCGAAGAAGGATCACACAAAGAGACTCGTTGTTGACTATCGTCCTCTTAACGAGAAAACCATCAAAAACAAGTATCCAATTCCTCGCATCGATGATCTTTTTGATCAACTTGCTGGAGCCTCAATATTCTCAAAGTTGGACTTGAGAATGGGTTACCATCAAATAAAGATCAGAAAAGAGGATATTCCAAAAACAGCTTTCACCACTCGCTACGGTCTATATGAATTCACCGTCATGTCCTTTGGTCTCACCAATGCACCGGCGACTTTCTCTCGACTCATGAATTATGTCTTCCATGAATACCTTGACAAGTTCGTTGTGGTATATCTCGATGACATTCTTGTCTACTCCAAATCCGAGGAAGAGCATGAAGAACACCTCGTCTCACTCTCATGAAACTTCGCGAGCATCGTCTATATGCCAAATTCTCCAAATGTGAGTTCTGGATTCCAGAAGTTGCTTACCTTGGTCATGTCATCTCCGCCAAGGGCATAGCCATTGATCTAGAAAAGGTTAAAGCAATTGTTGATTGGAAACCTCCAAAGACGGTGAAGCAAGTAAGAAGTTTTCTTGGCTTGGCTAGCTATTGCCGTCGTTTCGTCCAAAACTTCTCAAAGATTGCCAAACCTCTCACTGATCTCACAAAGAAGGACAAGAAGTTCGTTTGGTCTCCACAATGTGATGAAAGTTTCAATCTCCTGAAGACTAAACTCACTTCCACCCCAGTTCTGGTTGGCCCAGATACTACCAAACCTTTCCAGATATTCTGTGATGCATCTCTCCAAGGTCTAGGTGCAGTTCTTATGCAAGAACGTCAAGTGGTGGCTTATGCTTCACGTCAGTTGAACGCACATGAGCAAAATTATCCCACACTTGACCTTGAACTTGCAGCAGTTGTGTTTGCCCTCAAGAAATGGAGGCAATACTTGTTGGGTAATCGCACTGAAATATTTTCCGATCATAAGAGTCTGAAATACATCTTCACTCAACCAGATCTAAACCTCAGGCAAAGGAGATGGATTGAAAAGATTAGAGACTTTGATCTCACCATTTCTTACACTCCGGGCAAGGCTAATGTTATGGCTGATGCTCTTAGTCGCAAGTCGTATTGCAATAATCTCATGATCATGGAAAGCCAACCTCCACTTCATGAAGAATTCCAGAAGCTGAACCTTGGTCTTGTTCCTCAAGGCTATCTTGCGAACTTGACAGCCAGTCCAACTCTCGAGGACAAGATTCGTTCTGAACAACTTCGTGATGCTGAAATCAAGAAGATGGTAGAACACATCAAAGAAGGCAAGGAGAAATTTAAGTCCTTCTCAATTGATGACAAGGGAACTGTGTTCTTCGAAGGACGCATTGCAGTTCCTCAAGTTCAAAGTCTCAAAGATGTCATTCTCAAGGAGGCTCATGAAACTCCTCTCTCCATACACCCTGGAAGTACAAAGATGTACCAGGATCTCAAAACACTGTATTGGTGGCCTGGCATGAAACGTGAAATTGCTCAATACGTTTCTGAATGCGACGTTTGTCAACGTGTTAAGGCAGTCCATCAGAAAACTGCCGGTCTCCTCCAACCTCTGAAAATCCCTGAGTGGAAGTGGGACATGATTGAAATGGACTTCGTCACTGGTTTTCCAAAGTCCAAGAAGGGCAACGATGCAATCTTCGTTGTCATTGATCGTCTCACTAAAGTAGCTCACTTCTTTGCTGTCAAAGAAACAATCTCAGCTAGCCAGTTAGCAGAGCTCTACACAGCAAATATTGTTCCTCTTCATGGTGTTCCATTGGAAATAAGCTCAGACCGTGGAAGCATATTCACTTCTCATTTCTGGAAAAGCTTTCAAGAAGCTTTGGGCACCAAGCTTCTGTTCAGCACAGCCTATCACCCTCAGTCTCAAGGGCAAGTCGAAAGAGTCAATCAGATTCTCGAGGATATGCTCAGAGCATGTGGTCTCTCCTTTGGCATGAAATGGGAGGAATGCCTTCCATATGCTGAATTCTCCTACAACAACAGCTTCCATGCAAGCCTAGGCATGGCACCATTTGAAGCTCTCTATGGCCGCAGATGCAGGAGTCCAATCAATTGGTCTGGAGCTGGTGAACGTTCACTCTTAGGCCCTGACATTGTTAAGGAAGCCGAAGAGAAAGTTCACATCATTCGTGACAATCTCAAGATTGCTCAGTCTCGTCAGAAAAGCTACTATGACAGCAAGCACAGGGATATGATTTATGCACCTGGTGACAAAGCATATCTCTGTGGAACTCCCCTCAGAGGCACTCATCGTTTTGGTGTGAAAGGAAAACTTGCACCAAGATACATTGGTCCTTTCAACATTCTCTCAAGGCGTGCGGAAAATGCCTATCGTCTTGAACTTCCAGAAAAACTATCCCATGTGCACGATGTGTTTCACGTGTCACAGCTCAAGCGGTGTTTCAAAGATCCAGATCGTGCAGTTGATCATGATTCTATTGAACTGCAAGAAGATCTATCTTATGAGGAGCACCCTGTTCGAATTATCGATGAGACCGAGCGTAAGACTCGCAACAAGAGCACCAAGTTCTTGAAAGTGCAGTGGTCCCATCATTCCGATAAAGAGGCAACATGGGAGACCGAAGAGGATCTTCGCAAGAAGTATCCGGACCTTTTCTCTTCTCAGTAGGAATCTCGGGGCGCGATTCCTTCAGGGGGGGGCGTTTTGTAACATCCCAAGTATGAAAACAACCCCTAGAATGTTTTATTTCTTGTTATTTTATGTTTTGCATCATGACATCATCATTGCATTTGTTTTTGCATTTGTTTTCCATCTGTTTGCATTTGTTTTCCTTTGTTTTCTATTTGGATTTTCAAACCAAATTCAAATATTTGTTTCATACTTGTGCTGTCACAATTTTTTCAAATAGAAATATTCAAATAAAACATCCATTTGTTTCCATTAAAATGAAAAGCTCAAACTATTGAATTGTTCTTTTTAATAATTCACTTAATTCAATTTTTATTCAAATTCAATTACAAAAAGCAACCATTTTGAAGTTTATTGAAAAGTACAAAACAAACCAATCATTTGTTTCAAATAAACTTGAATTTAAAAACTTTTAAGTTGCTTAAGTTCAATTATTCAATTAATAGTAAATTTAGTTAATTTCAAACAAATTTCAAACAGCAACATATTTGAAATATTTTGAAAATAAAAGTTACACAATGTTGCTGTTACCAAAATTAAACTATACAAAAATTTTACCTAATTTTCTAACCCTAAAGAACTAGCCTTTTCTTCCCTTTTTCATTTCAGCAAAAAAAAAAAAGCAAACAGAACAAAAAATAAATAAAAGAAAGCAGAGAGGGGTGGGCAGGCCAGCCCAGTTGGGCCAGCCCACCACACCCCCCACGGCCTGGTACCCCCTCGCTCATCCCTAACCTGCGTACGGCAGCAATCCGCCATGTCCACGTCGCATCAGGGGAGAAGCAGACGGCCGAGCTCGCGCCTCCTCCCCCTATAAACCTACCCCCGAGCTCTCCTCCTCTGCCCTAGCCCTTCTCTCCCTCTCCCTCGATCACCGCCGCCGATTTTTCCTCTCTCTCTGCCCGGCGAATTCTTCTCTGTATCTCACCGCACCCGAGCCCCCACCTCTGAATTCCGGTGATCGTCGCCGTTGCGATGCCCCAACGTGCGGGCTAACTGCGGGAACCGATCCCCCGCAGCTTCCTCTTCGTCATCGACACCTCAGCGAGCACGGAGAGGGTCCACCGCGCCGCCGCCGTCCGTGTTGTTGCCGCCGGCGACGTCCACCACCCCGAGCCGCTGCTTCCTCTACAGCGACGGTGAGCTTCGCGTCCTCGGTTCCCTCCTCTCTGCCAGCACGCGTGCGCACACGGGCACACAAGCCCGCGCACCGCACACGGCAGCCCTAGCGCAGCACCGCGAGCCGCGGCAGTCACCACCGGCGGCCGTTTCCGCTCTGTCGAAGTTCAGATACCGAATTTCAGTATTCAGTTAACCAAATCCCGTACCTGAACCTTAACCTCTCGCGCACCTAGCTACTGTCACGACACGTTCAGTACTGCAGTGGTAACGCAACACTGCACGCGCGCGCCCAGGTCGAGGGTTCGAGTCCCCGCGGGCGGATTTAATCCCCCACATTTTGCTTTGCCACGCGGGCGCCCGTGGCCCACCTGCCAGTGGCCTGGGTTGCCACGTGTGCTGCCATGCAGGCCACCGTGGCCAGGGCCCCATCTGTCAATGACCTAAGCTAGGCACTGCGATGTGCATTTAGTTTCTGTCTTTTTCTTTTCTTTTAATTCCAGTCCAAGCTAATTACAGTTTAGTCCCTGATTCAAAAATGCAAATAACCTTTGAATTACAACTTCAAATAAAATAAATAAAATATGTAATCTGCACCAAATTTAATTCTCTATCTGATTATAGCATTTTTTTTATGTTTTGAACATTTCAAATTGTTTCAAATTTCAAATTCAAACAACTCCTTTTAAATTTGGTTAATTTCATAACTAATTCAAACTTAATTCAAATAACACAAATTAAATATGTTTTCCATGCCAATTTGAACTACCTTTTCAAATATAAACTTTATTTTCTGTATTGAATAATTAAAATTGGTTAAATAATTTAAACCTTGTTTAAATCATTTAAATTTGCTAAATTCATAACTTGATCAAATTAAATTATTTTTGAACATATAAAATATGTTTTCAAATCAGAAAAGTATAAACTTTTCAAATATGAATTTGGTTTAATGATTTGAACAAATAAAAATTCAAATAAATTCATACTTGAATTAAATTCAATTAAATCTTGTTTAAACTTGTTTAATTCATAATAAATTCATATTAATTCCTTTTTCAATAATTGAAACATGTAATCCACCTAAAATTTTGTGTACTTTCCAAATATGAACTTTGTTATCTATTTTGCACAATTTAAATTGGTGAAAACAACAAATGCTTGTGTAACACCTTTAAGGAACCAAAATTCCATAACTTAATAAATAAAATCCCAAATTTGGTAAACCTTATTTCAAATTGTTTCTATTGTTGTTTTCTTATTGTTTTCCTCATCCATGCATCATGCTAATCCACTTTCACATGTTGTTTAGTTGTAGATCATTTAATCCAACCTTAATTCATGGGCTTTCCATATGCAATCCCAAATTGCATGTGGGTCCATTTAATTATGTTATGCTACCATGTCAACTATCTTATCTTTGATGCATCAATTAAATTGACATGCATCATCCCATGATTATGCATTATGCCATGTTATTGATTGTTTGTCTCTCTGCGTTGTTTGTTTGCTTCTTCTCGAATAGACGACGACGTTGAGACAGACGAGGTTTACGACACCACTTCCGAGGAGTTAGCTCAGTACCAGGCTGCTGAGTTTGCAGGCAAGTATTCACTCACATGAACCATTGTGTTCCTTTCCACATTGGATACCGATACTTCCCGTTGTCTATTTCTGCTAGCCTTATGAATCGTTGCTTCTGTTCCGAACCTATCACATGTTATCCTTTAACCCTGATATAGCCTCACCTCCACACCTATAACCCCGTTGCTTGTTGCCCGTGTCTTACTAGCATGCTTAGGGTTGTTTCTGCTCGAGTCTGTTGTACGTTACTTTCTGTTACCATATTTTATTATGTTCCGGGGCTCGATGTTTACACAACAATCATGCTAATGATATGGTTAATAATAATTTGATGATAAGGCACCGGCAGGAGGCCCGGCGTGGTTTTGAGGCCTGCTAGTGTCGACCCTAATTAGGAAAAGGGTCTTGTCTACTGATCCATGATGAGCGCACTAACCGCATGTGGGAAGCGTGTATGGGCGCCCCCCTCAATTTGATTCGATTCGCATCTCGTCCAAATCGCCACACTTAGTTCGGGCTTTCCATTTGATGCACGCATATGCAGGTACGAACCCGAGGCCAGGGTGGAACTTTTGTAGTCGGCATTTAGGGCGGCGTGGTCTTAGAGTGCTATGAGGGTCCCCCTTTTCTTCGTGGGGGCTCGATTAGCCGCGCACGCACAGCACGTGGTTCTTTGGGCTTGATGCGAAGAAGAGTTGAGTTGTGTTGAGTGCCCCGCTTGGTGGAAAGGCCATTCCATCTGGCGGGTTATTCTTACGTGTACGGCCAAATTGGTGCACCCCTGCAGGGTAAATCTTCTCGAGAAGCCGTGTTTTCCGCGGTTATGGATGACTTGGTGAAAGTACTGGCTAACAAGTACTCAGAACAACTTACACCTAACTAATGATAACTTGACTAGTAATAGACTTATTGACACAATAACTTGAACCATCATTAATCCAACTGTGTGAGTTATCCTCGGATTGCTTCTTTGGATAAGGGGCGAGATCCAGGATGGGTTTGTTTGAGGTTAGTTGTTAGTTGGTTACGATACGCTATCTTATCTCCTTTCTGTTAGCCGGAAGTTGTAGCATGTTTCTGTAGTTGGTTAGTGCAGCCCGCTGCAGCATCTTTTGTGTCACCCCTTTCTCTCCGTTGAACCCAAAAGCATCTGTACCTGGTGTTGACGGGTACACTTTGGTGAATGGTGAGTCTTGCTTGCCAGTACGTTTATGTACTGACCCCTTTGGGGCTGTGGTTTACGCAGACTACGTTTCCGAGGATCCCCATGGTGGCTACTACGTGGAGTATGACGAGGCTGCTGACGAGTAGATAGCGGACCCGGGCAGGATCCGAGACTTCGTGGATGGGCTCCGTCTTTTCGTTTCCGGCCTCTTAGGCCTATGTGGATCTTGTCTGTACTCAGACACTTTGGATGCTTCCGCTGTGATGTAATGATGAATTGTTGGGACATGTGTCCTCGGGATGATTGTATTTGCTATCTCTGCTCTAGTGAGAGCTATTTGCAACTTATTTCAATCTTTTGTGTCTTAGAGATATGTTGTGATATCGCTTGTTCAAATGCCGTTGACGTACCATGTGTGTATGTTATGAAGTACGTCAACGGAAGTGTCCTGATTTCTATGGGATGGTTTGCGCAGACGATGGATAGTAGAGAATGGTTGTCACACATTTACGTGTTGGCCTTCTCATATTGAGATGCGGGTGCCGGTATGCCCCGTAAGCCATTTGTTCTACTATTTAGCGGACTGTGAGTATCCCCTAGAAGTCAGGGTGCGACAAATGGTATCAGAGCCTGTCTGCCTGTAGGATCCCTTTTACTGGTCGCAGTTGAGTCTAGAAACTATTTTGTAGCTATATAGGAAAAATGAAACGCGAGAGTAGGAATTCTGTTCTTTTTCTTCTTTCCCCACCCACCCTCCCTTTTCTGGTAAGGAAGTGCAACGTTGTTTTCTCTTCTCACCTAAACTTTCAAGTTAGGTTTTCACGAATCCTGGTTTCTCTGGGATAGTTATATCTACTAGACCATAGGAATGGAGGTGGTTGTGACATGATTTATCATGTTGCCTACTCACGATTGAGAACGGAGGCGTGTAAGCCCCGGAAGCAAATCCTCTATTCCTTAAGCAGTAGATATTGATCCTTTAGAAGCCCGGATGGGTTTTTCGTAGTACCTCAGGAGTGTTTTGGTCTCGTGTTTCCCGATGTTGCTTCGATATCCTGTTCTTCTCAACATCCTTTTCGTCCGTTGAAACCTTGTTGTTGCTTTCCACTTCAGTTCTTCTACCGGCGTCTAATCAAAACTTCCCCGATCATCTGCAGATGGATCTCAGGTTCTACCCGCAGGTGGTTCGTATGACTCGTTGTGAGAGCACCGCCGGTTATCCGGAGATGCTGAGAGACATGGTCACTTTTCTGGGGTTCCGTTGGGCACCAGAGTACCAGGTCTACGAGCAGCAGCGAGAGTTTGACCAGACCTACTACCAGGCTATCGTCTACATCCTGTCAGATGATGGCATGAGCGTAGTCCACCGCTACGAGGCAGTAGGTTCCACAGTGGATATGGCCGTGCAGCAGGCAGCTTATGTGAGTCTCACCGTCCTTCGTGCTGACTACTGGGGATTTGACGATTCCATCTATCGCCACATCCCCCGTGGTTACATCACTTCGGAGGGAGCTCACTTCACTCTCTACGACAACTTGGATGTTTATGAGCATGATAACTCCAGGCTGCACACCACCGCTCAGTTTGTGTGGCACAGTGACGCAGTTGCCCGCACACTATCTCAGGAGTTGGCTTCAGTCAGAGAGCAGCTCTACCTTGCGTTGACTCGTCTGGTGACGTACACCACAGACTTTGTTGGAGACGAGCGCTTCGCACGTTTCGATCAGCCAGTTGGTCGTCGTCTGCCAGATGCTGGAGGTTACGAGCCGATCAGAGGTCCACTCCTCAACCTTGGTGCTGGTTACACTGGGATTCCCCGCTTTGGATTCCCCACAACTTAAATACCGAACCACGAGACATTACTTCAACATAACTTCACTACTAACATCATGACTTCTCCCATGTCCTCAAGAACTAAACGAACTACTCACAAAACATCATATGGATCATAATCAGAGGTGATATAATTAATGATAACAATCTGGTCATAAAGTGCTAACACCGATAAATCTCACAAACATGAACTACTAACAAGTAATCCACACCGGGAGAGAGATCTAATGTAAAACAACGATAGAGGGCCCTAATTGTTACAGCGGGATGAAGGTGGATGATGAGGGTGATGGTGCTGGTGGTGATGGTGATGATGATGACGATCTTGATGATGCCCGGAGCGATGACGGTGACGATGGCGATGATTTCCCGTCTCTGGAGAGGAATTTCCCCGACAGATTTCTCCCTGCCGGAGAGCTTTTCTCTCTCTGGTGTTTTCCGCCCCGAGGCGGCGGTGGAATAATTCTTCGACGATAGTCTGGGGCTTAGGGTTCCCTGGGGGTCAAGTACGCGAAAGGGATCGACCAGAGGTGGGCCAGGGTGGCCACACCACCTGGCTGCGCGGCCAAGGGGGGCTCCACCACATGGTGTGGGCCCCTGGTGTCCCCCCTCTGGTTCCCCTTCTGGCTAGCCTCCCACTCTGAACTTCTAAGACATCTCCGGTGTCCCCCCTCTTCTTATGAACTTCTGAAATAGGGTATCTCGACGGTGCTTTTTCCATCAGATTTCTGGTCCCGGTGTTTATTCTCCAATAATTATAAAAAATGCAAAATAAGATAAAAGAACATCAGTGATGCATCATAACATGAAATATATCGATGAATAACAGAAAATAACAATATAAAACAGTGATGCAAAATGGACGTATCAACTCCCCCCAAGCTTAGACCTCGCTTGTCCCCAAGCGAAACTGAACTAAGTAAACATGACCACAGGTTTATGGAGTGAGGTATCGATAAATAAAATACGGACAAGAGCCATCACATGTAACAAAGAACAAGTCATTTTAGACAACAACTTCCTCTCATATAATCAAACTTGAAACAAGTAAAGGAACAATAAAGGTGCAAAAAGTAAATAAAAATTGGTAAAGGCAAACTTCGTTCTTGGTCAGAGAACAATTAACAGTGTAATTATCTTTCGATCAGAGTCTTTATACTAGAGCTTATATTGCAGAGTTTATCATGATCAATTATAACGGTCTCTTTGCAGACATTGGTAACTTTCAAATTGGTATTCAAACTGACAAAAAGCATTTGTATAAACAAGGAAGAATACAGAACATGATTGAGTAAATCAACATATAGATGGATGAATCGTAACAACTCAAATGCTTGCTTAAGACAGAAAGAAGTATGTTTACTGACTCAGCATAAATGTAAAACATAGACCCTTCGCACAGGGAAGCATGGATCACTCATGTGCTAGAGCTTTTATTTTGTAAAACAGAGGTATAAAATGGTTGACACTCCTCCCAACCTTTCTTACACAAACCATGGCTAACTGAATCGTCGGGTGCCTGCCAACAATCACAAACCATGAAGGAGTGTCTAATTTTGAGAGAGGTGTATGTTTATGTCAACGAATGGCAAACAGAAAATGCAGTACATCAGAAGCCAACTAGACTTCACAAGAGCGGCCACCATAGAAGGACGCAACTGGTATAGAAGGTCGTCCCTCTTTCTCTTTTGTTTACACAATTATGCTTTGACTAATAAATCAGGGGCAAAAATAGTGAAGATAATTCGTATTATTATTTGGGGTTGGGAACCCCGCTGCGAGCTCTTCTAGCATTTGGATAAGCGGATGAAGCCACTAGTTCGGGGTGTGAAATCAAATCAACAAGTGAGATAAAGATTCTCTATTTGCGTCTTCATGAGCTAAAACAGGGGCACAAAACAGGTGTAATTTTGAAGGTTTAAAGGTAGCACGCAAGCAATTTACTTGGAGTGGCGGTGAAATACCACATATAGGTAGGTATGGTGGACACAAATGGCAAGGTTTTGGGCTCAAGGTTTGGATGCACGAGAAGCATTCCCTCTCAGTACGGGTTTTTGGCTAGCAAGGTTGGGTAGGAAGCATATGAATTGAAGTAAAACAAACAAAAACATATATGATAAAGACAATCATGCAATCTTCCTTGAAGGTACAAACAAACTTATTTGATAATACTAAGCTTATGAGCTAACAAGAAAGAAAGATCATGGAATAATATATCTACATGCAACTCCCTCTTTTCTACTTAAGTCTCAAGGAATTGTTGCTACTGACCAATGCTAAGTTTGACAAAACCAACTAGATTAACTTGAAGCTCCAAAATTGATACCAATACTACTAACATGATCAATCACATAACAAAAATTGCAAACTAAAATAAACTAGAGCAAGTAGATGATGAAACTTATCATTAATACTTCATTACGGCAACTCAAACCAAGGGATACAACGATAACCAACTAGAGAGCGACACTTCCATACTGCAAACCATCCTATATGATATTTTCTCTACTCATTATATGACTCTACTAAAAGGTAAAAAGGGTGAAAGATAAAAGTGTGATACCGCGGCACTCCCCCGAGCTTGGAACAAGCCAAGGGGATGCCAATACCAATGACGAATCAATTCTTCGGTGGGGATGGTGATGCACTCTTCTCAAGCAAAGCGTGAAAACGTTGCAGCATCTCACAAAACCTGTCGTTTTCCTCTTGAAGAATCTCTACCTCCATCCTTAAAGCTCGATAACGTTCACAAAACTCATCTGCAACCCGAAGAGCTTCCTCTACTCCAGGGATGGGACTGAGGCCCAGAACTGATTGTCTTGGTCCCTGCACGCTACAAGAATAAACACTACTTGATGACGTCCTTCTTGCTTCTCTCTTGACGCCCTGATCCATGTTCTTGCGCTTGGGACCTTGGAGATCATCTTGCATTGGCTCCTTCCCTTTGTTGTTGTTGGCGGAGGTCATGATGCTTCTAAAACTGAAAACAGATCTTGGCAGAAACAGCTCGAAACAGAAACACGACGAAACAATATACGGACCTCGGGGGGGGGGGCGGTCCAGGGGGTTATATAGCAAAAATATGCGTAATGAAAGGAAAGTCCAGGTCGAAAACGAGTTGGAGAGGGGCTCCGGGGCTCCCACACTAATACGTCCATTTTGCATCACTATTTTATATCATAATTTTATGTTATTCATCGATATATTTCATTTTATGATGCATCCCTTATGATATTTTATCTTATTTTGCATGTTTCATAATTTTTGGAGTATAAACACCGGGACCAGAAATTTGATGGAAAAAGCACCGTCGAGATGCCATATTTCAGAAGATAAGAAGAAGAAGAGGGACACCGGGGGTGTCTTAGAAGTTCAGAGGAGGATTCCAGCCAGAAGGGGAGCCAGAGGGGGGCCACCAGGTGCCCACACCATGAGGTGGCGTGCCCCCTGGCCGCGCCACCAGGTGGTGTGGCTACCCTAGCCCACCTCTGGTCGAGGTCTTTCGCGTACTTGACCCCCAGCGAACCCTAAGCCTCAGACCATCATCGAGGAATTATTCCGCCGCCGCCTCGGGGCGGAAAACACCCGAGAGAGAAAAGCTCTCTGGCAGGGAGAAATCTGTCGGGGAAATTCCTCTCCGAGAAGGGGAAATCATTGCCATCGTCACCGTCATCACTCCGGGCATCATCAATATCGTCATCATCATCATCATCATCATCATCACCACCAGCACCATAACCCTCATCATCCACCGTCATCCCTCTGTAACAATTAGGGGCCTCTCTCATTGTTTTACATTAGATCTCTCTCCCGGTGTGGATTACTTGTTAGTAGTTGATGCTTGTGAGATTTATCGGTGTTTGCACTTTATGACCAGATTGTTATCATCCATTATATCACCTCTGATTATGATGCATATGATGTTTTGAGAGTAGTTCGTTTAGTTCTTGAGGACATGGGAGAAGTCATGATGTTATTAGTGAAGTTATGTTGAAGTAATATCTCGTGGTTCGGTATTTAAGTTGTGGTGCTATTCTTCTAGTGGTGTCATGTGAACGTCGACTACATGATACTTCACCTTTATGGGATATCTTTCGCGTACTTGCCCCCCAGGGAACCCTAAGCCTCATACCATCATCGAATAATTATTCCGCCACCGCCTCGGGGCGGAAAACACCCGAGAGAGAAAAGCTCTCCGGCAGGGAGAAATCTGCCAGGGAAATTCCTCTCCGGAGAGGGGAAATCATCGCCATCGCCACCGTCATCACTCCAGGCATCATCAAGGTCGTCATCATCATCATCATCACCACCAGCACCATCACCCTCATCGTCCATCATCTTCCCACTGTAACAATTGGGCCCTCTATCGTTGTTTTACATTAGATCTCTCTCCCGGTGTGGATTACTTGTTAGTAGTTGATGCTTGTGAGATTTATCGGTGTTTGCACTTTATGACTAAATTGTTATCATCCCTTATATCACCTCTTATTATGATCCATATGATGTCTTGTGAGTAGTTCGTGTTGTTCTTGAGTATATGGGAGAAGTCAAGTTGTTAGTAGTGAAGTAATGTTGAGTAATATTTAATGGTTTGATATTTAAGTTGTGGTGTTATTCTTCTATTGGTTTCATGTGAACGTCGACTACATGATACTCACCATTTATGGGCCTAGCGGAATGCATCGTGTATTTGGCTACTAATTGTGGAGTTGCCGGAGTGACAGAAACCTAAACCCCCGTTAGGAAACCATTACACGAGGGAGCGTAGGATCCCGGAGTTTAAAGCCGTGGTTAGATTTATTTCTTAATTACTTTCTTGTAGTTGCGGATGCTTGCAAGGGGTATAATCACAAGTATGTATTAGTCTTGGATGGGATGGTACATTAGCATAGGTTCACCCACACAACACTTATCAAAACACTAAAGTTTATTTAGCGGCATGGAACAAAAGCATTTGACAGAAACCTCCCGTGTGTCCTCGAGAACGTTTGTCAATCATAAGTAAACCAACCGGCTTGTCCTTTGCTGAAGAAAGGATTGGGCCACTTGCTGAAATTATTATTACTGAATTTTATTTACTCGCACTTTATTTATCTGCAATATCAAAAACCCCTACAAATCTATGTTTCAGTATTTACAGTTATTCCTTCATCGAAACTGCTTGTCAACACCTTCTGCTACTCGTTGGGTTCGACACTCTTATTTATCAAAAGTACTATGATACACTCCCTATACTTGTGGGTCATCAAGACTATTTTCTGGCGCCGTTGCCGGGGAGTGAAGCGCTATTGGGAAGTGGAATTGATAAAGGAAGCTTCTGCTGTAAGTGTTGTTTTTATTACTGTCTACTGCTTTATTACACTATGTTTGGATCTCCTTTTGAGTCCTTATTTGCGGGCACTGCTGCCACTGCTAGCGTAGTAAGTGACCCACTGCCTAATGATTTGGATCCTTATAAAATACCTATAAATATTGTTAAACATGTTACAAATAACTGCTATTCAGGTGATGGAACTGTCCATCCTGGTGATCATTTGCTCTTTTTACATGAATTATGCGAGTTGTTCAAGTGTGCAGGTATTACAATGGGCCAAGCAAAGAGGAAATTATTTTCTATATCATTGACAGACCGAGCCGCTGAATGGTTTAAACTGCTGAAAAATAGCCAGACTATTGGATAGGAGGAAATTGTGCCTCTATTTTATTCTAAGTTCTATCCTCCCAGTGAAATTCATAGAGATTGTAATTATATATATAATTTTTGGCCTCATGACGGAGAGAGTATTGCCCAGGCATGGGGAAGATTGAAGTTACTAATGCTCAAATGCCCCATTCATGAGCTCCCCAGTAATATTGTTATTAATAATTTCTATGCAAGACTTTCTCTTCATGATAAGGACTTACTGGATGCTTCTTGTTCTGGATCATTTACACGTATGAAGGATGAAGCTAAATGGGATCTTCTTGACCGTATTCAAGAAAACACTGAAGGATGGGAGAATGACAAGGTAGGAAGTCAGGTATAAACTATGATTATGAATGCATTAAAACTTTTATGTCATCCGATGATTTTCATAATGTTAGTATTGTTTATGGTCTTGATTCTCAAGTTGCTGCAAACTTGTATAAGGCTTTTGCTTCTTATATTGATATTCCCAAAAAGGAATGGGATAAGTACCATGCACCTTATAAAGATACTATTGATTGTGTTCCTGCTAGAGATATAGAAGTTCATACCGTTGATTCTATTGTGCCTGAACCTTACATTGAGAAAATGCCTTTCCCTGGTAAGGTAAAAGAACATTCTATGTTAGCTAGTGTGGTTAATAAAAGTGCAAGGAAACCTGTAGAACCCGAGGAACAAATAACTGTAGAACCTACAATAGCAATAGTAAATGACCTTGTTTCTGAAAATATAGAAGAGGGACACATTATATTTTGTGAAGATGCTTCTAATATTGTCTCTCATCGTAGTAAATCTAGGAAACCTAGTGTTCCTGTGCTATCTGTTAGGATAGGTGATCATTGCTATTATGGTTTGTGTGATATTGGTGCTAGTTCTAGTGCTATTCCTTACGAGCTTTATAGAGAAATCATGCATGAAATTGGTTCTTGTGAACTTGAAGACACTGCTGTGATTATTCAACTTGCTAATAGGGAAACTATTTCTCCAATTGGTATTGTTAGAGATGTGGAGGTCTTATGTGGTAAAACTAAATATCCTGTTGATTTTCTAGTACTAGGCACTTCTGCTAGTGATACTTGTCCTATTATATTTGGTAGACCTTTCTTAAACACTTGTGGTGCCGTTATAGATTGTAAAAAGAAGAAAATACTTACAAAGTTTGATGGAGAGTCTTATGAATTTAACTTCTCCAAATTTGCTAAAGCACCTAATGAAGATGAATTACCTAATGAGAATTATAGAGTTGAACAATTGGCTGCTATTGCTCTTGCTCGTAAAAATCCTTTGCAGCAATACATGGAAGACCACGAAAGTGATGTCTTTACGGAAGAAAGAAATGAAATTGACGAGATCTTATTATAGCAACCAGCGATGCTGAAACATAATTTACCGGTGGAAGACTTGGGTACCACATTACCACCCAAGGAGGATCCTGTTTTTGATTTAAAGCCTTTGCCTGACAATCTTAAATATGCTCATATTGATGATAAGAAATTATATCATGTTATTATTAGTTCTAAACTTTCTCGTAAAGAAGAGGAGAGATAAGTGGGAATATTGAGGAAACACATAGGTGCTATTGGTTATACTCTTGATGATTTGAATGGGATTTCTCCTGCTATATGTCAGCATGCTATTAATATTGAACCTTATGCAAAGCCAGTTGTTGAACATCAACGCCGTTTAAATCCTAAGATGAAGGATGTGGTAAGAAATGAGGTATTGAAAATCCTATATGATGGTATCATTTATCCTATTGTTGATAGTAGATGGGTTAGTCTTGTGCATTGTGTCCCTAAGAAAGGAGGGATGACTGTTGTGCCAAATGAAAATAATGAACTTATTCCTCAAAGAGTAGTGGTTGGTTATAGGATGTGTATTAATTTTAGGAAAGTTAATAAGGTTACTAAGAAAGATCATTATCCTTTGCCTTTTATTGATCAAATGTTAGAGAGTTTTTCCAAGAAAACTCGTTTCTCCTTTCTTGATGGTTATTTTGGGTTCTCTCAAATTGCTGTTAGAAAGGTTGATCAAGAGAAAACAACTTTCACTTTTTCTTTTGGAACCTATGCTTATAGACGTATGCCTTTTGGTTTATGTAATGATCCTGCTACTTTTCAAAGATGCATGTCTGCTATCTTTCATGGTTTTTGTGAAGAAATTGTGGAAGTCTTCATGGACGACTTCTCCGTCTATGGAACTTCTTTCGATAATTGTTTGCAGAATCTTGATAAAGTTTTACAGAGATGTGAGGAGACTAATCTTGTTCTTAATTGGGAGAAATGCCATTTTATGGTTAATGAAGGAATTTTTTCTTGGACATAAAATTTCTGAAAGAGGTATTGAAATTGATAGAGCTAAAGTTGAAGCTATTGAGAAAATGCCCTATCCCAGGGATGTCAAAGGTATTCGTAGTATTCTTGGTCATGCTGGTTTCTATAGAAGGTTTATTAAAGATTTCTCTAAAATATCAAAGCCTCTTACTATTATTCTTCAAAAATATTTAACTTTTGTTTTTGATGAAGATTGTAAAGAAGATTTTGAAATTTTAAAGAAAGCTTTAATAACTGCTCCTATTGTTCAACCCCTGATTAGAATTTACCGTTTGAAATTGTGTGTGATGCTAGTGATTATGCTGTAGGTGTTGTTCTTGGACATCGAGTAGATAAGAAGCTAAATGTTATTCATTATGCCAGTAAAACTCTTGATGCTGCTCAAAAGAATTATGCTACCACTGCAAAAGAATCCCTAGCTGTAGTTTTTGCTTGTGATAAATTTAGGCAGTATATTGTTGATTCTAAAGTTACTATTCATACTGATCATGTTGCTATTAAGTACCTTATGGAAAATAAAGATGCTAAGCCTAGGATTATTAGACAGATGCTTCTCTTACAAGTGTTTGATTTACATATTGTGGATAGGAAGGGTGCTGAAAATCCTGTTGCTGATAATTTGTCCAGATTAGAAAATATCTCTGATGATCCTATTCCCGTCAATGATAGTTTTCCTAATGAACAGTTGGATGCAATAAAAGTGAGCTCTCAAGAGAGTCCATGGTATACTGATTATGCTAACTTTATTGTTTCCAAGTATTTGCCTCCTACCTTTACAGCTCAGCAAAGAAGAAAATTCTTCTATGATTTGAGGCATTATTTTTGGGATAACCCATGATGCTCTTTGATAGTGTGTTGGAAACCCCAAGAGGAGGGTGTGATGAGCAAGCGGCAATAATTTCCCTCAGTCAAGAACCAAGGTTATCAATTCAGTAGGAGGAAGAGCATCTCAGGAAGGTTGATGCCACTGACGGTGGTGCTGGCGCTTCACCGGTGTCAGCAACAACGTGGGACCTGCACACAACACAACCAAAATACTTTGTACCAACGGTACAGTGAGGTTGTCAATCTCACCGGTCTTGATGAAAACAAAGATTAGACGTATAGTGTGGAAAATGATGTATGCTTGTAGTAAGTAAAGAAAGCAGGAAATAGTTGTGGTTTGTTTAACTGTGTGGAAAATGGACTAGGGTTCATAGGTTCACTAGTGGTGTCTCTCCATAAAATATAGCATGCTGGGTGAACAAATTACAGCTGGGCAATTGACAAATAGAGGTTGCACCATAGTGCACATAAATAACATGATGACTACTATGATATTTAGTGCGGTCATTACAACAATATACATAGACCGAAATCCATCTGCATCTATGACTAATAATCCACCCTCAGGTTATCATCCGAACCCCCTTAGGTATTAAGTTGCAAGCAACAGATAATTGCATTAAACAAAGTGTGTAATGTAAGCAATGATTATGCACACGGGCACTCTCACCGCTGCTTTCTCCCTAATGGCAACAACACATCCCCCCTTCACGTTTCTGTCACTCGAGCAAGGTGGTGAGGAGGCATGAACCCACTATAGAGCATAAATACTCCCTCTTGGAGTCACTAGCAACTACTTGGCAGAGCAACCACTAGCAACGGAAATCATGCAAGATCACAAATAGCAAAAGCAAATAAAGACTATAATCAACTTGGCATAAGGTCAATATTCATCAGATCCCAACAAACAGAGCATATAGAATTACATAAGATCAATCTCGATCATGATAGGAAGCTCACGAGATCTAAACATGGAGGCATATGAGGAGAAGACAACCATCTAGCTACAGCTACGAACCCGTAGTCCAAGGATGAACTACTCACGCATCACTCCGGAGGTAGGCATGGTGATGTAGAAGCCTCCGGTGATGATCTCCTCTCCGGCAGGGTGCCGAAAACAGCTTCAGAACCCCCCTGATCTAGGGTTGACGGTGACGGCGGCTGTGGAACTTTTCGGGGATTTTTTATCAGGTGCGTAGGGTTTTCCATCCGGGGGAATTAAATAGGCGAAAGGGAAAAGGCGGTGGAGCTCCAGGGGCCCCACACCCATAGGTGGCGCGGCTAGGGGGGACCCACGCCACCCTATGGTGTGGCCCCCCTGATGCCCGTTCTCGACTCCTCTTCGGTGTTCTGGATGCTTCCGGGGAAAATAGGAACTTCGGGCTTTGTGGGGTCCAATTCCGAGAATGTTTCCAGAACAACTTTTCTGAAACCAAAAACAACAGAAAACAGGGAACCGGCACTTGCCATCTTGTTAATAGGTTAGTCCCAGAAAACGTATAAAAATGCTATAAATAAGGGAGAAAACAAGTAGCAATTGACATGATATGATCATGGAGCATCAGAAATTATAGATACGTTGGAGACGTATCAACCATCCCCAAGCTTAGTTCCTACTCGTTCTCGAGTAGGTAAATGATAAAATAATAATTTCTGAGGTGACATGAGACTAACATAAACTTGATCAATCTAATGTAAAAGCATATGCACGCTGAGATCATAGAACTTCAAACACAAACATGATAATGGAACTTTAATAATAAAGCTTAACAATTACTTTGCATCACGAAGAGTATCTCAAATAAAGGATCATGAATAATAATGCAAAGAAAGGTAAACGTTTGTTTCAGGTATAGAAAAAGCATGTCAAAGTGATATTTTGCTAGTCCTTAAGAGTGGGGCAACACATAAATGCCAGGACACCTTCAAAGTTCATGAGGAAGACTAGAACAAATAATATCATATTATGAAGTAATTATTGATGTTTATGGGACAAATGCACATAGAACTCAGAATGGCAAAAATGCTCTCTCAACTATGCATAAAGTTAGAAGATGGAGACTCAACATAGAAGTAAAAGAAAGGCCCTTTGCAGAGGGAAGCAGGGATCACTCATGTGCTAGATCTTTATTTTATTAAACAGAGGTATTAAAAGTTTGACACCGAGTGTCTATATTTTGGGAGATGTATGCTAATGTCAATGAATGGTAAACAGAAAATACAGTACGTCACAAGCCAACTGGATTCACAAGAGCGGCTCCCATGGTGAAGGACACAACTGGTGTAGAAGGTCATCCCTCTTTCTCTTTTGTTTACACAATTATGCTTTGACTGATAAATCAGGGGCAAAAATAGTGAAGAGAATTTGTTTGTATTAATTTGGGGCTGGGAACCCCGCTACTAGCTCTTCTATCATTTGGGTAAGTGGATGAAGCCACTAGTCCAGGGTGTGAAATCCAATCAACAAGTGAGATAAAGATTCTCTATTGACGTCCTCATGAGCAAAAACAGAAACATAAAGTAGGAGTAATTTTGAAGGTTTTAAAGGTAACACATGAGCAATTTACCTGGAGTGGCAGTTAAATACCACATGTAGGTAGGTATGGTGTACACAATGGGAAAAACTTCGGTTTAAGGGAGTTTGGATGCACGAGTAGAGCTCATACTCAGTACATGTGGAGGCTAGCAAAAGACTCGAAGCGACAAATCAAGAGAGCATAAGAGCCATAATCATGCATAGGGACATAAGCATCATTAATTAAAACATAAGCAGTATCACAAGTTCAAAAACTAAGTGGTCATGGAGGTTATTCGTGACTGGTTTGTAGTCATAAACATGATGTGCATGCGCCAAGTCAACCGAAAAAAATATTCGAAAGAGAATACCATATATTGATGCTTTACTATGACAAGAACAACTCATGAATCTTTCAAGACATATTAAACACTCTCAGCTATTTAAGGCTATTCATGCTACTCAATAACCACAAGGCTTTAAAACTAAAATAACATTGAGCATGACATGAAAAAGTTCTAGCCACAGCCTATACAAGTTTCTACTAGTATTGTTATAAATTCTACTTCAAACAACAGTTTTCTTCTCCCAACAAGCACCATACAAAACATGATTTAAGAAAGACACGCTTTATGATACAGCAAGAAAACATGAGATTACTCACATAACACTACTAAAACTAACAACTCTAATAAGAGATGCATGCAAAACGGGAGCTAAATAAATGCACCAGCCAGACAGAGATTAAGAATTGTCGCACCCGGACTTCTAGAGGATACTCACAGCCCGCTAAACAGTAGATAAATGGCTTACGGGGCATACCGGCACCCGCATCTCAATATGAGCAGGCCAACACGTAAACGTGTGACAACCATTCTCTACTATCCATCGTCTGCGTAAACCATCCCATAGAAATCCGACTACTTCCATTGACGTACTTCATAACATACACACATGGTACGTCAATGGCATTTGAACAAGTGATATCACAACAAATCTCTAAGACACAAAGAAATAGAAATAAGTTGCAAATAGCTCTCACTAAAGCAGAGATAGCAAATACAATCATCCAGAGGACACATGTCCCAACAAGTCATCATTACATCACAGCGGAAGCATCCAAAGTGTCTGGGTACAGACAAGATCCAAATAGGCCTAAGAGGCCGGAAACGAAAAGACGGAGCCCGTCCACGATGTCTCGGATCCTGCCCGGGTCCGCTATCTACTCGTCAGCAGCCTCGTCATACTCCACGTAGTAGCCACCATGGGGATCCTCGGAAACGTAGTCTGCGGAAACCACAACCCCAAAGGGGTCAGTACAGACAAGTACTGGCAAGCAAGACTCACAAGATACCAAAGTGTACCCGGCAACACCAAGTACAGATGCTTTGGGTTCAACGGAAGAATAGGATATACAAAAGTGTGGCAGCAGGCTGCTCTAACCAACTACAGAAACACGCTACAACTTCCGGCTAAAAGAAGGGGATAAGATAGCGTATCGTAACCAACTACCACTAACCTCAAACAAACCCATCCTGGATCTCGCCCCTTATCCAAAGAAGCGATCCGAGGATAACTCACACAGTTGGATTAGTGAAGGTTCAAGTTATTGTGTCGATAAGACTATTACTAGTCAAATTATTATCGATTAGGTGTAAGTTGTCTAATCCTTGTTAGCCAGCCCTATCACCAAGTCATCCATAACCGCGGACAACACGGCTTCTCGAGAAGATTTAACCCTGCAGGGATGCACCAATTTGGCCGAACACGTAAGAATACCCCGCCAGATTGGAAATGCACTTCCACCAAGCGAGGCACTCAACACAACCCAACTCTTCTTCGCATCAAGCCCAAAGAACCCCGTGCAATTGAGCGCACGGCTAATCAAGCCCCACGAAGAAAAGGGGACCCTCATAGCACTCTAAGAACGTGTCTCCCTAAATGCCGACTACAAAAGTTTCCACCCTGGCCTCGGGTTCGTACCTGCATATGCGTGCGGCAAATGGAAAACCCGAACTAAATGAGGCGATTTGGACGAGATGCGAATCGAATCAAATTGAGGGGGGCGCCCATACACGCTTCCCACATGCGGTTAGCGCGCTCATCATGGATCTAGAGGACAAAGACTTTTCCTGAGTTCGACACTAGCAGGCCTCAAAACCATACCCGGCCTCCTGCCGGTGCCTTATCATCAAATTAGCATTACCTCAAACATTAACAGGTTGTTGTTTAAACATCGAGCCCCCAGAACATAATAAATATGGTAACAGAAATAACAGACAGCAGACTCGAGCATAAACAATCCTAAGCATGCTAGTAAGACACATGCAACAAGCAATGGGGTTATAGGTGTGGAGGATAGGCTATATCAGGGTTACAGGATAACATGTGATAGGATCGGAACACAAGCATCGAATCTTAAGGCTAGCAGAATAGACAACGGAAAGTATCGATATCCAGTGTGGAAAGGACACAATGGTTCATGTGAGTGAATACTTGCCTGCAAACTCAGTAGCCTGGTACTGGGCTAACTCCTCAGAAGTAGTGTCGTAAACCTCGTCTGTCTCAGCGTCGTCGTCTATTCGAGAAGAAGCAAACAAACAACGCAGAGAGACAAACAATCAATAACATGGCATAGTGCACAATCATGGGATGATGCATGGCAATTTAATTGATGCATCAAAGGTAAGCTAGTTGACATGGTAACATAGTTAAATGGACCCATATGCAATTTGGATTGCATATGGAAAGCCCATGAATTAAAGGTTGGATTAAATGATATACAATTAATCATCATGTGAAAGTTGATTAACATGATGCATGGATGAGGAAAACAAAAAGAAAACAACAATAGATTCAATTTGAAAAGGTGTTTACCAAGTTTGAAATTTTATTTATTAAGTTATGAAAATTTGGCTTCTTAAAGGAGTTACACAAGCATTTGTTGTTTTCACCAATTTTAATTGTTCAAAATAGATAACAAAATTCCTATTTGGAAAGAACACAAAATTTTAGGTGGGATACATGTTTCATTTGTTGAGAAAGGAATTAAAATGAATTAATTATGAATTAAACAAGTTTAAACAAGATTTAATTGAATTTAATTCAAGTATGAATTTATTTGAATTTTTATTTGTTCAAAACATTAGATAAAATTCATATTTGAAAAGATTATATTTTTATGGTTTGAAAACATATTTTATATGTTCAAAAAGAAATTAATTTGACCAAGTTATGAATTTAGCAATTTTAAATGATTTAAACAAGGTTTAAATTATTTAACCAATTTTAATTATTCAAAACAGGAAACAAGGTTTATATTTGGAAAGGTGGTTCAATTTGGCATGGAAAACATATTTTATATGTGACATTTGAATTAAGTTTGAATTAGTTATGAATTTAATCAAATTCAAGAGAGTTGTTTGAATTTGAATTTTGAAAACATTTGAAATGTTCAAAACAGTAAACAAATGATTTAAACAGGTAGAGAATTAAATTTGGTTCAGAATACATATTTTATTTATATTATTTGGATTTTAAATGCCCAAGTTATTTGCATTTGAAAATCAGGGACTAATCTGTGATTTAAAAACATTCAGATTTGGTCCAGGGGCTTGGATGCAAAAGAAAAACTCACCGAAAGGCCCCTGGAACCCTTTTTCACGCAGCAGACCCACCCCCTGGGTCACTGGCCTGTGGGCCAGCACCCAGCTGGCGCTGCGTGGCGCGCGTGTTTGTGCCTGCGTGGCCTCCGCGGTCGATGGCAGGTGGGCCCTACACTCCCGCGTGGCAAACGCGCAAAAAGGTTTTTATTCTGCGCGCGGGGGGGATCGAACCCGCGACGCAGCGCTGCGCGCCGTTGGATGCAACCACTACGGTGTGGATCGATTGCTGACAGAGGAGATGCGCGCGGGAGGATAAGGTTCAGATCTGCTGTTAACTGAACCTGACCGAAAAGGTTTAGGCTTTCTGTACCTGACGGAAGAAGCGATGGTCGCCGGCGGTGATCTACGCGCTGCTGCTGCCCGTGGTGCGTGCTAGGGTGCTGTGGACGTGCGCGTGGTTGACACGAGGAAGCAGAGAGGGGATAGGAGGGAGTGATGCTCACCGTGGGGAAGGAAGGAGGTGCTCGACGCGGTGAGGTGGACGACGGCGACATAGAGGTGGACGGCGGCGACGATCGGACGCCTCCCAGGCTCTATCGATGAAGCGAGGAGGACGAGGACGGCGCGGTGTTCACGTTCCCGTGCTCGTGGAAGCTTTACAACGACCACAACCCCTACAACCACCCCATCACTCTCCGGCCATGGCAGCTCACCGGAAAATTCAGAAGATTCAGAAACAAAATGGAGGGGATCTGAGAGGGAGGAGAAGAACTGGCGGCGGCAGGGAGGAAGAAGAAACCTAGGGCTAGGGTTTGGGAGGCTCGGGGCTAGAAATAGGGGAGGAAAAGGTGGAGGGATCAGGTGGAGTTGCTCTGCTGCGTGCGCGGTGGCGTCAGCTGACGCCAGCCATACGGAGAAAGAAGAAAGGGCCCTGCGGGCCGTGCTGCGCACGCGCGCTGGGGTTAGGTGGGCTGGGCTGGCCCAGTCTGCCTTCCCCAGCCGTTTTCCCTTTTTATTTTTTTTTGTTCTTTCTGTTTTTTTTTGCTGAAAAGAAAAAGGGAAGAAAAGGATAGTTTTAGGGTTAGAAAAATTTAGGGAAAAATTTGTATAGGTTATTTATTGTAACAGCACCAATGTGCAAACTTTTGTTTTTCAAAAATTTGAAATTAGTTGCTGTTTGGAAATTTAATTAAATTTGAGTGAATTTGATGTTAAATGAATTATTGAAAAGGAGCAATTTAAATAGTTTGATCCTTCAAGTTTATAGGAAACAATTTGATGTTTTGGTTTGAAATTTTCATTTGAAAATTGTAACAGAACAAGTATGAACAAGGATTTTGAAAATTGGTTTGAAATTCATATTGAAAAACAAGGGAAAACAAATGAAAACAAAGGAAAACAAATGCAAAACAAATGCAAAACTTATGATGACATGATGCAAAACATAATTTAACAAAAAGCAAACATTCTAAAGGTTGTTTTTCATACTTGGGATGTTACAAAACGCCCCCCCCCTTGAAGGAATCGCGCCTCGAGATTCCTACTGAGAAGAGAAAAGGTCCGGATACTTCTTGCGAAGATCCTCTTCGGTCTCCCATGTTGCCTCTTTATCGGAATGATGGGACCACTGCACTTTCAAGAACTTGGTGCTCTTGTTGCGAGTTTTACGCTCGGTCTCATCGAGAATTCGAACAGGGTGCTCCTCATAAGAGAGATCTTCTTGCAGTTCAATGGAATCATGATCAACTGCACGACCT
The DNA here is from genome assembly GCA_028641055.1 of Alopecurus myosuroides. NCBI lineage: Eukaryota > Viridiplantae > Streptophyta > Magnoliopsida > Poales > Poaceae > Alopecurus > Alopecurus myosuroides. The sequence goes on from CM054058.1 coordinate 282,873,970, forward strand.
GGATCTTTGAAGCACCTCTTGAGCTGTGACACGTGAAACACATCGTGCACCTTGGATAGCTTTTCTGGAAGTTCAAGACGATAGGCATTTTCTGCACGCCTTGAGAGAATGTTGAAAGGACCAATGTATCTTGGTGCAAGCTTTCCTTTGACACCGAAACGATGAGTGCCTCTGAGGGGAGTTACACGGAGATATGCTTTGTCACCAGGTGCATAGACCATGTCCCTGTGCTTGCTGTCATAGTAGCTTTTCTGACGAGATTGAGCAATCCTCAGATTGTCACGAATGATGCGAACTTTCTCTTCGGCTTCCTTAACAATGTCAGGGCCTAAGAGTGAACGTTCACCAGCTCCAGACCAATTGATTGGACTCCTGCATCTGCGGCCATAGAGAACCTCAAATGGTGCCATGCCTAGGCTTGCCTGGAAGCTGTTGTTGTAGGAGAATTCAGCATATGGAAGACATTCCTCCCATTTCATGCCAAAAGAGATACCACATGCTCTGAGCATATCCTCGAGAATCTGATTGACTCTTTTGACTTGCCCTTGAGACTGAGGGTGATAAGCTGTGCTGAACAGAAGTTTGGTGCCCAAAGCTTCCTGAAAGCTTTTCCAGAAATGAGAAGTGAATATGCTTCCACGGTCTGAGCTTATTTCCAATGGAACACCATGAAGAGGAACAATCTTTGCTGTGTAGAGCTCTGCTAACTGACTGGCTGAGATTGTCTCTTTGACAGGAAAGAAGTGAGCTACTTTAGTGAGTCGATCAATGACAACGAAGATTGCATCGTTGCCCCTCTTGGACTTTGGAAAACCAGTGACGAAGTCCATTTCAATCATGTCCCACTTCCACTCAGGGATTTTCAGAGGTTGGAGAAGACCGGCTGTTTTCTGATGGACTGCCTTAACACGTTGACAAACGTCGCATTCAGAAACGTATTGAGCAATTTCACGTTTCATGCCAGGCCACCAATACAGTGTCTTGAGATCCTGGTACATCTTTGTACTTCCAGGGTGTATGGAGAGAGGAGTTTCATGAGCCTCCTTGAGAATAACATCTTTGAGACTTTGAACTTGAGGAAGTGCAATGCGTCCTTCAAAGAACACAGTTCCCTTGTCATCAACTGAGAAGGACTTAAATTTCTCCTTGCCTTCTTTGATGTGTTCTACCATCTTCTTGATTTCAGCATCACGAAGTTGTTCAGAACGAATCTTGTCCTCGAGAGTTGGACTGGCTGTCAAGTTTGCAAGATAGCCTTGAGGAACAAGACCAAGGTTCAGCTTCTGGAATTCTTCATGAAGAGGAGGTTGGCTTTCCATGATCATGAGATTATTGCAATACGACTTGCGACTGAGAGCATCGGCCATAACATTAGCCTTGCCTGGAGTGTAAGAAATGGTAAGATCAAAGTCTTTTATCTTTTCAATCCATCTCCTTTGTCTGAGGTTTAGATCTGGTTGAGTGAAGATATACTTCAGACTCTTATGATCGGAAAAGATTTCATGCGATTACCCAACTAGTATTGTCTCCATTTCTTGAGGGAAAACACAACTGCTGCAAGTTCAAGGTCATGAGTGGGATAATTGAGTTCATGTGCGTTCAACTGACGTGAAGCATAAGCCACAACTTGACGTTCTTGCATAAGAACTGCACCTAGACCTTGGAGAGAAGCATCACAGAATATCTGGAAAGGTTTGGAAGGATCTGGGCCAACCAGAACTGGTGTAGAAGTGAGTTTAGTCTTTAGGAGATTGAAACTTTCATCACATTGTGGAGACCAAACGAACTTCTTGTCCTTCTTTGTGAGATCAGTGAGAGATTTGGCAATCTTGGAGAAGTTTTGGACGAAACGACGGTAATAGCTAGCCAAGCCAAGAAAACTTCTTACTTGCTTCACCGTCTTTGGAGGTTTCCAATCGACAATTGCTTTAACCTTTTCTGGATCAATGGCTATGCCCTTGGCTGAGATGACATGACCAAGGTAAGTAACTTCTGAAATCTAGAACTCACATTTGGAGAACTTGGCATAAAGACGATGCTCGCGAAGCTTCATGAGAGTGAGACGAAGATGTTCTTCATGCTCTTCCTCGGATTTTGAGTAGACAAGAATGTCATCGAGATATACCACAACGAACTTGTCGAGGTATTCATGGAAGACAGAATTCATGAGTCGAAAGAATGTCGCCGGTGCATTGGTGAGACCAAAGGACATGACGGTGAATTCATATAGACCGTAGCGAGTGGTGAAGGTTGTCTTTGGAATATCCTCTTTTCTGATCTTTATTTGATGGTAACCCATTCTCAAGTCCAACTTGGAGAATATTGAGGCTCCAGCAAGTTGATCAAAAAGATCATCGATGCGAGGAATTGGATACTTGTTTTTGATGGTTTTCTCGTTAAGAGGACGATAGTCAACAACGAGTCTCTTTGTGTGATCCTTCTTCGCAACGAACAGAGTTGGGCAACCCCAAGCCGAGGAACTAGGTTGAATGTAACCTTTTTCCATGTACATATCAATTTGTTCCTTCAACAACTTCAGCTCGTGAGTTCCTATCTTGTAAGGATGCTTAGAGATTGGAGCAGTACCTGGTTCAAGCTCGATCACGAACTCAACTGCTCTGTCCGGAGGCATTCCTGGCAACTCTTCTGGAAAGACGTCAGGGAATTCGCAAACCACCGGAACATTCTCAAGTGAAGGTAGAGGTTTTGCATCGAGGTTGCATAGCTGAATGGAACTTGATTCATGTGGAGAATAGACTATCTGGCCAGAAGGGTGGAACAGAGTTATTGACTTTTGAGCACAGTCAATCTTGCTTTATTAGCTTTCAGCCAATCCATACCAAGAATGACATCAATGTCAGAACTTCCCAGCAACATGAGTGAAGCAAGGAATATGTGGCCTCCAATTAGGATTTGATTGTCCTTACTTATCTTGGAGGTCAACATTTGAGATCCCGGGGAGTGAACAGTGATTTGATTGCTTAGTGGAACCACAATTAGGTTGTTTGTTGTGGCAAAAATCTTTGACACAAAAGAATGCGATGCTCCGGTATCAAACAACACTTTAGCTGGAAAAGAGTTTACGGGTAATATACCGAGAACGACGTCAGGAGCTTCCTCAGCTTTGTCGATCTTGACATGATTCACCCTTGCGGTCCTCCCGACAGGCCTGTTGTTGGAGTTGAAGGCCTTAGGCGGGGGAGCGTGCACCATTGCCTGGTTTGTGTTGGGACGAGGTGGTGGTGGAGGTAGCTGCCTCTGCGTGCACTTGTCAGCGTAGTGCCCCGTCTGCTTGCACTTGTAGCAAGTGACGACACGAGGAGGCCCTGGCCTTGGCTGCCCCATCGAAGCCCTTTGATCATGCATCTGAGCAGGGTTGGGTGGGCGGGGAGCGAAGCCTGGAGAAGCTTGGGCGTATGGAGCCCGAGTGACAGCACCATTTGGCACCCAGATGCGGCGCTTCTGCGGAGGGGTGGTCATGTTGGAGGAGGAACCACCCTCACGCGAGTGCTTGCGAGACTCCTCGAACGCCTTGCGCCCATTTTCTTCATTGAGCGCGGTGTTAACGAGATCCTCGAAGCTGTTGGCCTTGACGTTGGTGAGGGCATACTTGAGTTCCGGGTTAAAACCTCTGCGGAACCTTGCCATCTTCTTAGCTTCAGTGGACACCTCATCTCCAGCGTAACGAGCGAGGCGATTGAACTCACTCTGATACCCGATGACGTCCAACTTGCCCTGCTTGAGTGAGCAAAACTCTTCACGCATCCTTTCCATGAGACCATCTGGAATGTGGTGCTTCAGGAAGGCTTCCTTGAAACAATCCACGTGACTGGAATGCCAGTTCTCATGGCCTGGAAGTTCTCCCACCAAGTAGATGCCTGACCCTTCAGCAGATAGGAGGCATACTTGACCTTGTCTTCCTCAGCAACGTGAGCAATCTCCAGAGCCTTAGCTATCTCACGGATCCAGTCATCAGCGTCCAGAGGCTCGCGTGTGGCCACGAAAGCTCTCGGGCCCAGACTGAGGAACTCCTTGATGCTGACTCGTGGAGCCGTCTGGTTGTTGTGCTGATTAGTCTGAAACTGGGCCATCTGCGCCATGACTTGGGTCATCTGAGTCAACAGCTCCGTGATTGGCGGTGGCTCAGGCGGGTTGTTCCTTGTTGGCGGCATCCTGAATGGAAATGCATTTTAGCACAACAATAGAAAAGGATAGACTTGGAAACCGAAAGAGAGATTATTCCGACGCATGAATAGATAACCAACAGGTACATCATCACATGTTCAAATACATCAGAATATCCAACACACCATAAATGGTTCGAATGCCAAAGGATAACTAAACATAGCTAAGAATGGATACATCGGTACTCCCATGCTCATCACGCAGGACGGCGACTAGGAGTACGGCGAGAGGTACGGTGAGGAGCACGCCCACGAAAGTAGGTAGAACGACGATCCACGTAGATCTGACGTGGTCTGAGAGCGACTCTAGGTGTGGTGAAGTACATAGCGTCGACTCCCTGTGCTCCAAAGCGTGGAATCCCAGTGTAACCAGCACCGAGGTTAAGTAGTGGACCTCTGATCGGCTCGTAACCTCCAGCATCTGGCAGACGACGACCAACTGGCTGATCGAAACGTGCAAAGCGCTCGTCTCCAACAAAGTCTGTGGTGTAAGTCGCCAGACGAGTCAAAGCAAGGTAGAGCTGCTCTCTGACTGAAGCCAACTCCTGAGATAGTGTGCTGGCAACTGCGTCACTGTGCCTCACAAACTGAGCGGTGGTGTGCAGCCTGGAGTTATCATGCTCGTAGACATCCAAGTTGTCGTAGAGAGTGAAGTGAGCTCCCTCCGAAGTGATGTAACCACGGGGGATGTGGCGATAGATAGAATCGTCAAATCCCCAGTAGTCAGCACGAAGGACGGTGAGACTCACATAAGCTGCCTGCTGCACAGCCATATCCACTGTGGAACCTACTGCCTCGTAGCGGTGGACTACGCTCATGCCATCATCTGACAGAATGTAGACGATAGCCTGGTAGTAGGTCTGGTCAAACTCTCGCTGCTGCTCGTAGACCTGGTACTCTGGTGCCCAACGGAACCCCAGAAAAGTGACCATGTCTCTCAGCATCTCCGGATAACCGGCAGTGCTCTCGCAACGAGTCATACGAACCACCTGCGGGTAGAACCTGAGATCCATCTGCAGATGATCGGGGAAGTTTTGATTAGACGCCGGTAGAAGAACTGAAGTGGCAAGCAACAACAAGGTTTCAACGGACGAAAAGGATGTTGAGAAGAACAGGATATCGAAGCAACATCGGGAAACACGAGACCAAACACTCCTGAGGTACTACGGAAAACCCATCCGGGCTTCTAAAGGATCAATATCTACTGCTTAAGGAATAGAGGATCTGCTTCCGGGGCTTACACGCCTCCGTTCTCAATCGTGAGTAGGCAACATGATAAATCATGTCACAACCACCTCCATTCCTATGGTCTAGTAGATATAACTATCCTAGAGAAACCAGGATACGTGAAATCCTAACTTGAAAGTTTAGATGAGAAGAGAAAACAACGTTGCACTTCCTTACCAGAAAAAGGGAGGGTGGGTGGGGAAAGAAATAAAAGAACAGAATTCCTACTCTCACGTTTCATTTTTCCTATATAGCTACAAAATAGTTTCTAGACTCAACTGCGACCAGTAAAAGGGATCCTACAGGCAGACAGGCTCTGATACCATTTGTCGCACCCGGACTTCTAGAGGATACTCACAGCCCGCTAAACAGTAGATAAATGGCTTACGGGGCATACCGGCACCCGCATCTCAATATGAGCAGGCCAACACGTAAACGTGTGACAACCATTCTCTACTATCCATCGTCTGCGTAAACCATCCCATAGAAATCCGACTACTTCCATTGACGTACTTCATAACATACACACATGGTACGTCAACGGCATTTGAACAAGTGATATCACAACATATCTCTAAGACACAAAAGATTGAAATAAGTTGCAAATAGCTCTCACTAGAGCAGAGATAGCAAATACAATCATCCAGAGGACACATGTCCCAACAATTCATCATTACATCACAGCGGAAGCATCCAAAGTGTCTGGGTACAGACAAGATCCAAATAGGCCTAAGAGGCCGGAAACGAAAAGACGGAGCCCATCCACGATGTCTCGGATCCTGCCCGGGTCCGCTATCTACTCGTCAGCAGCCTCGTCATACTCCACGTAGTAGCCACCATGGGGATCCTCGGAAACATAGTCTGCGGAAACCACAGCCCCAAAGGGGTCAGTACAGACAAGTACTGGCAAGCAAGACTCACAAGATACCAAAGTGTACCCGGCAACACCAAGTACAGATGCTTTGGGTTCAACGGAAGAATAGGTGATACAAAAGTGCGGCAGCAGGCTGCTCTAACCAACTACAGAAACACGCTACAACTTCCGGCTAAAAGAAGGGGATAAGATAGCGTATCGTAACCAACTACCACTAACCTCAAACAAACCCATCCTGGATCTCGCCCCTTATCCAAAGAAGCAATCCGAGGATAACTCACACAGTTGGATTAGTGAAGGTTCAAGTTATTGTGTCAATAAGACTATTACTAGTCAAGTTATCATTAGTTAGGTGTAAGTTGTCTAATCCTTGTTAGCCAGCCCTATCACCAAGTCATCCATAACCGCGGACAACACGGCTTCTCGAGAAGATTTAACCCTGCAGGGATGCACCAATTTGGCCGAACACGTAAGAATACCCCGCCAGATTGGAATGCACTTCCACCAAGCGAGGCACTCAACACAACCCAACTCTTCTTCGCATCAAGCCCAAAGAACCCCGTGCAATTGAGCGCACGGCTAATCAAGCCCCACGAAGAAAAGGGGACCCTCATAGCACTCTAAGAACGTGTCTCCCTAAATGCCGACTACAAAAGTTTCCACCCTGGCCTCGGGTTCGTACCTGCATATGCGTGCGGCAAATGGAAAACCCGAACTAAATGAGGCGATTTGGACGAGATGCGAATCGAATCAAATTGAGGGGGGCGCCCATACACGCTTCCCACATGCGGTTAGCGCGCTCATCATGGATCTAGAGGACAAAGACTTTTCCTGAGTTCGACACTAGCAGGCCTCAAAACCATACCCGGCCTCCTGCCGGTGCCTTATCATCAAATTAGCATTACCTCAAACATTAACAGGTTGTTGTTTAAACATCGAGCCCCCAGAACATAATAAATATGATAACAGAAAGTAACGGACATCAGACTCGAGCATAAACAACCCTAAGCATGCTAGTAAGACACAGGCAACAAGCAATGGGGTTATAGGTGTGGAGGATAGGCTATATCAGGGTTACAGGATAACATGTGATAGGATCGAACACAAGCAACGAATCTTAAGGCTAGCAGAATAGACAACGGAAAGTATCGATATCCAGTGTGGAAAGGACACAATGGTTCATGTGAGTGAATACTTGCCTGCAAACTCAGTAGCCTGGTACTGGGCTAACTCCTCAGAAGTAGTGTCGTAAACCTCGTCTGTCTCAGCGTCGTCGTCTATTCGAGAAGAAGCAAACAAACAACGCAGAGAGACAAACAATCAATAACATGGCATAGTGCACAATCATGGGATGATGCATGGCAATTTAATTGATGCATCAAAGGTAAGCTAGTTGACATGGTAACATAGTTAAATGGACCCATATGCAATTTGGATTGCATATGGAAAGCCCATGAATTAAAGGTTGGATTAAATGATATACAATTAATCATCATGTGAAAGTTGATTAACATGATGCATGGATGAGGAAAACAAAAAGAAAACAACAATAGATTCAATTTGAAAAGGTGTTTACCAAGTTTGAAATTTTATTTATTAAGTTATGAAATTTGGCTTCTTAAAGGAGTTACACAAGCATTTGTTGTTTTCACCAATTTTAATTGTTCAAAATAGATAACAAAATTCATATTTGGAAAGAACACAAAATTTTAGGTGGAATACATGTTTCATTTGTTGAAAAAGGAATTAAAATGAATTAATTATGAATTAAACAAGTTTAAACAAGATTTAAATGAATTTAATTCAAGTATGAATTTATTTGAATTTTTATTTGTTCAAAACATTCAATAAAATTCATATTTGAAAAGATTATATTTTACTGGTTTGAAAACATATTTTATATGTTCAAAAAGAATTTAATTTGACCAAGTTATGAATTTAGCAATTTTAAATGATTTAAACAAGGTTTAAATTATTTAACCAATTTTAATTATTCAAAACAGGAAACAAAGTTTATATTTGGAAAGGTGGTTTAATTTGGCATGGAAAACATATTTTATATGTGACATTTGAATTAAGTTTGAATTAGTTATGAATTTAACCAAATTTGAAATGAGTTGTTTGAATTTGAATTTTGAAAACATTTGAAATGTTCAAAACAGTAAACAAATGATTTAAACAGGTAGAGAATTAAATTTGGTACAGAATACATATTTTATTTATATTATTTGGATTTGAAATACAAAAGATATTCAAATTTTAAATACAGAGGCTATTCTGTGATTTTAAAAACGTTCAGATTTGGTCCAGGGGCTTGGATGCAAAAGAAAACTCACAGAAAGGCCCCTGGAACCCTTTTTCACGCAGCAGACCCACCCCCTGGGTCACTGGCCTGCGGGCCAGCACCCAGCTGGCGCTGCGTGGCGCGCGTGTGTGTGCCTGCGTGGCCTCCGCGGTCGATGGCAGGTGGGCCCTGCACTCCCGCGTGGCAAACGCGCAAAAAGGTTTTTATTCTGCGCGCGGGGGGATCGAACCCGCGAAGCAGCGCTGCGCGCCGTTGGATGCAACCACTACGGTGTGGATCGATTGCTGACAGAGGATATGCGCGCGGGAGGATAAGGTTCAGATCTGCTGTTAACTGAACCTGACCGAAAAGGTTCAGGCTTTCTGAACCTGACGGAAGAAGCGGTGGTCGCCGGCGGTGATCTACGCGCTGCTGCTGCCCGTGGTGCGTGCTAGGGTGTTGTGGACGTGCGCGTGGTTGACACGAGGAAGCAGAGAGGGGATAGGAGGGAGCGATGCTCACCGTGGGGAAGGAAGGAGGTGCTCGACGCGGTGAGGTGGACGACGGCGACAGAGAGGTGGACGGCGGCGACGATCGGACGCCTCCCAGGCTCTGTCGATGAAGTGAGGAGGACGAGGACGGCGCGGTGTTCACGTTCACGTGCTCGCGGAAGCTTGACAACGACCACAACCCCTACAACCACCCCATCACTCTCCGGCCATGGCAGCTCACCGGAAAATTCAGAAGATTCAGAAACGAAATGGAGGGGATCTGAGAGGGAGGAGAAGAACTGGCGGCGGCAGGGAGGAAGAAGAAACCTAGGGCTAGGGTTTGGGAGGCTCGGGGCTAGAAATAGGGGAGGAAAAGGTGGAGGGAGCAGGTGGAGTTGCTCTGCTGCGTGCGCGCTGGCGTCAGCTGACGCCAGCCGTACGGAGAAAGAAGAAAGGGCCCTGCGGGCCGTGCTGCGCGCGCGCGCTGGGGTTAGGTGGGCTGGGCTGGCCCAGTCTGCCTTCCCCAGCCGTTTTCCTTTTTATTTTTTTTTGTTCTTTCTGTTTTTTTTTGCTGAAAAGAAAAAGGGAAGAAAAGGATAGTTTTAGGGTTAGAAAAATTTAGGAAATAATTTGTATAGGTTATTTATTGTAACAGTACCAATGTGCAAACTTTTGTTTTTCAAAAAATTGAAATTAGTTGCTGTTTGGAAATTTAATTGAATTTTGAGTGAATTTGATATTAAATGAATTATTGAAAAGGAGCAATTTAAATAGTTTGATCCTTCAAGTTTATAGGAAACAATTTGATGTTTTGGTTTGAAATTTTCATTTGAAAATTGTTACAGAACAAGTATGAACAAGGATTTTGAAAATTGGTTTGAAATTCATATTGAAAAACAAGGGAAAACAAATGAAAACAAAGGAAAACAAATGGAAAACAAAGGAAAACAACTGCAAAGCTTATGATGACATGATGCAAAACATAATTTAACAAAAAGCAAACATACTAAAAGGTGTTTTTCATACTTGGGATGTTACAAGAATACAAAGTATTCTCATGAAAAAGCGGAGCGTGTCACTCTCCAATAAAAGAATGCTGGTGTCAAACCAAGCTTATTGAAAAATAAAAAATAAACTGAAAGAAAAAACAAAAACAAACTAAAAACAAAAATAAAAGACGCTCCAAGTAAAGCACATAAGATGCGACCGAATAAAAATATAGTTTCACTAGAAGTGACCTGATAATTTGTTGATGAAGAAGGGGATGCCTTGGGCATCCCCAAGCTTAGACGCTTGAGTCTTCTTGGAATTTGCTGGGATGTACCACCGGGGCACCCCCAAGCTTAGGCTTTTCACTCTTCTTGATCACATCATATCATCCTCTTCTCTTGACCCTTGAAAACACATTAGCTACTGTCACAACTTATTTTAGAACTTTTTTCTCAAAATAACACCAAAAGAAAGAGATTAAGATGCAAATGCAATAAATGGCAGAAATCTGTCAAAACAGAACAACATGTAAAGATTGATTTTTTCAAAAATCTTCTATTGCTCAAATGAAAAAGTGGTAATCTAAGAAATGTTGTTTATAGAACTCAGGATTATGCACAAAAAAACTCAGGTCATTTTGAATTTTCTGTGATTTTTTACGGAATTAACAGTGGACAGTGGAAATTTGTTTCCTGCGCAGAAATCCGAAATATAGCCTCAACTTTCCACTAGAGGATTTACTTGTCTCAACAAAAACACAAAAGAAAAGATACATCATGGTTGTTAAGGAAATATAAAACACCCAGGTGCAAAGCAGACCAAATAAAATGAAATAAAACTAGTTGAAAACAGCGAAATAAAACGGGTTGTCTCCCGGTAACGCTTTTCTTTAGCGCCTTTCAGCTAGGCATAAAAGGGCAACTCAAGTATTTTAAAGTGAAGCATTCAAATCAAGATTTGGCAATTCTTTAATAATTCATTGTATTTTATCCAGGTGAGTTTCAGAGGCTCCTCTCTTATTACTTTTAGGCTTACTATCTTCATCAAATAAATTCTCACGAACAATCCAATCAAAATTCTTTTCTTGGGCTTCGTGTAGTGCCACTAATTTAAAGGGGATTGGTATTTTATCCTTGTTTTAATTATTATATTCAGTTTTTTCTAGAGCACCAACAATTTCTACACATGAGCCAAGCATATTGAAACGATCAAAGACTTTTCTAGCTTCTATAGCAACATCTCCAAATTCTTTAAGCATAGTTTCTAAGATGAAGTTTCTTTTCTCAACATCTTCAATGTTATTCAAGTTCAGGAACATATGTTGCCTTATGGGATGGAGGTTAACAAACCTAGCTTCTAGCATGTGAACTAAAGAAGTTGCAACAGTCTCGTAACTGGGAGCAAATTCAACTATGGATTTTTCCTCAAAGTTATCATGCTTACTAACATGACCAAAGAATTCTTTAACGGTGTCCTTTCCAAGTATAGAACCACTTCCTACCGGAAAATCTTTCAAGGTAAACTTAGGGAACAACATGATGAGAGATAATAACGTAGAGATTAAAAAATAACAACTAGAATGAGAACTATTTTTTTGTGTGTTTTTGATAAAGAGAAGAAAAACAAGGCAAAAATAAAAACAAGACAATACACAAAATAAAGAGGTTCAGAGTGAGAGACTTCCCTTGCCAGAAGACTTCTTCCTCCCCGGCAAGGGCGCCAGAAATCCTTGATTGCAAACGTTGATTATGTGTTGGAAACCCCAAGAGGAGGGTGTGATGAGTAAGCGGCAAGAATTTCCCTTAGTTAAGAACCAAGGTTATCAATCCAGTAGGAGGAAGAGGATCTCATGAAGGTTGATGCCACTGAAGGTGGTGCTGGCGCTTCACCGGTGTCAGCAACAACGTGGAACCTGCACACAACACAACCAAAATACTTTGTCCCAACAGTACAGTGAGGTTGTCAATCTCACCGGTCTTGCTAAAAACAAAGATTAGACGTATAGTGTGGAAAATGATGTATGCTTGCAGTAAGTAAAGAAAGCAGTAAATAGTTGTGGTTTGTTTAACAGTATGGAAAAATGGACCGGGGATCATAGGTTCACTAGTGGTGTCTCTCCATAAAAGATAGCATGCTAATGAACAAATTATAGCTGGGCAATTAACAAATAGAGGTTGCACCGTAGTGCACAATATAACATGATGATTACTATGATATTTAGTGCGGGCATTACAACAATATACATAGACCGAAATCCATCTGCATCTATGACTAATAATCCACCCTCAGGTTATCATCCGAACCCCCTTAGGTATTAAGTTGCAAGCAACAGATAATTGCATTAAACAAAGTGTGTAATGTAAGCAATGATTATGCACGCGGGTACTCTCACCGTTGTTTTCTCCCTAATGGCAACATCACATCCCCCCTTCACGTTTCTGTCACTCGAGCAAGGTGGTGAGGAGGCATGAACCCACTATCGAGCATAAATACTCCCTCTTGGAGTCACTAGCAACTACTTGGCCAGAGCAACCACTAGCAACGGAAATCATGCAAGATCACAAATAACAAAAGCAAATAAAGACTATAATCAACTTGGTATAAGGTCAATATTCATCGGATCCCAGCAAACACTGCATATAGAATTACATAAGATCAATCTCGATCATGATAGGCAGCTCACGAGATCTAAACATGGAGGCATATGAGGAGAAGACAACCATCTAGCTATAGCTACGAACCCGTAGTCCAAGGATGAACTACTCACGCATCACTCCGGAAGTAGGCATGGTGATGTAGAAGCCTCCGGTGATGATATCCTCTCCGACAGGGTGCCGGAAACAACTTCAGAACCCCCCTGATCTAGGATTGATGGTGACGGCGGTTATGGAACTTTTCGGGGGTTTTTGATCAGGTGCTTAGGGTTTTCCATCCGGGGGGATTAAATAGGCGAAAGGGAAAAGGCGGTGGAGCTCCAGAGGCCCACACCCATAGGTGGCGCGGCTAGGGGGACCCGCGCCACCCTATGGTGTGCCCCCCTGATGCCCGTTCTCGACTCCTCTTCGGTGTTCTGGATGCTTCTGGGGAAAATAGGAACTTTGGGCTTTGTGGGGTCCAATTCCGAGAATGTTTCCAGAACAACTTTTCTGAAACAAAAAACAGCAGAAAACAGGGAACTGGCACTTGGCATCTTGTTAATAGGTTAGTCCCGGAAAACGTATAAAAATGCTATAAACAAGGGAGAAAACAAGTAGCAATTGACATAATATGATCATGGAGCATCAGAAATTATAGATACGTTGGAGACGTATCAGTGTTATTCTTCTAATGGTGTCATGTGAACGCCGACTACATGATACTTCACCATTTATGAACGCTCCCTCGTGCATTGGTTTCCTAACGGGGGTTTAGGTTTCTGTCACTCCGGCAAACCCACAATTAGTAGCCAAATACACAATGCATCCTCCTAGGCCCATAAAGGTGAAGTATCATGTAGTCTACGTTCACATGACACCACTAGAAGAATAGCACCACAACTTAAATACCGAACCACGAGATATTACTTCAACATAACTTCACTACTAACATCATGACTTCTCCCATGTCCTCAAGAACTAAACGAACTACTCACAATACATCATATGGATCATAATCAGAGGTGATATAATGGATGATAACAATCTGGTCATAAAGTGCTAACACCGATAAATCTCACAAGCATCAAGTACTAACAAGTAATCCACACCGGGAGAGAGATCTTATGTAAAACAACGATAGAGAGCCCTAATTGTTACATCGGGATGAAGGTGGATGATGAGGGTGATGGTGCTGGTGGTGATGGTGATGACGATGACGATCTTGATGATGCCCAGAGCGATGACGGCAGCGTTGGCGATGATTTCCCCTCTCCGGAGAGGAATTTCCCCGGCATATTTCTCCCTGCCGGAGAGCTTTTCTCTCTTTAATGTTTTCCGCCCCGAGACGGCGGCGGAATAATTCTTCGATGATAGTCTGGGGATTAGGGTTCCCTGGGGTCAAGCACGCGAATGGGATCAACCAGAGGTGGGCCAGGGTGGCCACACCACCTGGCGGCGCGGCCAAGGGGGGGCACCACATGGTGTGGGTCCCTGGTGGCCCCCCTCTGGCTCCCCTTCTGGCTAGCCTCCTCCTCTGAACTTCTAAGACATCTCCGGTGGCCCTCATCTTCTTCTAAACTTCTGAAATAGGATATCTCAACGGTGCTTTTTCCATCAGATTTCTGGTCCCGGTATTTATTCTCCAATAATTATAAAACATGCAAAATAAGATAAAATAACATCAGTGATGCATCATAACATGAAATATATCGATGAATAACAGAAAAGAACAATATAAACAGTGATGCAAAATGGACGTATCAGGTTCATGGGACCATCCTCTGATGGCCAAGTTGTCAGCTGTTAAGATCTTTCCATGCAGTGCCAACCACGCGAAGAACTCACACTTGGGTTCCGCATGCGTGCTCCAAAATTTGGGAGTGGAGAATGGCGCGCATGAGCTGAGGAACTGACACTTGTATGCCGATGCCGTGGAGTACTGCCCCGATGTCGTCCTACGCCAAGAAATGACATCCCGCACATGTCTAAGAACCATCCCTTGCAATGTCGCATAGAGGGCGAAGCACTGCATCATCTGCGGCTGAGTGGAAAGCCTAGCAAAGGACCTCATCTGATTCTAGTTTGTTAACTCGTTCCGAACTATTCTAAACATGCGGGTGGCAATACTGTAGATCTCCGGGAACTTGAGCTTAAGGGCACCACCCGACATCCATCTTTCATGTCAAAAGAGGTGCCTCACACCATCACCAAGGGTGACATATGTGGATGTCCGAAACAGCTCCATGTACGCCTTATCGCACGGAAAAGTCATTCCACACTAGGGCTGCTCCGGTTCTTTCCAAGCATACCATGGCCACCACAACCTCATTTCCCTTCCAAAATTTTCCATGTCGAAGATGCCTAAGCCCCCCCCCCCCAATTTTTTCGTCTTACAAACGGTGCTTCAGATGACCAAGTTTTGCAGTCGTGGTCCTAGATTAGCTCCTGGTTTTATCTAGATAATCCCCTCTCTAACTTCTTGATCCGTGTGATAATCCACTTTGGTAACTTGAAGATGTCCATGTGGTATATCACCATGGAGGATAGGATCGATCGACATAGCAACACCTTCCCAGCCTTTGTGAAGTGTCTACCCCACCAGCCTGCAAGTCTCGCACCGATCTTATCTAGAAGATCCTGGAAATGGACCACCTTGAGGCGAGAGTGATGCAACGGCAGCCCGAGGTAGGTACAAGGGAATACCCCACGTTTGGCAGGGAGCCTCAGCATTGCAGCCTCGATTGTAGGTGCACCCCGGGTCATGCACACATTTCCTGATTAATTAAACGATAATCAAATTAATTCTACATCTAACACGAAAGACGACAACAAAGTGCCACCCGAAGACCGAGCTACCAATACAAACGGCATACACATTGTTTACGCCGAGGTTGCTCATAAGCGGCATCATTATCAAACATCGCCCTCCATCCAACTTCGACTCCCTCCATCCAACTTCGGCTCCATCATAAACGACCACCAAAGAAGCGATCACCACAATAGTTGCACGAAGTTCACATCCGCCTGTCACATACTTTTAGTGGTGTTTGGGGGTGCCCTGGTGCCGCTCTGGGATGACTTAGGAGTTTATTTGGTAAATTGACAAAAATATTTATAATTTATAACTGACATGAAATTTTTAATGACACGATTAAATAACATGAAAATTAAATCTGTCTATATTCGTCATCCAATTTTATCCATGTTCAACATAAAATTTTCAATTTAATTTGCAGCGAACTCGGTTTATTCACATTTTAGTTGTTACACAGTAACGCGTGTTAATCCACTCCTACTAGTAGAATGATGTTTCAGATAAAAATAGTTATATCCAACATACTCGGCCAAAATAAAGCAAATCGAAGTCAAACACGACCAGCTCATTTGTGTACAGTACGGGGGAGCATTGCATTGTTCATGCAACATATCAGCGTCCATCAACAGCAGTTCGACTATGTTAAACATAGGCGAGATCGCGAGAGGCCGATCCTTTCAATATCTAAAACAGATTTGGCCCACGATATAAACCTCACTTTAGACCTTTCAAACTCGCAGCACACACGCTCAATGCCTAAAGTTGCTTGAAGTACTGCCCCTTCTGACCAGACCAATGGTTCCGGTTGATCAGCTATCCAGGGCCACTTTTCGAACGAGGGACGACCGAACAAATTCCTTGTTCCTGCAGTGCCGAGACGACGGGCCATGCATAATCCATCTTATTTTGATCCGGTAAGGTGTGGTCGGAGATTAGCTGCGAATCCAATCAATCGCGGCGGCACTGGCGATAAGATGCATAATTCGCTCGCCCTTTTCTTTCTTTGCTCAAATCATGTCACTCGAGTCATTGAATAATGCTTGTGCTTGGGTCTTGGAAAACGCACTGATTTTACACGCACAAACCCGTTGGTCGGCTGCCGGTTTCAAAAGCAAATAGGATAGGTTGATGCTTTTAGATATGAATAACGCTGCCAATGATATGGTATTCTGGTATTGGTACGGAATCGAATGGAACGATGCACATATGTGTGGAATTGAGTAATGTCATACCGTGTTAAGGACATATGTGTGGAATTGAGTAATGTCATACCGTGTTAAGGAAATTTCTATGTATGTCGAATAGGGCAATATTTTAGTCTTGGATTGTTTAATTTTGATATAACGCTTACATTTCACTCTCTCAGACACTACAGGAAGCCGACGAGACACCGACGGCATGAGCCCGTCGGCGTAGGCGTAGGCCGATCATGGCTTCCTCCGGCGTAGCACCATTCCCATCAGCGTACACACAATCTGGGCCCTACCGGCCCCGTTCGAACATTTCTAACGGCCTCACCTTCGGCCTCTAGGGGACACGTGTCCGTTGCTGGAGCTGCTGGGGCGTCGGCGTCTCTGGACACGTGGCAGCGAGCTGCACGCCGGGAGGGTCATACGCCGACGGCACTGCCCAATTTTTTTTCTTTCCTGGCTGCTGCTTTTCGATTATAAATTGCAGATTTCAAATAGAATTTAAATTTCATGAAATTTAAAATTGGAACCAAATAACAGAAACATCATGCATATAATTCAAACATCATCCGTATAGCATACAGGCTCTCTACTTACGATACATACAAACTCCGATATCATACACAAATGTGCATATAAAGATCGATCATACACATATCATTCTAGCTATATGTCCCAAGAGCTCGAGGTGCCCATCTCTGACCGCATGAGAAGAGGCGACCTTCCGCGCCGGATAACCGTCGTCGAACCACCCGGAACTCGGCGAGGGACTAACACGGGCATCGATCTCGCGCGACGGACTCGGCGATGCACCAACAACGCCATGAACCGGTGTGATCGTGCGAGACGGACACGGCGAGGCATTGACACGGCCAAAGGGTCCAATCCCGGAGCATCCCGACCCCTGCATGCATTTTTAGCAGAAGTTAGCAACTTGGAAGACACGGGATAGCGGTAACAACTGGTTTGACAAATAACTTATCGGCGTCCTCGAGTAGTATGTACGAGTGAAGTCGTCCTTCGATGGGAACCGTGGCGACAACCCCGACTTAGGTGGTCGTACTGGTAGTGGCTCCCGCTCTCCGGTGGCAAAAAATCTCTTGGTCGCCTACAAGATAGTTTAGATGTTAGGCTTTGCAGAAATAACGATTCAAAGTAGGAGAAAATAGGACTTGTCATCTTTTGCAGAAAGAAAATGGTGAAACTTAGAGCATCGCGCAACTCTTCTCAGTCATCATATGTCTCTCTCTTCCGCGCCCACTCCTGACAGCCTCATACTCTGCAAAAGCGGCATCGTAGGCCGCGTCGAGAGCAGACTACAATTTCAAGAAAAATGAATCTCGATGTAAGTTGAATCTCTTCAACTTAGCCACTCAGTAACGATTGTCGAAAAGAGAAAGGAATTGAGAAAAACTTATATCGGCGCAAGCTCGGTAAGGCCGTCAAGAAGGCGGATGATGATGTAAGAACACACATTCGTTGGGAGAGCCCAAGAGGAAGGTATAAAGAGTGCATGAGCAAGTTTCCGCTCAGTAAGAAACCAGGGTTTAATCGACTAGTAGGAGAAAGAAATCACTTCTGAAGGTTGTTGACAGCTGACGTTGGCACGACACACTACCAAGCTCAGCAGCAACGTGGAATCTGCACACAACACAACCAAGATACTTTGCCCAACGAAAGAGTGAGGTTGTCAATCTCACCGGTTTTGCTGAAAACAAAGGATTAGACGTATAGTGTGGAAAATGATACTTGTTTGCGGTGAAAGAAATGAGAACAATGATTGCAGTAAAAGAACAGTGATTACAATAGGTTGTATTATCAATGTAAAAGAATGGACCGGGGTCCATAGTTTACTAGTGGTGTCTCTCCATAAAAGATAGATAACATGCTGGGTAAACAAATTACAGCTGGGCAATTGACAGAAATAAAGCATGCACCGTAGTGCATATGCAAGACATGATGATTACTATGATATTTATGTGGGCATTACAACCTGATACATAACTTTAATCCAACTGCATCTATGACTAATAATCCACCCTCGAAACATAATCCAAGCAAAATTTGGGTATTAAGTTGCAAGCAACATATTATTGCATATAGCAAAGTGTGTAATGTAAACAATAGAATTTATCCTTAGACAAAGCATTGTTGTTTTCTCGATAATGGCAACAGCACATCCACCATCCGTCACGTTTCTGTCACTCGAGCACAGATGTAAGGGAGGCATGAACCCACTATCGAGCATAAATACTCCCTCTTAAAGTTACAAGCACCAACTTGGCCAGAGCATCTACTAGTAACGGAGAGCATGCAAGATCACAAATAACATAAACATGATAGATCTATAATCAACTTGACATAACATCCAATATTCATCAGATCCCAGCAAACACAACATTTAGCATTACAGATAGATGATCTTGATCATGCTAGGCAGCTCACAAGATCTAAACATGGTGGCATAAAGAGAAGAAGACAACCATTTACCTACTGCTATGGACCCGTAGTCCACGAATGAACTACTCACGCATCACTCCGGAGAAAGGCATGATGACGTAGAGCCCTCCGGTGATGATTTCCCCTCCCGGCAGGGTGCCGGGGAGAGCTTGAGAACCCTCCCGAACTAGGGTTGATGACGACGGCGGCCTAAGGTGTTTTTTGTGGAAAAGTGGTATATTTTTAGGGTTCACGCATCAGGGGGAATATAGGCAAAAGTGCAATGGCGGTGGGCGTCCGAGGGGCCCACACCACCCCCAGGCGAGGCCAGGGGCGCCGCCCTATGGTGTGCCCCCTCCGGGCCTCTTCGGGACTCCGTGGAACCTTCGGAATTTTAAGACTTCCGGGCTTCGAATTTTCCAATTCCGAGAATATTTCCAGAACAACTTTTCTGAAACTAAAAACAACAGAAAACATGAATTGGCTCTATGGCATCTTGTCAACCGGTTAGTCCCGGAAAATCGATAAAAATGACATAAAGTGTAAGGAAAACATGAAGCATATGACATGAAAACAACATGAAACATCAGAAATTAAGGATACATTTATGACGTATCAAACGCCGAGTAGTACCTATCTAAGTCCTCCCTAGCACTGCCGAAATAGTCGGGAAACGAAGGTTGAGGCTGGGATAGATCGGGCCTCTTGATCCTCATTTTCTCCCATCCGTCCATATTCGTAAGATCCCCCCTCCCCGTAACGGCCTCCTGCATCTCCAAAGAAATGTTATGTATATCAAGTAGAAACATGAGGGGAATAAATGCAGGTTCTTCCATGTATGTACATACTATCTTTTCCTTGAAGCGAGCATCATTGCGGGCTCCCACACAATGTGTCCCCTCGTGGTTGCGATTTGCCTTGTTCCGCTCGCTAATGTCTTTCAACACGTCGTTATCCCCAAGCCGTATTGCCATCATCGCCTCCCATGCATCCTCAATACCATCGTCCCACTAGGGCATAACCTAAAAAATCAAGACTCATTTTGAAGAACGGATAATACAACTGTAGTTTAGCAGCAACATATAATACCATTGAATTTTTTTACTTACCGAGAGGTAATTTTCCAAATTCATCTCAGGCTTGTCCTTCACATTCTCATGCTTCGGCGCCGTCTTGACGAACATCTCAAAACTGAATTGATTGAGGCAGGTGTGCTTTTGATTGTAGAACTGCTGTCGTGTTAGCTTCTTAAAAGCCCCCTGCACAATCTTGTTCGCCGAGGTCTGATACTCCGGAACCACCCTATAGAATCTATGTAAACATGCATAAAAATATTGTGAGAGTCGTTAGCATGGTGGGGGCATCAACTATGAATGTAATTCAAAAACCTCGCCTTACCCAGAACAAGGTGATCGCATCATTAGAAGCTTTCTCGAAGCCCGTGCAATCGGCGACCTCATAGTCTACCCAATGGTGGGCTAGATTCTTTTCGCCGTTGGGGACCACAATGTAAACGCCCAGCTAGTAATTCCTAATCAGAGCTCCAAGCAAATATTTGGAAGCATGCCCCGTTGAGAAAATGTCCAGTTGCTGCACAATAATCAAACATTAGTACGTGTCAAATTGTTTTGATAAAAATGAAATGACATGTTCAAAATTAGTATAGTCACTTACTCAACGTTGTTAGGCACAAAGAGGATTTTATCCTCCTCGTTTTTGGTGTCTTGGACTCATCAGGGACAGTCGATTCCCCACGAATCCTTGACATTTTTGTCCGCGCGGGGGCCTCGGTCCCCTCGCCTTGAGACACCATCCCCTCGTCGCGAGAATGCATCTCCTTGTCTCGAGACTCCACCTTCAACTCAGGGGACTCTGAAGCCACGTCACCATAAGGAGAGGGTATGTCACCTCCCTCAAGTAGTGCTCATCCGCACCTCACCCTCGTCCTCCGTCACCTCTTGCTCGTCCTGCACCTCGCCCTCGTCCTCCCCTCGGAGGAAGTGGAACGAGAGCTCCCCCTCATCCTCCAACTCCGCTCCCACCGTCGTGAGTAATGTATCTCGGGTTCAGAATAGGATCCCTTCCAATTTTTGTAGACTTCCTCTGGCGCATCGACTTCAGCAAGGAGGACGTTGATTCTTTGCCTTGGCTCATATTGGTGAATCACCTGCATTGAGAAAGGGTAAACAGTAAGCATCAATACATGATACAATTAAGAATCATAAAGATGTAATGCAATTAAGAAGCATGTTAGAAAATAGCTACTAAGCATAATAAAGACATAAATAAATACTAAGCATAAAGATAAATAATAAGCATAATAAAGACATAAAAGACCCTCACCACGAATCATCACTCTCAGAATTAAGTCTTAGGTTCTCATCGTCACTATCAACATCACTATCACGGGAGTAGTAAGTTGGAGGCTCTGACGAAGGGATGGATCCTAGGCCTGTCAGATGAGCCTACCCGGTGTCAGGCCCACGGCCCAAGCTCCAGAGGAAGCGTCAAGGATTACTCTAGAAGGCCCACTTGGAGCCCACCCACAAAGCTTTGCGGGTTAAGTTAGGAAAGCTGTAACCGACTTTAGATTAGAGTTCGAGTCCTCTCCGGGTACGGTTTGAGACCTGGCCACCTATATAAGGCCAGGAGAACCACAGGAGAGGGACCAAGCAATACCGCACCACCAAGCCTTGAGATCGAGATCATACTCTCGACTTGAGCGACCCCCCATTGTAACCTATCTACTCGTTAATACAGATCGACAGAGGCATGAGTAAGGGTTTTACCTCTACGAGGGCCCCGAACCTGGGTAAATCGTGTCCCATGTCTAGCGGATGATTGTCACCATCGCCTACACGTTCTCCTAATCGAAACCCTATGGGTTTCACCCGAGGGACTTGTTGAGATGCAGATTCGACAATTGGCGCCGTCTGTGGGAACGGCGGGCGCTGGATCTCCGGCATCTTCAGCTTCATCGACAACCAACTCACGTTGGAAACCTTCGATTTCGACTCCGACCAACCCGATTCGGATCGGATCTGTCGTAGTCACCCCTCACTCGCCGGAATCACGCCCGGTATTCAGCGATCTGGAGAAGAGCGTCACCTTGACATTCGGGAGCTTTAAGTTCTACACCAACAAAGAAGGGATCCTTCACTTCCCTGAGGAGTCGGGATCTGAGTCAATTTCCAGCCCAGGAGCTGTCGATTCACAACCCTACTTGGCGAAAAGTGGCGAGTCCATCCGCGTCAACACCAGCAATTTCCATACCCTCTCTACAGAGGAACCCTCTCGGGTCAGGAAGGCCTTTCAAGTTACGCCTAGGACTCACAAGCCATATCTGGCTCAGGTCTGCATGGCAGGATCGGAACAGCCACCCGCAGAAACTGAACAAAGCGCAAGGGAACGCGCTGAGATCAACGTCTCGCGAGACGCCTGGCTCCGAGCAAAGGAGGCTATCCGCACAAGCAAACCACCTGCGGACGGAGTCCCACACGAAAACATGATCGCCTACCACTACCATTTAGTGAGAGCGACCACTGCTATCAAATAAGCTCGGGAAGATCTGGCCGTATGAAAAAGATTGGCAGACGAGTCAAGCCAACGCCGAGCGGAGCTGTCCCTAACGCCTTCTGCCGGGAACCGCCCCCAGAAGAAGGGACGCGCCTCAAGAACCGCGACCATGGACGACGAGTCCTTGAGCGGAATCAACAAATCACTCATGCGCGTGGACGAGGATGGAAACATCCATCCGCAAACTCCCGCAGCCGCAGTGCTAGCCGCAGCCACCTACATGCAAATAAATCAACCAGGGGAAAACAATCCCCGCGCGGAACAATACAAGCAAGTGCAGAAAGGATTAGGCATGGCAGCCGCAAAACTCGCCTCCTACGATCGCAGGAAAGCAGCCGCACAGAAGGACAAAGAAGCACCCCGTGGACATAGGGGCACATCACCTGCCAAGGAAAAATCACCCCGTCGGGCACGAGGAAAATAAGCTCGACAATGAGGAGATAGCCCGAGTGGCAGCGATAGCAGGCCGAGGGGTCGAGGCCGTAGCCGCAGCCCGCGAAGAGGTCGAGACCGCAGTCCGCGGAGGGATAGAGATCGCAGCCCGCGAAAAGATCGAGACAGAAGCCACTGGCGACATCACAGCAAGGAACCGAGAGGAGACGTCAATCGCGACGAACCCGGATACAACGCGCGATCGGACATCGCCCAACGCAAGGTTGATAAAGGTTGGGCGGCCAGAAACCGCGCGCGCTCCCCATCTACATCCTCCGACGATGAAGTTTGCGGAGCCTTATGCTTTGCTCGCAGCATCCGCGAGGTACCACTACCCAAAAGATTTAAGCTATCCACGGAAGTACAGAAATACGATAGTTCGCAAGAGCCTTCGGCCTGGTTGTCGGATCACCTCACGGCAGTAAAATACCAACGTGGGAACAAAAACACAGCTATGCAGTACCTCAACTTACACCTAGTCGGTGCTGCTCGCAACTGGCTCGAAGGAAGGCCGAGGGCATGTTACAGATCTTGGGACGACCTAAACCTCGATTTCTGCAAAAAATTCGAGGCAACATACAAAAGACCGGCGACCATCGAGGAGCTACGAGATTTCAAGCAGAAAAGTGGCGAGTCTACTCGCGAATATATTCAGCGATGGACCACACTCAGGAACACATCAGGAAATATATCAGAAGAAGTCGCGGTTGAAGCATTTGCAAAGGGAGCACGGCGAGCCTCTTTCAGGGAAGAACTGGGACGACTCGCACCCAAGACCATGGGAGAGTTGATGGCCATAGCCGAGAGATGGGCAAACGGTGAAGACGCAGTGCGCAACGAGAAAGATTCATCCCCGGCGCGCGATGACGATCGCCATAGTCGAAAGAAAAGAAGAAAGAATTACGACCACGATGATCGAGTGGAATTTGTGGCAGCGGAGTTCACAAAAAATCGCGACAACGGATATCGTGGAAAACGCGAGTGGAAGCCAAAGCAGGAAGAAAAAACCCTCGAGGAGGACCTCAACTGTTACTGCACGCTACATCTATTTACAGATAAGCGCACCGGCAAAACTAAGGCAACACACCTTCTCATGGACTGCCGAAAGTTCATTGATATCCATGAGGCCCTCTTGAAAAAAAATAGAGCAGCAATTAATCAGGGTTACCCGCAGCTTCCTGGAGGAGGAGCTCAAGGATTTCAACAGCCGCAAGCCCTGCCCCCAGCAAGAAACCAAAACGCGGTGCTAGCCGCGCTGCCAGCGCCACCCGCCCCAAATCAAGGAGCCAATGGATACCCGAACCCAGCGGGACTCTTAGACATGATACAAAAGGTCTGTCCATCGCGCAGGGCTCATAAGACAAACACACGACAGTTATGCATGGTTGTCCAAACCCCACCTACGAGAACCGAGTACCTGAAGATGGCAGAACAACCAATAACTTTTTCCAAGGAAGACCACCCTCCGCGAGTCTATCGACCAGGACACGCCGCACTAGTCATACAGGCGCAAATTGGAAATTATGAGCTGGCTCGCGTGTTCATGGACGGGGGCAGCGGCATCAACATCATCTACGCAGACACGCTCCGTCGTATGAACAAGAATTTGGATGGACTCGTGGAATCAGAGACATCCTTCCACGGATAGTTCCAGGAAAAGCAGTCCGTCCACTCGAAACAATCAACCTGGAGGTGGTGCTAGGCAACCAAAATAATTACAGGCGAGAATTTCTTGATTTCGAAGTCGTCGATTGGCCCTCATAGTACCATGCCATTCTTGGTCGAACGGCGTTCGCCAGATTCATGGCAGTACCGCACTACGCATACTTGAAGCTCAAGTTGCCTGGAGAATATGGCACAATCACCATCGACATCGAATTCCGTGATGCCTCTCACCAAGAAGAACGCTCCAGAGTTCGAGTTCAACACAAATAGCGGTACCCGCAAGCATCAAGTACACCCGACGGATTCCGCGAAGACGGCGATGGTGTCCACCACCCTCTCGCCAGCATAGGAAGGCGCGCTCATCGAGCTCCTCCATGAGTACTGGGAAATTTTCGCCTGGCAGCCTTCAGATATGCCAGGGATACCCAGAGAGTTCGCCGAGCACTCACTCGAAGTCTTCAAAGACGCCAAGCCTATCAAGCAGACTACCCGAAGGTTCTCAGAGCCCAAACAAAAAGCACTCGGAGAAGAAGTAAACAGACTACTCGCAGCAAAATTTATTCGCGAGATAAAAAAATTCCACCTGGTTAGCAAACCCGGTGCTGGTCCCGAAGAAGAATACCAACATCCTTCGCATGTGCATCGACTACACGTCACTGAATAAACACTGCCCCAAGGATAACTTTCCCCTGCCAAGGATCGACCAGATCGTGGATTCTACAGCAGGTTGCCAACGCCTCTCTTTCTTGGACGCTTACTCAGGCTATAATCAGATCAGGATGAAGAAGGAGAACAAGGAGAAGACGGCGTTTATAACACCCCACGGTGTTTACTGCTACACGACAATGCCCTTCGGGCTGAAGAACGCGGGCGCAACATATCAGCGCTGCATGCAAAAATGCCTCGCCAAGCAAATTGGCAAGAACGTACAAATGTATCTTGACGACATCGTCATCAAGACTCGAGTGGAAGATACACTTCTCGACGATATCAGAGAAGCATTCGACGCGTTGAACGCATACCGAATCAAGCTCAGCCCGACCAAGTGTGTCTTTGGCGTCCCTGCAGGACAACTTCTCGGGTACCTGGTCTTCGCTCGAGGGATTGAAGCTAACCCGGAGAAAATCCAAGCAATCCTGACAATGAAGGAGCCAACCAATCTCCGTGGTGTGCAGCAGCTCGCGGGACGACTAGCCGCCCTAAGAAGATTCATTGGAAGGCTAGGAGAGCAAGCATTACCTTTCTACAAGTTACTGAAGAAAACGGATAAGTTCGAGTGGACACCCAAAGCACAGAAAGCATTCGCAGACCTCAAGCGAGCATTGCAGAGCAGGCGCGTCCTAGCAACACCGCAAGAACGGGAGCCACTGTTCCTATACCTAGCCGCGACAAATCAGGTCATCAGCACAACGATCGTGGTCGAGCGGCTGGAGGACGGAAAGGCGTTTGGTATCCAAAGGCCAATATATTACATCAGCGAAGTGCTTTCGCCCTGCAAACAGAGATATCCCCATTACCAGAAGCTCGCGTACGGTGTGGTGCTCATAGCCCGAAAGCTCAAACACTACTTCCAGGAACACACCGTCACGGTGGTAAACGACGCATCACTGGGTACTATCATGAATAACCCAATGGCATCAGGAAGAATTGCGAAGTGGAGTATCGAGCTTGGCGCCTGGGACATCATATACGCAGGCCGCAAGTCTATCAAATCACAAGTGCTCGTGGAGTTCCTAAGCGAGTGGACAGAACTACAAACGCCAGGCCCTCCAGAGTATACAAGAAACTGGATAATGTATTTCTATGGATCAAAGAGAAACAAAGGAGCCAGGGCTGGGGTACTCCTGATATCCCCGAGAGGTGACAAGTTACAATACGTCCTTCGATTGGACTTTCCACTCGACGACCCGGCGTCAAATATTGATGCAGAGTACGAGGGCCTCCTCCATGGCATGAAGATGGCAATTGCCTGTGAAGCAACCTGACTAATGATCTATGGAGATTCAAACCTCATAGTGCAGCAGACAATGAAAGAGTGCAACGCCATTGCAGAAAACATGGTCGCCTATCGAGATATGTACAATCTACTCGAAGGAAGTTTCCAAGGGTGCGAATTAAAGCACATTGCGCGATCCAGCAACGAAGAAGCGGATAAATTGGCGAACATGGGTTCCACAAACACACCCATACCGCCTGGAATATACTTCGAAAGGATGATCAAGCACTCAGTCAAAGTCAAAAAATCAGCAGAAGCACCCGCGACATTGGAGACAGAGGTCAGCCCGCAAACTGCTATGATTGAGCTCACCCACAACATCTCAAGACAAGTTTTTATGGTCAAACCAGTCTGGACGCAGAAATACCTCGACTACTTGTCCAACAAACAACTCCCAGCAGATATTTGCGAGGCTAGACAGATAGTGCGACGCAGCAAAGCTTTTCGAGTACTCGACGTAGAACTATACGAGCAGAGCATATCAGTAATATTACAAAGATGCATAGCACCCGAGGACGGCAAGGAACTACTACGAGATATACACCAAGGAGATTGCGGACACCATGCTAGCTGGAAGGCAATCGTGGGTAAAGCTTTTCGCGCAGGGTTCTACTGGCTCACAGCAGCCAGGGACGCAAAGGACCTAGTCGACAAATGCAACACATGTCAAAGATTTGCGCCCAAGCCGCACGCCCCTTCCACTGAGCTTCACATGATCCCAATCGCCTGGCCCTTTGCACAATGGGGGCTAGACATGGTAGGACCACTGAAAAAATCAACACCAGGAGGTTACACGCATTTTCTAGTTGCAGTCGATCAATTTACAAAGTGGATTGAGGCCATGCCAGTCCCTCGGCTAGCGCTCAATGTGCCGTCAAATTCCTCGACTCCATCGTGTGCAGATTTGGGATACCACACAACATCATCACCGACAATGGAAGCAATTTTACAGCAAAGGAAACAGAGCATTTCTGCGAGGAAAAGGGCATCACCCTCAGTTTCGCCTCTGTGGCTCACCCGCAAACCAATGGTCAAGTCGAGCGATCCAACGGATTGGTCTCGGCTAGAATAAAGAAACGACTACTAGATCGACTGCACCCAGTGGCAGGACACTGGGCAGAGGAGTTACCCTCCGTACTATGGAGCCTCCGCACGACCCCAAATCGATCAACAAAATATACACCATTTTTCATGGTATACGGAGCTGAAGCAGTCCTTCCCGAAGATGTAAAGTTCAGCGCCCCACGAGTCGTCGCTTACAGCGAAGAAACCTTTAACAAGGCAATCGCGGAAGACGTGGATGCACTCGACGAGATACGCGACATTGCACTCGCAAGATCCGCGGTATATCAATAGTCGCTGCGCAACTACCACAGCCGCCGTATACGCCACAGAGCCTTCGTGGTAGGAGATTTTGTGCTGCGACTCAAGCAGAAGGAATGACACAAGCTTGAGCCACGTGGGAAGGACCCTTCATAATACACGAAGGTATCCCTGGTGGCGCCTATCGACTGAAGAACCCCGAGACCGGTGGCATCTACTCCAATCCATGGAATGTTGCGCACCTCCGCAAATTCTATCCTTAGATTATTCTACTCGACAAAATAAGGCTATACTAGCCATGCTGTAGCTCGAAGACAATACATGGCTTCTCAGTCATATTAATAATATACATGGTTTCTCAACCATAGTTTCTCAAGTCATTGATTTTTTACACGCTAAAACAGATATACACCCCAAACACACGGGGGCTACGCCTAACTTAGCATCATTTACAAATACAAGAGTACAAACAAGGTTGGCACCTTATAAAATTTGAAGACAACTATACAGAATTAACAGGATACAAACATCCTACAATTACATATGGCGACGAGCAGTTTCTTCGGCCAAGACCCGATTAACCTCATCAGAGGTCAGTCGAATAATCTCTTCTGCAGCAGGTCGAACGACTGTATAATGAGATGTCATATCGACTGGAGCATTTGGGAGCTTGGCAACGGAGTTGAAATTAACCTCGGGATGCCATAATCGAACAAACGAGAGTGCTACTAACGACCCGCAGATCAACTGTTCACGGACGCACTCCCGAATCTCGCCTACTTGACCAAAAGTTTTGAGTAGCTGGCTCAAATCTTATGGACCCCTTTCCAAGGGATAAAAAGCTCCATTCAAAGCTATCAAGGCCTCGTGACAGCGATCAACGAGTATCTTCGCCTGGCTCACACGGTATTTCAAAGTAGCCAGCACAAAGCCTCGATTGCGGTCGGACCAAAAGTTATTTGCATGGGGTTTTGAACTACCGGCTTCGTGAATAATATGGTTTTCTACCCAATGCTTTTCACACCGATCGTCAGGCTGAACAACTGCAAAGAAAGCTACAGAGTCAAAGAAAGAAAAAAGACACGAAGTATTAGGGGGCTGAGATACTTACAGAGAAAATCCTTGGCAACAACCGCTAATTCATCCATCACAAGCTGCTCACGTTCAATCGCAAGTTTCTGTTTGGAATTGGCTACATCAGCCACCCCACGCAAAGCTTTTAGCTTGCGCTCACCATCCGCGACCCGGTCACGGAGGCCGGCAAAAGTACCGACAGCAGCAACAAGAGGATCTGCTTGAGCAGCAGATCCACTCGACGACTCCGCGACAACGCCTGTTACCTGGAAGAAGATAAGAAAAGTTAAGGAATAATTCAAGACGCTTCATTCGAGAAATAAAACCACCTATTCGACAGGTGCTCGGGGGCTACTCCCATCGGGAGGAACTCATGACAATCAATCACAGGAAGCATCTCAGATATCAAAAGAACATTTCGATTAAAGAGAGAATACGGGAACACATCCCAAGGTTCATTACATCGGAAGTACAAGCTACGAAAAAACTATCCTAAGGAACCGCAGAAGTGCTGCCACTTGCGGCAGACACTACAACAAATATGTCAACTAGTGACCTTCTGGCGGTGACCCTGAAAAAATTGGTCACATAACTCGAGCCAATTGTTTGAGAGAGTCAAAACATATACACGATTTGGTCACGATGCAAGTTACCTCCGTATGAGACCAAAATATTGCCCTTATTGAGACCAATTTAACTGGTTCAAACTTGCCAAACTCAGCAGTTTCGCCTACGATAGTCAAGTCCATGTGTCATTTTTTTGCCTGCGTGTCATGTCCATGTGTCATGTTTTGCCATACATATCTGCCTGGGAGGACAACTCAGCAATTTCGCCACCTGTCATATACACAGGGGCCACCACCAAGCTGACATGGCCAAGAAGTACCGACGGGGGGTCTCACAGGGTTCATTTTGTTTTATGCTACTTTGTGCTGAAATTAGCATAAAAAATGGGCCAAGGGGATTTGAACCTCTACCGTGGCACTATAGGGAACAATACGACCGGACTAAACCACCACCCTATCTCACGCTTTGTGATTTCGTACCAAACTGTGCGTACTTAACATATATATTTTAGCGCGCCCTGCGAGGAGGAACCGAGAGCTGACGAGCGGGACCCTCAAACTGTGGACAGCGCGGATGAAAATAATTGTGGTGGCGCGAGGGATCGAACTCACGACCTCACCATGCCACGAAACGCTGTCTACCACCGAGCCACGGACAGTTTTGTCATGCACTAGCAGGAAAACGTTTTGTACTTATCTAATCCGTCCTGGGCCAAGCCCAAACGAAGAAAAGTCTAATAATCCAATAGGCAAATCGGCCTGGGCTGGGCCGGCTGAGCGCAGCTGTTTTTTCTCTCTCTTTCATTTATGTTATCTTTTATAGATTTTGATTTTTGAATTCTATTTTCCGTCAATAAATTTATGTGGTACAATAAACTTATAATTTTATTTTTGCCAAGGTACTTGTGTCCTAAAAATGATTTTTCGAAAAAACACGACCAAACTACGAGGCAACTGTAGTTCAAATTTGACCCCGTTTTCAGCTGATTCGGCATAAATTTGTTTTTTTCAAAGGAGTTGTATGTAAAGCTTTTTAGATGAAGTAATTTGAGTTTTTGTGATAAAATATGGTATACTAACTTTATATTTTATGTGGTACAATTTTGTAGCATATTGTTGGTAGATGCTTCATAAAAAAAACCATTTATGAAACTCGGGAGATGGAAAACGATATTTTTATTCGAAGAAAAATAAAACTTTGTTCGTCAACATTGTTTGTTATTCCAATATTGCTACCTAAAAATGATTTTTTCAAAAAATAAAGAGAAAACTACGAGGCACCTGTAGTTCAAATTTGGCCCGGTTTCAGCGGAATCGGCAGAAATTTGTCTTTTTCAAATGAGGTGTATTTTGAGATATTGAGAGGTAGTAAGTTTGTTATTTGTAGATAAAATATGACATAATATATTTATAATTTTAGATTGTATATTTTTGCAACATATTTTGTGTATGTGCTTCACAAAAATACCCGGTTTTCACACTCCAAAAAGGGAAGATGGTATTTTTATTACACGAAAAATAAAACTTTCTTCGTGAACATTGTTAGTTGTTCCAATATGCACCTTTGTGTGGAATATGGGAACATTTAAACAAACTATGCCATGGATGTGGCCAAAACATCCGTCATTTCACCTGAAAGCCATGAATCTTCGTACGAGAAGCTCATTTCTGTGAACACATTTTCCACCAAATTGTCGTATTCCAAGTTTATTATTTTTGGTGGATACTAGGACATATATAACAACACCACGCGAAGATCTTGCATCGTTTCGAGCTTTTTTTGAATTTTCTGTAATTTTCAAAGCCGGTTTCGAAAAATGGTCAAAACGGGGGACATGACCGTTCGTACCTAGGTGTTGAATCTTGATGAAATCTTGGTGTATCTATGTTGAAATAGGTACTTGGCTACCTAAAAATGATTTTTTCAAAAAATAAAGAGAAAACTACGAGGCACATGTAGTTCAAATTTGGCCCAGTTTCAGCGGAATCGGCAGAAATTTGTCTTTTTCAAATGAGGTGTATTTTGAGATATTGAGAGGTAGTAAGTTTGTTATTTATAGATAAACTATGACATAATATATTTAGAATTTTAATTCGTACATTTTTGCAACATATTTTGTGTATGTGCTTCACAAAAATACCCGGTTTTGACACTCCGGAAAGGGAAGATGCTATTTTTATTCAACGAAAAATAAAACTTTCTTCGTGAACATTGTTAGTTGTTCCAATATGCACCTTTGTGTGGAATATGGGAACATTTAAACAAACTATACCATGGATGTGGCCAAAACATCCGTCATTTCACCCGAAAGCCATGAATCTTCGTACGAGATAGCTCATTTCTGTGAACACATTTTCCACCAAATTGTCGTATTCCAAGTTTATTATTTTTGGTGGATACTAGGACATATATAACAACACCACGCGAAGGTCTTGCTTCATTTCGAGCTTTTTTGAATTTTGTGTAATTTTCAAAGCCGGTTTCGGAAAACGGTCAAAACGGGGGACATGACCGTTCGTACCTAGGTGTTTAATCTTGATGAAATCTTGGTGTATCTATGTTGAAATAGGTACTTGGCTACCTAAAAATGATTTTTTCAAAAAATAAAGAGAAAACTACGAGGCACCTGTAGTTCAAATTTGGCCCGGTTTCAGCGGAATCGGCAGAAATTTGTCTTTTTCAAATGAGGTGTATTTTGAGATATTCAGAGGTAGTAAGTTTGTTATTTGTAGATAAAATATGACATAGTATATTTAGAATTTTAGATTGTACATTTTTTCAACATATTTTGTGTATGTGCTTCACAAAAATACCCGGTTTTGACACTCCGGAAAGGGAAGATGGTATTTTTATTACACGAAAAATAAAACTTTCTTCATGAACATTGTTATTTGTTCCAATATGCACCTTTGTGTGGAATATGGGAACATTTAAACAAACTATGCCATGGATGTGGCCAAAACATCCGTCATTTCACCCGAAAGCCATGAATCTTCGTACGAGATAGCTCATTTATGTGAACACATTTTCCACCAAATTGTCTTATACCAAGTTTATTATTTTTGGTGGATACTAGGACATATATAACAACACCACGCGAAGATCTTGCATCGTTTCGAGCTTTTTTGAATTTTCTGTAATTTTCAAAGCCGGTTTCGAAAAACGGTCAAAACGGGGGACATGACCGTTCGTACCTAGGTGTTTAATCTTGATGAACTCATGGTGTATCTATGTTGAAATAGGTACTTGGCTACCTAAAAATGATTTTTTCAAAAAATAAAGAGAAAACTACGAGGCACCTGTAGTTCAAATTTGGCCCGGTTTCAGCGGAATCGGCAGAAATTTGTCTTTTTCAAATGAGGTGTATTTTGAGATATTTAGAGGTAGTAAATTTGTTATTTGTAGATAAAATATGACATAATATATTTAGAATTTTAATTCGTACATTTTTGCAACATATTTTGTGTATGTGCTTCACAAAAATACCCGGTTTTGACACTCCGGAAAGGGAAGATGGTATTTTTATTCAACGAAAAATAAAACTTTCTTCGTGAACATTGTTAGTTGTTCCAATATGCACCTTTGTGTGGAGTATGGGAACATTTAAACAAACTATGCCATGGATGTGGCCAAAATATCCGTCATTTCACCCGGAAGCCATGAATCTTCGTACGAGATAGCTCATTTCTGTGAACACATTTTCCACCAAATTGTCGTATTCCAAGTTTATTATTTTTGGTGGATACTAGGACATATATAACAACACCACGCGAAGGTCTTGCTTCATTTCGAGCTTTTTTGAATTTTCTGTTATTTTCAAAGCCGGTTTCGGAAAACGGTCAAAACGGGGGACATGACCGTTCGTACCTAGGTTTTGAATCTTTATGAATTATTGGTGTATCTATGTTGAAATAGGAACTTGGATACCTAAAAATGATTTTTTCAAAAAATAAAGAGAAAACTACGAGGCACATGTAGTTCAAATTTGGCCCGGTTTCAGCGGAATCGGCAGAAATTTGTCTTTTTCCAATGAGGTGTATTTTGAGATATTGAGAAGTAGTAAGTTTGTTATTTGTAGATAAAATATGACATAATATATTTATAATTTTAGATTGTACATTTTTGCAACATATTTTGTGTATGTGCTTCACAAAAATACCCGGTTTTCACACTCCGAAAAGGGAAGATGGTATTTTTATTACACGAGAAATAAAACTTTCTTCGTGAACATTGTTAGTTGTTCCAATATGCACCTTTGTGTGGAATATGGGAACATTTAAACAAACTATGCCATGGATGTGGCCAAAACATCCGTCATTTCACCTGAAAGCCATGAATCTTCATACGAGATAGCTCATTTCTGTGAACACATTTTCCACCAAATTGTCGTATTCCAAGTTTATTATTTTTGGTGGATACTAGGACATATATAACAACACCACGCGAAGATCTTGCATCGTTTCGAGCTTTTTTTGAATTTTCTGTAATTTTCAAAGCCGGTTTCGGAAAACGGTCAAAACGGGGGACATGACCGTTCGTACCTAGGTGTTGAATCTTGATGAACTCTTGGTGTATCTATGTTGAAATAGGTACTTGGGTACCTAAAAATGATTTTTGCAAAAAATCACGAGCAAACGACGAGGCACCTGTAGTTCAAATTTGTCCCGGTTTCAACTGAATCAGCTGAAATTTGTCTTTTTCAAAAGAGGTGGACGGAAAGATTTTTAGAGAAAGTAATTTGAGTTTATATAGATAAAATGTGGTCTAGTAACTCTATAATTTTAGTTGGTGCAATTTTGCAACATATTTTTGGTAGATGCTTCAGAAAAAAACCCGTTTTCGACACTCCGAAAATGGAAAACGGTATTTTTATTCAACGAAAAATAAAACTTTCTCCGGCAACATTGTTAGTTGTTGCAATATTCTTCTTTGCGTGGTATCTAGGTGTTTAATTATCGCACACACGGATTCCGAGGACTCGGATTGCATTCCATATGAGTCTTCATAATACTCTTAACCGCGCTATTATTTTTTTCTTTCTCATACCTACTTCAAGCTTACCTCCTATTTTTAATCGATGTTTCTGATTTAATCAAGTTCAACTATTAGCATATACAAACTTAGTACTAAATATTTTTTAATCTTTTTTCTTTTCTAAAGATTTGTTGCAAAAATGTAAAAAAAACCTGTTCTACTGGAGCGAAACTTCCCAGCCCATTGGAATGGTCCGGAGCTTACTATTTTGTTGCTTTTACTCTTCCTGGGCTTTAGGCCCATTAGACAGATCTGGAGCACTTGCAGCCGTCTGATGTCGATCGACGGTGAGGAGTGTACGCCTGGAGAATAAAACCTACGCTGTCGCCGCATCTCCTCCGAAACCCTAGATCACCAGTCGCCACTCTCCCGTTCACCTCGCGACGGCGCCTATCATGGGGAAAACCCTAGCTCGCCCCTCTCCAACTGCTCCACACCCAGCTCCCAGGCGGCGTTCCTCCCTTTCACCCACGACGCCGCCTTGCACGCTCCCCTTCGCATCTTCTTTTTCGCGACGGAGCTCCTCTCGAACCAGCGACCACCCTGTCTCGGCTGGCTTCCTCGCCGGCGCGCGCGCGCGTCCTCCTACGCACGGCGCTCCGTCGAGCTTGCCGGACCGCGACGCGCACTGTGATGCCTAGGGTTCTCGTGCGCCTACGGTAGGATCTGGGCGCTCCCGTCCCGCCGCAGATAAGCCCTACCCGCCGCCTCCCGTGCCAGCTGGGTCCCCGGTGCCCCTCCCTCGACTCACTAGCCGCGGGCACGGCTCAAGCTGCAGCAACGTCTGGCGCTCGATGATCTCCTCCGCGTCGCCCTGGAAGTCGACCTCAAGCGCTCCCAACTGTAAGATCCCGATTTTCCCTTCCTTTCCCATCCAGTCCTCGGATTAGTATGACCTTGCTCATGCTGACGGCGTGACCGCGCAGATCCGACGTCGACCAGGACGGCGTCGCTGGCGATGGTCTGACCTGCAGTACCCGATCGTCCGCCGGCCTCTTCAACAAGGACAGAGACGCAAGGAACCCCCTGTACCCTTACGGCAAGGCGACGATCGCACCAAGGCGCACATCAAGCTAGACAGTACTGGTTCGTGCTTCCTGTCTCTCCCGTCTAAGCTTCCCTGCAGTTCGATTTGTTTGCTTGTGGATGTGTAATGATATCTCAGGGTACATTGTAGTCATGACAGTTAGCTTACATTTAGATTTATCTTCAGTCAGTTACTTTTCCGATTCATGTGTGTATGCCCTGTGTCCATGCATCTGAAGTTGTTATGTATGAAGTAGAACATTCTTCTGTTAAATTTTTAGCACAACCTGTTATCTATTAGTGAGATCCTAGTTTTGTATGTGTATGTATATATAGCATTACAATCACCCATCAGTATTATTGGTCCAAACGCATTGCCTGCACTCCTATGTTTTATGTGAGAACCTAGTCACCTAGTGTCTGGAATTCTTTGAGTTCCATGTTGGACTGAATGTGCCAGTTCCACTTGTTTGGTAGGAGCAGCAGAGTCGGCATGGCCATTCCCGTATTGGTTTAGCATAAGTGGGGTATCTATTGTTAATACCATATCATAATTCATTAGATTCTAGTAGCTAGCACCAGGCGAATTTTCCTTTCCGTTTGAGCTGCTTTGCTGGAGAAAGTAAGTCCATGGATTTTCTTTGTTTTGTATCTGACATTTGTATATCAGAAACCATAGTCGCATTATTTGGTGTGTTGTAGGAATAATTTTGTATTTGAACTTGGTAACCTGGGCACACAAGCACCAGGCAATACATTTTCTTATAAGCAGACTATATTGATGGTTGCAATATGTTATCTACAGTGGTGGAAACAT
The DNA here is from genome assembly GCA_028641055.1 of Alopecurus myosuroides. NCBI lineage: Eukaryota > Viridiplantae > Streptophyta > Magnoliopsida > Poales > Poaceae > Alopecurus > Alopecurus myosuroides. The sequence goes on from CM054058.1 coordinate 282,910,610, forward strand.
AAATTTGTCCCCTAAATGCTGTATTCCTGCTCCTGGACAGAATAGATAGTGTTGTGTATACCAATAATGGTGTGCTCATCTGTTTTATTCATGATGTGGTAGTGCAAATCTAATTTACCAGATTTGACAGTGTAGTCTTTGATTTTCCTAGGTTGTAAGTTCATACCATATTGTGTTATGCTAGACACTGTGTAATCTGGGACATAATATAGGATGTAATGTTGCTATTTGAATTTGTGTGGGTATTTAATGCACCTTCTGTGTTCTTACTTTTACTATGGTAGTATGTTTGTTTGCCCAAATGAATTAACCAGACCCTTTAATGGTACAACCATTTAGTTTATAAGCTATAGTCTACGTGTCTTTCCTACGACAATGAAATTAGTAGAACTCAACTCAATCATGATGTCCCAGTGCACTGCTTGGCGTAAAATTATAGCAGTACACACACATATTTGTTGAAATTCCCAGTACACTCCTTTACGTTTGGGGTCTATCGTGTTGCAGGGCTGGTGGTTGTGTTGGTCAAGCGAAGTGGCAGCCCCAAGGAGGCGATTTAGGCGCTGAGTGTGGTAGAGGCAGTGAACCTGGAAGGTCTCGCGGTCCTGCACGCAGCCGCCTCTAGACGGAGCTTGGACAAGAGGTGTCAGCATGGACCTCCTGCTGATGTTCGCCCTTAGGTATGCGCATCTCGTCGTCTCCTCACTTCTATAGTACATGATTTGGTCTGTCCTGTAATCTTGAAGGATCACAACTGCTGTAAAATTAACTTGTTAAAAAGTAAATAATGGTAAATTAACTAAATATGCCCAAAGTTCAAATGCATGGAAAATCTGTTTGCTAAATCTAGCCTTTTGAACTAATGCTTGTGTTATATTTTGAAAGTAAAATAGTAACGTGGATGGTTTTATCGTTGTTTTTTGTTGGGTTCTGATCATTCAATTATAAACCAAATTTTATCAAGCTGATGCTTGTGTTATCTAGTTCCAGCATTTACATGCATGACAATAAACTATCACAGGACGCTAACAGAACTAATCTGGCATATATACAAACGTAGAAGTCCTGTAAAGATGAAGATGCCAGTAGGAAAACATGAATCACCGACATGCATCCCCAGCAAATCAAGCAGTTATACGAGCAGGTTTGTTGGCAATACGTATCTGTTCATTTGGCCAATATGTTCTGATCATTTTTTATTGCTTGACATAAAAAGCTGAGCTAAATGTTGTATTCCTCCTTTGAGTTGTTGTCTTGCTTCTAAATTCTTTTGTGTATAACTCTTCCCAAATTTTGTCCCAAATTAACTCTTGACATAAAATGCTGAGCTAAATATAACTCTTTCCAAATTGTTTCGAATTTGCAGGACATGTCAAAGCTGAATCAACGAGTCCGACGTAACTTCGCTAGTTCGGCGGAGAAACTTCTGTTTTGTCAACAGCTGCTCCTGCTGTTGTTTTGTATGGTGTATCTAGGATTGTTTTGTAAATTATTTTGTGGAGGATCTGGAATGAATGGATGTTGTATATTTATGCTTCGAGCTTGCATGTGGATTGGCGGTTGTGTTTGATATGTTTGTAACATGAAGCTTTGCTAATCAATTATCTTTCGTTTGCTGAAATCGAGTCAATTCCTGTATCTATATTTTTTTTCCGGAAAATTCATCTATTTTCTGGTACTTAAACTGGATTGAGAATGGCCCAATATACTTTAAAATGGCTTGGCCCAAATACTATTGGACCAAAATGTACGACAGTAAAAAGGCTATGTAAAAAAAAATGGATCGGGAAAATGGCCAAAATGATGGGCTGGCCCATTTAGTCGATCAGAATTGACTAGTAAAATATTAAATAGGCCAAATTCATGGATTAGCCCATGTAGAGGTTTAAAAGTTACAGATAAAAATAATATATTGGCTGAATTATTGGGCTAGGCCCACATAGAATGCTGAAATGGACTGGGCTGAATCTGTGCCACATCAGCTTTGCCACGTTGGATCTCACGTGGCTTGGGCAAAGTACGAGTGACCAGAACAATTGGTCACTGAGTCCATGACCTTCTATTTTGGCTACAGAAGGTCACATTGGTTCATTTGCGACGCCCGTAACCTGACCAAGTGATTTTGGTCACAGAAAGGTCACAAATGAACATACATGACCATTCGGTGACCAATATTGAGAGTCACAAGATAGCATATTTCTTGTAGTGAGATTGCCCCCTGCGACTAGCACGGGCGATAAAATCAGATAACTTCCGGGCAAGGACTGCAGCCGGATCGCCGAAAGGACGAAGCACTACCTTTCTGCCCGTAGTAGCGTCGACGGGGAGGTTCGAGTACGCCTCGTCCAAGCCTGCGACTCCATGCGCCAGTGCAAACTGGATGGCAGTCTTTGCCCCGGACTCCGACTGAGCAACCGAGTAGGCCTGAAGGAGATCGCCCTCCAGGAAAACCTTCAGGAGACCATCCAGCGTAGGCGGAACTACAGCGTTGACCAGAAGACGCCCGTGGAGTTGTGTCAACACCCTAGTAGCATCGCCAATCAGGGAGCAAATCCCGCTAGCATGCTTTCGAAGCTGAGCGCAGGAATCAGCAAACCCCGGGCAGCTCCAGCGCAACGCCAAGAAGATCTGCAGAAAGAAACGTTAAAATCCAAAGGACTTACCAGCCAGTCGAGAAACAACAAAGGATAAGTGTGACTTACCCGCGAAACGCTGGGCCAGAGGGCGAAGGAAGTCAACGAGATCGTTGTCCTGCTTGGTGCCAGCCTCCTCCAACTTCTTCAGGGCGTCCTGGGCATCCGCAAGCCTTCCTTCGAGATCAGTCGACTGCTTGCGAGAGGACTCAAGTTCCTTTCGAACAGCCTCCAACTGAGCGTCCAGGGTGCTTACCCGAGTGGCAGCATCCATTTTCTCGGCCTTCAGCACTTCGGCTTGAGCTACACAACAATAAATTTAAATACAAAGGAATTCGCATGAGCAAAAAGATTGGATAGAAGGAGTAAATAAACTTACCTCGAAGAAGCTCGTTTTCCGAGACGAGTCGATCGCGATCGGCCCGAAGGGTCACCCAATCTGTCTCAGCCGAGATAACACGACGGCCAATGGCTGCAAAGGAGTCAAGAAGAGACTGCAAAAACATGAATATGAAAGAGTGAGAGAGGAGAAGATTGAGCCTATACACGATTGCAAACAATCGAGTATAGCCTCGGGGGCTACTCCCATCGGGAGCACTGCCGTGCACCCGATAAAATGAAGAGAAGAAAAGAGTTTAAGTTCTTGAGCCTGTAGCCAATCGCAAGCGATTAACTACAGCCTCGGGGGCTACTCCCATCAGGAGCACTGCCGTTCACCCGATAAAAATCCCGAACAAACAAAGTACAAGATGCAAAAGAAAATAGCAAAATTTATCTGGCCTTGAGCAATGTAGAGAGGATCAGTCGAGCTACCCGACACTTCTTTCGAAGTCGAGGCCCCAACTGCAGAGCTAGGGATCCTATATTCCGTAGCCGCAGTTGTGGGGGCTGGACTCGGCGAATTCTGGACGGTCCCGACAGTTGGGGTCCCCCCGCAGCAGCGGCTTCTTTCCTTTTCTCGAGAGGAAGAGAAGAGGCGAACCGGCCGGGGCTGATGGATTGGAGCCTATCTATATCTATACCTACCTACTAATAAAGGCATTAAGGTTTCTTGCGAAAATTTCGTCCAACACGAATTTACTAATTTGCCCTCCCTCCAAAACACATATTAGTGCATAATTGGCATTGTACCGATTCGTCCATAGAAATTACATGGATTGCCATTGTTCACCACGGCACACCCACGCGCACTTCACGCCACTGCGGGGGATGAGCGGGCGTCCTGGAGGAACATCGCTGCCGCCATATTCGTTCTCTCCTTCCTTGTAAATTCAGGGCCCATGTGTACAAACCGACCTCTGCACTGGTGATGGGGTGAGGATGAAGCGTGTGCAGTCTTCTCCGATGGGATTTCAAGGCTGCTTTGTACCCCTGTTTTTCCATATTAATTACATTCATTGCCACCGAGTAAAAATAAAAGATTTCGCGATGCGCGGGCCGGCGACCACATCTATTCATCGAAGGTCCTATTCCGACCGAGCGCGCAGCAGCGCGTGACGTTCTCCGCCTCAAAATTTGCGTTTGTCCGTTGTCCCATGTGCAGGCCCATCGACCATGACACCACATGTACCACAGCGGTCCTGCCGCGCGCCCTCCTCCTCTGACTCCGGCTAGGCACGGCGCCGCCGCGATCCATCCCCATCGCCGCCGTATCACCCTCCCTCCCGCGCAAACCCCATCATATCAGTCTACCCGCGTCGCAGCCGCCGAACCCTGCGGCCGTCGCGGCCTGGCGTGGCGCCATCGAGGAACACGTCCATGGCCGAGATGAAGTCGCGGGTGTTTTCCGCGCTCGCGAAGCTTTTCTACCTCGACAGCAACACATCATGGTTGAGGACCTAGACTGCTTCATCCGCTCGCCGCTGTCCCCCGATGTTATACCGATTCTCCGCCACGTGTAGGCGTCCGAAACACAGGGCTCACCTTGGCGGCATGGCGCGCGTCTTCTTGCCGGTCAATGGATCCAAGGCTGACCCCTGCAAGAGGGGTGTCCTTGGTCGCCTTACTCGATCTGTTGTTGTTGTGGCTGCTCCTGTGCTTGCCGACGCGCCTCGAGCCGTAGCTCCACTGTCTCGAACTGCTCCACCACCGGAACCACGATGCCGCGGAAGACCCAGTACTCCTTTACACCGGTCGAGATCCAGTAGCACGCTGCCGTCCAAGGCTGTCCTCCCGTGTGATGAACCAACAGAGGCAACCATTCAGCTTCAACTAAATACCAGCAGGTTGGTGTCGTATCCCTCACGAGTGCAGCTCGTCGATTCACATCAACATGGGCCAGCCGTCCACGATCTGCCCGCTGCATCAGAGCACGTCACTACATCTCCGGTCTTATTTGCAAGATCCTGTACATATCACAAGGTACACTATGTATAATGCCTAATTGAGTCATTAATCAGGCTTATAGCTTAATTGTCTGTTATACAATTTAATGTATGCACAATAAAGGAATCAAAATCATGGATCCTGACTATTTCACCATGTTTGGATTTCCCGGACATTTTTGCCTACTCAATGAAACTCATGAGCTTATGTATTTTTTTGCTTGGTTGAGGGCGCAAGGATTTGGAACTTTGTCTCTGTTATATGTGATGTAGGACGTATGATTTGTCTCCCTGAACATGAGAAATACTTCGTGTGCGTGCTTCAAACAATTTGTACGCACGTGATTAGAAATAGGGACGGTCAATCGGGAGCCACTTGAATATGAGAAATTCTTTCACATTGAAACTGCGATTGTTCCCGTGGAAATAAATTGCAGATGACAATCATGATATTGCTAATGGTACAAGGTTCATGGATGCAAAGTACACTTTCAAGGTGACCGAGAATTGTGTCAGACTACATGCACTGGGTTTTAGATATAGCTAACCAAGCAGTGTGTTAAAAAAATATTCAAATACAACAAATTAGGTTGTTACATGATCTGTTCAGTTTATTCCAGCTATTACTTCAAACTATGTTGAATCTTCTATGAAAATTATCACACCAAGAGAGGGGAGATGGAAGAAACCCTATTCAGGTTTTGTCAAGATTAATGTGGATGCATCGTTTTTTGAAGATACAAAAAATTGATTCACAGCTTCTGTCATAAGGGGCATGAGGGGAAATTGTATTCCTCGAGTATGCACGTTCTTACCTCATGTAAGTGATGCACCATTGGCAGAAGCCATGGCAGTGAAAAATGGTATGATATTAGTCGAAGCAATGGGATCCAGTAAGTTGCAAGCTGAATCATGCTCGGGAGATAATAATAATAAAGCAATATGGGAAGTTATCAATGCATGCTCAGGAGAAAATCTTGGTGGAGTTTAGCGGTAGCTATTTACGCAGAATGTGTGACAAGGGCAAAGGCGACTGGGAAGGCCGAGTTCAAATATTGCCGAGAGGCAAACATAGTTGCACTTGATATATCTATATTTTGCTATGTCATTTTGATTAAAACGGGGATGATAAGCCTCTCTAGATTTGTATTAATTACTTTCTGTTAACTAAACATGTGGACAATGTAACAATTATATCATTATTAACAAAGCTGCGATGATGTTTGTGAGACCTAATGTGTTCAGTCAGTTTGTAGTCGTGTGGGAGGCAAAAAAACATTCTCTCCCGTTGCAACGGACGGGCACATTTGCTAGTCATGAAGGAAAAACAACAAGTGACAAAAGAAACAAAGAGGGAACGTTCGACTAGAACGAAGAAGCAAAAACTTACTCGTCATCTTCGTCGTCCAGCATATCCGCGTTCCAGGCGGTCTAGATCTTCGGCTGAGGAGCAGAAGGAGCGCGCACACTTAGCGGAGTCACAACGAGAGGCTCTTTGTCAGATCCCCCACCCAAGGAATTATCCTTGGAGGTGGCCTCATCGTCTCCCGCTCGGCGGCGTTTGCGGTGGCGGAGATCGCTACCCGATTCTTCCACGTCATCCGAGGAATCATGCTCAGAACTCGAATCGGCATCGGCAACGCTGGTATCGACAGGGACATCCAGGTTGCTCGCCAACAAGTCCGAGGCTTCTTCACCGGAGACTGGCGGGTAGCAGGTGACCACCGCTAAACTCTACAAGAAGAAAACAGAAGAAGAAATTCAGTCGATAAAATTTCGAGCAAGAAAAAGGACTAAGACAAGGAAAAATTTGAACTTACTTCGGATGGAGGAGGTATCGAAGCCTTAGGGCCCGTTCGGCAACCCATCGCTCCGAAATATTTCTTGGCTCCGCTCTACTCCGCGCGATGAGCGCTCGCACGATCACATGAGGGAGCCAGCTGCGTTCGGCTCGCTCCGCTCCTGGTGAGCGTGGGCTGCCAGCCCATTTTAGGAAGATGGAGCCTGTTTAGGTGATTACAAGTCAATTAGGGACTTTATTAGGCTGATAGGATTTGAGCCCACATCGGTTTTCTGGCTGAATACTGGACACGGTTGGGGTCGGGGCCGATCTAGAATCAAGCAAACTGCTCATTGTGGAGGCCGGAGCACGACCGATGCGAGCTTTCGTCAGCGGAGAAAGCCATGGTGGCGGGGTCCTAGCAGCGGCGGGGAGATCGTTCTCGATTTGGCAGCACGCATCATCGATTCGGCAGTAGCGGCCGCGTGGGACCTCGTGGAGGCAGAAAATAGTTGCAGCCTACAACTCGATTTGCGCGGCGACGATGACAAATTGGACGGCTAGCTTCGGTTCGGTCGCGGCGACCTCCATTTGGTGGCAGCGGTCGTGAATTGGACGACGGCACAGGTCGAGTCAATGCAAAGCTTCTTGATTTCGGGAGCTGTCAGACGTGCGAGAGGAGAGAGATAACACATGCGTAACCCTTCGTTCACTTATCGGTGGCATAGGACGTAAATAACAGCCGCTCCTCGGTTTACTGTTTCGTGGATCTCAGAAAGACTCGCTCCGTATATTTGCGCTGAATAGCGGAGCGCTCCGTGGTTTCAGATCCGTGGAGCTCAGGTGTTCGGGGTAGCTCTGGTCGCTCCGGTCAAGGAGTTGGGAGCTGGAGTGCTCCCGAACGGGCCCTTAAAAGCTGCGACAGGGCAGTCAGGGAAGGTCTCGCCCACTTTCAAACTGGTGATGGCCGCGATCTTCTTCTCGAATTCAACATTCGAAAGTTCTTCACGGATCATGTGGCTGGGGTCTTCAACACCCTGGTACTCCCACATCGTGGAGGGCCTCTCCTGCAGAGGCTGGATCCTGCGCTTGAGGAACACTCTCACCAGGTGCAAGCCGTTCAACACAACTCCTGCAGTTTGGTCACGAAGGGCGACCACCTTGGCGAGTAGCGGGGAGATGATTCGGCTTCTTCGACTGAAAGCTTGTGCGCCCAGGACTTCCGCCGCTTCAGGACAGCGAACGGGTGGAACTCATGAGCTCCACCCGCGCTGCTGTCTACGACGTAGAACCACTTCTTCCTCCATCCTTGCGTGGAGTCGATGAAGTGCATCTCGAAGTAGCAGTTGTCCGATTTCGCCTGGATTCCAAAGCCGCCGGTGCGCAGCGGCTCTCCGAGCTCAGTCTCTACCCAAGATTTCTTGCGGAAGACCCACACCTTGAAGAGGGCCTTCCAAAGGCCCCAGTGTGGGCGGATGCCCAGGAAGCACTCACAAAGAACGATGAAGCACGAGATGTGTTGCACCGCATTTGGAGGCAGATCGTGGAGCTGTATGCCATAGACATACAACAATGCCACGAGGAAAGGATGGAGGGGGAAGGAGAGCCCGCGCGAAACGTGATCCGCGAAGATCACGCGTTCGTTCGCGCGGGGGTTTAGTACCTCTTCCTTTTTGCTGAGGCGAACTCGCTTCTCGGTGTCGGCAGGCAGCAATCCCTCCCTTTGCATCTCCTTGATGCTCTTCTGCGTGGTGTTGGCGGAGCGCCAGTCGCCAGAGCGCGGAGCAGGAACCACAAGGGCATCCTCGGGCGCTTGCGAGGAGGAAACAGCGATGCTTCGTTTCTTGCCTCCCGCCATGAGCGCTGGTGCAAGCTTGAGGACAGAGAAGGGGCGCGAGGAAGACGAAGGCTAGGAAGGTGAAAGCTGGAGACGAATGACGGGAAATTTTCACTTTTCACCCAAGGGCCGTATTTATACACGGTGTCATCTAATCGTGTCCGCTCATCGAGCGACGTGGCGCTCATCATGGCAGCCACGCGTGAAGCCGAAACGAAACGGCGGTGAACGCTATTTCGTACCACGATCTTAACAGAAGATCGTGCGCAATTACTGCGCGCAGTTCACGTAAAAACCGGGAACGACGTCTCGTTTCCGGTCAAAAAGATGACAAGCTGGGCCAGCGCCTCTGCTCTCGCTCCGTCACGTCCCATCGGGAGTATAAAGTGCGCTGTGACGTCATAGCGCACATCATCTGGCTCAGAATTTCTTCAGATAAAGCCTCAAACATGAAATAAACTTCGTATGAGAAAATCAAGATGCGAAAATTCCTTCGCATAAAGCCTCAAACACGAAATAAACTTCGTATGAGAAAGTCAAGACGCGAAAATTCCTTCGCATAAAGCTCCAAACACGAAATAACTTCGTATGGACAAACTGTGACGCGAAAATTCTCTCGCATGAAAGCCCCAGATACGGAATTTCTTTTCGAATGGGCATGACAAGATTTCCAAACACAAAAACTCTTTCGTATGGAATGAAGATTACAAAGCACAAAGCACTTTGTGCGCAAAATCAAGGGAGAAAATTTTCACTCGAAATATCCCTAGATAAAAAACATGCGAGTGCGTAGCTCCAACCACTCGATTATGCGATGTACACACATCAATCTCCCGGATTGTTCGGCCGACTAGGCACATCCGGATGTCGTATTTCTTTCGAATAGGAAGGTAAGACCCAAAAGATCTCTCTTGAGGGCCTGGAATCGCACTCAAGCTGCGTCCTCCGGTAAATTCCGTGTCAACAACACGAAGAAAAATCCTAGCGGACGCGCCGGGTACCCAATTAGGTTAAGTTCGACTCGGTAAGACCTCTACGGCCCAATTGCAATGATCACCTCACCGGATTTGAGTCGGAGGTCTTGAATTTGTGTAGGCCAGAACTGTTTTTGCCTTAGATGCAATTAATTGGCCCTGAGTTTTCGGGAGAGCCAAGCAACTGAGCCACATCCTTCTGCGAAAACAGCCGAATACATGGGCACTCTATTTTCTCGATACTCGAGTACAAGAAATGCATCGCATACAGGATACACATCCTCTTCAAATGATCAAAACCACCAGTCGAAAGGAAATCAAGATAAGTTCTGAGCGTCCACCCAACGGATTCTCAGTCGATTAAACGTTCGGGGGCTACTGACGAAGGGATGGATCCTAGGCCTGTCAGATGAGCCTATCCGGTGCCAGGCCCATGGCCCAAGCTCCAAAGGAAGCGTCAAGGATTACTCTAGAAGGCCCACTTGGATCCCACCCGCAAAGCTTTGCGGGTCAAGTTAGGAAACTTGTAACCGACTTTAGGTTAGAGTTCGAGTCCTCTCCGGGTACGGTTTGAGACCTGGCCACCTATATAAGGCCAGGAGAACCACAGGAGAGGGACCAAGCAATACAGCACCACCAAGCCTTGAGATCGAGATCATACTCTCGACTTGAGCGACCCCCCATTGTAACCAATCTACTCGTTAATACAGATCGTCAGAGGAAGGAGTAAGGGTTTTACCTCTACGAGGGCCCCAAACCTGGGTAAATCGTGTCCCCTGTCTAGCCGACGATTGTCACCAATGCCTACACGTTCTCCTAATCGAAACCCTATGGGTTCACCCGAGGGACTTGTTGATATGCAGATTCAACAGGCTCCTCGTACGGTAGAGGCTCATCATCGCTGTCATTTTCCTCCTGCAACTTGGTGAGCATGTCTATGTACTTTATATTCACCACTACCTCACCACCTATTGGTGCATTGTTCTCGAGATCCTCGAGACCTTGTATGCCAAAGTCCCCAAAGTTCTCTGGCTCTTGATAGAAAATTCCCTCGTATGTTTTGGGCCAATGTTGTTGTAATCATCGGCAGAGGGCATGGGCAGCCTCCCATGTGGCGATACCTGGAACACGACTTCCCAGCCCTTGAGTCCCTCTTTCGGGCATGGGTAGGGATTATAATAAACTTGCTTGGCTTGGCGAGCTACACAAAAGACATTGGATCTACTATAGGTTGTTGAAGGCCCGACTTCAACTAACCCAATGGAAGGGGTACTATTTTCAGTCCATCCTTTGGGTCAAACCAGTGGCATTTGAAAACAACGAGCTTGAGTTATATGTTTGTATTATTGTACGTCAGCTCGTATACGTTCTATAACCTTCCTTAGTAATCAAACTCACCGGCTCCTCTTGTGAAGACCCTACTATTTATAGTTTTTGCATTAGGCCGACTGTTTTGGTGAAACTCTGTATGGAAGCGATACCCATTGATATTATGCTTCTCATACATCTCGACTCTACGGTTACAACCTTGGGAGGCACATCTCAACTCATCTTACATCACAATATTGGGATTAGATCCCTACAAGTTCAGTACAAATTGTCTTGTGCATTAGTTACGTGTAATAAGAGGGACAAGACATGGATTGCAAGGTAGGAGGGACAGGGTGTAATAAGAGGGACAAGACATGGATTGCAAGGTAGGAGGGACAGGAATTACCTTTTCCCTGAACCAAGCCGTAAATTTTTTCTTTCCAAAGGCACCCTTTTTCATAAGAATGGCCATCTCAGCTTCATCAGGATTTGTCGTTCCTGACCACATTTCATCCTTGAATTGGCTAAAAGGAGAAAAATATGTATTACAGCAAAACCGAGTTACTAGTTGCAAAGTAATTCGGTTTACCATTTTACCCGAGGAAACTTCTCGCTTCCCCCTCGTCACGGACCATTTCATTCATGTTCAAGAGCACATATAGCATTATGCACTCCAACTCTTGCTTGGTAAATCTATACCTTTTTGCGCCACCGGCCTTGCCATAGGGACACTAGAAGAGGAGGAGCTTGGGGTCTTGCCTGGGCTCGTCGACATTGTACCGAGTGGCCTGGTTATGCATAGTGGGAACATCATCGGGGTAGTACGTTAGCCTAGTGTCTGCCCTCTCATGGAGGATAGTTTCCTCGGCTATGCATGCTTCAATCTGAGTTTTGTTTCTACATTTGGTTCGAATATATTGAAACTCTCTCTCAATACAAAACTGCCAAGAAACTGCACCGGTCCACCCAAGAGTGCCTTGTTCACGAGATGCACAACAAGGTGTGCCATCAGAGTAAAGAAGCCTGGCAGAAATATTGTGTCGTAGTTGCATAGCAACTCCGGCACTAGATCATGCAGTTTGTGAATAACCAGGGGATATATATGCTTAGTGCAGAGTGTGCGGAAGAAATGACTTAACTCCACGAGCACTCGCCAGACACAGTCGGGGAGATACCCTCGAACCATCATCGGCATCAGCCGCTCAATCCATATATGATAGTTGTGACTCTTGAGACTGGTGACTTTTCCCGTTGAAAAATTGACACCCTTACTTACATTCGAACAATAACCGTCAGGGAACGTGACGACGTATTTGAGCCACTTGAATGGCTCCTTATTTTGGAGACTATCAAGGCAGAAGTCGGCATGCGGCTTGAACCAATTTTTTCGACGGTTGTCAGGAGGCTGCATGTGTAATCTCTCCCTATCATAGAGCTTCTGAACATCGAATCTAGTCTAGACATTATCCTTTGACTTCTCAGGAATGTCCAGCACTGTGTGAAACAGGGAATCTCCGACATTCTCTTCGGTGTGCATCACATCAATGTTCCGGGGGAGTTCGAGGTCCTTGTAATATTCGAGTTGCGTCAAGCCTGCCACGTGAGTCCAGTTGTGTGTCACACTATATCCCACATATCGTGGGCCATTTCCCGAAGTAGGCACGAGAGCACGTAGCTCGGCATCAACAGCTGCACCATTGAAATTTGTTATCTCTTTCTCTTCACGCTCAACTCTTTCCTTTTTGAAGTTTTTTTTGGTCTTCTCTAAACCGATGCCTTCTTTTGAGAAACTTTCAATGCGTGTCGAACGCGGAATACTTCTTCCTCCCATTTAGGGTGCGTTTGGTTCAGGAACGAAGTGGAATGGAATGTCATGGTTACATTCCAGAGGAATGGAACCGTTCCATTCTCACGTTTGGTTGAGACCAAATAAGTGTAATGGAATTGCCCCATTCCGTGTTTGGTTTGGGAATAGAAAAGTAGAATGTATCACCATCTAGTTCTAAGACCTTCCACTAATTTAAGCCTAAACTTGATTTATGTGTTGAATTGGAGTTGACATAGGCAAATCGTTATGTGAAGTATGTGCTATCACATGTTCTTCTCATGTTGCACAAGTGGCCAGAGGCAAGCATCGGATGAATGCAGGAAAAACCAAAGCGGAACTGCCCTCGTCCTGCACGCCAATGACGCTAGGTGTAACATCCCAATTTTTTCTACAATAGGGTGTGGTGTTGTGTTCATCTCATACATGCATGAATCAATAAAATTTAATCATGTTTTAACCAATTTAAATTTGGAATTTAAATGGTTTGAGAAAATCCCACAAAAAGTACTTAAAATGGGTTCTAAAATCTTGTATTGAAAAATATTTCAAATACACCAAACAAAAACATGATTTTGTTGGAAATTTCATAAGCTTTCCAACAGTTATTTTTGCTAATTTTTCTGATTTCAAAAAGGCCCTCAAAAGTTTGTTTTCAGTTCAGTTTTTGAAGGCAGAAGGACTTCGCTGTAAATTTCCATAACTTCAGGGGGTCATGGAGGAAAACGCCCGCGTCGTCTTCCTCCTCGTGACAGTAGGCCAGAAGAATGTCGACGGCGCCCCGCGCCACGTCCTGCTTTCTCTCTCCCGAGGGGATAAGGGTGAGGAGAGCCCTCCCCATGTACTACTCCTCCCTCCTGCTCGATGCTCTGCCCTCCCTCTCGTTCTCTGTAACTCACGCTCGAGGACCGACTCCTAGCTCGCCGGCCGCCGCGATTTGGTGCTGCCCTGGACCGCGCCGGCCTACTCCGAGCACACCACGAGGATCACCTCGTCCTTCTCTATATCCCTGTGAAAGCAATCGGTCGAGGAAGGCCGGAATCCCTGCTGCCGTGTGCATCTTCTCCGACTCCGGCAAACGCCGCCGTGGCCGATTCCGCCGTCTTCTGGCGCCTCCTCGCCACCCCGACAACCCCACGAGCTTCAGTGCGCCGTGGTAAGTCTCCTGGTACCCCCCTCTCCGTAGATGGTTGCCGCCGTGCGGCTTGCCCCGCCGCCGTGTCCATGGTCGCCGGCGTCGTTCCGGTGACCATATGGTCTGTCCGCCCCCACTTTCCGGTTCCCCTCGGTCTCCTCCATCTCGTGAGCCTCTCCATTTCAACCAATTTGCTATGGATTGCTCGAATTTGAGTTCAACAGAGAGATTTGCCCCAGCCGATGTCATCTTGACGTCATGATGACGTCATAATCATGTTTTATCTGTTTCTCTAGAAAATGTTTAATAATTAATGAAAATGAGAAAATTGGTAAATCATTAATTAATGTTTTATAATTCAAAAAAATAAAAGTGAGGTACCAAATTGATCAGAAAAATAAACTCTACGGGAATATGTTATTTTCATATATGTTTGAGAAAGTTAAAAAATGGCCATTATTTAATGTTGTTAATTCATTTAAAAATAGAAAATAAGTTTTTATTCACTAAAATTATAAAATTAAAAGTTACTATAACAAATTGCTCAAAATGACAAGTACAATCTAGTTATGATGTTTTCAAACTTATTTGAGCTTTTAAAATGGTACTCACTTTCAGAATCGTCTGAACTGCCCCTCCGGGGTCCATTTCGGGCAAATTCCAGTAAAAATGCATAAGTGACATATGAACCCTAGCAAACCAACGATCATGCTTAGGGCTTTATTTCAGTGCATTAACTTGCTCATGCATACATATTGCGCATTGCATCGATGCCATGTTTGATTGTTATTCTTCTTTTCGGTGTTGTTTCCCCCTTGGTAGAATGCGACTCCGAAGAGAAGGCCAACAATCCAATGACGAATACTTGATCTTAACCGACAAGTCAAGTACTTATCCATAAGATCTATCTATTTGGTTTTATTTTAAGCAAGGCAAGCATAACCTTTTATCTGCTCATATATGTTTTCCAATGACTTTTGGTTCTCGTATTTGCATTCGATTCCAAAGTATTTGGTGTCTGTAGGTAGTGTTCTCCTATACTTTGCATAGCCAAAATACCATGATCCACTGCTCCTAGCTGCCTAGATTTGATTGTGCGCATCGCCAGAGCCTTATATATGCTATGCTTAGCTTTGTATACTTGCTTAGCTCTGCTCCATCCGGTTGATGAATCAGAGTTGCGGATGAATCTAGTAAGGCAGGATAACGTGGAAAGGTGAGCTATGTGTGTTTAACCTGACTAAGGCTTGGATAGGAGGCCACTTGGGAAGTGGTTGTTCGTCCTATACTTGCCACCCCTAGGACTAAGGTTTCAAGCGGAAGCCAAGACTGAGCGTGCAACCACACGCGGGGTCTAAGTAACCACGCTCGACTAACTAACTTGTTTGGTTCTATCCGTGAGTCATGTAGTTTGGGAGTTTCATCTGCGTGTGAGTCAAAAACCTTTTGGAGGTGTTTAGGGCGTGACCGGGACAAGTGATGGACGTACACGGATCTTGATCCCGACTCACAGAACAGGTGCCGTCAGGAGGTGGCCAACTCCCTGTTGACGGGGTGGCCCCGTTTGGGTTGACTCATGGATAGGGCTCTACAAGGTAAATGTCGTGGCCAACCACCCTCTGCCGCGCTCCCTTGGGAAGAGCGTTACCGCGTGGCGCTAAGAGTCGGTTGGTACGTGTGGGTAAACTATACATCCCTGCAGGGCAATCTTTTCGAAAAGCCGTGTCCACGGTTATGGACGACTTGGTGAAGGTAGAGACCATAGACAACTTGAACATGACGTAAAACATGTTGACAATGAATGAAGGGTGCCTCCTCGGAGATGCCGAGAGGGGTGATCCTTGTAGCAAGTGAGATGCTGGTAAATGAAGTTGGTGGTTTCAAAAGATGATGATCTACAAGAGTTGAGTCCTTTCTCGTCTGTTTTGAAAACCCTCTACAATACGTGCTATTCTTCCTCGATTTGGAAAACAAACATTGCTTTATGCAAAACAGCCTTCATAAAACCCTTTATGAAACTAGCAGATATATAATAGGTTAACTAAGTCTTGTTGAGTACCTCCAGTACTCAGGTTTGCTTAAATTTGGTTCAGGTGAAGGTCTCACATCGGTGGTGTTTCAGCGTGGACATCGACGAGTAGTTTTGGGGTTCCCAGGTAGCAGCCTGGAATCTATGGGCTGGGACGTCGCTTTATGTTGCGGCCTCTTAGGCCTTTTTGGTTCTTGATGTTTAGCGACATAATTTGCCTTCCGTTGTCTGATGTAATGTTGGGTCATGTGACCTCTGGTTGTAAAGCTATACTCTAGTAATACATGCACAATACAGTTCCTATGTCTAGAGTGTTGCTTTGATCGGTTGTTGGTTTCGAGCCCTTTGTTATATAGTTTTGGCTATGCCTGCATAGTTGTCGCAGTCGAGGGGTTGTGGAGCCGATGATCCATGTCCGAGCCCGCCTGCCGAAGATATTCGGCCTGGGGCGAGGTAACCCCAGTAACCCTCGATTGTTGTTGCACTTTCTGGACACATAGTAGCTCTGTATAACTGTGGTCCCGTTCCTTCAGTTTCATCCGACTCGTGGACGCTTGGGTATACATATCTGGTTATGACTAGCATGGACACAAGGAGTAGTAGACCGGGGATCCGGACTACGTGCCGATGAATCTGGTCTGCCTGCTGTTGTTTGTTGCGGCCGGGGCTGGTAACCCTGAAGCCCTTGTGGGTCTATTGCTAGGAGAACATGACAGTTTGTATATCTCTGGGTCCGGGGTATGACACTAGGCTTGATGGCTCCGCGGCCCGCGCCGCCGCCTTGGACCTTTGCAACCGTGTCCACACGCACCCTGCCGTATGCCTTCACTGGCACGAGCTCGCCTTCCCGTGGTCTCCATGGCGCAGTACCCTGGCGGGGAAGAGGGCGGCCGCCATGGCCGGCCCAGGGCAAGGTCACCGTCGGTGCGGCGCGCCTGATTGCTGCAAGGAGGCAGGATTGGCGCAACGCGCACCTCTCCGCTGCCGATGAGTGCGGATCAAGGCGCGACGGTCTCAGGTCACTGTGGTCTGCCCCTCTCATGGCGAGTGAGCTCCGACGGCTCACGAGTGAGCCAAAGAGGAGGCGAGGTGGGCTGATGCAGCGACGGGTTGCTCCCGCTAGTAGTTGCCGTCTGGCCTGCTCGCAGACGCTGCGGCCTGTGAGGATGTGGAGAGGTGGTACCCGCTGATGCTGCCGTCTAGCCCGCTCGCCACAGTCGTAGCTGGTGAGAGGAGAGAGGTTCCATGGGTGATAGGAGAGAAGTTTAGGGAGGATGAGGAAAGGTTAGACGAGGGGTGAGGTGAGAGTTTAATTTTTCCCTTGACAGGCTCAGAACCAGGTGATTCCACCAAATTGGTGGAACGACCACGTTCGTCATCTCAGGTGAATATGCCATTCTCGCGAACCACTGGATTCCAGTTACACTTGGTTACCAAACACAGGAACGAGGTCCTGGAATGGGTCGGACCCATTCCATTCCACTTCATTCCTCAAACCAAACACACCCTTAGCCAAAGGAACTCAAGGTGGCTCTTGAACACTGGGCATGACCACTTAAAAGTTGTAGATCATCCGTAGAATAGGGCGTACCCGGGCATATCGTGTATGGAATAGTGAAAGAAAACTTTCATCAAGAAGTTTCTCTTCGATTGTAACATCCGAATTTTTGCTAACAAAGGGTTGTGGTGTCGTTCTCATGTCATTCATGCATGAAACAAATTGGAACCAATTTAAAATTTGAATTTAAATGGAAATTGAGAAAATTCCACAAATACTACTTAATGTGGTTTTCAAAATTTTGAACTAAAAAATATTTCAATTTCACCAAACAAAATGTGGTGGGTTTGGAAATTTTATAAGGTTTCCAAATATCATTTTCGCAAAAATTTCTGTTTACAAAAGGCCCTCAAAACAATGTTTTCTGTCCAGTTTTAAACCTCGGAAGGACCTCCTGTTAATTTCCAGAAGTTCCAGGGGGTTATGGGAAAATTGTTTAATTCCCTTTCTTCAACCTCCTGCCAGAAGGATGAGCTGGACGGTGGCCGTGCCACCTCCTGCTTCTAGCACTTGGGGGGATTAGTTCGTCGAGGAGACGTCTGGATCGTAGCCTCCTCCTCATAGAACCCCCTATCCCTCCTCTCTCTTCCTCCCTGTCCTTCATAGGCGTTCAAAACCCTAGCTCCGGCGAGCCGCTTGGTGCCGTCGCCATGGGCCATCCCTAGCCGTGTTGAGTAGCTCCGCCGAAACGCCTCGATGTCCGCTACCTCCTCAATGAGTATGGAGAGCCGGGAAGAAGGGGAACCCACGAATCGGTCCGTTCTTCTCCGAATCCGGCCGCCGGTTGCCGCGCTCACCGTCGTTGATTCTGATGCTGCCCCGCCTTCCTGTCTACTCCGGCGTGTTCACGGTGAGCTCCTGGACCTTCAGGTGCCTTCCACTCGCCCCTCGCCCTCTGGTTTGCCCTGTCGCCTCTGGCCACCGTCCGCCGCCGCGCAGCTGCTTGCCGGCTCGCCGCCGGTAACCATTTGGTCGCCCCGCTGCCGCCCGCACATTCGTTGTGGCCTCCTCATCCTCCCTAGTGGGTTTAATTCGTGAATTGCTCGCTCAATCGAGCGATTGCTCGTCGGCAAAGAGGATTTGGGAGTCGCTGACGTCACAATGACGTCATGCTGACGTCATCGAGGGCCAGCCCTCTTTTTTTTGAAAATGATTTAATAAAAGGAAAAACCTGACAGGCGGGCCCCACTGTTTGATAAATTACAGAAAATGAGTTAATTTTGGAAAATCAATAACTATAGTTTTTTAACTTAGAAAAATAAAAGGAAGGTACCAAAATGTTCAGAAAAATATAATCTACATGTTTATGTAATTTTCAAACATGTTTGAATAAATGGAATTTTGACCCTTATTTAAATATCATTTAAATTATTTAAAAATAGAGAAAATAGGTTTTTTATCAGTAAAATCAGAAAATTACAAGTTATATACCAAAATGCTCGAAATGACAAATGCAACTTACTTATGATGTGTTTCAAAACCATTTGAGAAATTAAAATTAGACTCACTTTCAGAATTGTCCGAAACACCCTCCGAGGTCAGTTTCGGGGCTAATTTTAATAAAATTGCATACCTGCCATACAAACATTGGCAACCCATCGAACATTTTAGGGCTTTACCGAAGTGCATTAATTTTCTCGTGCATACATATTGCGCATTGTATCGATGCCATGTTTGATTGTTGTTCTTCTTTTCGGTGTTGTTCCTCCTCGGTAGAATGCGACTCTGAAGTGAAGACCAGCAAATCCATCGGCGAATACTTGATCTTAACCGAGAAGTCAAACACTTATTCCTGAAGAGTTTATCTGGTTTTCTTGAAGCAAGGCAAGCATAACCTCTTATCTGCCCATATATGATTTCGAAAGACTTTTTGATTCTCGTACATTGCATTCGATTCCAATGTATCTTGTGTCAGTAGATTGTAACATCCCAAGTATGAAAATATCCCTTAGAATGTTTGTTTCCTGTTTAATCAAAGTATTGCATCATGTCATCATGTTTATTTCATTGTTTGCATTTGTTTGCATCTGTTTTTATTCTGTTTTCATAATTGAATTTCAAACAAATTCAAATGATGTGTTTCATACTTGTCATGTTACAACATTTTTCAAATAAAAGTTCAATTCAAACAACCTTTTATTCCCAATCATTCCATAATGAATCAACTAATAAAATGGTGCTTTTATTTCAATTAATTAATTCCAACTTGCTTCCAAACTCAAATTTCAAATCAACAAACAGCACCATTTTCAAATTGTAAAAATAACCAAAACAAATGTGCTCATTTGTTTCCAATTAAAGTTATTTGGGTCACCCTATTTAAAATTTGGTTTCAATAATCATTTTAATACTTAAATCATCCAAATATGAATTAATTCCAAATCAGCACCCCAATTGGATTTATGAAAATTTCAAAAACAATTCAACCCTTTGTTCTAACTAAATAATAGGGTTCCCCCTGTTAAGAAGTGTTTTCAATAATAATCATTTAAATACTTAAAATTCATCCAAATTTGGTTTAGTTCATAAACAGCAAGTAATTTGAAAACTTTTGGAAAATAAAAATTAGCAATTAGTTGCTATGTCAAAAACTAACCTAACCCTATTTTTTCCAAATTTTTACTAACCTAAAACCTACCTTTTTCTTCCAATTAGTTTTGCTGCAAAAAAAAACAGAAAAGCAAAATAATAAAAAGAAAAAAACGGTTCAGAGGGGGGAGAAACCCGGCCCAGCCCACTTCCTTACGCGCGGCGGCCCGGTACCGGTTCAATCTTCTGATCCCCTTCGTCATCATGTACGGCCGAGCATCCATGGACGCCACGGCGGCACAGTGACAACCCGACGGCGATCCGCCACCCCTAGACCCTATAAAGCCAACCCTAGACCCCCTGGCGCCGCCCTAGCTAACCCTAACCCCTACCCACCTCGAGGCAGCCGCCAATTCCTTCTCTCTCGCCGGATTCCTCTCACTGTCACCTCACCGGGCGAGATCGTCTCTGAATCCACGATGGCACCGCCCACCTCGAAGCACCACCTACCTATCTAGCCACTGGAATCGAGTCTCCACCTCTCCCTCGTTCGTTTAAACACCGGAGCACCCACGGAGAGCAGCCAGAACGTCGCCGCCGTCCACGACCCCGCCGCTGTCGCCGTCAGCCGTCGTCATCGGGCCTCTGCCACGACTCCGAACGGTGGTGAGCACCACCGTCTCATCCTCTCTCTCTCCCTCTGTTGCACCAGCATCCGCACCGCACCGCATCCATCACCCCACTGCACCACCAGATCGAGCACGGGCACGGTGATCCCCGCCGGCGATCTTGCTTCTGTCAGCAAAGTTCAGAGTTGCGCGCGTTTTGGATCCAGTTAACCTGGATCTGAAGAATATCCCCACTGCGTCGCTGTTACTGACAAGCACACGAAAGCAGCGCACTGGTTACACCCTAGCGCGCGCGCCCGCAGGTCACTGGTTCGATCCCTCGCGGATGCGAATTAAACCAACTTTTTCCTCCGCGTGGCTGACAGGCAGGGTCCACACGTTTGTGACCCTGGTGGCCACGCCAGCACGCGCGCAGCGCCACGCTGGCCCCAGGCCCACGCGCAGTGGCTGTGGCTAGGCCACAGTGCTGTAACGAAAGTTTCTGCACGTTTCTATTTCAAAAATAAATCCTTTTTAAATTGCAGATTGACCCCTAAATTTAAAACTTGAATAACTTTTGTTTTATAACTCCAAATAAGGAAAGTAAAATATGTGTGCTGATCTAAATTTAATTCTCTATCTTTTGGTAACCTTTGTTTCCTGTTTTGAATTTTCAAAATGCAATTCAAATTTGAATTCAAATAATCCAATTGCAATTTGCTAAAATCCATAACTAATTCATTCTTAATCCAATAAATGCAAATAAAATATGCTTTCCATGCTATTTCAAATAACCTTTTCAAATATAAATTTTGTTTCATGGTTTGAATAATTTAAATTGCCTAAATAATTTAATCCTTGTTTAATTCATTTAAATTTTGCTAAAATCATAACTTGCTCAAAATAAATTATTTTTGAACATGCAAAATATGTTTTCAAACTAGAAAAGTATGAACTTTTCAAATGTGAGTTTGAATTTATGTTTTGAACAAATAAAATCCAAATAAAAATTCACACTTGTTTTAAATTCATTTAAAACTTGTTTAATATTGTTTAAGTCATAATAAATTCATCCTAACTCCTATTTCAAAATTTGAAACATGTAATCCAACTAAAATTTGGTATTCTTTTCAAATATGAATTTTGTTATTTGTTTTGAACACTTTGAATTGATGAAAACAACAATTGCTTGTGTGACATCTTTAAGTAACCAAACTTTCCAAACTTAACAAATAATTTCCAAACTTGTTAAATTCCTTTTCCACTTGCATCTATTGTTGTTATTATGTTGTTATAGTCATGCATGCATCATGCTAAGCAAACTTTAACATGGTAATTAATTATAGATAATTTGTTTCCACTTAATTCATGGACCTTTTCCATATGCAATCTCATTGCATATGGGTCCATTTAAATTGTGTTACCATGTCACTTAGTTTATTTTGATGCATCTATTAAATTGCCATGCATCATCCCATGATTGTGCACTATGCCATGATATTGATTGTCTATCTTCTGCATTGTCTGTTTGCTTCTTCTCGGATAGACGCCGACGTTGATACCGACGATACTTACGACACCCCTTCTAAGGATTTAGCTCAGTACCAGGCTACTGAGTTTGCAGGCAAGTATTCACTCACATGAACCATCGTGTTTCCTTTCAACATTGGATACCGATACTTTTCCGTTGTCTATTCTGCTAGCCCTATGATTAGTTGCTTCTGTTACGAACCTATCACATGTATCCTTTAACCCTGATATTGCCTCACCTCCATACCTATAACCTTTGCTTGTTGCCCGTGTCTTACTAGCATGCTTAGGTTGTTTTGCTCGAGTCTGTTACCCGTTACTTTCTGTTACTATTTCATTATGTTCTGGGGTCTCGATGTTAAACAATGAATCATGCTAATGTTATTGTTAATAATAATCTGATGATAAGGCACCGGCAGGAGGCCCTTTGTGGTTTTGAGGCCTGCTAGTGTCGACCCTAATAGGAAAAGGGTCTTGTCTACTGATCCATGATGAGCGCACTACCCGCATGTGGGAAGCGAGTATGGGCGCCCCCCTCAATTTGATTCGATTCGCATCTCGTCCAAATCGCCTCATTTAGTTCGGGTTTTCCATTTGCTGCATGCATGATCTTGAGAGCCCTTGGTACCCGGGTGGAACTTTCGTAGTCGGCATATAGGGGGACACGTTCTTAGAGTGCTATGAGGGTCCATTTTCTTCTGGGCTCGATTAGCCGTGCGCCCAAGGTGCTTTGGGCTTGATGCGAAGAAGAGTTGAGTTGTGTTGAGTGCCCCGCTTGGTGGGAGGCATCCCATCTGGCGGGTTATTCATACGTGTACGGCCAAATTGGTGCAACCCTGCAGGGATAATCTTCTCGAGAAGCCGTGTTTTCCGCGGTTATGGACTACTTGGTGAAAGTACTGGCTAACAAGTACTCAGGACAACTTAAACTTAATGATTAACAACCTTACACCCCATGATTAACAACTTGACTAGTAGTAGGCTTATTGACACAATAATCTAAACCATCATTAATTCAACTGTGTGAGTTATCCTCGGATTGCTTCTTTGGATAAGGGGCGAGATCCAGGATGGGTTTGTTTGAGGTTAGTTGATGGGTTGGTTACGATACTCGATCTTATCCCCTTTCTGTTAGTTGGAAGTTGTAGTTCTCTGTAGTTGGTTAGCGCAGCCAGTTGCAGCATCTTTTATATCCCCTTTCTTCCGTTGAACCCAAGGCATCTGTGCTTGGTGTTGACGGGCTACACTTTGGTGAACTGTGAGTCTTGCTTGCCAGTACGTTTATGTACTGACCCCTTTGGGGCTGTGGTTTCCGCAGACGACGTTTCCGAGGATCTTTATGGTGGCTACTACGTGGAGTATGACGAGACTGCTGACGAGTAGATAGCGGACCCGGGCAGGATCCGAGACTTCGTGGATGGGCTACGTCTTTTCGTTTCCGGCCTCTTAGGCCTATTTGGTTCTTGTCTGTACTCAGACATGTTGAATGCTTCCTCTGTGATGTAATGATGATATGTTGGGACATGTGTACTCTGAATGATTGTATTTGCTATCTCTGCTCTAATGAGAGCTATTTGCAACTTATTTCAATCTTTTGTGTCTTAGAGATCTATTGTGATATCAATTGTTCCAATGCCGTTGACGTACCATGTGTGTATGTTTTGAAGTACGTCAACGGAAGTATCTGGATTTCTACGGGATGGTTTGCGCAGACGATGAATAGTAAGAGAATGGTTGTCACACGTTTACGTGTTGGCCTGCTCATATTGAGATGCGGGTGCCGGTATGCCCCGTAAGCCATTGATCTACTGTTTAACAGACTGTGAGTATCCCCTAGAAGTCCGGGTGCGACAAATGGTATCAGAGCCTGTCTTCCTGTAGGATCCCTTTTTACTGGTCGCAGTTGAGTCTAGAAACTATTTTGTAGCTATATAGGAAAAATGAAACGTGAGAGTAGGAATTCTGTTCTTTTTCTTCTTTCCCCACCCACCCTCCCTTTTTCTGGTAAGGAAGTGCAACGTTGTTTTTCCCTTCTCATCTAAACTTTCAAGTTAGGATTTCACGAATTCTGGTTTCTCTAGGATGGTTATATCTACTAGACCATAGGAATGGAGGTGGTTGTGACATGATTTATCATGTTGCCTACTCACGATTGAGAACGGAGGCGTGTAAGCCCCGGAAGCACATCCTCTATTTCTTAAGTAGTAGATATTGATCCTTTAGAAGCACGAATGGGTTTTCCGTAGTACCTCAGGAGTGTTGTGGTCTCGTTTTTCCCAGTGTTGCTTCGATATCCTGTTCTTCTAAACATCCTTTTCGTCCGTTGAAACCTCGTTGTTGTTTTCCACTTCAATTCTTCTACCGGCGTCTAATCAAAACTTCCCAAATATCAAGTCTATCTGGCCAGAAAGGTTGTTGTTGTTGTTGTTGTTGTTGTTGTTGTTGTTGTTGTTGTTGTTGTTGTTGTTGTTGTTGTTGTTGTTGTTGTTGTTGTTGTTGTTGTTGTTGTTGTTGTTGTTGTTGTTGTTGTTGTTGTTGTTGTTGTTGTTGATTTTAGTATGCCTCCCACCTACTGAAGAACCACATTCCAGATAGTCTATTCTCCAAATGAATCAAGTTCTATCCAGCTATACACCCTCAATACAAAACCTATTCCTTCAATTGAAAATGTTCCGGTGGTTTCCAAATTCCCTGACATCTTTCCAGAATAGTTGCCAGGAATGTCTATCGTTTTGAACTTCCAGAAAAACTATCCAAGGTGCACGATGTGTTTCACGTGTCACAGCTCAAGAGGATCTTCCCAAGAAGTATCCGGACCTTTTCTTTTCTCAGTAGGAATCTCGGGGCGCGATTCCTTCAAGGGTGGCATTTTGTAACATCCCAAGTATGAAAATATCCCTTAGAATGTTTGTTTCCTGTTTAATCAAAGTATTGCCTCATGTCATCATGTTTATTTCATTGTTTGCATTTGTTTACTATTTTGTTTGCATCTGTTTTTATTCTGTTTTCATAATTGAATTTCAAACAAATTCAAATGATGTGTTTCATACTTGTCATGTTACAACATTTTCAAATAAAAGTTCAATTCAAACAACCTTTTATTCCCAATCATTCCATAATGAATCAACTAATAAAATGGTGCTTTTATTTCAATTAAATAATTCCAACTTGCTTCCAAACTCAAATTTCAAATCAACAAACAGCACTATTTTCAAATTGTAAAAATAACCAAAACAAATGTGCTCATTTGTTTCCAATTAAAGTTATTTGGGTCACCCTATTTAAAATTTGGTTTCAATAATCATTTTAATACTTAAATCATCCAAATATGAATTAATTCCAAATCAGCACCCCAATTGGATTTATGAAAATTTCAAAAACAATTCAACCCTTTGTTCTAACTAAATAATAGGGTTCCCCCTGTTAAGAAGTGTTTTCAATAATAATCATTTAAATACTTAAAATTCATCCAAATTTGGTTTAGTTCATAAACAGCAAGTAATTTGAAAACTTTTGGAAAATAAAAATTAGCAATTAGTTGCTATGTCAAAAACTAACCTAACCCTATTTTTTCCAAATTTTTACTAACCTAAAACCTACCTTTTTCTTCCAATTAGTTTTGCTGCAAAAAAAAAAAAACAGAAAAGCAAAATAATAAAAAGAAAAAAACGGTTCAGAGGGGGGAGAAACCCGGCCCAGCCCACTTCCTTACGCGCAGCGGCCCGGTACCGGTTCAATCTTCTGATCCCCTTCGTCATCATGTACGGCCGAGCATCCATGGACGCCACGGTGGCACAGTGACAACCCGACGGCGATCCGCCACCCCTAGACCCTATAAAGCCAACCCTAGACCCCCTGGCGCCGCCCTAGCTAACCCTAACCCCTACCCACCTCGAGGCAGCCGCCAATTCCTTCTCTCTCGCCGGATTCCTCTCACTGTCACCTCACCGGCGAGATCGTCTCTGGCACCGCCCACCTCGAAGCACCACCTACCTATCTAGCCCCTGGAATCGAGTCTCCACCTCTCCCTCGTTCGTTTAAACACCGGAGCACCCACGGAGAGCAGCCAGAACGTCGCCGCCGTCCACGACCCCGCCGCTGTCGCCGTCAGCCGTCGTCATCGGGCCTCTGCCACGACTCCGAACGGTGGTGAGCACCACCGTATCATCCTCTCTCTCCCTCTGTTGCACCAGCATCCGCACCGCACCGCATCCATCACCCCACTGCACCACCAGATCGAGCATGGGCACGGTGATCCCCGCCGGCGATCTTGCTTCTGTCAGCAAAGTTCAGAGTTGCGCGCGTTTTGGATTCAGTTAACCTGGATCTGAAGAATATCCCCACTGCGTCGCTGTTACTGACAAGCACACGAAAGCAGCGCACTGGTTACACCCTAGCGCGCGCGCCCGCAGGTCACTGGTTCGATCCCTCGCGGATGCGAATTAAACCAACTTTTTCCTCCGCGTGGCTGACAGGCAGGGTCCACACGTCTGTGACCCTGGTGGCCACGCCAGCACGCGCGCAGCGCCACGCTGGCCCTAGGCCCACGCGCAGTGGTTGTGGCTAGGCCACAGTGCTGTAACGAAAGTTTCTGCACGTTTCTATTTCAAAAATAAATCCTTTTTAAATTGCAGATTGACCCCTAAATTTAAAACTTGAATAACTTTTGTTTTATAACTCCAAATAAGGAAAGTAAAATATGTGTGCTGATCTAAATTTAATTCTCTATCTTTTGGTAACCTTTGTTTCCTGTTTTGAATTTTCAAAATGCAATTCAAATTTGAATTCAAATAATCCAATTGCAATTTGCTAAAATCCATAACTAATTCATTCTTAATCCAATAAATGCAAATAAAATATGTTTTCCATGCTATTTCAAATAACCTTTTCAAATATAAATTTTGTTTCATGGTTTGAATAATTTAAATTGCCTAAATAATTTAATCCTTGTTTAATTTATTTAAATTTTGCTAAAATCATAACTTGCTCAAAATAAATTATTTTTGAACATGCAAAATATGTTTTCAAACTAGAAAAGTATGAACTTTTCAAATGTGAGTTTGAATTTATGTTTTGAACAAATAAAATCCAAATAAAAATTCACACTTGTTTTAAATTCATTTAAAACTTGTTTAATATTGTTTAAGTCATAATAAATTCATCCTAACTCCTATTTCAAAATTTGAAACATGTAATCCAACTAAAATTTGGTATTCTTTTCAAATATGAATTTTGTTATTTGTTTTGAACACTTTGAATTGATGAAAACAACAATTGCTTGTGTGACATCTTTAAGTAACCAAACTTTCCAAACTTAACAAATAATTTCCAAACTTGTTAAATTCCTTTTCCACTTGCATCTATTGTTGTTATTATGTTGTTATAGTCATGCATGCATCATGCTAAGCAAACTTTCACATGGTAATTAATTATAGATCATTTGTTTCCACTTAATTCATGGACCTTTTCCATATGCAATCTCATTGCATATGGGTCCATTTAAATTGTGTTACCATGTCACTTAGTTTATTTTGATGCATCTATTAAATTGCCATGCATCATCCCATGATTGTGCACTATGCCATGATATTGATTGTCTATCTTCTGCATTGTCTGTTTGCTTCTTCTCGGATAGACGACGACGTTGATACCGACGATACTTACGACACCCCTTCTAAGGATTTAGCTCAGTACCAGGCTACTGAGTTTGCAGGCAAGTATTCACTCACATGAACCATCGTGTTTCCTTTCAACATTGGATACCGATACTTTTCCGTTGTCTATTCTGCTAGCCCTATGATTAGTTGCTTCTGTTACGAACCTATCACATGTATCCTTTAACCCTGATATTGCCTCACCTCCATACCTATAACCTTTGCTTGTTGCCCGTGTCTTACTAGCATGCTTAGGTTGTTTTGCTCGAGTCTATTACCCGTTACTTTCTGTTACTATTTCATTATGTTCTGGGGGCTCGATGTTAAACAATGAATCATGCTAATGTTATTGTTAATAATAATCTGATGATAAGGCACCGGCAGGAGGCCCTTTGTGGTTTTGAGGCCTGCTAGTGTCGACCCTAATAGGAAAAGGGTCTTGTCTACTGATCCATGATGAGCGCACTACCCGCATGTGGGAAGCGAGTATGGGCGCCCCCCTCAATTTGATTCGATTCGCATCTCGTCCAAATCGCCTCATTTAGTTCGGGTTTTCCATTTGCTGCATGCATGATCTTGCGAGCCCTTGGTACCCGGGTGGAACTTTCGTAGTCGGCATATAGGGGGACACGTTCTTAGAGTGCTATGAGGGTCCATTTTCTTCTGGGCTCGATTAGCCGTGCGCCCAAGGTGCTTTGGGCTTGATGCGAAGAAGAGTTGAGTTGTGTTGAGTGCCCCGCTTGGTGGGAGGCATCCCATCTCGCGGGTTATTCATACGTGTACGGCCAAATTGGTGCAACCCTGCAGGGATAATCTTCTCGAGAAGCCGTGTTTTCCGCGGTTATGGACTACTTGGTGAAAGTACTGGCTAACAAGTACTCAGGACAACTTAAACTTAATGATTAACAACCTTACACCCCATGATTAACAACTTGACTAGTAGTAGGCTTATTGACACAATAATCTGAACCATCATTAATTCAACTGTGTGAGTTATCCTCGGATTGCTTCTTTGGATAAGGGGCGAGATCCAGGATGGGTTTGTTTGAGGTTAGTTGATGGGTTGGTTACGATACTCGATCTTATCCCCTTTCTGTTAGTTGGAAGTTGTAGTTCTCTGTAGTTGGTTAGCGCAGCCAGTTGCAGCATCTTTTATATCCCCTTTCTTCCGTTGAACCCAAGGCATCTGTGCTTGGTGTTGACGGGCTACACTTTGGTGAACTGTGAGTCTTGCTTGCCAGTACGTTTATGTACTGACCCCTTTGGGGCTGTGGTTTCCGCAGACGACGTTTCCGAGGATCTTCATGGTGGCTACTACGTGGAGTATGACGAGACTGCTGACGAGTAGATAGCGGACCCGGGCAGGATCCGAGACTTCGTGGATGGGCTCCGTCTTTTCGTTTCCGGCCTCTTAGGCCTATTTGGTTCTTGTCTGTACTCAGACATGTTGAATGCTTCCGCTGTCATGTAATGATGATATGTTGGGACATTGGTCCTCTGAATGATTGTATTTGCTATCTCTGCTCTAATGAGAGCTATTTGCAACTTATTTCAATCTTTTGTGTCTTAGAGATCTGTTGTGATATCAATTGTTCCAATGCCGTTGACGTACCATGTGTGTATGTTTTGAAGTACGTCAACGGAAGTATCTGGATTTCTACGGGATGGTTTGCGCAGACGATGAATAGTAAGAGAATGGTTGTCACACGTTTACGTGTTGGCCTGCTCATATTGAGATGCGGGTGCCGGTATGCCCCGTAAGCCATTGATCTACTGTTTAACGGACTGTGAGTATCCCCTAGAAGTCCGGGTGCGACATAGATAGAGTTCTCCTATATATTGCATAGCCTAATTATCCTAATCCACTACCCTAGCAGTCATAGGTTTGTTTGTATTCATCGCCAAAGCCTTAAATATGCTATGCTTAGTTGTACATGCTTATTAGCTCTGCTCCATCCGGTTGATGAATCAGAGTTGCGAATGAATCTAGTATGAAAGGATGTTGTGGAAAGTTAAGATAACCTGTTTAACATGATTTAAAGGTGTGGATGGTGAGACCATAGAGGGTCTATGGTTTTTGTCTCGTTCATGCCCCTAGGAGCGAGTTATCGTCTTCGAGCCAAGACTGAGTGTGCATCCACACGGGGCTTAGATTCCCCACGGTCTCAACCTGCCTAGTTTGTTCCATGAGTCGCCTAGTTCGGGCTTTCCATTTGGATTTTTCGGGGATATGAAAACACTTTCAAAACTAGGATGTGGGGATGTATCGGCACTCTGCGGGTAGATAATCGTCGGCACTCTGCGGGTAGATAATCGTCGAGAATTGCACACAACCATAGAGACCCGACAGAAGATGGCCACTCCCTATTAGCAGACCATCTCTACTCAGAGCGACTCATGGAATATGCGAAGCAAGGGAAAGGTCGTGGTCAAGCTCCATCTGCCAGCACTTCCCGCAATAGTGCTAATGTACTGGCATTAAGAGTTGGTTGGTACGTGTGGTTAAAGTTATATACCCCTGCAGGGTTAAATCTTTTTGAAAAGCCGTGTCCGCAGTTAAGGACGACTTGGTGACTGATTCTGTGACCATAGAGAACTTGAACGGAATGACTAAAACTTGTTGATACCGACTGAAGGATGCCTCCTCGGAGATGCCGAGAGGGGTTACCTTGTACCATGAGTTACCGGAACAACTTGAGGTGGCGATCTTTGAAGCACGAGGTGCTGAAATGATTTGGTGGATTAAAAGATGATGATATCAGTAGTTGAGTAGCTTCCTCATCTGTTTTCAAAATACTCCATGAGACGTGTTATTCCTTCCTCAACTTGGAAAATGAAGATGGCTTTACGCAAAATAAACTTCATAACTCTTTCTAAAGAAGCAGATATATAATAGGTTAACTAAGTATTGTTGAGTACCTCCCGTACTCATGTTTGCTTCAACTTGGTTCAGGTGGAGTTCCTCACTTCAGTGGTGTTTCAACGTGGACAACGACTAGTAGTTTGGTGTTCCTAGGTAGCATCCTGGAATCTATGGGCTGGGATGTCGCCTTATGTTGCGGCCTCTTAGGCCTTTTTGGTTCTTGTTGATTAGCAACAAAATGTGCCTTCCTCGTTGTATGATGTATTGTTGGGTCATGTGACCTTTTTTGTAAGCTATACTCTACTAAGTCTTCTTTAATACAGTTTCATGTCTAGAGTGCTGATTTGAACGGTTGTTGGTTTCGAGTTCATGGTTATACAGTTTTGGCTATGCCTGCATAGTTTTCGCAGTCGAGGGGTTGTGGATCCGATGATACATATCCAAGCACGCCTGCCGATGTGATTCGGCCTGGGGCTTGGTAACCCCAGTAACCCTCGATTTTTGTTGCACTTCCTGGACACATAGCAGCTCTGTATAGATTTGGTCCCGTTCCTTCAGTTTCATTCGACTCGTGGACGCTTGGTTATTCATAATTGGTTATGACTAGCATGGGCACAAGGAGTAGTAGTACCGTGGTGATCCGACCTGCGTGCCAATGAATCTGGTCTGCCTGCCATTGTTTCTTGCGGCCGGGGCTGGTAACCCTGAAGCCCTTGTGGGTCCATGACTAGGAGCACATAATAGTATGTATACCCTGGGTCCTGGGTCGTGACAAGTCATGGTATCAGAGCAGTACTGCCTGTAGGAAAACCTTACTGCTTGGTCGATGTTGAGTCTAGTGTTGTGAAAACTATTTTGAAACCACAAATGAGTTGTGAAAACCTTCTTAGGATTCTTTTTACTCCTTACCTGGTATCGATCTAACTCTGGGTCACCTTACCTGTTTTGATTTGAAAAGGTTCTAGTCATTCAAAACCTAGGTGCCTTCTTTGGCAAGGACGTCTTCTACCCAAGTTGACCTAGTGTTAAAGTTTCTAGAGTCGTATGTGTTCCATATTTCGTTATCTCTTAAACTGGGAGATTTCCTTTCCATCGTAATCTCTCATATCTGTGTGGATTCCACATTATCATGTTGTAGAGTTTCAAGTCCAGAACATTGAGATTCCTTTCATCTCGAATGTATCATTTGTCTTTTGCTGAAATTCTTCCGGAGCTATGTTTGTGTTTTGAAAGACACTTCGTGATTGCTACTCGTAGTGTCCTAAGGCACTCGAATAGTAGTTGCTCTTTTCTCCAGGTTTTTAACTCTTGGACTTGAACTGAAGGTCCCAGAATGTGTTGAATTGTAGTGGGTTGAATCGTGTGGTTTCTAACTATCCGATGCTCATGCTATGAGTGCAGGATGCTGACCTTTAACCCAAGTTATGTTCTTTGGATCCTGAGGAATCTGTTCCACCTCAGGGTGGCTAGGCAATTGCAACTATGACAGCAATAGGTTTCCTCTTGGAATCAAAAGGATCACAACAAGAGTATTCCTTATGATTCTCATATCCTTGTTCTTGATTCAGCTATATTAGTCTTTTAGCATGGGTTTTACAGAAGAGTATCACCCAGTGGTTTCCCTGTGATCTCTGGATTTTCCGGAGCATGTTCTCAATCTTTAGTTGCTTTCCAACCTTTGTCCATCATGTGGAAACCAAGTTGCATATGCGTATTGAAGTCTTCCAATGCACTTGCTCTTGTCTTCCATCGGAATGTTCCACCTTGGAATGTTAGGAGAAAAAAATCCAGTACCTCGTTCATCTCTAGGACCAGGTCAAAGTTTTGTAATTCGCAGATTAAAGAAGTTTCATTAGCTTATGTTTTGTTCCACCTTTGAGTATCACCCTCTTTTGTATCAACATGTCGTGTTAAGTTTCATAGCCTTATTGATGAAGTGATGCTCTTACACGTCTTTACTCACCCTTCCTCCAAGCTTGAATGCGTGAGAATGATGGGTCTGTGCTTTGACATGCGTAGCAGATATTCCTAGCAATTCTTATTGCTTTGAAAAATCTAAGAAACATCTGTATCTTTCTTGGCACTATTGGTCAACTGGTATATATATTTGAAGTTGACTGTGTTACCAAATCCGTTCATTCCGGTGCACATTCTTGGTCAAATAGTTTGGTTCACACCAAAGCTCTCAAGACCATATCGGTTGCTTTGAAAAGCAAGCCTCCTTTCAAACTCCGAGACATATCGGTAGATCGTGATATTCTAGTTGTCTTTGTGGAGGTATCACCAGGTTGTCACATGACCGTGATGTCTAAATAAGGGGTAATTTGAACCACTCCTCTCTCCAAGAAAACGCTGCTGGATACCCTGAACTAGTTGGTTGAGCCTAAACAATAACTTGGAGAGTTGAAAGACCTGAGCTCTCGCTGACTTGTTCCTTTACAATGGGATGTCCAGTTTTCTCGGGTTGAAGCATGATAGTATCTTCTTAGGGGACATGCTATCATCCTAACCTTGATTTGATTTGGGTTATCGTCAAATCAAGCTCAGATTCAAGGATTATCTTGATGGTGTTTTCACTCATGGTGTTTTGCCGAGTATACCTCAATGTCCTTTGATCTGACCAACAACTTTGCCTTGTTCATGTATCATATGAATCCCTCATCTTGAAGTGTTTTGATAAGCGTGTTTTCGAGCCCATCGATGCCATTCCTACTTCCCAAGTTGCGAGAGGTTCAAGTTGAACACTTGGCACTAATTTTGGAAACTTTTGAGAGCCATATTTGTGTTGTCATGAAGTTGTATTCTGGATGTTCGAAGTGACTTCCTCCGGTTCATGTGCTTATGGTGAAAGTTGTCGCCATGGATCCGAGTAAAGTTTTTTGTTCCTAGGGAATATCCCCAGTCGGTCGTGCATGTGTGGACTACTCTTAAGATGGTAGGTTGTACCTCCATTTATTTGAAGAAGTCTGCATCCACACCAAGCCACTGACTGATGGTTCATGGAAGAGAAAAAGTCTAAGAACTTCGTTATCTTTTTAATCATCTTCCCAACAAGGACTCCGATGTGTTTCATTGCAAGTAAACCATGTAGGTGCAACCGTCTTTCACAAGTTGTTAATACATGAGTTTTGCAATATCGCTCATCTTTCTGCGCTTGACATTGTAGCCAGTATCTTGAGAATCTAGTAACTGTATCTCATAGGTATCTGGTGCAACCTCTTTGATCAAACATACTGAGTATGAGTTATCAACCCACTAACTAGAGCTGAATCTCAAGCAGCAACAATGGTTGGTGTTTCCTCAAGGGTATCGACTTAGGTCCTTTAAAAAATACGGCATGGTTGATGTTGTGGTTGACACAATTAGTCGGAAGGCCTAATATCCTCTCTCTTTGAATCAATAAGAACAACTACTACCCGTGAGGATTTAGCGTGTGGCTTATCCTAAAGTTGCCTCACCCTTCTTCCAAACTGAAGTCCAAATTTCACTTGGTGACCTATAGAAGGGTTTTCATGAGCCTGATGTCGGTATCTAGAACATCAAGGAAACTTGGAAGTAACCGTCCAATGTCTTCATGTCTATCCTTCAACCCTATCTTTCAGTGAAAACAAGTTCATCACGAGAAACATCTTGTGGTGATCTTTAACCTTCACTAGTCAATCCTCATTTTCCGGTTGATGGTACCTAAAGTTCTATTCATTTTACAGATTGTGTGAATGTGTGAGTCACTTCAGCCATGAAGTCTTAATCATGTGCTAAACGTATTGCTTCGTCAAATCCACCATAGGAAAGATATTCCCTATTCCTTCCGGTGTTTCACTTTCCATTGGTTACTCATCCTTATGGTGTGACCAAGAATATCTTCCTCGTTACGGTGTTCCAACATCTTTTGGTTACTCCTTATCTGTTGTGAAGTAACATCCTGATCTTTGAAAAGGATCTCAACAAACTTTGATGCACGAAAGTTCCTTCACCTTTTGTGTCCACTTCGAGGAGTGAACATGATTCTATATACAAACTTCCTCGGAATGTATGATTTCAATGTATTCTAATGTTCTCCCTTGTCTACGGATATTATGTTGTGGTATCCAAGACAATCCTTCTCACCTTGGCATTCTGTTCGTAATAAAGAGTGAAACCTCGGTTTCACAAGTTGTTCAACCTTCCTTTTCCAAAAGGATTTAATGTTGTGCAAAGTTCATATTCTAAATCCTTTCAAGACCAATCGTCCTTAAACTTGAAACCTTCTCCTATTCCTTCTGTTAACTTGATGTGTTCCATGTATGCTAGCTCACGAGTTGATCGTGAAACTCTTTGCCTGAGTTGGCCATGAGATACTCGATCTTCGTGAAGACCAATTCCTAAGATTTTTCCCTCCTACCTAAGGTGTAGCTTCTGGATATCTTCACAAGTGCTACGGATCAACCTCTTGAGACGATGATTGTAACGTTCAAGAAGATCATTCAAAACCGGTGTTCCTTCTTGCTTTCTCCTTCGGGAATCTAGGAACAAGATTCTTGTAAGGGGGAGGGGGTATATTTGTAACATCCCAATTTTTGCTAAAAAAGGGTTGTGGTGTTGTGCTCATGTCATTCATGCATGAAACAAATTGGAACCAATTTAAATTTTGAATTTAAATGGAAATTGAGAAAATTCCACAAATACTACTTAATGTGGTTTTCAAAAATTTGAACTAAAAAATATTTCAATTTCACCAAAGCAAAACGTGGTGAGGTTGTAAATTTTATAAGGTTTCCAAATATCATTTTTGCAAATTTTTCTGTTTACAAAAATGCCATCGAAACAATGTTTTATGTCCAGTTTTAAACCTCAGAAGGACCTCGTGGTAATTTCCGGAAGTTCCAGTGGGTTATGGGAAAATCGTTTTATTCCCTTTCTTCAACCTCCTGCCAGAAGGATAAGCACGACGGTGGCCGTGTCACCTCCTGCTTCTAGCACTTGGGGGGGGGATTAGGTCGTCGAGGAGACGTCTGGATCGTAGCCTCCTCCTCGTAGAACCCCCTATTCCCTCATCTCTCTTCCTCCCTGTCCTTCATAGGTGTTCAAAACCCTAGCTCCGGCGAGACGCTTGGCGTCGTCGCCATGGGCCATCCCTAGCCGTGTTGAGTACTCCGGCGTGTTCACGGTGAGCTCCTGCAACTTCAAGTGCCTTCCGCTCGCCCCTCCCCCTCTGGTTTGCCCTGTCGCCTCTGGCCATCGTCCGCCGCCGCGCAGCTGCTTGCCAGCTCGCTGCCGGTAACCATTTGGTCGCCCCGCTGCCGCCTGCACATTCGTCGTAGCCTCCTCATCCTCCCTAGTGGGTTTAATTCGCTAATTGCTCGCTCAATCGAGCGATTGCTCGTCGGTAGAGAGGATTTGGGCGCCGTTGACGTCATGATGACGTCATACTAACGTCATCGTGGGCCAGCCCTCTATTTTTGAAAATGATTTAATAAAAGGGAAAACCTGACAGGTGGGCCCCACGGTTTAATAAATTACAGAAAATGAGTTGCCCACCTGTCATACATGCTTATTAGCTCTCTATGCTTAGTCATACATGCTTATTAGCTCTGCTCCATCCGGTTGATGAATCAGAGTTGCGAATGAATCTAGTATGACAGGATGTTGTGGAAAGGTAAGAGAACTTGTTTAACATGATTTAAAGATGTGGATGATGAGACCACAAAGGGTATTTGGTTTTTGTCTCGCTCATGCCCCTAGGAGCGAGTTCTCGTCTTCGATCCAAGACTGAGCGTGCATCCACACGGGGCATAGATTCCCCTCGGTCTCAACTTGCCTAGTTTGTTCCATGAGTCGCCTAGTTCGGGCTTTCCATTTGGATTTTGCGGAGATATTAATACATTTTCAAAACTAGGACGTGGGGATGTATCGTCGCTCTGCGGGTAGGTAATCGTCGAGAATTGCGCACAACGATAGAGACCCGGCAGGAGATGGCCACTCCCTATTGGTGGACCATCTCTATTCGGAGCGACTCATGGAATAGGCGAAGCAAGGGAAAGGTCGTGGTCAACCTCCATCTGTCGGCACTTCCCGGAATAGTGCTAATGTACTAGCATTAAGAGTTGGTTGGTACGTGTGGTTAAAGTTGTACACCCCTGCAACGTTAAATCTTTTCGAAAAGCCGTGTCCGCGGTTAAGGACTACTTGGTGACGGATTCTGTGATCATAGATAACTTGAACGAAAGGACTAAAACTTGTTGATAACGAATGAAGGATGTCTCCTCGGAGATGCCGAGAGGGGTTACCTTGTAGCATGAGTTACCGGAACAACTTGAGGTGGTGATCTTTGAAGCACGAGGGGCTGAAATGATTTGGTGGATTAAAAGATGATGATATCAGTAGTTGAGTAGCTTCCTCATCTGTTTTCAAAATACTCCATGAGACGTGCTATTCCTTCCCAACTTGGAAAACAAAGATGGCTTTATGCAAAATAACCTTCATAACTCTTTCTAAAGAAGCAGATATATAATAGGTTAACTAAGTATTGTTGAGTACCTCCCGTACTCATGTTTGCTTCAACTTGGTTCAGGTGGAGTTCCTCACTTCAGTGGTGTTTCAACGTGGACATCGACTAGTAGTTTGGGGTTCCCAGGTAGCAGCCTGGAATCTATGGGCTGGGACGTCTCCTTATATTGCGGCCTCTTAGGCCTTTTTGGTTCTTGTTGATTAGCAACATAATTTGCCTTTCGTTGTCTGATGTATTGTTGGTGTGACCTCTGTTTGTAAGGTATACTCTAGTATGTCTTGTTTAATACACTTTCATGTCTAGAGTGCTGCTTTGATCGGTTGTTGGTTTCGAGTTCATGGTTATAAAGTTTTGTCTATGACTGCGTAGTTGTCGCAGTTGAGGGGTTATGGAGCCGAGGATCCATGTCCGAGCAAGTCTGCCGATGTGATCGGCCTGGGGCTTGGTCACCACAGTAACCCTCGATTGTTGTTGCACTTCCTGGACACATAGCAACTCTGTATAGCTTTGCTCCCGTTCCTTCAGTTTTATTCGACTCGTGGACGCTTGGTTATGCATAATTGGTTATGACTAGCATGGACACAAGGAGTAGTAGTACCATGGTGATCCGGTGTGCATGCCGATGAATCCGGTCTGCCTTCCGTTGTTTGTTGCGGCCGGGCCTGGTAACCCTGAAGGCCTTGTGTGTCCATGACTAGAAGCACATAACAGTATGTATACCTCTGGGTCCGGGGCCGTGACATCGATGCACGATGGTATGTAAAAGTTCCGTGGTGCCAAGAGCGGTGCAGATCATCCACAATTGGTTGCATTTAGACACTCAAATTCTTTCCCGGGTATTCAGGCCCTGAAATGATTAGCGACATGATATGGTCATCCTTTGCATTAGGACTCCAGGAGGGAGATTGAGCGGAATAACAAACATGGGCCAGCAGCTGTATGAGGCAGTCAACATACCATACAGATTTAATCCATCGGTTGCTATCGTAATTCTGACGTTTGCAGCCTCTCCTGCCTCATCGGGGCGGTCTTTATTGAAGTTCTTCCATGCCTTACCATAAGATGGATGTCCCATCTTTATCTGTCCGTGCTCGTCCTCGTATCTCTTCCCCGTCTTGTGCCACGTCATATGTGTGGCAGACTCCTTGTTCATGTAAAGCCGATGGATTCTTTTTATGAGTGGGAGATAACGAAGAATCTTCATGGCGACTTTCGTCTGCATTTTCTGTCCATCGGCTCCATT
Organism: Alopecurus myosuroides; assembly: GCA_028641055.1. NCBI lineage: Eukaryota > Viridiplantae > Streptophyta > Magnoliopsida > Poales > Poaceae > Alopecurus > Alopecurus myosuroides. The sequence continues at coordinate 282,948,930 of CM054058.1, forward strand.
TACCTCATGATACCTAGAGGACCCACACAGGCTACAATACTTTTCATCCGCAAACTATTTCCGAAACAAGAGGCAACCTTTTATACATCAATCTATCTTTTCATAATCCATGTTGAGATCTCCCTAGATTTTTTCTCTTCATACATGCTTTTAGGAGGACAATGCCCTTCGGGCAACATGTTACCATATGTTTGCAGATGAGCTTCAAAGCATGAACAGGTGTTGCCGCACTCGAGCTTTTTCGATAGTACTTGCAAGATGACATCAAGCTGAGAAATGCTTGCACCCTCGTATGGAGGCCTCTGAGCCGAGGTCATCATATAAAAGAAGGCCTTAGCGGTTGGCTCCGGTTTCTCTGGTTCACATGGTTCCGGCGGTTCCTCTTATGAAGGTGGCGAATCTTCCATGTTCGCAACACAGAGATCGTATACTCATATCTTCCTTTCCCTGATGCTGACGCCTCCTGCAACGAGTGCAAGGGCAAAATGGATGAATGTCTGCCTTTGAACCATGCGCTAACTCCTTCACTAACAATTCCGTCTTCGATACCCACTCATATGATCTTTCAAGCGCACTAATTCGGCTGTTGTACATCCACCCATTATCAGCCATCCTCTGCTTTATTCGGAGCCAAACAACATACATACCATTAAATTAAATGCATCACAGTTTTTTTCTACCATGCAAAACACATTTATCAACCTACACCTCTAATAGGAAGGGTCTTAGCAGCCGTCGGATCCGTAGATTGAGTATGTTCTCCATGCACTACCCCGATCCGAGACAGAATTTCTGCAGCACCTCCCCGCTGCTCTCCCGATATACGCCTTGACAAAATGTCGAGAGGATGTGCATAACGAGAATAACGGGGAGGCGCTACAAAATCCCTAATCCAGACCCGAGCAGAACATGGAGAATGTACCCAACTACTCATCCGCCGATTGTCCCGTGAATGCCTCAAGCGTTATGGTTCAAAATATGCCTACCTGTAATGCATATGTATCCGCGTAACACTCGCGGACGGGAAATTACACCTAGGTGACGCGACATAAAATAAATGTGGGGGAGGAGACGAAGTTCTAGATCACCCTCGGCGGTAGAGGAAGTGGTCAAACAACGACGTGGCGGCGGGGTCGGAGGCGTGGCGTGGTCGCTCGAGACAGCGGCGGCGGGGTTGGGGGCGTGGCGGGTTGGGGGTCGGTGGTGTGGCATGGCACGGTCTCCTGTAGAAAATAACATGTGTATCACAAAAATTCTAACCGTAGTATAACCCTAATACTAACGCTAATTCATAATTCAAATAATTTAACTAATTTAAAATTTTCTAATTCAATATTTAAGTTTGAACTAAATAATTGTTTTCTGAATTTCTAACCTAAAACTGTTTTACTAACCTAGAACTAATTTTCTTAATACAATAGTAAAATTTAAAACTAATTTTACAACTAATAAACCCTAATTTAATAAAAGAGGAAAAAACCCTCACTTTTCAAGTTGTCGGCTTCTCCGACAGTGGAGGAGGCTGGTGAGGAGGGACCAAGGAGGGGCGGTGGAGGGGTGGCGCCGGCGCGCCCGCCGGCGATGTGGGCAGAGGAGGCGACCAGGAGGAGGAAGAGGAGGCGGTGGTGGAGGTAGAGCGGGTGGTGGGGACGGGAGGAGGCGAGGGGGTGGAGGAGCTAGGCGGCGGCGACGGGTCCCGGCCGGCGGCCGACGCGGCGGGACTAGGTCGGGGCGGCCGGTGGCGGAGCAGGGGGTCGGGGTGTGCACGTGCGTGCTGTGTGGTGTGGTGTGCGTGTGTGTAGTCTGTGTGTGTGGGGATACGGTTTAGAAAAAATGCCCCTAAGCCGACGGCAGCCGTCAGCGTAGTCTTAGATTTTTTTTGGCATCTTTTGTAAAATATAATAAAAATAAGATTTTCATATATAAAACTAAATAAATTATTTTTATAAAAAACTCATAAATTTGATAAAATATAATAATAATAAGTTTTATAACATTTTCCCCTCTATAACTATTTTTATAAAACAAAATAGCATAACCTTTTTATATATAAAACAAAATAATACTCCCTCTCCTGTGAAAAGTCAAAAATAACTATCTTTGACCATGATTTTAGACAATATTATTAACATTTAGAATACGTATGGACCCCGTCTCCGGTGAAACCGTAACCCCGTCGGAGAAAAACCAGAGAAGTGGACGTCGGTGACACGGGTCACACCACAGAGTGCAAGTTTTGCCATCCAAAACACACAACACACTTATACACACATGGTATGGCACCCCCTAACTTGTGCTGAGATCCCGGCGCTTCGGGACCACTCTACGGTGAAATCCTAGACCCGCTGGAGAAAAACCAGACTTATACGAATACACGCGGTAACAACATTGAAAGGGGGCAGCAAAGTGGAACCAGTTGCTTGGTTGTGTTAGGGAAGGCCCTAGGAACACACGAAACAAAGTTATAACCCAACTCTACACAAGATTCCCTCCGTTTCGTCCGATACGGGACTTTGAAACTATAAGTGCATGTAAACTCTCTAGAGAGAAGTGGACGCCGGTGAAGCAGGTCACACCCGGAGTGCAATCTTTGCCATCAAAAACACACAACACACTTTAACGAACATAGTATGTCACCCCCTGGCTTGTGTTGGTATCACGTCGCTCTGGAGCCCCTCTCCGGTGAAACCCTAGACACGCTGGAGAAAATCCATACTTATACGAATACACACGGTAACGACATCGAAAGGGGGTAGCAAAGTGGAACCAGTTGCTTTTTTGTGTTAGGGAAATCCCTAGGAACACACACAAAAAAGTTATAACCCAAATCTACACAAGATTCCCTTCGTTTCGTCCGATACGGGGCTTTCAGGCTATAAGTGCATATAAACTCCCTAGAGAGTAGTGGACGCATGTGAAGCAGGTCCCACACCGGAGTGCAATATTTGCCATGCAAAACACACAACACACTTGTACACACATGGTATGGCACCTCCTAACTTGTGTTGGGATCCCGACGCTCCGGAGCCCCTTTCCGGTGAAACCCTACATCCGATGGAGAAAAACCAGATTTATACGAATACACGCAGTAACGACGTCGAAACGTTGTAGCACAGTGCAACTACTTGGTTGTGTTAGCGTAGGCCCTAGGAACACAACAAACAAAGTTAGAACCCAACTCTACACAAGATTCCCTCTATTTCGTTCGATACGAGACTTTCAATCTATAAGTGCATGTAAACTCCCTAGATCTTCTATTTCCCAGAGGTGCCTCACTCCTCCGGTGGCCTCTCCCTCCCAGCCTTTCGTTCTGACCTTCCAACCTCAAGAGAGTGTTGGAACGTGTGGAACTATGTGGATCCTGAAGCCGCCGCCATCTTGACGAAGCGCCTGGGGAAAGTTGTGGAAGAGGGGCTCACGGGTGATACGTCTCCAACGTATCTATAATTTCTGATGTTCCATGTTGATATTATGCAAATTGCTACATGGTTTCTCCCTTCTTTATAGCATTTTTACACATTTTCCAGGACTAACCTATTAACAATATGCCAAGTGCCAGTTCCCAGTTTTCTGTTGTTTTTTATTTCAGAAAAGTTGTTCTGGAAATATTCTCGGAATTGGACCCCACGAATCCCGAAGTTCCTATTTTCCCCGGAAGTATCCAGATGTCCAAAGAGGAGTCAAAGACGGGCACTAGGGGTCGCTCACCATTGCCAGGAGCGGCCCCCCTTGGCCGCGCCTGGGGGTGGTGAGGCCACCCTGGTGGCCCACCGATGTCGCCCTTTCACCTATTTATTCCCCTCCGAAGGAAAACCCTACGGACCTGATAAAAAAATCCCCGAAAAGTTCCGCAGCCGCCGTCGTTGTCAACCCTAGATCAGGGGGGTTCTGAAGCTATCTCCTCGCACCCTGCCGGAGAGGAGACCATCACTGGAGGCCTCTTCATCACCATGCCTGCCTCCGGAGTGATGCGTGAGTAGTTCATCCTTGGACTACGGGTCAATAGCAGTAGCTAGATGGTTGTCTTCTCCTCCTATGCCTCAATGTTTAGATCTCGTGAGCTGCCTAACATGATCGAGATTGTTCTTATGTAATTCTATGTGTTGTGTTTGCTGGGATCCGATGAATATTGAACTTATGCCAAGTTGATTATAATCTTTATTGCATATGTTATTTGTGATCTTGCATGCTTTCCGTTGCTAGTGGTTGCTCTGGCCAAGTAGTTGCTAGTGACTCCAAGAGGGAGTATTTATGCTCGATAGTTGGGTTCATGCCTCCTTTTCGCTTGTGCTCGAGTGACAGAAACGTGACGGGGGAGGATGCGCTGTTGCCACTAGGGAGAAAGCAGCGGTGTGAGTGCCCGCGTGCACAATCATTGCTTACATTACATGCATTGCTTAATGCGATTATCTGTTGCTTGCAACTTAATACCTAAAGGGGTTCGGATGATAACCTGAGGGTGGATTATTAGTCATAGATGCAGTTGGATTACGGTCTATGTATATTGTTGTAATGCCCGCACTAAATATCATAGTAGTCATCATGTCAAGAATGTGCACTACGGTGCAACCTCTATTTGTCAATTGCCCATATGTAATTTGTTCACCCATCATGCTATCTTTTATGGAGAGACACCACTAGTGAACCTATGAACCCCGGTCCATTTTCCTACACTGTTAAACAAACCAGTACAATTCCCTCCTTTCTTTACTTACTGCAAGAATACACCATTTTCCACACTATACGTCTAATCTTTGTTTTCAGCAAGACCGGTGAGATTGACAACCTCACTGTACCGTTGGGACAAAGTATTTTGGTTGTGTTGTGTGTAGGTTCCGCGTTGTTGCTGACACCGGTGAGGCGCCATCACCACCGTCAGTGGCATCAACCTTCCGAAGATCCTCTTTCTCCTACTGGATTGATAACCTTGGTTCTTAACTGAGGGAAATTCTTACCGCTGTACTCATCACACCCTCCTCTTGGGGTTCCCAACACGCCATCCATAGTAACAAGAATTTCTGGAGCCGTTGCCGGGAACTTAAAATTCATCATCATCAAGAAGTCTCCCCGTCAAGGCACCATCAAGTCGTAGAAACGGGTGTGGATCTCTTGATCACCTGGCAGTCAAGGCGCGTGCAACTGCTGCAGTCGTGGGCGCACGACATTATGGAGTGTAGCCCCAACGGGGACTCCACTCGGATCTCGACTCTTCCTCTCGTTCAACACGAGCTTGCGGGCTGGGCACGGCTTGTTTCCTTCGGATGGTGGACGAACCCCATGCAAGTGGGGAGGGCCGCCTACGGCTTCTCTGACTCAGCCCCCTTGGTAAGTTTTTGCGGAATCTTCCTCACTCGATCTGTTTTGCCGGGCTTAGCAAGGTCCTGCTTGATGATGTCTACGCACACTTCTATTCTTGTAGACAGTGTTGGGCCTCCAAGTGCAGAGGTTTGTAGAACAGCAGCAAGTTTCCCTTAAGTGGATCACCCAAGGTTTATCGAACTCAGGGAGGTAGAGGTCAAAGATATCCCTCTCAAGCAACCCTGCAATTAAGATACAAGAAGTCTCTTGTGTCCCCAACACACCCAATATACTTGTAAGGTATATAGGTGCACTAGTGCGGCGAAGAGATAGTGAAATGCGAGTAATAATGATGGTTATAAGTAATAATAGTAATCTGAAATAAATATGGCAGCAAGCAAACATGTAGCAGAACATGCGGAAAACGGTGTTTCAACGCTTGGAAACAAGGCCTAGGGATCCTACTTTCACTAGTGGACACTGTCAACAATGATCACATAATTGAATAACTAAATATCTGCACTTTGTTATGCTACTCTTAACCCTCTCCGGTTGGATAACGAACACTAATCATTGCGTAGGGCTGCAAAAAGCATTCCTTAAAGTAAGCATTCCCACGTCTAGTTAACCCCACACTGTCAACTTGAGAGCCCTAGAAGGTACTAGACAGACACCACAATTCATAGAGGAGACACGCATGATATGCACACTGTCACCTTCACACCGCGGGACAAGTGAACGGACAACAACGTCGCCTAGAGGGGGGGTGAATAGGCGATTAAAACTTTTCCGGTTAAGGCTTGCTAAATGCGGAAATAAACTAGGTGTTTAAATTAATAAGCATACAACCTAAATATTTTATGGTCAACTAGATGCACCAACAACTTATGCTAAGCAAGACAAGTAACAAGGTGATAGCAAGATATATAACTTCAAGCTCGAAGGCTATCACAATGTAAATTGCATAAGTAAAAAGCTCGGGTACAGAAATAACCGAGACACACGGAGACGATGATATATTCCCGAGTTCCTCCCACAAAGGGGAGTACGTCTCGTTGGAGGGGTGTGAGCTCGCCACGAAGGCCTACTCAACGCCACAAAGGCCTCACCCTATTCTCCGATGAACCCCGCTACAAAGGCCTAGTTCAGCTTCCACTATTGGTAACCTTCAAACCCGAGGCACGCATCCACAACTCAATTGGAGGCTCTCGGTGTCACCACAATCTTGGGGCACACATCCACAACTCAATTGGAGGCTCCCAAGAACACCACAAGTCGTCTAGGGTCCAAGACCCAAGAGTAACAAGCTCACAATCTTTCACTTCCACGAATCCTCGTGGAGAGACCAAACCGATGCAACCGATGCAAATGGCAAGAGCACAAGTGCTCAAATCCTCCACTCTCAAATTCCAACAAAGCAACAAATGCTTATAGGGGAATAAGAAAGGAAGAACAATGGAGAAACACAAAGAACTCCAAGATCAAGATCTACTAGGTTTCCCTCACTAAGAAGGAGGATGGATTGGTGGAAATGTAGATCTAGATCTCCTCTAACTTCTCCCTCAAAGATATGCAAGAATCATTGGAGGGATTGAGAGAGGAGCAAGCTTTCCAAAGTCAATAATGAAGGGGAGAGAGAGGGAAAACGGGCTGGGAAAGTCTTGGGGACTTTGGGGAAGAAAGCCCCTTAAATAGGTGCTCAAAAAACTAGCCGTTTTCCACTTTTTCCGTCCATTCCGGAATGGTCCGGAATATTCCGGACCTCGGAATGACCCGGAATGGCCCGGAATCGATTCCGGAGCGATTCCGGATGGAAACAGAGCCTTTTCCCGTTCTGGCCAGAATATTCCGGAATATTCGGGGATCCAGAATATTCCAGAATCCGGATTTTTCCGGGCTGCGGAATCATCCGAAATATTCTGGATTGCAAACCGGAGACAGAAAACCGATACGAGAAATGCAATAACTTTTGCATATGAACTCCGTTTTCGATGTTCTAAGGCTCGTTGAAATCGCAACGACGAGCACTAGAAGAATATACAGAGAAACATCATTGTCCATAAATGGAAGATAAAACCAAATGGGTAAAGGTTTAGACCTCTCAGATAGGAACACCCGGTGAAACCTCCAACACGAAAACACACATAACTTTTGCGAATGAACTCCGAATAAGGTGAATCCAAATGGGTTGGAAAGTTAATAAAAAATACTTTCCAAACAAAAAGGAATAGAGAAGTTACCACACATGGAAGGTGTCTAAACATTCTCAAAGATGAACCAGATATTTTCACCACCGAAATCGCAACAAGTTTTTCTTACCAAAACCGTTTTCGATAAACCTTCGCTTGCCATGAAGATCACGACAATCACTAGAACCCAGAGGAAACAAAAGCCAAATAAGAACCAAGAAAGATGATATGCAAAGTATGCAAAGGTTTGAGCTCTCCACAACAATTCGATCACGTTACTCACTTGAGAGCCCCTCTTGATAGTACGACTATCTATCCTATAACCCGGTCTCCCGAAGACACGAGACCGGTAAAATAGAAAACCTATCAAGATTATACCTTTGCCTTGAGCATTCCAATTGAGCTAGATGATTAAGATCTTGACTCTCTCAAGTTGGATCTTCTTTCTTGATTGCGCTTGCTAGCACAAGCTCTGCTTGATGAAGACTTGCAAGTTGCTCCCCCATACACCATTATGGGAGAGACCCTTCGGCAAATCTTCACAAGGCCACAATCTCCAAAAGGGTGGCAAGCATAAATAATAGGATATCTTCTAGATGCTTCACTTGAGCTTCCACGTCAAGCTAGATGACGAACACCGCTTGACGACGACATAGACCACGGGCTATATGAAATCTTCCTTTTGGTTCATGCCCATGGAAAGATACCTAACCACACATAGAAATGCCACACACACATATCATGGGTTAGTTCACAAAGCTATATTTACAATTGCTTACCATACCATGAGATACACAATCCCACTTGGTACAAATTGTAGCTTTGAGTGTTGATCGCTTGCTTGATCAACCTTGTATATTTGCTTCTTACTTCAAATGATGATGTCTTGCAGATGATAATGAAAGATCACCTAATCCTTTTCTTCAAGACACACTAGCAATAAGCTCAACTCAAACCATAACCATTCCTCATATAAATCCATGAATAAAACAATGGCCATCAAGGAAGCTAATAGAGTTCAACACATGAACTCAATTATTTCTATAGACAAGATCTACAAGGATAACTCAATGCAAACATTAGTCCATAAGGATTGTCATTAATTACCAAAACCACATATGGGGGAACCATGCGCTTTCAATCTCCCCAATTTTGGTAATTGATGACAATCCCTTTTTACGAGGGTTTATATGATGAATTAAGCAACCATGCTAAACAAAGATCAAGGATGCAATAGCATGGAAAGGAAAATGCTGAAGAACGAAACTAAAGCATAAACCAAATTCCCTTAAACCCTCTAAACTTCTCCCCCATTGGCATCATTGCCGAAATGGGCAAAAAAATTAGAAGGCCAATATAGTAAGAGCTGCCCCATAGTGTATGCATTCCTCATGATATGAGTGAAATCAACTGCATATATCCAACTATAAATAGATGGAGGGAGATCAAACTATATTGAGGATCCATAGGTTTACAAAGAAAATAAAATTGAAGGATACTTTCACAAAGAAGCAACCAACCAAAGGATCCGAAAAACCGATTGACCAAAATCAATAATGTGATAAGATCAACCAAGTGTTCTAGAAAATCAAGAGGGAACTCCCCAAGGTACATGCACAATGTTAGATTTTAATTACTATATAGTGTGCACAACATGGAATCATCACTCCCTTCTAGATAATTTTGAACACAAACAAGAGCAAGCGAATATATTGGAAATGAAGCAAAGCAACTTGCAATCAAACAAAAGTTGAGCAATTAAGATCAAGAAGCGACAAATAAATACTTACTCAACCAAACTAGATGGACGTGACAAGGAAAAACATTTTTAGGAGACTAATAAGATGATAAAATCATCAACATAGTCTTCCAATATAAGAGGCACATAGTGCATATCATGTCTTTCCCATACACACAAACCATCAAATGATAAAACACATAGGTCCACAAGCTTATTAAGAAGCAAAAGGAATACCAAAAGAAAAAACAAAGCTTGTGCCTTTTAGAAACCACCAAGGAATATAAAGCAATAAAACGTGGTCACTAAAGAAATAGAATATCAATTAAAGATGTAATTATTATCGTGTGTATAAGTTTCTAAGTGGACACCAATCACAAAGATATATATCCACAAATAAACATGCACACACAAAATAGTTACAAAGATGAAAAACATGATATCCAAGGAAGGTTCATAAATACACCAATAAGATTTTTGCATGAAAGCAAAGCACTAATCTTAGTTTAATCTTAAGGGGATATAGATTAACAAACAAAAACTCATCAAAGCATCACAAATATCACAAGGGAAAAGTGATAGTTGGAATGCTTCGAGAAAGGTAACGCATATCACAAAATATTCAAATGGTTTTTGAGAATTCATCAATATTGCATATGAGAGACTTCAAGTAGAAGTTGCTAGATTAATATACTTGGGATTGGTGAATCATGAAAATGATTATAAATATCCCCTTAGTATGTAATCATCCCGGCTTACTCATAGTTTCAATAAAGATGCTTTTGATAAGACATTTGCAAGAACCAAATGAAATGCCACAAAGGGAAATCATGCCAAGAAGAAACCTACACAAGGTTAAAAGCTAGAAATGTATGCATGATATAGATACTTGTTACCGAGATGATATTGGTGATGAAGAGGATGCGAGTTTGATAATCATCGTGGCTTGACTCCTATAATACCATGGAGAGAACACCTTCCTTATGAATGGAGCAAGCAACCAATGTATATCCATTGTACCTAAAAAAAAAATTCAAGTACAAAATGGTACCCAAACTCATTGGGTCCAAAGTAGTTAGAACAACTACAATACATAGGACAAACTCCACATAAATATGTGCATATTAATGTGAATTTGAATTTCATGCACATCTTAGCCATTTAGGATTTGATGGAGTTTATCCTATATATTGGATCAATGAAAGTAAGCATGCCAAAAGATATACATAGTAAATATGCATGCACAAAACTTTCAAGAACCAAAACAAGATACAAATTGGACAAAGAACCAATTAAACCAATAAGCCACTCATAAGAGTGAAAAGAAAGAGAATTGTCCAAATTATATCAAGATCCAAATCAACACATGATTGAGGAAACCAAATAGAGAAGATACCAAAAAAAACATCAAAGAATAAACAAACCCTCTACACATTTCATGATAGCACACAAAGTACCAAAACGAAAAATGTTCGTCTTCCAAAGAGACAAGTCATTGGGATAAAAAACAAATTTAAATACAACAAGTGTTCAAACGCATATAGGATAGTTCTTCCAAGAATAGTGCATTATTTATGATCTTGCATTTGAATACAAAATGCACACAATGGAATCATTACTCTCCATATATATTATTCAAACACTAGTCATGTTTAAATAAAAACAATTAGATGCAATACCAATATAAAGAACGGTGATCTACTCAATGTAGGATAGCTTCCCCAAGAATAGTGCAACCCAAAGAAGTATGACTTTGAACATAGGTGCACAAGTATGGGATCATTGCTTTTCCTACCACAAGAAATCACAACAAATTTTTTGAGTAGAGCAAGGAAGACACAAGGGAATTAAACCAAACAAAACATTGGCAAGAAACAAGGAATTTTTAGAGCAAGGCCAATGTAAATATGATTGATAAACTTACCACAAATTATTATAACTTGTCAAAGATAAGAGATGTATGGAGATATTTCTCGGTGGTAGATTTGTTTACAATCATATTCACAAAACATAAGCATGTGGTAAAAGATAGGAATACCAAAAAAAACATGCTTAGAAAGAGATTCTTGAAGGTTTCAAATAAAATCGAATATGCAAAGCACTAAGAAACTCTCACAAACAAGATACCAAAAGAAGAGAGACAAAACACATTTTAAGAAAACATGGAACTTTTTTGAGCAACATGCCACATAAGAACAGGATAACTAACAATATCAAATCTAGGTGGCAATACCTCACATGTTCACATTTTATAGGCTTGTAATATGCACATAGCTTATTACTCCCCCATAATGTGATAATCAAATTTTTTAACAAGAGGCAAAGAAAATAAATCCAACTAGAGGAAGTTAATGGACATTAGAATTTGAATTTATCATGAGGAAGACATACCACATAGAGACAAGATAATATTGATATATCAACACTAAGTGGTATTCCTCATGTACACACATTTTAGGATAGTAAAGTGCCAAGAGCATATTACTCCCCCAAAATGGGATAGTCCATTAATCTCTCAAAGAGCCAACTAAAATAAGCAAGAATTGCAATGAAGTCTCAACACAAAGCACACAAGTACATGGAATGCAAACCAACAAACATAACTAGATTACTCAAGATAGGTAAGTAGTAAGCACAACATATACAAACACATGCTAGAAACAAAACTAACATATGCAAGGGAGCATGCAACTTTCAATGAATATATGAATTAGATGCAAGTTACCGCAAGGAGGAACATTGGATAAGAGATATATATATAATCCAAGTGACTTGGCTTGAGGAAAAATAATTTATGAAGATCCCTTAATTCTTCACGAGATAGCCAAGTCTCCAATGCCCTCCACCAACACCTATTGATCAAGTTTGAGCTTGTTGGTCCCCAACCAAGTTGGGTCCTAAGAGGTTAGTCACAATAGGTTTGGCAACCCAAATGGTTCTTTTCTTGACACCACTTTGAGTACCAACAAACTTGGAAAACACATTGCCCACATTATCCTTCCGAATGGAATAAACATCATCAACAAGGATAGGGTTGGATAATGTACCATTAGTGCATGAAGAAGCAAGGAGTCCCTTCTCACGACAAAGGTAGCAACATCGACTCTTCTGTTTCTTCTTAATAGGCTCCTCAACTTGAGGAGCATTGGCTTGAGTCTTCTTAGGAGGTGGTCGTTGTTCAACTCGTGGTTGAGCATGAGATTGAACAAGAGGCCGCTTCCCTAGTTGCTTCTCACTTAGAGACTTCTTCTTCAAAGGGCAAGATCTAACATGGTGCCCTTCAATCTTGCACTTGAAGCAAATAATCTTGGCCGTATCTTTTACTTGTTCTTGGCCCTTCTTCTTGTCAACCTTGGACTTGTTATTGATATTGGAGTTGAATCCAAGTCCACTCTTGTCATTGGGAAGTCTTCGCACTCTCAACATCTTGTCAAGGGTGGAACTCCCTTCATGACTCTTTTCCAAGTCTTTCTTCAAAGAAGTGACTTGGGCCTTGAGATCTTTAATTTCCTCTACATGGTTAGAATCAACACAAAAGCTAGAGAAAGTAGATGCTTCATTGTTAGAGAAACAAGGCAAGGAGAGCAATTCATGACAAGATGTAGAAACATTATGGGAGGATGAATTACCAATACAAGCACAAGTCAATATAGCATTACTAGAAGATATTGTGCTAGTACCCACATGAGGCTCACAAGATGTTACCTTTGTAGTCATAGCCTCAAGAGCTAACTTTAGCTTGGTATGGGATGCTTGAAGATCCTCATGAGAGCTAGATAGCTTTTCATGAGTTTCTTCCAATTTACCACACTTGCTAGTCATCAACTCAAGTTGAGCCCTTAGATCAACATTCTCCTTCAAAATAGATGCTTCACAAGATGTGGAGTTAGTAGCACAAGCATCATTAGAAATAGAAGTAGACAATTAGGCAGGCTCATTATTCAACCTAGAGTTTTCCTCAATTAGATTAGCATTGCCAACAACAAATTCAACCTTTTCACTTTTAAGCACTTTATATTTAGCATTAGTATGGTCACGTGCTTTAGTGAGATAGGCTATTTGTTCATTATAAAGCTCCTCAATAGATTCAAGTTTCTCCTCAAGAGTAATTCGGCGCTCATGCTCTTCCTCAAGAGACATAGTGAGGGATGCCTTTTCATCGGCATCACTTCTTTCAATATCACCTTTCTTTTCAATGATTTTAGAGCTATTAATAGCAAAAGCCAAAATTTCACCAAAGGGAGTGATAGCTTTACTACTTTTAGGGAGATCAAGAAGAACCAACTCACCCTTCTCCATTAAAGAGACCTCATCCTCAAGCTCACCATAAAATATATCCTCATCCTCATCATCACAAGATGTAGTGGGTTCCAAAGGTGGAGATACCTTTGAATCCCTATCCATAAGGCACACATGAGAAATGGATAACGAAGATGAAGATTGACTTGAAGCACCAATAAGGTCCATGTCTTGTTCCACCACAATATGGGATTCCTCTACATTGTTAGCCACACAAGTACTAGAGGAAATGGAAGCATTGTTTTTATGAAAACAAGACATAGGAAGCATATCATCATGAGATTTAGTTAAACAATTATTACATGATATACAAGGACTATCAACACTAGCATGTATGGAATTTTGAGTGCTACAAGATATTAAGTCCAAAGATAGATCATTGCAATGGGATAGAGATGAAGTATAGTCAATAGCAAATTCAGTATCCACAATGCAATTTCTATCACCACTCACCATATCATTACCTTGTGACAAATCACATGTTGGTGGAGTGGAGAAAGATGTGAATTCATCACGGCCGGAAGTGGATGGAGAACAATCATCCTCAATAATGTTGGACACATCATATATATCTTGAAGTTTTGTCCATAGCTCATGAGCGTTCCGAAAAGGCATGATTGATTGAATAACTACATCGCTCAAAACGCACAAGAGACCATTAGATACAAGAGTATCGAGATAAGAGTTTTCCTCATCCTCTAAAGATAAATCTTGAGAATCCTTTGGAGGAGGAAAATCCATATCTACAATTCTATTAACATACTTTGGACCCATGTCCGTAAGAAAATTAAGAATGCGAATTTTCCAAACATCATAATTTCTACCATAGAATATAAAAGCGGGATCATGCTCTATTTCTCTAAACGACATCGTACTCTCTAGGATGTAAAGCCTAATAAAGAGAGACGAGGCTCTGATACCAATTGAACGGACAACGACGTCGCCTAGAGGGGGGGTGAATAGGCTATTAAAACTTTTCCGGTTAAGGCTTGCTAAATACGGAAATAAACTAGGTGTTTAAATTAACAAGAATACAACCTAAATATTCTATGGTCAACTAGATGCACCAACAACTTATGCTAAGCAAGACAAGTAACAAGGTGATAGCAAGATATATAACTTCAAGCTCGAAGGCTATCACAATGTAAATTGCATAAGTAAAAAGCTCGGGTATAGAAATAACCGAGGCACACGGAGACGATGATATATTCCCGAGTTCCTCTCACAAAGGGGAGTACGTCTCGTTGGAGGGGTGTGAGCTCGCCACGAAGGCCTACTCAACGCCACAAAGGCCTCACCCTATTCTCCGATGAACCCCGCCACAAAGGCCTAGTTCACCTTCCACTATTGGTAACCTTCAAACCCGAGGCACGCATCCACAACTCAATTGGAGGCTCTCGGTGTCACCACAATCTTGGGGCACACATCCACAACTCAATTGGAGGCTCCCAAGAACACCACAAGTCGTCTAGGGTCCAAGACCCAAGAGTAACAAGCTCACAATCTTTCACTTCCACGAATCCTCGTGGAGAGACCAAACCGATGCAACCGATGCAAATGGCAAGAGCACAAGTGCTCAAATCCTCCACTCTCAAATTCCAACAAAGCAACAAATGCTTATGGGGGAATAAGAGAGGAAGAACAATGGAGAAACACCAAGAACTCCAAGATCAAGATCTACTAGGTTTCCCTCACTAAGAAGGAGGATGGATTGGTGGAAATGTAGATCTAGATCTCCTCTAACTTCTCCCTCAAAGATATGCAAGAATGATTGGAGGAAGTGAGAGAGGAGCAAGCTTTCCAAAGTCAACAATGGTGGGGAGAGAGAGGGAAAACGGGCTGGGAAAGTCTTGGGGACTTTGGGGAAGAAAGCCCCTTAAATAGGTGCTAAAAAAAACTAGCCGTTTTCTACTTTTTCCGTCCATTCCGGAATGGTCCGGAATATTCCGGTCCCCGGAATGACCCGGAATGGCCCGGAATCGATTCCGGAGCGATTCCGGATGGAAACAGAGCCTTTTCCCGTTCTGGCCGGAATCATCCGGAATATTCCGGATTGCAAACCGGAGACTGAAAACCGATACGAGAAATGCAATAACTTTGTCATATGAACTCCGTTTTCGATGTTCTTAGGCTCGTTGAAATCGCAACAACGAGCACTACAAGAATATGCAGAGAAACATCATCGTGCATAAATGGAAGATAAAACCAAATGGGTAAAGGTTTAGACCTCTCAAATAAGAACACCCGGTGAAACCTCCAACACGAAAACACACATAACTTTTGCGAATGAACTCCGAATAAGGTGAATCCAAATGGGTTGGAAAGGTAATAACAAAGACTATCCAAATAAAAAGTAATGGAGAAGTTACCACACATGGAAGGTGTGGAAACATTCTCAAAGCTGAACCGGATTTTTTCACTACCGAAATCGCAACAAGTTTTTCTTAGCAAAACCGTTTTCGATAAACCTTGGCTTGCCATGAAGATCACGACAAGAACTAGAACCCAAAGGAAAAAAAAGCCAAATAAGAACCAAGAAAGATGATATGCAAAGGTTTGAGCTCTCCACAACAATTCGATCACGTTACTCACTTGAGAGCCCCTCTTGATAGTACGACTATCTATCCTATAACCCGGTCTCCCGAAGACACGAGACCGGTAAAATAGAAAACCTATCAAGATTATACCTTTGTATTGAGAATTCCACTTGAGCTAGATGATGACGATCTTGACTCTCTCAAGTTGGATCTTCTTTCTTAATTGCGCTTGCTAGCACAAGCTCTGCTTGATGAAGACTTGCAAGTTGCTCCCCCATACACCATTATGGGAGAGACCCTTCGGCAAATCTTCACAAGGCCACAATCTCCAAAAGGGTGGCAAGCATCAAGCATAGGATATCTTCTAGATGCTTTACTGGAGCTTCCACGTCAAGCTAGATGACGAACATCGCTTGGCGACGACATAAACCACGGGCTATATGAAATCTTCCTTTTGGTTCATGCCCATGGAAAGATACCTAACCACACATAGAAATGCCACACACACATATCATGGGTTAGTTCACAAAGCTATATTTACAATTGCTTACCATACCATGAGATACACAATCCCACTTGGTACAAATTGTAGCTTTGAGTGTTGATCGCTTGCTTGATCAACCTTGTATCTTTGCTTCTTACTTCAAATGATGATGTCTTGAAGATGATAATGAAAGATCACCTAATCCTTTTCTTCAAGACACACTAGCAATAAGCTCAACTCAAACCATAACCATTCCTCATATAAATCCATGAATAAAACAATGGCCATCAAGGAAGCTAATAGAGTTCAACACATGAACTCCATTATTTCCTATGGACAAGATGTACAAGGATAACTCAATGTAAACATTAGTCCATAAGGATTGTCATTAATTACCAAAACCACATATGGGGAACCATGCGCTTTCAACAAGGTGACTCCAAAGTTCATATTAATAAAACACTTGAGTAGCACAAGATGAAGAGTAACATCTACTTGTTCAACTAGATTACAAAGCTCACGGTCACATATAGATCACACCATAGGAGAGAGAGATGAACCACATATCTACCGGTAGAGCCCTCAGCCTCGGGGGAGAACTACTCCCTCCTTATCATAGGAGACATCAACGACGATGGAGATGGCGGTGGAGTCAATGGAGATGGCTTCCGGGGGCACTTCCCCATCCTAGTAGGGTGCCAGAAAAGAGATCTGTCCCCCAAAACTTGGGTTGACGATGACGGCGGCTGCGGAAGGTTTCGTGGAATTTTGCCGAGTCTCCTAGGGTTTTTGCATCGGGGGAATTATATAGGCGAAAGGGCAACGTTGGTGGGCCACCAGGGGGCCCTCACCACCCCCAGGCACAGCCTAGGGTGGGGCCGCGCCTAGCTATGGTGAGCCCACCCTGTAGCCCGTCTTCAACTCATCTTCGAACTTCTGGATGCTTCCGGGGAAAATAGGAACTTCGGGATTCGTGGGGTCCAATTCCGAGAATATTTCCAGAACAACTTTTTTGAAATAAAAAAACAGCAGAAAACAGGGAACTAGCACTTGGCATCTTGTTAATAGGTTAGTCCCGAAAACATGTAAAAATGCTATAAAGAAGGGAGAAAACATATAGCAATTGGCATAATATCAACATGGAACATTAGAAATTATAGATACGTTGGAGACGTATCAATAATCCCCAAGCTTAGTTCCTACTCGTCCTCGAGTAGGTAAACGATAAAACAAAATAATTTCTGAGGTGACATGCTACCACACAATCTTGATCATCATAATGTAAAAGCATATGTAAGCTGAGATCATAGAACTTAAACACAAGCATGATAAATAGAACTTTAATAATAAAGCATAGCAATCACCTTGCATCATGATAAGTAACACAAATAAAAGATCATGAATAACAATGCAAAGAAAGATATACGTTTGTTTCAAGTATAGAGAAAGCATGTTAAAGTGGTATTTCGCTAGTCCTTAAGACTAGGGCAAAACATAAATGCCAGGACACCTTCAAAGTTCATGAGGAAGACTAGAAAAATAATTAGAGAACAAGCAATAACACATCATGAATCAATTAATAATGTTTCTTGGACAAATGCACATAAAACTCAGAATGGAAAAAATTCTCTCTCAATTGCGCATAAAGTTAGAAGATGGAGACTCAACATAAAAGTAAAAGAAAGGCCCTTCGCAGAGGGAAGCATGGATCACTCATGTGCTAGAGATTTTATTTTATTAAACAGAGGTATTAAAAGTTTGACACTCCTCCCATCCATCTTACACAAACCATGGCTAACCGGATCCTCGGGTGCCTGCCAACAATCACATACCATGGAGGAGTGTCTATATTTTGGGAGATGTATGCTAATGTCAACGAATGGTAAACATAAAATATAGTATGCCACAAGCCAACTAGATTTCACAAGAGTGACTCCCATATGAAGGACGCAACTGGTGTAGAAGGATCCCTCTTTCTCTTTTTTTTACACAATTATGCTTTGACTCATAAATCAGGGGCAAAAATAGTGAAGAGATTTTGTGTGTATTAATTTGGGGCTGGGCACCCCACTGCCAGCTCTTCTATCAACTGGATAAGTGGATGAAGCCACTAGTCGAGGGTGTGAAATCCAATCAACAAGTGAGATAAAGATTCTCTATTTACGTCCTCATGAGCAAAAACAATAACACAAAACAGGAGTAATTTTGAAAGTTTTAAAGGTAGCACATGAGCAATTTACTTTGGAGTGGCAGTTAAATACCACATGTAGGTAGGTATGGTGGGCACAATGGGAAAAATTTGGTTTTTGGGAGTTGGATTCACGAGTAGAGCTCATACTCAGTACAGGTGGAGGCTAGCAAAAGACTGGGAGCGACAAATCAAGAGAGCATAAGAGCCATAATCATGCATAGCGCCATAAACATCATTAATCAAAGCATAAGTGGTACCACAAGTTCAAAAACTAAATGGTCATAGAGGCTATTAGTGAATGGTTTGTAGTCATAAACATAGTGTGAGCATGCGCCAAGTCAACCAAATAAAACATTCAAAAGAGAATACCACAAATTTATACTTGTATGACAAGAACAACTCATGATTCTTTCAATGGCACATTAAACACTCTCGGCTATTTGAGGATAATCATGATACTAAATAACCCCAAGGCTTTAAAACTAAAATAACATCTAGCATGATATGAAAAAGTTCTAGCCACAGTCTAAACAAGCTTCTACTTGCACCATTAAAAATTCTATTTCAAGCAGCAGTTTCTTTTCCCAACAAGCACCATACAAGATATGTTTTAACAAAAATACTCTACATGATACAGCAAGAAAACATGAGAGTGATCACATAACACTACTAAAACTAACAGGTCTGAATAAGAGATGCATGAAAACAAAGGCTAAACGCAGTACTAGCAAAAAGTGAACACTCACAAAACAATAAGAATGAAAACCAGAGTGTTCTAAGCAATGAAAACGGAGCGTGTCTCTCTCCCGCACAAGTATGATAATATCCAACTATTTATTACAGCAAAGAAAACTAAACAAACTGAAATAAAAAAATAAAAGACGCTCCAAGTAAAGCACATAAGATGTGTCCGAATAAAAATATAGTTTCACTATAAGTGACCTGATAATTTGTCGATGAAGAAGGGGATGCCTTGGGTATCCCCAAGCTTAGATGCTTGAGTATTCTTGGGATTTTCTGGGATGTACCATTGGGGCATCCCCAAGCTTAGGCTCTTCACTCTTCTAGATCACCTCATATCATCCTCTTCTCTTGACCCTTGAAAACTTCCTTCACACCAAACTTCTCACAATCTTCATTAGCAACATTAGTGCAAATCAAAATAATAAATTCACATGGTTCAGTTTCAACACAAGCCTAACACTCATAAACACATTAGCTACTGTCAAAACTCTTTTTAAAACTCTTTTTCACAAAAGAACACCAAAAGAAAGAGATTAAGATGCAAATGCAATTATTGGCAGAAATCTGTCAAAATGGAACAACATGTAAAGATGATTTTTTTAGAAAATCATCTATTGATCAAATCAAAAAGTGGTGAACTAAGAAAAGTTTCGTATATATCCAAGGATGACGCACAAAAGAACTCAGGTCATTTTGAATTTTCTGTGATTTTATACGATTTTAACAGTGGACAGCAGAAATCTGTTTCCTGCGCAGACATTCGAAATATAGTCTCAACTTTCCACTAGAGGCTTTACTTGGCTTAACAAAGACACAAAAGAAAAGGTACAGAGGGGTTGCTAAGGAAATAGAAAACACCCAGGTGCAAAGCACACAGAAAGAAACGACGGAAAACATGATGAAAACGGAGAAATAAAACGGGTTCTCTCCCGGAAGCGCTTTTCTTTTAATGCCTTTCAGCTAGGCACAATGAATTTTAAAAGATGCTCACATAATCATAAGAGTTGAAGCACAATAATAGAGTATCGGGAAGAAAATATAAAAAACATTTAAGTCTAACCCACTTCCTATGAAAAAGAATCTTGTAGAAAAACAAGTCAACGAAGCACAAAGTGACTAGCATAGGAAGACAAAATAAGCGAAACTTCAAAAATTTCAACATAAAGAGGGGAAACTCAATATTTTTTAGATGCATAAAACCATGTTTCCCTCTCTCATAATAACCTTCAGTAGCATCATGAATAAAATTAACATTATAACTATCACATAAAACATTCTTATCATGAGCCACATGCATAAAAGAATTAATACTATCCACATAAGCATAGTCATTCTTATTAATAGTAGTGGGAGAAAATTCAAAAAAATAGCTATCATTATTATTCTCATCACCATAATCATCAAATATAGGAGGCATAGTATCATCAAAATAATTTTTTCCACAATAGTACGTGGACTGAAAATATCATATTCATCATTATAATCATCATATATAGGAAGAATAATATCATCATAAGCAATAGAATAGTTATCCTCCAAAATGTGTTCATTTGTAAACATATCATCATTTTTACTAAGAGGAGATGTATCAAGCATATAATCATCAGTAGCAAAAGGATTTTCAAACACATCATCCACAAGTTTAGAGCTTTCTATATCATCATTTTCAATATCAAAAGTAGTGTGATTTCCCCCATCATGATCACTACTATATGTAACAGGCATAGGCTCATCATCAAAGCAAATTTTCTCCTTCGTGCTTGGGGAACTAAAAAGATAATTTTCATATAAACTAGCTTCCCCAAGCTTAGACTTTTCCATAGCATTAGCAATAATGGTGTTCAAAGAATTCATGCTAATAACATTGCTATTAGCATGCAAATAAAGCTCCATTGGTTTTTTAATTTTCACTTCAAACACTTCATGTCCTAACTCAAGATAAATATTATAAAGCTCTCTCATATTTTTGTTGTTTTCCATTAAGTCTAACTAGTACATATAAAAACAAGGAATAAGTAAAAATAAGCCTAACTAGTGAAAACAAGAAACAAAAAGATAAAATTGCAGAATCGAAAGGAAATAACTCCGAGCACTCACATTCGAGGATGTGAGTACCTTTTACCTTACCTCCCGGCAACGGCGCCAGAAAAGAGCTTGATGTATACGCACGCTTCTATTCTTGTAGACATTGTTGGGCCTCCAAGTGCAGAGGTTTGTAGAACAGCAGCAAGTTTCGTTTAAGTGGATCACCCAAGGTTTATCGAACTCAGGGAGGTAGAGGTCAAGGATATCCCTCTCAAGCAACCCTGCAATTAAGATACAAGAAGTCTCTTGTGTCCCCAACACACCCAATATACTTGTCAGGTATATATGTGCACTAGTTCGGCGAAGAGATAGTGAAATGCGAGTAATATGGATGGTTATAAGTAATAATAGTAATCTGAAATAAATATGGCAGCAAGCAAACATGTAGCAGAACAGGCGGAAAATGGTGTTTCAATGCTTGCAAACAAGGCCTAGGGATCCTACTTTCACTAGTGGACACTCTCAACAATGATCACATAATTGAATAACTAACTATCTTCTCTTCACTATGCTACTCTTAACCCTCTCCGGTTGGATAACGAACACTAATCATTGTGTAGGGCTGCAAAAAGCATTCCTTAAAGTAAGCATTCCCATGTCTAGTTAACCCCACACTCTCAACTTGAGCAACCTAGAAGGTACTAGACAAACACCACAATTCATAGAGGAGACACACACGATGTGCACACTGTCACCTTCACACCGCGGGACAAGGTGACTCCAAAGTTCATATTAATAAAACACTTGAGTAGCACAATATGAAGAGTAACATCTACTTATTCAACTAGATTATAAAGCTCACAATCACATATAGATCACACCATGGGAGAGAGAGATGAACCACATAGCTACCGGTCGAGCCCTCAGCCTCGGGGGAGAACTACTCCCTCCTCATCATAGGAGATAGCAACGGCGATGGAGATGGCGGTGGAGTCGATGGAGATGGCTTCCGGGGGCACTTCCCCATCCCGGCAGGGTGCCAGAATAGAGATATGTCCCTCGAAACTTGGGTTGACAATGACGGCAGCTGCGGAAGGTTTCGTGGAATTTCGCCGATTCTCCTAGGGTTTTTGCATCGGAGGGATTATATAGGCAAAAGGGAAATGTCGGTGGGACACCAGGGGACCCTCACCACCCCCAGGCACGACCTAGGGTGGGGCCGCGCCTGGCTATGGTGAGCCCACCCTGGTGCCCGTCTTCGACTCATCTTCGGACTTCTGGATGCTTTTTGGGAAAATAGGAACTTCGGGATTTGTGGGGTCCAATTCCGAGAATATTTCTAGAACAACTTCTCTGAAATAAAAAACTGGAGAAAACAGGGAACTGGCACTTGGCATCTTGTTAGTACATTAGTCCCGGTAAACGTGTAACAATGCTATAAAGAAGGGAGAAAAGATGTCGCAATTGGCATAATATCAACATGGAACATCAGAAATTATAGATACGTTGGAGACGTATCACTTGAAAGCTTCTCCATGTCCCTCCTCGTGGTTGGAGAACCTGATGTCTCATGCGTGTGTAACACACGTTCGTTGGGAGACCCCAAGAGGAAGGTTTGATGAGCACAACAATAAGTTTCCCTCAGAAAGAAACCAAGGTCAAATCGACCAGTAGGAGGAAGGAGTAACTTCAAAAGGTTGATGCAGTTGAGATGGTAGGGCGCACTACCGGTTCAGCAGCAACGTGGAACCTACACAACACAAACAATTCACTTTGCCCCAACGAAGCAGTGAGGTTGTCAATCTAATGGTTTTGCTGATAACAAAGAGGTTAAATGTATTCTGTGGAAAACAGTGGTAAAACAATATGAAACAGTAGCAACAATGTGAAAATAGTGGAAGTGGTGGTTGTATTATCAGAATGAGAAAATGGACCGGGGTCCACAGTTCACTAGAGGTGTCTCTCCATAAAATATAGCTAACATGTGTGGTGAAAAAATTACAGCTGGGCAATTGACGGATAAAGAAACATGCATGACATAAAGATTACTATGAGATTCATGCGGGCATTACAACAAAATACATAGATCGTCATCCAACTGCATCTATGACTAATAATCCACCCTCCAAATATCATCAGAACAAACGTTGGGTATTAAGTTGCAAGCAACGGATAATCGTAGTAAGAAAGGTGTGTAATGTAATGAATGTAAACTAAGTAAACATCGTTGTTTTCTCCCTAATGGCAACAACACATCCTCCATCCGTCCCGTTCGAGTCACTAGAGTATAGATGAAAAGGAGGCATGAACCCACTATCGAGCATAAATACTCTCTCGTGGAGTCACTAGCATCTACTTGGCCAGAGCATCTACTAACAACGGAGAGCATGCAAGATAACATACACATGAAGATAAAATGATAGATTGATAATCAAAAGACATAGAATTCAATAATCATCGGATCCCAGCAAACACAACATGTAGCATTACAAATAGATGATCTCGATCATGTGAGGCAGCTCACAGGATCTAAACATGAGGCATAAAGCGGAGAGGACAACCATCTAGCTACTGCTATGGACCCGTAGTCCAGGGATGAAATACTCACGCATCACTCCGGAGGCGGGCATGGTGGTGTATACCCCTCCGGTGATGAATTCCCCTCCCGGAAGGGTGCCGGGGAGAGCTCCAGAACCCTCCCGATCTCGGGTTAAGGATGATGGCGGCCTCGGGTGTTTCTCGGGAAAATTTGGTATATTTCTAGGGTTAACGTATCGGGGGGAATAAATAGGCAAAAGGGCGATGGCGGTGGACACCCGAGGGGCTCACACCACCCCAGCCGCGGCCGAGGGGCGCCGCCCTATGGTGTGGCCCCTTCGGGCCTCTTCGGGACTCCATGGAACCTTCGGGAATTCTAAGACTTCCGGGCTTGGAATTTTCATATTTCGAGAACAAATTTTCTGAAACTAAAAATAGCAGAAAACAGGGAACTGGCTCTGTGGCATCTTGTCAATAGGTTAGTCCCGGGAAATCGATAAAATGACATAAAGTGAAAGGAAAACATGTAGCATAAGGCATGAAAACAACATGGAACATTATAAATTATAGATACGTTTATGACGTATCAGCATCCCCAAGATTAGTTCCTACTCGTCCTCGAGTAGGTAAACGACAAAACAAATAATTTCTGAGGTGACATGCTACCAACATAAACTTAATCATCATATTAATGTAAAGCATGTAAACTAGGATCAAATGAATAAAGTATGTGATTTATAGTTGATATCAAAGAGTAATGTATAAACCATTAGGAAAAATAAAGTAAAACTTTTCAATGAATCAATACTAAAAGACAATCCACTGTGCAAAGTGTATTAAAGATGATTTAAGCTTCAAGAACAACAATATAATCATCCAAGGCATCAAACTCTCACAACAACTTGTGTTAGGATCAACTCAAGTGAACAACAATATGCACGTAGGAAAATCATTCAAATAATTGTGCACTCAAAACAGGCAAGCGCTCTGTATTGGTTCCTGGCACTAGGATGTTGTGGCTAAAAGAACATTATGGGGGTTTTTGGATGGTCAATGGAAGAAAGTCTCACACAACTGAAAGTGATCATTAGACAAGAGGAAGTCTTATAATCGAAGTTATGCAAGGAGTAGTGATTGCCACACAACGGATGCACATAGAGCTATAAGTGTATGAAAGCTCTACAATGTAACTAGTGGGGCTCGATCCAACTCGCTTGCTCACGAAGATCTAGAGCACTTTTGAGGAGGATCATCACTGGAATATACAAGCCAAGTTCTATAATGTAAGTTCCCCGCATAGTTATGCAAGTCATAATATGAAAACTCTCTCGAAACTGAAGTAATGATGCTAAACAAGCACAAGTGTGGAATAAATGATAGTAGTGCTGCCCCCTCTCTCTTTATTTTCTCTCTTTTGCCTCTTTCTTTCCTTTTTTCTCTTTGGGCTTTTTTTATATATATAACCTCACTAATAGGGGCAACACTCTATTTTAAAATGCCTCAACACACTTTTAGTACTCATAACTCAAACTGAAATATCTCTAATGTAAATAAAACTAAATGCTACTGCTAGTGTAGCAATATGCAAAATAACAATGATGCTTGATAAGTAACATAATGATGATGGATGTTGTATGGCAATATATCTCAGAATGGCTATGGAAATGCCATGGTAGGTAGGTATGTTGGCTGTTTTGAGGAAGATACATTTTGGCTTATGTGTAAAGAACAAAGTTCTCCCACGGGGTTTGGATGCACTGGCGAAGTTTGCACCAACTCTCAATGTGACAATTAGCAATGCACAGTACCGAAGAGGCTAGCAAATATGGATGGTGGAAGTGCCAGAAAACCGCAACATATAACTCACAAGTTAAAAGATTCCAAATAAAATCATGATCTCACAAGGCATAATGAAAATCATTCCAAGAGGGTCTGTGGCAGTGACAAGTCACTGTTAGCTACCCCGACCGTAGCGCGTAACAAAAAGCCATTACGATTGCTATCAGCAAAGGAAGTCATATACCATTATCCTATCAACTGGTTATTTGAGTGTGGCACAGTTTCAAGCTTCTAGAAAAACCATTAATTGTTTTCACTCTACTAGACCAACAAGTTTACCAAGCATATTAATATCTCAAAACAACAGTAAATAATCAAGCGAAACAGTTTAATGATCTACAAGAATATGCAAGCTTTTTCGTTATACCATTTACCACACGTAACATTTTCTACCAAACACCAAACAACAAAAACAGAAAATACAGTACGTCACAAGCCAACTAGACTTCACAAGAGCGTCTCCCATAGAAGGACGCATCTGGGTAGAAGGTCATCCCTCTTTCTATTTTGTTTACACAATTATGCTTTGACCGATAAATCAGGGGCAAAATGGTTAAGAGAATTTGTTGTATTAATTTGGGGCTGGGCACCTTGCTGCAAGCTCTTCTGTTAATTGGATAAGCGGATGAAGCCACTAGTCCAGGGTGTGAAAGTCCAATCAACTAGTGAGATAGAGATTATATATTTACATCCTCATGAGCTAAAACACAAGCACAAAACATGAGTAATTTTGAAGGTTTTAAAGGTAACACATGAGCAATTTACTTTGGAGTGGCAGTTAAATACCACATGTAGGTAGGTATGGTGGACACATTTGGAAAACTTTGGTTTTTTCGGGAGTTGGATGCACAAATAGAGCTCATACTCAGTACAGGTGGAGGCTAGCAAAAGACTGGGAGCGACAAATCAAGAGATAAATAATGACCATACTCATGCATAGCGACAAAAACATCATTAATCAAAGCATAAGTGGTACTACAAGTTCAAAAACTAAATGATCATAGAGGCTATAAGTGACTGGTTTGTAGTCATAAACATGGTGTAAGCATGCGCCAAGTCAACCAAATAAAACATTCAAAGGAGAACACCACAAATTTATGCTTCAATATGACAAGAACAAATCATGATTCTTTCAAAGGCACATTAAACACTCTCAGCTATTTGAGGCAAATCATGCTACAAAAATAACCACTAGGATTTAGAATTAAAATAACTTCTAGCATGACATGAAAAAGTCTAGCCACAATCTATACAAGCTTCTATTTGCACCGTTTAAAAGCACGAAATCTGTACTACTGCTTTCCAACAGCAAGAATTTTATACTAAACAAAAACTCTCCAAGAGATACATCAATGAAACAAGAGACTACTAACACAAACCTAGTAAAACTAATAGGTCTGAATAAGAGATGGAAGAAAAACAGGAGCTAAACAGGAATTTTGCAGCAGCTAGAAGAAAAACTAAGAATACGAGCATAACGAGTATTCAAACGAAAAAGCGGAGCATGTATCTCTCCCACAAAAAGAATTCTAGGTTATAACTATATTATTGCAGCAAGGAAAATAAAATAAAATAAAATAAAATAAAGAAAACGGACGCTCCAAGTTCTAACTAGAAGTGACCTCATAAATTGTTGATGAAGAAGAGGATACCTTGGGCATCCCCAAGCTTAGATGCTTGAGTATCCTTAGAATTTTCTGGGATGATCCACGGGGGCATCCCCAAGCTTTGACCTTGTACTCTTCTTGACCACAATATATCACCCTCTTCTCTTGACCCTTGAAAACTTCCTTCACACCACACTCAAAAAGTAATTCGCATTAGAGGGTTAGTGCAACAATAAAAAATCCATGGGTTCTGGATGGTAACATGTGCTATTGATACTTTTAAACATTAGCTACAGCCACTGATGTTTCGTGAAGCAAAGAAATCCACTTGACATCGTAAAAGAGCAAATGCAAGAAAAATGGCAGAATCTGCCAAAACCAGAACAGTCTGTGAAGACGTTTTTTTGGGGCACTTAAGTTGATCATATCGAAAAACATAAGGAATAAAAACGTTTCATAATTATGTGAGGAATAAGCACAAAAAGTTTCAGGTCATTTTGATCTTTCTGGAATTTATACGATTTTTTACGGTGGACAGCAGAAATTTGTTTCCTGCGCAGAAATCCAAAACAAACTCCAACTCTTGCTAGAAACTTTACTTGGCACAATTAATACATGAAAATAAATATACAAAGGAGTTGCTACAGAATTATAC
This sequence comes from Alopecurus myosuroides, assembly GCA_028641055.1. Classification (NCBI taxonomy): domain Eukaryota; kingdom Viridiplantae; phylum Streptophyta; class Magnoliopsida; order Poales; family Poaceae; genus Alopecurus; species Alopecurus myosuroides. The sequence goes on from CM054058.1 coordinate 282,977,074, forward strand.
AACCCCTTCACTCAAATAAAACAGAGAAAAACAAAGCAAAAATAAAACCATGGGTTATCTCCCAAGAAGTGCTTTTCTTTAACGCCTTGTAGCTAGGCCCAGACATTTGAGAAGATGCTCACAAAAGAAATATGAATTAAGAAAAAGTGAGCATCAAGAAGCAAATATAAAACAAAGTTAAGTCTAGCCACTTCCTATTCATAGGAGTCTTGTAAAGAAATAAATTAAAGAATCTCAAATTAAAAATCATGGGAAGGTAGAACAAGAGCAATTTGAAAACTTTCAACAAAAAGAGAGGTGTTTTAGTAACATGAAAATTCCTACAACCATATTTTCCTCTCTCATAGTAATTTTCAGTAGAATCATGAACACACTCAACAACATAACTATCACATAAATCATGTTTGTCATGGTCTAAAAACACACAATTCATATCAAGCTCAAAAATAGTGGGATCAAAATTTAAAATCAGCTCCTCTTTTTTCCCACTTTTAGCAATATCAAAACGAGATGATTGATCACTCATAAAAGGTATGGGAATACTAATAGAAATCCTATTTTTATTTGAATTATACTTTATAACATCAATTAACATAGGACCATCATCTAGAGCATTATCATATAAATTTTCTAAACAAACTTCCTCATTATCATGCATATCAATAGTTGGAATATGTAGAGGATTATCATAGGATTTATCAAAGTAGCATGGATTATCATAAATAACAGTAGCAATATCATTCTTACAAGTTTCATTCATAGTAGTATCACGATCACAAGTATAGCAAGTATCAATTTCATCAAAAAAGGGATATTTCAAAAGAATCAATACGATCATCACAACTATGAGTTAAAGAGTTACTCTCAGTGGAAGGTAGAAATGGGTAGCTACTCCATTCTCCCTCCTCTTGATCATCACTCTCCTCCTCTTTTTCATCCAACGAGCTTCCAGATTCAGCAGTTTCTTGTTCCATAGGTTCTTATAAGGAATTAGTCTCCTCCTTTAGGGGAGAGCATCTATTAAAATATTTAAGTATGTAGTAATTACAATCCTTGTAATTATCAAAGCAATATTCAAGTATATCATAAATCCCATATTTATAAGGTGCGTCATCAATAATTTCAAGCAAATAGGCAATTTTGAATGCACCCTTCCAAGCAATAAATTCCTCAATTTGTTCCACATCATAAAAGTCACAATTTCCCTTAACATAAGAAGATATGGTAACATCATCATTATACTCACATTGAAAAGAGAGGTGTTTATACCTCCTATAGCAACAAGATTTATCAAAGCAATAAGTAACATTATAAGTAGAGCACAAGTTTTTAGCATAGTTATGCAACTTATTAATTTGCTCCCATAAGTGTATGCATTTTTGTGACAAGCGATGTTCCTTATAATATTTTTATTATTCATCCGTGAACCCACATTGCCAAAAAGATCTAGTTTCAAAGACATCAAAGATTGCTAGCAAGCATGATAAAGCAAGTAAAAAGCAAAACAATAACAAAGTAAAAAAAATGATTGGAGGTGAGAGGCTCCCCTTGCATAAATTCTCTTCCTCCCCGGCAACGGCGCCAGAAAACTTGATGGTGCCCTGAAGGGAGGCTGCTTGCTCTTGAAAACTTCTATCCCTGGCAACGGCGCCAAAAAAGCTTGATGGAGTGTAGACACGCTCGTTGGGAGACCCCAAGCACAAGGTGTAAAGAGTACAACAACAAGCTTTCCCTTAGAAAAGAAACCAAGGTTGAATCGACCAGTAGGAGGAAGAAGCACTTCTGAAGGTTGATGCAGCTGAGATGGCAGTACGCACTACCGGTCTAGCAGCAACGTGGAACCTATACAACCCAATTAATTCACTTTGCCCTAACGTAGCAGTGAGGTTGTGAATCTCACCGGTTTTGCTGATAACAAAGAGGTTAAATGTATGGTGTGGAAAACAGTATGAGAACAATATGAAAATAGCAGTAGCAGTGTGAAAACAGCGGAAACAGTGTTTGTATTATCAGTATGAGAAAATGGACAGGGGTCCACAGTGCACTAGTGATGTCTCTCCATAAAAGATATCTAACATGTGTGGTGAACAAATTACAGCTGGGCAATTGATATATGATGAAACATGCAAGACATGATGATTACTATGAGATCCATGCGGGCATTACAACAAGATACATAGACCGTCATCCAACTGCATCTATGACTAATAATCCACCCTTCGAATATCATCCGAACAAACGATGGATATTAAGTTGCAAGCAACAGATAATCGCAGTAAGCAAAGTTTGTAATGTAAACAAAGTAAACATCGTTGTTTTCTCCCTAATGGCAGTAACACATCCTCCATCTATCACGTTTCTGTCACTCAAGCACAGATGCAAAGGAGGCATGAACCCACTATCGAGCATAAATACTCCCTCTTAGAGTCACTAGAATCTACTTGGCCAGAGCATCTACTAACAACAAAGATCATGGAAGATCACAAATAACATACACATGAAGACAACATGATGGATTGATAATCAAGAGACATAGCATTCAATAATCATCGGATCCCAGCAAATACAACATGTAGCATTACAATAAGATGATCTCGATCATGTAAGGAAGCTCACGAGATCTTAACATGAGGCATAAAGAGGAGAGGACAACCATCTAGCTAATGCTATGGACCCGTAGTCCAAGGATGAACTACTCACGCACCACTCCGGAGGCAGGAATGGTGGTGTAGAGCCCTCCGGTGATGATTTTCCCTCCCGGCGGGGTGCCAGGGAGAACTCCAGAACCCTTCCGATCTCAGGTTGACGATGACGACGGCCTTGGGTGTTTTTCGTGGAAATGTGGTATATCTTTAGGGTTCACGCATAGGGGAGAATATGTGGGCAAATGGGCAATGGAGGTGGGCGCCCGAGGGGCCCATAAAACCCCAGGTGAGGCTAGGGGTCGCCGTCCTATGGTGTGGCCCCCCTGTGGTCCCCCTCCGGGCCTCTTTGAGACTCCGTGGAACCTTCGGGAATTCTGAGACTTCCGGGCTTCGAATTTTCCAGTTCCGAGAATATTTCCAGAACAACTTTTCTAAAACTAAAAAAAGAAGAAAACATGAACTCGCTCTGTGGCATCTTGTTAATAGGTTAGTCTCGGGAAATCGATAAAAATGACATAAAGTGTAAGGAAAACATGTTGCATATGGCATGAAAATAACAAGGAACATCAGAAATTAAGGATACGTTTATGACGTATCAACCACACAATCCCCAGGCACCCGTATCCGGGGGAAAACTAGAAGTGCTCGGGGGTGGACTGAGAAGTCTCGATCTGAAGCCCCGGGCCATTTCGTGCTCAAAGGATGCGCCCCGGCTCAGCCCCCGAGCCCCATCCTATTTCCCAAACATCATGTAGACAAATCAAAATCCAAGGGAACTTTCTCGAAAAGGGCTCCCTAAAAATCCTATGGTCAATAGCGAATCGAACAATAAAATCGTGGTAGCGAATCGCAATTCATGCAGCGTCTTATCCCTGGGAGAAAACCCCTAGGGGGACACCGATACTCCAGCCTAGACATTTCTGCCTGGCTAAAAACGGAAGACCAACGATAAACGGGAACATTTTTCTTTATTTGGCCAATCTTTTGCGGGGCAAAGACCTTAAAACATGGTGCAAAATTTACAACGGCCCCTGTCCGAATATGCTGAAAATGCATGCATGCTGCAAGAGCACTTGTGCTGCTGGGGCGGACCCGCACTGCCGTTGACTCGGGTGGCGCTGTCAGCATTGTGTTACCCAGGTATACCCGGGCACGCTGACCGGCCGACGCTCGTTCGGATCAGGCACTTTCATAGCGGGGGCAGACCCGCTCTGCCTGCGCCTTGTGGCTGCGTTCCCATGGATGGTAGCGAGTGCAATCTGCTGGGATTCCGCAGGAGATGGGCACACTTCCCAAACCTGGTTCCCCGGTCGGCTATTGTTGGCGGGTAGGGGACAACAAATCCACAAGTGCCTCTCGTAGGTTGGGGGAGTGGCCCGGGGACTACTCCCCCCGTTCCCGCTTTGGTATCGAGACCACCCGATGTGGCCACAATAGACTATTTCAGTAACTGAAAGGGGGTCTATGGTGCTAGAGGTCCTCCCTTTGCCGAAGAAGTGGTTCTCGGCCCCTTTCGCCCGGCTATGATGTTGTTGAGGGGGTGGAGCAGGGCTCCTTCCTCGACCTCGAGTTCGCCCCTAGACCCTGCCACCGCCATCCCCCCGCCCCTTCTCCCCCTCCGGAAGGAAGGTATGGAGGCCTTGAATCTGACGCTGGTCCTTGAGCCTCGGGCGTCGGCGTGTTCCAGCCTCCAACGGGAGGGTGCTGGTCTCCATATTCAATGTCCTCGCCGCCGCAGTCGTAGCGGGGGAACTGTTCGGACTTGGAGGATCCCGTTGGAGTTCCAATTGGTGCGCCCGCATCTTCTTCTAGCGCGTGTCGCTCGACAATCTACCAGAGTTCCTTCATCCGCCGGATGACCCTGGCCTACAGTTCTCGCTCCAAAAACGGGTGACGGGGGCTGCTCATGAAGATGAAGACAACATTATGTTCTTGAACCTCAGGAACGCGGCACACCACGCGATGAAACGCTTTGCGTACCAGCAGAGGGATTCCCCTTGCCCCGGACCAAGCGACGGAGGTCACCGTAGGTATCCAGAGGTAGGGTCAATGCACGGTCGCCAAACTCGGATATGTCGCGCGGGAGGCCCCTCCGCCGAGGGCGGCCGCGCCTTCTTGCTTGTTGGCCCCTGTCGGGGTTAGGCTCAGATCTCTCAGGATGCATGGCCCACGGGGCGGGTCAACTCCCTGCTGGGGACAGTTGCTCCACGGCCACCGGGGCGATGTCGTGGCACCGCAAAACGTAGTCCATCGTGGAGATGAATCGCTCGATCCACGACCGAGGTGGCACGTCGTCTTCCACTGCTGGGGGAGGTTTGCGCAACATAGTTCGCATCACCGCTAAACGGTCGAAAGTCTCAACCCCTGGATCGGCCAGATCTTTGGGTGTCTGCCCACCACGCCCACCGGAACGGCTGGAGGCAGGGGTTGGTGGTGTGGCGTTCCGAAGGACAACCCTCGGGCCACATATCTTCTTTGTGAGGACTCCATGGAAGAAAGATCGCTCGGAGATGATGCAGAAGTTCACGGGTCTCCTACCTCGCGCGCCAGATGTTGTGTGTCAAAACACGGACAATGGGAGTGACCAATGTCCAGCCCCCAGATTTGTTCGGCAGTGGGTGAGGGAGACTCATGTGCCGCCTCTTCTCGATTGGTAAAAAGGGGGGTTAGGGGAGAGCTAAAGGCACAACACACGGACACGGCTTTTTACCCACGTTCAGGCCATCGATAGATGGAACTCTACGTCCTGCATGTCTGATCTGGGATTATCTTGCCGACGGGAAGTTACAAGGGTGGGAATATGACTCTCTCCTTTCCTCTCCCTCTTTCTCTTTTTTCCCCTCTTCATCTTTCCTTATGTCCCCTTTCCTATGGACCTATCTCTCTCCTTTAATATCTGAAGGCCTCCTCAATCTTCCTATTGCAGGGTTCACACGTGTAGCTGTCATTCTGTGGAGGGGTACGCATGGAGGCAGAAGGCGAAGGGGCCGCCATCCACGTGTAACCGTCCACTTGCCTTCGGTGTGCCACACGCTGCTATCTTCCTGTGACGGGCGACCATGGGGCGGCTGAACCTCCCGGGGCGGGGGGGCCGTCGGCTGGGGGAGCCGGGACTCGATCAATCAAGACCGTCCGAGACGGCGGCTTGGGCCCACATGTCCGACGATTAGCCCCCCCCCCCCCCCGAAGGCAGTACACCGAGAATTAGTCGTAGTTTTCTCTCTCCATCCGCACTTTTATCTATCCCTATGTTGTTTCCTCTCCCTCACAACTAAAACAACAATTTTCTATTTTCCTGGTGTGTACACCTTCTACTCCTGCATGCGTACACGCATGGTGTGAACAAGGATCGATTTCCTTCAATTATTGGCCGCATGGCTTCTCTTCTTCTCACGCATGCCAGAGATAATTAAGAGGCTGGAAGTGAATTACGCCCAATCAACTGCTACCTTGGTCGCATATATTTTTGCATGCCGCCAGCGCTTGAATGTTCATAGTGTTAATTCTCACGTATTCCGATGATTGATCCAACACATTCTACTTAATGATCAATCAATCAATATATATATATATATATATATATATATATATATATATATATACGTCCTCACGTCTCTCGATCGATCTCCACTCTCTCCGATTCCTCTCTCCCCCGGTCTCTTCCCCTATAGGCCTTTCCTCCACGCGATATCGCGATCTGAAGGGCTTCCAATGGAGATCATCGTTTCTCGATCGCGGGTCTACTACTTCAAGCTCGAAGAAATGCATTTCAAGGTCACGGTCACCCTCCGTGCATACCGTGTGGCGAGCTGGATCCACAACGTGAAGAAGGAGTTCCTGGACTACGTGAAGATCAAGTGTGTTGGACTGGACTCCGAGTTCACCGACCCTCTCCCGAAGGACGCTCAAGGTGTGAGGCAGCGCGGCGCCGTGCTTCAACTGTCCGTGGCGTACCGGACACTCGTCTTCCAGATATGCCGCGCTGATGGAGTGCCGACAATCCTTAGGGAATTATAAGGGGACCCGCGCATCCGTTTCTGTGGCGTGGCTATCAACAATGATCGCCATATGCTTCGTGTCTACGGGATTGACATCCCTACAGCGGTTGACCTCCAGTCCGCTGTGAAGAACCCAACCAGTCACTCTATTCCTAGTCTGTACGCTCTCGCCAATGCGTACATTGGGACCAAACTTGCTATGAAGAACAAGATCAAGGAGAAGAAGAAGGACATGAAGCAGGGACAAGAAGGAGGACAAGAAAGAGGATGACGCCGAGGACCTTAGAAATTCTGGATGGGGCGAGGTTACGCTGAGCTACGAGCAAGTTCAGTACGCTGCCTTGGACGCTCGCCTTGGTTTCGAGATTTCTAGGAAGGCATAGACACTATGAGGCTATAATTGCCAGGTTGACCGTCTCAATGTATTCTGAATGTAATCGTCAAAATATTTATATATTTATATTGTGATCAGTTTGGATGAATCTTCGAGGCCATGTGTGTCTGACATGCTCATTTGTAGAATTTTCTAGGCATCCTAAGTGGCATAGCAAAAATGGGTAGCGAGTGCTATAGATGATTGCTTTCCATGGCTGCTCCATGGCATGGGGAAGGAGGAAGACAAAGAGGGAGTGGAGAAAAAAAAGGAGGAAGCAGGGGAGGGGAGACGACTCTGTGGTATTTCAAATAGGCACCGGAAAAATGGCAACTGCCCCTGCAGAAATGTACCCACCTTTTGTGGTATCAGGCTGACATGTGGGCCCAAGTGCTATAGATGGCATCTTATTCTCGTAGTGTCACGTCAAGTTTGCACTCCTCCTCTTTGTTTACCGACCAAAATTTACTCCGAGAAAACCCTCTTTTGGTAGAGGAGGGAGACCACCCCCACCGCCATCCATTTCTTGACCTCGCCGACCCTCCCTCAATATTCCTCTCTGTTTCGCCACATTCTCTCGACCGCCGTCGTCGCCCATGTCGTCATCGTGCTGTAGATTGACCCATGTCGCGAAGTTTCATCAAAGAACCATCGCGGGCGGCACTCAGGTTTGTACTTCTTCTCTTCTGGCTGCAATTGCAGAGTGATTTGAGTTCAAACAATAATTTTATTTTCGTTCCCCAATGTCCGACTATCTCGACAAGAAAGAGTTGTGTGATCTTGTGCTAAATAGATGGTAGCACATATTTATGTTCAATGTCATTCATAATTGATTGGTGTGTTACATGTTTATTACTGATTGAGATGGTAGGTACATGCATCTGGTCTAGATGTTTCACTGCACCTTCTTGTAATTTTGATAGTTCCAGGTGCCTAATTGATGTTGGTAGCTCTGTTATGTGTACCTTTTTCTAGGTAGGTACTTTGTGGTGTTGAAATGAAGAGCTCTGGTACTCACACTGCCCTTTTTAGGAACATTAGCTATTTTTAGTAATTTCCCTTTAAAGTCTTCAGCAGTATAATTGATTGTCTGCAACCCATTTTTGTGTCATGCAAGTATATTTCTATTTTTGAATTATGTCGTTCTTCACATCATCCACTGCCACACCAGACCTCGCTTCCTTACGAAGTTTATGGTGTGAACGACGATAGGATTGATCTGCATGTCTTCTTGTTTTCTGCTGGATGCACATCTTTATATTTTCCCCAATCATAGTGTAAAGTGATGTTAATATGTTCCATTTTTAATCAGGACCATACCGATTTGCCTTCATTCGGATGTCTGGGTTGTTTAGCAGCATTGCATTTGGACCATTTGGTAGTTTATATGAAGGAACATAAATTCGAATGACTTGTAATTGTGATTGTCTTGGCAACTGTCAGAAAGATGACTACTGTTGTGGTTGTGCTACTATTTAGATAGTTCTATGTATAGATACAAATTGCACTAGAACGACTAATTTAGTTCGCTCTGAAACGTGATTTGGTGATTTTCTCCGTTGTTAATTGCAGTTAATTACTTCCATGAAATTTTTGTATGCGTGGAAAATTTAAAATGCACTTGTATGAATGTCTCTGAACCTTGCCGATGCTAGAATGCATTTAGTTCTAAATTTCTCGTGAACCTTGCGCTGGTGCTAGAATGCATTTAGTCATGTCTCTAAACCTTACTGTTTTGGCTTGTCTGCTAGATGTAAGTGAAAGTGAGACTTTTTTGTACAATCAACAGGCGGGTTTGCATACGATGGAGTGCGACTTCTTCGTGATCATACACGATGCTTCATCGGACAAACAGGTATGGTACTCAGTTTAGGTGTCATTTTGGTTAGTTTAGGTATAATGATGTTTATGCCCTGCTCTATCCTTTGTTGCAGCCGCTGCCTAAGAAGTCCGCGGAGTTGCTGGAGGACCGTAAACCCCGTGAACTGAAGTTGCGCGAGGTTAGAAATCGGTGTACCACCACGTGAGACATGGATGCGTGGTTCGATAGAACTGGCCACATGTTTCTCAAACGCGGCTAGGAGTGTTTCGTTCGGACGTACAGCCCGCAGCATGGCTATTTTCTGATCTGCAGTTACGACGGCCGCGATGTTCTCACAGTCAAGATGTTCGACCTGAGCATGTTGCGCATGCAATACAACGACCTATAGTACATGCCCTCTATCACCAAAATGTCAGTTCTTGGTGATTATACATGATGCTCCATCGGACAAACTGGTACGCTTCATCAACCCACGCCACCACTTCAGTTATTTAGTCCTCCATCATTGCTGGGTTGTAGTAGCTCAAATGCCCTGCGTGCATATGTTCACTGGATATGGAAAATTTGATATCCCACTGAATGTTCATCTTTTTTTATTAATGTGCCAATCAACCTGATTGCTAAACTTTGATCCAGTAGAACTGATTACCTGATACTATTTGTTTACATTTTTATAGTACTGATTCAACATCAAACAATACCCTTTTTCTTGTAAGGCCTCTTTTGCATCTATTTAACTTTGATATTGTTGCAAATTTTGCCTAAGAAGTTTGCGGAGTTGCTGAAGGTTCGTGAACCCCGTGAACTAAAGTTGTGTGAGGTGGACGTTCCGAGTAGCAGCCCGTGGGACAAGGATGTGTTGTTCGATGCCGCTAGCTGCATTTTCCTCGGGGGCGACTGAGAGCAGTTCGCCCAATATTACTGTCTGCAGCGCGGCAATTTCCTCCACTTCAGTTTCGACGGTGAAGCCTTGCTCACCGTCAAGGTGTTCAACCTATACATATGTCGCACACACTACTACTACGACGACGACGCCCGTAAAAGCAATGACACTAGCCCAGATCACAGGACTGATGAGGAGTTCAGAGATGAGGAGTCCACGGATGAGGAATCCATGGATGAGGATGAGCCATTTGAGTCTTTTACCATCATCTCCGAGAGATTTGTTCTTGATGACCATGAGAAGGATCACATCCGTGAGCTTCTACTCGAAAAAGATGAGTACATTGGAGTGTCATATGTGACTCGTTTGACAAGGAAATTTTTGGCCAGATATGGGATGGTACGTATGGTTCTAATGCTATTTTTGTTTTTCTACGTAATTTCTTCTTACAATGTGTGCATGTGTATGACATACTTCTTTTCGCTTTCATCCACACTTTTACAATCAAGAAACTACCTCAGTCCATGGCGGACAACGCAGATATTCCGTCTTTAGGCCATGCTGAGCTACGCCTCAGAGCGTTAGAGGCGTTCACCACCGTTCAATACAATACGGGCAGTGACAGACGCATTATGTTTGGAAGGAATGCATGGCCGAAGTTCCTCAAAGGAAAGCATTTAAAGGAAATGCAATACCTTCTCATTACACTTAGGAGCACCCATAACCGCCACTTGGACGTGAGTTTGCAATGCAGATGGTGTCGCCTTGGGTGTAGTAGTCTTCCGATCAAGACATTCACATCATATAATGAACACATTTATTACTATAATTATCGTAGGGGAAACAGTGATGTGCTTGAATACATTGATCACCAAAACTCTATGCAGTCACGTGTTTGAGTACATTGATCACCAAAACCCCGTGATGTCTGTATCTGCAATGAAGATTATTGGTCTTCTCTATGTTTTCAGTGGTAATTTGACGTTTGCAAAAATTAATAATGAGGTGCAAGCTAATTAGATGTATGACATAATTGTTCAATGGCATTAAATGACTCATGTGAGACTTCCACCTGTTTTCACCCCTATTTTGAAGGTTCTATGCCTTTCAGACAATTTTCTGGCCTTTTTATTCACCTACAATTTTATGGCTATGGTACCACATGTGGGCACACTTACATTAGCTGTACACTCACAAAAATCTTATAGCCTTCATTGCACTACATTAGTTACATTGTTCCCGAATAGGCCATGTCTGCGACGAGCGGCCCATGATCAATGGCATTCAGAAACAATTTCAGTTATCTATTTCATATCTACGAATTAATAAGTAGTTGTTCAATTTCATGTAAGTCATTCATGCATCTTCCACTGCCACCATTTGTTCCTTCCATCCTAATCATCAAACAAATAAATTACGGTAATATTAATGTTTGCAATCATATATATTTCATATATTGCCTAGAAATATTATTTTCCAAATTTATTTCATTTTTCTAAACATTCAAAAACCATTCAACAAATAATTACGTTCCCACCAATGTAGTTTTCACCAAAAATTTAAAACCTCCCGCTAAAAGGCCAGTCTCAGCGAAATTTTTTGTTCACACAAAAAACGAAAAACATTCTTTTAACCTTCCCGCTAGACTCTTTTCATCACTACCCATCACTGCCAATCTAAACATAATCACCTTGGCTAGGTTGCAATTGGATCTGAGCTCCCTCATCGTCCTCACGACGACATAAGGGCATCGACACCGGAGTCAGCTGAATGCCAATTCTCTCAGGTTATTTCTTTCTCATCTGCTTGTCATCCGCAAAGATGTAAAGCATACCGATCCCTTTCTAGCCTAGAATTGCATGCTGGCGTCGGCGATCCTTGCCATGTTAGGCACCGGAAAAAATGCTGAGGAAAGCACGGTATCCATGGCGCGCCTCCCGCTTCCGCACTATTTTTCCATTGCACGGTTCGGCAAGATGGGACTAGGGGAGGATGGTGCAGATATCTCCTCCTAGCACAAATAGGACTCCTCCCTCTCCCCTTTCGTCAAGTCTCTCCTTCCTCCCACTATATAAAGCACCCCAAGGTTCATAGAAAAACACACGATTGGCTCGAAACCCCCTCTCTCTAGTAGAATTAGAGGGTCTAATTAGAGCTTCTAATTAGAGCCCTATAATTGAATTAGATCCTCTTCTAATTTGGGTTTTTTCAACGTGTCCTCTCCCGATTAGACCTTGCTCTAATTATAATTTTCTCTCATGTGTTGAGAACTTCCAGTTTCATAAATATCTCTAATCATAGTTGATTAGAGCTACCAATTAGCAACGCAGGAAGGCTATCTCTCTTCACCGGTGCCGAGTTCCTGGATGGTGGAGCGCTGACGGGTTGACACGAGCGTACATGTGCACACCATAAGAGGTATTACACGTGTGATCCTTGACGAGGCAAGACTTAGCAACATTCTTGCAACTAGGTCTAGTTGCGAGGATCTACAATTGTCCATCTCTCCTACGACTACATCAAATCCGCTGCCAGTTAGTCGTGATCCTTATCCTCGCATGTATGGGCATGCCTTGTTATCTATACGGTGTTCTTGGCGGACTACGTAGGGAAAACAATTGGCAGCATAGACCAGCAGTTGGAACTCGAACGCGTTTCTGGAAAAAAATCCTCAAGTGTCTTCCATTTTAGGTCAAGGGGTATTTATGGGAGAAGAGACGACGGGAGGTGTTGCCCGAGGGCACGAGATGAACCCCAGGAGCGACCAAGGGGGGGTGCCTGACACTCCTCTCGTGGTCGTGGGCCTCCTCTCCGGGTGTCTTTCTAGCTCCGGGAGTCTTCCGGTGAATAAAAATTCCTCGTAAATTTTCAGCTCATTCTGAGCACTTCCATTTTTTTGGACCTTTTCTGCAATACACAGATAAAATAAATAGAAGCTAGCACTGGGAACTGGACTAATAGGTTATTCCAATAAATTATAGAAAACATAGGTAAATCTAGGAAAGCGTGGGAAAACATGTGGAAAACAAAGCATGGAGCATAAAACATTATAGATACATTTGACACGTATCAGTGTGGCCGCGGCTTGGAGGCGTGTTCAGACACATGCGCCTTCCCTCCTTTTATATAGGCCGAGGCGCTAGAATTTTTTTTGGATTCTACCATGATGGGGATATGCCGAATAGGGTATCACCGACATTAGCTAAAGCCGGCCTACCAGGATGGCCCAAAAGGGCGACAAGGCATTTTCGAGTGGCCCAGCGGGCCGAAGCGCAAGGACAAGGCCCAATACGATATTATGGAGTCAAAGACAAAGCCAAAGCGAGATATCGCCTCAGAGAAGAAGGTTCTGGCTTAGTTACTGTTAGACTAGGACTCATGCCTTAAGTCAGTAGTACTTTCCCTGTAAGACGAGCATGATGCCTTTATAAGCTAGATCGTGTGATACTTAGGACACAATGCGTTAAGATTTTCCGCATACTCTCATTGTAACCCGGCGACATATCCACCTTATTGTGATTTATAGCCGCACGTAGGATCTCGCTACTGCTGCATGATCCGAAGTTGGCTAAATTGTGCGCGATCCCATCTCTGGAGTTCTTCACCTTTACACCCACGTACTCTACAATATCCATGATGGTTAGGGCACCCCAGTTCCTACCCGCAGAGACAATACCATGACATACCACGCTCAAAATTCATGGTCGAAAGACGTTTTTTCATGGTAAAAGACTTTTCGCCACGATATTGGTACCGTGGTGCAAACACGTGGTTGAATCTATAACCACGAAAAGTCCCAATAGTGGTAGATAGCTTCGCATCAACCACGCACAAACAACCATGGTGGATGAAAAATAACAAAGACCCTGAATGGAAAATGACATATCTTCTTATCTAGTTATGAATTGTGGTAGATATCAAGCCCATTTAAGGCCTTCTACATTTAAGTGGCCAGCATGTTAACTTAATTGGGTCGTCAGTCTACACCAGGCAGGCCGGTCGGCTACAGTAGGTTGGTCTGCTTTAGGGGTTGTCCTGCTACACTGCGAGGGCCTTCTTGTTTAATCTAAGTGGGTCGGCGCGTTAATATTGTGTGCCTTCTGTGTTCCAGTACACAGACTAGCCTTCCGTGTTAAAAAAATTCCCTACGTAACCGCCAAGATCAATATGCAGATAACGATGCATGCACATACATGCATTTATCATGATCATGACTCATCGGGCAGCGGATTCGATATAGTCGTAGAAGAATTGTGAACAATATTAGATCCTCACAACTAGGCCTAGTTGCAAGGATGTCACTAAGCTTTCCTCATCAAGGATTACACGTGTAATCCCTCTTATGGTGTGCATGTGTATGCTCGTGTGAACCCGTTAGTGATCCAACGTTCAGGACTCGACACCAACAAAAAGAGATAGCCTTTCGGTGTTGCTAATTGGTAGCTCTAATCAACTGCGATTGGAGCTATATGATTCTCGAAGTTTCTCAACACATGAGAGATAATAATAATTAGAGCTAGGTATAATCGGGAGAGGACACCTCAAAAACCCAATTATAAGAAGCCCTAATCTTATTAGAGGGGCTCCAATTAGACTATCCTATTCTACTAGAGAGAGAGAGGCTTGAGATATAATTGTTCTCAATCTTGTGTTTTTTCCCAAGCCTTGGGGTCCTTTTTATAGTTGGAGGGGTGTAACATCCCAAGTCTGAAAAATAAGCCTTTAGAATGTTTGCTCTCTGTTATCTTATGTTTTGCATCATGGCATCATGTTGATTGCAATTGTTTTGTTGTTTTCCATTTGTTTTCCTCTGATTTCAGTTGTTTTCCAACTGTTTTCATTTGTTTCCCTTTGTTTTCTATTTGAATTTCAACTCAAATTTCAAACCTTTTGTTTCATCCTTGTGATGTTACAATTTCCAAAATGTTATTTCAAATAAAAACAACCAAATTGTTTCATTTTCTTCCATAATGTTCATCTATTAAATTGTTGGTTTTATTCAATCAATTAAATCCCAAATCACTTTCAATTTCAAATCAAATGCATCAAACAGAACACTTTTGAACTTATAAAATTTAACAAGCCAATCACTAATGTTTAATCAAATTAGTCATAGGGTTACCCCATTAAAAATCCTTGTTTTCCATGTTAATCAATTAATTTTAAATTGTTCCAAATTCAAATCATTTTCAAACAGCACCCAAAATGAGTTACCACAACTTTATACACATTGTCAATTCAATCAACTACTGTTAATCTTTTATTTCATAGGGGCTACCCTATAAAAAAATGCTTCTTTTTCTTAATGGTTCATTAATATTAAAATTTCCCAATTTTGGTTTCAATACAAACATCATCTTTAAAATCTCACATTTTTGGAATCTACTCTTGGAAAATGGTTTCTAATTAACTAATTAGCCTACCCTAATTTTTCTGGAAATTTTGGTAAACAAAACATTAACATTTTTCTTCCAAAAGCTAAACTACAAAAAAAAAAAAAAAAAAATAAAACAAAGCAAAATAACAAAGGAGAGAGGGGAGCAGCAGTCAGCCCAATTTTCCCCTAAGCCCACCTAATTTTCCCCCACTTGGCCCAGTACCCTTCCTCCCTCTTGTCGTCTTCCCCACGATGAGCTCAGCTGCTGTACGACATGGCGCAACGCCACACGATCGAGCGCCCCATCCCGGATGCGATGCCGTACAAGCCCCTCTCCTCTATATCTACCTCGAGGCCCTAACCCTAGCTCCACCCCCCTCTTTCCCTACCACCGCCGCCGATCGCTCCATCTGCCACCTCCCTCCTTCTCTGAAACCACGGTCGTAAAAAAAAACCTCTCTGAACCCGGCGAGGATCGCCGCCGGGAGGTCCCCTATCCACCCGTTTAGCAGTGGGAATGGAATCCCCACTGTCCCCTCTCCAACCCCGGCGTCTACGTGGAGCTCGAGGAGGACGGTAGCGCCGCCGCCGTGCTCCTTTAGCCGCGGCCATCCTCCTGCTGTCCGGCCACGGGCGGTCTGCACCGATCGCCTCGCCTCCAACCGCAAGGTGAGGCCCCCGATTCTCTTCCCCCACTCGCCTCCTCCTATCTCCCTTGCCACAGCAGCCCTATACCCCCTCGCAGCAGCTCCCTCCGGCGAGCAGCCACCGGCGGCCATGGTTCTGTCTCTGCCAGTACCTGTTCGCTGCAGTACCTGTTCGATGCAGATTCGTAATTCAGAAAAACATCCCGCAGCGAAACCACATACCCCCCGTACCCCCCTTTCCATCACAAAAACCGCACCAGCCCCACTGGTGTTGTTCCCTCAGCACAAGCAGGAGGTGCAGGGGTCGAATCCCACCCCCTGCACAATTTAAAAAAACATTTTATTTTGCAATGTTTTCATACTCAAACTTCTCAGTATTCACACCTAGGCCCCTGTTACAAAAATCTAGCCCCTGGAAAATAATTTCAAAGTCCCTAGATCCATAAAAATGGCAGATTTGCCCTATATCTTCTAAATTGCATAAATAATTCATTTTAACTCCAATTTCAACATTTTAAATATGTTTTCCAACCCAAATTAAATGTTCTATCCAAATATAAAATTTATTTCCTGTTTTGAATATTTTAAATTGGTGCAATATTTGAAAACTTGTCAAATTCACTTAAATTTGCAAAATTCATAACTTGCTCATAATAATTCCAAATTCAACAAACCAAATATGTTTTCCAAACAACTTTTCATGTACTTTCCAAATATAAATTTTGTTTGCTGTTTTGAATAATTTAAATTGCTGAAAACAACTGTTTCTTAATTATTGCATTTAAAATTGCCAAAATAATAACTTGCTCATTTTAAATCCAATTTCCACAAATGAAATATGTTTTCCATGCAAAATTAAACCCTCTTTCCAAATATAAAATTTGTTTCATGTTTTGAATAATTAAAATTGCCTAAACCATTTAATTCTTGTTTAATGCAATTAAAAATTGTTTAATATTGTTTAATTCATAATTAATTAATCCAAAGTCCAATTTCAATATGTGAAACATGTAATCCAACTAAAATTTGATAACCTTTTCAAATATAAATTTTGTTAATTGCTTTGAGCACTTTAACTTGATGAAAACAATCACTACTTGTTGACACCATTAAGTAACAAAATTCCAAACTTAATAAATGCTTTTCTAAATTGTTAACTATCATTACAATTGCAATTAATATTGTTATTTTGTTGTTATCTTGTCATCATCATCATGCATGCATCATGTTTAACCACTTACACTTGTTAATCAAATGTAGATCATTGTTTCAACCTTAACCATTTGCATCCATATGCAATTCACATTGCATATGGGTCCAATTAACTTGTGTTATCTTGTCAAGTAATTTATTCTGATGCATCTATTAACTTGACATGCATCATCCCATGTTTGTGCACCTATGCCATGTTATTGATTGTTTATCTTTCTGCAATGTCTGTTTGCTTCTTCCTGGATACACGACGACGTTGAGACCGACGATACTTACGACATCCCTTCTAAGGAGTTAGCTCAGTACCAGGCTACTGGGTTTTGCAGGCAAGTTATCACTCACATGAACCACTGTGTTCCTTTCAACATTGGTCACCGATACTTTCCGTTGTTCTTTTCTGCTAGCCTTAGTAGTAGTTGTTTCTGTTACGAACCTATCACATGTATCCTTTAACCCTGATATTGCCTCACCTCCATACCTATAACCATTGTTTGAGCCCGTGTCTTACTAGCATGCTTAGGTTGTTTTGCTCGAGTCTGTTACCCGTTACTTTTCTGTTACTACTCTATTATGTTCTGGGGGCTCGATGTTTAATTAATCAATCATGCTAATGTTACTATTAATAATAAATTTGATGATAAGGCACCGGCAGGAGGCCCATGAGAGGTTTTGGAGCCTGCTAGTGTCGACCCTAATAGGAAAAGGGTCTTGTCTACTGATCCATGATGAGCGCACTACCCGCATTTGGGAAGCGAGTATGGGCGCCCCCCTCAACTTGACCTGATTCGCATCTCGTCCAAATCGCCTCATTTAGTTCGTGTTTTCCATTTGCCGCATGCATGTTTTTGCGAGCCCAGGCCAGGGTGGAACTTTTGTAGTCGGCATATAGGGGGACACGTTCTTAGAGTGCTATGAGGGTCCATTTTCTTCTGGGCTCGATTAGCCGTGCGCCCAAGGTTCTTTGGGCTTGATGCGAGGAATGGTTGGTTGTGTAGAGTACCCCGCTTGGTGGGTTTGATTCCCATCTGGCGGGTTATTCTTGAGTGTACGGCCAAATTGGTGCAACCCTGCAGGGATAATCTTCTCGAGAAGCCGTGTTTTCCGCGGTTATGGATTACTTGGTGAAAGTACTGGCTAACAAGTACTCAGGACAACTTAAACATAATGATCAAACATGTTACACCCCATGATTAATAACTTGACTAGTAATAGGCTTATTGACACAATAACTTGAACCATCACTATTACAACTGTGTGAGTTATCCTCGGATTGCTTCTTTGGATAAGGGGCGAGATCCAGGATGGGTTTGTTTGAAGTTATCTTTCAGTTGGTTACAATCCTCGATCTTATCTCCTTTCTGTTAGTCGGAAGTGATAGAATCTCTGTAGTTGGTTAGCGCAGCCAGTGGCAGCATCTTTTATATCCCCTTTCTTCCGTTGAACCCAAGGCATCTGTGCTTGGTGTTGACGGGTTACACTTTGGTGAACTGTGAGTCTTGCTTGCCAGTACGTTTATGTACTGACCCCTTTGGGGCTGTGGTTTCCGCAGACCTACGTTTCCGAAGATCTACATGGTGGCAACTACGTGGAGTATGACGAGACTGCTGACGAGTAGATAGCGGACCCGGGCAGGATCCGAGACTTCGTGGATGGGCTCCGTCTGTTTGTTTCCGGCCTCTTAGGCCTATTTGGTTCTTGTCTGTACTCAGACATGTTGAATGCTTCCGCTGTATTGTAATGATGTATTGTTGGGGCATGTGCCCTCTGAATGATTGTATTTGCTATCTCTGCTCTAATGAGAGCCATTTGCAACTTATTTCAGTCTTTTGTGTCGTAGAGATCTGTGGTGATATCACTTGCTAAACGCCGTTGACGTACCATGTGTGTATGGTTTGAAGTACGTCGACGGAAGTGCCTTTGATCTCTAGTGGATAGTTTACATCGACGATGGAATAGCAGGGCTTGTGTTGTCGCGCATAAGCGCAGGCCTACCAGGAAGCTGGGACGTGGGAGCAGTTATGCCCCATAATCCAAGCATCTGCTATCCAGTTCGTACGGTGAGTATCCCCTAGAAATCAGGGTGCGACAAATGGTATCAGAGCCTGTCTGCCTGTAGGATCCCTTTTTACTGGTCGCAGTTGAGTCTAGAAACTATTTTGTAGCTATATAGGAAAAATGAAACGTGAGAGTAGGAATTCTGCCATTTTTCTTCTTTCCCCGCCCACCCACCCTTTTCTGGTAAGGAAGTGTAACGTTGTTTTCCCTTCTCATCTAAACTTTCAAGTTAGGATTTCACGAATCCTGGTTTCTCTAGGATAGTTATATCTACTAGACCATAGGAATGGAGGTGGTTGTGACATGATTTATCATGTTGCCTACTCACAGTTGAGAACGGAGGCGTGTAAGCCCCGGAAGCAAATCCTCTATTCCTTAAGCAGCAGATATTGATCCTTTAGAAGCCCGGATGGGTTTTCCATAGTACCTCAGGAGTTTTGTTATCGTTTTTCCCCGATGTTGATATCCTGTTCTTCTCAACATCCTTTTCGTCCGTTGAAATCTTGTTGTTGTTTTCCACTTCAAATCTTCTACCGGCATCTAATCAAACTTCCTCGTAAACTCTATTCCAGCTAAAGTAATGTTTCATACCGGAGCAATACATTCTTTTGTGTCAAAGATCCTTTCCACAACATACTACCCAATTCTGATTCCACTAAGCAATCAAATCTCTGTTCACTCTCCGGAATCTCAAGTGTTGACTTCCAACATAAGTAAGAACAATCCAATTCTAATGGGAGGCCACATATTCCTCGTTACTCTCATGTTGCTGATTCTGACATTGATGTCATTCTTGTTGTTGCATTGATGTCAATAACTCTGTTCCACCTTTATTACAGATAATCTACTCTCCAAATGAATCAAATTCTATTCAGCTATACATCCTCAATACAAAAACCTCTCCCTTTACTTGAAAATATTCCGGTGGTTTGCAAATTCCCTGACGTCTATCCACTGTGCACGATGTGTTTCACGTGTCACAGCTCAAGTGGATCTTCCCAAGAAGTATCCGGACCTTTTCTTTTCTCAGTAGGAATCTCGGGGCGCGATTCCTTCAAGGGGGGGCGTTTTGTAACATCCCAAGTCTGAAAAATAAGCCTTTAGAATGTTTGCTCTCTGTTATCTTATGTTTTGCATCATGGCATCATGTTGATTGCAATTGTTTTGTTGTTTTCCATTTGTTTTCCTCTGATTTCAGTTGTTTTCCAACTGTTTTCATTTGTTTCCCTTTGTTTTCTATTTGAATTTCAACTCAAATTTCAAACCTTTTGTTTCATCCTTGTGATGTTACAATTTCCAAAATGTTATTTCAAATAAAAACAACCAAATTGTTTCATTTTCTTCCATAATGTTCATCTATTAAATTGTTGGTTTTATTCAATCAATTAAATCCCAAATCACTTTCAATTTCAAATCAAATGCATCAAACAGAACACTTTTGAACTTATAAACTTTAACAAGCCAATCACTAATGTTTAATCAAATTAGTCATAGGGTTACCCCATTAAAAATCCTTGTTTTCCATGTTAATCAATTAATTTTAAATTGTTCCAAATTCAAATCATTTTCAAACAGCACCCAAAATGAGTTACCACAACTTTATACACATTGTCAATTCAATCAACTACTGTTAATCTTTTATTTCATAGGGGCTACCCTATAAAAAAATGCTTCTTTTTCTTAATGGTTCATTAATATTAAAATTTCCCAATTTTGGTTTCAATACAAACATCATCTTTAAAATCTCACATTTTTGGAATCTACTCTTGGAAAATGGTTTCTAATTAACTAATTAGCCTACCCTAATTTTTCTGGAAATTTTGGTAAACAAAACATTAACATTTTTCTTCCAAAAGCTAAACTACAAAAAAAAAAAAAAAAAAAAAAAACAAAGCAAAATAACAAAGGAGAGAGGGGAGCAGCAGTCAGCCCAATTTTCCCCTAAGCCCACCTAATTTTCCCCCACTTGGCCCAGTACCCTTCCTCCCTCTTGTCGTCTTCCCCACGATGAGCTCAGCTGCTGTACGACATGGCGCAACGCCACACGATCGAGCGCCCCATCCCGGATGCGATGCCGTACAAGGCCCTCTCCTCTATATCTACCTCGAGGCCCTAACCCTAGCTCCACCCCCTCTTTCCCTACCACCGCCGCCGATCGCTCCATCTGCCACCTCCCTCCTTCTCTGAAACCACGGTCGTAAAAAAAAAACCTCTCTGAACCCGGCGAGGATCGCCGCCGGGAGGTCCCCTATCCACCCGTTTAGCAGTGGGAATGGAATCCCCACTGTCCCCTCTCCAACCCCGGCGTCTACGTGGAGCTCGAGGAGGACGGTAGCGCCGCCGCCGTGCTCCTTTAGCCGCGGCCATCCTCCTGCTGTCCGGCCACGGGCGGTCTGCACCGATCGCCTCGCCTCCAACCGCAAGGTGAGGCCCCCGATTCTCTTCCCCCCACTCGCCTCCTCCTATCTCCCTTGCCACAGCAGCCCTATACCCCCTCGCAGCAGCTCCCTCCGGCGAGCAGCCACCGGCGGCCATGGTTCTGTCTCTGCCAGTACCTGTTCGCTGCAGTACCTGTTCGATGCAGATTCGTAATTCAGAAAAAAACATCCCGCAGCGAAACCACATACCCCCCGTACCCCCCTTTCCATCACAAAGACCGCACCAGCCCCACTGGTGTTGTTCCCTCAGCACAAGCAGGAGGTGCAGGGGTCGAATCCCACCCCCTGCACAATTTAAAAAACATTTTATTTTGCAATGTTTTCATACTCAAACTTCTCAGTATTCACACCTAGGCCCCTGTTACTAAAATCTAGCCCCTGGAAAATAATTTCAAAGTCCCTAGATCCATAAAAATGGCAGATTTGCCCTATATCTTCTAAATTGCATAAATAATTCATTTTAACTCCAATTTCAACATTTTAAATATGTTTTCCAACCCAAATTAAATGTTCTATCCAAATATAAAATTTATTTCCTGTTTTGAATATTTTAAATTGGTGCAATATTTGAAAACTTGTCAAATTCACTTAAATTTGCAAAATTCATAACTTGCTCATAATAATTCCAAATTCAACAAACCAAATATGTTTTCCAAACAACTTTTCATGTACTTTCCAAATATAAATTTTGTTTGCTATTTTGAATAATTTAAATTGCTGAAAACAACTGTTTCTTAATCATTGCATTTAAAATTGCCAAAATAATAACTTGCTCATTTTAAATCCAATTTCCACAAATGAAATATGTTTTCCATGCAAAATTAAACCCTCTTTCCAAATATAAAATTTGTTTCATGTTTTGAATAATTAAAATTGCCTAAACCATTTAATTCTTGTTTAATGCAATTAAAAATTGTTTAATATTGTTTAATTCATAATTAATTAATCCAAAGTCCAATTTCAATATGTGAAACCTGTAATCCAACTAAAATTTGATAACCTTTTCAAATATAAATTTTGTTAATTGCTTTGAGCACTTTAACTTGATGAAAACGATCACTACTTGTTGACACCATTAAGTAACAAAATTCCAAACTTAATAAATGCTTTTCTAAATTGTTAACTATCATTACAATTGCAATTAATATTGTTATTTTGTTGTTATCTTGTCATCATCATCATGCATGCATCATGTTTAACCACTTAAACTTGTTAATCAAATGTAGATCATTGTTTCAACCTTAACCATTTGCATCCATATGCAATTCACATTGCATATGGGTCCAATTAACTAGTGTTATCTTGTCAAGTAATTTATTCTGATGCATCTATTAACTTGACATGCATCATCCCATGTTTGTGCACCTATGCCATGTTATTGATTGTTTATCTTTCTGCAATGTTTGTTTGCTTCTTCCTGGATACACGACGACGTTGAGACCGACGATACTTACGACATCCCTTCTAAGGATTTAACTCAGTACCAGGCTACTGGGTTTTGCAGGCAAGTTATCACTCACATGAACCATCGTGTTCCTTTCAACATTGATTACCGATACTTTCCGTTGTTCTTTTCTGCTAGCCTTAGTAGTAGTTGTTTCTGTTACGAACCTATCACATGTATCCTTTAACCCTGATATTGCCTCACCTCCATACCTATAACCATTGTTTGAGCCCGTGTCTTACTAGCATGCTTAGGTTGCTTTTGCTCGAGTCTGTTACCCGTTACTTTCTGTTACTATTTCATTACGTTGTGGGGGCTCGATGTTTAATCAATCAATCATGCTAATGTTACTATTAATAATAAACTTGATGATAAGGCACCGGCAGGAGGCCCATGAGAGGTTTTGAAGCCTGCTAGTGTCGACCCTAATAGGAAAAGGGTCTTGTCTACTGATCCATGATGAGCGCACTACCCGCATTTGGGAAGCGAGTATGGGCGCCCCCCTCAACTTGACCTGATTCGCATCTCGTCCAAATCGCCTCATTTAGTTCGTGTGTTCTATTTGCCGCATGCATGTTTTTGCGAGCCCAGGCCAGGGTGGAACTTTTGTAGTCGGCATATAGGGGGACACGTTCTTAGAGTGCTATGAGGGTCCATTTTCTTCTGGGCTCGATTAGCCGTGCGCCCAAGGTGCTTTGGGCTTGATGCGAGGAATGGTTGGTTGTGTAGAGTACCCCGCTTGGTGGGTTTGATTCCCATCTGGCGGGTTATTCTTGAGTGTACGGCCAAATTGGTGCAACCCTGCAGGGATAATCTTCTCGAGAAGCCGTGTTTTCCGCGGTTATGGATTACTTGGTGAAAGTACTGGCTAACAAGTACTCAGGACAACTTAAACATAATGATCAAACATGTTACACCCCATAATTAATAAGTTGACTAGTAATAGGCTTATTGACACAATAATTTGAACCATCACTATTACAACTGTGTGAGTTATCCTCGGATTGCTTCTTTGGATAAGGGGCGAGATCCAGGATGGGTTTGTTTGAAGTTATCTTTCAGTTGGTTACAATCCTCGATCTTATCTCCTTTCTGTTAGCCGGAAGTGGTAGAATCTCTGTAGATGGTTAGTGCAGCCAGTTGCAGCACCTTTTATATCCCCTCTCTTCCGTTGAACCCAAGGCATCTGTGCTTGGTGTTGACGGGTTACACTTTGGTGAATTGTGAGTCTTGCTTGCCAGTACGTTTATGTACTGACCCCTTTGGGGCTGTGGTTTACGCAGACGACGTTTCCGAAGATCTACATGGTGGCTACTACGTGGAGTATGACGAGACTGCTGACGAGTAGATAGCGGACCCGGGCAGGATCCGAGACTTCGTGGATGGGCTCCGTCTGTTTGTTTCCGGCCTCTTAGGCCTATTTGGTTCTTGTCTGTACTCAGACATGTTGAATGCTTCCGCTGTGTTGTAACGATGTATTGTTAGGGCATGTGCCCTCTGAATGATTGTATTTGCTATCTCTGCTCTAATGAGAGCCATTTGCAACTTATTTCAGTCTTTTGTGTCGTAGAGATCTGTGGTGATATCACTTGCTAAACGCCGTTGACGTACCATGTGTGTATGGTTTGAAGTACGTCGACGGAAGTGCCTTTGATCTCTAGTGGATAGTTTACATCGACGATGGAATAGCAGGGCTTGTGTTGTCGCGCATAAGCGCAGGCCTACCAGGAAGCTGGGACGTGGGAGCAGTTATGCCCCATAATCCAAGCATCTGCTATCCAGTTCGTACGGTGAGTATCCCCTAGAAATCAGGGTGCGACAAGGGGAGGGGGAGTTTCCTAGTGGGAAACGATTCCAAATCCTAGTAGGAGGAGGGGGTCTAGCTGCACCATGAGGTGGCCGCACCCATTCTCCTACCCCAACACGGATTGTGCGCCACTAGGAGTCCAACTCCACCTCTTCCCTCCTTTTACTTTTCCCTTTTGGTTTTTATTTTTTTCCCTTTAAAAAAAAATAAGAAATTCTCTGGAAGGTTCCATGCGCCATGCTTGGATGCCATGGGCCCACCTGTCAGCCCCCACCAAGTGGTGCGGCCATGGGGGCAATTCTGCCCCCTCCAGTACTTCCGCCTCTCGGTTCTTGCTCAAAACTCTTCCGGAACCTTATGAATCCTATAGATAAAATCATCAACCTTATCTAATTGTTGTTAGAAACAAATTTCTAACATCCCGGGACATCTCATATCCCCCATTATC
Source organism: Alopecurus myosuroides (assembly GCA_028641055.1). Lineage (NCBI taxonomy): Eukaryota > Viridiplantae > Streptophyta > Magnoliopsida > Poales > Poaceae > Alopecurus > Alopecurus myosuroides. The sequence continues at coordinate 283,002,223 of CM054058.1, forward strand.
TCTCTTATAATTTTTGCCTAGCACCAACATCATTTCTCCCTTATAGTAATGAAGAGGTCTGTACCTCAACAATCCCCATGGTTAGGGACCTAAAGTTTCGTAGGGAGAAAGACGCTGGTGGGCTACTCGGCTAGACGTCTTACTGACCACCTTATTGTTTATTCTGATGAGGTGAGAAAATATTACAAGGTGCCGCATAGATTAGATCTGGCACAACTATTGTCTAGGGTTGCCTGTCCCGATCTATAACCCCCTCCCGGCCCTTATATTGGGAGCCAGGTCTCAGGAGTCGTACATGAATAGGACTTGGTTCCGAGTCGGTTCTACCCTAACTTTCTGAGCAAGTAGTTCCTTGCAACTGTCATATCTTGGAACCGTAGTGAACTCTGGTTCCGCAGCCGAAAGACCTTCCTGGGACGCCCCCTGCACACGGTAGGCCCACCATGTGGGGGGGTATCTTGGGTAGCCCTACTTCAGTATCCCCCCGAGTTCTTGATGGAGTCGAAGACTCGATCAAGGGACTCAAACAAAAATCAAAGCGACTCAAGTATGTTTCCGCACCCTACTTATGTGACTGATAGTACCTGCTGATTAAAAAACTCTGAAGGATATGGCTCAACTGGTTTGACTCACTCGGCAGATCGAGGTCAACTAATCTCACTCGACATAAAACACCATTGGCATACTCACGCTTCGAGTCCCTAGGCTCAAACACGGAAAAATCAAGGGTAGATCCACTCGTGCCGCTGAGGTCTTACCGAGTCTAATTCGAGTTGTCAGTCTGTTTTACCCAACGCGTCCGTCAAGATTTTCATCACGCCTGTTGGCATGAAAAATTCCAGGTGGTGTAGCAGAGGCGCAACTCCCAGGCCGTTGGAACTGACCCGTGGGTCTTACCTTCATGCAATGAGCACGACATCCAGAATTTGAATGCATTTGTGCGATCTGGGAATAGAGTGCCTTAGCACAACCCTTTCGAGTCCTAGGTTTAGGCCACAAAGGATTTTTCTTGACTCGTGGACCTTCCTAAGGATCTCGTATGCAGTGTATGAGTCAGTTAAAGCCCAAGTGATTTTTCTGATCACTCGACCCCTTTTTCCGTTAAGTGGGCACATTAATCCATGACGTACCACTCTGTCTCTCCTGTCAGATGATAAGACGCTCATGGGGCGTGCTTATCCTATTAGAGGTAACTTGCTTGAGTGAGCTTTGACCGGTTTTTGACCGTTTGGTGCGCGGTAATCTAGGGGATTTCAGTAGATGCCCCATATTTTTGCGCGTAGTGGGTGGTGTGGGGCGTGCTGGTTGGTCTCCAGCCGCACGTGTCAGCCCAGATTTTACCACGGGGCATCAACGGTGGGGATTTTACCAAACCCTTATAAATATGGGTAGAGTGATAGTAACTGCCCCCTTCTTCTTCCTCGCGCCCGCACCTCTTCTTCTTCCATAGCGAGCACCTCCATAGCCACACCTTCGAGCGTTCGCTACGCGACCATGGGAAAGACCAGGAAGAACGGTGGCGACACACCCAAGAGAAAAGGCGGAAAATGGGAAAAATCCTTCAAGGTCGCCAAGATCCTCCCTTCCCTCGAGAGCGAAGGGATTATTAAGCCCATGTCGGAGAAGGCATGGCGGTGCCCTGGACAAGAAGCTCGCCTCGCGCCAGCAGTCGATGAACATGTGCCCTTCACGGACCATATAGTTAGGGGCGTCTCTTTCCCCCTCCATCCCTCTCTGCTCTCTCTCTCTTATGCGCGTACAACGTGCAAATGCAGGATGTACTGCCAAACTCCATGCAACATATAGCATTCTTCTTTGTGCTATGCGAGTGCTACCTCGGCATAGAACCTCGTTGGGCCTTGTTGTCGCACCCAGACTTCTAGGGGATACTCACAGTCTGTTAAACAATAGATAAATGGCTTACGGGGCATACCGGCACCCGCATCTCAATATGAGTAGGCCAACACGTAAACGTGTGACAACCATTCTCTTACTATTCATCGTCTGCGCAAACCATCCCGTAGAAATCCAGATACTTCCGTTGACGTACTTCAAAACATACACACATGGTACGTCAACGGCATTTGAACAATTGATATCACAAGAGATCTCTAAGACACAAAAGATGGAAATAAGTTGCAAATAACTCTCACTAGAGCAGAGATAGCAAATACAATCATCCAGAGGACACATGTCCCAACATATCATCATTACAACACAGCGGAAGCATCCAAAATGTCTGAGTACAGACAAGATCCAAATAGGCCTAAGAGGCCGGAAACGAAAAGACAGAGCCCATCCACGAAGTCTCGGATCCTGCCCGGGTCCGCTATCTACTCGTCAGCAGCCTCGTCATACTCCACGTAGTAGCCACCATGGGGATCCTCGGACACGTAGTCTGCGGAAACCACAGCCCCAAAGGGGTCAGTACATAAACGTACTGGCAAGCAAGACTCACAGTTCACCAAGGTGTACCCGTCAACACCAAGCACAGATGCTTTGGGTTCAACGGAAGAAAGGGTGATACAAAAGATGCGGCAGCTGGCTGCACTAACCAACTACAGAACATACTACAACTTACGGCTAACAGAAAGGAGGTAAGATAGCGTATCGTACCCAACTATAACTAATCACCAAACAAACCCATCCTGGATCTCGCCCCTTATCCAAAGAAGCAATCCGAGGATAACTCACACAATTGGATTAATGATGGTTCAAGTTATTGTGTCAATAAGACTATTACTAGTCAAGTTATCATTAGTTAGGTGTAAGTTGTTCTGAGTACTTGTTAGCCAGTACTTTCACCAAGTAATCCATAACCGCGGAAAACACGGCTTCTCGAGAAGATTTATCCCTGCAGGGGTGCACCAATTTGGCCGTACACGTAAGAATAACCCGCCAGATGGAATGCCTCCCACCAAGCGGGGCACTCAACAACTCTCATCTCTTCTCCGCATCAAGCCCAAAGAACCACATGCTGTGCGTGCGCGGCTAATCGAGCCCCATGAAGAAAAGGGGACCCTCATAGCACTCTAAGACCACGCCGCCCTAAATGCCGACTACAAAAGTTCCACCCTGGCGCCAAGGGTTCGCACCTGCACATGCATGCATCAAATGGAAAGCCCGAACTAAGTGTGGCGATTTGGACGAGATGCGAATCGAATCAAATTGAGGGGGGCGCCTATACACGCTTCCCACATGCGGTTAGTGCGCTCATCATGGATCAGTAGACAAGACCCTTTTCCTAATTAGGGTCGACACTAGCAGGCCTCAAAACCACGCCGGGCCTCCTGCCGGTGCCTTAACAGCAAATTATTATTACCTCAAAATTAACAGGTAGTTGTTTAACATCGAGCCCCAGAACATAATAGAAATAGTAACAGAAAGTAACTGACAACAGACTCGAGCAAAACAACCCTAAGCATACTAGTAAGACACGGGCACAAGCAAAGGGGTTATAGGAGTGGAGGTGAGGCAATATCAGGGTTAAGGATAACATGTGATAGGTTCGTAACAGAATCAACGATTCATAGGGCTAGCATAATAGACAACGGAAAGTATCGGTATCCAATGTTGAAAGGAACACAATGGTTTATGTGAGTGAATACTTGCCTGCAAACTCAGCAGCCTGGTACTGAGCTAGATCCTCAGAAGGTGTGTCGTAAGTATCGTCGGTCTCAACGTCGTCGTGTATCCGAGAAGAAGCAAACAAACAACGCAGAGAACAAACAATCAATAACATGGCATAGTGCACAAACATGGGATGATGCATGTCAATTTAATTGATGCATCAGAAATAAACTAGTTGACACGATAACATGTTTAAATGGACCCATATGCAATTGGATTGCATATGGAAAGCCCATGAATTAAGGTTGAAATAGTTGTTTTACAACTAAACAACAGGTGAAAGTGAATTAGTATGATGCATGGATGAGGAAAACAGAAAAATAACAACAATAGAATCAATTGGAAATAAGGTTTACCAATTTTGGAATTTTATTTATTAAGTTAAGGAATTTTGGTTTCTTAAAGGTGTCACACAAGCATTTATTGTTTTCACCAATTTTAATTGTTCAAAATAGATAACAAAGTTCATATTTTAATAGAACACAAAATTTTAGGTGGTTTACATGTTTCACTTGTTGAAAAAGGATTTCAAATAAATTATTTATGAATTAAACAAGTTTAAGCAAGAATTAAATGAATTTAATTCAAACATGAACTTATTTGAATTTTTATTTGTTCAAAACATTAAACGAAACTCATATTTGAAAAGATTATACTTTTATGGTTTGAAAACATATTTCATAGTTTCAAAAATAATTTAATTTGAGCAAGTTATGAATTTAGCAATGTTAAATGATTTAAACATGGTTTAAATCATTTAACCAATTTTAATTATTCAAGACATGAAACAAATTTTATATTTGAAAAGGTGGTTTCATTTTGCATGGAAAACATATTTGATTTGTTGAAAATGAAGTTAAAATGAGCAAGTTATTAATTTGGCAATTTTAAATGCATTAATTAAGAAACAGTTGTTTTCAGCAATTTAAATTATTCAAAACAGCAAACAAATTTGATATTTGGAAAGTACATGAAAATTTGATTGGAAAACATATTTAGTTTGTTGAATTTGGAATTTTTATGCCCAAGTTATGATTTTTGCAAAATTAAGTGAATTAAACAAGTTTTCAAATATTTCAGCAATTTAAAATATTCGAAACAGTAAACAAATTGCATTGAAAAGGTTGAAAACATGTAGCAAATGTCTCACTGAACATTTTGAGCTATTAAACATAATTTTTGGGTGATTATTGAATTTATTATGCAATTTTTTCTAAACATTCTTATTCTGCCCTTTTTAATAAACAGAGGGAAACATGCTCAAAATTAATTCAATTGTGACCAAATAAAATACCAATGTGTAGAGTTTGTTAAGACAAATTTTTAGAGCCCAAGTTTGCTTAAATTGGATGAACCAAACTCAAGTTATGAAATTCCAAAGTTTCCAATTTTTATTGCATTTTCAGTAATTAATTATTTAGTGCAAAAAGTATTACAGAAACATATTGCAATTTTGTTACTAATGGAAAGAGCACAAGATTTTAGATCCACAGGAATTTGAATCATTCAAATTGGAGCAAAATTGGATTTGTTATGGATCTTAGAATTAATGGGTCAGATCTGAGTTTCTGAAATTCGGGCAGAAAAGGAAAAACAGAAATAAAAAGGGTGTGGCTTTCTGCCTCTGGGGGGAATCGAACCCAGCACCTGGGGCGTGCGCACAAGGGTAGCTACCACTGCGGTAGCTGTGTGTGTTGTTGATAAGTAACGGTACGGGGAAGGTTAAGGTTCAGGTTGTGCGGTTTTAAACTGAACTGCAAAAGGTCAGTTCTTCTGAACTCGCTGCAGTCGAGCGATGGCCGCCGGCGAGGAAACGATCGCTGCTGCTGCTGCGTGGTCCGTGGGGGTGCGGGTGCTGTGGGGTGCTGTGGGGTGCTGTGTGCATAGGAGATGGAGGGAGGAGAGGGATCGAGGGGAAGGAAGGGGAGGGGGACGCTCACCTCGAGGACGGACAGAAGGAGGCGGAGCAGGGAGCGACGGTGGCGAAGGGGAGGATGGCGGCGGCGCTCCGAGCAGTCCCCGTCCGCGCCGAGGGGTTGGGGAGGTAGAGGGCGCCGGGGAGGTTCCATTCCCGCGCCGAGCACGGGCGGTAAGGCTTCGGAACGGTGGCGATCACCGGCGCGAGAGGAGGGCGGTGGTCGGTTTCAGATACAGAGAGGGGAGCAGCGCAGAGAGAAGAAAACAGAGGGAGAAAAGAGAGAGTGGAGGCGGAGAAGAGGGAGAAGGAGGGAGAGAGCACTAGGGTTAGGGCAGGGGGACTCAGGCTTAGAGTTATAGGGAGGGGTGGAGGAGTGGCAGCCGTTGCTGTTCTGCTCTGCTACGTGGACAGAACGGATGAAGTCCGTAGAGAGGTGGAAGAAGGGCATCGAAGGGGGTATGGGACAAGGGGGAAGAGGTGGGCTGGGCCTCTCTCTCTGCTGTTAGCTTTTTTATTATTTCTTGCTATTTATTTTTTTTGCTGAAAATGAAAAAGAGGAAAAGGATGGGTTTTTAGGGTTTAGAAATTTGGGTAAAATTTTGTATCAATTATTTATATTGTAACAGCAACACTTGCCAAACTTTGATTTTCAAAAAGTTCAAAAACTTGTTGTTTGTAATTTGATTTAAATTTGAATCATTTTGAGATTAAGTGATTATTGAAAACAAGATTTTAAAATAGGGTGAACTTATAGTTTTAAATGGGAGCAAAAGATTATAATTGTTTTGGTAATTTTCATAATTTCAAATTGGGTGCTGTTTGGAAACTTATTTGAATTTGAAAGCAATTTGAATTAATTGAATTATTAAAAGCCAATTTTAAATAGTTTGAACCTTATGGTTTGATGGAAACAATGATGGAAGTGGTTTTGGTAATTTTCATAATTTTCAAAAGAGTTGCTGTTTTGGAAATTAATTGAATTTGGAAATGGTTTGATATTAAATGAATTTTTGATAGAAACAAAACAATAGTTTTGGAATCACAACTTTAATGGAACCAATTGATTGTTTTGATTTGAAATATCAGTTTGGAAATTGTAACATCACAAGTATGAAACAAAAGGTTTGCAATTTGATTTGAAATTCAAATAGAAAACAAAGGAAAACAAATGAAAACAGAGGAAAACAAATGGAAAACAAGCAAAACAAATGCAATGAACATGATGTCATGATGCAAAACATAAAAAAACAGATAGCAAACATTCTAATGGCTATTTTGCATACTTGGGATGTTACAAAACGCCCCCCTTGAAGGAATCGCGCCCCGAGATTCCTACTGAGAAAAGAAAAGGTCCGGATACTTCTTGCGAAGATCCTCTTGAGCTGTGACATGTGAAACACATCGTGCACCTTGGATAGTTTTTCTGGAAGTTCAAGATGATAGGCATTCCTGACACTCTTGTGGAAAGATGTCAGGGCATTTGGAAACCCCGGAACATTTTCAAGTAAAGGGAGAGGTTTTGTATGTAGGGTGTATAGCTGGATAGAACTTGATTCATTTGGAGAATAGACTATCTGGCCAGAAGGGTGAAATAGAGTTATTGATCAGACGCCGATAAAAGAACTGAAATGGGAAGCAACAACAAGGTTTCAACGGACGAAAAGGATGTTGAGAAGAACAGGATATCAACATCGGGAAAACACGAGATCAAAACACTCCTGAGGTACTACGGAAAACCCATCCGGGCTTCTAAAGGATCAATATCTACTGCTTAAGGAATAGAGGATCTGCTTCCGGGGCTTACACGCCTCCGTTCTCAATCGTGAGTAGGCAACATGATAAATCATGTCACAACCACCTCCATTCCTATGGTCTAGTAGATATAACCATCCTAGAGAAACCAGGATACGTGAAATCCTAACTTGAAAGTTTAGATGAGAATAGAAAAACAACGTTGCACTTCCTTACCAGAAAAGGGAGGGTGGGTGGGGAAAGAAGAAAAAGAACAGAATTCCTACTCTCACGTTTCATTTTTCCTATATAGCTACAAAATAGTTTCTAGACTCAACTGCGACCAGTAAAAAGGGATCCTACAGGCAGACAGGCTCTGATACCATTTGTCGCACCCGGACTTCTAGGGGATACTCACAGTCCGTTAAACAGTAGATAAATGGCTTACGGGGCATACCGGCACCCGCATCTCAATATGAGTAGGACAACACGTAAACGTGTGACAACCATTCTCTTACTATTCATCGTCTGCGCAAACCATCCCGTAGAAATCCAGATACTTCCGTTGACGTACTTCAAAACATACACACATGGTACGTCAACGGCATTTGAACAATTGATATCACAACAGATCTCTAAGACACAAAAGATGGAAATAAGTTGCAAATAGCTCTCACTAGAGCAGAGATAGCAAATACAATCATCCAGAGGACACATGTCCCAACATATCATCATTACAACACAGCGGAAGCATCCAAAATGTCTGAGTACAGACAAGATCCAAATAGGCCTAAGAGGCCGGAAACGAAAAGACGGAGCCCATCCACGAAGTCTCGGATCCTGCCCGGGTCCGCTATCTACTCGTCAGCAGCCTCGTCATACTCCACGTAGTAGCCACCATGGGGATCCTCGGACACGTAGTCTGCGGAAACCACAGCCCCAAAGGGGTCAGTACATAAACATACTGGCAAGCAAGACTCACAGTTCACCAAGGTGTACCCGTCAACACCAAGCACAGATGCTTTGGGTTCAACGGAAGAAAGGGTGATACAAAAGATGCGGCAGCTGGCTGCACTAACCAACTACAGAACATACTACAACTTACGGCTAACAGAAAGGAGGTAAGATAGCGTATCGTACCCAACTATAACTAATCACCAAACAAACCCATCTTGGATCTCGCCCCTTATCCAAAGAAGCAATCCAAGGATAACTCACACAGTTGGATTAATGATGGTTCAAGTTATTGTGTCAATAAGACTATTACTAGTCAAGTTATCATTAGTTAGGTGTAAGTTGTTCTGAGTACTTGTTAGCCAGTACTTTCACCAAGTAATCCATAACCGCGGAAAACACAGCTTCTCGAGAAGATTTATCCCTGCAGGGGTGCACCAATTTGGCCGTACACGTAAGAATAACCCGCCAGATGGAATGCCTCCCACCAAGCGGGGCACTCAACACAACTCAACTCTTCTCCGCATCAAGCCCAAAGAACCACATGCTGTGCGTGCGCGGCTAATCGAGCCCCGCGAAGAAAAGGGGACCCTCATAGCACTCGAAGACCACGCCGCCCTAAATGCCGACTACAAAAGTTCCACCCTGGCGCCAAGGGTTCGCACCTGCACATGCATGCATCAAATGGAAAGCCCGAACTAAGTGTGGCAATTTGGACGAGATGCGAATCGAATCAAATTGAGAGGGGCGCCCATACACGCTTCCCACATGCGGTTAGTGCGCTCATCATGGATCAGTAGACAAGACCCTTTTCCTAATTAGGGTCGACACTAGCAGGCCTCAAAACCACGCCGGGCCTCCTGCCGGTGCCTTAACAACAAATTATTATTACCTCAAAATTAACAGGTAGTTGTTTAACATCGAGCCCCAGAACATAATAGAAATAGTAACAGAAAGTAACTGACAACAGACTCGAGCAAAACAACCCTAAGCATGCTAGTAAGACACGGGCACAAGCAAAGGGGTTATAGGAGTGGAGGTGAGGCAATATCAGGGTTAAGGATAACATGTGATAGGTTCGTAACAGAAGCAACGATTCATAGGGCTAGCAGAATAGACAACGGAAAGTATCGGTATCCAATGTTGAAAGGAACACAATGGTTCATGTGAGTGAATACTTGCCTACAAACTCAGCAGCCTGGTACTGAGCTAGATCCTCAGAAGGGGTGTCATAAGTATCGTCGGTCTCAACGTCGTCGTGTATCCGAGAAGAAGCAAACAAACAACGCAGAGAACAAACAATCAATAACATGGCATAGTGCACAAACATGGGATGATGCATGTCAATTTAATTGATGCATCAGAAATAAACTAGTTGACAGGATAACATGTTTAAATGGACCCATATGCAATTGGATTGCATATGGAAAGCCCATGAATTAAGGTTGAAATAGTTGTTTTACAACTAAACAACAGGTGAAAGTGAATTAGTATGATGCATGGATGAGGAAAACAGAAAAATAACAACAATAGAATCAATTGGAAATAAGGTTTACCAATTTTGGAATTTTATTTATTAAGTTAAGGAATTTTGGTTTCTTAAAGGTATCACACAAGCATTTGTTGTTTTCACCAATTTTAATTGTTCAAAATAGATAACAAAGTTCATATTTGAATAGAACACAAAATTATAGGTGGTTTACATGTTTCACTTGTTGAAAAAGGATTTCAAATAAATTATTTATGAATTAAACAAGTTTAAGCAAGAATTAAATGAATTTAATTCAAACATGAACTTATTTGAATTTTTATTTGTTCAAAACATTAAACGAAACTCATATTTGAAAAGATTATACTTTTATGGTTTGAAAACATATTTTATAGTTTAAAAAATAATTTAATTTGAGCAAGTTATGAATTTAGCAATGTTAAATGATTTAAACATGGTTTAAATCATTTAACCAATTTTAATTATTCAAGACATGAAACAAATTTTATATTTGAAAAGGTGGTTTCATTTTGCATGGAAAACATATTTGATTTGTTGAAAATGAAGTTAAAATGAGCAAGTTATTAATTTGGCAATTTTAAATGCATTAATTAAGAAACAGTTGTTTTCAGCAATTTAAATTATTCAAAACAGCAAACAAATTTGATATTTGGAAAGTACATGAAAAGTTGATTGGAAAACATATTTATTTTGTTGAATTTGGAATTTTTATGCCCAAGTTATGATTTTTGCAAAATTAAGTGAATTAAACAAGTTTTCAAATATTTCAGCAATTTAAAATATTCAAAACAGTAAACAAATTGCATTGAAAAGGTTGAAAACATGTAGCAAATGTCTCACTGAACATTTTGAGCTATTAAACATAATTTTTGGGTGATTATTGAATTTATTATGCAATTTTTTCTAAACATTCTTATTCTGCCCTTTTTAATAAACAGAGGGAAACATGCTCAAAATTAATTCAATTGTGACCAAATAAAATACCAATGTGTAGAGTTTGTTAAGACAAATTTTTAGAGCCAAAGTTTGCATAAATTGGATGAACCAAACTCAAGTTATGAAATTCCAAAGTTTCCAATTTTTATTGCATTTTCAGTAATTAATTATTTAGTGCAAAAAGTATTACAGAAACATATTGCAATTTTGTTACTAATGGAAAGAGCACAAGATTTTAGATCCACAGGAATTTGAATCATTCAAATTGGAGCAAAATTGGATTTGTTATGGATCTTAGAATTAATGGGTCAGATCTGAGTTTCTGAAATTCGGGCAGAAAAGGAAAAACAGAAATAAAAAGGGTGTGGCTTTCTGCCTCTGGGGGGAATCGAACCCAGCACCTGGGGCGTGCGCACAAGGGTAGCTACCACTGCGGTAGCTGTGTGTGTTGTTGATAGGTAACGGTACGGGGAAGGTTAAGGTTCAGGTTGTGGGGTTTTTAACTGAACTGCAAAAGTTCAGTTCTTCTGAACTCGCTGCAGTCGAGCGGTGGCCGCCGGCGAGGAAACGATCGCTGCTGCTGCTGCGTGGTCCGTGGGGGTGCGGGTGCTGTGGGGTGTTGTGTGCAGAGAAGATGGAGGGAGGAGAGGGATCGAGGGGAAGGAAGGGGAGGGGGCGCTCACCTCGAGGACGGACAGAAGGAGGCGGAGCAGGGAGCGACGGTGGCGAAGGGGAGGATGGCGGCGGCGCTCCGAGCAGTCCCCGTCCGCGCCGAGGGGTTGGGGAGGTAGAGGGCGCCGGGGAGGTTCCATTCCCGCGCCGAGCACGGGCGGTAAGGCTTCGGAACGGCGGCGATCACCGGCGCGAGAGGAGGGCGGTGGTCGGTTTCAGATACGGAGAGGGGAGCAGCGCAGAGAGAAGAAAATAGAGGGAGAAAAGAGAGAGTGGAGGCGGGGAAGAGGGAGAAGGAGGGAGAGAGCACTAGGGTTAGGGCAGGGGGACTCGGGCTTAGAGTTATAGGGAGGGGTGGAGGAGTGGCAGCCGTTGCTGTTCTGCTCTGCTACGTGGACAGAACGGATGAAGTCCGTACAGAGGTGGAAGAAGGGCATCGAAGGGGGTATGGGCCAAGGGGGAAGAGGTGGGCTGGGCCTCTCTCTCTGCTGTTAGCTTTTTTATTATTTCTTGCTATTTATTTATTTTTGCTGAAAATGAAAAAGAGGAAAAGGATGGGGTTTTAGGGTTTAGAAATTTGGGTAAAATTTTGTATCAATTATTTATATTGTAACAGCAACACTTGCCAAACTTTGATTTTCAAAAAGTTCAAAAACTTGTTGTTTGTAATTTGATTTAAATTTGAATCATTTTGAGATTAAGTGATTATTGAAAACAAGATTTTAAAATAGGGTGAACATATAGTTTTAAATGGAAGCAAAAGATTATAATTGTTTTGGTAATTTTCATAATTTCAAATTGGAAGCTGTTTGGAAACTTATTTGAATTTGAAAGCAATTTGAATTAATTGAATTATTAAAAGCCAATTTTAAATAGTTTGAACCTTATGGTTTGATGGAAACAATGATGGAAGTGGTTTTGGTCATTTTCATAATTTTCAAAAGAGTTGTTGTTTTGGAAATTAATTGAATTTGGAAATGGTTTGATATTAAATGAATTTTTGATAGAAACAAAACAATAGTTTTGGAATCACAACTTTAATGGAACCAATTGATTGTTTTGATTTGAAATATCATTTTGGAAATTGTAACATCACAAGTATGAAACAAAAGGTTTGCAATTTGATTTGAAATTCAAATAGAAAACAAAGGAAAACAAATGAAAACAGAGGAAAACAAATGGAAAACAAGCAAAACAAATGCAATGAACATGATGTCATGATGCAAAACATAAAATAACAGATAGCAAACATTCTAATGGCTATTTTTCATACTTGGGATGTTACACTTGTTCAAGCGACTCTTCGTCGTCAAGTCCCAGCTGAGCAAGGACGACCCTCGCGAAGTTGGGGGTTGGAACATCCAGATCAACCCCAAGGCTGGTTACTTAAAGATAAATTTTGTGGAGTCAGTCACACGTTGGAGGACCCGGTGGTTCCACATCAAGGACTCGCCCATCCCCAACAGAGAACCCTTGGTCGGTCTAGAGAGCCTAGTCACTCCGAGGAGCCTCCAGAGGAACCAGCTAACACATGAGGAGGTCTGAAGGATCATGGCCTCATCGGGACTCACTTGGATGGAGTCTTCCTCGAGCGCCCAGTGTGACCTCTTCAGGCTCAAACTGAGCCCATGTGGGCTTATTTGGGTGCTGGCAACCCCAAAAGGCTGAGCAATGAGGAGATCTCGAGTAACAAACTCGAGACCTGTCTGCAAAACATCACTCAAGCCAAGGAGGCGGACCCCATCGACTTGGTTCCAGCCGTCTTTCCCTTTTTAGCCGCGGACGAGCCGACTTTGATAAGTTTGTACTTTTTTACTCTTCACTAGTTTGTTGGTTTTCCTTCTCGAGTGGATGTCATGTCTTCTTTTCTACCGAGACTTCCCACTCTTCGAGGGACATGGATGATGCGGATGAAGATGCGGAAGAGCTTGCTGATGACTTGAAGGCGAAGAAGAAGCTACTTCGAAGGACTCAAATTCTTCTAGTGCCACCAAGGGCAGGGAGTCGAATGAACCTATTACCTCCGTTCCTCTGGAATTAAGACCGTCAGTTTTCCCTCAGCAAGCATTCGCCTCTTCGCAGCCGCCACAAGACAAATAAAACGTGTCGTATGTTTATTTTGGGCACACCTTCTAGCGGGTGATTCTTCCTTACTGATTTCTACCATCGTCTATATCCATTTCCTTGCTTGACTTAGTTTTTCCTTTAATTTTATCCTCAATGGACCTCCTAAGGTTCCGACTCCTCCCCCGAAAGAAACTGGTTCGAGTGCCTCTCTAGAGGTTAGAATAGCTTCTTCTTCGCTTCCTTCTCCAGCCACAAAGGACAAGGGAGATTTCCATGAGGCAGCGTCCGTGGACCCAGCTGTTTCTGCAGCTAATCCGAGCCAACCTGCACCCTCCACTCCAAGGTTCTTCGGGTCAATCGACCCTATAGCCGAAGTGGACACGTTGGCTCCAGAGTTCCAGGGTGGTCAACACGTGAGTTTTTCCTGTTTTGTTGATATGTTTTATCCTTCTGTTTATACCGTCGGGTGCGCGGCCAGTGCTCCCGATGGGAGTAGCCCCCGAGTCTATGTTTTCCTGCTTGCAGTCGAGCGTAGACTCAAAATTTGTGTCATGTGTTATAACTCAATCTTTTTTCCTTAGCCCTTGATTCAGTGCATGCAGGACCTGAGCACTCGATTCCTCAACATCGGGAGGGAGAGAGAAACAATCCACTCCAACTCAACAAGGCTAAGGGTAACCAGTCCAACAAATCTTGCGGTGTTTTGCTTTATGTCTCCCATTTAATTAACACCTCTAACATATTTTCTTACTGTAGACATCCTATCCACGACTCTCTCTGAGAAGGATGGAGCTCTCACTCGAGTGAAGCAACTCGAGAAGCAGGTGGCAGCCCTTTGTGAGGAGTCGACTGACGCAAAGAGGGAAATGTGAGGCCGCCACCCGAAGGGTGGATGAGGCCAAGCAAAGACACACAGGGCCTTAGTTCCTCGACTCGAGCCGTGATCGATTCTCTAACATGTGTGTGCTCTTTCTTCACTTGTACTTCTGCATGCACGCCTCGTTGTTTTCACTCTAATGATGGAATTGTCTTGTTATAACCCAGAGACCTTAGGCAGCCCTCCCGATCTCACCGCTCGCCTCCGGGCGGGTGCGCTCCTAGGCACCATTACGTCTTCCGAGAAGAAGGTATAGAAGGCCAAGGAGGCACTCGGAAGGATCTTGAATGTGCTCGTCTCCTTCCACGAGTGCATGTTCCTAGTCCATGACGTCCTGCCTACTCTTAACGCATTGATAGGTGTGTTCTTCAACATGAATGTCTTGGCAGAATTCAGTCGGCGGTAGACCATGTTTGGCATGGAGACCGTTCTCACGCTTTCGAGGGCGCACTCCATCGAGGGTGACTTTTAAGGGGCACTTCGCGGTCCTCCCAAGAACTCAAGCGGGCAAGAGCTAGATCTCGGTCCTTATGGTGAACTTTCTACCAAACTAGCTCAACAACTCTTGGATATGCATGAAGCCCGGGCGCGGGCTGCTCAAGATGCTGAAGGAGCTCACCATGAGGATGCCCAGGAGTAGTTTTGTCTTCTTATTGTTGTAGCTTTTGTAGTAGCAGTCCTTTAGTGCAAAAACCAATTTCATTTGTAATGAACCAGTTTCGCTGGAGATGAATGAAGTGTCCTTGGTCATGTTTTTCTTGTTGTATTTTATTTTGAACGTTCTTCCCGATGGGAGTAGCTCCCGAGCGTGAGGCAGTAGGATGCTGCCAAGAAGTCAAGTTATTGAGCTACTCAAGTCTTGACGATCTTCTCCCCTTTCCTCAGGTACGAGCGGATGTTGATTCCTCGATTGAGGTAGGTGGTGGTACTCAAGTGCCAGCTTTTGGGTCTGTTGGGGCTCCTTCTCTTACCAATTTCTCCCAAGTGAACTCCCCAGATGATTTAGTGCGGTTCCTGCGCACTAAGCTTTTGAGTAAACATGGGGTTCTCAAAAGTGTGAAGGTTGAGGTCTACGTAGATGATGTTGATTCTGCTTCCTCCATCCATAAATACTCGGCTGAGGTTGGATCCCCTGATTTGGGCTTTGAGTACTAGCACGACTTTTCCGGGGTACGGGACTCGAGGCGGCTGATCGGTCCTGGAGAATGTGATGCTTGCGTCTGAACAATTTAGAAATTTAGGTGTTGCGGGGGTGATGTCTTTGCCAGGTTCACCTGCCTGGCGACGAGTTTATGACTCCTCTTGGATGATGCACCTTTTTGTATCATTTACACCTTTACTTTAGACTCCGGGTACCTATCCTTGTCTGAGTAACTGATGTCTACGCATGCTTCTATTCTTCTAGACAATGTTGGGCCTCCAAGTGCAGAGGTTTGTAGAACAGCAACAAGTTTCCCTTAAGTGGATCACCCAAGGTTTATCAAACTCGGGGAGATAGAGGTCAAAGATATCCCTCTCAAGCAACCCTGCAATTACGATACAAGAAGTATATTGTTTCCCCAACACACCTAATACAATTGTCAGCTGTATAGGTGCACTAGTTCGGCGAACAGAGAGTAAAATACAAGTAATATGGATGATTGTAAGTAGCAATTGCAATCTGAAATAAAAATGGCAGCAAGCAGACATGTAGCAGAACTGATTGTAAATGGTGTTTCATTGCTTGGAAACAAAACCTAGGGATCCTACTTTCACTTGTGGACACTCTCAACAATGATAAGATAATTGAATGCATAAATATCTCTCTTCACTATGCTACTCCGAACCACTCTCCAGCTGAATAAAAAACACCAATTCATTGTGTAGGGCTACAAAGAACACCTTAAAGTCGCATTCGCATGTCTAGTTATCCCCACGCTGTCACTATGAGCGCCCTAGAAGGTACTAGAAAAACACCACAATTTCATAGGGTCATCCAACACAAGATATAAATATCATGCTAAACCACACAGTGCACACACTGTCACCTTTACACTGTGATCAAAGTGTCTACGGAGATCTCATAACATAACCACTTGAGTAGCATAACATATGAAGAATAACATCTATTGATTCAAATATATTACAAAGCTCATGATCACATAAATATCACACCATGGGAGAGAGAGAGATGAAACACATAGCTACCAGTAGAGCCCTTAGCCCCGAGGGAGAACTACACTCTCCTCATCATAGGAGACAACAACGGAGACGAAGATTGTGGTGGAGTCGATGGAGATGGCTCCGGGGGCACTTCCCCATCCCGGCAGGGTGCAGGAACAGAGATTCTGTCCCCCAAAACTTGTCGGCGGCGGCAGCAGAGCTACGAAACTTTTTCGTGGAAAAAGGCTGATTTTTTAGGGTTTATGTATCGGGGGGCATATATAGGCGAAAGGGCGATGGCAGTGGGCGCCTGAGGGCCCCACACCACCCCCAGGCGCGGCGAGGGGGCCACCCGCGCCCAGGCATGGTGTGGGGGCTCCGGTGCCCCCCTCCGGGTCTTCTTTGGACTTCCTTGACCCTCCGGGACTTCTAAGACTTCTGGCTTTTGAATCGTCCAATTCCGAGAATATTTCCACAACAACTTTTCTGAAAGTAAAAACAGCAGAAAACAGGAACTAGCTCTATTCATCTTGTCAATAGGTTAGTCCCGGGAAATCGATAAAAATGACATAAAGTGTAAGGAAAACATGTAGCATATGGCATGAAAACAACATGGAACATCAGAAATTAAGGATACGTTTATGATGTATCAACATCCCCAAGCTTGGTTCCTACTCGTCCTCGAGTAGGTAAACGATAAAAACACATAATTTTTTAGGTGACATGCTACCAATATAAACTTGATCATCATGGTAATGTAAAGCATGTAAACTAGGTTCAAATGAATAAATGATGTGATTTATAGTTGATATCAAAGAGTAATTTATAAACCATTAGGAATAACAAAGTAAAACTTTTCAATGAATCAATACTAAAAGACAATCCACTGTGCAAAGTATATTAAAGATGATTTAAGCTTCAATAACAACAATATAATCATCCAAGGCATCAAACTCTCACAACAAATCCTGTTAGGATCAAGTCAAGTGATAACAATATGCACATAGGAAAATCATTCAAATAAATGTGCACTTAAAACAAGCAAGCGTTCTGTATTGGTCCCTGGCAGCAGGATGTTATGGCTAAAAGAACATTATGGGAGTTTGGATGGTCAATGGAATAAAGTCTCACACAACTAAAAGTGATCATTAGACAAGAGGAAGTCTTATAATCGAAGTTATGCAAGGAGTGGTGATTACCACACAACGGATGCACATAGAGCCATAAGTATATGAAAGCTCTCCAATGGAACTAGTGGGGGGTGCATCCAACCTGCTTGCTCACGAAGACCTAGAGATCTTTTGAGGAGGCTCATCATTGGAATATATAAGTCAAGTTCTATAATGTAATTTCCCCATATAGTTATGCAAGTCATAATATGAAAACTCTCTCCAAACTGAAGTAATTATGCTAAACAAAGAACAAGTGTGGAATAAATGATAGTAATGTTGCCCCCTCTCTCTTTATTTTCTCTCTTTTGCCTCTTTTTTCTCTTTTTTTATATATATATAACCTCACTGGTAGGGGGAACACTCTATTTTACAATGAATGAACACACTTTTAGTACTCATAACTCAAACTGAACTATCTCTGACGTATAAAACAAAATTCTCCTACCAGTGTAGCAGTATGCAAAATAACAATGAAGTATGACATGTAACAAAATGATGACGGATGTTTTATGGCAATATTTCTCGGAATGGCTATAGAAATGCCATGGTAGGTAGGTATGGTGGCTGTTTTGAGGAAGATAAATTTTTGGCTTATGTGTAGAAGAACAAATTTCTCCCATGGGGTTCGGATGTACTGGCAAAGTTTGCACCAACTCTCAATGTGAGAATGAGCAATGCACAGTACCGAAGAGGCTATCACATATGGATGGTGGAAGTGCCAGAAAACCGCAACATAGAACTCACAAGTTAAAAGATTCCAAATAAAATCGTGATATCATAAGGCATAATGAAAATCAATCTAAGAGGGTCCGTGGAAGTGACGAGTCACTGTTAGCTACCCAGACCGTAGCGCGTAACAAAAAGCCATTACGATTACTATCAGCAAAGGAAGTCATATACCATTATCCCATCAACTGGTTATTTGAGTGTGGCACAGTTTCAAGCTTCTAGACCAACCATTAATTGTTTTTACTCTACTAATCCAACAAGTTTAGCATTAAGAAAATTAATATCTCAAAACAACAGCAAATAATCAAGTGAAACAGTTTAATGATCTACAAGAATATGCAAGCTTTTTTCGTTATACCATCTACCACACGTAGCATTTTCTATCAAGTACCAAACAACAAAAAGTCTCTAAGAGATATAGAAGTGAAAAAGAGAGTACTCACATAACTCTACTAAAACTAACATCCCTGAATAAGAGATGCATGAAAACAAGGGTTAAACGTAGTACTAGCAAAAATTGAACACTCACAGAACAATAAGAATGAAAACTAGAGTGTTCTAAGCAATAAAAACGGAGCGTGTCTCTCTCCAAAACAAGTATGATAGGATCCAACCATAAACTACAGAAAAGGAAATTAAACAAACTGAAAGCAAAAATAACTGACGCTCCAAGTAAAATTCATATGATGTGACCGAATAAAAATATAGTTTCACTAGAAGTGACCTAATAAATTGTTGATGAAGAAAGGGATGCCTTGGGCATCCCCAAGCTTACATACTTGAGTATTCTTATAATTTGCTGGGATAAACCACGGGGGAATTCCCAAGGTTTGACCTTGCACTCTTCTTGATCACATATATCACCCTCTTCTCTTGACCCTTGAAAACTTCCTTCACACCACACTCAAAGAGTAATTCGCATTAGAGGGTTAGTGCAACAATAAAAAATCCATGGGTTCTGCATGGGAACAAGTTCTATTGATAATTTTAAACATTTGCTACAGCCACTGATGTTTCTCGAAGCAAAGAAATCCACTCGACATCGTAAAAGAGCAAATGCAAGAAAAATGGCAGAATCTGCCAAAACCAGAACAGTCTGTAATGACGAATTTTTTCGGGGCACTTAAGTTGCTCAAATAAAAAAAACTTAAAGAACGATTTTTTTTGGAATTAGCTGAGGAATAATCACAAAAAGTTTCAGGTCATTTTGATCTTTATGTGAATTATACGATTTTTTACGGCAGACTACAGAAATTTGTTCCCTGCGTAGAAATCCAAAACCAACTCCAACTTTTGCTAGAAACTTTACTTGGCGCAACTAAAAAATGAAAATAAAGATACAAAGGATTTTCTACATAAGTATACAACCCCTTTACTCGAAGAAAACATAGAAAAACAAAGAAAAAATAAAACCATGGGTTATCTCCCATGAAGTGCTTTTCTTTAAAGCCTTTTATCTAGGCATTGATAATTTGAGAAGATGATCACATGATAAATATTAACTGAAGCAAAAGAGAGAATCAGGAAGCAAATGTAAAACAAATTTAAGTCTAACCCACTTCCTATGAAAAAGAATCTTGTAGAAAAACAACTCATGGAAGCACAAGGCAACAAGCATAGGAAAGGAAAACAAGTGCAACTTCAAAATTTTCAGCATAAAGAGAGGAAACTTAATATTGTTGAGATGCATAAAATTATGTTTCCATCTCTCATAATAACTTTCAGTAGCATCATGAATGAAATTAACAATATAACTATCACATAAAGCATTCTTATCATTAGCCACATGCATAAAAGAATGAATACTCTCCACATAAGCATAGTCATTCTTATTAATAGTAGTGGGAGAAAATTCAACAAAATAGCTATCATTATTATTCTCGTCGCCATAAAAATCAAATATAGGAGGCATATTACAATCATAATTAATTTTTTCCTCAATAGTAGGTGGAACTAGAATACCACAATCATTATAATTGGAGGCAAAGTATCATCAAAGAAAATTTCCTCCTCAAAACTTGGGGGACTAAAAATATCATATTTATCAAAACTAGCTTCCCCAAGCTTAGAATTTTCCATAGCATTAGCAATAATGATCTTCAAAGAATTATTGCTAATAGCATTGCTACTAGCATGCAAATAAAGTTCCATAGGTTTTTTTAATTTTCTCTTCAAACACTTCATGTCCTAACTCAAGATAAAGATTATAAAGATCTCTCATATTTTTGGTGTTTTCCATTAAGCCTAAAGATAAAAACAAGAAACAAGTAAAAATAAGCCTAACTAGTGAGAATAAAAACAAGAAACAAAAAGATATAATTGCAGAATCTAAAGGAAATAACTTCGAGCACTCAGACCCGAGGATGTGAGAACCTTTTACCTTACCTCCGCGGCAACAGCGCCAGAAAAGAGCTTGATGTCTACGCATGCTTCTGTTCTTGTAGACAGTGTTGGGTATCCAAGTGCAGAGGTTTGTAGAACAACAACAAGTTTCCCTTAAGTGGATCACCCAAGGTTTATCGAACTCAGAAAGATAGAGGTCAAAGATATCTCTCTCAAGCAACCCTGCAATTACGATACAAGAAGTCTCTTGTGTACCCAACATACCTAATACAATTTCCAGTTGTATAGGTGCACTAGTTTGGCGAAGAGAGAGTAAAATACAAGTAATATGGTTGATTGTAAGTAGTAATTGCAATCTGAAATAAAAATGGCAGCAAGCAAACATGTAGCAGAACTGATTGTAAACGGTGTTTCAATGTTTGGAAACAAGGCATAGGGATCCTACTTTCACAAGTGGACACTCGATACAATGATAAGATAATTGAATGCTTGAATATCTCTCTTCACTATGATACTCCGAACCACTCTCCGGTTGAATAAAAAACACCAATTCATCCAACACAAGATATAAATATCATGCTAAACCACACGGTGCACACACTATCACCTTTACACCGTGATCAAAGTGTCTACGGAGATCTCATAACATAACCACTTGAGTAGCATAACAGATGAAGAATAACATCTACTGATTCAACTAGATTAAAAAGTTCATGATCACATAAAGATCACACCATGGGGGAGAGAGATGAAACACATAGCTACCAGTAGAGCCCTCAGCCCCGAGGGAGAACTACTCCCTCCTTATCATAGGAGACATCAACGGCGACAAAGATGGCGGTGGAGTCAATGGAGATGGCTCCGGGGGGACTTCCCTGTCCCGACAGGTGCCGGAACAGAGATTTCTATCCTCCAAAACTTGTCGGCAGCGGCGGCAGAGCTACGGAACTTTTCGTGGAAAAAGGCTGATTTTTTAGGGTTTATGCATCGGGGGCATATATAGGCGAAAGGGCGATGGCGGTGGGCGCCCGAGGGCCCCACACCACCCCCACGTGTGGCCAGGGGCCCAGCCCCGCCCAGGCATGGTGTGGGGGCTTCAGGGCCCCCCTCTAGGTTTCCTTTGTACTTCCTTGACCCTCCGAGAATTCTAAGACTTCTGGCTTTTGAATCATCCAATTCCGAGAATATTTCCAGAACAACTTTTCTGAAACTAAAAACAGCAGAAAACATGAACTGGCTCTGTGGCTTCTCGTCAATAGGTTAGTCCGGGGAAATCGATAAAAATGACATAAAGTGTAAGGAAACAATGTAGCATATGGCATGAAAACAACATGGAACATCAGAAATTAAGGGTACGTTTATGACGTATCAGTAACCCATCCTGTATTGGTGATGCACTGCTGCGGCCTACTGGGCCTTGTGTGCTGGTAGTGCTGGAGGTGGTGGCGGGGTCGAGCGCCTACTGCCAAAGGGGGTGGTGGTGGCGCACACACTGCTAACGCTCTTGGAACAACGGGGAAACCTGCTTGTTGCGCTTCTTTCTGCTTTATGTATAATGCTTCCATCAGGAGTTGGAACCTGCGACAATATTTAGCTTGTGACTTGATCTGCGGACGGCATTGTCACATGCGTACATGTGGTTTGGACAAGGTCCCTAGAGTTGCTGCTCAATTGACATGGGTGGTAGTCCCTGCGCACAGATCTTTCGCGGCTGCCACTTTTGCTTATGTTCTTGACCGCGCTCGCATTCTTGCTCGCGTGCTGGTTCATGTGCTTGCCTGTTGTAGTCGTTTTTGTGACTCCCCGGGAATTCTGTAGCTACCATCTCGGTCTCCATCTCATCAAAGCCGCGATTTTTGCACATCCTTCTTCATCCCGCTTTGTGGATGTATCTTTTTCCATCGTCGTTTGCATACGAGAAGTACATGTTATCATCTTCGGGTGAGGGTGGGGGAGCGTCATGTGCTGACTCCTCGCCCTTAGCCCAGGTGTTGGATATCTCCACGAGGTTGCTCACTGTTTGACCCGGACTCGTCCAATGTACTCTTTTAGATCCACTCGACGGAGTCCATGTTTAAAGTTGCCTACCTCCATTTTCTCGGAGATGTCCTCCGTGCTATTTTTTAGTGTTGTCCATCATTGTATGTATCCGCGGATATTTTCATCTGCTTGTTGCCTACACGCCTTTAACCGCACGACTATGACTGGTTGTTTGCAGGTGGACTTGAAACTTTGGATAAAATCATACTCGAAGTCTTCCCAGCAGCTATAGCTATTTTTGGGTCGACTCTTCAGCCAATTCCTTGCAGCTCCCATGCATTGCAGTTTTATGTACTACATTGTTGTTCTTCGGCTGCCCTTTTGGAACCTTACGGCGGTTAGGTAGTCATCCAGCCAAGCTTCGGATTCCTGGACACCATCGTATTAGGGGGTCTCAGCTGTCAGCTTAAATCGCATTGGGTTCTTGGCCTGGCGAATCTCGCGGGTGAAACAGGGTGGTCCATGGAGTTCTTCCTCATCTGAGTTAGGAAAACTGTGTCTCGAGTCCTCCGCACGGGTCCTATTGGCTCGTGTCTGCGTGCCTTCCGCGGCTTGCTCCCTGCTTAGTCTTTCTACTTTCTTTGCGTGATTTTGCTGCGCGTATCCTTCGGGTCCTCATCGTAGCGTGGTGTGCGGATTGGTTTAGTATTTTCTTTTTCAGCACTAGCCTCCATGGGTGCAACCGTCGCTCGGGGGGGAGGGGATTTATTTCCTAGCTCCGCACTCGTGATGTTCATGCCTTGTAGCATCTCCTCGTGAACCTCCCCGCATGGGTCGCCGAATGCTAGCTTGATCGACATCATGTATGTACATACAAGAGCCTCTCATGCGGGAACCTAGGCACTATTTTCTCCGCCGGGTTGGGTTTCTTCGGGTGGTTCTCAAGGTCGAGTGCCCTTCATGTCTCCCCCATAGTGGCTGCTGTCATGTCTCTAGTGAGGGACTGTCGCTTGGGCGCGGGTGGTTTCTGCACCCTCTCACCCACAACTTCGGTCGCGTCTATTCCTGCGTGATGTGCAGTGTCTAGGTCTTTTTGTATCATGTTTAGCTTCTTCCTCTGCCTTCTTAGCATGTAGAGGCAAGCCGCCCACTCATCTGAGGTGGCGTCTTTCGGGAGGGGGCGTCCTTGCTCGACCAGAGTCGTGACCAACTCCATTGTTTCGGCTGACACATGCATCGTGGGGAAGTCGTCTCTCAGTTTTTTTTACTTTTGGTCGCCGACCTGAAATCGATTGATCTGGCAGGCCCATCGAGTCCTTCATCATCATCTGTCGGGTCCTTGTCATCGGGTGGCGGGGATTTCCATGGATCTTCCTCGATTTCCTCTCCGTCTCCAGCCGTCCCATCATCTATTACTTATGTTGCTTTGCCTGGATCGGTCATGTCCTTGTTGTCGCTTTTGCTGTCTGTGATGGAGTGCTTGGATCGTTTGACCATTTCGACGAAGTGTAGGCGAGGGTTAGCGACATAGGAGTGTCCATATTTTTCCTCCTCCTCGGGTTGCGGTGGTAGGGTCTCTGAGATCGTTGCCGATGTGATTGACTCTATCGCTTGGGGGTGAGGAGAGTCATGTAGTCGTAGTACCCAACACGACTTGCGTGGAAGTTGAGGTCACAGAACATGAGGTCGATGCTTCTTTTGATGGAGTCGAATACCTGGCATGATGCTGAAAAGTGCTTGGCGAAGTCGACAAACCCAAAACTGTAGGGTTCGTTGCATAGAAAACAAAAAAATTCCTACGCGAGAGACACCCGAAAGGCTAAGATCTAATCTAGGAAATGAAATCAACGGGCATAGAGAGAGTCTTAAGAAGAACATACACTCGAAGACACAAAGCGTTACGAGATCAAATCTCGTTGTTGGCGTAGTCATACTCACACCGATCTCGAGAGCGAGAAGATGTGCACCGCAATCCGGCGGTGCCTCCGTGATCGGTCACATGTACGGTTGATGACGACCTCCGTTCCCTCGATCAAGCGGGGAGGCGGAAGTAGAGGATCCCTCGAAACTCCATCAACACGACGGTGTGTTGGTGGTGAAGAATCCCACGGTCAGGGCTTCTCCAAGCCGGAGACCATGGAATGGAGCAACGGGTGGAGAGGAAATGAGGTGGGCAAGTGTGTGGAGGAGGGAGAGCTCTCACCCTCCTTTTATAGGGGAGGGGGAGGCAGCCCAAGGGGGGTGCGGCCAGCCCATGGTGGTGCCCCCACCTCTTCTGTCGTGGAATTGTCACGGCAAGTGTCCTCATACGAGAACTAGATTGTGGGGCCATTGCTACTAAGAGAAACTTCGAAAGGGTTACGGTGGAAACGAGAGACGCGAGTTTACCCAGGTTCGGCCCTTCGATTGAGGGTAAAACCTACTCCTGCTTTCTTACTATCAGGGAACCAAGTCTCGATTGCAAAGGGCGATTCCGGCTCTCAATGTCTCGAGTTACTTTGCTATCAATCTAGAACTTGTCTTTCTACGTCCCGAGGTCTCGCCTTATATAGTGGACGAGACCTCCGGGTTACAAGGAAGTCCGGGTCCCGCCCGTCTTCGGAGTCCTATCGCCCTCCGGTTCCTGATCATCTTGGTCCGGGTCTTCTTATGATCCGGATACCCCTGGGCTGGCAAAAAACTGTTCTTCGGGCTCCCGGGCTTCCGCGTCGCCTAACCTGGGCCTTGTGCCGGTTCTTCATTATGCCGGGTCACGCTCTTCCCAGCTTGACCCGGCTCTCCCTGGCTTAACCCGGCTCTGCCTAGCATAACCCGGGTTACTCACCATGAACCGGATGAGGTGATTCCCGGTTCATGTCAGGGGCCGGTAAGGCCCCCCCTTACGTATTCCCCCAACATTAGCCCCCAAGTTAACATGAACGTTTTAAGCCTCAAACTTAATAAGTACACGTTAAGATTTTATCCAGAGACCTTGAATACCAATCTTTCAATCCAAAGAAAATAACCTCCCAAGATATCTGTTCTGTATCTTGCGGGTCGAGCTCTTTATCTCCAGGATCATATCTTTCTATTTCTTGTAAAGATAACTATCATATTTTCATCTCCCAAATCTTCGGAACAAAAGGGATCTTGACCTAGCCCAGATTCTTCTCCATGTAATCGTTCCATTTCTTTGGAAAAGATCTTTTTCTGTGATCCGATCTTGCTGTACTTTTCCATAAATAATGTAGTCTCAAGGGGTTTTTGTGCAAAGTTACCGCTTAACCCTAGGGTTTTGACCCCGCTTATAAATAGAAGGCGTATGGCCCCCAGGGCTCATTTGCACCTCGCTCTCCCCACTTCATCTTCCTCCTCCATTCTGAGCTCCAGAGCTCCACTTTTCTTCCAGCGCCGCTGCGACCGGAGCTTCACCGGCGTCCGCCTCAAGATGGGAAAAGAAACAAATTTGGCGTCCAAAGCTGGCGGAGCGGGGAAGAAGAAGAAGTCCGGAGGAGCTTCCGGTTCTGGCGCTGCCGGTTCTGGTAGAAACAAAATGCAAGTGAATTGGTGCAAATCTGAGATGACCCAAGGCCGGCTCACGGAGATGGAGGGATCCGGGCTCCCGCCTTCCGGTTTATCTTGGCGAGCTCCGGGAAATGAGATCCGGCCCAAACCTGGGCCGGGTGAGGTAATAATTTTTGAAGCCCATATCTTCCGTGGGTTTCGTCCACCCGGTTCTCTCTTTTTTCGCCGGCTCTTGGGTTACTATGGCCTTCATCCTCAAGACCTCCCACCAAATTCCATTTTAAACGTTAGCAACTTCGTAGTCCTTTGTGAGGACTACCTCCAAGTAGAGCCAAACCTAGAACTTTTCCTCGAATACTTTTACTGTAACAAACACCCTGAGGTAGCTGGGGGTGAACTTATACACTGTGGGGGGGTCTCATTCCAGAGACAAAAAGACATCGCCTACCCAGGTATTCCTCTTGCAAGCCATCCCAAGTTGTGGCAGAAATCCTACTTTTACATCAAAAGTACCACTCCTGAAGGTGAACCGGCTCTTCCGGGTTACCGTCCTGAACGCTTAGTTTACACTAGCATGATGAACTCCTATGCCAAGCCCGTCGATCGAATCAAGATCCGGCCTCTCCTAAAACGTGTAACCTCGTTGATATTTCACGGGCTTACAGGTTTAGATTTGACAAAAACCTGGGTAGACTGGCGAATTCAACCACTCAGTATCAGGAGCCGTTATTCCATGAGTATTCCAGTTCATTAGATTCCATGCGATATTTGGAGTCCATAGTTTCTAAGTCTGAGATGATAACCTCCCTGAAACTCCTGGTTGGAGTGAAGCAAGACAAATTCTTCGAAGTTGGTCTGGAACCCTTTAGCTCCTCTAACCCGGCTCCTCCCGTAAGTTTTCATATCTTTGTATTTTTGCCTCTTCCATTATTCCTTTTAACTGCATAGGTTCTAACCTCGTCGTTATTCCGGTTCTCAGGTTAACGATCCTTTCTGGACAACTACCGAAGAACCGGCTTCACCACCTGAAGACGAAGAATCAGAAGAACCAAGCGACGACGAGGAAGAGATTTCTGAATTTGACTCCCTCGGCCAGTTGCACAACCAATTTGCTGACGCTGATTACTCGTAGGATGAGCAAGAGGAACAGGTTGCCGGGTTAGGTGGTGGCCAATCTGTTGACGAAGAACCGGGTCACGAAGTTTCAGAACAAGTCATGCCGGATCTCGACCCCTCTACTCCCATTACTGGTTCCAACCTGGTGGCCGAAAAAGAGTCCCCCGTAGGCCAAAAGAGGACCCGGCAAGCTGTCGCAAAGGTGCCTACCTCTAGACTGTCAAACAATCCTTTGAAAACATCCTCACACACACACAGAAAACGCAGGAGGATGAGGAGGGAAGCAAGAGAAGAAGGACCCGGAGCTCTGGCTCCAGGGAGTTAGAAACAGGTTTGCCTGAGAAAACTCCCACTCGCCGGGTCTCCAAAATCCGGGTTTCGCCTACTGCTTCACACCCCTTAGCCGGACAAATGAGGCCAGAACTGAGTCGTCTTTTTCATACAGATTCCCCGAACTCAGACTCGTCCCATTTCAGCGGGGCTAGCTCATTCTCCATTAACTCTGGGTAAGATAACTTTCCTTTCCAGATTTGCTAATACCTTAATCTTGCAATGTAACTCAGAGCTTTTTCCTTTTGAAACAGAACTCAAGTTGTACTAAAAGTGAACCCTGTTTCGTCTGCTTCTCCCTCCGTAAACGTTGAGGAGAAAACTGTTGAGGAACAAAATGATGAACCGGCCGCTCCCTCGCCGAGTCATTTGGATGTTATGGATGAAGAACATGAAGAGGTGAACCCGGTTGATGATATCCCGGGTAGTGATCCTCCGGTTGAGGAGGTAAATGTTCAGGACCCGGATGTGGTCATAACCGGATCTCAGGCTGTTGAGGTTATGGGACCATCTGCTGTTCTCTCCAAAGTCATTGAAGACCCGAAAGTAAAGCCGGAAGACAAAAGACCTACTCCTAGTCTGAACATTGAAAGCCAGGGCTTTGCCACACTTGTTCAAGACCTTTCTGAGAACCGCGTCGTACTGATGGCATCATCGAATTTCTGAAACAGAAATATGAGGTAACCTCGATATCCATAACCTGTAGCCCTCAATCTTCTAGTTTATATTCGTAAAATATACTTGGAGATTTGCTACTGAATAGTCGTAGACTGAATAGATTAACCTGAATAGTTGTAACCTAGATAGTTGTAACCTGGATAGCTGTATCCCCCAAGGGCCGGTTTATAAGGGCATTATAAGCCGGGACTTGATATGCTTTTGTTCTGAATTGTTTTTAAGAAAAATTGAAACACTCTAGCCCCCAAGTGCCGGGTTGCGAGCCTGCAGCTAGCCGGGACTTAATCATAGGTTATAGCCCAACTCTTGAATTTGAAATATTGTAGCCCCCAAGTGTCGGGTTGCGAACCTGTAGCTACCTGGGACTTAACATTTCCTTAGAAACTGTAATAAGTTCACCAGTATCCAGGTTGTAGTTGCATAATCCGGATAATTATCAATTTACAACTTAACCTTTGAATAACTTGAATCTTTTTGCAGAGTCTAGAATCCTCATCTCAAAAAGAGGTTTCTAATTTGAAGAACCTACTTGCACAAGAGGCCAAGAAGACTGAGGAGGCCAGGACCCGGCAGAAAGAACTAGAAGAACAAGTCACTGAGGCAGCCAAGACTTGGTCTGATCTGGAGCGGGATTCTGAAACCCGGGAGAAAAATCTCGTAACCAGGGCAGAAACTACGAAAAAGGAACTAGAGGAGACCCCGACCCATTTCACCAAGGTCACAGATCTGCTGAGGGATATCACTTGCAGTGTTTTTGGTGAGCTTATCCACCTTATCATCCCCTTCAATTTATTGTATGTCCAATGTTGTATTCCCTTTGCCTTTTTATCAATCGGCTTGACTTAGATCACAATTTTTTGTAACCTGTAGGCAGGATGCATGGGAATAACCTGAAACTCCCAAACCTGAAACTCAAGGCCTTGTTCACCCTGATCCGACAGCTATACATTGGAGGTGGAGAATGTATCAAAGCTGTTCGGAACTAGGATGCTCCGCCTAGAAGGCTTAGCGAAATGCTTGTGAAGCTAACTCATGTCCCTCAGTGGATAGAAGAGCATAAGGTATCATCCTGTCGCCGTGGAGCCATCAAGGTCATGTCACTAGCGAAAGCATATCATCCAGAACTGAAGTCGGGTCTTCTTGTGGGAGGTTTCCCAGAATATAAAGCGGATATGTCAAAGTATGAGAAGAAGGACTTCGCCAGGATTGAAAAAGAGTGCCAGTTCTATGCTTGCACCATTGCTGAGAAGCTAAAACTGAAGGACCTGTGCTCGGGTTATAATTCTTCTGGTGAACGGAAAATGCCCTTTACTCCTCTGGATATGGCTGCTGTTCGACAAGCCCCTCCCAAGAGCCGGCTCTCCATAGCCTCCTCATCTGGTGTGCCTCAGTTGGTTACTCCTTCTGTTTCTGCTCCACCACGCCCCTTATATGAACCGGAGAATGTTACTGATGCTCTGGCTCAGCTAGAGTGGAAGTATGTCCCTGTAGATGAAGTCGAAGGAGCGATCCAGGCCCCAGCTGACCCGGAGACTGAAGACCTAGCTCCTCAAGACCCAGCCCAGCAGAAGGGAAAATCCGCTGCAGTTTGATCATGTGACTTTTTGCAAACGAAATAATTCGACCATGTTGGGTCTGCAATAGGATAGATAAACTATTCTATTTCTATTCCTATTTTTTGAAGGTGCGTGTGTGCACCTATGCTACAATTTGGTGTGTAATAAACCAGATTTCCTTTGAGTTTATGGAAATCATATTCGAGTTTCCTTTTACTTCAAGATGAAAATTTCCTTGACTTGGTTTTTCTTTGCTTTCTAGCTCAGCTGGTTTTTCGCATGACTTATTCTAGTGTGTACAACTCTGGGAGTTCAGGGTCATAATAACCTGGTTTGCCGGGTTATAATAAACCGGTACTGCCGGGTTATATCATGATTGACTCAACCAGGCTTAAACATCTAGGTCATAAAAGCGCGTGTAACCACTGACTGGCAGGCAAGTATAACCAATATATTTGGCATATGCCAGATTCTTGAGATATAGACTGTGCTCTAGCATCAGCCCCCAAGTAATCATATAGAACTAACATGGTAGCTCAATTTGATAGGGATAAGCTAAAAAAGTTCAATAACTCAGATGTTGCTAACATTTCCTTTCATTGTCAAAAGATAACATAGTAATTACAATGATCCTATGTATAATATGGCCTCAACTGGGCTATGTTCCATGGTCTTCCAGTTTCTTCCTCAGATGTGCGAGACTTATCAGCATCACGCATATTAATGAGGTAATAGGACCCATTGTGTAGCTTTTTACTTACTAAAAAGGGTCCTTCCCATGGAGGACTTAGCTTATGCATCCTATCTTTCTTCTGAATTAGTCTTAAAATCAAATCTCCTTCTTGGAAACTCCGAGTCTTGACTCTGCGGCTATGATAGCGACGCAGGTCCTGCTGATATATAGCTGACCGAGATGCTGCGAGGTCACGTGATTCTTCTAAAGCATCGAATGAGTCTTGACGAGCTAACTCATTATTGGTTTCCACATAAGCAGTCACTCGTGGTGAATCGTGACGAATATCACTTGGCAAAACTGCCTCTGCTCCATAGACTAGAAAGAAAGGGGTATAACATGTTGATCTATTTGGAGTACTTCGTATGCTCCATAAAACAGCGGGCAATTCTTCAACCCAGCAGCCAGCGGTTTTCTCCAATGGAACCTGAAGTCTGGGTTTTATACCTTTGAGTAATTCCTGGTTAGCCCTCTCTGCATGTCCGTTAGACTGTGGATGTGCCACGGAAGCAAGGTCTAGCCTTATATGCTTCTGTTCATAAAACTTCTGCATTGCTCCTTCTGATAAATTCGTCCCGTTATCTGTAATGATGCTATGTGGGTACCCAAACCTGAAAACCAGCTTTTTTAAGAACTTGACTGCTGTAACCGCGTCACATTTAGTAATTGGTTCCGCCTCTACCCACTTTGTAAACTTATCAACTGCCACCAGTAGATGAGTCTTTTTTATCAGTTGACCTTTTAAAAGGTCCTACCATGTCAAGTCCTCAAAATGCAAAAGGCCAGGTTATGGGAATCATACGCAAGTCCTGAGCTGGCACGTGATCCTGTCTTGCATATCTTTGACAACCTTCACATGATTTCACGATATGTTCTGCACCAGCATTCGCGGTTAACCAGAAGAATCCATGTCTGAAAGCTTTATTAACTAAAGATCTAGAGCTTGCGTGATGGCCACAGTCTCCTGAATGAATTTCTCGGAGAATTTGACATCCTTCTTTTGGAGAAACACATCTTTGAAAAATTCCAGTCGCGCTTCTCTTGTGTAACTCACCATTTATAATTGTATATGACTTGGATCTTCTGGTAACCTGGCGAGCTATAACCTCGTCCTGCGGGAGCTCACCTCTCGTAAGGTATGCCAAATATGACTCAGTCCACTGTGGTATTATATGCAGAGAAGCTACTAATTCTGATTCTGGGTCTGGATTTGCTAAGTCTTCTTCTGTTGGGATTTTTACAGACGGACTATGAATTTCATCCAGAAGAACATTTGGTGGGACCTACTTTTTCTGAGAACCTAGACGTGCCAGTGCATCAGCTGCTTCATTGTGACGTCGATCGATATGATCCACCTGATATCCCTGAAAATGTCCAGCCAGCTGGGTAACTGCCCGTCTATAAGCTGCCATGACCGGGTCTTTAGAATCCCAGGTTCATGTAACTTGTTGAGATACCAGATCAGAATCACCCAGACATCAAATCCGAGTTATGCTCATTTCTTTCGCAATACGAAGCCCATGGAGCAAAGCTTCGTACTCTGCTGCATTATTAGTGCATTTGAATGAGATTTGCAAGACATAGAGAAACTTATCTCCTCGTGGGGATGTTAAAACCACACCATCTCCTGAGCCTTCCAGTTGTCAAGACCCATCAAGGTGCATAGTCCAATAGTTAGTGTCTGGTTTATCCGGTGGAACCTGTAACTGTGTCCAGTCATTTATAAACTCGATCAAAGCTTGGGATTTTATTGCAGTCCTTGGCTCATATTTGATATGATAAGGTCCCATCTCGATGGCCCACTTGGCAACTCTTCCTATTGCTTCTCTATTCTGAATAATGTCAGACAGAGGCGATGAACTAACCACAGTGATAGGACGTTCCTGAAAGTAATGTTTCAGTTTGCGACTAGCCATGAATACTCCAAAGACAAGCTTATGCCAATGAGGGTAACGTTGTTTAGACTCTGTCAGGACTTTGCCGACGTAGTAAACTGGCCGCTGAACAAGACCTTCCTTGTCCTCCAACTTACGCTCCACAACAACCACCGCACTCATTGCCCTGTTATTTGCTGCCATGTATAGCAACATGGGCTCTTTTTCCTCAGGCGCATCTTATATAGGTGCATTGGAAAGTTGTTTTTTCAAGGCCTCCAATGCCTCATCAGCCTCCTGATTCCATACAAAGGTGTATGTTTTCTTCAGCAATCGGTACAAGGGAATGGCCTTTCGCCTAGCCTGCTTATAAACCGGCTCAGGGCAGCAACACAACCTGTCAACTTCTGAACATCCTTCAGGCAAACCAGCGTTTTCAGGTTATGTATGGCCTGAATTTTTTCCAGGTTTGTTTCAATGCCTCTCTCGGAAACAACGAAACCCAATAACTTCCCAGCTGGCACACCAAAGATACACTTTGTTGGATTACGTTTCATTTGGTACTTTCGCAGATTGGCGAACGTCTCTTCTAAGTCTGAGATCAAAGTGTCACCTTTCTGTGATTTGATTACTATGTCATCCACATAAGCGTGCATGTTCCGCCCAATTTGACTTTCCAAGCACTTCTGGATACACCTTTGATAAGTGGCCTCTGCATTTTTCAAACCAAAAGTCATTGTCGTA
This sequence comes from Alopecurus myosuroides, assembly GCA_028641055.1. Classification (NCBI taxonomy): domain Eukaryota; kingdom Viridiplantae; phylum Streptophyta; class Magnoliopsida; order Poales; family Poaceae; genus Alopecurus; species Alopecurus myosuroides. The sequence goes on from CM054058.1 coordinate 283,035,419, forward strand.
TAACAAAACACTCCAAAGGGAGTAATGAACGATGTCTTCTCTTGATCCTCTTCCTTCATTTTGATTTGGTGATAACCTGAATAAACGTCCAGGAAACATAGCAGTTCACAACCGGTCGTAGAGTCTATAATCTGGTCAATACAGGGTAACGCGAACGGGTCTTTAGGACATGCTTTATTCAGATCTGTGTAGTCTATGCACTTTCTCCAGGTTCCATTTTTCTTGAGAACGAGAACTGGATTAGCTAACCACTTCGGGTGAAACACTTCTACGATAAATCCTGCTGCAAGTAACCTGGCAATCTCTTCTCCTATTGCTTTTCTTCTCTCATCATTGAAACGACGGAGGAACTGACGAATAGGTTTCAAATCAGGATTCACATTTAAGCTGTGCTCAGCAAGTTCCCTTGGTACACCTGGCATGTCAGAAGGTTTCCATGCAAAGATATCCCAATTATCACGGAGGAACTTGATTAGCGCGCTTTCCTATTTCTCTGTCATGTGAGCCCCCACGCTGAACTGCTTAGATGAGTCACCGGGGGTGAAGTCCACCAGCTTGGTGTCTTGAGCAGACTTAAATTTTAACTTGGACTCAGCTGATGGTTTTTTGAGCGAGGTCATATCTTCTGGATCAACTTGCAGTTTATACAATTTCAGCTCCTCTTCAGCGCAAGCTATCTCTGCGTAAGTTGCATCACCTTCCTCACATTCCAGAGCTATGTCTCTATCTCCATTAACAATGATGTTTCTATTAGGACCTGACATCTTTAGTTTGAGGTAAACGTAGCAAGATCTGGCCATAAATTTGGCATAAGCTGGCCGTCCGAACAGGGCATGGTACGGACTTTTGAATTTGACCACTTCAAAGGCTAGCATCTCTGTCCTGTAATTTTCAAATACCCCAAAAGCAACTTCAAGGAATATTTTTCCGATAGGTTGTGCAGACTTACCGGGTACGATGCCATGAAACACAGTTGATGATGGTTGAAGCTGTTTCTCTTGCAGGTTCATCCTTTTGAACGTGTCATAGTATAGTATGTTTATGTTGCTTCCTCCATCCATCAATACTTTATCTAACTTATATCCTCTAATTTGTGGAGCCACGACCAGAGCCACTCCCCCCGGATTATCAACTCGTGGAGGATGATCAGCCCTACTCCAGGTTATGGGTTGTTCTGACCAGTTAAGCCATCTACGAACAGCAGGAGACACGGCGTTGACAGCGCGCTTCTGAACCTTGCGCTCTCTCCTGCATGAACTAGTGGTGAATACATGATATTGACCTGAACTTAACTGCTTCGGATTTGTTTGAAAACCGGAATTTCCTCCTTGGTGACTATTGCCCGGGTTATTTCCCTCGTGACTCTGATTGGGATGACCCGGATTATGATTGCCAGGTCCCGAGCTACCAGGTCCCGGATGTCCACCTCCCATATTTATTGGGTTGCCGCCTCCACCGTTTCCTGGTCTGTAATTATTATTTCCACTGGGTCTGAAGCCCTGCATGACGAAGCATTTTTCCCAAGAATGATTTGCTACCTTTCCGTTTTGGCTATGTCGGGGGCACGGACCTTTCAGGGCTTGCTGAGCTTGTATAAAGCTGTTTGGCCTAAAATTTTGATTTCCCCTGAAGTTGTTGCCCTGACGTTGGCTTCTGTAACCTGTATTTGTGTTAGCCACCAAATCTGAAGTCCCCTCTCTGTTTTTCCGTTTGTTATTCTTCTGGTTCTAAGGATTGTTGTTGCTCTGACTCGGGTTCTGACTACCCTTAGTTCCAGCTTTCTTTCCTTTGGCAGACTTCTCGTTATCTGAGTCTGCATCTTTGGTTTTGTCAAACTCCGCATACTTGGTCATGGCATCCATCAACTCGCTCATGTCACTTACGTGCCGCTTAATGCACCCCAGCTTATGCTTCAAAGGGTCAAACCTGCAATTTCTTTCTACTGCTATCACGGCTTGTTGTGCGGTGAGTCCGACAGACGAGTGGATGATCTCTGCCACCCGCCGAGACCAATGTTGAGCGGACTCCCCTTCTTTCTGAACACAGTTTTCAAGGTCTGTGATCGTTGTTGGCCGTTTACACGTGCCCTGAAAATTCTTGATAAACTGGTCCTCAACTCCTGCCAGCTGTTGATTGAATTGGCGGGTAAGTTCTTTAACCAAGACTTTGCTGGCCCTTCTAACATCACGCTTAAGTAGCGTGCGCAGACCGCGTCACTTACTTCCAATATTTTCATGGCCATCTCATAACCCTCTATCCAGTCTGAAGGCTCCATGTCAGGCGTATAATTCACAACTCTGCGAGGTCCTTTAAAATCAGCTGGTATTCGCTCGTTCCTAATTGCAGGACCGAGGCACTGGATTCCAATTCTACGAGACCCGACATGAGCTGGGTTTGAGACCGTGGCTTGCATCGGGTTCTGGACATGACCTGGATTCCTGTTTTACGGTTCTGCGGTTCTATGTCCTGTATTTAAAACTCCAGGTGCATATGATACTGCTTGCCTGGGTGGGTTGGTATGTCGGTTAGCATTGTTGGATCCTGTTGGGGCTGGAGAATTTCCATGATGACTCCGGGGCAAAGCTGTCCTGCTGTGATAAGGTGTTGAGTGTATCCTGTCCTGGTTACTGTAGTTTAACTGCTGAACCACTGCTGTTTGTAGCATCTCAATGGCCCTTCGAGCTTCAACTGCCATAGGGTTATTAGGGTCAACCGGAATATATGCCAGACTGGTGGTTGCTACCCAAATATTATCCATCGGATTATTGAAGTGACCCGGCGGCGTATGAAACCTTTCTTGCACAGGCTGTGCTGGGGCTGGTACTGGATTTGGGCTCCCAAGCGGTTGAACGGGTGGCTGGAAACGTGCTGGAAGGACTAGAGTAGGGATAACCGGCGGGTTCGTATTATAACCTGGACCTGCCGGGTTATGAGCTGCGGGGTTTCCTGTCGGAGATGTAAACAAATTGTGTAGATTAGTAGGCTCGAGTCCTACCCCGAACTCATTATTCAGGCGAGTATGATGACGTTTGTTCTGTATTGACGCTAGTTCTCTTTGCCTGAAGGTCAGGTGAATTCCTTCCCTCTCCAGACGTGTGGCCTCTTCTAGAACTTCTAACCGGGCTTTGTTTATGGAAGTGGCTTCTTTCTCAATCTCTCGACGAGCGTGAGTTATTTCATGTCAGAGTCTTCCTATCTCTGTGTTAGGTTGCTCCAGGTTCTCCGGGGTGATCGGTGTTGCCAGGATTTCGTTTAAAGAATCCATTGCAGCCATTAGCTCCGGTCTCGGATTGTACGATGCAGGCCCGGTCAACGGGTCAAGTCAATCACGGCTTCCCCTGGTCTTGTTGCTCCAGGTCCTGTCGAGGGCGTCATCTCTGGTGCTCCTGGGGTAGCGGCTGGTCCAGTTGGTGCTGTGACTGTAACACCTGGTGCTCCAAGAACCGGATTTGAGGTCGAAGCCTCGTTAGTAATTAAGTTTCCTTCCGAGTCATACCTGGGCTCGGTTGGCCGCGTAGGACCAGCCATGTAAATGGCAGCGTGGTGAGTTGTCTCATCGAAACCTGGCGCGTCCAATTTCAGGTCTCCTCCTAACCGGTCTCCAAAGAGCTGGTGGATCGAGCCTGTGTCATCGTGATCGTTATTGTTTCCAACTGAGGACTCGCCATCTGAGTCCACCGCCATAGTTTTCTCAGACACCGAATCTGAAAGTTGGTCCGGTTCTGGAGCTGCTGTCCCAACGTATCTAATGAAGACATGGATCTTGTCGAACGGGACGTGAAGTCCTGAATCCACGGTGGCGAACTCGGGGCCCCATGTGTCATGATTGTAGTAGTTTCCGCGCCGGCTCCTCCTGAGCCGGCCTATCGCGAGCTTCTCGATCCCAGGTAGCGCTCCTTCCGAAAAGACGACGCTTCCGCGAGCAGGCCCCACGGTGGGCGCCAACTGTCGTGGTATTGTCACGACAAGTGTCCTCATACGAGAACTAGATTGCGAGGCCATTGCTACTAAGCAAAACTTCGAAAGGGTTGAGGTGGAAACGAGAGACGCGAGTTTACCCAGGTTCGGCCCCTCGATTGAGGGTAAAACCTACTCCTGCTTTCTTACTATCAGGGAACCAAGTCTCGATTACGAAGGGTGATTCCGGCTCTCAGTGTCTCGAGTTACTTTGTTGTCGATCTAGAACTTGTCTTTCTACGTCCCGGGATCTTGCCTTATATAGTGGACGAGACCTCCGGGTTACAAGGAAGTCCGGATCCCGCCCGTCTTTGAAGTCCTATCGCCCTCCGATTCCTGATCATCTTGGTCCGGGTCTTCTTATGATCCGGCTACCCCTGGGCTGGCCAAGAGCTGTTCTTCGGGCTCCCGGGCTTCCGCGTCGCCTAACCTGGGCCTTGGGCCGGTTCTTCATTCTGTCGGGTCACGCTCTTCCCAGCTTGACCCGGCTCTCCCTGGCTTAACCGGCTCTGCCTAGCATAACCCGGGTTACTCACCATGAACCGGATGAGGTGATTCCCGGTTCATGTCAGGGGCCGGTAAGGCCCCCCTTACCTATTTCTCCAACATCTTACCTCATCATGTGAGTGGACACTCCACTCACACCCACTCATTTCCCCTTTATTTCCCACTTATAAAATCCAAGAGTTTTTCTTTAATAAATAAATAAAAATTATTTCTTTATTTCAGCATTTGTTAATTCTATTAAAAAACATTTGCATATAGCACCTCGAATCATTTGTTAATTCTATTAACAACCATTCGACAAAAAACCCCTTGAACTATTTCAATTTTCCCCGAAACAATTTCGGTGCTGCTCAAAACATTCTTCGTTATTTCGTATCTTCTCAAATGCGTCATCGAACCTTAAGTGTGTCACCCTACGGTTCGCGAATAAGATAGACATGATCGAGACTCCTCTCCGATCAATAATCAACAGCAAATCTGGAGATCCGTGATGAATCCTATATATTCAACGATGACTCTCGTGATCGTGTGGACCATCAACGTCGTGAACTATTCCCTTTGTCTCGCGATATTTTACTTGTCCGAGATTCAATCATTGGTATCAACCATACCTTGTTCAATCTCGTTACCTGACAAGTACTCTTTTCTCGTTTCCGTGATATGACATCCTTGTGACCTAGTCACGTGCTTGCAAGCGGTGTCGATGTAATATCACCGAGAGGGCCCAGAGTATATCTCTCCGTCATTTGGATGGACAAATCCCACTCTTGATCCATGAGCCTCAACTAATACTTTCCGAATACCTAACGGCACCTTAATAGTCACCCTGTTACGGTGTGGCGTTTGATGACATCAAAGCATCCTTCCGGTATCAGTGATTGACATGATCTCATGATCTAAGGAATAAGTTACTTCGTATCCAAGATATAACAATATACACTAAATGACTTGATCGTATTGTTATCTTGATATTGGGTCTACGTTCATCACATCATTCTTCTAATGATATGACCCCGTTATTAATAACATCCAATGTTCATGATCAGGAAACCTTGATCATCTATTAATCAATGAGCTAGTTAAAAGAGAGGCTTTACTAGGAACCATTGTTTGTTTATTAAACACACATGTATCAACGTTTCCGGTTAATACAATTCTAGCATGAGAAATAAACATTTATCATAAACAAGGAATAAGATAATAACCACTTTATTATTGCCTCTCGGGCATATTCCCTTCAGTCTCCCACTTGCACTAGAGTCAATAATCTAGTCTCTAAGCACTTAACACATATGTCGTTCCAGTGTTATTATCATGCTTCGCATGTGGTAAACATCATCAAAAAGATATAAATTGTTCAGGTCCTATTGTATTTGCATGTTCTTTGCGTCTACACGCATCACTCATTCTCCAATGAGATGGCTTTGTACATATTTGGTTAACCGGTGAAACCTTAATTCCTCAGCTTAAACCAATGTTACTAACATTGTGAAAATGTAGCTTCATAGTGTCAGCATTTTTGGAAATTCACCAAGTTCAATAAAGAACTCCTTGACACAATATAATCCTATTATTTGTTGTCAACACAACTATATACTTAGCCTTTGTTGTAGTATCTGTCACAATACTTTAATTTTGAAACTCTTTCAAATCCAGCATGGAACTTTTTTCCAGCCTATTGTGCTACCCTTCATCACATATTTTAATTGAGATAAAATTATTTGAATATATGACAAGACTATTAGTGTAACATATTACACCAAATAGTTTGTCACTACTATATATGAAAACACATACTTAGCATTTCTAAAATGGCATAAGGATCTCTCCCACTGTTGTCTAATTATCATATGAATTATCCTGCTATAACATTTTATAGCATAGGACTCATCTGGTTGTGTACATAGCATGGAACACATGACTTAGAAATCTTAATTTCAATTGCGCTCATCATGTGTCAAAACACTTGAATCTTGCTCAATTCTTTTCCATGTGGCAATAACTCCTTCTTGTCATTTCGATATTGACTTATTTCAATATTTCATCTATGTAATTTGGCTCAACCATATCAGGCGCTTCAATCCATCTCTTATACATATCGATGCCCAATATCTCCTAAGCCTTTCATCAATATGAAAATCTTATCCGTGTTAATTTAAAATACATATTTTCCAATCAACCATATGTCATCTACATAAAGCATTGGAAATATGTCTTAGCGCTCCCACTTAATTTCTTGTAACTCTACAAGCATCTTTATCGTTCATGATGAAATCAAACTCTTTTGATAATTTCATTAAGGTAAAAATTCCAACTTCTTTATGCTCACTTCAACCATTGAAGTCTGCATACCTTTCCAGCAACCTTTTGAATTTTACAAAACTCTCAGACTGTGTCAAGTACACATCCTCGATCAAACTTCCTTGAGAGAAAAGTTGATTTTGTTATTCAACTGCCATATCATAATATGTAAATTTTGCTAGAACTATCTGCAAATATTAAAGCATCACTACGGAAGATCAAAATCTTGTAGTAGTCAACTCTTTGAACTTCGTCGAAAACAACTTTTCGATAAGTACAACTTTCAAAGGATGTAAAAATCTATGTCTCTGTCTCTATATAGACTCTTTGCTATCGTTAGGCATCATGCCTATCGAAAGGACTACCAAGTCACATACTTGATATTCATACAAGGATACTATGGCGAATATAATGACTCATAGTCAATTTTACAAAGTCAGGGGCCATCATTTGCTTCCTTTATAAGGTCCAGGTCCTTTGTTGTCAAAACAACACTTTAATCTTAAACCACAAGTTGGTCTAAGTACAAAGTTTTAGGACTTTTGTGGTTCAGTTCGCAAACTCATTCGAAGTATCTATAACACATGTAGTGTCTTCTACTTGGTCAAAATAGCAAACCCCGGAACAACTTCCAGTGCTGTGCTACTTTTGACATGGTAACGAAGATTCTCTAATATCGTTGAGTTTGTACTGTCCTCCCACTCACTTGTTCCGCGAGAACTATTTTCTCGAGAAATCAACCCTTTCTAACAAACAACATTTGTCTTTGGTCGGTGATAGGAGAAATACCCAATGGATTCGTTGGGATAACCTTATAAACATATATGTATCCTATTTTGGTTGTAAACATTTTACACATGCTATGCATACAAAAACTTAAGAAAAAGACAGTTTGGGTCATTACCCAAACCATATCTTATATGGTGTCAATTTCAACGGATCATGATGGCGCTCTTTTCAGTGTAAAAGCGGTTGTCACTAATGTATAAACTACAAAATTATAATGCCATTTTTATTAATCTTACCATGTCCAACGAGGTTTGATTTTGTCTCTTGAATACTCCAAACTAATGTGGGGTATTTGAGAAGTATAAGTTGTAGAACAATTCTGCAACTCCTCAGATGTTTTGCTAAACTTGTAACTCAAACTTTATCCTTTATGATCCAATCATAAATACTTGATTATCTTGTTACAATGATTTTAACTTCATACTAACAATAATTTGAACCAATTCAAAAATGTCAAACTCCGTTCTCTTTAAATAGATATACTCATATATCTACTCAAATCATCGACTACATTTTATGAAGGAAAAATTAATCCACCACACATGACTATACATAATGGACTATATACATCAATATGTAAAATCTCCATTAAATTAGTCGTCCATTCTACTTTGGCCTATGAACGGAATTTTAGTCATCTTTTGGAAGAGGTCTCACAGGCGTCAATTTATTCAAAACAAAATGACTCCAGAAGTCCATCAACATGGAGTTCCTTCATGTTTTCCTTTCCGATATGAACTAAAAATGGTGGTGTCATAATTTAAGTGAAATTCTTTTACGTCTTGCAACGTTTACCATTTAGTCTTATAGATGTTTACTTTACCAACATGATTTATATTAACACATCCATCAATTATGGAATATATGGTCATAGTTTGAAAAATCTCATTTGTTCTCACAAAAGACCAGAACAAAATAACAACTTATTAAGTTCTTAAAATAAATCTTGAATGTTTGGTTCGATACGACAATAAACAAAATAACACTTTATTTATGTTCTTGTCATGATCGATTCACATCTACTACTAGTTCCTTTTCGGCCCTTGTATTTCTTGTATTGTGTTGCTTTGTATGACAACTCATACCAACCAATCTGGTATCAAAATACCAAAAAAAAAATACTTTGTTAACTAGTAATACATCTATAACTTGTATATCAAGCATATACACCCGAGCTGGACTTTTCCAGTTATCTTCTTTTCTGCCATATATCTTTTGTAATTCTATTCTCAATATTCCCTTTCCTTTAGAAGAAGAATCATTCAACATCAAACAATGCTAGTCGTACTAGCACATTTTCCTTGGCGTGTTAGTCATATACTATAACCCATTGAGTCATACTTTAAGTTTGATTGTTCTACTAATATCACCATATTAATAGTATTCTCCCAGATTCCACTCTTAGCAATCTCCATGCAAGGTAAACGATTTATACCCATACTTTTAATCCATCCCATCATAACAATTTTATGATTAAGCTACTATAGCTCGAAGGAAGGAATTTAGAGGATAATGTTTAGCGCCCAATTTCTTGGAATATTCAAACGCCTAGCGTCTTCAATCATTGCATATATTCAAATAATACAAGCATACATTGTCACGCTAAATTATACTCAGTCATGTTGCTACAAATAAGTTTCTATATATCAATATATCTTTCACTTGATTGTTTCTAAAAACAACTCTTTTCAGTTCCTAAATCACCTTGATCAACAAAAAATTTTTTTGAAGAAAATGTAATACGGAAGCAACCATGACTCTGGATTCTAAGTAGGAATTATTTGCTCTCCAGATCAATCAATCATTAATCATATGGAGCTGGGTAGGAAATACCGAAAATCTACAATAGGACTCAATTTTAAATTTCACTAATACGTTACCAATCTTAAATGGTATTTACCAGGTTATAACAGTTATATCTCAATTAACAATCTAAGTGTAAGGTAGTTTTGTGGATGCCAATGAATACTACAATTTGTGCAAATTCACTTTGATTGGTTGTTCATGATAAATAAGTTCAAGTTAACTCAAAATTATGCCATGAACTCCCACTCAAAAAAAAACATCCCTCTTAGTCGTCTTTAGTGATTACACGAACCAAATTCACTACACCAAAACCGATCATCACGTGAGATGATGTAGCTTCAAAGGTGAACATCGACATGTTCATCATATCATCCATATGACTCATGCTCTACCTTTCGGTTACGTGTTCTGAGGCCATGTCTGTACATGCTAGGCTCGCCAAGTAGAACAGTAGTATTGCGTGTGTTCCGAGGCCATGTTTGTACATGCTAGGCTTGTCAGCACCCGTTGTATGCGAACGTTGAGTCTGTCACACCTGATCATCACGTGGTGTCTCGAAACGACGAACTTTCTTAACGGTGCATACTAAGGAAGAACACATTATTATCTTGATATTAAGTGAGAGGGGTCATCTAATAATGCTACCATCGCTATCTAAGCAAAATAAGATGCATAAAAGGATTAACATCACAAGTAAGTATAATATGATATGGTCCTTCTTGCACTTGATATCCATCATGTGCATCATGGTATGATCTCCATCATTCCACCGGCGTGGCACCAACGTTCATGGCACCTCCATTTTGATTGTCCATCAATAATAAGACAACCATATGGCTCTCTTCCAGTATATCAATAATTTACAAAAGAGATAATCTCATAATCAAATTTCTAACATTGACCATATCACATCACATGCCCAGCAAAAAACTAGCTAGACGCCTCTAATTTATTTTTTGGTATATGTTACGTGGCTTAGGGCTTTCGAGGATAGAACCGTTCATACCTGCAAAAATCAACCACAACGTTGATAAACATATTTTTAACAACCCTTCGTAGATTAGATCTTAACTATAGTTGGAGAAACGGACACCCCCTCAGCCACAAGTGAGACAGGTCTCGCGTACATAGTACACGTAAAGTTTGTCTAGGGAGGCTTCATCCAACTATGCCACTAAGATCATAAAATACTCAAGGAGGCAATAACATGATCATCAACGCCCACATACACCTATGTGTTCTACCCGTGCAAAACATCTACGCATAGATCCGGCTCTGATACCACTGTAGGGTTTGTTGCATAGAAAACAAAAATTTCCTACACGAGAGGCACCCGAAAGGCCAGGATTTAATCTAGGAGATGAAAGCAATGGACATAGAGAGAGTCTTAAGAAGAACATACCCTCGAAAACACAAAGCGTTACGAGATCAAATGTCGTTGTTGGCGTAGTCGTACTCACACCGATCCCGAGAGCGAGAAGATGTGCACCACAATCCGGCGGTGCCCCCGTGATCGGTCACACGTACGGTTGATGACGACCTCCGTTCCCTCGATCCAGCGGGGAGGTGGAAGTAGAGGATCCCTCGGAACTCCAGAAGCACGACGGCGTGGTGGTGGTGAAGAATCCCACGGTCAGGGCTTCGCCAAGCCGGAGACCATGGAATGGAGCATCGGGTGGAGAGGAAATGAGGTGGGCAAGTGTGTGGAGGAGGGAGAGCTCTCACCCTCCTTTTATACGGGAGGGGGAGGTAGCCCAAGGGGGGTGCGGCCAGCCCATGGTGGTTCCCCCACCTCTTACCTCATCATGTGAGTGGATACTCCACTCACACCCACTCATTTTCCCTTTATTTCCCACTTAGAAAATCCAAGAGTTTTTCTTTAATAAATAAATAAAATATTTGTATTTCTTTATTTCAGCATTTGTTAATTCTATTAACAAACATTTGCATATAGCACCTCAAATCATTTGTTAATTCTATTAACAACGATTCGACGAAAAAACCCTTGAACTATTTCAATTTTCCCTGAAACAATTTCGGTGATGCTCAAAACATTCTTCGTTATTCCGTATCCTCTCAAATGCGTCATCGAACCTTAAGTGTCTCACCCTACGGTTCGCGAATAAGATAGACATGATCGAGACTCCTCTCCGATCAATAATCAACAGCGGGATCTATAGATCCATGATGACTCCTATATATTCAACGATGACTCTCGTGATCGTGTGAACCATCAACGTCGTGAACTATTCCCTTTGTCTCGCGATATTTTACTTGTCCGAGATTCGATCATTGGTATCAACCATACCTTGTTCAATCTCGTTACCTGACAAGTACTCTTTTCTCGTTTCCGTGATATGACATCCTTGTGACCTAGTCATGTGCTTGCAAGCGGTATCGATGTAATATCACCGAGAGGGCCCAGAGTATATCTCTCCGTCATTTGGATGGACAAATCCCACTCTTGATCCATGGGCCTCAACTAATACTTTCTGAATACGTAACGGCACCTTTATAGTCATCCTGTTACGGTGTGACGTTTGATGACATCAAAGCATCCTTCCAGTATCGGTGATTGACATGATCTCATGGTTTAAGGAATAACTTACTTCGTATGCAAGATATAACAATATAAACTAAATGACTTGATCGTATTGTTATCTTGATATTGGGTCTATGTTCATCACATCATTCTTCTAATGACATGACCCCGTTATTAACAACATCCAATGTTCATGATCAGGAAACCTTTATCATCTATTAATCAACGAGCTAGTTAAAAGAGAGGCTTTATTAGGAACCATTGTTTGGTTATTAAACACACATGTATCAACGTTTCCGGTTAATACAATTCTAGCATGAGAAATAAACATTTATCATAAACAAGGAATAAGATAATAACCACTTTATTACTGCCTCTCGGGCATATTCCCTTCAGAAACGAATCGAGTCCACACAGATCAGTGAATCGCTATTCGCAGAAGATGAGGCCGAAGAATCCTCGATTCCAGCACCTACTTTCCCACACATGGTACCAATAAAGACTTGGTACCTCAACAATCCCCATGGTTAGGGACCTAGGGTTTCGTAGGGAGAAAGACGCTGGTGGGCTACTCGGCTAGACGGGTTACTGCCCGCCTGATTGTTTATTCCGATGAGGTGAGAACAGATTACATGGTGCCGCGCAGATTAAATCTGGCACAACTATTGTCTAGGGTTGCTTGTCCGAATCTATGACCCTCTCCCAGACCTTATATGGGGATCCGGGTCTCAGGAGTCGTACATGAATAGGACTTGATTCCGATTCGGTTCTACTTTCACTTTCTGAGCAAGTCTTTCCTTGCGACTATCCTATCCTGGACCCGTAGTGGGCTCTTGTTCCGCTGCCCAAAGTCCTTCCTCGGACGTCCCCTAATGGGCTGCACCCGGTAGGCCCAGAGTGGGGGGGGTCTCTCCGGTACCTCCATGTCAAGTAACGTCCCTGAAACCTCTCTGATTGATGTTGGACTTGTTTCTTTGACATCATATCGACATCTAACATTCATAAAACCAATAGAAACAAACTAAAGTTTGGCACGGCTTAAGCATGTGACGAAGGGATGGATCCTAGGCCTGTCGGATGAGCCTACCCGGTCTCAGGCCCACGGCCCAAGCTCCAAAGGAGGCGTCAAGGATTACTCTAGAAGGCCCACTTGGAGCCCACCCGCAAAGCCTTGCGGGTCAAGTTAGGAAACTTGTAACCGACTCTAGGTTAGAGTTCGAGTCCTCTCCGGGTACGGTTTGAGACCTGGCCACCTATATAAGGCCAGGAGAACCACTTGAGAGGGACCAAGCAATACCGCACCATCAAGCCTTGAGATCGAGATCATACTCTCGACTTGAGAAACCCCCCATTGTAACCGATTTACTCGTTAATACAGATCGACAGAGACAGGAGTAAGGGTTTTACCTCTATGAGGGCCCCGAACCTGGGTAAATCGTGCCCCCTGTCTAGCCGACGATTGTCACCAACGCCTACACGTTCTCCTAATCGAAACCCTATGGGTTCACCCGAGGGACTTGTTGAGATGCAGATTCGACAATTGGCGCCGTCTATGGGGACGGCGGGCGCTGGATCTCCGGCATCTTCGGCTTCATCGACGACCAAGTCACGCTGGAACCCCAGGACTTCGACTTCAACCAATCCGATCCGAATCAGGTCGGTCATCGTCGCCCCTCACTCGCCGGAATCACGCCCGGTATTTAGCGACTTGGAGAAGAGCATCACGCTGACGTTCGGAAGCTTCCAGTTCTACACCAACAAAGACGGAATTTTACACTTCCCCGAGAAAATCGATCTTGAAGGATCGGAATCTGGGTCAATCTCTAGCCCGGAAGCTGTCGACTCACGACCCTGCTACGCGGATCATGACTTGATGAAAAGTGGCGAATCCGTCTGCCTTAACACGGGAAACTTCCATACCCTCTCCACAGAGGAACCTTCTCGGGTCAGGAAAGCCTGCCTAACTGCACCTAGGACTCGCGAGCCATATCTGGCTCAGGTCTGCATGGCAGGGTCAGGAGCCCCACCCGAAGAAACTGAAAATAGCTTAAAGGAGCGCACTTCCATCGGCGTCTCGCGAGCTGCTTGGAATCGAGCAAAGGAGGCCATCCGCACAAGCACGCCACTGGAGCAAGGGGCCCCACACGAAGACATGACTGCCTACCACTATCATCTAGTGAGAGCGGCTACCGCAATAAAGGAGGCTCGGATAGACCTAGCCGAGCGAAAGAAACTGGCGGATGCGTCGAGCTAGCGCCGGGCCGCGTTATCCATGACACCTTCTGTAGGGAACCGCCCCCCGAAGAAAGGATACGTCTCAAAAACCGTGACCATGGACGGCGAGTCCTTGAGCGGAATCAACAAATCACTTATGCGCGTTGACGAAGATGGAAACATCCATCCGCAAACACCCGCAGCCGTGGTGCTAGCCGCAGCCACCTACATGCAGATAAATCAACCAGGGTAAAACGACCCCCGCGCGGAACAATACAAGCAAGTGCAGAAGGGATTAGGCATGGCAGCCGCAAAAGTCGCCTCCTACAATCGCAGGAAAGCAGCCGCACAGAAGGACAAAGAAGCACCCCGTGGACATAGGGGCACATCACCTGGCAAGGAAAAATCACCCTGTTGGGCACGAGGGAAAGAAGCTCGACGACGTGGAGATAGCCCGAGTGGCAGCGATAGCAGCCCGAGGGGTCGAGACCGTAGCCGCAGCCCGCGAAGAGGTCGGGATCGCAGCCCGCAGAGGGATTGAGATCGCATCCCGCGGAGGGATCGAGATCGCAGCCCGCGAAAAGATCAAGACAAAAGCCACTCGCGACGTCGCAGCAAGGAGCCGAGAGGAGACGTCAATCGCGACGAACCCGGGTACAACGTGCGATCAGACATCGCCCAGCGCAAGGTTGATAAAGGTCGGGCGGCCAGAAACCGTGCGCGCTCCCCATCTACATCCTCCGACGACGAAGTCTGCGGAGCCCTATGCTTTGCCCGCAACATCCGCGAGGCACCGCTACCCAAAAGATTTAAGCTATCCACGGAAGTACAGAAATACGATGGTTCGCAAGAGCCTCAGGCCTGGTTGTCAGATTACCTCACGGCAGTAAAATGCCAACGTGGGAACAAAAACACAGCTATGCGGTACCTCAACTTACACCTAGTCGGCGCTGCCCGCAGCTGGCTCGAAGGATGGCCAAAGGCATGCTACAGGTCTTGGGACGATCTAAACCTTGATTTCTGCAAAAATTTCCAGGCAACATACAAAAGACCGGCGACCATCGAGGAGCTACGAGCTTGCAAGCAGAAAAGTGGCGAGTCTACTCGCGAATATATTCAGCGATGGACCACACTAAGGAATACAGCGGGAAATATATCAGAAGAAGTCGCGGTCGAAGCATTCGCCAAAGGACCACGGCGAACCTCTTTCAGGGAAGAACCGGGGTGACTCGCACCCAAAACCTTGGGAGAATTGATGGCCATAGCCGACAGATGGGCAAACGGCGAAGACGCGGTGCTCAATGAGAAAGACTCGTCCCCAGCACGCGATGACGATCGCCATAGTCGAAAGAAAAGAAGGAAAAATTACGACCATGATGATCGAGAAGAATTTGTGGCAGCGGAATTCACAAAAAATCGCGACAACGGATATCGTGGAAAACGCGAGTGGAAGCCAAAGCCAGAAGACAAAACCCCCAAGGAGGACCTCGACGGTTACTGCACGCTACATCTATTTACAGATAAGCGCACCGGCAAAACTAAGGCAACACACCTTCTCAAGGATTGCCGAAAGTTCATTGATATCCACGAGGCCTTCTCAAAGAAGAATAGAGCGGAAATTAATTAGGGTTACCCGCAGATTCCTGGAGGAGGAGCTCGAGGATTTCAACAGCCGCAAGCCCTGCTCCCAGCAGGAAACCAAAACACGGTGCTAGCTGCGCTACCAGCGCCACCCGCCCCAAATCAGGGAGCCAATGGATACCCGAACCCAGCGGGACTCTTAGGCATGATACAAAAGGTATGTCCATCACGCAGGGTTCAGAAGACAAACACACGACAATTTTGCATGACTGTGCAAACCCCACCTACGAGAACCGAGTACCTGAAGATAGCGGAACAACCAATAACTTTCTCCAAGGAAGACCACCCTCCGCGAGTCTATCGACCAGGACACGCCGCACTGGTCATACATGCGCAAATTGGCAATTACGAGCTGGCTCGCGTGTTCATGGACGGAGGCAGCGGCATCAACATCATCTACGCAGACACGCTCCGTCGTATGAACAAGAATTTGGATGGACTCGTGGAATCGGAGACATCCTTCCACGGGATAGTTCCAGGGAAAGCGATCCTCCCGCTCGGAACAATCAACCTGGAGGTGGTGCTAGGCAACCGAAGTAATTACAGGCGAGAATTTCTTGATTTCGAAGTCGTCGATTGGCCCTCACAGAACCACGCCATTCTCGGTCGAACTGCGTTCGCCAGATTCATGACAGTACCGCACTACGCATACTTGAAGCTCAAGTTGCCTGGAGAATATGGCACAATCACCATCGACGGCGATTTCCAAAAGTCCAACAGATGCGACATCGAATTCAACGAGATCGCCCAATCCTTCGGGATGCAGGAAGAACAAGAGGAGATAGCAAAAACCACGGATCACTCCGTGATGCCTCTCACCAAGAAGAACGCTCCAGAGCTCGAGTTCAACACAAATAGCGGTACCCGCAAGCATCCAGTGCACCCGACGTATTCTGCGAAGACGGCGATGGTTTCCACCACCCTCTCGCCAGCATAGGAAGACGCGCTCGTCGAGCTCCTCCGTGAGTACTGGGAAATTTTCGCCTGACAGCCTTCAGATATGCCAGGGATACCCAGGGAGTTCGCCGAGCACTCACTCGAAGTCTTCAAAGACGCCAAGCCTATCAAGCAGAGCACCCGGAGGTTCTCAGAGCCCAAACAAAAAGCGCTCGGAGAAGAAGTAAACAGACTACTCGCAGCAAAATTCATTTGCGAGATAAAAATTTCCACCTGGTTAGCAAACCCGGTGCTGGTCCCGAAGAAAAATACTAACATCCTTCGCGTGTGCATCGACTACACGTCGTTGAATAAACACTGCCCCAAGGATAACTTTCCACTGCCACGAACCGACCAGATCGTGGACTCTACAGCAGGTTGCCAACGCCTATCCTTCTTGGACGCCTATTTAGGCTATAATCAGATCAGGATGAAAAAGGAGGACGAAGACGGCGTTTATAACACCCCACGGTGTTTACTGCTAGACGACAATGCCCTTCGGGCTAAAGAACGCAGGCGCAACATATCAGGTCTGCATGCAAAAATGCCTCGCCAAGCTCATTGGCAAGAACGTACAAGTGTACGTTGACGACATCGTCATCAAGACTCGAGTGGAAGATACGCTTCTCGATGATATCAGAGAAACATTCGACGCGTTGAACGCATATCAAATCAAGCTAAAACCGACCAAGTGTGTCTTTGGCGTCCCCGCTGGACAACTTCTCGGATACCTGGTCTCCGCTCGAGGGATTGAAGCTAACCCGAAGAAAATCCAAGCAATCCTTACAATGAAGGAGCCAACTAATCTCCGTGGCGTGCAGCAGCTCGCAGGACGACTAGCCGCCCTAAGCAGATTCATTGCGAGGCTAGGTGAGCAAGCATTACCTTTCTGCAAGTTACTGAACAAAACGGATAAGTTCGAGTGGACACCCGAAGCACAGAAGGCATTCGCGGACCTCAAGCGAGCATTGCAGAGCAGGCGCGTCCTGGCAACACCGCACGAATAGGAGCCACTGTACCTATACCTAGCCGCGACAAATCAGGTCATCAGCACAACAATTATGGTCGAACGGCCGGAAAACGGCAAGGCGTATGGCATCCAAAGGCCAATATATTATATTAGGGAAGTGCTTTCGCCTTGCAAACAGCGATATCCCCATTACCACAAGCTCGCGTACGGTGTGGTCCTCACAGCCCGAAAGCTCAAATATTACTTCCAGGAACACACTGTCACGGTGGTAAACGACACATCACTGGGTACTATCATGAATAACCCAATGGCATCCGGAAGAATTGCGAAGTGGAGTATCGAGCTCGGCGTCTGGGACATCATATACGCAGGTCGCAAATCTATCAAATCACAAGTGCTCGTGGAGTTCCTGAGCGAGTGGACAGAACTACAAACGCCAGGCCCTCCAGAGTATACAAGCAACTGGATAATGTATTTCGATGGATCGAAGATAAACGAAGGAGCCGGAGCTGGGGTAGTTCTAATATCCCCCAGAGGTGACAAGTTACAATATGTTCTGCGATTGGACTTTCCACCCGACGACCCGGCGTCAAACAATGACGCAGCGTACGAGGGCCTCCTCCACGGCATGAAGATGGCGATTGCCTGTGGAGCAACCCAACTAATGATCTATGGAGATTCAAACCTCATAGTACAGCAGACAATGAAAGAGTGCGACGCCATTGCAGAAAACATGGTTTCTTATCGAGATATGTACAATCTACTCGAAGGAAGTTTCCAAGGGTGCGAACTAAAGCACATTGCGCGATCCAGCAACGAAGAAGCAGATAAATTGGCAAACATGGGTTCTACAAACACACCCATACCGCCTGGAATATATTTCGAAAGGATGATCAAGCGCTCAGTCAAAGTCAAAAAATCAGCAGAAGCACCCGCGACATTGGGGACAGAGGTCAGCCCGCAAACTGCTATGATCGAGCTCACCCACAACATCTCAAGACAAGTTTTTCTGGTCGAGCCAGTCTGGACGCAGAAATAACTCGACTACTTGTCCAAAAAGCAGCTCCCACCAGATGTTCGCGAGGCTCGACAAATAGTACGACGCAGCAAAGCTTTTCGAGTACTCAATTGAGAACTATACAAGCAGAGCATATCAGGAATATTACAAAGATGCATAGCGCCCGAGGACGGCAAGGAATTACTACGAGATATACACCAAGGAGATTGCGGAAAATATGCTAGCTGGAAGGCAATCGTGGGTAAAGCTTTTCGTGCAGGGTTCTACTGGCTCACAGCAGCCAGGGATGCAAAGGACCTAGTCGACAAATGCAACGCATGTCAAAGATTTGCGCCCAAGCCGCACGCCCCTGCCACTGAGCTTCACATGATCTCAATCGCCTGGACCTTTGCACAATGGGGGCTAGACATGGTAGGACCATTGAAAAAATCAACACCCGGAGGTTACACGCACTTGCTAGTTGCAGTCGACAAATTTACAAAGTGGATTGAGGCCATGCCAGTCACCTCGGCTAGCGCTCAATGCGCTGTCAAATTCCTCGACTCCATCGTGTGCAGATTTGGGATACCAAACAACATAATCACCGACAATGGAAGCAATTTTACAGTAAAGGAAACAAAGCAATTCTGCGAGGAAAAGGGCATCACCCTCAGTTTCGCCTATGTGGCTCACCCGCAAACCAATGGGCAAGTCGAGCGATCCAATGGGTTGGTCTCGGCTGGAATAAAGAAACGGCTACTAGATCGCCTGCACCCAGCGGCAGGGCACTGGGTAGAGGAGTTACCCTCCGTACTATGGAGGCTCCGCACAACCCCAAATCAATCAACAAAATACACGCCATTTTTCATGGTATACGGAGCTGAAGCAGTCCTTCCCGAAGATGTCAAGTTCAGCGCCCCACGAGTCGTCGCATACAACGAAGAAACCTCTAACAGGGCACTCGCGGAGATGTGGATGCACTCGACGAGATACGCGACATTGCACTCGCAAGATCCGTGGTATATCAACAATCGCTGCGCAACTACCACAGCCGCCGTACGCCACAGAGCCTTCGTGGTAGGAGATTTCGTGTTGCGACTCAAGCAGAAGGAAGGACACAAGCTCGAGCCACCGTGGGAAGGACCCTTCATAATACACAAAGTTATCCCTGGTGGCGCCTATCGACTGAAGAACCCCGAGACCGGTGGCATCTACTCCAATCCATGGAATGTTGCGCACCTCCGCAAATTCTATCCTTAGATTATTCTACTCGACAAAATAAGGCTATACTAGCCATACTGTAGCTCGAAGACAATACATGGCTTTTCAGTCATATTAATAAAATACATGGTTTCTTAACCATAGTTTCTCAAGGCATTGATCTTTACACGCTAAATAACAGGTATACACCCCAAACACACGGGGGCTACGCCTAACTTAGCATCATTTACAAATACAAGAGTACAAACAAGGTTGGCACCTTATAAAGTTTCAAGACGACTATACAAAAACAACAGGATACATACATCCTATAATTACATATGGTGACGAGCAGTTTCCTCAGCTAACACTCGATTAACCTCTTCAGAAGTCAGTCGAATAATCTCTTCTGCTGCGGGACGAACGATTGTATAGTGAGAGGTCATATCGACTGAAGCGTTTGGGAGTCTGGCACAGATTTGAAATTAACCTCAGGATGCCATAATTGGACAAAAGAGAGCGCTACTAAGGCCCCGCAGATAAGCTGTTGGCGGACGCACTCGCGAATCTCACCCACTCGAGCGAAAGTTCTGAGTAGCTGGCTCAAATATTCTAGACCTCTCTTCAGTGGATACAAAGCGCGATTTAAAGCTATCAGGGCCTTGTGACAGCGATCAACGAGTATCTTCGCCTGGCCCACACCATACTTCAGAGTGGCCAGAATAAATCCTCGACTACGATCAGACCAGAAGTTATTTGCGTGTGGCTTAGAACTGCTGGCTTCGTGAAGAATATGGTTTTCCACCCAATTCTTTTCACACCGTTCGTCAGGCTGAACAACTGCAAAGAAAGCTACAGAGAGTCAAAGAAAGAAAGAAGACACAGAGTGCTAGGGGGCTAAAGCACTTACAAAGCATATCCTTGGCGACAGTTGCCAGTTCTTCCATCACAAACTGCTCACGTTCAACCGCAAGTTTCTGTTTGAACTTAGCTACATCGGCCACCCCACGCAAAGCTTTCAGCTTGCGCTCACCATCCGCGACACGATCACGAAGGCCGGCAAAAGTACCAACAACAACAATAAGAGGATCTGCTTGTGCAGCAGATCCACTCGAAGACTCCGCGACAGTGCCTGTTACCTGGAGGAAGATAATAAAAGTTAAGGAATAATTCAAGACGCTCCATTCGAGAAATAAACCACCTATTCGGCAGGTGCTCGGGGGCTGCTCCCATCGGGAGGAACTCATGACAATCAATCGCAGGAAGCATCTCAGATATCAAAAGAACATTTCAATTAAAGGTAGAATACGGGAATACATCCCAAGGTTCATTACATCGGAAGCACAAACTACGTAAAGGCTATCCTAAGGAACTACAGAAGTGTTGCCACTCGCGGCAGATTGCCCCCTGCGACTAGCACGGGCAATCAAATCAGATAACTTCCGGGCAAGGACTCCAGCCGGATCGCCGAAAGGACGAAGCGCTACCTTTCTGCCCGTAGTAGCATCGACGGGGAGGTTCGAGTACGCCTCGTCCAAGCCAGAGACTCCGTGCGCCAGTGCAAACTGGATGGCAGTCTTCGCCCCGGACTCCGACTAAGCGAACTCCAGGAAAACCTTCAGGAGACCATCCAACGTGGGTGGTCGACCAGAAGGCGCCCGTGAAGTTGCATCAACACTCGAGTGGCATCGCCAATGAGGGAGCAAATCCCGCTTGCATGCCTTTGAGGCAGAGCGCAAGAATCTGTCAAGGCGTCCACCCGCTGAACCCCGGGCAGCTCCAGCGCAACGCCAAGAAGATCTGCAAAGAGAAACGTTAATTCCAAAGAACATACCAGCCAGTCGAAAAACGACAAAGGATAAGTGCAACTTACTTTCGAAACTCTGGGCCAGAGGGCGAAGGAAGTCAACAAGATCGTTGTCTTGCTTGGTGCCAGCCTCCTCCAATTTCTTCAAGGCATCCTGGGCATCAGCGAGCTTTCCCTCGAAGTCAGTCGACTGCTTGCGAGAGGATTCAAGTTCCTTTCGAGCAGCTTCCAACTGTGCCTCCAGGGTGCTTACCCGAGTGACAACATCCATCTTCTCGGCCTTCAGCACTTCGGCTTGAGCTACACAACGATAAAGTTTAAAACACAAGGAATTCGCATGATCAGAAAGATTGAATAGAAGGAGTAGATCTACTTACCTCGAAGAAGCGGGCCTTCCGAGACGAGTCGATCGCGATCTGTCCAAAGGGTCACGCAATCTATCTCAGCCGAAATGACGCGACGGCCAATGGCTGCGAGGGAGTCAAGAAGAGACTGCAAAAACATGAAGATGAAAAAATCAGAAAGGAGAAGATTGAGCCTATATACGACTACAAACAGTCGAGTATAGCCTCGGGGGCTACTCCCATCGGGAGCACTGCCGTGCACCCGATAAAATGAAGAGAAGAAAAAAGCTTAAGTTCTTGAGCCTGTAGCCAATCGCAAGTGATTAACTACAGCCTCGGGGGCTACTCCCATCGGGAGCACTGCCGTGCACCCGATAAAAATCCTAAACGAACGAAGTACATGATACAAAGGAAAAATAACAAGGTTTACCTGGCCTTGAGCAATACAGAGAGGATCAGCCGAGCTACCCGACACTTCTTTCGAGGTCGAGGCCCCAACTGCAAAGCTAGGGAGCCTATATTCCGTAGCCGCAGCTATGGGGGCTGGGCTCGGTGAATTATGGACGGTCCCGGCAGTCGGGGTTCCACCCGCAGCAGTGGCATCTTTCCTCTTCTCGAGGGGAAGGGAAGAGGCAAACCGGCCGGGGCTGATGGACTGGAGCCTATCATGAAGGTAAACAACAATGTCAGAAGGAATAAGAAGGAAACGTTCGATTAGAGCAAAGAAGCAAAAACTTACTCGGCATCATCTTCATCGTCCAACATATCCGCGTTCCAGGCGGTCTGGATCTTCGGCTGAGGAGCGGGAGGAGCGCGCACACTTAGTGGGGTCACGATGAGGGGCTCTTTGTCAGATCCCCCACCTAAGGAATTATCCTTGGATGTGGTCTCATCGTCTCCAGCTCGGCGGCGTTTGCGGTGGTGGAGATCGCTACCCGATTCTTCCACGTCATCCGAAGAATCGTTCTTAGAACTCGAGTCGGCGTCGGCAACGCTGGTGTCGACAGGAACGTCCAGGTTGCTCGCCAACTAGTCCGAGGCTTCCTCGCCGGAGACTGGCGGGTAGCAGGTGACCACTGCTAGACTCTACAAGAAGAAAACAAAGGAAGAAAAGGAAGAAGAAATTCAGTCGACAAACTTTCGAACAAGAAAAAGGAATAAGACAAGGAAAAATTTGAACTTACTTCAGATGGAGGAGGATTCGAGGCTTCAAAAGCTGCGATTGGACAGTCGGCGAAAGACTCGCCTACCTTCAGCTTCATGATGGCCGCGATCTTCTTCTCGAACTCGGCATTCGAGAGTTTTTCTCTGCTCACTCGGCTGGGGTCTTCAGCTCCTTGATACTCCCACATGGTGGAGGGCCTCGCTTGCAGGGGCTGGATCCTGCGCTTAAGGAACAGGCTCGCAAGATGCAAGCCGTTCAGCGCAACTCCTGCAGTTTGGTCGCGGAGCGCTGCAACCTTGACGAGTAAAGGGGCAACGACTCGGCTCTCTTCGACTGAGAGCCTGTGCGCCCAAGACTTCCGCCGCTTCAAGACGGCGAATGGATGGAACTCATTGACTCCACCCGCGCTGTCATCAGCGACATAGAACCACTTCTTCCTCCACCCTTGCACGGAGTCGAGGAGTTGCATGTCGAAGTAGAGGGTGTCCAATATCGCCTGGATCCCGAAGCCGCCGGTGCACAACGTCTCCCCAAACTCTGTTTCCACCGGCGATCTCTCGCGGAAATCCCGGACCTTAAACAGGGCCTTCCATAGGCCCCAGTGCGGGCAAATGCCAAGAAACCACTCGCAAAACACGATGAAGCACGAGATGTGCTGCACCGCGTTCGGAGGCAAGTCGTGGAGCTGTATGCCATAGACATACAGCAATGCCACGAAGAAAGGATGGAGGGGGAGAGAGAGCCCACGCGAAACGTGATCCGTGAAGATCACGCGCTCGTTCGCGTGGGGATTGGGTACCTCTTCTTTCTTGCCGAGGCGAACCCGCTTCTCGGCTTGGGGAGGCAGCAATCCCTCCCTTTGAATCTCCTTGATGCTCTTATGCGTGGTGTTGGCGGAGCGCCAGTCGCCGGAGCGCGGAGCGGGCGCAGCATGTCGTGGGATAATCACGGCAGATGTTACCGGGGGTAACTGATCTTGGGGCAAGACGACACAGGTATTTGGGAGAGGGTTTAGCTCAGAGGAAAACATGGTGCAATTCGATCTGGTAGCCGGCAATCAAAGTCGCCGAGTCTCCGATCTTGATATAATAACTCAACTCTGGAATTACACTTGATGCTCGATACCACACGATGTTGCTAGGGTTCTTAGATCTCTGCCTAAACTAGACCTGGGAGTCGGTTTATAAAGCACCCGTACCCCCTGGCTTATTCTCCAAGGCGCACCCTGGATCCTACCCGGACACGGCGCACAAACCCTAACTTTCCTTTACCATAACCCACAACCCGGGTTACTGGGCTTACAAGCTGGGGCCTTCACTAATTTCCTTATCCTTAGCCGGATCCTGCACAGCGTCCTTTGGGCCGGGTTACTCCTTGGAATTTGGCATACCGGGTTATCGTCCCCTCATCAGTAGTCCCCAGAATAGCCTGGGCTTCATGGATCCTCCTTGAAGCGCTTGCTATTCCCTGCAAAGATATTAAACGTACGGGCATATAGAGACCGGGTTAAGATGTTTGATATTCAGCTAGGCCTTACTCCATGGTGGCCATATAGTAATCTGGCTCTTTCCCAATTACCCAACTTACTTTCCCAGATAAAATCCCAAAATGTCAAAATTTCGCACCCGATAATCGACCCTGAAATCGCGGGGTTAATTTCCTTCTTCCTTTTACCTAGAGGCCTTGCACAATATTTGGCGCATATCTCGCCAAAACTCAAATTAACAGCCGTTTATTTCCGTAACTCCCGGCTCCCGTTCAGTGAACCGGGCTTATCCACTCACCCTATAAATAAGCTCCCTGGGGGGTAACCTAAACCCTAACGGCTCATTTCCCCCCACTCTGCTTCCTCTCTCCCTCAGATCTCACTCCCGCTGAGCGCCACCACGGAAATCCCGCGCGCGTCACCGGAGCCCATCGGACGGAGGCTGCGCTCCGCCACCGCTCGCCCCGCGCCGCCGCCGAAACCCGCCGGCGAATCTCCATCCGGCGCATCAAGAACCGCGAAGGGACACCAGGGCTGCGCCATTTGCCTCCGCAAGGCTTCACTCAGATCTCCTCCGGTAAGCCTTTTGCGCCCATTAATTTTCCCTTGCAATTTTTGAATTTCATCTTAAACTAGATCCAAATCTGCCCGACACGGATTTCTCGGCTATGCCGAATTAGATTGCCCACATTCTCTCCTAGCATGCACAATGAATAAAGCGCATACTCCAATACACTCTCCTACTGCCCGCAATCGTTATTCCCACCACAAATTCGAAAATAGAGCTTCCAATCTAGGCTCGAACTACCCGAAATTTCCGCCTTTGCATTAATCACCCGGCTGGACCTTTCCTTTCTAATTTCTTTTAATCACGTTGAGTGCCCAGGAAGCCGTCTACTGTCTTCAAAAAACTTCTTCGGCATTTAGATCCCATAATTTTCGCCATAATGCCTGATACCCGGGTAATTTCAAACTTTGCTCTGCGAACTAACACCCGGATCACTCGCAATTTCTCATGTCTCTATATTACACGGCTTATACTTGGCCGGTTCGCAACTTCCATGCCTTAATTTTCTTCTTACCTCGTACTTTGCAGGTCCACCACATGGCTCCCAAGAAACAGGGGAAAACTCCAACCAAGGCTAAGGCCACCAACACCATTTCTGCCAACTGGGCACGGTCTATGGTCACAAAGGCCAAATTGGAGGAGCTGGTGGAACTGGGAATTCTTCCTCCTCAGGAAAATATCCAATGGAGGGTGCCGGGTAAAGAGACCCGGCCCACCCCTACAAAATATGAGGTAATCTGTTTCGTGGAACATGTGACCCGGGGTTTTCGACCACCGGGTCACCCCTTTTTCCGTGACATCCTTAGCCACTACGGCCTTCGTGTCTTTGATATCGGACCCAATTCTGTGCTAAATATTTCCCATTTCATTGTCCTTTCCGAATCTTACTTGTGCACTCCGCCAAGTCTAGCTCTTTTTATTGAGCTTTTTCAATGCAAACCATGCCGCGAAAGCGGTGATGGGGCGCTTCTCGCTTGCGGCGGGGTTTCAATCCAACGCCGCAAAAACTCTCTGATGCCACCCCTAACCCTCAATTCCCATGTCAAGCATTGGCAGCTCTCGTACTTTTACTGCCAGGACACTTCCCCACCCGGTCAAAAGAAACTGCCGGGTTACTCGGAGGGTCTTCTTGATATTTCCGATAAGTTTAGTGCCTTCGCCCCTGACCCAGACAGGGAGGCAATTCAACCTCTTCTAGCCAAAATTGCCACTCTTACAGCCCAAGGCCTCATCGGGCTCAACCTCTTCCATCCGCATGAAGTTGATGTGCGAGTATTCAGGGGAACCTTCTGATCCGCTCCGATACTCCGACAACATCTTCGCAGCTGGCGACACTCATAAAACCATCAAGGGTTTCTTGACGGAAAAGCTCGATGTAATCCGGAACATATCCGGGTTAGATCCCTTCACACTTGAGAATCCAGCCCCCAAGGTAAAAATCCGACTTTGATGCCTTTACTTTTACTCTTTCCACTCTACGCGGTTAATAACCCTTATGTCAACACTTTTCAGGCTGATGATGATTTTTGGAAAACTAATGCCTCCCCTAGCTCCGAAAGTCCAGAGGAGCAAGATACGGTTAACTCGGAAGAAGGTACTCTCCGAATTTTATTTGGTTCCCTTGAACTCACCATAGCCCCTTCCTTTCTAACCATAACTTTGATGATATCCAGAACAAGAAGATGACGAGGAAGAAAACTCTGATGGCAAGGTGGAATCTGCCAGCGACGAGGAAGAACTGGAGCCGACAATCAAGGTCGGATCCAAAAGAAAGACCCAAGAGGCCACCTCCAAGGTTTCATATCTTCCTCTCGCATTCAACTCGCATTACTTTAATGATATACTTGAGCTAACTTGACATTATCCCACTGGCCGCTCTTGAAGGAGTCGCCCGTGCCTAAGCGTAGGTCAACTCGAAACCACCCGGGTGATGAAGCCCTTAACCCGGGTATTACATCGACCCCCCCACGGCGGGCTGGTAATTACCCTATCTTTTCTGGGTCAAGGCATTCCCTTTAAACCATTCCCACATGACATTTAACTTGATAATTTCCAGCTTCTCCCGAGTCCAGCGATGGATTCCCTTGTGACTTTGCGGTGAATACCGGGTAAGATCCCTTTCCTGATGTTCCGCCATATTTCATCACCCTTTCTTGACTGTGTATTTAACTATTGACTGACAACACCTTATAGGGCCACGGTCGTTGTCAGCGATCAAGAGGAAGCGGAGACCGAGGACCCGGGTAAGGGGAGCCCGGCTAATAAGGCTACAGCCGCGTCCAGCGCTGAAAAACAAGCGTCGCCGCCAAACCCGGACACGCAAGGAGCCGAGTATACAATCGCTTCCCATGCAAACAAGAAGAACAAAACCACCGTCTTGGGTGAAGAAGAAGGAGCGTCGGATTCCGACACACGGCTGACCCGGGTTCCGCCTCCTACTAAGAAGAAAGCTCCTTCCCGGAATTTCCAAGGCCCCGGGTCTTCTGATACGAGTAAAGATACTTTTGATCAGTTGATGAACAGTCTCCTTACTATGAAGGCTACAGAGAGCCAGATCTTGGAGCGCATGGCTGCAGAGCATCAGGTAAGGACACTTTGTATCCCATATTGCATACCTAGTCCCCAAGTCCCAAGTATGACTTGCAAAAGTGATGCTTGGTACTTTACACCACATTCGGCTTTCCATACAATTCAACTAATACTTGCATTCCTTGCTACTTACAGGCACAGATAACCCGGTCTGATGAAACTTTACTGAGGACCGAGCAACTTCTTCTTGCCGAGATGAAACGAAGGGAAATCCTTGAGGATGACATGAAAACCTTGAAGAAAGATGTGTCCAAATACAAGAAGAAGTGCAATGCCGCTCAGACCGAACTGAAGAAACTATCGGACCAGGTTTCCGATACTTATCAGATCTTTCTCAGTAAGTTTTCTGCTGCTGATTGGCTTAATGTCTTCAATTTATTATAACAGACTCGGGATTACTGATACGCTCTTTCGTTTGCTACGACTGCAGGCGCCAACCTTGCGGCCCCAGAGGAAAATGCCATTACCAAGGCTAAAACCCTCAAGACTGTACTCCGGACTTTCTTTGCCGGCACAAAATTCATATTGGATGCTGTGAAGTGGCCCACGGAAGTATATCCGGGTGAAGAGAATCTCGTTCAAGCCTGTTCTACTGTGCCTGGGTGGATTGAGATCTGGAAACGCTCATCATGCCGAATTGGAATGACCCGGGCTTTTACTCTGGCCAAGGCTTTCTTTCCAAAGCTTGACCCGGCAAAGGTAACATCCGGGTTTCCCGAATTCAAGGCTGACGGTTCCAAATTTACACCCAAGGATTTCAAAGCCATACAAGCCGCAGTGCGCCCCTCAGCTACTGCCTTGGCCGATAGCTTGGATCTAAATACGATTATGAGTGCATATGACGCTGATGGCAAAGTTATTACGGAGGATGCGCCCCCTCCTCTTGATATCTTGGAGAAGTGGGTTTCTAGCTCGGCCAGGAAGAGGGAAGCGACTGCGAAGAGGGAGGCCGAGTTAAAATCGGGCCCGTCTGCCTCTACACCAGCCGTCCTTTCACCAGTCCGCCCTGATGCAATGAGTCCGGGTAAGGGTGCCAGGAAGGCTAAGCAGCAAACCCAAGACTCAGACCCGGAAGGCCGTACTCAGGAGGCCGAATAGGGCCGTATTGTCATAATACCTTGTAATGCTTTGTAATCACACTGTTATGCTTTTGATGGTGCGCCTGTGCACCCCTGATACTGATGTCGTACCTTGTAACGCACTTTTTAGCCCGTGATGTACTTTGCGGCTTTTCTGGTCTTTTGATAACCGTATTGCTTGCTTATTCTTTGAATTTTTTTCTCGATACCCAATTCTCTATTTTGGCTCCCTTCGGAAGACTCGGTTTTCCGAGTACCGGGGGCTTTGATACGTGGACTTTTTCTTTAAGTCCCCAAGACTCGGATGGTGGGGTTTTTCGAACTGCGATAGCCAAGTAGTTTGTTTCTGTTTCGAAGTCCCCCAGTCCCCATGACCCAAAGTCCGAGTCATGGGGGTGTGGCCTTTCTCAGAGAACAAATTATTTTTTACCGAGTCGCGAGCCTAAAGCCATTCCGTGTAAATACTGAAGTTATGCTTGATAATTGTTGAGTTTCCGGCTTTTAGCCTTGTACTCTGCATAAACTTGTGGTTTAGATGACCCTTTTGACTATCTTGTACTGTAAGCCGGCTTTCGCGTGGATACCATGTTGTTACATCCATACGAGAACAGTGTCAGGGAAGTCCCATTGGGCTTCATGGCTGATTGTAATCGTAAGCGAACGAATCATGCCACTTTAGTGCGAGTCACATCGAGCTTAAGTAAGAAAAGTCAAGAAAATTTGGCTCCTTTGTCCAGTTATAAGATTGCAGCCGTACTCGTTTGCGAATAATCGGCCCTTATAACTTATAGGCATCAAGGCCGGGTCTTTCGGGTTAGTGGTTGGTCACTTGAGCAACCAACCCCCAAGACCTACATGCACTTGATGCCTTAAATGATACTGAATTACTGATGTCGCGTGGATACTACTTACTTGTAATCAGGATGTAATGATATAGGACTTGATAACCATCTCTTTATTGGTACTAGAAATTTTTGGATCAGCAGGCCGCCTCATTAAAAACCTTCCAGTCCCCTTAGGTACCCTGGGTAGGAAAAGAGCGCGCCTGAAACCTGCTGCCCGTTACATTGTTTAGTTCTTCATAAGCACTGGTCCCGGTCTGGCTTGACCAATGCACATTCTCCATATGTTGGACCTTTTCCTGATGAGTACCGGGTTTGCTAGCCAACCCGGGTGGGGTGTTCCAATGACCTGGCTGGTTGTAAGCGGCCGTGTAGCTTCTTCCTTTACAGCGGGCCGCTTGGGGGAATCATCCTCGATTAAGGCCACCATTTTAGCATCTTGCGTTACCTTGGATTTTGTTCTTTCACCTTCAGTACTCGGCCTTTTTGATGTGGCTCTATCCTCCGGGTCTGCTTGAGACCGGTAATGCTTGAGTTCTTCTTTTCTACAGGCCTGCTCGGCCATTGCTGCATCTCCTTCGTCGCATTCAGCTGCTATGTCTCGATTTCCATGTATGGTAATGGTCTTCTTGGGACCCGGGATGTTTAGCTGTAGATATACGTAACACGGCCTAGCCATGAATTTGGCATAAGCCGGCCTTCCAAATAGCGCGTGATAGGGGCTGCGCAATTTCACTACCTCGAAGGTGAGCCACTCAATTCGATAGTTATCCTTTGACTCTCCGAAAGCTACCTCCAATGCGATTTTTCCCTCGGGGCATGCTGAATGACCCGGCACTATCCCATGAAAAACTGTTGAGCTTTTTTGCAGTTGAGATTCCTTGAGACCCATGCGTAGGAAGGTTTCCCAATACAGTATATTGATGCTGCTTCCACCATCCATTAAAACCTTCTTCAGTTCGTACCCATTGACTTGCGGTGCGACTACTAGTGCCAAGACTCCTGGGTGTTCCACTCTTTCCGGGTGATCCCTTCTGCTCCATGTTACCTCCTGTTCCGACCATCTCAAGTATCTCGGGACGGCTAACGAAACTGAGTTGACCGCTTGCTTCAGTATCTTTTTGTCCTTGTTAGAGCCTCCTGTGGTATGCACATGATATTGACCCAATTGTTTGGGGTTAGCCTGGAAGCCTCCTGCCCCCCCTTGGTTATTACTTTGATTTCCAGCCGCCGGGTTACCAGCTGGGGGTGGGCCGTTGCCCGGGTTTGCCCCTGGACCCGGTCCTCCTCCCCGCCCTGCACCTCGCATAGCTCTGTGCACTTCCTCATTTTTCCATCTTTGTAAATCGGCGCACTGTTCTAGGGAGTGGTTAGCTGGCCTGCCATTCCTGCTGTGCTTCGGACATGCCATCCTGAATATGTCCCAATTGTTACCCGGCCTTGGTGGACCTTGATAGTTTCCTCCATTGTGGTTACCTCCGTTGAAATTTCCTTCTGCTCTTGGCCTCGAAGACCCGGCTTCTGTGTTGGCGACAAACTCGGAGCCTCCTTCGAAAGGGCGCTTGTTCTGGCTATTTCCATTGTTACCTGATGCTGTTCCGTTGCCGGTTCTTCCATTACCGCTTGTGTTTGCTTTTGCCTTCTTGTCATCAGCTTCTTCTTCTGTAGTATCTGTCGCAGCGTGTTTGTTGCACGCATCCATCAATTCTCCCATTGTGACTTCCGACGCATTTCGACTGGACTTCATGCGAGTTAACTTTTGCACTAAAGGTATATACTTGCATGTTTTTGCCATGGCCTGTAGTGCATCCTTGGGCTGGATATCCGTGGATGAGTGAAGTATCTCCATAACCCGGCGCACCCAACTGCGCGCCGATTCTCCCTTCTTCTGGACGCATCGCTCTAGATCATCAATAGTGAATAATTTCCTGCAGGTCCCGTGAAAGTGTTTGATAAACGCGGTCTTCAATTCCTCCCAAGACTTGATCGATCCCTCTGGTAGATTGGTGAACCACAATTTTGCTGCTCCTTCCGACATCATCAGATACATGAACTTGGCTTGGAGGTTCTCGGACGCGTTGCGAATTGACATTGCCATCTCGTAACTGCTTAGCCATGTTTCGGGATCCATGGTTGGCTCATAATTCACTACTTTCCCTGGCTCTTTGAATTTTTCCGGGTAAGGTTCAGCTCTAATATTGTCCGAGAGACACTTGGGTCCCGCAAGAACGGTTGAAGCCGGCCTTGCTCTAGAAACGTGTGATGCCGCGGGGGGCGCGGCTGGGCGCGGTGCTGCGGGAGGTCCATGCGCTGCAGACCCGGCCGCGGCCCTCCGAGCCCTAGAACTGTCCAGGACGGCCTGTGCTGCTGATGCTGCCTGAGCGCGGGGAGGAGGCGGCATTTGCTGCTGCTCTTCCCTCCGCCGCGCTGAACTTGTTTGTATATTCCCTTGCTGCTGGCTGACGTATGGCGTCCCGTGCATACCGCTTCTGTGATCCGGGTAATTGGCTTGCTGTGCCACCGCAGTGTGCAACAGCTCGATGGCTTGCCGAGTCTTCTCTGCATGGGGCGACTCTCCCACAGGTATTTGATTCAATGCGAGTGTCGCCGCATATACGTTGTCCATAGGATTGTTGTAGTGGCCGGCTGGTGTGCGGAACCGTGATGGTGGCGGCGGCAGTAGATCGTTGCCGGTTGTGACTCTAGTTTGTGGTGGGGGTAACCCGGTCCGTTCATTCGCCGGATGTGTCGCTGCTGTCATCTGTTGGGGTGCGGTTCCCTGGTTCACCACTGGTATCGGCTGGTCCTGAGGTGTAACGAATAAATTAGCCGGATTAATAACCCCGCCCGTTGCTGGCAACCTGGTGTGGTGCCTTTGATGTATCCTGGACGTTTCCTCTCGAAGCCGGGTTTCCAACGCATCTAGCTCACGCCGTCGTGTGGCCATCCCTTGCTTTTCTGCCTCTACCTGCCTTCTTTGTTGTTCCAGCGCACGACGCGCCACATCCAGATCCCTGACGCGTTCCGCTGCGTTTTCCGGAGTGATAACCGTCGCGAGAACCGTGGGGTCTAGAATTAGATTGTTATCGAATAGGGCCGGGTGGCGCGGGTTCGAAGGACCCGCCCCTGGTGTCCGGTTTTCTAAGAATCCGAACGTGTTTGCATGCAACTCCTCATCCGCTGCCCTGCTGGTTACTGACGCCGACTCTCCATCAACCCGGGTCAAGACCGGGTCTCCGTTAACCGCGCCCTGTTGCTGGGCCACTGCCTGAGCCGCCCCGACTGATGCCGCGGTTGTGTTTCCTTGGTTGGCCGCGGGGGCCGCATAGACTGCAACTCGGCGTACGATATCCGATGTAAATTCAGGCTGTTCCTCCTCACCGTTCTCCTCATACCGGTTTTCCAGTAGATCCAGGATAGACCCGGTATCATCTTCTCCTTGGGCCCGGTCGCGTGGGGTCCATGCCGGCTCCTCCGGCTGTTCCCACTCCGCGATGGGTTCTTCTGCCGGATATGTCGTTCCAGTCGATTCTTCATCATCTGATCGGATAGACGTGGCTTTTCCTGGCATAGAATCAGATCCAACGTTGTCAGGGATCGAATTGGAAGCACATACCATACCGATGAAGATGCTGATCCGGCCGATCGTCACGACGGATCCGGTTTCGAGGTGATCCGACTCCGGCCCCCAGCCGGAATCGTCCACCACCTTTTCTCCTTCGTGGTCGATGTAGATTTCGCCGATGACAAGATTCTTCATGCCCTTCCGAGCTTCTCCCGTGATGTAAACACCTTTGGACGCAGGCCCCACGGTGGGCGCCAACTGTCGTGGGATAATCACGGCAGATGTTACCGGGGGTAACTGATCTTGGGGCAAGACGACACAGGTATTTGGGAGAGGGTTTAGCTCAGAGGAAAACATGGTGCAATTCGATCTGGTAGCCGGCAATCAAAGTCGCTGAGTCTCCGATCTTGATATAATAACTCAACTCTGGAATTACACTTGATGCTCGATACCACACGATGTTGCTAGGGTTCTTAGATCTCTGCCTAAACTAGACCTGGGAGTCGGTTTATAAAGCACCCGTACCCCCTGGCTTATTCTCCAAGGCGCACCCTGGATCCTACCCGGACACGGCGCACAAACCCTAACTTTCCTTTACCATAACCCACAACCCGGGTTACTGGGCTTACAAGCTGGGGCCTTCACTAATTTCCTTATCCTTAGCCGGATCCTGCACAGCGTCCTTTGGGCCGGGTTACTCCTTGGAATTTGGCATACCGGGTTATCGTCCCCTCATCACAGCACGAGCATCTTCGGGCACCCGAGAGGAGGAAACCGTGGCGCTGTGTTTCTTGCCTCCAACCATGAGCGCTGGTGCAAGCTTGAGGACAGAGAAGGAGCGCGAGGAAGACAAAGGCTAGGAAGGTGAAAGCTGGGAAGCGAATGACAGGAAGTTTTCACTTTTCACCTAAGGGCCGTATTTATACACGGTATCATCTAATCATGGCCGCTCATCGAGCAACGTGGCGCTCATCGCGGCAGCCACGCGTGAAGCCGAAACGAAACGGCGGTGAATGTTGTTTCATGCCACGATCTTAACAGAAGATTGTGCGCAATTACTGCGTGCAGTTTGCGTAAAAACCGGAAACGACGTCTCGTTTCTGGTCAAAAATCTGACAAGGTGGGCCAGCGCCTCTGCTCTCGCTCTGGCACGTCCCATCGGGATGATAAAGTGCGCTATGATGTCATGGTGAACATCATCAGGCTCAAAATTCCTTCGAATAAAAGCCCCAAAACACGAAAATACTTCGTATGGGAAAATTAAGACGCGAAAACTCCTTCGCATAAAGCTCCAAACACGAAATAACTTCTTATGGGAAAACTGTGACGCGAAAATTCTCTCGCATGAAAGCCACAGATATGAAATGTCCTTTCAAATGGGCACGACAAGATTTCCAAACACGAAAACTCTTTCGTATGGAAGGAAGACTACAAAGCACAAAAAACTTTGTGCACAAAATCAAGGGAGAAGTTTTCACTCGAAATATCCCTGGATAAAAACTTGTGAGTGCGTAGCTCCTACCACTCGATTATACGATGTACACACATCAATCTTCTAGATTGTTCGGCCGACTAGGCACATCCGGATGTCGTATTTCTTTCGAATACGAAGGTAAGACCCAAAAGATCTCTCTTGAGGGCCTGGAATCGCACTCAAGTTGCGTCCTCCGGTAAAATTCCGTGTCAACAACACGAAGAAAAATCCTAGCGGACGCGCCGGGTACCCAATTAGGTTAAGTTCGACTCGTTAAGAACTCTACGGCCCAGTCGCAATGATCACCTCACCGGATTCGAGTCGGAGGTCTTGAATCTATGTAGGCTAGAACTGTTTTTGCCCTAGATGTAATTAATTGGCCCTGAGCTTTCGGGAGAGCCAAACAACTGAGCCACATCCTTCTGCGAAAATAGCCAAACACACAGGCACTTTTTATTTTCTCGATTCTCGAGTAAAGAAATGCATCGCATACAGGATACACATCCTCTTCAAACGATTGAAGCCACCAATCGAAAAGAAACCAAGATAAGTTATGAGCGTCCACTCAACGGATTCTCAGTCAAGTAAACGCTCGGGGGCTACCAACAAAGGGATGGATCCTAGGCCTGTCGGATGAGCCTACCCGGTCTCAGCCCCATGGCCCAAGCTCCAAAGGAGGCATCAAGGATTACTCTAGAAGGCCCACTTGGAGCCCACCCGCAAAGCCTTGTGGGTCAAGTTAGGAAACTTGTAACTGACTCTAGGTTAGAGTTCGAGTCCTCTCCGGGTACGGTTTGAGACCTGGCCACCTATATAAGGCTAGGAGAACCACAGGAGAGGGACCAAGCAATACCGCACCACCAAGCCTTGAGATCGAGATCATACTCTCGACTTGAGCAACCCCCCATTGTAACCGATCTACTCGTGAATACTGATCGACAGAGGCAGGAGTAAGGGTTTTACCTCTACGAGGGCCCCAAACCTGGGTAAATCGTGCCCCCTGTCTAGCCGACGATTGTCACCAGCGCCTACACGTTCTCCTAATAGAAGCCCTATGGGTTCACCCGAGGGACTTGTTGAGATGCAGATTCGACAGCATGTGACCCGTAAAGACTCCATAACACATAGACATGTTCGGGAACTTACGGAACAATAACCAACAGCGGGACCATGGACGCCCATTATGGCTCATGCGCATTCATGAAGATCGAGGGAACCTTACAAATTACTCATTGCACTTATTAACTTAACTTCACGATATCAAAGATATCACGAGGTGAGACTATGTGATCTATTCTGATCAACCTCTTTGATCATAACACATATAAAACTCGTTACTGTTGTCGTCCTTTTTTATCATTCATATCCCCGATATCCTTGTGATAAATCACATTGTGTCTGACCAGACGATTTGTTGACATCAGTGATAAAGGGAGGGCCCAGAGCATGTATCTCTCTATCGTCTAAAAGAGTTAAGTATTAGTCTTGAACAATCTTAGTTCCATTACACTTTCTTGATTATACCCAGATGTCAACATTATGATCCTCAATTGCGGAAATATAGTTGATGACATCCAAAGTATAAATTTCGATCGTGCGGTCACTGGATATTCTCATAGTATAGGAATTATAGTCAATTACAACTTCATATGTAATTGGCTAAATACATTACAATTGGTTAGTCTCTTTTCGCAAGATCATATACTTGGGTCGGTTTAGTACTATTGTTACCCTAACAATAAACTCCTATATTTTGCTAGATTTTTAACCAAGCTCATGATCAGAAAAACATGATCATCTCACAAACCATAAGCTAATCTTAGAGACAAGATTAGGAACTCTTGTTTGTTTATGTCTTCACACCGGCACAAAGATTTTACTTTGAGAACTCAATTTTCAAGTGCTATAGAGGTTGTAGCATGATGACATAAACTTAATTTTGAACTTGGAGATAGAATAATAACTGAAATATTATTGTCTCTAGGGCATATCTGCAACATTTCCTTCTCCTAGCGCGACTCTTGTGACTACTGCTCAGGTGCAGCTTCCAATGTTTATTCCTGGTGGTGCCCAGAGGGGGCATCTCGTATTCTTTTGGCATATAGAAGAGTGTTTGTGGCTCTAGTGGACCGAACCTAGCTGGAAGTTGGCGCTGGTGCCTCCACTATTGTACATTGTATAGCTCCCCCTAGCATAGGCTGGGGTGGATTCCCTCGTTATCTAGACGCTCAGCCTCGTGAAGGATGGCGGCTTGTGCTGTGTTGATGCGCACATTCTCGGTCGCGATGTTCTGTTGGACGCGGGCTAGCTGTTGATGGAAATTTTTGATCTTTGTGGCTCATTCTGTTGCGTTCTCTGGAGTGTCTAGGTCTACTAGAAGCACACTGAGTGCTCTACTGAGCCGCTAATCCTAGTGCACCCGGACCTTCTCCGTCGGCTCCTCCATCAGTCCCTACTCCTTTGTCGGCCGCTGTTGTTGGACCAACTCTGTGCGATTTTGGTCGCCGGCCCTTGAAGTGGCCGCCAGTCTTCTCCCAGCAACAGGTTCTGGTTGGTGCTCGTGTCAAGCAGAGTTTTGATCAGATTTCCATTGGCATCAAAATGAGGTGTTGACCAATTTTCGCCAGCCATGTAGACAGCTATGTGACGAGGTGGTCCATGATAGACCGGGTACTCCTCCTCATCCGAGTATCCACCTAGACTTTTGTCGAAAACCAAGAGGATGGACTTATTCTCGTCGATATAGTTGTTTCCGACTAACAATTCGTCGTCTGAGTGGACAAGTGTGGCTTCTCCTGAGACAAAGTCACCCTCGGGAGTCCGGCTCCTGACTAGATCCTCCAATGAACCCAACGAAGACACCAATCTTGCAAAACAGGACCTAGAATCCTTACTCCAATGAGTCGGTCTTGGGACCCCAGCATGCGTCGTTGATGTAGGTCCTTGATATCCCACAAGTATAGGGGATCGTGTGTAGCCTTTTTGATAAGTAAGAGTGTCGAACCCAACGAGGAGCTAAAGGTAGGATAGATATTCTCTCAAGTTCAATCAACCACTGATACAACTCTACATACACTAAACGTTTGCATTATCTAGGAAATAAAACTAGAGCAATAATACGGGTATAAGAGATAGCTTTGCAAGATAATAAATACAAGAAAGTAAATGTTAGTGCTGCAGCAATAAAATATACTAAGTAACCATAAACTAATAGTACCATGAGTGTGGAAAAGTGGTCGAATTGTGGTGGCTTTGTGCAAGATTAATTAGTGAAGATATCGGGTTCATTGTCTTCGATGCAGTTTTCTAGGTAGAAGAGGCAAAGCTAACAAGCTCTCAATATCCAATTATTGCAAGTACTTATGATTGGAGCTCTAGCAAACATCCGTAACTACTAGAAGATACATTAAGGTAAAAATACCCAACCATAGCCTTAAGTTAATGGTCCACTTACTCCCATACGTGCAACTAACCGGTTTGAGTCCTTAGGTTTCTGTCACTCCGGCAGAACTACGCCTCTTCCTTTGCACATACTACTAACTCTATGGTGTTGATCCAAGCGCGCACAAATATAATGGACACCAAAGGACAGTACCATATCAACATACAACTCTAATGAACCAAAGACATCCAACCAAGCAATCAAAAGACAAATAAACTACACAAATATGACATAGATCATAGGATAAATATTATAGCATCAAACACGATGTTTACATAGGACAGTGCAGAGGTTCGTGGGAGGAGGAACCACTGAATACAAGGAGGATTTGACGATGGAGGTGTTGGTGAAGGCGGCATCATGGCGGAGAGGATGGAGAAGGGGCAGCACGTGAGGTGCAGGGCGGCGTGGGCGGCCATCGCCTCCTACGCCGGCCGGCCATCATGGGGGAGCGCCGTCTCTTAGCCCCTTCCTCCATGGCTTCTTGGTGTTGTAGATGAGCCATCCTCCATGGAGATGAGACCATGGGGGAGGCAAAATTCGTAGCTTTTGGTGGCTGGAAATTCGTGGTATGGGGTGTCTCCCACGACCTAGGTTTCCTCCATTTATATAGTCTCACGGATTTCGGTTATCCCATCTAGGGCTGCGGTAAATCGGGCGTATCTCGACCGTCCGGACTCAGAATCAGGCGATTTTTAACTCTACATCGTACGCCGCAAAATTTCCCACAATTTTGTCTTCTGTTAGATTTCCGTTTGACGCTGTCTTCGACCCGTAACGTGGAAATATTTAAAAAGTGTTTTCAGACAGATTTCAGGAAAGTCCCAATTCGACTCCGACAAGGTTTCTTCTTCTATTT
This sequence comes from Alopecurus myosuroides, assembly GCA_028641055.1. Taxonomy (NCBI): domain Eukaryota; kingdom Viridiplantae; phylum Streptophyta; class Magnoliopsida; order Poales; family Poaceae; genus Alopecurus; species Alopecurus myosuroides. The sequence continues at coordinate 283,074,499 of CM054058.1, forward strand.
TTGGCAATTTCTACACATCAAAGTGTAAAACAAGAACATTGTGGACTTTTTCAACCATTAGTAGGTTAGTTCAAATAAGTCATAAACTTAATATAAAAATAATTATAAAAAGCATTAAAATAGCATGAAACCATCAAAATTTATAGATACGTTTTGGACGTATCAACATCCCCAAGCTTAGTTCCTACTCGTCCTCGAGTAGGTAAAACGATAAAAACAAAATAATTTTTTATGTGACATGCTACCACACAATATTAATCATAATATGTAAAGTAGAGCATGTAAACTAGGATCAAATGAACTAAAGTTGTGATCTATATTTGATATCAACAAGTAATGCATAAACAAATAAGAAGAAAGAAGCAAAACTTTTAATGAATCAATACTAAAAGACTATCAACCGTGCAAATTTTATTAGAGATGAGTTAAGCTTTCAAGAACAAAAATATCATGCACGTCAAACGATCTTCGCAACCCCTGTTAGGATCAAGTCAAACTTTCCACACGACGCAATGCTTAAATCTTAAACTATTTGCGCACTAAAAACAAGCAAGTGTTCTGCATTGGTCCCTGGCACCGGGGTGTTATGGCAAATTGAACATTATGGGGGGTTTGGAAGGTCAATGGAAGAAAGGCTCACAAAGCTGAAAGTGGTCATTAGACAAGAGAAAGTCTTACAACCGAAACTATGCAAGGAGTAGGGATTGCCGCACAACGGATGCACATAGAGTTATAAGTGTATGAAAGCTCTTCAATGGAACTAGTGGGGGTGCATCCAACTTGCTTTCTCACGAAGACCTAGAGCTCATTTGAGGAGGCTCATCATTGAAATATAAAAGCCAAGTTCTATAATGTAAAGTTCCCCACATAGTTATGAATGAATGATAATATGGAAACTTTCTCCAAACTGAAGTATTGGTGCTAAACATGAAGCACAAGTGTGGTATAAAGGATAGTGATGCGCTCTCTTTATTATCTCTTTGGCCCTTTTTGGGGGGTTTTCATTTTTTTTATATATATATCCTCACCGATAGGGGAAACATCCTATATTACAATGAATCATTACACTTTTAGTACTCATAACTCATAAAGAAATATCTCTGATGTCTCTAACTGCATGCTCCTGCCAGTGTAGCAGTATGCATAAATAACCATGAAGTTCATCATCAAGTAACATAATGGAGGTGGATGTTGTGCAGAAATATATCTCGGAATGGCTATGGAAATGACATGATAGGTATGTATGGTGACTGTTTTGAGGAAGAATATATGGGCTTATGTGTAGGAGAACAAAGTCCTCCCACGGGATTTGGATGCACTGACGAAGTATGCACCAACTCTCAATGTGAGAAAGGGCAATGCACAGTACCGAAGAGGCCGGCAAATATGGATGGTGGAAGTGTCAGGAACCGCAACATAGACTCACAAGTTAAAAGATTGCAGCAAGAAAATCATCTTACAAGGCAAAGTGCAAATCACTCCAAGAGGGTCCGTGGCAGTGACAAGTCACTGTTAGCTACCCCGACCGTAGCACGTAACAAAAAGCCGATCGGAAATGTATCACTCCTAGCAATCATATACCATTGTTTCTATCAGCTGGTAATTTAAGTGTGGCACAGTTTCAAGTTTCTTAGACCAACCATTAAAAGTTTCTACTTACTAGTCCTTCCCGTTTATCCATTAAGCAAATTAATATCTCAAAACAACAACAATGATTCAAGTGAACCAGTTTAGTGATCTACAAGACCATGCAAATTTTTCCACTATACCAACTACCACATAAGCATTCTATTCCCAACCAAGCACACATAAGATATATTTTCACAAAAATACTCTACATGATAAAGCAAGCAAACATGAGAGTACTCACATAACACTACTAAAACTAACATCTCTGAATAAGAGATGCATGAAAACAAAGGCTAAACGCAGTACTAGCAAAAAGTGAACACTCACAGAACAATAAGAATGAAAATTAGAGTGTTCTAAGCAATAAAAACGGAGTGTGTCTCTCTCCCACACAAGTATGATAAGATCCAACCATCAACCACAGCAAAGAAAACTAAACAAATTGAAAGCAAAAAATAAAAGACGCTCCAAGTAAAGCACATAAGATGTGACCGAATAAAAATATAGTTTCACTAGAAGTGACCTGATAATTTGTTGATGAAGAAGGGGATGCCTTGGACATCCCCAAGCTTAGATGCTTGAGTCTTCTTGGAATTTGCTGGAATGTACCACCGAGGCATCCCCAAGCTTAGGCTCTTCACTCTTCTTGATCACGTCATATCATCATCTTCTCTTGACCCTTGAACACTTTCCTCGCAGCAAACTCATTTTTGTTGATGGATAGGGGAATGACTCGGGCATCCCCAAGCTTAGATGATTGTATCTTCTTTAATATTTTCTTGGAATGCACCTAAACATCCCCAATCTCGCGCTCTTGCATCTGTTTGTTCATCTCATATCACCATATTGATTAGATATTATAAGCTATATCCACATAAAACTTCACAAAACTCATTACTAGGGTTAGTACTCATTAAATAAAATTCACTCATGTTCAAGTATTGGAAAGTTTCATGATATTTATTAAACATTAGCCACTGTATATACCGAGGTTTCTTATAAAATTTCTGTTGTCCTTCGAAAAACTAAGGAAACTAAGAACACTCAGTACAATATTGAATAAACAAAGAAATCTGCGAAAACTAAACGACCTTGAAAGATGTCACTCAATGAGATAGTTACGTAGCTCAAATAAAAAAAACATAAAACTAATGAAATAAACATCACAATCTCAGGTTTATGCACAAAAAAATTCAGATCAAAATAATATTTTGGTGATTTTAAACAGGTTATACGGTGAAACACAACAAATCTGTTTCTGCGCAGTAAACCAAAATTTTGCACTTTCAAGTAACTAGGGACTAATATTAGCACGCTATTTTTTTATGTATGGACGTATATACACAATATTTACAATCTATACATGTTTTTATCTGAAAATCTTCCATGGAAATATTTGTTTTGGTTTCATAGGCATGAACACAAGTGTTCAAGGTTGACCCCCACTTAACCATTATTCATCTTTCCAATCACTTTTCTTTTTGAAAAAAATTTTAGATAACAAGTACAACTAATTTTTTTTATAATTCGCATTCCCTATCCAAACTAAGATAGAAAACAACTTACAACTGAAAGTAAAAACTATTCAAAAACAAAGCAAACAAGTGCACACAAGAATATTCACCCACGCTATTGCTCCCCGGCAACGGCGCCAGAAAAGGTCTTGATATCCCACAAGTATAGGGGATCGTGTGTAGCCTTTTCGATAAGTAAGAGTGTCGAACCCAACGAGGAGTTAAAGGTAGGATGAATATTCTCTCAAGTTCAATCAACCACTGATACAACTCTACACACACTAAACGTTTGCATTATCTAGAAAATAAAACTAGAGCAATAATACGGGTACGAGAGATAGCTTTGCAAGATAATAAATACAAGAAAGTAAATGTTAGTGTTGCAGCAATAAAATATACTAAGTAACCATAAACTAACAGTACCATGAGTATGGAAAAGTGGTCGTAATTGTGGTGGCTTTGTCCAAGATTAATTAGCGAAGATATCGGGTTCATTGTCTTCGATGCAGTTTTCTTGGCGAGTGTCCATGTCTTGTATTACTAAGGTTTTCTCTTTTGTCTTGTACGTGAAGTCTTGATTTTGTAGATTTTCTTCAATGTATTCCGTGTAGAGGTAACTTTTTGGAAACCTTGATGTAGCATGGGAGGTCGAGGTCTGTGGAGGAGCTTCTAGAAGCGGGCTACCGGCCGGGGGATTCATCTGGATGTCGTGGGGGATAAGAGTGGTGCAGGTCCATAGGATTATGGTCTAAAACCCACTCATATTCGACAAGGTCCAAAAGTGGAATCGAGAAGATCTAGAGGTGGTCCAAATTTCTGATGGTGGAGGGTATGTCTGTGCTGGTAGGTTGGTCAAAATATACGATATGCTTCTCCTAATATAGCTACCTAGGAAGACGCCGGTTAATCCCATGTACGATCGGTAATAACCGTATGAACCAATCAAATTAACAGCAAATGCTACAGATAACGAGTATGTTAAGATTCATAATTAATCACAACTGTCTAGCCCAGCTACCTCGTTCAAGAAACATGACGCGGATGTATGGTGAGGAGTGACGAGCCCGGCGACTAAAGAAGGGCGTGCATGGACCATTCCTCTTCTCAATCTCCTCATGGATGGTAGAGGAGCAACCTTTATAAAGAGATCCAACTCTCTCTCCACTACAATTTGGGACTAAACTTATTGCAAGCTCTTGGCATGCATACCTTTGAGATTTTTCACGAATTGTTTTGTCTATGGGCCTAAGGCCCGAAAAATTCAACATTCTATAGGTAAGGTGGTTGTGTCAATGTTGCCATATCTGGTGATGTTGGGATTAGACATGTAGAATGTCTTACCATTGTGTGGCGAGGTCAGCAATAGTTGACATTTTTATATTGTGTATGTAGTACTCCATCCGTCCTTAAATAAGTATATGTTTTCCTTTTATAGAAGTCAAATATTTTAAATGTTTGACCAACCTTATAGGAGTCAGATATTTTAAAGTTTGACCAACCTTATAAGAAATATACTTTAATAATACATGGATTTTATATCATATATGTTGATTTTATTCTCTATAAAGTTGGTCAAAGTTTAAAAAGTTTGACCAAGATCAATGCTAGAGGTACAACTTATATGAGGACGGAGGGAGTGGGTTATTTTGAAATGTTTCTCTAGTGCATGATGCAAAGTGTTGCGATGAATAGGGAATGTTGCATATCCTGATTTTTATGTTGCATACATGTATCTGAATATTGCACAAGTTTTTGTTTTTCATACCACAGAGAAATTGTTGCAATTTCAGAAGAAAAAAACATTGCATACTGCGTATGATTGTTTTGTTGCTGCGGTTGAACTCTTCAAAATCGTCACTTAAATAATATGGCAAGTGCATGATTTTTTGCCCTAGGTGGCATGCCTAGCCGTCACTATACTCCCTTTTCATGTGTGGTAATTAGTTTTCCTCCGTTTTTCCACCCTTCCCTTTGATATTGCTTTCATGTTTCTTCGTAGACAATACCAGTAATCTTCCTTGCAATGGAGTAGATGACGACGATGTGTTGATGATTATATTTATGTGGATAAGCAACTACGCTAATGGAACGCGACATGTCATTCTCACAGGGCGTCTCATGCTTGTTTGTGTGCATTAATTAACATTGTGCATTACCATCCTTATTATTAATCAACATAGGTTAGTCTAAGTATGCTGCTTCTTTTGCTCGTATCCATTGTACTTACCTCTCTCTTGTGTGAAAGAAAAACACGGAGCCAACCGGCTACCTCGCAATCTTCTCCAACGTAATTCTACTGGTAACATCTGTTTGGGGGCACGTGTCTGTTTGTGGTACCATTGAAAGAAGAATAATGTGCCGCCTCTGCAGTGCTTGTCCAAATCCACATCTGGAAAGAATATGCTTAGCATATCTCCGTTCCGGATTAGGGGTAAACCAAAGCCGATAGACGATGCATGGGCGAGGGAAGAAAACCCATAACCACCCACAAGAGGCACGCAGAGAAGCCGTGTGGCATTTGCATTTGCGTAAAGCGCGCGTGCCACTTTATGCTGAGCGGAAGATTGGGGCAAATACTGAGCCGGGAAAGCGAGACCAGCAGGAGCAAAATACAATCGCCATATTTTCTGCAGGGGGCGGAAAAGGGGCACCTAATCTTGTCGATCGTGTTGGAAAGTATTTCTCTGGATAGAATAGTGTGCTCATGTGTCAAGGTCTTAGTTTTTGCAAAGAAGTGGAGGCGACAGAGGGGAGCCCGGTTGATGTCTAGCTGTAAATACGCAGAGTTCCATGTTAGGTGCTGTGCATCTGCTGCTCGCACACATGGCGTCTGTCTAGTCTACTCCTCGTGATCCGGACAGGGAAAATGCTGGAGATCGTTGCCCGGACCGTTGGTGAGCACAAGCGCAAGATGAGCAGTGTAGTTAAAAATGCCTTTGCATTAGCATGGCCTACTTGTACCTAATGTAAGCACGCTGATTTTTGTTTTCTTTTTTTTTTTGCGACGAAATCACAGTGAAACAACCTTCTTCTTCTTCTTCTTGGGCGACCGGGAAACCAGTGATGGGCTGTGTGTGGTCAACATCGTAATCTTACCCATGAGTAGGATTACTATCCCTCGTGACCTTACGTCGTTCTCCTATATGATTACGGGCAAGTTCACTGTTCCAATTAAGAAACGCGAGCTCTGCATTTCAGCAAGAAAGAACATATTCTCTGAAAAGAAAAGAAAAGAAAACAGTGTATTGCATTGGATTAAAGGAAGCCCGGGGGGAGGAAAGCAGGTCGCGCGTCGATCAACGGTGACAACAATGGCCGTCCCCGTCACGGCGATCGTGGGCGAGCACGCACAACTCGCCTTCTCCTCCTCCCGTTGCTGGCGAGAGGTTGGTAGGGGTTTGTGCGTGATGTGTTCCCTAGATCCTCCACTGCTCGCGTCCCGTCCTTGTCTACGAGGATAGAAAGGCAATACCGCTGTACGTGATATTTCGTGTATATGTGGCCGTGGTCGGTCGCCATCTTTTTTCTGTTTTGGTTTCAGAAGATGCGTGGCCTTTGGGGTGGTGATAGGGGCGGGCGACAACAAGTTGCCTGCCTGCCGGTTACAGTTCCGTAGCGCCAGCAGGCAGGCACACACATCCATCTGCTGATCTTTACGTGTACATGGAGAGATCTAGAAGCTCTATCTCCTTGTACATGCCGACGATTTATTTCCACAGAAATACAACATGGGGTATATATTGTTGGATTTCATTTGGAAAAAGTGACTCTAGTGGCCAATGGTGATAACAATGCTCTCACCTAGTACGCGATGAGCTTTTGCTTTAGACCAGCCACACAACTCTTTCTTTAAAGAATTCTTCACTACTATGGTGTATACTTACTAAAAAACAGAAGAAAAAGCACGCTTAGGTTAGTGATGCCGTCTTTGCAGGGACTGGACGAAGACAACTTCTCTTTGTGCTCATTTCGGGGGCTTAAAAAACCATAGCTCAAGATGAGAGTACACACGATGACCACATCGCATGGACCGAGAGGTAAGCAAGGGCAGACACGCATTCGCTCGGATTATGATATGCAGATTTATCTGATTTGTGAGCGATTGTCCTCACGAAATTCCCCACTGACGTGGACACAGGATTAGAAGATCGTCTCATGAGATGCCGCACCGTATGAAGATCGTCTCATGAGATGCCGCACCGTATCATCATATACGGAGTAGAAGATACAACCTCTGTACTCTTATTGAAATGCAGTGCTCCCGGCCGGTTACTCGGAAAAAACTCTGAATAAGGGCGTGTACATCGCTATCTAGTCAGCTGTCTATAACTCAACACACGTAGGAAATTATATGACGTGGGCCGAAGAGAAAACCGAAAACTGCCGAGCCCGTCGCTAATAATACAGACGGACTATTTCCGTAAAATTCGATCCCTAACGATGGACTCTTCTCCGTTGTACGTGGGGGCGTCCGTAACGGACGCCCAGGCAATCGTGACGGCATCCAATAGGATCTCTATCCAGGCAATCGTTACGGACGCCCCCACGTACAACGGAGAAGAGTCCATCGTTAGGGATCGAATTTTACGGAAATAGTCCGTCTGTATTATTAGCGACGGGCTCGGCAGTTTTCGGTTTTCTCTTCGGCCCACGTCATATAATTTCCTACGTGTGTTGAGTTATAGACAGCTGACTAGATAGCGATGTACACGCCCTAACTCAGCAACTGGTCATATCCATTTTTTCCTACAACTGACCTAATGGGTGCTAAGATAGACCGCAACTGACTCCATAGCTGGTATTACTCCATTTTCTCCAAAAAAAACAACATGATAGCAAACAAAAACAAATTATCGACAATCGGGTATAACATGTCCCGATGACACTGAGATTCTAGAGATTTGATAATTGGTTATCAGTGACAGGTTGCTTCTTCCAAGAAAACTGAATACGATATACAACAACAAAAGAATGGGGTGCCTTTGAATCCACCCAAATTGCACGAGCTATACATTTTACAGGGAGCTATCAAACACGACTTCTCAATCATGCCTTCTCCTTGTGTGTAATCCTAGTTTTGACGCCTCCTGAATTAGAAATTGTAACAAATGAGAATCCATCGACCAAAAATACATAAGCACGGTGTTACAATTAGCATGGAAATTTTAAAAAAATGCATTTTATCCTTTTTATCATACACAAGAAATACTACAAATAAATATGTGTACCATGAAACCTTGTAAATGATTTAACCTAGCTCATAAACACATTGTATAGTACTACAACTTCAGCGCTAATACATACCATTGGCTTCCTCGAATTCAACTTCTTTAATCACTTCAGCAGCAGCATGGTACTCAAACCTGCAGAAAGGAGGAGCTGAAGAACAGGACTAGCAAACTGCTAAAAGCAATACTCCTAGTGTGTGCAGACATACAAAACACAGAATAGAAGCCTTGGGCAAACTGCCACTATTACATGTTGACATAGAATGAAGTTGCAAGGAATTTCAGAAGGCACCAATCATTTGTATACAAAATGTGGAGTTCACTAGACAACATCTATTACTTTAGTAGCATTAGGTGTTGGTCAGAAAACAGAACAGCTGTAATAGGTCATCAGTATCTAAAGAGATTCAAGGGTCCAAAAGTCTAATCCAAATGCAACTTCAAAACAACTAAAGTGTGAGACACAATGGTGCAAATTATAGAATGGTTACTAGTAGGCTATCTCAGAGTTTGATACGAAGAACTATTTACCTGTTAGAGGAAGACACCTCAGGTTCATACTCAGATGTGCTCTTGATAGCCTTAACTATAACATCAACAATTTCCTTCTTTCTAGTGCTGGCCATTAAACAATCGTACTCGGTTGGCACAATGATTGCGAAGAAGTTATCACTGAGCTCACTTATACATAGCCTATCAACAGCTGCAAGTGCTATTCTTCTCTTCAATATATCCGCATCAGGATCGACCAGGTAGATAGCAAAGTCAGTGATCACAAGGATGCGCCTTTTCATTTTTCCTGATTGTGTAAACTTCAAGACCTTGTCCGCAAACAGAACTTTGTTATCCCCTGCAATATATCAAGGATTATCCTACAGGATTAGAGACTTGGAATATGTAGTTTACAAATTGACGATATCAAATGGTCATGACAGTGTGCACAAGCCACAAGGACAAGACAGTTGTCTGTCGGCAACAACTAAATCTGGAAGTGGATCAACGTCCAAATCCAAAGAGCATAAGTCCAAAGTAGCGTCCAATATGAGGTAGTCCACTCCATCTTCGGTCCACATGTAACCTTGTATTATCCAAGTCCATCCAAATCCAAGTTGTATTACCCAGATCCATCCAAATCCAAATGGACTTCCACACAGAGGTAAACCATGTACTGCTTATCGTAATAACCAGAACATCAACCGCGGTAGGTGAACAAAGAAAAAGCCCAATATTTCACGTGAGGATGGGGTGGCCGTCGGCGAGCGGCGTAGATGGGATCACCGGTGAACTACGAGGACAGGGTGGCCGCCGGTGAGCCGCGGGGCTGGGTCACCGGCTAGCTGCGAGGGCGGGGTGGCTGTCGACGGGGAGACAGGGGACTGCGGCGTTGATCTGATGCGGGAGGACGTAGTCGAGGGCTTGGGCGAAGGACAGGAGAGTATGTGCGAGACGAGCGAGCCGAGGCGGCGGAGGGACTGCTGGCGGCGCAGAGGAGGCGCAAGGATTTGCGGAACGAGAGCAGGTCGAAGGGATGCACACAGGTCCAGTTGACGGTGGGTTATCCAACTTGCACGTCCAAGTCCACCCATTGATATTGGACCCAATATCCTGTTGTGGTCCAAGTCCAGCGGAGCCCAATCCAAGTGGATCCAATTTATTTCCGGTCCAAAGTCCATGGACCTTAAGGATCCAGTTCCAGATTTAGCGACAACCAACAATGGCCATCACTAAGGTAAATATCTCCTACACAGCTAGGAGCCAAGGATCACGCACTAGCTCGGCGGTCATGCTTATTTCATATTCAATAATGCATCTAAGATACCATTAGTTACTTCATTAAATCACATAAGGTGTCAAAGCAATAGTGGAAGCACATTTGCTATTTATTCAGTTTGCCTCAAAAAAATTATAGGGCTTCAGTTGATTTCTTGCCGAGGAGGAAAAAGCGACAATGCAGGATGGCGGCACGAAAAAGGTGAGGTTAGTAGGTTAGTATTTCAGGGGCTCCCTGCATGGGGGTTAGGTTTGGGGCTAGGAGCACTGGTACCGGAGAAGAAACCCGAGATCTCAGGGCTAGAGGGATGGACGAGGGAAGCAGAAGAACAGGCAGTGGTGATGGTTGGGACAAGGGCTAGTCGGGTAACGAGTGGGGACAATGACAGGTGGGCGGGCAGTGGTAAGAGGTCAGGTTCGGGAGCCGGTGTAGATGGTGACAATGTCGCGGAGAAAAGCATACGGATCCAGTGCGGGGAAGACGTGAGGAGAGGGTCACAGCGGGAGTTAGGAGATTAGGGTTAGGGGTGGCGAGTGGAGAGATACAATGGCTATAAAGTTCCATTGAGATTTCTAAATTTTTCAGGCAACTGACTTTATAGGTAGCAGCAATTGGTAGAAATGACCACTCCAAGTAGGAAACCAAGAACAAAAGATAAAATATACAACTCCTCTCCCTATTAATCTACAGAGATACATCAAACTCTGATTCAATCGCTCTGCCACGAGGGCTAAACATATGGAGTTGAGACAATCGTAGACGACATTTGACCACCATTCAGCTCAAGCAAATTCCTTGGCCTAAATATACAGGTTTAAGACTTAGCAAACGCATTGGATCCATTCGGGCGGCATGGAGAGGCCTTCGGTTTTTGGATGAGGCGCATTGGTGGGTTCTCAGAGTATCGGCTCTATGATTGTCCACCCCCTTCATCAGTATTGGTAGGCTTAGTTTGGTGGATTCAGGTCTAGTTGTTTGCTGTATCTACTTGTAAGACAGTGTTTTCTGTCCTATCTTTTAATAAAAACCGGCTGAGGCTGGGGTTGACCTCCATTTCTAAAAAAAAAAATTCAGAGAATCACGATAACGAACGCCGCTACCGAAGCAGTGATCTTCAAAGTATCACGCCCAGAGTATCCAAAACAATCGATGATGTGGAAAAGGATGGGATGGCACCTTGCTTGGAGAGGATCTTGGCGAGGCATGGGTCGTTAGGTACGCCGATGTAGTCGCCCTTGCAGTCGCGGTAAACGGCCGAGCGGCGCCGCACCTTGGCCCCCATGAGCAACCCCGCTGCGGGCGCCGGCACCATCTCCTCCGTCTCTCCGCCGCTCGCTGCCGCCGGCGGGGGCAGGTCAACGCGCTCGGGTTCCACCTGGATCCGCCTGAGCGGCCGGAACCGATCCATCGGCGAGAGCGAGTTGGGGAAATCAGGCAAGACGCGAAAAGGCAGATTGAAGGCTTCGGTCGTTGGAGACCTGGACCTTGGGCTTTAGTGCTGCCACTATGAAATGCTGGCCTAATAGATATCTTTGCACGGCGTAGGAATAGCTGGGCTGGTGGATTTATTAACAATATGGACCTTTAATAAATCCACCAGCCAACATGGACCTTTCGATGGCGGCCCTTCAACAGCATGTAATGAGAGCATCTTTTTATCAAAAAAAAATAATGTAATGGGAGCATCTCCACGTGATGCAAAATTCATTCACTAAAAGGAAAAGGTGATGCAAAATAGTTTCACTCCGGGGGGGTTTTAGTTTAAAAGTTGGGGGCCTAAAACCGAGCACCTCTGTTGGCATCCCCAAAAGTGTTTTCCGGTGGAAAATAACGCCTCTTGTGACAGCCGATGCTACTTTTCGGCGTGGAGGCGTCGTTTCCCACCGTGACCCCAACCAAACAAGGCGAAAGTACGTGAAAATTTGCAAAAACTATGAAAACGACGAACTTTTGACCAAATTTTAGATGATTTTATTACAAGTGATCAAATATAGCCGATTTTACATAGTAGATGTGATTTTCAAAAAAAAAAGGCCAGTTCATACCGAAGGCAACGCCTTCACATGATATGTCCAACGCATCCCCTTTTTCATCAACAAAAATATCAGATTTCTTTCAAAACACTATATTTTTATTGCTTCACACCATATGTGTTATTCTTGGATCGTCTTTTTATTTTGCTTTCAGTTGGTTTTTTTTTTGCTGTAGCTTTTAGTTGGATCCTAGCACTTTTATTTTGGGAGAGACACGCGTCATTTTTATTGCCTAGAACACTCTAATTTTCACTCTTATTATTCTGCGAGTGTTCAATTTTTGCTAGTACTGCGTTTAGCTCTTGTTTTTCACTCAAATTTTGTTCGGATCTTGTTGGTTTCCTTCAGTTATATTTTATTAGCTCTCTGGTCTTTGAAGATTATTTGCTTTGAGATTCGTTTCGAATAAGTTGATTGATGTTGGAGAAGAGTAAATTGTTTCATGCTTATAGTGGTGCAATATGAAGCTTGTTTTGACTGTGGCTTAGTATTTGACATGTCATGTTAGATGTTATTTTAATTCTAGGCTTAGTTATTTATGATGTATCATGACTAGTCTCAAATAGCTGAGAGTGATTGATGTGCATTGAATTTAATCACGTGCTGTTCTCTCATATTGAAGCATGTATTGTGGTATTTCTCGTTTAAATGCTTTACATGGATTGACTTGGCGCATGCTCACACCATGTTACGACTACAAACAAACTCACTTCTAGACTCGATGATCATTTAGTTTTTGACTTGTAATATCACATATCACTTCATTCTTTGATTAATGATGTTTTTGTCGCTATGCATGATTATGGCCGTTATTGCTCTCTTAGTTGGTCGCTCCCTGTCTTTTGCTAGTCTACACTTGTACTGAGTATGAGCTTTACTCGTGCATCCAACTCCCAAAAACCAAAATTTTCCAAATGTGTCCAACATATATACCTATATGTGGTATTTAACAGTCACTCTAAGTAAATTTCTTGTCGGGGGGATACCCCGAGTAGGGTAAAGGCAAGTGCTAAGGGGCAAGATCAGAAGAGACGCTTGGCAGAGTAGCGGCTACCCGGTACTCGCTACCCGGTCGTCCGCTATTCGGCCGTACACACTGATGGCCAGGAGGAAGAATCAAGGGAGTTACTCTTCTCCGAGTAGAGGAAGTGGACCGGGTAGAGAGGGCGGTCTCCTACTCGGGCCAGAAGTCAAAGGAGCCGTTCTGACACAGGATCCCGCGTATCCCGGGTCCGTACTGCGGCACTGTTCATCTGCAGAGCGCGTGTTTATCCGCGCCAGGGTGTCAGCAGGGCGTCGCAGGTTAGGGGGGCCTACCCCGTGACAGTGTCAGTGATAACAGATTAGTTTCTCGGTTCTGCGGAACGACTTTGCACACGGAGACAAACTTGGAAGCCAAAGGTGTCAGCGGGAAGCCGGAAGTGCACAATGTGCACACAATGTCGACATCTTGGCTGTATCTGGCTGGGCACCAGTATATAAGGTGCCCTGCCTCCTCCTGCGCGAGGGATCCGAGACTTGGCTCACGTTCTTGACCTAGTTGATCACATAGAGAGGAGAGTGGCTACTCGGCTGTAAGCATTACTTGTACTGTGGCTACTCGGTGAGACCCAGATATAAAGAGAGAAAGGCAGGAGTAGGGGTTTTACCTCCACACGAGGGCCCTGAACCTGGGTAGATCTTGTTGTTTGCAGTGCTAGCTTCATACTCACGCGGCTACTCGCTGCGTGATCCCTCCCCGAGCGCCTCCAGCGTCCATCGTCCCCACAACTTTAGCCATCCTATGGCATCTGCCGTGACACCACCACGACAGTTGGCGCCCACCGTGGGGCAACCAGCGGCGCTGGCTGGAGTTTCCGTTCGGACGGGATCGGATTCTGCTACCGGAGAGCGCGTGGTCTGTGGCCTCATCCACAGATTCGGCTCCTTCGACTTCGTCACCGACAACGCCGGCGATTTCGGCGGCAGGGCCATGCCGGAGGGCGACTCGGTGATCTCCTTCGGCGCGCACCTCGTCTACGTCGCCACCGTCATCGATCGCGCGTACCCCGGGAAGGTGCATGTCGCGGAGGATCCCCCTGCCGTAATCGCGGCACGCAGGAGGCCGATGGGCCGTTCTGCGGACGTCGCGGAGGTGATGATGACCGGCCCTGCTGCTGACGCCGGGAAGAGTGCGGCCGCTGCCGCCGCGGGCGTCATCGAGGATCTCGCTGGCCCGAGTGCTGGCGGGAAGACCCACAAGCCATACGAGAAGGACTGCAACCTTCCTCCCTCCACTACTCCGACGATACCTGCGTCCGCCGTGCGGATGGGCATGCCGCCTCCCACCGAGCTCGAGCTCATGACCATGCGGGCGCAGCTCGAGCAGCAACGCCAAGCGCTGCTCGCCGAGCAGGCGGAGCTGGATAAGGTTAGGCTTGAGCTGAACCTGGACCAGAACGAGTACAACCGGGCTCACGGGTTCACGCCCGTGGTGAGGAGGCCTTCCAAGGCAGGGTCTACGCGCCGCAACCTAGGCACCGAGATGGCAGCAGTTGGTGAAACTGCTGGCCAAGCCGCTAGCCAAAACACCGCCACCACCAGACCCAGATACAACACCCCCGCCAAAACCCTTAGAGCTGCTGAGGCTGTAGCTGCTGAGTTGCCGCATCTCGCTGGCGACGCGCGCGTTAGGCAGCAGGAAAGGCTCAATGAGCTAGTGCTAGAGGCTGCTAGGCAGAACGAGGAGTTCCGGAAAGCCAACCCGGGTGCTGGAGCTTCTCAGGTAGTGCACTCGCATGCGGCTAGATCTAACGATCAGGCCTCATCACCGCATCCCAGTCGCGAGAAGGAGCGGAGTGGGCATTCCGGCAGAGATAGGCAGATGCAGGTGTACGACCCGGCTGTCGCTGCAAAACAGCACGATGTAGCGCGACAGTCCGGTCAAAAACACAACGCTGCAGGAGCATGCTATCAAGCCCATAAAGCTCACAGCCAGGCCCGAGATGGAGAGCGCCCAGGCCCTTCTCAGCATCCAGTTGCTCAGCCTACTCGGCAGAGGCAGCAGCCACGCGCAGTCGCGCCAGCCGCCAACCCGGTGGAGCAACCTGCAGTCGTGCAGGTGGACAGATATGATGATGGCTACTCAGCCATGGGGTTGGCTGGCTATGACATCCTGGATCGCGTGGGTGAGCGTGTGCTGGAGCCCAGTGATGCCAGGCACAAGCTGGACCGGATCAGCCTGTCGGCGCAGCTCGAGAGCAAGGGGCCGTCTGGCCCAGAGTGCTTTGGTCCCCGCATCATGACGGAGCCATCCGTGAAGCAGTTCCAGCTCGCCAGGGGGACCAAGTGCTATGACGGCAGCACCAAGCCGGAAGATTGGCTCAATGACTATGTCACAGCCGTGCACATTGCAGGCGGCAATCGGAGATGGGCAGTGCGGTACATCCCGCAGATGCTCGAGGGACCGGCAAGAACGTCGCTCAACAACCTGCCCAAGCACAGCATCAACTGCTGGCTTGACTTTGCGGAGGCCTTCGTCAGCAACTTCACCAGCACCTACCGGAGGCCGAATAGGCCGCAGCAGTTATCCGCTTGCAGGCAGCGGGTAGAGGAGACGGACCGCGAGTATCTTACTCGGTGGAGCACTCTGAGGAACACCTGTGAGGGTGTGAATGAGGCCCAGGCCATCACTTGGTTTGCGCAGGGTTGCAGACATGGCAGTATGTTGTGGCAAAGGCTCCAGAGGGAGATGCCGAGTACTCTTGCTGAGACCATCCGGATTGCGGATCAGTACGCACTCAGCGACCCGACGCAGCCTCTTTTATGCTGCTGAGCCGAGAAGGAACTACAACATCAACACCAGCAAGCGCAATGAGTTTCGCAACAAGCGCAGAGGTGACCGGATCGATACCCGGTACGATCCTGAGGAGGTGAATGCTGTGGCAACCGGAGCTGGGAGTAGCCAAAGGCCAAAAACTGCTGGAGCCCAGTACGGGCAGAACCAGAATCAGGGCCAAGGCAACAAGAAGCCGTACGGCGCTTCCCAGCAGGGTAGCGGCAACTCGGGTCCGGCGCCGAACTTTGTCTTCAAGGACATGAAGGATGGCCCGTGCAGCTTCCACACTCGGCATCCCGCAAGACCTGCCAACCACACTACTCGGCAGTGCAGTTGGTGGGAAGAAATCAAGAACGAGGGCCTGCCTCCTCCTCCTCCTCTGCCAGTTGTGAATGCCGCTGTACAGCCTGCTCGCGCACCCGCTGCTCGGCCTCCAGCCTTCCCGAGAAGAGAAAATGTGAACCAGGTGGCTTTCGGCGCCAACCGCTACTTCAACAACGATGGCTACCGCAACAACAACAACAACTACTACTACTACTACACCCGCAACAACAACAGAGGCAACAACAACAACAACCAAGGTAACAACAACAACGGCAACAATGGTGGCGGAGACCGCAATCGGTACCAGGAGCACCACGAGAGCTACATGATCTTCACCTCTGAACCTGTCGACAAGAAATCCCAGCACAGGCGTGCCATGGAGGTCAATGATGTGATCCCCGCTGTCCCTCACTATATGCATTGGTGCAACCAAGAGATCACGTGGTCCAGAGCGGATCATCCTAAGGTGATGCCCAATCCGGGTAGCTACGCCTTGGTGCTGGATCCTACCTTCCTGGGTCCCGAGAAGAATGTGAGGTTCAGCAAGGTGCTGATCGACAACGGCAGCAGCATCAACATCGTGTACAGAGACACGCTGGAGAAGCTTGGTATGGACGAGAACATGCTGCTACCTAGCAAGACCACTTTCCATGGCATCGTGCCGGGAGTCTCTTGCAATCCGATTGGTCGAGTATGGATAGATGTGCTATTCGGCACCAGGGAGAACTGCCGCACAGAGAGCCTGCAGTTTGAGGTGGTTGATCACCAGAGCCCCTACCATGCCCTACTCGGCAGGCCCGCTCTGAGCAAGTTCATGGCCTCTACCCACACTGCATATCTGAAGATGAAGATCCCTAGTCCCAATGGCGTGATTACCATCTCTGGTGATTACAAGAAGTCTATGGAGTGTGCCTCTGCTGGTTCTCAGTTGGCGGAATCCATGGTGATCGCTGCCGAGAAGAAGAAGATGTACGAGGTGGTGGCTATGGCGCAATCCGCGCAAGCTGGTGCGCCTGGCATGCCGAGTTCCCAGCACGGGACGGCATTCCAGGCATCTCAGGAGACAAAGAAGATCCAGGTTGACCCTGAGTTTCCCGACCGAGTTACCATCATTGGCTCCGGGTTGGGGGAGAAATAGGAAAGCGAGCTCATCCACTTCCTCCGTGAGAATCGGGACGTGTTCGCCTGGTCCAATGAAGATTTACCGGGTGTCCCGGGGGAGTTGGTTGAGCACTCGCTACATGTGCGTCCTGACGCCAAACCAGTGAAGCAGGCTATGCGCCGTTTCGGAGATGAGAGGAGGAAGGCCATAGGTGACCAGATCACCAAGCTGTTGATAAGCAATTTCATCATGGAGGTGCTGCATCCGGATTGGCTAGCCAACCCGGTCATGGTTGAGAAGAAGAAAGAGGACCCCAAGGCCGCTACCGCATGGCGCATGTGCGTCGACTACACCGATTTGAACAAGGCATGCCCCAAGGATCCTTTTCCGCTACCCCGCATCGATCAGGTGATCGATTCCACTGCTGGTTGTGAACTGTTGTCTTTCATAGATGCCTACTCTGGTTTTCACCAGATAGCTCTCAATCCTGCTGATCAAATAAAGACTGCTTTCATTACCCCGTACGGGGCTTATTGCTATCGTGTCATGTGTTTCGGGTTGCGGAATGCGGGTGCCACTTATCAGAGATGCATGCAGAAATGCTTGCACGACCAACTCGGCAAAAATGTGCAGGTGTACGTAGATGACATTGTCATCAAAACGAATAAAACACATACTCTGCTCAGTGACCTTGAGGAAACTTTTGCTAACTTGCGCAAGTATAAGATGAAGCTGAACCCGAGTAAATGCACCTTTGGCGTCCCGGCTGGCAAGCTACTCGGCTTCTTGGTATCCAGTCGGGGCATTGAGGCCAATCCTTCAAAGATAAAAGCTATTGAGAGCATGTCTTTGCCGAGATCCCTGAAGGATGTGCAAAAATTCACTGGTTGCTTGGCATCTCTGAGCCGCTTCTTGGGCAGAATGGGCGAGAAGGCCCTGCCTTTGTATCAGTTGATGAAGAAAAGCGACAAGTTCGTCTGGACACCGCAAGCGGATGTCGCATTCAAAGAGCTAAAGGCAATGCTGGTTAGCGCTCCCATCTTGGCTAGTCCGCTACCCAAGGAGCCAATGCTGCTATATATTGCTGCTACTAACCGAGTAGTCAGCGTGGTGATTGTGGGGGAACGAGAGGAAGAATGCAAGAGTGTGCAGCGGCCTGTATATTATCTCAGTGAGGTGTTGTCCAGCTCCAAACAAAACTATCCACACTACCCGCCAAGAAGCTGAAGCATTACTCCCAGGAACACCCCATCACAGTGGTGAGCTCAGCTCCCATCTCGGATATTATGGGCAACAAGGAAGCAAGTGGCAGAGTAGCCAAGTGGGCGATCGAGCTGGCCGCGTACGCTCCCGCGTATGCGAGAAGAGAAGCCATCAAGTCTCAGATCCTGGTAGAATTTCTGGTGGATTGGGCTGAGGTGCAATATGAGCCTCCCACTCCGGTATCCAACTACTGGAAGATGCACTTTGATGGCTCCAAGATGAAGGAAGGCCTTGGTGCTGGCGTGGTGCTTACGTCACCCAAGCGAGATCAACTCAAGTATGTGCTGCAAATTCACTTCAAGGCATCCAACAATGTTGCAGAGTACGAGGCCGTGGTACACGGCTTGAAGGTAGCAAAGGAAGTTGGTGTGCAGCGCATCATATGCTATGGAGACTCGGATCTAGTCGTGCAACAGGTTTTTGGCACTTGGGATGCTCTGGATGCCAACATGGCGTCATACCGCTTCCTGGTCCAAACCATGACAGGATTCTTTGAAGGTTGCGAGTTCCAGCACATCCACCGAGCAGAGAATGAAGCAGCTGATGAGCTGTCCAAATTGGGATCTTCTCGGCAGTACATCCCGGCTGGGATTGCCTTGGAGCATTTGAGAAAGCCATCCATCAAGCCATCCCCCAACTCGGAGTCCATTTTCGTCCCTTCTCTGCCTAATGAAGAAGCAGTTCCAATGGAGATTGACTGGGAAGGTGCAAGAGAGGACCCGGGGACTGCAGTCTCCATCCCGGGGACTGGCGCCTGCAACCCGGGGCCTGCTCCTCCCTACTCGGGGACTGCCCCTTTCTACTCGGGGACTGCTCCCCCTTACTCGGGGACTGCTCCTCCTTACTCGGGGACTGCCCCTCTCAGCTCGGGGACTGTCGCATTCCTTGAAGAAGTCCTGGCAAACCGCTCGGGGCTGCAGAGAGTCAACCCCAACCCAGAAAAAGATGCAACAGTGGTTGTCCCAATGGAAGTGGACGAACCAGTGTTTCCCGCACGGGAGACGCCGAGTTGGGCCATGCCCATATTATCCTTTCTAAAGGACGGCACCCTGCCAGATGACGAGGTTACCGCAAGGCAGATTCAGAGAAGATCCAAGGGCTACACCATATTCAGAGAAGTGCTGCACAAGAGAAGTGCCACAGGCGTGCTGCAGCGCTGTGTGGAACCGAAAGAAGGAGAAGAGATTCTGGTGGAAATACACCAAGGGGAATGCGGGCATCACGCCTCTTCTCGGGCTCTAGTCAAGAAGGCTTTTCGGCATGGCTTCTTCTGGCTCACTGCTTTGAAGCAAGCTGAAGATATCGTGAGAAAGTGCAACGGCTGCCAGAGATTCGCAAGTAAGATCCACATGCCAGCTTCCGAGTTGAAAACAATTCCCATCACTTGGCCATTTGCTGTTTGGTGTCTGGATATGGTTGGTCCCTTCAAACCGGCTAGAGGCAACATGACACACATTCTGGTTATGGTTGATAAATTCACCAAGTGGATTGAAGTGAAGCCTATTCGGAAGTGTGATGGAGCCACCGCTGTGAGTTTCCTGAAGGATGTGATCCTGAGATACGGCTATCCGCACAGCATCATCACAGATAACGGCACTAACTTTGCTGAGGGAGCCATGGTGAGATTCTGCAGAGATAAGCACATCCGACTAGATGTCGCGTCTGTCGTGCACCCCGCGTCCAATGGGCAGGTGGAAAGAGCAAATGGCATGGTGCTTGCAGGCATAAAGCCAAGGCTGATTGAGCCGCTGCTGAAAACACCAGGGTGTTGGCTAGACGAGTTGCCAGCGGTGTTGTGGAGTCTAAGGACTACCCCTAACCGGTCAACCGGCTACACACCATTCTTCTTGGTTTACGGGGCTGAAGCCGTGTTGCCAATCGACCTAGAGCATGACTCCCCCCGAGTAACCCTCTACACTGAGGCGGAGGCGAGAGAAGCTCGAGAAGACGACGTTGACCTGCTAGAAGAAGCAAGAGAGCTTACTCTGTCACGTTCAGCTGTTTACCAGCAAAACCTGAGGCGTTATCACAGCCGGAAGGTAAACCCAAGGGTTTTCCGAGAAGGAGACATGGTCCTTAGGCTCGTGCAGTGCACAGCCGGGATGCACAAGCTATCCCCTCCGTGGGAAGGGCCGTTCATTGTGAGCAAGGCTCTACACAATGATGCGTACTACCTTGTAGATGCGCAACCATCACAGAAGAACAGGCCGGATAAAGCTGGGGAGGAGTCCAAACGCCCCTGGAATGTAGCTCTACTTCGTCGCTTTCATTCATGAGCAAAAATGTGTATGTACCCTCTTTTCCGAGTTAAACTCCTACTCTGCAGTCCGAAATTGTACTCGGGGACTGCCCTCGTCCAAAATTGCTCTAAGTGTTTCTATTCTGTTATCTCTTTGTCTACTCGGTTGCTATGCTTAGAATTTCAAAAGCATACAAAGTAGTGTGTTTATACTCACCGGACACTCTGCGACTCTGCTGCTGTCCGCAAACCGGCTTCATGGCAAGCCAGAGAACAAGCCAAAGAGTCAATGAACACATGAAACATTGCAAAGGGAAGGACGCGTGTGGCAACCGAATCGAGTGTTTTTACTGTCTGTTGTTATCTTTTTCGGCTATGTGGTGGGTAGCGTTACTATGACTATTTCCAAGTGGCTAAGTATTTGAAACCCCAACTTTGAACTCTTGTGACTCGAATACCAACAAAGCAACAAGTTGCAGGTAAGAGCTGAGATAAAAAGGAAGGGTGGATGAAAAATGCAACTCGGGGACTCGCATGATAACGCAACCCGGCATCAAGCCAAAGCTGCTCAAATTACTAAGTATAAAACTTCAACTGGGATAAAAATTGAGTAGCAATGCAAAGGATAATTGTTCAATACATCTGCACCCGGCATTCCGGGGATTTGATAAAAGTCTCGAGCATAAGTGTTGCAGGACATAATCAGGTGGAGGTAGCAGCATTTTCGGTGTTGGCCTTGGCGGCATCAGCTTCGGAGGTGGCCTTGGCAGCGTCAGCTTCCGGGTTGGCGACGTCGGTCTTCGTGGCATCCGCTTCTGGATTGGTGGCAGCCTGATCAGAAGTGGCTATGGCCACCGAGATGAGGTCCGTCGCCGAAGTGGAAGCAGCAGATTGGGCGCGGAGTAGCGCCGTGTCGTCAAGGGTCGCGCCTGACGAAGTGCCGAACTCAAGGGCCGCGGTGTCGATGGTCATCTTCTCGCTTTCAGCTTCCTCGTCGCTATCCGCGACGACCGCGCCCTTCCCCTTCCCGGACTTGTCATCGGTGTTGTCGAAGAAACTCAGCCCGTCTGACCCAGTGGCCTCCTCGTCATCATCTTCATCCTCGTCGTCGCCCTCGCCTTCCACATCCGTGTCGGGCTCGGTGAGGCCTTCGATGTAGCGCGCGGTATCCGCGTAGGAGGCGATCTCCCACGCGACTGCCTGGCGGCGAGCCACGCACTCAGGATCCTTCTCCCACTTGGAATCGCGGCGCATCTCGAGGATGGTATTGAGATTAAGGTTCTCATACCACCTGCAGATGAAGAGGAGCAGCATGTCCGCGCCTGCCCGAGCTCCGGATGCTCGCCACTTCTTCAGCTCGGCTTTAACACTGTTCAGCTTCTCGGCAAGCGCGCGGATAGTTGAGGGCACGGGGTCTTGGGGCCAGAACAATGCATGAAGTTTGAAGGCAACAGACGTTAAGTCCGTGCCCAAGCCCTTAAGGCGCTGAAGCTGACCCTGCATGTTCGTGAAGCTGTCTTCGATTGAAGCCTTGGTATCCATGGGCAGCCCCTTCTCTACTCGAGCATCTTGGGCCTTTGACAGGGCAGGTTTGCAGGCTGAGCAGAGATCGGGGAAGATTTATGAAAATGCTATCAAAAAAGATTAGAAAAGAAAGCAGCAAAGAGGTGCAAATCGGTCAACAGAGAAGAGGAAGGAAACAGAGAAGGCACAAGGATGCGAAAACTTACTGTTCAGGTCGCAAAGTAGCGACTGCAACTTCCGTTTCCATGACTCCTCATCAGCAGCATGTCGCTCCTCGACCCTCCGGAACTGGGCCAGTTGGATCATGAGATCCGAGTTGCTTTTCTTCAGCGTCTCGCACTCCATCTCAAGGGACCTTTGTTTAGCCTTGGCGGCTGCCTCCAACTTGTCCTTCTCGGCGGATATGTCGATGATGTCCTGAAGGGCAGCCCTTAACTGGACCTGCAGCGGCTCCAGCTCGGTGGTGTGTTGGCTCTTCAGCTCGACGGCTTGGGTTTCCAATTGCTGCTGCAACTCGGCGGGCTTCACGCAGTCTAGATGCTCTTCACAAAATTTCTTGTAATCTTCTGCGGAGGAGAAGGGTATGTTCAGCAAATAGCAGAGAAGAAGGAGGAGGACAAGCCGAGAAGGCGACAACTCACCTTCCAACTTCTTAATGGTGGTCTCGGCATTCTCGACAAAGACGTGACAGTGCTTGTGCTCCTCAGTCAGCGCCTCGATTTTGCCTACAGAGTACAAGGAGTTAGAGCAGAAAGCAAAAACGGGCGTAAACACAAACGCATGAACCGAATAGCTAAAAGCTTACTCTCCATCTCGGAAAGTTGAAGGGTACGAGCCAGGGCCTCCTTCTCTGTCATCGCATCACTTTTGTGTTCAGCTTCTAGGGCTTCAAGGCGCCTTTTTGCAATCCTGTGATTCCAGAGCAGCTGCCGGTAGAGGTTCGTTCTCTTCAAAAGGCTATTCTGAGAAACAGAAAGAAAAGGGGTCAGACAATGTTTTGAAGATTTGACCCGAGAAGACGGCAACTCGGTTGAGTACCCGCCTACTCGGCCCGAATCTCGGGGACTGGGTGATGGATAAGAAGAAGAAGAAGAATAGAAGAGAAGAAAAGCGCAACTCGGAAAAGGCAAAGCGAAACTTACCGCATAGGTTTGCTCGAGATCCTCTGCAGCCTTGCGGTGGACGAACAGCTTCGCGGCAAGAGTGCTGGTGGCGGACGAGATGGTCATGGGATTGTAGCCCATGTCCGCCTTGTTCCAGTCGATGCGCCAGTGGTCCAGCTTGCCCAAGGCCAGACCGTTCCAGGACTCGTTGCCAAGGAACGCGTTGTTCCACTCGGCGTCAATAAAGCCCACCCGATCGATTATCTGCTCGAGCCCCTGGGAATCCACCTCTGACTCCTGGATCTCGCGCGAGAAGATCGATTGGTCCTTGTCCTTGGCCGGCAGCTTGGAATTCACAGCCTGGGCCTGTTTGCCTCTCGTAAGAGCGAGCTGTTTCTCGGTCTTGGTCAGACCGATGCTGTACTGTTTGCTCATCTGCAGCATGTAAAGCGGGTACGCAAGCGGGTCTTGAACACTCGATCCCGCGGCTGTGCCTGCACCGCTGCCGGAAGCACCGATGGTGAGCTGCCCACTCTTCGCGGCAGGCTTCGCAGCTGGTTTAGGTGGCGGCATCACGACAGAGTCTTGAGCAGCGCCGCGCGAAGGATTCCTGCGGACGGGGGCGTCTGGCTGGGCAGCTTTCTTCTCGGCAGCCTTCTTCTCGGCGTCTCCCTGGGCAACCTGCTTCTCGGCGGCCTTCTTCTCGGTTGCTGGCTTCTCGACAGTTTTCTTCTCAGCAGCCTTCTTCTCGGCTACATCTTTCTTGCCAGCAGCATCGGAAGCAGCTTTCTTTGTGGTCTGCTTGGCTGGAGGGCTGGCTGTGGTCTTGGTTTTCTTCATGGGCGGGGAGCTTGGCGCAGTTGGTGGAGCGGCCTGCTGGGCACCCGGCGCCAAGGACTGGCTACCGGGCGCAGCGTCCGGCTGCGCGTGGCTCTGCAGGTCCGGCTCCACATCAGTTGTTTCAACCCGCTGCTCGGCACGGGGTTTTGCAGTACGTCGTCTTGATTATCTACCCGCGGCGGGGCCGCGGGGCATCTCGGGCAGCAGCGTCAGTGTCCTGCTGCTCCTGGCTCTCTTCCTGCCGCTCAAGGGCGGCATGATCTTGGTGCTCGGTGGCTGTTTCTGTGTTCTTCCCAGCTGTGGCAGCTGGGGGAGAAGGGGGTCTCTCGTCGCGAGCAGCATCCTGCGCTTGTTGTTCTGCGCGGGCCTGCTGCTCCTGCTCGGCGTCCTGGGCATCAGTGTCCATGCCCTGGATGTTGGTGTCATCTTCATCTTCACCCTTCACGGGAGAGGGCGCACGCGCCTCGTCCCCTGCCGCGGGCTCGTCCTCTTCAGAGAGGTCGATGAGCTTGTCGATGTCAATGGCGGATCTCTTCTTGGATTTGGAGGGAGCAGCAGCAGCATCAGCGTCCAAGGGGGCGCTAAAGAGAAAAGGGGATTCAGGAAAAGAAGGGAGAAAGAAGAAACCAAGAAGCAGCGGTGGAACAAGGAATTCAGGAAAAGCAGTGACGGCAGATTGCGACTTGGAAGAAAATCACTTACCCTGCACGTGAAGGGGGTAGCCGTCTCCCAGAGACCTGCTTGGTCTTCTTCTCACCCTTCTTGGACTTCTTGGCGGTGGGCTCCTGGGCACCACTGCCCGCCCTCTTCTGAGTGGCGGGAGCGGCAACTGCAAGCGGATCGACCTCGAGGGCGTCCTCATCCTCTCCCTCGTCAGCATTAACATCCTCTGCAGAGTAGGAGAGAAGAAAACAATTGAGAAACAGAAAGAAACTAAGTTGCGCTACTCGCGACCGAAAAGGTGAACTCGGTCACCTGCGTCGTCGTCTTCGGACCAGTCCCGAATGGACGTGTCGACATGATGCTTACCCGGCTGGACGGCATGGGGGATGCAGAGGGGGTCCGCGGTATCGTAGGAGACCTCGTCATCCTCCTTTCGGTCTTCGTGCCAGTTGGCCTCGAAGCGCTCCTCGCTCTCAGCGATCTAGCGAGCAAGGCGCTGGAGATATGAGAAAGCAACACAAATCAGTTGAGCAGTGTAAGAGATTCTACCCGGGACGGGATGCAAGCACAAAGCATAACAAAGTAAACGTCCTACTCAACGAGGCGTGCAAACACGAAGCCTAACAGATAGTAGCAAGTGTTCTACTCGGCATGTAGTGCAGACACAAAGCACACGAAGCCTAACAGATAGTAGCAAGTGTTCTACTCGGCATGTAGTGCAAACATAAAGCACATGAAGCCTAAAGAGATACGGCTAAGTGTCCTACTCGACACAGAGTGCGGATGCTAAGCATACCAAGCTAAGAAGGCTATCTACTAGGAATCAATACGCAAGGAACAGAATAAGAAGTACTAACCCGCTTGATTGGCTTCGTGCGGCTGTACGGCACGAAGCCGTACTGCCAGTGGTCGGTGAGGCCGGTGCTCATGATGGAGCGCGCCCAGACGGCCACGTCCGCGTTGCTGAGCTCGAACATGGTCGTCCGAGTGCAATCTCTGTTGCCGCCCATGTAGCACATGAGGTGTGCGCGGCGCTGCAGCGGGAGCACTCGCCTGGAGATCCAGCAGGCGATGGGGTCGTCGCCCTTGAGTCCCTTCTCCTTCAGCTGGGCGAGGCGCGCGTTGATCTGCTTGATGTCGCCATCTAGCGGGGGCTTGAATCCCCAATTCTGCCCGGTAGGAGGCGAATTGGTCCACCGGGGGAGATTGATCTGGTCCACCAGTGGCTCGCCTTCCTTGACAGGGATGTTCTTCACGTAGAAGAAGGTCTTCTGCCATTTGCGCACGGAGTCAAGGCCCTTGATGCGCGGATGGCTGGTCCCGCTGCGCTGCACCATCATGGCGCTGCCGGTCTCGGTCATCCCGCGGCTGCTGTCTGCGCTACCCGGCTTGGCCTTGCTCTGCTTCCTGAAGAAGAAGTAGCGCGCCCAGGTCATCGGCGTAGGGCGCACGCCCAGGAAGGCCTCGCACACCACAGCGTGGTATGCGAGCATCACCATTGCGTTCGGCGGCAGGTGATGCGGTTGGATCCCGAAGTGGTCGAGGAAGCCGCGGAAGAAGTCCGACACGGGCAACCCGAATCCCCGCGCGAAGTGCGCGAGGAACACCACGTGCTCGTCCGCCTCCGGAGTGGGGACAAGCTCGCCTTCGGGATGCCGGCAGCGGACACCGGGAGGAACTCGCCGGGTGTTCACCAGCCACCGGCACTCGTCTGCCATGACGTTGGATCCGGACCACCCGGCGCGGGCGTCATCGTCGCGAGCCATCGAGCAGGAGAGGGAGTTTGATGTTGATTTGGTGGGATTTGGTGTAAAGAACTGGCCTTTCGGCGCTGTGAGATGCACGGCGGAAGAGCTCGGTGGCGGCGGAGAAACGAAGAGGCGAAGGGAGAATGAGGGCAGGAAGAAGAACAAAGGAGTTACCGAGGGGGTACTTACACCTCCCCTCGGGTTGCCGTTACGATTGGAGGTAGTGGGATCAATTACGCACGGAGATCGTGCGGCGTGGGGTGTGCGGGCCGGTTAGAAACGTACACAGCACAGGACGCGCGCGTAACGGCCGCAATTGATCCCACGACGCGATCATGGGTAATCACTGCGCTTGATGGGACCTAACGGGCTAGTGGGCCCAGGCCGTAAAAACTGGGCGCGTGGCCTGTCAGATCCCGGGCACCGAGGCGTCGGGGTGTGGTAGCGTGACACGTGCCCAGTTGTTGTACGAAAAGCCGGATTTCGCTCTGCCACGCAGAGATTCTGATTGGAAATCTCGCTAAGTCCTTTTACTCGGCGACAGGGAAGAGAAGTGGTTCTATTCGGAAAAGAGGAAGCTCAAGACAGGATTAAGGGCTACACGGAGGTTCTGCTCAGCAACCCAAGGCTCAAAGGCAAGATTGGTTTTTAAGCTGGCAGAGCCCAGTGAACAAGTTCGCAGGACTCTACCAGCTTCGGGGACTAATGTCGGGGGGATACCCCCGAGTAGGGTAAATGCAAGTGCTAAGGGGCAAGATCAGAAGAGACGCTTGGCAGAGTAGCGGCTACCCGGTACTCGCTACCCGATCGTCCGCTATTCGGCCGTACACACTGATGGCCAGGAGGAAGAATCAAGGGAGTTACTCTTCTCCGAGTAGAGGAAGTGGACCGGGTAGAGAGGGCGGTCTCCTACTCGGGCCAGAAGTCAAAGGAGCCGTTCTGACACAGGATCCCGCATATCCCGGGTCCGTACTGCGACACTGTTCATCTGCAGAGCGCGTGCTTATCCGCGCCAGGGTGTCAGCAGGGCGTCGCAGGTTAGGGGGCCCTACCCCGTGACAGTGTCAGTGATAACAGATCAGTTTCTCGGTTCTGCGGAACGACTTTGCACACGGAGACAAACTTGGAAGCCAAAGGTGTCAGCGGGAAGCCGGAAGTGCACAGTGTGCACACAATGTCGACATCTTGGCTGTATCCGGCTGGGCACCAGTATATAAGGTGCCCTGCCTCCTCCTGCGCGAGGGATCCGAGACTTGGCTCACGTTCTTGACCTAGTTGATCACATAGAGAGGAGAGTGGCTACTCGGCTGTAAGCATTACTTGTACTGTGGCTACTCGGTGAGACCCAGATATAAAGAGAGAAAGGCAGGAGTAGGGGTTTTACCTCCACATGAGGGCCCTGAACCTGGGTAGATCTTGTTGTTTGCAGTGCTAGCTTCATACTCACGCGGCTACTCGCTGCGTGATCCCTCCCCGAGTGCCTCCAGCGTCCATCGTCCCCACAACTTTAGCCATCCTATGGCATCTGCCGTGACACCACCACGATATTTCTCGTGTGCTATCTTTAAACCTTCAAAATTATAACCTGTTTTGTGTTCTTGTTTTACCTCATGAGGAAGTAGTTTGAAGTTTATTATAGTTTGTGTCAAGAAAAGTTTTTCTTCCTTCTTTCACCCAATGAGTATGGAATTTGTGCTCATTTAAATTTGAAGAGAGTTGTTTCCAAATAATAAAAAAAAGGAACTTCCCCATGGTTTGATGAAAACTGGTGGGTACCCGTGAAAAAGGCTAGTCCTGGTTTGTGAAAAGAAAGGGTAGGGGTAATACCAAATTAATAAACAACGGAAACCTCTCTCAAAATTCTAAACACTTTGCTTGACATGAATTATGATAAGTTTTTCATTACCATTCATTGACATAGACATACTCCTCTCTCTCAAAATTGTTTTCAATATCTCTGCTTTATCAAATAAAAAGCTCTAGCACATGAGTAATTCCTGCTTCCCTCTACAAAGGGTCTTTCTTTTACTTTTATGTTGAGTCTTCATCTTCTTACTTTATTCACCAGCTAAGAGAGCATAGTTTTCATTATGAGTACAATGTGCGTAGTCCCAAAATTTATTCTTGGTTGATTCGTGATTGTGGTTTTGCTTGCTCTCAAATTATTTGTCTCTAGTCACAATTTAAACTCTGAAGGTGTCCTGGCATTTATGTTTTGCTACCACACAAAGGACTAGTTGGATAACACTTTATTGTGTTTTTTCTTTATGATTGAAATAACTGTATCACTTTCAATGGATCATTATTCATTTTATTTTGTTTGTGTTTCTTTTCATGTGCAATATGGTTACTATGTTTACATTGGTTGAAATATTTTGTATCATGCATTTGTTAAACAACTTTGATCTCAGCTTTGCAATGCTTTTACATAACGTTGATTAAGATTTGTGTTGGCTTCATGTCACCTCAAAAATTATTTTGTTATCACTTACCTACTCGAGGACGAGCATATGCTGATACATTACAAATGTATCTATAACCTTTGATGCTCCATGCTTGTTTTCTACCCAATACCTTTTGTTTTCCACATGTTTTATTTTGTATTCATTCGTTTTTTGGATGTTTTCATAGACTAACCTAACAAGATGCCCCAGGCCAGTTGTTGTTTTCTGTTGTTTTTCTATTTCACAAAAGTTCTTAAGGAAATATTCTCGGAAAGGGCTGAAAATCCACGGAGATCAATTTTTACCAGGAACAAGGACGGGGTCCAAACATGAGCCAGAGGGGTCCAGGGCGCCACCAGGGGCACCAGGCGCGACCTCCTCTAGTGTAACATCCCTGATTTTTGGAAAGTCCAAAAATCACTAAAATTTGAAACTTTTTGTTTTCATGTTTAGTAAGTCACCAAAAACCAAATGAGATGCAAGAAACAAAAGAAAACAATACACATTTCAATGATATTGAAATTAAGAATCCAGTAGGCCTCTATTTTCCTAAACCCTAAAAGCCCATTCAAAAAATTTCATTATTCAAAGAAATTGTTTTCTCTTAGAAATCCTTATTTTATAACATGTTTTCAAATCAAATATTACTTTGACTAATGTTTTATAGACTTGGAAACTATAGAATTATTACCTCTAACAGTTCCTATGCCTCAAAATTATTTTATGAGAATAACAACTATTTTTATTGATATCCAAATGTCATTCCAAGTTTTAAGCATAAAGTGGTATTCATAAAATGTTTTGATTTGAAAATAACATAAAATAGATCTTGAAAACAATATTAAAGCTTGAGGAGTTTTCTAAATTTTATTTAAGCCACTTTTATATTTATTTAATTTTCTATTTTGAAAATGGATTTAAGTTGCTATTAGTAAATCACTGAAATGTTAAGTTTATAAAAATATGAAAGTGAGGTAAAATGAATTTCAAAAATAGTATTTGATATGTTTATTGTCTCTGAAATTTTAATTAATCAAAACCTCATTTTATTAATTTTCTAATTTAAAAATATACATTAAGTACTATTAGTAATTATTTATATTTTCAAAAATATAAAAAGTGAAATGTGTTCAAAAGTTTATAAAAAATTTCTAAACAAAAAGATATAAATTTTACAAGATTTTAGAAATTATTTTGAGGTCTTTTGGATTAATAAAACAAAAGATATTAAAAACAGAAATAAAAGAAAAGATGTAACCTAACTTTCCTGGCAACTCCCTCTGCCAAACAGGCAAAACGAACACTTCGAGAAATCAATGCGGTTGTACCTCCAACCGCAAAATACTTGAAGTAATCAAATAAGCCAATTACCCGGGATCAGTCTGATCATCCCGGAAACAACCCAGAACCCGGCACACATGCTTTGGTCGTAAGTCCTATTGTTCAAAACACTAGGATCAAAAGAGTAACCTTTGGAAAGAGAGAACACTTCCGCCGGGAGGGGATCTCATTCGAGGTTGTGCCGTTCGAAAGTTTGTATCATGCAATAATCGGACGTCCGACTTTCGCCAAATTCATGGCAAGGTCATGCTATATCTACTACAAGCTGAAGATGCCAGGCTCAAAAGGATGAGTAATCACCATATCTGGTGACTTTAAATTGACGAACGAGCTGGAGAAAGGAAACATGCTTTGTGCGGAACAAGTAATTCGGAAGGCAGAAATGTCGGCAGGAAAATAAAGCCAGAAGCCGGTAGATATTTTCAAAGCCTTGGAGAATACAAGACATGTTATCCTGGATCCCGAAGATCCTACAAAATTTGTCGTAGTGGGAACAGGAATGACTAACAAATAGAAAAACGCGCTCATCAAGTTCCTACGTGAGAACTGGGACATTTTCGCCTGGTGTCCTGCTGATATGCCAGGTGATCCCAGTGAACTTGCTGAGCACCAACTCAAGGTTATTCCAGGATCAAACCCGTCAAACAAGGTCTCCGTCGTTTTGATGGAAGAAGGAAGAAGGCTATAGGCAAGGAAATTATCCGGCTTTTAGCAGCTGACTTTATCCGGGAAGTTATACATACTGATTGGTATGTGAATCCAGTATTAGTCCCAAAGAAGGATAGTATTGTTCTTAGGATGTGTATAGATTACACATGGTTTGAACAAGTTGTGCCCAAAAATTAGGTTCGCATTACCGTGAATCGATCAAATAATAGATGCACTGCTGGCTCCGAGCTTTTATGCTTTTTGGATGCTTATTCTGGGTACCATGGAATACGTATGAAAGAAGAAGACCAAATAAAAACATCTTTCATAACTCCCTATGGAACATACGATTACATAACCATGCCTTTTGCATGAAGAACGCCGGTGCAACGTACCAGCGTTGCATGAAAAGATGTGTGCATAGTCAAATCGGCAAAAACGTCGATGTTTACGTGCATGATATTGCTGTCGCTTCCAAGGAAAAGGATACACTCCTTGAAGATCTACGAGAAACCTTCGACAAACTCCTCACTTATAGAATGAAGTTGAATCCATTCAAGTGCGTATTTGGGGTTCCCTCGGGAAAGCTTCTGGGTTTTATCATTTCTCATAGAGGAATAGAAGTAAACCCGAAAAAGATCAAGGCAATCTTAAACATCACAAGACCTACATGTCTAAAAGATGTCCAAGGACTTACGGGTTCTGCAGCCGCCGTTAGCAGGTTTATAAGCCTTCTTGGTGACAAAGCTCTGCCATTGTACAAATTCTTGAAGACATCCGACAAATTTAAATGGACAGAAGAGGCGGACAAAGCATTAACCCAGTTGAAAGAAACTTTGATGAAAGCTCCGATTTTTGCATCCCCAAAAGACAAAGAACCCATGTTACTGTATCTTACAACAACTAACAGGGTTATCAGCGAAGTGATAATCATGGAAAGACGAAAAGACGAGCAAAGTATTCCATATCAACATCCGGTGTACTACGTCAGCGAGGTATTCTCCGAGTAAAAACAAAGGTATCCACATTATCAAAAACTGGCATATGGCATATTTTTCGCATCCCAAAAACTCCGTCATTATTTCCAAGGACACTCCATAATAGTGGTAAGAAAAGCACCACTAGGGGATATTATCAACAATGCGGACGCAAAAGGCAGAGTAGCCAAATGGGGCATTGAACGTGATGCGTTTGACATTAAGTACCAACACCAGACGGCGATTAAATCCCAGGTTTTGGCAGATTTTGTGGTTGATTGGACATAAGCAATGGAAAACACACCAATGCCGGAGTCGGAATATTGGATCATGCATTTCGATGGATCCAAAATGAAAGAAGGAGCTGGAGCTGGTGTAGTGCTTAAATCTCCAAAAGGCGACACAATAGAATATGTATTACAAATACACTTCAACGCCAGCAACAATGTGGCAGCATACGAAGCATTGCTTCATGGCTTGCATATTGCAAAGAAAATAGGTGTCAAACGTATACTTTGCTATGTTGACTCGGGCTTGGTATAGCATCAGTTGAACCAAACATGAGATGCTAAAAGCCCCATCATGGTCGAATACCGGAGAACAGTCGACGAGTTTGCCATTTGCTTTTTAGGATTTGAGGTACATCATGTCAAAAGGGAAGAAATTTGGAACATGGATGATTTAGCTCGCATGGGCCCGGAAAGGGTGAAAACTCTGCCACCTGGTGTGTTTGTCCAGTATTTGCATGAACCATCAATAACAGACGAAGATGTTGACTATCCCCTAGTTTCCGAGTCAACAGAAGTTTTTCTTATTAACCCGGACTGGACAATTCCATACTTAAACTTCTTAGTTGATCATAAGTTTCGGGATGGAGTAGATGAAGTCTTGCAGAGGCAGATACAACGCCGATGCAAAGGATACATGGTAATCAATGGTTGCCTGTACAAACGCAGTACTATCGGAATTTTTCAGCGATGTATTTCGCCAGAAGAAGGACGAGAGATTCTGCAGGAAATCCATGCAGAAAATTACAGACATCATGCTCAATCAAAAGCATAGTTAAAAAAGCATTCTATGCAGATTTTTTCTGTCTCACAGCCAAGGCAGATGCGGAGCACCTAGTGAATACATGTGCCGAATGCCAGTATTACGCCAATCAGACGAATATGCCGGCTCAAGCACTCAAAACTATCCCCATAACATGGCCATTTGCAGTCTGGGTGCTAGATATGATGGGGCAATTAAAATCTGCAAGAGGCGTACTTACACATTTACTCGCTGCAGTAGATAAGTATACCAAGTGGGTGGTAGCAAAACCCATCAAAAAACTTGACGGTGTAACCGCCAAAAATTTTGTCATTGACGTAGTCATGCGATATGGCGTTCCACATAGCATAATCACGAATAATGGGAAAATTTTCTCAATTGGAGAGTTAGCAAAATATTACCGACAAACGGGCATTCGCCTAGATCTTACATTTGTGGCACACTCACAATCCAATGGCTAGGTTGAACGAATGAATAGTTCAATCCTGCAAGGAATCCGCCCAAGACTCGAATCTCCTCTTCATAGAGCAGTTGTAGCATGGGTAGAAGAATTTCCTTCCGTGCTTTGGAGCATTCGAACGACGCCAAATAGGTCAACAGGGCAAACGCCTTTTTTCCTGGTTTATGGCGCAGAAGCAGTGTTTCCTACGGACATGATCCATGATAGCTCAAGAGTGCAAGTGTACGATGACTCGGATGCCGAAAACGCACGTCAGGATGACGTCGATCTCTTAGAAGAAGAACGAGAGCTTGTGTTGCAAAGATCCGCCATTTATCAGCAAGTACTGCGACTATATCATAGTCGGAAAATCAAACACAGATCTTTCAAAGAAGGTGATTTGGTGCTAAGATTGGTACAGGATAGGAAGCACAAATTAGACCCAATTTGGGAGGGACCATTTTCCATTAGCAAGGCTATGAAAAATGGGTCATATTACCTTGTAGATATTCGAGACACGGAAGATGATCCGAAAAATCGAAATCGCAAGAGGAAAAGAAACATAAATGTAGAACTAGGAGAGACAAAAAGGCCCTGGAGCATCCAGCAGTTACGTCCCTTCTACACTTAGTTCAAATTCTATGTAAACATCATTGAGATCATGAAATAAAGTTGTCAGAAATTCATGCATTTTTGTCTTGTTTTGTACTTTATGTTCCAAGCATATTTCCGTCTTTATATATTTCCCGATGATCTTTCAATTTTGCTTCAATGTTAACCCGAACTGTGCCTGCATGCTCGGAGTTATAAAACTGAATGCTCTTTGGCCTAAGGAGGCGTAAAAACCCAGATTGTGCCTGTGTGCCTGAGGTTCATACTTTTCAAATTCCTTACTATTCCTAAGTATTATCTGATTGTTTGTTGTGTTGGGTCACTGGATTTAGTAAGTAAAAGTGCCAAGGTATAATCCATGATTCCGAGTTTTGACTGATTGGTTTCTTAACCCTGTCCCTTGGCGTGAATATTACATACTTTCGAGCCACTTTAACACTAAAGAAAGTTAAAGCATACAAATCAGAGAACTTAGAAGAAAAGGAATTAAAACTTTGATAAACTTGCAAAGTTAAAAAGTTTACTACAAAAGATATAGTCTTGTTCATACAAAACATAGAATGCGTTACAATTGATATTACATTGTAAGATCAATAATGCGTTCTATTTGGCTAAAAGCTATGCAGGATTGGGAGCATTCCACGAACTCCTCTTCGTCGTCCTCATCGTTGTGGCTCCGGTTCGCCGGAGTTACTGGAATTTCTTCCTCCGGGTAGAACGTCAAAGTAGACACCATCCGAGCTATCTTGGAGGCATGCCCCTTGATAGAATCAAAGATTTTTTCCCACTGCGCTTCCGTCTATCCTTGTGGAATACCTGTGGCAATGCGCCAGGATTTGGCGGTGGTGTAATGCATATGCATCAGCCCAAGGGCCATGCGCACACCACCACGGGCGGTAGATTGGAGCCATGACTCGCGCTGGTTCGCCACTTCTGCAATTTCCTCCAGGAGCTTGCTGGT
Organism: Alopecurus myosuroides; assembly: GCA_028641055.1. Taxonomy (NCBI): domain Eukaryota; kingdom Viridiplantae; phylum Streptophyta; class Magnoliopsida; order Poales; family Poaceae; genus Alopecurus; species Alopecurus myosuroides. The sequence continues at coordinate 283,109,769 of CM054058.1, forward strand.
TTCTGAGAACTCACCAGCTCTGTCCGGAATGCACTTGTTAATAAGTAGCATTCCAGCATTTTTTAGCTCGGTGACGAATGCCCCGAAAGCCCAGATTCGATCAATCCAAGTGATCATAGGGTTCCCTTCTGTTAAAGAAAATAAAAAAAAACGATCAGGCAAATAGAAGGAGGAAAAGAAGGCATTATGCAAAGAAAGAAAACTTGGTAAAGGTCAGAAAACTTACCAAGAATTATGTCCATTTCAGTACCTTCCTCAAGGCTCTCATGAAGGGAAGACTCCAAATCCTGGATGGTCTTCCGATCCTTCTCGGCTTATAGGGAAGAACGAGATTCGGATAATCTCAGGGCCAGCTGGCTCGGCTCCATACCCTTCTGAAGCTTTACAGTCATTTTGTAAAGCTGTGAGTTTTCCTTCAGGAGAGTTTCGGCGTTCCTAGCATCCTCGGCAATTTTCTTGGCCTTAGCCAAAGAGGCTAAGGAGAAAATGAGGCGAAGTATCAAAACTCGGAAAAGTTCTTAGAAAAATTCAGAATCAGAATCAAGGAAAGGAAAAGAATGCTTACAAGTAGCCTCCTTCAACTGCTTCTAAACTTCGGATAGCTTCGAGTACTTCTCATTAAAAATACCAAGAAGGGATTTCACTTCTTGGTTCTTAATGGTCAGCTTTTTGAAAACTTCCACGTTTATGTTTTCGGCAGTTTGCTAAAGAAGATACAAAGGAAAAGATTGCTTAAGCAAAAACAAGCATGCAAAAGAGGAAAGCATTAATACAAAAACAGAAAGAATGGTTTTGTCTTAATACTAGAAGGCTAGAGATATTAAATGTCTCATTCTTTGCAAATCGCTTAAGTTCTCGGAGAATTCCTTGGCGTATTCCGCGAAGGTAATCCCCATATGGTGGATTCCGTCTTGGATAACCTGACGAGGTGAGAACACGTAATTATTCCGGACTACTAATCCACCTTTTGGCCAAGGGCGGATCAAGGGGGCTCGGGCAAAAAACTTTTTCGCCCACGGATGAATATATCCGAGTTCATCAAAGCAGGCTTCTTGTTTTACCTTGAACTTATCGTCAAAGGTCGGCATTGGTTCCGCCTCTGGAAGAGTTGAAGGGCCACCTTGATCAGGTTTCGCCCTTTCCCGCACATCCGTGTCGGATACAACAGGCTGGCTAGACTGCAAGGGGTATTCTTTCCGAGCAGTCGTGTTCTCTTCTCCAGCTGCTACTGGAGTGTCTAGGGTAGCTGTGGGGATGGCTTTGGCCCCCTTAGAGAAACAACTTTCAATTTCTTCGTGCCTTTTCCCTTCAAAGGGACAGGAGCAAGGATAGAAAAGAGAAAAGAATGAAAATCCGAGATTAAAAATCCGTGAAAGAAGATACGCAACAAAAGGCATACGAATGTGAAATTTTGGGTTTTACCTGGAAGTGGCAACGGGTACACCGTCAAGATCGATTACTTCCTGGCTGATTGAAAGCGGGCTTTTAGCGCCGCTAATTTGTCATCAGTGGTAAGATCCTTCTCTGGAAGATCAAGAAGCTATAAAAAGGTAAATACGGATTAGTATCAAAACATCCGAGAAAAGACGAAGTTTGAACAGTTACCCAAATGACATACCTTGGGAACCGGGTTTCCTTCGTTGTACATTTGCAGGCTTTCCTCGTATTGATCACGAGTAGCCACAAGTTGGTTGACGCGCTTCTTGAACTCTTTTTTCGACAAAGCGGACTTTATCGTCCTCATCGAATCCTCGGGCCCCGAGTATTCGCAAAGAAGTCGGCCGCCGCGATGAGCAAGAGGTTGAATCCTCCTTCCGAGCCAGCAGAGAACTGTATCCATACCGGTCAGAGGAGGATTGGAGGAGACAAGTTTTCCGATCCTTCTTTTGATTCTCATCAGGTCTGAAGGCAAAACCTGGACCGTGTCCAACGCCCAATTGTCTTGGGGCGTGGCCATGGAATTGGTGAAATCCGGAATTCCTGTATCCTTTCCAGGATAGGGAACATCCGAATGATAGAAAAAAGAGCCCGTCCAGAATTTGAGGGACTCGGAAGTTTTGATTTTGGGAAACCATTCCTCTCTATTCCTATGGATATTAAAGGAAATGGTCCCGCAAATCGGGAGAACGCCCTAGGTGCTGTTGTGTTTCACGTTGAAATAGTATTGGAAAAAATATAGACGGGGTTCTATACCTAAGTAACCCTCGAAAAGGGCCTGGAACCCGACTATGTACACTATGGAGTTGGGTGGAAGGTTGTGGGGTTGGATGTTATAATGGTTGAGAACCTGGATGAAAAACGCGGATGGCGGAAAACCCATACCTCGATTGATATGGGAAGCCAGAACCACCCGTTCTCCGTCTTTCGGAGAGGGATCGGTGTCATCCTCGTCCAGCCGCCATTTTTCCTTCACAATGAACATGTCTTTCTCCATGGCCTGAAGAAGAGCCGGGGCCACGTTGCAGTGGCTCCAGTTTCCGGCATCTCCTTCATCATCTTCCTTGACTCCGGCGGTGACGATGGCCATCGTGTTCTCGTCGTCGCGAGTTTAAGTTTCCCCTCCTCGGTATTGGGGAAGGGACCTGGAGGAGGAGGAATGGCCGAAGGCGGCAGCATAGTTCCGGCGGCAGGAGTGAGATCCCCGCCCGCCAGTGCGCTCATGGACGCCTCCGATGCATTCACGGAAAAGCTCGGAGAAGCTCCGACGACGCGGTCGAGGTCCTGGATGAGGTCCTCGATGGTGGCATCGATTTGGCGATCTCGGTGGCGCGCGGAGGGCTTCCGGGGTCCATTTGCGCGCGGCGCAACCGGGAGCAAGAACCACCGATGGTTTTCTCTGGTGAGGATTCAGGGCTCGGGTTCGCGTTTTTCTCCGTGTGCTTTCGCTCGAGGACTGGGAGTGGCAGTGCTCTAGGCTCTGGAAGCTTGAGGAGGAAGAGAATGCGGAAGATGAGCCGGAGACCCCGAGGCGGCTATTTATAGCCAAGATACGTTGAGATTGGCTCCAACGGCTCTTTTAGCCCTTGGATGCTTGACGCGTGTAACACCTGAGAATCCAGGAAACGAGGGGGCGGGGTGATTATTGCTATCTCCTCGTTTCTCGTGCGAGAATCTGTCAGAGATAAGGGTTCAAGCTTTTGACTGAACCCTGATGTTCGCGACATCAGAAAGATTTCATCGCTTGCGCCACAATTTCCTTCTCCACGAAGATTCGCGGAAGAAATTCCGGATTTCGGTGAATCCGAGTTTGGCATTGAAGGATTTTGTTGAAATAAAAATCAAGACAAAACACCGACATTTCTAAAGAGAATACAAAATCACAAGGGACGACAGAATGAAGTCTTAATCCTTCTTGGGGGCTACTGTCGGATATATGCCAAATAGGGGTATATCCGGCATTGGTCGAAGGTCGAATTACCAGGGTGGCCCACATGCAATGGAGCATAGTCCATTGGGCGGCCCAGTAAGCTGACGCATGAAGCCGGATTCTAGAAGAACCCAGACCACGGCCCAAAGTGGTGCGACATGGAGGAGAATATGGATTCCTTACTTTCCAAGTTAGATACTTTCTGTAGTCTTCTAGGTTTACTTTTTGTAAGCCCTAATCCGGCTATCTATATAAAGCAGGACGGGAGCATGGAAAAGATAGACAATTAGCTAGAAGCCAACTCGCCGGGAAGTTCATCCTCGCCGAGTTAGCGAAACCATACTCACAATTGTACTTTGTATACTTCATACTTCAGCCCTGATTTAGTGAGATTGCAGGAGTAGGAACGCCGCCTAGTTGCGTCGTACCGGACCTGGGTACACGCCCCCCGGTGGTTCTACCAATAGGCTTATGGCACCCCGTCCATTAACTTAATATGATGTCTCGACACTTTGACTCCTGTCGTGGGATGATCACGGCAGATGTTACCAGAGGTAACTGATCTTGGGGCAAGTCGACACAGGTATTTGGGAGAGGGTTTAGCTCGAAAGAGAACATGATGACAAGCGATCTAGGAATCGGCACTCAACTCGCCGAGTCTCGAATATGGCTCTCGGGTTATACTGGATACTCGATAATAGGTGATATGATTATGTCGTGAATCTTTGTCAAGCTAAGCCTAGGGGCCGGTTTATAAAGTACCCGTACCCCCCTGGCTTGCCCTCCAAGGCGCAGCTTGAGTCCTATCCAAACTCTGTTTACAAACCCTAGCTTTCCTTACCACAACCCACAATCCGGGTTATGAGGCCTACAAACTTTGGGCCTTCCAGAAGTTTCTTTATCCTTAGCCGGATCCCGCGCAGCGTCCTTTGGGCCGGGTTACACCTTGGAGTTGGCCTACCGGGTTACTATCTCCTCGTCAGTAGTCCCCAGGATAGCTTGGGCTTCCTGGATTCTTCCGTGAAGCGCTGGCTATTCCCTGCAAAAATATCAAACGCTCAAGCGTATGGAGGCCGGGTTACAATGCTTTGATAAATGGCTGGGTCCAACTCCATGGTGACCATGCAATAACCCGGCTCTCCTCCGAATGCTTCTCCTAATTTTCCAGGTCTAAGTCTTAATAAAAACTCCACGACTCTACACTTTTCTCGATAGTTAATCCTGATACCACGGAAAGTATCCCTTTCTCTTTTCTGCCAGGATCTCTTGCCCAACACTCAATGCACCTCCCGTAAACTTTGAATGGGTAGCCGTTACCCCGCAATTTCCGGGTCCCGCCCGTTGGACTTAGTTTTTCCACCCGAACCATTATAAATAGGTCCTTAGGGGTAACCCTAACCCCAACGTCTCACTTTTCCTCATTCCTCTTCCTCCGTACCCAAACCCGCAGAGCGCCATTACGGGAACTCCGCGCGCATCACCGGAGCCCATTTGTCGCCGGCTGCGCTCCGCCACAGCGCGCTCAGCCCCGCCGCCGAGATCCGTCGCCAAACACCCGACCTGCCCGCCAAGAGTCGCGAAAGGGCACCAGGCCTGCGCTATTTGCCTCCGCAAGGCTTCATTTCAACCTCCTCCAGTAAGTCTCCGGCACTCATTAATCTGCCCTTGCAATTTCTTGGTTTTGCCTCAAATTGGATCTAAATCGACCCGCCGGCGATTTCTCGGGGCGCACCGAATTAGGTTGCTAGCATTCATCCTGATCCATCCATTAGATAAGATATAGACTTCAGTTCACTCCTCTACTACCAGTAATCATTAATTTCGCCGTAAATCTAGAAATGGAATTCCCAATCTGGGCTCGAGCCGCCTAAAATTTCCTCCCTTGCTTCTGTCACCCGGAAAATCCTCCCTTTCCAGTTCATTTACTCGAGATAGATGCACGGACAACCATCTATTTCTCCTAAACACTTACCCATACATTAACCTCCATAATTTTTTATAAGAACGCACGATACCCGGATAATTTGTACCGTGCTCCGCAAAACAATACCCGGATAATATTTAACTTCCAATTTGCCTCAATACCTCTTATCAATACTCGGCCAACTGACGGTTTCCGAGTCTCGTTTCTCATGTTTTTCTACCTGATGTTTTACAGGTTAACCCCATGGCACCCAAGAAGCAGGGAAAGCAGCCAGTCAAAGCCAAGACCACAAACTCCATATCCGCCAACTGGGCGCGATCTTCGGTCACCAAGGCCAAATTAGAAGAATTGGTCGAGCTAGGGGTTCTCCCCCCTCAAGAAATTATCCACTGGAGGGTGCCGGGTAACGAAACTCGGCCTACTCCGGCAGAAAACGAGGTAATATGCTTTGTTGAACATGTGACCCGGGGCTTCCGGCCTCCGGGTCATCCTTTCTTTCGCGACGTTTTAAGCCATTATGGCCTTCGCATTTTCGACATAGGACCCAACTCCGTTTTAAACATCACTCATTTTATCGTTCTTTCCGAGTCTTACTTGTGCACTCCGCCAAGTCTGGCCCTCTTCGTCGAACTCTTCCAGTGCAAACCGTGCCGCGAAAGCGGCGACGGTGCACTTCTTACTTGCGGCGGGGTTTCCATCCAACGCCGCAAGAACTCCTTAATGCCTCCTCTCACCCTTAACTCCCACGTAAAGCACTGGCAGCTCTCATACTTTTACTGCCAGGACACCTCCCCACCCGGCGAAAAGAAGTTGCCGGGTTACTCGGAGGGTCAACTTGACATTTCCGAAGCCTTCAATAGGTTTGCCCCTGACCCGGAAAGGGAAGAAATTCTGCCTCTATTGGCCAAAATCTCCATCCTTTCTGCCCAAGGCCTCATCGGGCTTAACCTGGTGAAGACTTGGGTCGATTTCCGCATCCAACCCAACTCTATTCGCACAAAACTGATGTGCGAATACTCGGGGCAAACCACGGACCCGATCCGATACTCCACCAGCAATTTCACTCCTAGCGATGCCAACAAAACAATCAAGGGCTTTCTGACGGAAAAGCTCGAGGTGATCCGGAACATAGCCGGATTAGAACCTTTTACCCTCGAGAACCCGGCCCCCGCGGTAAGGACCTAACTCTAACAAGTTCAATTTTATTCGTTCCTCTTGGTACAACTGTTAATCCTTGCTCTGGTGTCTCCACCTCAGGCCGACAGTGACTTCTGGAAGGCGGATACTCCTCCTAACTCCGGAAACCCGGAAGAGGAAGGGGATGCTGTTAACTCGGACGAAGGTACATACTTAGTCCCCTTGAATACGTCATGCCCTATTTCTCATTTCCATACTACAATCTTGATTACTTTCACAGCAAGAGGACCAAGACGAGGAGGAAGAAACAGACGGCAAGGTGGAGTCCGCCAGTGATGAAGATGAACCGGAGCCAGCAATTAAAGCCGGATCCAAAAGAAAACCCCAAGGAATTGTTTTTCAGGTTTCATTTCATTTCCTTGTGCTTAATTTGCGTTCCCGTGATATCATTCATGAGCTACCCTGTCATCACCCCTTTGGCCATACTGAAGGAGCCACCCTGCGTCCAAGCGTAGAGTGACCCGGAACCATCGGGTAACGAAACCCTTAAACCCGGGTACTTCACTTCGCCTCCAGCTCGACATACTGGTATTTACCATACACAAGAATCCTTTCCCCAAACATTCCCCTCACGAAGTAATCTCACACCTTGCTTGGTATTTTTCAGTATCTTCCGGGTCCAGCAGCGGCTTTCCCTTGGACTTCGCGGTGAACCCCGGGTAAAGTTCTTTTCCTGATGTTATGCCGAACTTTTATCGCCCTTTTCATGACTTATGCGCTAACTGCACCCTTTGCACTTTCTATAGAGCCACGGTCGTTGTTAGCAACCAGGAAGACATGGAAGTTGAGGACCGGGGTAAGAATAAACCGACTGACGATGCATTCACCACAGCTGGTGATGAGCAAGCGTCACCAACGAACCCGGCTAGGCAAGAAGCCGGGTATCCAATAGCCTCGCACGCAAGCGAGAAGGGAAAAGGCGCAGCTGCGGGCGCAGGAGGAGGGCCAAACTCCGACATTCGGATGACCCGGGTGCCGTCTCCTGTTACGAAGAAAACTTCTTCTCCAAATTTCCACGCCCCCGAGTCTTCTAACTCGGATAACAATGATTTTAACCAGCTGATGAGTGCTCTCCTGTCCATGAAAGCTTCAGAGGGAAATGTCTTGGAGCGTATGGCCGCAGCACATCAGGTAACACTATTTGATATTCCTTACTACACACCCAGTCCCCAAGTTCTGAGCATAACTTGCTGTTGTTGTGCTCGGTACTTCATACAATATTCGGCTTGTCATGATATCCGACTTACAGTTTTACTTGTTCCTTGCAGGCGGAAATTACTCGGTCCGACGAGGTATTACTCAAGACCGAGCAGCTCCTGCTTGCTGAAGTAAAGCGCAGAGAAACCCTTGAGGCGGAGGTGAAGGCTTTGAAAAAAGACGTCTCCAGATACAAGAAGAAGTACGATGCCGCCCAATCTACACTGAAAAACTTGTCGAACCAGGTTGCGGACACTTATCGCATCTTGCTAAGTAAGTTTTTGTTCGCAATTAACTTACATGCCTCTGTCTTATCATTATAATAATCAAGATTACTGATATGCTTTCTTTTATTTCAATTGCAGGTGCTAACCTTGCTGCTCCAGAGGACGATGCCGTTGCTATGACTAAAACGCTAAAGACTGTGCTCCGAACATTTTTTGCCGGCACAAAGCTTTTATTGGATGCCGTGAAGTGGCCCTCCGAGGTATACCCAGGCGAAGAAAACCTCATGCAAGCGTTTTCGACGGTGCCTGGATGGGTTGAAATATGGAAGCGCTCGTCTTGCCGAGTCGGTATGACCCGGGCCTTTACGCTGGCGAAAGCTTATTTTCCTAAGCTTGACCCGGCAAAGGTAATATCCGGGTTTCCGGAATTCAAGGCTGACGGCTCCAAGTTTGCGCCCAAGGATTTCAAAGTTATACAATCCGCCGTACGTCACTCGGCTACTGCCTTGGCCGATAAGATGGAACTGGACACAATCATGAGCTCGTACGACGCTGAAGGCAAAACTATTTTGGTAGAGGCACCCCCTCCCTTCGACATGCTGGAAAAATGGGCGACTGACCTGGCCAGGAGGAAAGAAGAAGCTGCTAAGAGAGAGGCCGAGTCAAGCTTAAGGCCGTCTACCTCTACGCCGGCTGTTCCTCCGCCTGTCCGTCCTGATGTGGAAAGTCCGGGTAATGCTGCTGGAAAGGCTAAGGAGCAGGTCCAAGACCAAGACCCGGAAGACCATTCCCAGGATGCCGAGTAGGATGATGTTTTGTAAAAAACTGGTGTGATTTTGATGATGCGCTTGTTGCGCCATTGATACTGGTACTGTTACTTTGTACTTTTAACTCGTGATAGCTTTGTGCCTTTCCCGGCTTTTGATAATCTCGACCCTTGTTTTTAAGCTTATTCTCGATACCCGATTGCTTTTGATTCCCTTTTCGAGGCTCGGTTAACCGAGTGTCGTGGGCTTTGATAACTGGACTTTTCTCTAAGTCCCCAAGACTCGGAAGCCAAGGTTTTTCGAGCTTTAATAGATAAACAGCTTGTTTCTGTTTCGAAGTCCCCAGTCCCCATGACCCAAAGTACGAGCCAGGGGGGTGTGGCCTTTCTCAGATGACAAACTGCTCTTTACTAAGCCGAAAACCAATAGCCATTTACGTAAATACTGAAGTCATGCTTGATACTTGTTGAGTTTCCGGCTATTTAGCCTTGTACTCTGCATAGACTTGTGGTTTAGATGACCCTTTTGATTATCTTGTACTGTAAGCCGGCTTTCGCGTGGATACCATGTTGTTACATCTATACGAAAAACAGAATCAAGCAAGTCCCATTGGGCTGCGTGGTTTGATTGTAATCGTAAGCGAACAGATCATGCCACTTTGGTGCGATTCACATCGAGCTTAAGTAAGAAAAACCAAGAAATTTGGCTCCTTTGTCCGGTTATAAGATTGCAGCCGTACTCGTCTTGCAAGTAATCGACCCTCATAACTCATAGGCATCAAGGCCAGGTCTCTGGGTTTGTGACTACTACTTAAGCAGTTCAATTCCCAAAAACTCATGTACGTGCAACGTATTTTGATGATACTGATGCATTGATAATAACAAATATCACTTACTTGTACTTGAAGCAAAGACCATGATAAGACTTGAAAACCATCTCTTTTATTGATACGAAAAAGTTTGTGTCAGCAGGCCGCCTCATTAAAAACCTCCCAGTCCCCTTAGGTACCCTGGGTAGGAAAAGAGCGCGTATGAAACCTGCTGTCCGTTACACTGCTTTAGTTCTTCTCGAGAATCGGCCCCAGGCTGGCACGGCCGATGCACATTCTCCATTTTTTAGTCCCTTTCATAATGAGTACCGGGTTTGTTAGCCAATCCGGGTATGTCGTTCTTGCAGCGCGGCTAGTTGTAGATAGCGGTGTGCTTTCCTCTTCTACGCCAGGGAACTTGGAAGGACCGCTCCTGACGAAGGCCACCATCTTGGGATCTTGTTATGTCCTAGTTTTTGCTTTATCCCCTTCAGAGGTCGGCCTTTTTGACGTTGCCCTTTCCTCCAGGTTTGCCTGCGATCGGTAATGCTTGAGCTCCTCTTTCCTACAGGCTTGCTCAGCCATTGCTGCATCTCCTTCATCACATTCAGCTGCTATATCTCGATTTCCGTGTATGGTAATGGTCTTCTTAGGACCCGGGATTTTCAGCTGTAGATACACATAACACGGTCTTGCCATGAACTTGGCATAAGCCGGCCTTCCAAACAATGCGTGATAGGGACTGCGCAACTTAACCACCTCAAAGGTAAGCCACTCAACCCGATAATTGTCCTTTGATTCCCCGAAAGCTACCTCCAATGCCATTTTTCCTTCAGGGCACGCTGAATGACCCAGCACTATCCCGTGAAAAACTGTTGTACTCTTTTGCAGTTGACATTCTTTGAGGCCCATGCGCAGAAAAGTTTCCCTGTACAGGATATTGATGCTACTTCCTCCATCCATCAAGACTTTTTTCAGTTCATACCCATTGACCTGTGGTGCCACTACCAAGGCTAAAACTCCCGGGTAATCAACTCTGTCCGGATGATCCCTTCTGCTCCAAGTTACCTCCTGTTCTGACCACCTCAAATACCTCGGAACAGCGGAAGAGACTGAATTGACCGCTTGTTTCAGTATCTTTTTATCCTTGTTAGAGCCTCCAGTAGTGTGCACATGATATTGACCCAACTGTTTGGGGTTAGCCTGAAAACCTCCCGCTCCCCCTTGATTGTTGCCCGGATTTCCTGCTGCCGGGTTACCGGCTGGGGGTGGACCGTTGCCCAAATTTCCACCTGGACCCGGGCCTCCTCCCCGACCCGCTCCTCGCATGGCTCTGTTTACTTCCTCATTCTTCCATCTCTGTAAGTCGGCGCATTGCTCCAAGGAGTGATTAGCCGGCTTGCCGTTCCTGCTGTGCTTCGGGCACGCCATCCTGAATATATCCCAACTGTTGCCCGGCCTCGGAGGTCCCTGATAATGTCCCCCATTATGATTTCCGGTATTAAAATTCCCTTCAGATCTGGGTCTCGAAGACCCGGCTTCAGTATTAGCTACAAACTCGGAACCTCCTTCAAATGGGCGCTTGTTCTGACTATTTCCGTTATTGCTCGGTGCTGATCCATTGCCGGTTCTTCCACTATTACTGGTGTTCACCTTCGCTTTCTTGTCATCAACTTCTTCCTCTGTAGTGTCTGTTGCAGCGTGTTTGTTGCACGCATCCATTAATTCTCCCATTGTAACCTCCGATGCATTCCTACTGGACTTCATGCGAGTTAACTTTTGTACTAAAGGAATATACTTGCATGTTTTTGCCATAGCTTGTAGCGCATCTTTGGGCTGAATTTCTGTGGATGAGTGAAGTATCTCCATAACCCGGCGTACCCAACTGCGTGCTGATTCTCCCTTCTTCTGAACGCACCGCTCTAAATCATCAATAGTGAATAGCTTCCTGCACGTTCCATGAAAGTGCTTGACGAACGCGGTCTTCAGTTCTTCCCAGGACTTGATCGATTTTTCTGGCTGGTTGGTGAACCATAACTTTGCTGCCCCTTCTGACATCATCAAGTACATGAACTTGGCTTGAAGATTCTCGGACGCGTTGCGGATTGACATTGCCATCTCATAACTACTCAACCATGTTTCCGGATCCATGGTCGGTTCATAATTCACTACTTTTCCCGGCTCTTTGAATTTTTCCGGGTAAGGTTCAGCTCTGATGTCGTCCGAGAGACACTTGGGCCCTGCGAGGACGGTTGAGGCTGGCCTTACTCGGGAAGCGTGCGATCCAGCCGGGGGCGCAGCGGGGCGCGGTGCTGCAGGCAACCCATGTGCAGCAGACCCGGCCCCGGCTCTCCGAGCCCTGGAGCTATCCACAACGGCCTGCGCCACCGATGCTGCCGGAACACGGGGAGGAGGCGGCATTTGCTGCTGCTCTTCCCTCCGCCGCGCCGAGTTTGCTTGAATATTCCCTTGTTGTTGACTGGCGTATGGCGTCCCATGCATCCCGCTTCTGTGGTCCGGGTAATTGGCCTGCTGCGCCACTGCAGTGTGCAGTAGATCGACCGCTTGCCGGGTCCATTCTGCATGGGGCGATTCTCCTACCGGGATCTGATTCAATGCGAGCGTTGCTGCGTATACGTTGTCCATGGGATTGTTGTAGTGGCCTGCTGGTGTGCGAAACCGTGACGGCGGATGTGGTGGCAACTCGATGCCGGTTGTGACTCCGGTTCGTGGTGGGGGTAACCCGGCCTGCACGTTTGCCGCGCGGGCCTCCGCTGTCGCCGGCTGAGGCGCAGTTCCCTGGTTTACAGCTGGGATCGGCTGGTCCTGGGGCGTAATAAACAAAGCCGCCGGGTTAATGACCCCACCCGTGGCCGGTAGTCTAGTTTGATGTCTCTGGTGTACTCTAGATGTTTCCTCTCGGAGCCGGGTTTCCAATGCATCCAGCTCGCGTTGACGCGTAGCCATCCCTTGTTTCTCTGCTTCCACTTGCCTTCTTTGCTGTTCCAACGCGCGGCGAGCCACATCCAGGTCCCTGACACGTTCAGCTGCGTTTTCTGGAGTGATAACCGTAGCGAGGACCGTGGGGTCTAGGATCAGATTATTGTCGAACAAGGCCGGTGGCGCGGGTTTGACGGACCCGCCCCCGGTGTCCGGTTTCCCAGGAATCCGAATGTATTCGCGTGCAACTCCTCATCCGCCGCACGGCTAGTCACCGATGCCGACTCTCCGTCGACCCGGGCCGGGATCTGGTTTCCGTTAGCCGCGTCCTGTCGCTGCGCCAATGCCTGAGCCGCCCCGACCGGAGCCGTGGTCATGTTTCCTTGATTAAGGTTAGCTGCTGGAGCCGTATAGACCGCCGCTCGGCGTATTACGCCTGTTGTGAGTTCATGCTGTTCTGCTCCGCTGTTGTCTTCTCCGTAACGGTCTTCCAGCAGGTCCCTGATAGATTCAGTATCATCTTTTCCATTGTCCGGGTCATGCGGGGCCCATGCCGGCTCCTCCGGCTGTTCCCACTGCGCGATGGATTCTTCTATCTGGTCTGTTGCTCCAACTGATTCTTCTCTACCTGACTGGGTGCAAGCATCCTCCCCTGACACAGAATCAGATCCAACATAGTCAGGAGCCGAGCCAGAGGAACATACCATACCGATGAAGACGCTGATCCGGCCGATTGTAACGACAGATCCGGATTCGAGGCGATCCGATTCTGGCCCCCATCCGGAGTCGTCCACCATCTTGTCTCCTTTGTGGTCGTCGTAGATCTCTCCAACGACGAGGTTCCTCATGCTTTTCCGAGCTTCTCCCGTGATGTAAACACCTTTGGACGCAGGCCCCACGGTGGGCGCCAACTGTCGTGGGATGATCACGGCAGATGTTACCAGAGGTAACTGATCTTGGGGCAAGTCGACACAGGTATTTGGGAGAGGGTTTAGCTCGAAAGAGAACATGATGACAAGCGATCTAGGAATCGGCACTCAACTCGCCGAGTCTCGAATATGGCTCTCGGGTTATACTGGATACTCGATAATAGGTGATATGATTATGTCGTGAATCTCTGTCAAGCTAAGCCTAGGGGCCGGTTTATAAAGTACCCGTACCCCCCTGGCTTGCCCTCCAAGGCGCAGCTTGAGTCCTATCCAAACTCTGTTTACAAACCCTAGCTTTCCTTACCACAACCCACAATCCGGGTTATGAGGCCTACAAACTTTGGGCCTTCCAGAAGTTTCTTTATCCTTAGCCGGATCCCGCGCAGCGTCCTTTGGGCCGGGTTACACCTTGGAGTTGGCCTACCGGGTTACTATCTCCTCGTCAACTCCCCTTGTGTCGAATCAATAAATTGGGTTACACTTACCCTCAAAGACTGTTGCGATCCATTACACTTGTGGGTCATCACCAAGTACCGGCTAGCTAGCACATGAATCTTCAATCTTTCTTCACCATGATGATGATGATGTCTTGAAGGTAAACATGAATGTTCATACAAACTCCTTTTTAAGACATACTTTCAATAATCTCAATACTATCATGACCATTATTCTTCTTGATCATATCAAATATAGAGCAATGATATTGATGGCATCCAACCTTGAATCCAACACATGGACCTTAAGGGATGCTTATGGACAAACCTACACAAATATCTCAATGCAAACATTAGTCCATAAGGATTGTCATTAACTAATAAAACCACACATGGGGGGACCATGCTCTTTCAATCTCCCCCATTTTGGTAATTGATGACAGCCCCTTTTACGAGGATTTATATAATGAATTAAACAACCATGCAAAGCAATAGTAACGGATGCATTAGGATGAAAGACAAATGTCTACGAAAGACACGAAAGCATGAGACAAAATTCCCTTAAACCCTCTAAATTTCTACCCCATTGGCATCCATTGTCGAAATGGGCGGAAAAAGCAATTGAGTGAAAGATTTTATGATTTGAGCAAACAAAAAGTGTTGTAGAGAAAATAGAGAAGCTCCCAATTGTTCATGCACTATTTAGAGTTGAAGTCCTGTTCCCCTTCCCGCGGTTGCAAAACAAGTTGTAAGAAGTGGAAGACGAGGAATGATGAGACTCGTCGAATAGACTATGGTCAAGTACCCCATCCTCTTCGGGGAATGAATATGACCACGAAGAGTATCGTGACGAAGATGCGAGTCCTAATCCAGGAGAAAGAACATAGAATAAATGTTGGTTTTGATATTGTACATGAACTTATTGTTAAATCAAAATTGTACCTAAGAGCATCTCCAGCAGCCGCGCCATCCCACGCGCCCGCGCGAAAACTGCCATTTTCCAGCGCGCGGGCCAGCGCCGAGCACTCCAGCGGACGCGCGAAAAAACGGCGCGCAAAATAATCAGGCCAGCGCGCGGGGAAAAGCTCGACCGAGCGCTCTTCATTTTGGGCATCCCATCTAGCGCGCGACGACGACGACAACACCAACCGCTCAGACACTTCAGCGCGCGCCGCGGTGGAAGCAATTTCTCCACCACCGCCGCCCCCCAAATCCTTCTCCGTGGCGCCGCCCATTTCTCCACCACCGCAGCTGGTCGCTAGGCGTCGTGCCGCATTCCTCTACCCTTGCTGACTGCCAAGCGCCGCCGCTCCGACGCTGCGTGATACGTGATAAACGTATCCTTAATTTCTGATGTTCCATGTTGTTTTCTTGTTGTTACCTACATGTAAGCTATACACTTTATGTCATTTTATCGATTTGCCAGACTAACCTATTGACAAGATGCCATAGAGCCAGTTCCATGTTTTTAGTTTCAGAAAAGTTGTTCTGGAAATATTCTCGGAATTGGAAAATTCAAAGTTCGGAGGTCCTAGAATTCCCAAAGGTTCCACAGAGTCCCGAAGAGGCCCGGAGGGGGGCCACACCATAGGGCGGCGCGCCCCCTGGCCGCACCACGGGGTGGTGTGGGCCCCCAGGCCTCCATTGCCTTTGCCCTTTCTCGATTTTTATACCCCCGCGATACGTCAACCCTAAAAATATACCACTTCGTCCCGAGAAACACCCGAGGCCTCCGTCATTGTCATCCCGAGATCGGGAGGGTTCTGGAGCTCTCCCCGGAACCCTGCCGGGAGGGGAATTCATCACCGGAGGGGTCTACACCACTATGCCCTCCTCCGAAGTGATGCGTGAGTAGTTCATCCCTGGACTATGGGTCCATAGCAGTAGGTACATGGTTGTCTTCTTCACTTTGTACCTCATTTTTAGATCTCGTGAGTTGCCCTATGATGTCTATGCACGCTTCTATTCTTGTAGACAGTGTTGGGCCTCCAAGTGCAGAGGTTTGTAGAATAGCAGCAAGTTTCCCTTAAGTGGATTACCCAAGGTTTATTGAACTCAGGGAGGAAGAGGTCAAAGGTATCCCTCTCAAGAAATCCTGCAATTACGATACAAGAAGTATCTTGTGTCCCCAACACACCTAATACAATTGTCAGTTGTATAGGTGCACTAGTTCAGCGAAGAGAGAGTAAAATACAAGTTATATGGATGATTATAAGTGATAATAGCAATCTGAAATAAAAATGGCAGCAAGCAAACATGTAGCAGAATAGGTTGTGAACAATGTTTAAATGCTTAGAAACAAGGCCCAGTGAACATACTTTCACTAGTGAACACTCTCATCAATGATAACATAATTGAATGGATAAATATCTCTCTTCACTATGCTACTATGAACTACTCTCCGGTTGAATAACAAACACCAATTCATTGCGTAGGGCTGTAACAACACTCCTCAAAGTCGCATTCCCATGTCTAGTTAACCCCACGCTGTCACTATGAGCGCCCTAGAAGGTACTAGACAAACACCACAATTTCATAGGGTCATCCAACACAAGATATAAATATCATGCTAAACCACACGGTGCACACACTGTCACTTTTACACCGTGATCAAAGTTTTTACGGATATCTCATAACAAAACCACTCGAGTAGCATAACAGATCAAGAGTAACATCTACTAATTCAACTAGATTACAAAGCTCACGATCACATAAAGATCACACCATTGAAGAGAGAGATGAGACACATAGCTACCGATAGAGCCCTCAACCACGGGGGAGAACAACTCCCTCCTCATCATAGGAGACAGCAACGGCGATGAAGATGGCCGTGGAGTTGATGGAGATGGATCCGGGGGCACTTCCCCATCCGGCAGGGTGCCCGAACAGAGATTTCTGTCCCCCGAAACTTTTCGTCAGTGGGGGCGGAGCTACGGATGTTTTTGGTGGAAAAGGCCGATTCCTTTAGGGTTTATGCATCCGGGGCATATATAGGCGAAAGGGCGATGCCAGGGGTGGCCAGGGGGCCCACACCACCTGGTGGTGCGGCTAGGGGGGACCCGCGCCACCCTATGGTCTGGCCACCCTGTGGCCCCCTCCGGGTCTCTTCGGGACTCCCCGGACCCTCCGGGATTTCTAAGACTTTCGGGCTTCGAATTTTCCAATTCCGAGAATATTTCCAGAACAAATTTTCTGAAACTAAAAACAACAGAAAACAAGGAACTGGCTCTGTGGCATCTTGTCAATAGGTTAGTCCAGAAAATCGATAAAAATGACATAAAGTGTATGGAAAACATGTGGGAAATAACATGGAACATCAGAAATTAGGGATATCTTTATGACGTATCAACATCCCCAAGCTTAGTTCCTACTCGTCCTCGAGTAGGTAAACGACAAATAAAATAATTTCTGAGGTGACATGCTACGAACATAAAATTGATCATCATAGTAATGTAAAGCATGTAAACTAGAATCAAATGAATAAAGGTTGTGGTTTACAGTTGATATCAAAGAGTAATTTATAAACTATTAGGAATAACAAAGTAAAACCTTTCAATGAACCAATACTAAAAGAAAATCCACGGTGCAAAGTATATTAGAGATGTTTGAAGCTTCAAGAAGAACAATATAATCATCCAAGGCATTAAACTCTCACAACAACCCCTGTTAGGATCAAGTCAAGTGACAACAATATGCACGTAGGAAAATCATTCAAATAATTGTGCACTCAAAACAAGCAAGCGTTCTGTATTGGTCTCTAGCACCAGGATGTAATGGCTAAAAGAACATTATGGGGTTTTTGGATGGTCAATGGAAGAAAGTCTCACACAACTGAAAGTGATCATTAGACAAGAGGAAGTCTTATAATCAAAGTTATGCAAGGAATAGTGATTGCCACACAACGGATACACCTAGAGCTATAAGTGTATGAAAGCTCTCCAATGAACCTAGTGGGGTGCATCAAACCTGCTTGCTAACGAAGACCTAGATCTTCTTTGTGCAGGCTCATCATTGGAATATACAAGCCAAGTTCTATAATGTAAGTTCCCCAACTAGTTATGTAAGTCATAATATGAAAACTCTCTCCAAACTGAAGTAATAACGCCAACCAAGCACAAGTTCCCCACATATTTATGTAAGTCATAAAACCGCAACATAGAACTCACAAGTTTAAAGATTCCAAATAAAATCACGATCTTAACAATGGACAGCATAAATCTGTTTCCTGCACAGAAATCCGAAATATAGTCTCAACTTTCCACTAGAGGCTTTACTTGGCTCAACAAAGACACAAAAGAAAACATACAGAAGGGTTGCTAAGGAAATATACAACACGCAGGTGCAAAGCACACAGAAAGAAACGACGGAAAATGGGTTGAAAACGGAGAAATAAAACGGGTTGTCTCCCGGTAGCGCTTTTCTTTTAATGCCTTTCAGCTAGGCACAATGATTTTTAACAGATGCTCACATAAGAATAAGAGTTGAAGCACAATAAGAGAGCATCAAGAAGAAAATATAAGACACATTTAAGTCTAAGCCACTTCCTATGGAACAAAATCTTCTAGAAAAACAAGTCAACGAAGCAGAGAGTGACTAGCATAGGAAGACAAAATAAGTGCAACTTCAAAAATTCCAACATAAAGAGGGGAAACATAATATTGTTCAGATGCATAAAACCATGTTTCCCTCTATCATAATAACTTTCAGTAGCATCATGAATAAAATTAACAATATAACTATCACATAAAACATTCTTATCATGAGCCACATGCATAAAAGAATTAATACTCTCCACATAAGCATAGTCATTCTCATTAATAGTAGTGGGAGCAAATTCAACAAAATAGCTATCATTATTATTCTCATCACCATAATCATTAAATATAGGAGGCATATTGTAATCATAATTAAATTTTTTCTCAATAGTAGGTGGACTGAAAATATCATGTTCATCATTGTAATGATCATATATAGAAGGCATATCATCATCACAATAAAATTTATCATTCATAGTAGGTGGAACTAGAATTCCACAATCATTATAATCATCATATATTGGAGGCAAAGTATCATTAAAGAAAATTTCCCCCTCAAAACTTGGGGGACCAAAAATATCATATGCATCGAAACTATCTTCCCCAAGATTAGACTTTTCCATAGAATTAGCAATAATGGTGTTCAAAGAATTCATACTAACAACATTGCTATTGGCATGCAAATAAAGCTCCATAGGTTTTTTTCAATTTTCTCTTCAAACACTTCATGTCCTAATTCAAGATAAATACTATAAAGCTCTCTCATTTTTGTTGTTGTTTTCCATTAAGTCTAACTAGTAAATATAAAAACAAGGAATAAGTAAAAATAAGCCTAACTGGTGAAAACAAGAAACAAAAGATATAATTGCAGAATCTAAAGGAAACAACTTCAACAACCCACACCCGAGGATGTGAGTACCTTTTACATTACCTCCCCGGCAACGGAGCCAGAAAAGAGCTTGATGTCTACGCACGCTTCTATTCTTGTAGACAGTGTTGGGCCTCCAAGTGCAGAGGTTTGTAGAACAGCAACAAGTTTCCCTTAAGTGGATCACCCAAGGTTTATCGAACTCAGGGAGGTAGAGGTCAAAGAGATCCCTATCAAGCAACCCTGCAATTAAGATACAAGAAGTCTCTTGTGTCCCCAACACACCCAATATACTTGTCAGGTATATAGGTGCACTAGGTCGGCGAAGAGATAGTGAAATGCAAGTAATATGGATGGTTATAAGTAATAATAGCAATCTGAAATAAATATGGCAGCAAGCAATTATGTAGCAGAACAGGCGTAAAACGGCGTTTCAATGCTTGGAAACAAGGCCTAGGGATCCTACTTTCACCAGTAGAAACTCTCAACAATGATCACATAATTGAATAACTAAATATCTTCTCTTCACTATGCTACTCTTAACCCTCTCCGGTGGATAACGAACACTAATCAGTGCGTAGGGCTGCAAAAAGCATTTCTTAAAGTAAGCATTCCCATGTCTAGTTATGTGAGATCCTGGCGCAGGGCTCAATAGGATTAATAGGATACTCATATCAACAAGTTGCAACTTCTTTTTCGGAAGATCATCTTGGAAGAACTCCAGTGTTATGCGTGCTTGGCCTGGAGCAATTTGAGGATGGGTGACCGACCGGGAAGTCCTTCCCGGGTGCGCATGAGTGAGGAAAAAGTGCGCAGGAAAGACAAGTGTTAGGCTGTGGGGTCAGTCTAGAGATCCTAGAGAGCTACCATGGGTGACAGCCGCCGGCTACAAGGTGGCCAGGGTGTTACATTTGGTATAAGAGCCGACCCTCGCGGTTACACGGGCATGTGCGGGTCAGTGGGAGGACAGGTGGGACATGTGCCGGCACTGGGCGCACATACGAGTGCCAAGAGGGGAAGTTCCTGGACTGTAGGTTGACCGACAAGGGCGTCGGTCTTCTAAGGGGGGAAGGATGTGAGATCCTGGCGCAAGGCTCAATAGGATTAATAGGATACTCATATCAACAAGTTGCAACTTGTTTTCCGGAATCTCATCTTGAAAGAACTCCAGTGTCAAGCGTGCTTGGCCTGGAGCAATTTGAGGATGGGTGACCGACCGGGAAGTCCTTCCCGGGTGCGCATGAGTGAGGACAAAGTGCACAGGAAAGACTAGTGTTGGTCTGTGGGGCCTGTCTAGAGATCCTAGAGAGCTACCAGGGGTGACAGCCGCCGGCTACGAGGTGGCCGGGGTGTTACAAGTTAACCCCATGCTGTCACTATGAGCGCCCTAGAAGGTACTAGACAAACACCACAATTCATAGCGGAGACACACACGATGTGCACACTGTCACCTTCACACCGCGGGACAAGGTGACTCCAAAGTTCGTATTAATAAAACACTTGAGTAGCACAAGATGAAGAGTAACATCTACTTATTCAACTAGATTACAAAGCTCACGATCACATATATATCACACCATGGGAGAGAGAGATGAACCACATAGCTACCGGTAGAGCCCTCAGCCTTGGGGGAGAACTAATCCCTCCTCATCATAGGAGACATCAACGGCGATGGAGATAGCGGTGGAGTCGATAGAGATGGCTTTCGAGGGCACTTCCCCGTACCGGCAGGGTGCCAGAACAGAGATCTGTCCCCCGAAACTTGGGTTGACGATGACGGTGGCCGCGGAAGGTTTCGTGGAATTTCGCCGATTCTTTTAGGGTTTTCCCTCGGGGGAGTATATATAGGCGAAAGGGCGATGCCGGGGGGTGGCCAGGGGGCCCACACCCCCCTCCGGGCTCTTCGGGAATTCTGGATGCTTCCGGGGAAAATAGGAACTTCGGGATTCGTGGGGTCCAATTCCGAGAATATTTCCACAACAACTTTTCTGGAATCAAAAACAGCAGAAAACAGGGAACTGACACTTGGCATCTTGTCAATAGGTTAGACCTGGAAAACGTAGGAAAATATACGGAAAGCATGTAGCAATTGGCATAATATCAACATGGAACATCAGCAATTATAGATACGTTGGAGACATATCAAGCATCCCCAAGCTTAGTTCCTACCCGTCCTCGAGTAGGTAAACGATAAAACAAAATAATTTCTGAGGTGACATGCTACCACACAATCTTGATCATAATATGTAAAGTGGAGCATGTAAACTAGGATCAAATGAACTAAAGTTGTGATCTATATTTGATATCAACAAGTAATGCATAAACAAATAAGAAGAAAGAAGTGATACATCATAAACGTATCCCTAATTTATGATGCTCCATGACGATATTATGCCAATTGATACATGTTTTCTCCCTTCTTTATGTCATTTTTATCGATTTTCCGAACTAACCTATTGACAAGATGCCACATAGCCAATTCCCTGTTTTCTGTTGTTTTTAGTTTCAGAAAAGTTTTTCTGGAAATATTCTCGAAATTTGAAAGTTCGAAGCCCGTAAGTCCTATTTTCCCCGGAAGCATCCAGAAGACCGAAGAGGAGTCGAAGATGGCAACAGGGGGGCCACACCATAGGGTGGCGCGTCCCCCTTGGCCACGCTATCTATGGGTGTGGGGCCCCCTGGCCTCCATCGCCTTTGCCCTTTCGCCTAGTTAAGCCCCCCGGATGGAAAACCCTAGGCACCTGATCAAAATTCCCGAAAAAGTTCCGCAGCCGCCGTCACCGTCAACCCTAGATCAGGAGGGTTCTGAAGCTGTTTCCGGCACCCTGCTAGAGATGAGATCATCACTGGAGGCTTCTACATCACCATGCCTGCCTCCGGAGTGATGCGTGAGTAGTTCATCCCTGTACTACGGGTTCGTAGCTGTAGCTAGATGGTTGTCTTCTCCTCATATGCCTCCATGTTTAGATCTTGTGAGCTGCCTATCATGATCGAGATTGATCTTATGTAATTCTGTTTGCTGTGTTTGTTGGGATCCGATGAATATTGACCTCATGCCAAGTTGATTATAGTCTTTATTTGCATATGTTATTTGTGATCTTGCATGATTTCCGTTGCTAGTGGTTATTCTGGCCAAGTAGTTGCTAGTGACTCCAAGAGGGAGTATTTATGCTTGATAGTGGGTTCATGCCTCCTTGTTGCCTTGCTCGAGTGACAGAAACGTGAAGTGGAGGATGTGTTGTTGCCATTAGGGAGAAAACAGCGGTGAGAGTACCCGCGTGCATAATCATTGCTTACGTTACACATTTTGTTTAATGCAATTATCTGTTGCTTGCAACTTAATACCTAAGGGGGTTCGGATGATAACCTGAGGGTGGATTATTAGTCATAGATGCAGATGGATGTAGTTCTATGTATCTTGTTGCAATGCCCGCACTAAATATCATAGTAATCTTCATGTCATATTGTGCACTACGGTGCAACCTCTATTTGTAAACTCCCCAGCTGGAATTTGTTCACCCAACATGCTATCTTTTATGGAGAGACACCACTAGTGAAACTATGAACCCCGGTCCATTTTTCCACACTGTTAAACAAACCACAACAATTTCCTGATTTCTTTACTTGCTGCAAGCATACAGTGTTATCCACACTATATGTCCAATCTTTGTTTTCAGCAAGACCGGTGAGATTGACAACCTCATTGTACTGTTGGGGCAAAGTATTTTGGTTGTGTTGTGTGCAGGTTCCACGTTGTTGCTGACACCGGTGAAGCGCCAACACCATCGTCAGTGGCATCAACCTTCCGAAGGTCCTCTTTCTCCTACTGGATTGATAACCTTGGTTCCTAACTAAGGGGAAATACCTACCGCTGTGCTCATCATACCCTCCTCTTGGGGTCTCCCAACAACCATGTATATCACGAGCATCAAGAAGCAAAACTTTTAATGAATTAATACTAAAATACTGTCAACCGTGCAAAGTTTATTAGAGATGATTTATGCTTTCAAGAACAACAATATCATGCACGTCAAACGATCTTCACAACCCCTGTTAGGATCAAATCAAGCTTTCCACACGATGTAATGCTTGAATCTTAAATATTTGCGCACTAAAAACAAGCAAGTGTTCTGCGTTGGTCCCTGGCACCGGAATGTTATGGCAAAGAGAACATTATGGGGGGTTTAGAATGTCAATGGAAGAAAGGCTCACAAAGCTGAAAGTGGACATTAGACAAGAGAACGTCTTACAACCGAAGCTATGCAAGGAGTAGGGATTGCCACACAACGGATGCACATAGAGTTATAAGTGTATGAAATCTCTCCAATGGAACTAGTGGGGGTGCATCCAACTTGCTTGCTCACGAAGACCTAGAGATCATTTGAGGAGGCTCATCATTGGAATATACAAGCCAAGTTCTATAATGTAAAATTCCCCACATAGTTATGAATGAATGATAATATGAAAACTCTCTCCAAAATGAAGCATTGGTGCTAAACATGAAGCACAAGTGTGGTATAAAGGATAGTGATGCGCCCCCTCTCTCTTTGGCCCTTTCTTTCTTTTTTTCTTTTTGGGATTTTTCATTTTTTTTTTCATATATCCTCACCGGTAGGGGCAACATCCTATATTACAATGAATCATCACACTTTTAGTACTCATAACTCATAATGGAATATCTCTGATGTATCCAACCGCATGCTCCTTCCAGTGTAGCAGTATGCATAAATAACCATGAAGCTCATCATCAAGTAACATAATGGAGGTGGATGTTGTGCAACAATATATCTCGGAATGGCTATGGAAATTCCATGATAGGCAGGTATGGTGCCTGTTTTGAGGAAGAATCTATGGGCTTATGTGTAGGAGAACAAAGTCCTCCCACGGGATTTGGATGCACTGGCGGAGTTTGCACCAACTCTCAATGTGAGAAAGGGAAATGCACAACCGAAGAGGCTAGCAAATCTGGATGGTGGAAGTGCCAGGAACCGCAACATAGACTCACGAGTTAAAAGATCACAACAACAAAATCATCTTACAACGCACAATGCAAATCACTCAAAGAGGGTCCGTGGCAGGGACAAGTCAATGTTAGCTACCCCGACCATAGCGCGTAACAAAAGGCCGATCGGAAATATATCACTCGTAGCAATCATATACCATTGTTTCTATCAGCTGTTAATTTTAGGTGTGGCACAGTTTAAAGTTTCTTAGACCAACCATTAAAAGTTTCTACTTACTAGTCCTTCCCGTTTATCCATTAAGCAAATTAATATCTCAAAACAACAGCAATGATTCAAGTGAAGCAGTTTAGTGATCTCCAAGGCCATGCAATCTTTTCCACTATACCAACTATCACAATAGCATTCCTATTTCCAAGAAAACACGCATATGAGAACCACCTAACTACAAAAACTAACAGCTCTGAACAAGATATGCATGAAAACAAAGGCTAAACGCAGTACTAGAAAAAAGTGAACACTCACAGAACAATAAGAATGAAAACTAGAGTGTTCTAAGCAATGAAAACGGAGCGTGTCTCTCTCCCGCACAAGTATGATAAGATACAATCATAAACTACAGCAAAGCAAACTAAACAAACTTCAAGAAAAAATAAAAGACGCTCCAAGTAAAGCACATAAGATGTGACCGAATAAAAATATAGTTTCACTAGAAGTGACCTAATAATTTGTTGATGAAGAAGGGGATGCCTTGGGCATCCCCAAAGCTTGGATGATTGAGTCTTCTTGCAGTTTGCTGGGATGTACCACCGGGGCATTCCCAAGCTTAGGCTCTTCACTCTTCTTGATCACGTCATATCATCCTCTTCTCTTGACCCTTGAAAACTTCCTTCACACCAAACTTCTCACAATCTTCATTAGCAACGTTAGTGCAATCGAAATAATAAATTCACATGGTTCAGTTTCAACATAAGCATAACACTAACAAACACATTAGCTACTGTCACAACTTCTTTTTGAAACTCTTTTTCTCAAAAGAACACCAAAAGAAAGAGATTAAGAGGCAAATGCAATTATTAGCAGAAATCTGTCAAAACAGAACAACAGGTAAAGATAATTTTTTTCGAAAATCCTCTGTTTCTCAAATAAAAAAGTAGTCAACTAAGAAACGTTGCGTATATAACCCAGGATTACGCATAAAAAACTCAGGTCATTTTGAATTTTCTGTGATTTTATATGATTTTAACAGTGGACAGCAGAAATCTGTTTCCTGCGCAGAAATCCGAAATATAGTCTCAACTTTCCACTAGAGGCTTTACTTGGCTCCACAAAGACACAAAAGAAAAGATACATCAGGGTTGCTAAGGAAATAGACAACACCCAGGTGCAAATCACCTAGAAATAAACGACGGAAAATGGGTTGAAAACGGAGAAACAAAACGGGTTGTCTCCCGGTAGCGTTTTTCTTTTAATGCCTTTCAGCTAGGCACAATGATTTTTAACAGATGCTCACATAAGAATAAGAGTTGAACCACAATAAGAGAGCATCAAAAAGAAAATATAAAACACATTTAAGTCTAACCCACTTCCTATGGAACAAAATCTTGTATAAAAACAAGTCAACGAAGCACAAAGTGACTAGCATAGGAAGACAAAATAAGTGCAACTTCAAAAATTTCAACATAAAGAGGGGAAACTTAATATTGTTGAGATGCATAAAACCATGTTTCCCTCTCTCATAATAACTTTCAGTAGCATCATGAATAAAATTAAAAATATAACTATCACATAAAACATTCTTATCATGAGCCACATGCGTAAAAGAATTAATACTCTCCACATAAGCATAGTCATTCTTATTAATAGTAGTGGGAGCAAATTTAACAAAATAGCTATCATTATTATTCTCATCACCATAATCATTAAATATAGGAGGCATATTGTAATCATATTTAATTTTTTTTCTCAATAGTAGGTGGACTGAAAATATCATGTTCATCATTGTAATCATCATATATAGAAGGCATATCATCATCACAATAAAATTTATCATTCATAGTAGGTGGAACTAGAATTCCACAATCATTATAATCATCATATATTGGAGGCAAAGTATCATCAAAGAAAATTTCCTCCTCAAAACTTGGGGGACTAAAAATATCATATTCATCGAAACTATCTTCCCCAAGATTAGACATCTCCATGTCATTAGCAATAATGGTGTTCAAAGAATTCATACTAATAACATTGCTATTAGCATGCAAATAAAGATCCATAGGTTTTTTAATTTTCTCTTCAAACACTTCATGTCCTAAGTAAAGATAAATACTATAAAGCTCTCTAATTTTGTTGTTGTTTTCCATTAAGTCTAACTAGTAAATATAAATAAGCCTAACTAGTGAAAACAAGAAACAAAACGATATAATTGCAGAATCTAAAGGAAATAACTTTGAGCACTCATACCCGAGGATGTGAGTACCTTTTACCTTACCTCCCCGGCAACGGCTCCAGAAAAGAGCTTGATGTCTACACACGCTTCTATTCTTGTAGACAGTGTTGGGCCTCCAAGTGCAGAGGTTTGTAGAACAACAACAAGTTTCCCTTAAGTGGATCACCCAAGGTTTATCGAACTCAGGGAGGTAGAGGTCAAAGATATCCCTCTCAAGCAACCCTGCAATTAAGATACAAGAAGTCTCTTGTGTCCCCAACACACCCAATATACTTGTCAGGTATATAGGTGCACTAGTTCGGCGAAGAGATAGTGAAATGCGAGTAATATGGATGGTAATAAGTAATAATAGCAATCTGAAATAAATATGGCAGCAAGCAAACATGTAGGAGAACAGGTGGAAAATGGTGTTTCAATGCTTGGAAACAAGGCCTAGGGATCCTACTTTCACTAGTGGACACTCTCAACAATGATCACATAATTGAATAACTAAATATCTTCTCTTCACTATGCTACTCTTAACCCTCTCCGGTTGGATAATGAACACTAATCAGTGCGTAGGGCTGCAAAAAGCATTCCTTAAAGTAAGCATTCCCATGTCTAGTTAACCCCACGCTGTCACTATGAGCGCCCTAGAAGGTACTAGACAAACACCACAATTCATAGAGGAGACACACACGATGTGCACACTGTCACCTTCACACCGCGGGACAAGGTGACTCCAAAGTTCATATTAATAAAACACTTGAGTAGCACAAGATGAAGAGTAACATCTACTTACTCAACTAGATTACAAACCTCACGATCACATAAAGATAACACCATGGGAGAGAGAGAGATGAACCACATAGCTACCGGTAGATCCCTCAGCCTCGGGGGAGAACTAATCCCTCTCCATCATAGGAGACATCAACGGCGATGGAGATGGCAGTGGAGTCGATGGAGATGGCTTCCGGGGGCACTTCCCTGTCCCGACAGGGTGCCAGATCAGAGATCTGTCCCCCGAAACTTGGGTTGACGATGACGGCAACTGCGGAAGGTTTCGTGGAATTTCGCCGATTCTTTTAGGTTTTTCCCTTGGGGGAGTATATATAGGCGAAAGGGCGATGACGGGGGGAGGGGTGGCCAGGGGGGCCCACACCACCAGGTGGCGCGGTCAGGGGGACCCGCGCCACCCTGTGGCCCCCCTCCGAGGCTCTTCGGGACTTCTGGATGCTTCCGTGGAAAATAGGAACTTCGGGATTCGTGGGGTCCAATTCCAAGAATATTTCCAAAACAACTTTTCTGAAATAAAAAACAACAGAAAACAGGGAACTGACACTTGGCATCTTGTCAATAGGTTAGTCCCGGAAAACGTAAGAAAACGTAGGAGAACATACGGAAAACATGTAGCAATTGGCATAATATCAACATGGAACATCAAAATTATAGATACGTTGGAGATGTATCACCCACTTCCTATGAAAAAGAATCTTGTAGAAAAACAAGTCATGAAAGCACAAAGTGGCTAGCATAGGAAGACAAAATAAGTGCAACTTCAGAAATTTCAACATAAAGAGGGGAAACTTCATATTGTTGATATGCATAAGACTATGTTTCCCTCTCTCATAATAACTTTCAGTAGCATCATGAATGAAATTAACAATATAACTATCACAAGAAACATTCTTATCATGAGCCACATGCATAGAAGAATTAATACTCTTCACATAAGCATAATCATTCTTATTAATAGTAGTGGGAGAAAATTCAACAAAATAGCTATCATTATAATTCTCATCAGCATAATCATCAAATATAGGAGGCGTATTATAATCATAATTAATTTGCTCCTCAATAGTAGGTGGACTGAAAATAACATATTCATCATTGTAATTATCGTAAAGAACTCCAACATGATAGACAAGTTGTATATTAAGAACATGGTTTTGGGTAATCCCTCCATAACTATGACAAGTTTCATAAGTATAATTATAATCATAGCCTATGTTATAGCATCTTTTATAATAGTTATCAAATAATGGAGGCATAGTATCATCATAAGCAATATCATCATTTTTACTAGAAAGAGATGCATCAAGCAAATAATCATCAGTAGCAAAAGGATTTTCAAACACATCATCCACAAGATCACAACTTTCTATATCATCATTGGAAGGAACATGGATGGTAATAATAGTATAGCAATTATAATCATTTTCAAAATTGTTACCAAAGAGATTTTCAATATCAAAAGTAGTGTGTTTCTCCCAATCATGGTCACTTTCATAAATAACAGGCATGGGAAAATCATTACTTTGTCTTTGTCTTTGATTTTCAATATCAAAAGTAGTGTGTTTCTGCAAGGGGAGTCTCTCACTTCCAATCTCATTACTTTGTTTTTGTTTTGCTTAGTTTATTTTATTTTTGTCTTGTTTGCTTCTCTTTATCAAAAACACAAAAAATTAGTTCTTATTCTAGTTGTTAATTTTGTTACCTTGTTGTTATTTTTCATCATGTTGTTCCCTAAGTTTACCCTGAAAGATCTGCCAGTAGGAAGTGGTTCTATACTTGGAAAGGATACCATTAAAAAATTCTTTAATCATGTTAGTAAGCATGATAATTTTGAGGAAAAATCCATTGTAGAACTTGCTTCAAATTATGAAACTGCTGCAACCTCTTTAATTCACATGTTAGAAGCTAGGTTTGTTAACCTTCATCCCATAGTGAAGCATATGTTCCTCAACTTGAATAACATTGAAGATATTGAGAAAAGGAACTTTATCTTAGAAACCATGCTTAAAGAATTTGGAGATGTTGCTATAGAAGCTAGAAAAGTCTTTGACCGTTTCAATATGCTAGGCTCATGTGTAGACATTGTTGGTACTCTCAAGAAAGCTGAATCTAAAAATGAAAAGGAGGATAAAATACCAATTCCCTTTAAATTAGTAGCACTGCATGAAGCCCAAGAAAAGAATTTTGATTGGGTTGTTCCTGAGAATTTATTTGCTGAGAATAGCAAGCCTAAGAGTTCTAAGAGAGGAGCTTATGAAACTCACTTAGATAAAATACAATGCATTATTAAAGAATTGATAAATCTTGATTTGATAGCTTCTTCACTTGAAAACACTTGATTCCACTTTTATGGGCCTGGCTAAAAGGCGTTAAAAAACACTTCTTGGGAGATAACCCATGGTTTTATTCTTGCTTTGTTTTTCTCTGTTTTCTTTGTGTAAAGGGGTTCTATAATTCTGTAGAAAATCCTTTGTATCTTTATTTTCATGTTTTAGTTGTGCCAAGTAAAGTTTCTTATGAGAGTTGGAGTTGGTTTTGGATTTCTGCGCAGGAAACATATTTCCGTTGTCCACCGTAAAAAATCGTATAATTCACAGAAAAACCAGAATGACCTAAATTTTTTTGTGATATTCCTCAGATAATTACGCAAAGTTTTTGTTCTTTAATTTTTTAGATATGATAAACATAAGTGCCCCGAAAAAATTCGTCTTTACAGACTGTTCTGGTTTCGACAGATTCTGTCATTTTTCTTGCATTTGCTCTTTTACGATGTCAAGTGGATTTATTTGCTTCACGAAACATCAGTGTCTATAGCTAATGTTTAAAAGTAACAATAGCACTTGTGCCCTTACATAGCCCATGGATTTTTTATTATTGCACTAACCCTCTAATGTGAACTACTATTTGAGTGTGGTGTGAAGGAAGTTTTCAAGGGTTAAGATAAGAGGGTGATATATATGATCAAGAAGATTGCAAGGTCAAAGATTGGGGATGACCTCGTGGTTCATCCAAGCATATTTTAAAAAGACTCAAGGATCTAATCTTGGGGATAGTCTTGATGACCCACAAGTATAGGGGATCGCAACAGTCTTCGAGGGAAGTAAAACCCCAATTTATTGATTCGACACAAGGGGAGCCAAAGAATATTTGTGAGCCTTAACAAGTGAGTTGTCAATTCACCTTCACCTAAAAGTACTTTTGTTCGCAGTGTTTTATCAGTAGTAACGGTTTTATAGTAGCAGCAATAGTGAAATAATAGCAGCAATGGAATGAAAATAGCAGCAGCAGTAGTGTTTGAACTAAACAGCGGGATTAAATATTGTAGGCATAGGGATGGATGAACGGGCGTTGCATGGATAAGAAAGTTCTAATAATGATCATGTCAGGGGCATTGCAGATAAATAAGATAAAGCATCCAAGCACTAAGTAACTGTAGGCATGTGTTCCGTAAATAGTCGTACGTGCTCGCAATGAGAACTTTCACAACATCTTTTGTCCAACCAGCCCGTTTTTAGCGGGGCCTCAAGGGAACTACTGGTAATTATGGTGTTCCTTTTAAAAGAACACCGGAGCAAAGCATTAACACTCTGTGAACACATGTGATCCTCACATTGCAGCCACCCCCTCCGGTTGTCCCAATTTCTATCACTTCGGGGCCTCAGGTTCCGGACAACGATATGTGTAAACAACTTGCAGGTATGATCAAGAAACAATGATTATCATCGTCATTCAATAACATGTTCAGATCTGAGATGATGGCACTCATGCCCAAAGTGGGAACCATTAAGCATAACAAGTTGCAACAATGTCAACAACACTAATAGAGGATACTAGGCACTATGCCCTAACAATCACGACATTATTACATGACGATCTCATCCAATCCCTACCATCCCCTTCAGCCTACATCGGGGAATTACTCACACATGGATGGTCTATGGAGAGGCGTCGGTGACGACGATGGCGATAATCTCCTCCACTTCCCCATCCCGGCAGGGTGCCAGACCAGGAACTTCTGATCCCCGAATCGAGGTTCGGGACGGCGGCGGCGCTTTGTTGTCTTTCTGTGGTATATGACGTACCCCCTCGGGTTTTAGGGTTGGAGGCTACTTGTAGTCAAAAGGGGAGTCCGAGGGGGGGGGTCCTGGGGGGCCCACACCCTATGCTGGCGCGGCCAGGGGGACCCGCGCCAGGGGGTGTGGCCACCCTGTGGCCCCTCTCCTGGCCCCCTTCTTGCTCCCGGGGTCTTCCGGGGTGAAAACATCAATGGGGTCTTTTCTGGGCATTTTCCCGAAAGTTAATTTTTCTGCATAAAAACGAGACACCAAAGTAATTCTACTGAAAACAGTGTTAGTCCGTGTTAGTTGTATCCAAAACACACAAGTTTAGAGGAAAACAATAAGAAAAGTGTTCGAAAAAGGAGATACGTTTTCGACGTATCAACTCCCCCCAAGCTTAGCTTATTGCTTGTCCTCAAGCAATTCAGTGACAACTGAGTGCGATAAAAGACTTTTACGAACAAATTTCTTTCATATGATGTAGATATAATCACTATGTGATCAAATACTTGAATATGCTCATGATAAGATACATGCAAGATACTGACACTTAATAGCTATGAAAACCATGAGAAGATAACAACATATTAATAATAAACAACATGAAGCATAACTATTTACAAAATTGAAATATTCATAATATGGTCTGACAAAGTGGTATCTCGCTTGCCCTTAAATGTGGGGAAAAACATAAATGCCAGGGCACCACTCAAGTTGAAGGGAAGACTAGAAATAAAGATATCAAAGATACAAGTATCAAAGTTATATCACAATTAACCGTACTTTGGGACAAACACATCACACTAAGAATGATAACTATGCTCTCAAGAAAGTGCTAAAAGAATATGGTGGATACTCAACATAAAAGTAAAAGAAAGGCCCTTCACAGAGGGAAGCATGGATCACTCATGTGCTAGAGATTTTTATTTTATTAAACAGAGGTATTGAAAACATTTTGAGAGAGGTGTATGCTTATGTCAACGAATGGTAAACAGACAATACAGTACGTCACAAGTCAACTGGATTCACAAGAGCGGATCCCATGGTGAGGGACGCAACTGGTGTAGAAGGTCATCCCTCTTTCTCTTTTGTTTACACAGTTATGCTTTGACTGATAAATCAGGGGCAAAAAGAGTGAAGAGAATTTGTGTGTATTAATTTGGGGCTGGGCACCCCGCTGCCAGCTCTTCTATCATTTGGATAAGCGGATGAAGCCACTAGTACAGGGTGTGAAATCCAATCAACAAGTGAGATAAAGATTCTCTATTTACGTCCTCGCGAGCTAAAATAGGGGCACAAAACAGGAATATTTTTTAGCAGGTTTTAAAGGTAGCCCATGAGCAATTTACTTGGATTGGCGGTTAAATACCACATATAGGTAGGTATGGTGGACACATTTGGCAAACTTTGGTTTTCAACGATTTCGATGCACGAGTAGAGATCATACTTAGTACAGGTGAAGGCTAGCAAATAGACAGGGAGTGACAATCAAGAGAGCAACAACTATCATAATCATGTTTGCGACAAAGTAAAATTAACTGAGGCATAAAATTGATACTAGAACTCTGAGGAAAAATAAATCATCGAGGCTTATTGACTTTCTGTTTTCAGTCTTAGCATGCGTGAGCATGTGCCAAGTCGATTCAAATGAAACAACCAGAGGAGGCTACCACAATATCATACCCTTCTACGAATAAAACAATGCGAACAAATATTTATATGACAAGTCATTTACTATTAATAAATTGGAACAAAACATGAGAGAGCATGAACTATTAAGCAGGCATTAAGTCACATATATCTTATACGAACAAACTAAGCATGCTCACATAGATGAATATATGTACAAAAATGAAAGCAAATAGAGTTCATACCAACCTCTCACCACAACTTGAATTGTGGTAGATCGTCATTATTGCTCTTCACTTGTGGCTCGAATAATATATAATGAAAACCAAGATCCAATGGAATCACAGACGACTGTTTAACTCTACAACAAACTTTACAAAACCAAAGAAGAACAACAGATATTTTTGGGTTTTTTCAATTAAAGCACGAACAAAAAGAGAGCGAGCAAACAAAGCAAAAATCTTTTTGGGTTTTAAAAATGAAACAATAAAAAAAGAAAGCAAACAACAAACAAAACAAAATATTTTTGGGTTTTTGAATATTAAACTGCAACTAAAAGATAAAGCAAACCAAATGAAGAAACAAATAGAGAAAAAAACAGAAATATTTTTGGTATTTTTGTGTTTTGGAAAGCGAAAACAAAACAATAAAAACAAACAGAAGCGAAAGAAAACGAAAACAAGCGAAAGAAACAAAAAGAAACGAAAACAAGTGAAAGAAACAAAAAGAAACAAAAACAAGCGAAAGAAACAAAAAGAAACGAAAGCAAGCGAAAGAAATGATAAACATGGATATACAAAGAACCGACTGAACATGATATATAAATGAGTGTGATCTCGGTATACCTCCCCCCAAGCTTAGGCTTTTGGCCTAAGTGAAGATTAATCAAAGTGTGGGAAATATCCCCACTGCGGTGGGTCATTGTCGAAGCTCTGGCTCCACAAATCCCTCGGGTGACCCTATCGGGTTTCGACTAGGAGACGTCATAGGCGCTGGTGAAATCGTCGGCTTGACAGGGGGGCGAGATTTACCCAGGTTCGGGGCCCTCGTAGAGGTAAAACCCTTACTCCTGCCTTCTGTCGATCTGTATTAGATGATTAGATCGGTTACAGGATGCTCGAATGGAGAGTAGATCTCGAGTTTCAAGGCTTTTGTGGTCGTGCGGTATTACTTGGTCCTCTCCTTGGGGGCTCTCCTGGCTTTATATAGGTAGCCAGGTCTCGAGTTCAACCCGGAGAGGACACAAACCCTAGCTTAGGTCGGTTACAAATTCTCTAACTTAACCCGCAAGTTGATGCGGGTGGGCTTCTCATGGGCCTTCTAGAGTACTCCAAGGGCGCTTCCTGTTGGGCCTTGTCCAGAAGGCTTGAGAGGGGGTGTCCTTACTCGCAGGGTCCAAGATCCATGCCTTCGTCAGTAGCCGCCGAGCGTGTGCTCGACTGGGATTTACTTTCAGTCGAGTAGACGGTCAGAACTTTTTTAATCCCCTCTCGGAAGTTCAGCTTGACAGTGGTTGTTTTTGAAGGGTGTGTCCCCTGTATTATAAGTTATAAAGCTCGAGTATCGAGTAGTGCTGGCGCCTGTTTTACGGCTTTTATTTGCAGAAGGATATGGCGCAGTAGCTTGGCTCTCCCGAGAGATCAGGGCCAATTAATTGCGACTAGGGCAAAAACACTCCTGGCCTACACAGATTCGAGACCTCCGACTCGAACCTAATGAGGTGATTGTTGCGACTGGGCCGTTGTGGACTTATCGAGTCGAACTTAACCTAAGAGGGTACCCGGCGCGTCCGCTAGGATTTTTCTTCGTGTTGTTGACACGGAACTATGCCGGAGGACGCAGCTTTCGAGTGCGATTCCAGGCCCAAAAGAAAGATCTTTCTGGGTCTTACCTTCGTACTCGAAGAATACGGCATCCAGATGTGCCTAGTCGGCTGAACAATCCAGGTTCTTATGATGTAGAATTATCACGTGTAGGAGAGGTAGGCTTTTCCCACCCGATGGATTCGTTTGAGCTCCATACGAAAGAAATTTCGCGTTGAAAAAAACCAAGCCCGTATGAAAGAGTTTTCATGTTCGGGATGCTGTGCCCATACGAAAGAGTTTTCCGTGCATAGGGTATTTTCCTCTCTGTTCGAAGAGGTCTTGCTTTATGAACTGTTCATGGAAAAGTTGGTTTCATCCGAAGGAATCGATATTCGTACGAAGATAATTTCGCGTTTGAACTTCCATTCGAAAAGATCTCAATCTTGAATGACGAACGTCATGACGTCATGGCGCACTCCTCTTCTCCCGATGGGACGTGACGGAGTGGTAGCAGATGGTGGCCCACCTTGTCAGCTTTTTGACCGGGAAACGAGACGTCGCTCCCGTTTTCTACGCGAAACGCGCAGTAAATGCGCACGATCTTCTGTTAAGATCGTGGCACGAAACAGCGCAGGCCGCCGCTTCGTTTCATCCTCACGCGTGGCAGACGCGATAGGTGCCACGTAGCGCATCGTACGGCTGAGATTGCTTTGCCCCGTGTATAAGTAGGGGTGTTAGCGCCGCAGTAAAATTTTCCCCGCTCTCTGTCTTCGTCTTCTTCCTTGCGCCCATCTTCATCTCCCTCGTGCTCAAGCTCTCGCTGCGAACAATGGCTGGCGGAAGGAAGCGTGGCGCTGGTACTCTGGCGTCTGGCGAGCCTTCTGCGCCACCCGCTCCTCGCGCCGGCGACTGGCGCTCCCCCAACACCACCGCAAAAAGCATCAAAGAGATGCAGCGGGAGGGATTGCTACCGGCGGAGGCGGAGAAGCGCGTCCGCCTCGGGAAAAGAGAAGAGGTACCCAACCCTCAGTCGAATGAGCGCGTGGTCTTCGTGGACCACGTGACTCGAGGTCTTTCTTTCCCCCTTCACCCTTTCTTCATCGGGCTGCTGTGTGCCTACGGCATACAGCTTCACGACCTTCCTCCGAACGCGATGCAGCACATTTCGTGCTTCATCGTGCTTTGCGAGTGCTACCTCGGCATTCGCCCGCATTGGGCGCTCTGGAAAGCGCTGTTCAAGATCCGGATCTTCCGTGAGAAGCCGCGGGTGGAGTCCGAGCCTGGCGAGCCACTTCGCACGGGTGGTTTCGGGATCCAGGCGCGCCAGGAGAACGCGTACTTCAACATGCACTTCATCGACTCCGCCCAAGGCTGGCGGAAGAAGTGGTTCTACGTCGTCGACAATAGCTCGGGTGGGCTCATAGAGTTTCACCCATTCGCAGTTCTGTCGAGGCGCAAGTCTTGGAGCCACAAGATGTCAGCCGAGGAAATCCAGACGGTCACGCCCTTACTCGCAAGAGTAGCCGCTCTTCGAGACCAAACCTCGGGAGTAGTGCTCAACGGGCTCCATCTGGCGAGCCTCTTCTTGAAGCGCAGGATCCAGCCTCTGCAGCAAAGGCCTTCCACTATGTGGGAGTATCAAGGTGCAGAAGATCCCAGCCGAGTGAGTCGCGAAGAACTTTCGAATGTAGAATTCGAGAAGAAGATCGCGGTCATCACTCGACTGAAGGTAGGGGAGCAATTCCCCGATTGCTCAGTCGAAGCTTTTTCTGCTTCAAATCCTCCTCCGGCTGAGGTTAGTTTCTTGTCTTTGAGTTACTTTCATCTTCTGAATTTTTAGTCGATAAGATCTTTCTTGTTTTCTTGTCTTCGTAGAGTCTAGCCATGGCGGACTGCTACCCACCAGCTACGGGGGGAGCTGCTTCGGAGCAAGTGTCTAGTCACCAGGACGGCGCGGTTGACACCAGTGTCGCCAATGCTTCCTTGAGCTCGGAGGACGATTCTTCGGACGACGTCGAAGACTCGAATGGCGCCCTCCCGAAACGTCGTCGAGTAGATGAAGACGAAGCTACTTCAAAGGACAAATCCTTGGAAGCATCGCCTAGTCAAGCTCCTATCCATGTCACTCCACTCCAATCTCTTCCTCCTTCGGCTTCGTTTCCAGTGATAGCAGCCGCTTGGAATGCGGATGCTCTGGACGATGATGAAGAAGATGATGAGTAAGTGTTTTCTTCCTTGTTCTTTTGTAATGCCAGTCGACCAAACTCTAAATTCCGATATTGATGTTTTTCTATCTTTCACTGCAGTCTGCAGGCGATCAGCCCGCGTAGGTTTGCTGCTAACGTTCCTCCCGAAAAGAGGAACAAAGCAAAGGACGCGGGTGAAACCCCCACTGCAGGCACCGTCCAGAACTCTCCCAGGGCAGCGCCTGATGCTGCGACTGTGGAGCGAGAACTCCCCAGCTCCGCCGCTAGGACTTCGGTCTCGAAGGAGGCGACGGACAGTTCTGCGGATCCTCTCTCCCGCGCTACCGGACAGGTAAACTTCTATCTCTTGGCCTTCAAGAATTTCTTTATCGGGTGCACGGCAGTGCTCCCGATGGGAGTAGCCCCCGAGGCTGTAGTCGATCGCGTGCGATCGGCTGCAGGCTCAAAGTTCTGTTCATCTTTTCTTCATGATTTTGCTTTTCTCGGGTGCACGGCAGTGCTCCCGATGGGAGTAGCCCCCGAGGCTGTAGTCGATTGTAAATAATCGGGTACAGGCTCCAATGTAATCCTTCTAATTCTTCTATCTTCGTGCTTTTAATTTTTATCGGGTGCACGGCAGTGCTCCCGATGGGAGTAGCCCCCGAGGCTGTAGTCGATTGTAAATAATCGGGTACAGGCTCAAATTTGATCTTTTTAACTCTTCCGTCTTCGCGCTTTTGCAGTCACTCGTTGATTCTCTTGCGGCGATTGGTCGCCGCGTCGTTCTTGCTGAATCGGATTGCAAGTCTCTTCGAGCAGACCGCAACCGACTCCGGACTGAAAACGATCTTCTCAAGGGTGAGCTCTATCGTTCCCCTGTCTTCCACACTCCATTCATTCTAGAGTTTTTGACAAGCGTCTCTTTGCAGCTCGACTTGAATTTGCGGAATCCGAAAAGGTCAAATTTTCTGAGCAGGTAACTGCTCGAGAAGCTGACTTGACGGCCATTCGACAAGAGCTAGAGACTTCCCGCATGCAGTCGGAAGACTTCAGTCGACAGCTTGCGGACGCGCGGAAGTCCTTGAAGGAGTTAGAGAAAACCGGCAGTAAGGCCGACAGCGAGCTTGTCGGGGTTCCTCCGTCCCCTTGCTGAGCGCTTCGCGGGTAAGCTTGATGGAATTTCGCGATTCTGATTCTTCACTTGGCTGTAGTTTGCTAAGTATTATTTTCTCCCTTCGCAGGTATTCTGGATGTTCCTCTAGAAATCCCTGGACTCCAGCGGGTGGATGTGGTAACCGATACGCTTGCCCAGCTTAAAAGGCACGCTGATGGAGTTTCTTCCATGGTCAGTGATGCTACCCAAGTGCTGGGGCAACTGTACGGTCGCCTCCTCGCCAACGCCACTCCTGCACCTGCGCTCGATGATATGTTGAAGGTCTTCTCAGAAGGAAAGCTTCTGGATGCCTTTGCAGTCGCTCAATCGGAAGCTGGCGCGAAGACTGCGATTCAATTTGCTCTGGCGCACGGAGTCGAAGGGTTGGAGGAGGCTTACTCGTCCATTCCAGTCGATCCTTCCACGGGCAAAAAGGTACGGCTCTCTCGTTTTGGCGAGCAAGCCGCCATTCTTGCTCGGAAGCTTTCTGAGATTTTTGCTCGGAAGAAGGGAGGGTCGACTGCTGCTAGTGGGAGTACCAATGTAGCCTCGTAGCTTTTTTATTTCTTTCCTTGAATGTAATGAACCTTGGGATGTATTCCCGTACTTTTGTTGGTCTTAATCGAAGCATTGTGCTTTTGGAATTTAATCCTTTTGTTTGTACTCTGTCTCCCGATGGGAGTAGCCCCCAAGCGTTTAGTCAAATGTTCGACTAGAAACAACTCGAGTAGGCCATCTCACTCCTTTCCTTGTACTTCTTCCAGGCGACTGTGTGTGCCGCGGAGTCATCGGGTGGACGTGGTAATCCAGTAAATCCACTTGTGGCTGCCGTGGGCACTTTCGCTGGCCTTTGTGATAAGGTTCAGGAGGGTGAGCGTAGACTGAAAGCGCTGCGCGGGGTAGCTGATGTGGCGATATCCAAACAGAGATTGGCAGCTGAGCGCGAGCAATTTCTGATGGATGAACTGTCTTCGATTGCAAGGGAGTTACTATGTAAGTAGTGTAGCCCCCATTCTATTTTCCTCCCCTCTGCTTCTTATCTGACTAAGTGCGCTTGCTCTTTAGTTGTGAGACCAGATGACAGAGAGGAGAAGCAGTGGGTGGAAAACCTCATTCATCAAGAAGTTAACAGCACAAAACCTCATGCGAGGTAATTTCGTGGTCTGATCGCAGTCGAGGTTTTGTGGATGGCTACCTTGAAATTTCGAGTCGCGAGGCGAGAATTCTCGTGAGTTCTTTCCAGCGAAGTCCTGGTTGCGGTGAATGCTGCTTTTTATCCACTCGAGAGGGGTCCCGAAGACTGGAGTTATCTTCTCAGGCTGTTTGGACGAGAAGGGAGGTTCGCACGTGCGTACGCAAACAAATGATGTGCGGCGCGGTTGTGGCTCTCTCGTTTGTCCGAATATGGCATCCTGAGATAGATTTGAACTCCGTAGCTCGGCGCCCAAATTATGCAATCGAAGACATCACACCGTTTTATGATGTTGTACGCCCTGCAGCCGAGAAGATTATTCAAATGACCTCTGAAGAGGTAGATAGGGTCTTAGCGACTAAGAATGCTCAGCGGTTTGACTGATTATCGGATGTGAATATCCTGTAAAAATGTTTATAGTTTGTAAAAACTGTTTGTAAGGTGTGTAACCTTGTTTTTGATGATATTTCTTTGTGATGCTTAGTTTTAGGTGTAGCCCCCGTGTATTTAATGGGGTGTGTACCTGTAACTTTTTAGCATGTAATCGACTGGAAATCTGTCGGGTAAATATGATGAGGAAATCATGTATTTCATTGCGATGACTCAGAAGTCATGTGTTCGAGCTACAAGATTGGCTAGCATAGCCTTATTGTTGCAAAACAAGTAAACCTAGGGGTAGAATTTGCGCAGTTGCGCGATGTTCCATGGATTGGAATAGATGCCTCCGGTCTCAGGATTCTTCAATCGATAGGCTCCTCCTGGGATCACTTCGTGTACGATGAAGGGTCCTTCCCAAGGTGGTTCGAGCTTGTGTCCTTCCTTTTGCTTCAGCCGCAACACCAAGTCGCCTACCACGAATGACCTGTGGCGTATGCGTCGACTGTGGTAATTGCGTAGTGATTGTTGATAGACCGCGGATCTTGCGAGTGCAATGTCCCGAATTTCGTCGAGTGCATCCATATCTTCTGCAAGTGCTTTGTTGGAGGTTTCTTCGCTGTAGGCTACAACTCGTGGGGCGCTGAATCGGACCTCCTCGGGAAGGACGGCTTCTGCCCCGTATACCATGAAAAATGGTGTGTATTGCGTTGATCGATTGGGAGTTGTGCGGAGGCTCCAAAGTACGGAGGGTAACTCCTCTGCCCAATGTCCCGCAGCGGGATGTAGACGATCTAGCAATCTCTTTTTGATGCCAGCCGAAACTAAGCCGTTGGATCTTTCGACTTGGCCGTTTGTTTGCGGATGGGCAACCGAAGCAAACTTGAAATTGATTCCTTTCTTCTCGCAAAACTGTTGTGTTTCCTTTGCGGTGAAGTTTGTACCATTGTCTGTAATGATGTCATGTGGTACACCGAATCTACATACTATGGAGTCGAGGAACTTGATGGCGCATTGGGCGCTAGCCGAAGTC
This sequence comes from Alopecurus myosuroides, assembly GCA_028641055.1. Lineage (NCBI taxonomy): Eukaryota > Viridiplantae > Streptophyta > Magnoliopsida > Poales > Poaceae > Alopecurus > Alopecurus myosuroides. Next base: position 283,150,577 of record CM054058.1, read on the forward strand.
ACTGGCATAGCTTCGATCCATTTGGTAAATTTGTCGACTGCGACCAGCAAATGTGTGTATCCTCCTGGTGTGGATTTGCGTAGTGGTCCAACCATGTCTAGCCCCCATTGCGCAAAGGGCCAGGCGATGGGTATCATATGCAGCTCTGTGGCGGGTGCGTGCGGCTTTGGTGAGAATCGCTGGCAGGCGTCGCATCTATCGACCAGGTTTTTTGCATCGTTGGCTGCTGTTAGCCAGTAGAATCCTGCTCGAAAGGCTTTTCCCAGTATTGCTTTCCAGCTAGCATGATGTCCGCAATCACCCTGGTGTATGTCCCGGAGTAATTCCTTGCCGTCTTCGGGTGCGATGCAGCGCTGGAGTATGCCCGAGATGCTTTGTTTGTACAATTCTCCATTAACCACCCGAAAGGATTTGCTACGCCTGATTAGCTGTCGAGCCTCACGTGGATCGGCCGGGAGCTGTTTGTTGAGCAGGTAGTCGAGATATTTCTGCGTCCAGATTGGCTCGACCAGAAAAACCTGCCGTGATATGTTATGAGTTAGCTCGAGAAGCGCGATTTGCGGGCTGACCTCTGTTTCTTGTGATGCGGGTGTCTCTACGGCTTTCTTTACTTTGACTGATCTCTTAATCAGCCGCTCGAAATATATCCCTGGCGGTATGGGTGTATTCGTGGAACCCATGTTGGCCAGTCTATCCGCCTCTTCGTTACTGGATCTTGCAATATGCTTCAACTCGCATCCTTTGAAGCTTCCTTCGAGTAGATTATACATGTCGCGGTACGCGATCATGTTTTCAGCAATGGCATCGCATTCTTTCATTGTTTGTTGCACTATGATATTGGAATCGCCATAAATCATCAATCGGGTAGCTCCACAAGCAATCGCCATCTTCATCCCGTGCAACAGTGCTTCATATTCTGCGTCGTTGTTCGATGCTGGATCATCTAGTGGAAAGTCTAGTCGCAGGACGTATTGCAGTTTGTCTCCACGAGGTGAGATAAGAACGATTCCAGCTCCTGCTCCTTCGTTTCTTTTGGACCCGTCAAAGTACATGATCCAATTGCTTGTATACTCGGGTGGCCCGGGTGTTTGTAGCTCTGTCCATTCGCTGATGAATTCCACGAGAACTTAGGATTTGACTGCATTGCGTCCTGCATAGGTGATATCCCAAGCGCCCAACTCGATGCTCCACTTCGCTATTCTTCCGGATGCCATAGGGTTGTTCATGATTGTCCCGAGTGACGCATCATTAACCACTGTAATGGCGTGTTCCTGGAAGTAATGTTTGAGTTTTCGGGCTGTGAGGACAACTCCATATGCAAGCTTCTGGTAATGAGGATATCGCCGCTTGCATGGCGAGAGCACTTCGCTGATGTAATATATTGGGCGCTGGACTCCGTATGCCTTGCCATCTTCAGGTCGTTCGACTACGATTGCAGTGCTGATGACCTGGTTTGTGGCGGCTAAATAGAGAAGAAGTGGCTCCCTGTCTTGTGGTGTTGCGAGAATGCGCCTGCTTTGCAGCGACCGTTTCAAGTCTGCGAATGCTTGTTTGGCTTCGGGTGTCCACTCGAATTTGTCCGTCTTCTTCAGTAGCTTGTAGAAGGGTAACGCCTGCTCTCCCAATCGTGCGATGAACCTGCTTAGGGCGGCCAATCGCCCTGCGAGCTGCTGGACTCCGCGTAGATTGGTAGGCTCCTTCATGGTGAGGATGGCTTGTATTTTCTCCGGATTGGCCTCAATGCCTCTGGCGGATACCAGGTATCCTAGGAGTTTTCCTGCTGGGACGCCGAAAACGCATTTTGTCGGGTTGAGCTTGATCCGATATGCATTAAGGGTGTCGAATGTTTCTTTAATGTCTTCGAGGAGTGTGTCCTCTACTCGAGTTTTGATGACGATGTCGTCGACGTATACTTGTACGTTCTTGCCAATGAGATTGGCAAGGCATCTCTGCATGCAACGTTGATATGTTGCGCCTGCGTTCTTCAGCCCGAAGGGCATTGTCGTGTAGCAGTATACACCGTGTGGTGTGATGAATGCCGTCTTCTCTTCGTCTTCCTTTTTCATTCGGATCTGGTTGTATCCCGAGTAGGCGTCCAGGAAGGAGAGACGTTGGCAACCTGCTGTGGAATCCACGATCTGGTCGATTCGTGGTAGAGGAAAGTTGTCCTTGGGGCAGTGCTTGTTTAGTGACGTGTAGTCGATGCACACCCGAAGGATATCCGTGTTCTTCTTGGGGACCAGCACCGGATTTGCCAACCAGGTGGATATCTTGATCTCTCTAATAAAGTTGGCGGCTAGCAGCCTATTTACTTCTTCTCCCAGCGCCTTTTTCTTGGGTTCTGAAAATCGTCGAGTCGTCTGTTTGATGGGCTTGGCGTTAGGAAAGACTTTGAGTGGGTGCTCGGCAAACTCCCTGGGTATACCTGGCATATCTGAGGGCTGCCAGGCGAAAATCTCCCAGTACTCACGGAGGAGTTTGACGAGCGCGCTTTCCTATGCTGGCGAGAGGGTTGTGGAAACCATCGCGGTTTTGGCGGAATCCGTCGGGTGCACTTGGTGCTTGCGAGTGTCGCTGTTGGCGCTGAATTCCAGTTCAGGCGCGTTTTTCTTCGTGAGGGGCATGACGGAGTGGTCCGTGGTTTTTGCCAGCTCTTGTAGTTCTTCTTGCATCCCGAAAGATTTCGCGATCTCATTAAATTCTATGTCGCACTTATCCGATTTCTGGAAGTCTCCGTCAATGGTGATCACACCGTATTCGCCGGGTAGCTTGAGCTTCAAGTATGCGTAATTTGGTACGGCCATGAATCTGGCGAACGCTGTTCGACCAAGAATGGCGTGGTACTGTGAGGGCCAGTCGACGACTTCGAAGTCCAGGAATTCCCTTCTGTAGTTGCGTGGGGAGCCCAGTACAACTTCAAGGTTGATTGTTCCGAGTGGACGTATTGCCTTGCCCGGAACTATCCCGTGGAAGGATGTTTCTGATTCCGTTAGGCCGTCCAGGTTTTTGTTCATTCGACGGAGTGTATCCGCGTAGATAATGTTGATGCCGCTGCCACCGTCCATGAATACGCGGGCCAGGTCATAGTTGCCAATTTGAGCTTGAATGACAAGGGCGGCGTGTCCTGGTCGATAGACTCGTGGCGGGTGGTCTTCTTTCGAGAACGTGATTGGCTGCTCGGCCATCTTCAGGTACTCGGGCTTCGTTGGTGGCGTCTGCACTGCCATGCATATTTGTCTCGAGTTAGTTTTTTGAGCTCTGCGAGAGGGGCATACCTTCTCTATCATCCCGAGGAGTTGTCCGTGCGGAGTCGGGTATGTATTTGCTCCCGTGTTTTGTTGTTGTGGTGCTGGCAATGCGGCGAGTGCCATGTTTGGGTTGGCCGGTGGAGGTGGTGGCGGTGGTAGCTGGAATTGTTGTCCGCCTCCTGGTAGTGGTGGATAGTTTTGGGTGGAAGCGAATCTTTTCTTGGCGAGCGTGTCCGAGATTTCGATGAACTTTCGGCAATCCTTGAGAAGGTGTGTTGCCTTAGTCTTGCCCGTGCGCTTGTCTGTGAACAGATGTAGCGAGCAGTACGCATCGAGGTCTTCCTCGGGTGATTTTTCTTCTGCCTTTGGTCTCCATTCACGACTTCCACGACGACCGGAGTCGCGACTTCGCGTGAATTCTGCTGCCACTAGTTCTTCTCTATCCTCGTGGTCGTAATATTTTCTTCTCTTTCTTCGCCCATGACGGTCTTCGTCGTGCGTGGGCGATGATGTTCTTTCATTGCGTACTGCGTCTTCTCCATTGGCCCATTTTTCGGCTATGACCATGAGCTCCCCTATGGTTTTGGGCGCAGCTCTGCCGAGTTCTTCTCGAAACGCGGTTCTTCTTGCTCCTTTGGCGAAGGCCTCAATCGCCACTTCTTCAGAGATTGTCCCTGCGGTGTTCCTGAGCGTGTTCCACCGCTGGATGTATTCTCGTGTGGATTCACCACTTTTCTGCTTGCAAGCTCGTAGTTCTTCGATTGTAGCTGGCCTTTTGTAGGTCGACTGGAAGTTTTTGCAGAAATCGCGATGCAGGTCGTCCCACGATGCGTAGCAAGATCGTGGTCTCCTCTCCAGCCAGCTGCGGGCCGCTCCGGCTAGGTGCAAATTGAGGTATTGCATGGCCGTGTTCTTGTTACCACGTTGGCATTTTACTGCCGTGAGGTAGTCGCTTAACCACTGGGAGGGCTCGAGTGAGCCATCGTATTTTGTCACCTCCGAGCTGAGCTTGAATCTCTTGGGTAGAGGTGCTTCACGAATACTGCGAGCAAAACAAAGTGCTCCGCAGGTTTCGTCGTCCGAAGTCCCGGATGAGGAGCGTTCGCAATATCGTGAAGCCCTTGCTTTATCCACCTTCTTCTGGGCGAGATCGGATCGCGCGTCGTACCCGGACCGGTCACGGTCGCTATCTTTTCTTGGTTCCTTGCTTCGTTTTCTCGAGCGGCTGCTGTGGTGCCGCGAATCTTTGTCTCTCGGGCTGTCGTCGCTGCTGCTTCGACTATCGCCGCGGCGTCGAGCCTCTTTTCCTCGGCCGCGACGCGGCGATTTATCCTTTCTCGGAGAGGAGCTCCTGTGCCTGCGGGGCGTATCTTTGTCTTTGTCCTTCTCCTGTCGCGCCTTCTCCAGTTGTTCTTTGCGATCATGGGAGGCGAGTTTCGCGGCTGCCAGCCCTAGACCCTTGCGGATATGCTTGTATTGTTCCACCCGAGGATCGCTGTCCGTCGGCTGGTTCATCTGCATGTAGGTTGCTGCGGCTAGAATTGCAGCGGCTGGAGTTTGCGGGTAGACGTTGCCATCGTCGTCAACCCTCATGAAAGAAGACGTGGTAGACCTGTTGGTCCCAGCCATAGATTCGTGGTCCCTCGTCGACGCTGCGGGTCCTTTTCCCCCGGGTCGGGTACCGACCGAAGGTGCAAGGGACAGCTCGGCTCGACGTAGGCTTGACTCATCCGCCGCTCTCCTGCGACGGGCTAGATCTGCTCGGGCATCCTTGATGTTTGAGGCCGCTCTCACTAGGTGATAGTGGTAGGCGGTTAGGTCTTCCTGCGTGGCACCTGCTGCAGGTGGCTGACTCTTTCGCATGGATTCCTTGGCTCTTTTCCAGGCTTCCCGCGAGACGCCGATTAGATCGCGCTCGGTTGCGCTATATTCAGTTTCCGAGGGATGTTCCGACCCTGCCATGCAGACTTGGGCCAGTCGTGGTCCGTGTGTCCTAGGCGCAGATCGGGAAGCTCTTCGCACCCGAGAGGGTTCCTCTGTTGAGAGTGCGTGGTAGTCGATCGTGTTGAAGCGGATGGACTCGCCGCTTTTATCCATAGGGAAGCGTGAGTTGACGGCTCCAGATTCGGGTTCAGATTCATCCGAGAAGTGGAGGATTCCGTCTCTGTTCGCCATGAAGTTGAAACTTCCGAACGTCAGGGTGACGCTCTTCTCCAGATCCTCGAATACCGGGCGTGATTCCGGCGAGTGAGGCGTGACTATGACGGATCCGATCCGTACAGGATTGTTCGGAGCCGTAGTCGATGGTTTCCAACGGGAGTTGGATGTCGATGAAGCCGAAGATGCCGGTGATCCAGCGCCCGCGGTCCCCACGGTCGGCGCCAATTGTCGAAGCTCTGGCTCCACAAATCCCTCGGGTGACCCTATCGGGTTTCGACTAGGAGACGTCATAGGCGCTGGTGAAATCGTCGGCTTGACAGGGGGGGCGAGATTTACCCAGGTTCGGGGCCCTCGTAGAGGTAAAACCCTTACTCCTGCCTTCTGTCGATCTGTATTAGATGATTAGATCGGTTACAGGATGCTCGAATCGAGAGTAGATCTCGAGTTACAAGGCTTTTGTGGTCGTGCGGTATTACTTGGTCCTCTCCTTGGGGGCTCTCCTGGCTTTATATAGGTAGCCAGGTCTCGAGTTCAACCCGGAGAGGACACAAACCCTAGCTTAGGTCGTGATGCGGAGGGTTACTCCTAGATTGGCCCGATCTTCACGAATCGACGGAGAACACGAAGAACACGAAGAACTCGATGAACACACGAGGGGAAACGAGGGGGAAATCGAGGGCAACGCAAACAAACACAAGGATAACTAGTAAGAACCGAAGAACCCCAAATCTTCCGTCAACTAACCCCGAGGGCCGCCTACGGAACGATCGATTCAACTGAGCTCACCTTGATTGAAACCGCTTTACACCCGTAGCCGGTCCACTACGCCAATAGAACCTCAAGATAATCGAGAGGAAGATTGGTCAAGTACTTTATAGAAACCCAAAGGGAGAGATCAAGTATTTGGATGTGCCTTGATACAATCCTCGACGATGTCGGAGGGATGGTTCCTCAAAGAGGGATACAAGAGAGCTGAGCTCCAAATGTTCTAAATTCAACTCTAAACCCTAGATCTCGCTTGGGGGTCTCCTTATATAGCCGGGGGTCGAAGTAGGTGGAAACTGGAGCGAAAACAGCACATTTCCGGGCATTTTCGGGTCCACCCCGGCCTAAGGGCCGGCCTGGCCGGCCTGGGACCCGGCCTGGGGCCAGGGTGGGCGCCTGGAGGGGCTGGCCGGCCTGGGGCCGGGGTGGGGTGGAGGCAGGCCGGCCCCCAGGCCGGCTGGCTCTGTGGGGTGCCCGGCCTCAGGCCGGGGTGGGAGGAGGGGAGGCCGGGTTGGAGGCCGGCCTCCTCTGGAGGGGGTCCGGCCTAGGGGGGGGATGAGGCCGGCCTGGCCGGCCCCCGAGGCCGGGAGGGACTCCTTTCCCCCCATCTTCTCCGTCGGGACTCCGAATTGGACGCCGTCTTCACCGCTGTTCTCCGTATCTTCTTGCGCATCGTCTCGGGTACTTTTCGGCGACTCCGTGGTGGGTTTGAACCTGAGCACGCAAAGTGTGGAAACATGAGGTAGCGCACCATCCTCCATGTGACCGAAAGTATAGAGCGAGAGGAGCGAGTTCACCTTACCCTTGATGGCCTTTGCGCGTGATCTTGTCATCGGTCCACTTGGAGTAGATGGTTGGGCTACATCATCTCCCCCCCCTTGAAAAAGAGTCGACCTCGACTCGGCGTCGTCTTCATCACTTGGGTATCCATGGAAGGGAGAGAGGTCCTTGACATTGAAGGAGTTGTGGACGAGGTACTTGGATTGCGGTAAGTCGAGCTTGTAGGCGTTGTTGTTGATGCGCTTGAGGACCTTGAAGGGACCGTCACCTCTTGGCTTGAGCTTGGAGTTGCGCTCGTCGGGGAACCGGTCCTTGCGCAAGTGTAGCCACACGAGGTCACCTTCTTGGAACACCATGGGTTTCTTGTTCTTGTTCATGATAGAGGCTCGGTGCTCGGAATGCTTCTCAAGCGTAGCCCTTGTGGAGTCGTGGAGCTTCCTGATGTAGTCGGTGCGCTTGTCGATGTCCATGTTTGCTCGCTCGCGTAGAGGCAAAGGGAGTATGTCGAGGGCGGTGTTGGGGTTGAAGCCGTAGACGATCTCGAAGGGACTCTTCTTGGTAGCTTGATGGAGAGCACGGTTGTAGGCGAACTCGGCGTGTGGGATGCATTCCTCCCAATTCTTCAAGTTGGGCTTGATCAATGCTCGAAGTAGTGAAGAGAGTGTGCGGTTGACGACCTCGGTTTGTCCATCCGTTTGTGGGTGATAGGCGGTGGAGAATAGTAGCTTGACGCCGAGCTTGGCCATCAATGTCTTCCAAAAGTAGGAGGTGAACTTGACGTCGCGGTCCGAGACAATTGAAGTAGGTACACCATGTAGACGCACAATTTCCCTGAAAAACAAAGTAGCAACATGTGAAGCATCGTCGGTTCGGTTACAAGGAATGAAATGTGCCATCTTAGAGAAACGATCCACAACTACAAAGATTGAATCCAAGTTGGTTTTAGTTCGTGGAAGGCCTAACACAAAGTCCATGCTAATATCACTCCAAGGTGCATGTGGGATAGGTAATGGCATGTAAAGACCATGAGGGTTGGAGGTGGACTTAGCTCGGAGGCATGTGGAACATCTCTTGACGTGTCTCTCAACATGATGCTTCATCTTGGGCCAATAGTAGTTGGTGGAGAGCATGGCATAGGTCTTGTCGCGTCCAAAGTGTCCCATGAGGCCTCCTTCATGTGATTCCTTCAATAACAACAAACGAAGAGAGGACTCGGGGATACACAATTTGTTAGCCTTAAACAAGAAACCTTGGTGAAGATAGTAATCATCGAAACCTCGGTTAGGCAAGCACTTCTCAAATATAGGACCAAAGAAAGCATCGGAAGCATATAAGTCTTTGAGTTCATCCAAACCAATCACATTGATGCCAAGACGTGTAAGAAGGCATTCTTTCCTAGACAAGGCATCGGCTACCACATTCTCTTTACCTTTCTTGTACTTAATGACATAAGGAAAAGATTCAATGAATTCAACCCACTTAGCATGCCTTTTGTTCAAATTGGTTTGACTTTTCAAGTATTTCAATGATTCGTGATCGGAATGAATGACAAATTCTTTTGGCCAAAGGTAGTGTTGCCAAACTTCTAGCACTCTAACCAAAGCAAATAGTTCCTTATCATAGATGGGGTAATTGAGTTTAGCACCATCAAGTTTTTCACTATGGTAAGCAACGGGGCGTCCGTTTTGCATGAGAACGCCACCAATTCCTATACCACTAGCATCACATTCAATCTCAAAAGTTTTCTCGAAATCCGGTAAGACAAGCAAAGGAGCTTTGGTTAGGCATTTCTTAAGTGTATCGAAAGCTTTTTGTTGCGCATTGCCCCAAACAAAAGGTACATTCTTTTTGGTAAGTTCATTCAAAGGGCAAGCAATAGTTGAAAAATCTTTGAAAAAGCGGCGATAGAAACCGGCAAGGCCATGAAAGCGCCTTATCTCACCCACGGAAGTAGGGTTGGGCCAATTCCTAATTGCCTCAATCTTCTTGTTATCTACTTCAATACCATTGGACGAGATCACAAAACCCAAGAAAACAAGCTTGTTGGTGCAAAAATTGCATTTGGAAAGATTGGCGAAAAGTTTTGCATTGCGAAGAGCCAATAATACTTGTGAAACATGATCAAGGTGATCTTCCAAAGATTTGCTATAAATGAGAATATCGTCGAAGTAAACCACAACAAATTTGCCAATGAAAGGACGTAGAACTTCATTCATGAGACGCATGAAGGTAGATGGGGCATTCGAAAGACCAAAGGGCATAACAAGCCATTCATACAAACCAAGTTTTGTTTTGAAAGCCGTTTTCCATTCATCACCTATACTCATACGAATTTGATGGTAACCACTTTTAAGATCAATTTTTGAAAAGATAGTAGCACCACTCAATTCATCAAGCATGTCATCGAGCCTAGGAATAGGATGTCGATATCTAACGGTGATAGCATTGATAGGGCGACAATCCATACACATGCGGGAAGTAGAATCTTGCTTTGGAACAAGGATAACCGGCACGGCACAAGGGCTAAGGGATTCGCGAATAAAACCTTTTTCGAGTAGCTCTTGGATTTGGCGCTCAATCTCCTTAGTCTCCTCGGGATTGGTGCGGTAAGGAGCGCGGTTTGGAAGGGGCGCGCCCGGAATGAGGTCAATACGGTGCTCGATTCCTCGAAGGGGAGGAAGGCCCGGAGGGAGCTCATCGGGAAAGACGTCTTCAAATTCCTGCAACAAAGGCAACAAAGAGGGAGGTAGATTTGTCATGTCGTTAGTTTCAAGTGCTTCCCCTTTGCACAATAGGACAAAGTGAAGTATGGTTGGGTCCTCTCTTAGCGCTCGCATCTCTCTTTTGGTGGCAAGTAAGGCAAAGCCTTTGGCATCACTCGTAATTTTTCCACTCATATTTGGCTTGTGGCTCTCACTCACTTTTTGGTGGATCACTCTCTCACCACTCATCTCACGAGATTTGAGCTCTTCTTGTCGACGTGCAAGAGTCTTGGCGTTGTCGGCGATCACTTGGCTAGGAGACATGGGACGAAGAACAAATGTCTTGTTGTTCCACTTGAAGCTATAGTGATTGGTACGCCCATCATGGATAGCACTCTTGTCGTATTGCCACGGTCGGCCAAGAAGAAGATGACACACGGTCATAGGAACAACGTCACAATCTACCGTGTCTTCATAAGGACCAATCTTGAAAGTCACGGAGACCATGTGTTGAATCTTGAAGGTGCCGGAGTCACTAAGCCATTGGACATGGTATGGGTGAGGGTGTTGCTTGTAAGGCAATTTGAGCTTGTCGCAAAGTTCTTTGCTAGCTAAGTTGTGACAACTTCCACCGTCGATGATGACCTTGATTGACTTGCCATCAATACCGGCTCTTGTTTGAAAGAGATTGCACCGTTGATCTTGCTCATCTTGAGGAGAAGAAGTGAGGACTCTTGTGACCACTAGGGATGGGTTCTTGTCCTCATCGCAATACACACTTTCTTCATCATCGTTGGAGACGTCCAAAGGGTTGAGAGCAACTTGATGCAAGGCATAGTATTCGCCTTCGCTCATAGAATCACGTTCACCATCTTGGTTGACAATCATGATCATCTTGTTGGAACATTCAAAGGACTTGTGTCCACTACCACCACACTTGAAGCAAGTAATAGTGCTTGACTTGACTTGAGGAGCACTTGAGGATGAGGTTGGAGTAGCTTGCTTCTTGAATGGTTGGGAAGACTTGTTGGGAGCACTAGAGGCTCGCGGGTTGCTCTTGGTGGTAGTTGGAGGAGGAGCTTGTGTCATTGGAGTAGAGGATGATGGTCTTGAGTTGAAGAAAGCCTTTTGCTTGCTATATTTGAGATCTTCCGCAATTTGACGTTCCGCCTTAAGAGCTTGGTGGACAAGGGCCACAATGTTGTCATACGGTTGATACTCGACGATCTTCCTTATAGGATAGTTGAGGCCATTGAGGAAGCGGGCCATTGTTTGCTCTTGAGATTCTATCACATGAGCGCGGATCAAAGATGTTTCCATTTCCTTGTAGTACTCATCAACGGACTTCACACCTTGGCGAAGTTCTTGAAGCTTCTTGAAGAGGTCACGCTTGTAGTGAGGAGGAACGAATCGAGCATGCATGAATTGCTTCATCTCATTCCAAGTGGCAATAGGAGCAACGCGATTGCGGACTCGTTCGGCTTGTAGACGATCCCACCATAAGAGTGCATAGCCTTCGAATTCCAAAGATGCTAGAGCAACCATTTTCTTGTCGGTGAAGTTGTGAATGCCGAAGATCTTGTCAACCTTGAGAGCCCAAGCAAGATAGTCTTCGGGATCATTCTCACCATTGAACTTGGGGACATTGAAACGAAGAGCACTCATGTTGTTGTCCTCTTGCGGACGATGGAGGCGCGCATGTTGGCGCTCATGGGGGTCTTCATCATACATGGGAGGTGAATCATCATAGGGGTCATCCTCATTGTCTTGGCGGTGGCGATCATGATGGGGAGGATGACGCCGGTGGTCATTAGGTGGTGGTGGTTGGTGGTGACGGAGCCTAGCTTCACGGCGTTCACTATCATCATGGCCATTGTGATGTTGTTGAGGACGTTCTTGTTCTTGGAGAGGTTGTTGAGGATGATCATGTTCTTGGCGGTCATTGTTGTTGGGACGCGCATGGCGCCTTGGTGGCCTTCGATGTTGACGAGCATCTTCCACGAAATCGTTGTGGCCATAGTCTTGAGCTTGGCCTTGTGGAGGTGGAGGATGATGGTGTTGTCGAAGGTCCGGGCGTTGTGGTTGTTGAAGAGGGTCACCACGGCCTTGGCGATGTCGAGGTGGTGGTGATGGCGAGCTATCCTCATACCGATTGCGTCGCGGAGGTTGTTGATGTTGTGGAGGAGGTGGTGGTGCTTGTTGAGGTTGTCCACCCTCCTCCACGTTGTGGCGATCATGGCGATCATGGCGACGAGGTTGGTGAGGATCTTGATTGCGGTGGCTTGAGCGGCGAGACCTTGAGGACGATGATGAATGACGGCGATTGGCAAGATTAGCCAAGTTGATGTTGATGCGCGTCATTTGATCATTCATTCGAGCCTCTTGCTCTTGGAGTCGACGCTCATAGCGTTGCAACCCGTCCTTGACGAGTTCGCGGAGTTGAAAGTGGTCATTGTGGGTGACGAAGTTGGCGTAATCATTGTCGTTGTAGAATGGGTTGCCTTCGTCTTCCGAGCTCGGACTTGTGAATACTCCTTCCCTAGCCATCTCAAAAACACACACAAGGGTGATATTGAAGAAATGGACGCCTCACTTACCCAACGTTACCTTTTTGGTCGTATTGAGGCTAGTGGACGAGCCTAGGTGTAGGGCGGTATGTCAAGAGCGAATCCAAAAGATCGAAAGAAACCGCAAACGGCAACACACACACTTTATATGGAAGGCAAATAGGTTAGGAAAGTGGCGAGGAAAAATCGACCAAAACCGAAGAAAAGTTTGTTGTCAATCGTGGAGAAAATTCAAAGAAAAGTTAGCACAAAAACCAAACCTATAGGATGGAAATATGGTGGAACACACACACGCAAGGGAAAAATGGGGTTAGTGCGACCAATGGACGAGCGAAGAACGAAATGGCCCTAACGTAGACTAATGCTCAATGCCACACTAACACAAGGAGGACGCTAGCTCAAACCGCAAAGTTGAAAAGGCAACAAGATTCGCACCGTGGCAATCGGTCACTCTTTCTCTTTTGCGACGCAATGCTACACGTTCCTACAATGGAAAGCAATTGGCACCGATCCTTTTGCTTCTTTTTCTATTTTCTCTTTTTCTCCTTTTTTTTTTTGATTTTCTCTTTTTGATGGATTCCAAAGTGCCAATGCCTACTCGGTAGCTAATCTCTCACAAGCGCTAACTTCGCACTCTCGATGCCACAAATGCGATGCCAAGCGGTGTAAAAAGAACTAGTCCGATAGGTAAGTAACACAATGGGATGGGGTGGTGCAAGCGGAAGCAAGTTATACCTCTCTTATTTTGATGATCACGGACTTGCGGCCGTGGGGAAGTCGATGTCGTGGCGATCCGATGATGTGGAAGCGTAGGTGATGTCGATCTGTATTAGATGATTAGATAGGTTACAGGATGCTCGAATCGAGAGTAGATCTCGAGTTTCAAGGCTTTTGTGGTCGTGCGGTATTACTTGGTCCTCTCCTTGGGGGCTCTCCTGGCTTTATATAGGTAGCCAGGTCTCGAGTTCAACCCGGAGAGGACACAAACCCTAGCTTAGGTCGTGATGCGGAGGGTTACTCCTAGATTGGCCCGATCTTCACGAATCGACGGAGAACACGAAGAACACGAAGAACTCGATGAACACACGAGGGGAAACGAGGGGGAAATCGAGGGCAACGCAAACAAACACAAGGATAACTAGTAAGAACCGAAGAACCCCAAATCTTCCGTCAACTAACCCCGAGGGCCGCCTACGGAACGATCGATTCAACTGAGCTCACCTTGATTGAAACCGCTTTACACCCGTAGCCGGTCCACTACGCCAATAGAACCTCAAGATAATCGAGAGGAAGATTGGTCAAGTACTTGATAGAAACCCAAAGGGAGAGATCAAGTATTTGGATGTGCCTTGATACAATCCTCGACGATGTCGGAGGGATGGTTCCTCAAAGAGGGATACAAGAGAGCTGAGCTCCAAATGTTCTAAATTCAACTCTAAACCCTAGATCTCGCTTGGGGGTCTCCTTATATAGCCGGGGGTCGAAGTAGGTGGAAACTGGAGCGAAAACAGCACATTTCCGGGCATTTTCGGGTCCACCCCGGCCTAAGGGCCGGCCTGGCCGGCCTGGGACCCGGCCTGGGGCCAGGGTGGGCGCCTGGAGGGGCTGGCCGGCCTGGGGCCGGGGTGGGGTGGAGGCAGGCCGGCCCCCAGGCCGGCTGGCTCTGTGGGGTGCCCGGCCTCAGGCCGGGGTGGGAGGAGGGGAGGCCGGGTTGGAGGCCGGCCTCCTCTGGAGGGGGTCCGGCCTAGGGGGGGGATGAGGCCGGCCTGGCCGGCCCCCGAGGCCGGGAGGGACTCCTTTCCCCCCATCTTCTCCGTCGGGACTCCGAATTGGACGCCGTCTTCACCGCTGTTCTCCGTATCTTCTTGCGCATCGTCTCGGGTACTTTTCGGCGACTCCGTGGTGGGTTTGAACCTGAGCACGCAAAGTGTGGAAACATGAGGTAGCGCACCATCCTCCATGTGACCGAAAGTATAGAGCGAGAGGAGCGAGTTCACCTTATCCTTGATGGCCTTTGCGCGTGATCTTGTCATCGGTCCACTTGGAGTAGATGGTTGGGCTACATCAGGTCGGTTACAAATTCTCTAACTTAACCCGCAAGTTGATGCGGGTGGGCTTCTCATGGGCCTTCTAGAGTACTCCAAGGGCGCTTCCTGTTGGGCCTTGTCCAGAAGGCTTGAGAGGGGGTGTCCTTACTCGCAGGGTCCAAGATCCATGCCTTCGTCAGTCATCCCTCGTGTGGTCGTACTCGGTCGCATAAGAAGAAGATGAAGCAGCCGGCGCATAGTCACAACCGGGGTACTGATATGGAATCCTAGTGACGTCAAAGGGCTAGACAAAATCACCATCGTCCCCCTCTCCGGCGTCCTCCCCTTCCTGGGGGAGATGCTCAAGGTATGTGTCCAGCTCACTCTCAGAAAGCTCCCATCCTTGCCTGTTATTAAGATCAAACAAAAGAGGTGCAGGAAAAAGTACTTCTCTAACAGTTTTAACAACTCTCGACCCGGATCGTTTGGAGAAAGTTAATTCAAAAGATAAATTATGTAAGTGAGCATGAGTGGAAATAAACTTATGTTGAACCATGGAAACAAGATTAAGCCTCTCTATAGGAAACTGGTAGTCTAGATGGTGTGGCTCCAAACCATGCAAAGCTAACAAGCGTGAGGCAATAAGACCTCCACAAACTCCTCCCTTCTCACAGTTATGTGAGAGACGGTAAGCAATCAAAGCGCCAAAATTATAAGACCTATCATGTCTCAAAGCAGGAGCAATAAATGCAAAATCATAAACAGATAACTTGTTGGCAGTTTTCCTAGCTAATTCACATTTAGAAAAGAAGTAGGCAAAGTATCGAATGCTAGGGAGTTGAATTTCACGAATTTTACCACTTTCTCCCGTGAAGCTTCTGCCTTGGAAAATCTCTCCATATAAATCCAGTAGTGGTTTGGTCTGCCCACTTATTTTCTCACAAGACCCCCACTCAGGTACCTTTATAGCTGCACAGGAAACACTAAAAGGCAGACTCACGGCTTTATTATAAATCTTGTAGTGGACCATTGGGTTAGTTGGAGACCATTTAAAACGAAAATCCTGCACCACAGACATATTTAGTTTCACATATTGGATGGGCGCATCCTCAATGAAACACTCTAAACCTGCATTATGCACTAGAGTGTTAAAATCCTGCAGAATTCTGGTAACTTGCATAAATTCCCGACACAGATAGATCGATGGGAACACCCTCTCTTCATGGTGCATGAGCATGACCTCATGCACCTACAACTCATGCTGGTTTAGTTGATAAGCATTGTGCTCCATCTCTGAAATTTTTCAACAATCATCACAAAAATTAATTTCAAGCAACTATAAGGTGGAGACTACCATAGGGACTTATATGAGAGATAAACATACATCAAAACTATGCTATTTCTACTCAAATCAAGCATGCAAACTCACATAAGCTGTCACCTACAGTACCAAAATACTCAAGAAATACTTCACTAAAGAAAATTCTACTTGGATCATCAGAGGAGTCACATACCGGAGATCAAACAGACCAAAAATTAGCACAAATAATGGGCTGAAGAAGGAGATCAAAAATCCATAGGAAGAACACCAAGAACACGGGATCCACGAAATGTTTCCAGCTTTGGGCTGAGAGAGAAAACTTTGGCAGTGGAGAGAGTTAGTGGGGGGGCCAGGGGGCCCCGCACCATGGGCTGGCGCAACCAGGGGGCAGGCCGCGCCACCCTAGGATGTTCCTGCCTGGTGGGTCCCCCTGGGGTCTCCCAGGTGGCTTTCTGTCTCATTTTTGACGTAAAAAATATTATAATTTTTCTGGATTTTTTCGAGAAACTTTATTTTTGAGGTATTTCCAGAATTTTAATAATTAATGAAAACCGGGAAAACGAAAGTGAAAACATGGAAAACAAAACCAAAACCAGAACTACATAGGTTCTAAGACACTCCAATGAAATAATATCCAAAGAAAACAAAGGTGGTAATGGTGAAAACAAAAGTATGGGTGGTGAAAACATGCATAACCTCAGTAATCAGAGTGAAAACATCGGGAAAACATGCATAAGGATGGTGGAAAATATGATTGCACTCAAGTAATAATGTGATAACATAAGTAAACATAGTGAAAACAATAATGGGGAAGGTGAAAACATGGTGTAAACATTGTCCATTTCATTTAAAATCATTTTGTTAACAAGGGGGATCAAGTCTTGCTACCAAAATAATTTTCTATGAAACAAAACTTTGTTTCTCACTAATAATTATGTTACCTCAACCTTGATAGGCATAGTCCCAATCATAATAATTTCATATTCTTTTGGTGTCTTTGGAATAGGACAATAAAATTCTCCAATCTTGATGGTCTCAACATTTTCAATGGAATTTAGACCATATTTTCTATCCATCTTCTTGGGAAAATAAATAGTGTGCTCTTTATCATTAACATTAAAAGTTACTTTTCCTTTATTGCAATCAATAACAGCCCCTGCAGTATTAAGAAAAGGTCTTCCAAGAATAATAGACATATTATCATCTTCAGGCATTTCCAACACAACAAAGTCAGTTAATATCAGACAATTATTAGCAACTTGAACAGGAACATTCTCACATATACCCACAGGAATAGCAGTAGACTTATCAGCCATTTGCAAAGATATATCAGTTGGTATCAATTTTTCTAGGAGGAGTCTTTTATAGAGAGTAAAAGGAATGACACTAACTCCAGCTCCCAGATCACACAAAGCAGTTCTAACATAATTATTTTTAATAGAACATGGAATAGTAGGTATACCAGGATCTCCAAACTTCTCAGGAACCTTGCCATTAAAAGGGTAATTAGCAAGCATAGTGGAAATTTCCTCATTAGGAATCTTCCTTTTGTTAGAGACGATATCTTTCATATATTTTGCATAAGGAGGCAATTTAATAGCATCAGTTAAAGAAATTTGCAAGAACAAAGGTTTCATCCATTCACAAAACTTGTTATAATGTTCTTCTTCCTTAGATTTGTGTTTCCTACCAGGAAAAGGCATTGGTTTTCGTACCAAGGTTCTCTCTCATTACCATGTTTATTAGTAATGAAATCTTCCTTAGTGTACTTTGCAGTTTTAGATTGCTTTTCAGATTCAGCTACAGGTTCTTCTTTATCAGAAGCATCATTCTTTTCATTACCTCTTTCAGTTTCAGCATGAGAGATAGATATACTATTAGGATCTTTAGCGGGTTCAGAGGATTCTACAACATTTTTATGTTTCTTCTTCTTTTTCTTCTTAGTATGAATAACATCATTATTAGTTTGCTGAGAATCTCGTTCAATTCTTTTAGGATGTCCCTCAGGATATAAAGGATCTTGTGTATCAATACCACTTCTAGTTCTTATTTGATAAGCATGTTTTTCTTTAGAAGCATTAACTAGCAAATCTTTTTGCACTTTAGCAAGTTGATCAATTTCAGTTTGAACCATTTGAAAATGTTTAACAAGCATTTTAACATAATTAGAGGTTCTTTCTATAATACCATGCAAATCATTAATAGCTTTAGAGTTTTCCATAAGGTGATTTTGCATCCTCATATTAAAATTATCTTGCTTAATGACATAATTATCAAATTCATCTAAGAATTGATCAAGAGGTTTTCTATAGGTAATATCTCTACTATCAAAATATTGGAGGGAGTGTACCTCAATGGATGGTGAGTGAGGAATTGGCTTACATAACTATTTTATAGGTGGAAGATCTTCACATCTTCAGATTTAATACCCCTATCTTTAAGAGATTTCTTGGCTTCTCTCATCACTTCATCATTTAATTCAATCATTCGCCTCTTCTCGGGTGTTGGTGTTGGTGTAGGTACTGAAGTAGGGGTCGTCTCAGGCTCAACCATAGTCCAATCATCATGATTTTGGCTTATTTTAGCCATTAATTCCTCAGCTTCTTCTCGAGTTCTTTGCCTGAAAACACAACCAGCACAACTATCCAGGCATGTCCTAGATTCAACAGTTAGTCCATTATAGAATATATAAAGAAGTTTATTATGTTCTAGCTTATGTCCAGGTGTAGCTCTGACTAAAGAACAAAACCTTGTCCAAGATACATGCAATTTCTCTTCTTCCAATTGCTTGTAATTAAATATATTTTGTAAAGCAGCATGTTGAGCACTAGCAGGAAAATATTTCTGAAAGAAAGCATTAACCAAACCAATAGTACTATCAATAGATCCAGGAGACAAATTGTTAAACCAAGTTTTAGCTTCATCCTTTAATGAGAAAGGAAATATTTCAGCAACAAAGTAGCTACGTTTCTTAAGATCATCAGAGAATAAACTACTCAAAGAGGAGAGATCATTCATATGTTTCATAGCACTTTCATTTTTAGTTCCACAAAAAGGTTCTTTCTCAACAATAGATATATAAGATAAATCAAGATAGAAATCATAATGTCCTTAATATAAATAGGAGAAGTGGCAAACTTAGCATCACGAGATAATTTATATCTAACAACACGACTTTCCATAAGACGTATAGCAGCATCTTTATCCTTCAAATAATGTATTTCATCAATAAGATCATCACTCAGTTCAATATAAGCATCATCTAAATCATCACTAGGGTTCTCTCTAAACTCAGGTGAAAAAGCAGGAGTAACAGGATTTTTATCAGGAGTTTTGATGTTTGCAATATTTTTAGCTTTAGCAATAGTAGCATCGAAGAAAGGACCGATAGAACCACTCTCATCAAGCATAGTAGAAGAGTCATCAAAAGTATCAGAAGCATTTTTAGATTCAGCAGAAGTAGCATGTGTAGCATGTGGTGGTGTAAGCAGCTTACTCATAACAGACGGTGAATCAAGAGCAACACATGTGTTCAGAGTTGTACCTCTTCTTGTAGTGGATGGTAATATAGGAACTCTTCCATCATGAGACTTAACCATGATGAATGATGGCAGTAGATAATAATACTCTCCGGTGAGCTCGCAAATAAAGCTATGCTCCCCGGCAACGGCGCCAGAAAATAGTCTTGATGACCCACAAGTATAGGGGATCGTAACAGTCTTCGAGGGAAGTAAAACCCAAATTTATTGATTCGACACAAGGGGAGCCAAAGAATATTTGTGAGCCTTAAAAAGTGAGTTGTCAATTCACCTGCACCTGAAAGTACTTTTGTTCACAGTGGTTTATCAGTAGTAACAGTTTTATAGTAGCAGCAGTAGTGAAATAATAGCAGCAGTGGAATGAAAACAACAACAACAGTAGTGTTTGAAGTAAACAGCGGGATTAAATACTGTAGGCATAGGGATGGATGAATGGGCGTTGCATGGATAAGAAAGTTCTAATAATGATCATGTTAGGGGCATTGCAAATAAATATGATAAAGCATCCAAGCACTACGTAACCATAGGCATGTGTTCCGTAAATAGTCGTACATGCTCGCAATGAGAACTTGCACAACATCTTTTGTCCTACCAGCCCGTTTTCAGTGGGGCCTCAAGGGAACTACTGGTAATTAAGGTGTTCCTTTTAATAAAACACCGGAGCAAAGCATTAACACTCCGTGAACACATGTGATCCTCACATCGCAGCCATCCCCTCTGGTTGTCCCAATTTCTGTCACTTCGGGGCCTCGGGTTCCGGACAACAACATGTGTAAACAACTTGTAGGTATGATCAAGAAACAATGATTATCATCGTGATTCAATAACATGTTCAGATCTGAGATCATGGCACTTGGGCCCAAAGTGGCAAGCATTAAGCATAACAAGTTGCAACAATGTCAATAGCACTAATAGAGGATACTAGGCACTATGCCCTAACAATCACGGCATTATTACATGAACGATCTCATCCAATCCCTACCATCCCCTTCAGCCTACAGCGGGGAATCACTCACACATGGATGGTCGATGGAGAGGCGTTGGTGATGACGATGGCGATGATCTCCTCCACTTCCCCGTCCCGGCAGGGTGCCAGAACAGGAACTTCTGATCCCCGAATCGAGGTTCGGGACGGCAGCGACGCTCTGTTGTGTTTCTGTGGAATATGACATACCCCCTCGGGTTTTAGGGTTGGAGGCTACTTGTAGTCGAAAGGGGAGTCCGAGGGATGTCCTGGGGGCCCACACCCTATGCTGGCGCGGCCAGGGGGACCCGCGCCAGGGGGCAGTGTGGCCACCCTATGGCCCCTCTCCTGGCCCCTTCTGGCTCCCGGAGTCTTCTGGAGTGAAAACATCAAGGGGCTCTTTTCTGGGCATTTTCCCGAAAGTTGATTTTTCTTTATAAAAACGAGACACCAAAGTAATTCTGCTAAAAACAGCGTTAATCCGTGTTAGTTGTATCGGAAACACACAAGTTTAGAGCAAAACAATAAGAAAAGTGTTCGGAAAAGGAGATACGTTTTCGACGTATCAGATGCCCAAGGCACCCCCTTCTTCATAAACAATTTATCAGGTCACTTCTAGGGAAACTATATTTTAATTCGGTCACATCATATGAAGTTTACTTGGAGTGTATGTTTGTTTTTCTTTTGTTTTCTCTTGTTTTCCTTTCTGCAATAATATAGTTGGACCCTAGCATTCCTTGTTTGGGAGAGAGACATGCTCCACTTTTTCGTTTGAATACTTGCTATGCTCGTATTCATAGTTTTTCTTCTGGCTGCTGCAAAACTTCTTGTTTAGCTCTTATTTTCTTTGCACCTCTTATTCAGAGTTGTTAGTTTCACTAGTGTTGTGTGAGTACTCTCATGTTTTCTTTCTGTTGCCTTTAGATAGTTTTTGTTAAAGTATATTTTGTATGGTGCTTGTTGGGAAAAGAAACTGCTGCTTGTAGTAGAATTTATAATGGTGGAAGTAGAAGATTGTATAGTCTATGGCTAAACTTTTTTATATCATGCTATATGTTATTTTAATTCTAAAGCCTAGTGGTTATTTAGTAGCATGATTAGCCTCAAATAGCTGAGAGTGTTTAATGCGTCATTGAAAGAATCATGAGTTGTTCTTGTTGTATTGAAGCATAAATTTGAATGTTTTATTTGGTTGACTTGGCGCATGCTCACACCATGTTTATGACTATGAAGCAGTCACTTATAGCCTCTATGATCATTTAGTTTTTAAACTTTTGGTGCCACTTATTTTTTTTCCTGATTTATCAGTCAAAACATAATTGTGTACACAAAAGAGAAAGAGGGATGACCTTTGATGACCTTAATGCCCTCGTTGGTAAACCCCAAGAGAAAGGTTGTGAAGAGTGTAGCAACAAGTTTTACCTCATAAAAGAAACCAAGGTTGAATCGACCAGTGGGACGACAAGCAGTCTATAAAGGTTGATGCAGCCGAGGTAGCAGGGCGCACTACCGGTTCAGCAGCAACGTGGAACCTACACAACACAATCAAATCACTCTGTCCCAACGAAGCAGTGTTGTCAATCTCACCGGTTTTGCTGAACACAAAGAGGTTAAACGTATGGTGTGGAAAACAGTAGGAAAAACAGTAGTAACAGTATAAGAGCAGTATGAAAGCAGTAGGTGTTTTACCAGTATGAGGAAAAAGGACTGGGGTCCACAGTTCACTAGTGGTGTCTATCCGAGAAAGTTAAATAACATGTGTGGTGAACAAATTACAGCTGGGCAATTGACAGAAATGAAGGCTGCACCGTAGTGCATATGCAAGACATAAAAATTACTATGTGATTCATGCGGGCATTACAACAACATACATAGATCGTTATCCAACTGCATCTATGACTAAAAATCCACCCTTCGAATATCATCCAAACAAACGTTGGGTATTAAGTTGCAAGCAACAAATAATCGTAGTAAGCAAAGTGTGTAATGTAAACAATAACATCATCCTTAGACAAAGCATTGTTGTTTTCTCCCTAATGGCAACAGCAAATCCTCCATCTGTCATGTTTGTGTCACTCGAGCACAGATGAAAAGGAGGCATGAACCCACTATCGAGCATAAATACTCCCTCTTGGAGTTACTAGCATCTACTTGGCCAGAACATCTACTAACAATGGAGAGCATGCAAGATCATAAATAACATAAGCATGAAGATAACATGATAGATTGATAATAAGAAGACATAGCATTCAACATTCATCAGATCCCAGCAAAAACAACATGTAGCATTACATAAAGATGATCTTGATCATGATAGACACCTCACAAGATCTAAACATGAGGCACAAAGTGGAGATAACAACCATCTAGCTACTTCTATGGACCCATAGTCCAGGGATGAACTACTCACGCCTCACTTCGGAGGAGGGCATGGTGGTGTAGACCCCTCCGGTGATGATTTCCCCCTCCGGCAGGGTGCCGGGAGAGCTCCAGAACCCTCCCGATCTCGGGATGACGGTGACGGCGGCATCAGGTGTTTCTCGGGTAAAAGTGGGATTGTTTTAGGGTTTACGCCTCGGGGGGGGGAATAAATAGGCGAAAGGGCAGAGGCGGTGGAGGCTCAGGGGCCCCACACCACCCCCTGGCGCGGCCAAGGGGGGCCACGCCACCCTATAGTGTGGGCCCCCTGAGGCCCCCCTCCGGGTCTCTTCGGGACTCCGTGGAACCTCTGGGATTTCTAAGACTTCCGGGCTTTGAATTTTCCAATTCCGAGAATATTTCCAGAATAACTTTTCTGAAACTAAAAACAGCAGAAAACAGGGAACTGGCTCTGTGTCATCTTGTCAATGGGTTAGTCCGAAAAATCGATAAAAATGACATAAAGTGTATAGCAAACATGTGGTAAACAATAAGAAAACAACATGGAACATCAGAAATTGAGGATACGATTATGACGTATCAACCTTCTACTCAGATGCGTCCTTCTATGCGAGCCGCTCTTGTGAAGTCTAGTTGGCTTGTGACGTACTGTATTTTCTATTTACCATTTATTGACATAAGAATACACCTCTCTAAAAATGTTTTCAATACCTCTGTTTAATAAAATAAAAAGCTCTAGCACATGAGTTGATCCATGCTTCCCTCTACGAAGGGCCTTTCTTTTACTTTTATGTTGGGTCTCCATCTTCTAACTTCATGCACAGTTGAGAGAGCATAGTTGCCATTCTGAGTTTTATGTGCATTTGTCCCAGAAACATTATTAATTGATTCATGATGTATTATTTCTTGTTCTCTAATTATTTGTTCTAGTCTTCCTCATAAACTTTGAAGGTGTCCTGACATTTATGTTTTGCCCCACTCTTAAGGACTAGCGAAATATCACTTTGCCATGTTATATCTATGCTTGAAACAAACGTATACCTTTCGTTGTATTGTTATTCATGATCTTTTATTTGTGTTACTTCTCATGATGCAAGGTGTTTGCTATGCTTTATTGTTAAAATTCTATTTATCATGCTTGTGTTCAAGTTCTATGATCTCAGCTTACTTATGCTTTTACATTTTTTATGATCAAGTTTATGTTGGTAGAATGTCACCTCAGAAATTATATGTTTTTGTCGTTTACCTACTCGAGGACGAGTAGGAACTAAGCTTGGGGATGTTGATACGTCATAAACGTATCCTTAATTTCTGATGTTCCATGTTGTTTTCTTGTTGTTTCCTACATGTTTGCTATACACTTTATGTCATTTTTATCGATTTTCCGGACTAACCTATTGACAAGATGCCACAGAGCCAGTTCCCTATTTTCTGTTGTTTTTAGTTTCAGAAAAGTTGTTCTGGAAATATTCTCGGAATTCAAAAATGCGAAGTCCGGAGGTCCTAGAATTCCCGAAGGTTCCACGGAGTTTCGAAGAGGCCCGGAGGGGGGCCACAGGGAGCCACATCATAGGGTGGCGCGCCCCCTGGCCACACCATGGGGTGGTGTGGGCCCCAGGCCTCCACCGCCTTTGCCCTTTCGTCTATATATACCCCCATATATGTCAACCCTAAAAATATACCACTTCGTACCGAGAAACACCCGAGTCCGCCGTCATCGTCATGTCGAGATCGGGAGGGTTCTGGAGCTCTCCCGGCACCCTGCCGGGAGGGGAATTCATCACCGGAGGGGTCTACACCACCATGCCCTCCTTTGAAGTGATGTGTGAGTAGTTCATCCCTGGACTATGGGTCCATAGCATTAGCTAGATGGTTGTCTTCTCCACTTTGTATATCATTTTTAGATCTCGTGAGCTGCCCTACATGATCGAGATCATCTTTATGTAATGCTACATGTTGTGTTTGCTGGGATCTGATGAATGTTGAATGTTATGTCTTGTGATTATCAATCTATCATGTTATTTTCATGCATATGTTATTTATGATCTTGCATTCTCTCTGTTATTAGTAGATGCTCTGGCCAAGTAGATGCTATTAACTCCAAGAGGGAGTATTTGTGCTCGATAGTGGGTTCATGCCTCCTTTGCATCTGTGCTCGAGTGACAGAAACGTGACAGATGGAGGATGTGATGTTGCCATTAGGGAGAAAACAACGGTGTTTACATTGTTTACATTACACATTTTGCTTACTGCGATAATCTATTGCTTGCAACTTAATACCCCAACGTTTGTTCGGATTATATTCGGAGGGTGGATTATTAGTCATAGATGCAGTTGAATGACGGTCTATGTATTTTGTTGTAATGCCCACATGAATCACATAGTAATCTTTATGTCTTGCATATGCACTACGATGCAGCCTTCATTTCTATCTATTGCCCAGCTGTAATTTGTTCACCACACATGTTATTTATCTTTCATGGAGAGACACCACTAGTGAACTGTGGACCCCGGTCCATTTTCTCATACTGATAATACACACACACTGCTTCTACTGTTTTCACACTGCTTCTAGTGCTTTCATACTGTTTTCCACATCATACGTTTAACCACTTTGTGTTCAGCAAAACCGGTGAGATTGACAACCTCACTGCTTCGTTGGGGCAAAGTGATTTTATTGTGTTGTGCAGGTTCCACGTTGCTGCTGAACCGGTAGTGCGCCCTGCCACCTCAGCTGCATCAACCTTCAGAGATTGCTTGTCCTCCTACTGGTCGATTCAACCTTGGTTTCTTTTCCAAGGAAAAACTTGCTGCTGCACTCTTCACACCTTGCGCTTGGGGTCACCCAACGAGCGTGTGTTCACACTCCATCACTGCGTTGCCCTTCTCCACGCCCGCCGGCCTTCGACGCTGCGCTCCGATGCCGCGCTGCCCAACCGCTGATCTGAGCCCGCGCCCTTGGAGCATTGCGCGCCGGCGCCGGGCGGCAGAGCAGCTACCACCGCACGCAACGTGTTCGACGAATTGCCCGAAAGGTAAAACCGGCGCCGAATCGCTTTATATCCACTTTGCCAATTTCTAGGTTACTCAAAGAGCAAAATTCTATTGTGTAGATGAGTTTGTTGTACGATTCATCATCATCCGATGAGGAATTTGATATGGGGGAAGAGGAATAGACGGCAATGTTGTTGATTTGGCGCGATAGAAAGAGAAGGAGGCATGGCGGTTCTCGTTTCGGCTGAGAGAGATTGTGGAGGGTACGGATCGATGGCCACAACAAGTTGATGCGGAACTATTTTGCTAAGACGCCAGTCTATCTGGAGAAATATTTCTGGCACCATTTTCGGATGAGCACCGAGCTGTTCAAGAAGATCACGGAGGACGTCATGAAGTATGACCGTTTCTTTTGGCAACGGAGGAATGCCGCCGTAAAACTTGGTCATTTCACTTACCAGAAGGTGACCGCCGCCTTGCGTATGTTGGCATACGGTATTCCGGCGGATCTAGTGGACGATCACTTGGCAATGTGTGAGAGTCAAGCTATCATGTGCGTCAAGCGCTTCGTGGTAGCCATCGCGGAACTATTCGGTCCGGAGTACTTGAGATCCCCCAATGCTCAAGACTTAGCGAGATTGTTGGAGTTCAAGAGAGCTCGGGGGTTTCCAGGCATGATTGGCTCTATTGATTGCATGCACTGGGCTTGGAAGAATTGCCCAACGGCATGGCATGGACAATTCAAGGGGGTGAAGAAGGATTGCACTATCATCCTTGAGGCAGTGGCAGATTATGAGACTTGGATTTGGCATGCCTTTTTTGGAATGCCTGGATCTTGCAATGACATCAATGTGTTTCACCGGTCGCCAACTATCGAGTTTGAAGAAAATGGGCACACTCACAACTACCCCTACTTCCTTGCGGATGGCATCTATCCAAGGTGGCAAATCTTCGTCAAGCCGGTGCGCAATCCGAGAGGTAAAAAACAGTTCTCTTTTCATGCTGCACAAGCGTCTGCTAGGAAGGATGTGGAGAGAGCATTCGGGATTTTGCAATCCCAATTTGCTATTGTGAGAGGCCCGACTAGATTTTGGGATCAAGAGATCCTTTGGTATATCATGACCGCTTGTGTGATCATGCATAACATGATCATCGAGAATGAGCGTGAACAAGATGTGAACTACTCTGTCTACGATTTGATGGGACTGCCGGTGAGAGTGAGAAGGAGAGAAGAGAGAGCCGTTCCATTCGAAATGACGATGCGCATGATAATCTTCAAGAAGACGTCATGGAGGAGTGGTGGAATTGGTATGGACAACAAAATGGCTAGTTCCGTTCTTCTATGTTGTGTTCTTGATGAACACTTTGTTGTAATATGTGAACTATTATTTGTATTTGTATGAAATACTTGTTTGTGCTGTAATAATAATTATTGAAACTATTTTTTTGTTGATCTTTTTATGTGTGTTTGATCTAGTTTGTGCAATAGAGTAGTTGGTTTTTGGTTTGCCCAACGTGCGCTCTATTTTGTCGCGTCTGACTTTCTGCCGGAGCCGAGCGCGCGCTAGATTATACAGCGTCTGAAATAGCTGCGCACGCGCGGAAAATTTTGTACGCGCCAAACGGCGCTCCATATACGGTTTCCAGCGCGGCTGCTGGAGATGGTCTAGATACGTAAAGAGGTGTTGTCAAAAAAAAAAAGATAACGTAAAGAGGCAGGCAAAGCAAGCAGCTATCCCTGCTTTGTACATACGCGCCGAAGCGTGAGGAAAAAATGCGAGCCAAGAGTTAAATGCCAACAGAGCAAGATCACCCACCAAATGGCGTTGTCTTTTTGTAGGGAAAGTGTGGTTGCCCTTTTTCAGGCGATATCCGTTCGGCTGCCCGCGGAAAGGACGCACAGCTTGCCTTGCGCAGTTGAGCCGGTAACCGACTGGACTAGGACGCACCAGCTAACCACCGCACCGCCACTTCCCACCTCGTCGCACCCGGACCCAAGTGGGGCGTGCCCTCGACGTTGCCGCCAGGAGGCAGTTGCACATTCCTGCTTCCCGCGCGAAAAAAGAGCATCCAAGCGAAGTCAAAAAAAAAAAAAAAAAAACTACGAAGCGGCGCCTCCCGCAAAGTGTCGCACCAGCAAGGGATGATTGGAACTCCAAGTTGCTTGCGAGATGAGATCATGGATTCATGGTGGACTCATCGTGCTTGTGTGCCAAATCATCTTTTTCCACGATTATAATTTTCCTGCGTGCCGTCGTCATCGTCTTGACCATCAGTAGTAGCTGGTGCGAAACGGTCACCGCCGTGCCGTCTCTTGTGTTGTGCGGACAGCAGGCCGAATCCCCGCTAGCCAAATGGCAGGCACGCGCAAGAAATTCTATCGCACTAGCAACTAGTAGCATGGACGAGATCCAAATGGACGACTTTGCCAATACTGTATGAATTTCAAGTTCAACGCTCGTGTGTGACGAGGTTCGAGCTCTTGCCGTGCGGTTACATCTGCTAGGCTCAAATCAGGAAACCAAGCGTTCGTGCCCCATAACTCGACCTGCAGTTAAGGAAAAAAAACACTCGCCGCATCATCTCCCTCGTCGTCTTTTCTTTTGTTTCCAGTAATACTGTAGTACTTTGGAGACTCCTCCCGCGTTCTGTCTCGTTGGCGGGATCTCTACGTCAACACTTTCATCTCTCGGAAATGTTTCCTCTCTGAAACTCTGACCGCTTCTTGAGAAGCAAAACCATACCCCGTCGTCTTCCAGGGCCATCGGCTGCTGCTTCTCCCCTGCCCAAGCAAAGCAATCCGGCCGTCTCTCGGCGGCGCTCCAACAAGCTCGTGAGTTTCTCCCCACGCGTGCCTTCCTTTTTCTTTCTCTCCGCTTATGAGTTCATAGCAAAATTCAGTATCACGTATTGTTGATTTTTGCTGTTTAATCACGCGTACGTTCTATTCCCCGAGCTGCTCCATCTGTACATACATGTGAAACAAGTATCGTTTCTTCATCGCTTGCATCTTCTTCTACTGATTTGGAAGTTCTTCGGTGCACAATCAATAGCCCCCGAATATAAAGAAACAGAGGGAAGAAACGCAGCTGCGCCAATTTTTAAAAACCGTCCAGATTAGTCATGCATTTACCACTGATTTGGAAGTTCTTCGGGGCACAACCAAAATAGAAAGAAACAGAGGGAAGAAACACACAGCTGCGCAAACCGTCCAGATTAGTCATGCATTTACCAACTGCATATTTTAGCGCATCTTCCAGATCATGGTGAAATCTCAGCTCATAGATACGAACACAGAATCAACAAATTTGCACACGTTTCACATTACCGTCTTACAGTACTATTTATCCTTGCATCGGCAGAGGCTGAAACCACAACACATCTCAAGAATTGAGCAAAAAACTTGATCCATCCTTGTGTTGGCAAGGCGGATCGCCGATCGGGATGGAGCAGCTCCGGCAGCTCGGCGAGGCGGTGGGCGCCATCAATGCGCTCATGGCGTTCGAGCCCGAGCTCCGCATCAACCCGCGCCAGTGCCGCCTCCTCGCGGACGCCTGCCGCGCGCGCGCTGGACGCCGTCACCGCCGAGGTCCGCGCCCACCTCCGCTTCGACGACCGCGGCACCAGGTGGCGCGCCCTCGAGGCCCCTCTCCGCGAGCTCCACCGCGCGCTCCGCGACGCCGAGGGCTACGTCCGCCAAGCCTCGACCCGCGCGGCAGCTGGTGGGCGCGCGCCGCGGCCATGGCGCACGGCACGGACTGCGTCGACCACCTCCTCCACAACGTCCTATGGTGCGTATCCGTCGCGATCGAGGCCATCGAGACCACCGCCTGGGGAGACCGCTGGCCTCCGAGGCGGACGACCTCGCGCGGACGCGGCTGGTGCTCGCCAACAAGTACGATCCGGACATGCTCGACCCCAAGCTGTTCCAGCACGCGCTCGGTAAGCGATATTTGGTCTCCCAAGAACTGGTTGCTCGGATGGACGCCGCGTGGAAGGAGGACAGGTGGGTGCTGTCGCAGCTGCTCGACGAAATGACGGGCTCCGCGGCACCGAAGCGCCTGACGAGGAACGAGCAGCGCCTCGCCGAGGTCCTGGCCGCGCCGAGTGGAAGGCTGCACCCGGCGTCCATTCTGCTTGGCGGCGACTACAGCGTCCGTCGGCGTCTCGGAGGCCGGCTCAAGGAGGTGCAGTGGATGGGGGAAAGCTTCGCTGTGAAGCACATCATCGGGGACGGCGAGACGGTCCGCGCCGAGGTCGCGCTCCTGGCCTCGGTGGCGCACGCCCACGTCGCGCACGCCACCCACTGCTTCCACGACGAGGAGAGGAAGGAGTACTTCGTGGTCATGGACCAGCTCATTGCGAAGGAGCTGGGGAGCTACGTCAAGGAGGTGAGCTGCCCACGGCGGCGGACACCGTTCTCGCTCGTCGTCGCCGTGGACATCATGCTGCAGATCGCGCGCGGGATGGAGTACCTCCACGCCAGGGGCATCTACCACGGCGAGCTGAGCCCATCCAACGTGCTCGTCAAGCCGCGGCAGCAACCCGATGGCGGCGGGTACGTGCAGGTCAAGGTCACCGGGTTCGGGCAGTCCGGCGTCGCAAAAGCGTGTAGTGCTAATGGTGAAGACAAGAGCTGCATCTGGTACGCACCGGAGGTGCTCAAGCCGGACGCGGATGCCAGGTGCACGGAGAAGGCCGACGTGTACAGCTTCGCGATGATCTGCTTCGAGCTGCTGACCGGGCAAGGTGCCGTTCGAGGACAACCACCTGCAGGGCGACAAGACGAGCAAGAACATCCGCGCGGGCGAGCGGCCGCTGTTCCCGTTCCAGACGCCCAAGTACCTGACCGCGCTCACGAAGAGGTGCTGGCATGCCGACCCGGCGCAGCGGCCAGGGTTCTCCTCCGTCTGCCGCGTGCTGCGGTACGTGAAGCGGTTCCTGGTCATGAACCCGGAGCAGCAGCAGCAGCAGCAGGCTGGCCAGGCCGACGGGCCATGGCGCCGCCCGTGGACTACCTGGACGTGGAAATGCAGCTGCTGAGGAGGCTCCCGGCGTGGCAGCGAGGCGAGGGGGCTCGCGTGTCGGACGTGCCGTTCCAGATGTTCGCGTATAGGGTGGTGGAGCGGGAGAAGACCATGGGCATGACCCTGCTGCAGGCCAAGGACAAGCTGGCCTCTGACTCGGGAAGCGAAGGGAACTCGCTGTACGGTGACGAGAACGGCCTCGGGGCAATGTCGCCGGAACACGCGTCGAACGGCACCGTGCGTTTGATGGCAGATAGCAGCGACGGCAAGAAGGCGCCGACGTCGGCAAAGAAAGCGGACGGCAGCAGGGCGTCCAACTCCAAACAAGCAGGTACGCTGCGGCATTCTTTCGGTCCGTTTCACGAACCGCAACCTTCCAATTCAACTAGTGCTGCAATGAGGAGGAACAATTGGGCTGTCTTTTCAGGGCCTCTGCACAAGGTGAAACCGGCGAACCCTTCCAAGACGACTCCGCAGGCACCAAGACGGACGCTGGGCGTGAAGACCGATGGCCTCTCCTAGTCCGGGCAACGTCGGACGTACTCAGCTACCATTGGAACCTGCAAAGCTCTCATAGTATGTAGAGGTCCGGGCAGTTCGAGTGTGATTTTGATGAACGGGTTATCTTTTTGGCTTGCTATACGAAAGAAGTATAGGTTGTTTTGCGTGATCGCATAGATATTGTTTGGTTGGTAGTGAAAGCTGGTTCAGACTTCAGAGCAGTCGAAACTCGTTTCAGCCAAAAGCTTCTCGCTGCGCCTGCAGTCTGTAATCTCAAGCCATTTTATAGAAACATGCATTCTTTCGTTGCTTTGCTAATCTGATCGATGTTCCCTTTACATGTATCGCACGTTTTGACATTCCTGAGATAAACATCTTTTGTACTACAGTACATGTTTGATGACAGATTCTGCTGCTAAGTTACCGTTTTCCAGTCAGGGGAACGCAAACCTTTTGACCCTTGAACATGGCATTTAGCAGGAGGCATCAAAAACTGGTGGTGGAAGAAATGGAGTGTTTCCCAAGCGCTTAAGGGCATCTCCAGCCGTCCACCTGAGCCCCCCCCAAGCGGCGTTTTTCGCGTCGAAAGCGCCGAAAACTCACCAGTCGCCCCCACAGAATTCGGTTTAGCGCCGCTTTCCGCCGTTTTTTCCGCCGTTTCGCGCCGCCGAACCCAGGCCAAACCCAGCGCGCTGGGTTCGGCTTGGGGGGGGGGGGCGAAATGCGTGCGTGGGCCAGAGCTGTCGGCGACGGAAGACGATTTCCCTCCATTTTTTCGGCGGTTCCCTCCACCCCCCCCCCCCCCCACATGTACCTCTCCCCCACTTCATTCCCGCCATTTGCCCCCCACCCGGAGATCTAGACGCCATGGCTCCCGCCCGATTCACAGGACCCCGCGCCGCCGCCGTCGCCGTAACCATTCCCGCGACCTCCGAGCTCGGCAAAAAACCGCGCAGAGCGCCGAAGAAGAAGCCGTCCGGCATGACCAACAAGGAGTGGATCGCCGAGAAGACGCGTCTGGCAACGGCGAACGTCAAGCGTCGGGGGGGGGAGGAGGCGCAGCGGCAGAGGCAGTTGATGGCGCAGCTGCAGGCGGAGGAGCAGGCCGCCGCCGAGGAAGATGAGGAGGAGGATGAGGAGGAGCTGGATGAGCCGCCTACTCCAGTCGCATCCACGGCGCCGCTCGCCAAGCGGAAGACCGGCTTCAGCCCCATCTTCGCCGGATGGAAGAAGTCGCCGTCGCCGTCACCACGTCTGTCACCGCACCCAACGCCTGCGTGGTTCGTCGAAGGTGACCCCCTAGGCGGTTTCAACCCGAACCTCACCTTCCCCTACCATTCGCCGATGATGTATGGCGCCTCGTCAGGCTACGTAGCTTCCCCGTCCCACCTCCGTCCAATCATGGCCGGGCTGCAGACCCAGGACAACAGCTTCATGGACGAGATCATCGTGACCGGCTCGATGGCGGCGGCGGTGAGCCCGGGCTTCCTCGAGCACAGCGGGGAGTTTTTCGCGCAGGGAGGCGGCGACTACGGCGAAGGATGCTCTGCCGGCACGCAGGCGACGGAAGAGCAGGGCGGCGACGACGAGATCGACGAGACGCCGCTAGCGCCAGAGGGGGGCAGATCGCGCCGGCGAAGGCCGAAAGCGTCGTGGTCCTGGTCGTCCCCGCAAGAAACCCAAGGCACCCCCGGCCCCCGTCGAACCTCGCATCAAGTGGGCGAACAGGGAGGATGTCCTCCTCGCCGAGGCGTGGAAGACGATCAGCATGGACCCGATCGTCGGCGCCAACCAGCACGTCGACAACTACTGGAAGCGGGTGAAGACTGCGTACGACGACGAGCGCCGTATGATCGACCCCTACTTCGTCTCATGCGTCACCGACCGCGGCCAGAAAGCCATGGAGAACCATTGGGCGAACATCCAGGCCTCCTGCAACAAGTGGCATGGCATCCAGGAGGAGATCTCGATGAGGCTGCAGAGCGGCGCCAACCGTGAGATGGAGCTCGTCCGGATGTTCGAGGCGTACAAGAATGACGAGGGCTCCGACTTCAAGTTCCTCCACGTCTTCGTCGTCATCGAGGGGTGCTAGAAGTGGGCGGAGGTGTGAACGGACAACGACGTCGCCTAGAGGGGGGTGAATAGGCGATTAAAAAATTTCCGGTTAAGCCTTGCTAAATGCGGAAAGAAACTAGATGTTTAAATTAACAAGCATACAACCTAAATATTCTATTGTCAACTAGATGCACTAACAACTTATGCTAAGCAAGACACGTAACAAGGTGATAGAAAGATATATAACTTCAAGCTCGAAGGCTATCACAATGTAAATTGCATAAGTAAAAAGCTCGGGTATAGAAATAACCGAGGCACACGGAGACGATGATGTATTCCCGAGTTCCTCCCACAAGAGGAGTACGTCTCGTTGGAGGGGTGTGAGCTCGCCACAAAGGCCTACTCAACGCCACAAAGGCCTCACCCTATTTCTCCGATGAACCCCGCTACAAAGGCCTAGTTCACCTTCCACTAATTGCAACCTTCAAACCCGAGGCACGCATCCACAACTTAATTGGAGGCTCTCGGTGTCACCACAATCTTGGGGCACACATCCACAACTCAATTGGAGGCTCCCAAGAATACCACAAGTCGTCTAGGGTCCAAGACCCAAAAGTAAGAAGCTCACAATCTTTCACTTCCACGAATCCTCGTGGAGAGACCAAACCGATGCAACCGATGCAAATGGCAAGAGCACAAGTGCTCAAATCCTCCACTCTCAAATTTCAACAAAGCAACAAATGCTTATGGGGGAATACGAGAGGAAGAACAATGGAGAAACACCAAGAACTCCAAGATCAAGATCTACAAGGTTTCTCTCACTAAGAAGAAGAATGGATTGGTGGAAATGTAGATCTAGATCTCCTCTAACTTCTCCCTCAAAGATATGCAAGAATCATTGGAGGGATTGAGAGAGGAGCAATCTTTCCAAAGTCAACAATGGTGGGGAGTGAGAGGAAAAACGGGCTGGGAAAGTCTTAGGGACTTTGGGGAAGAAAGCCCCTTAAAAAGGTGCTAAACAACTATTCCGGATGCAAACAGAGCCTTTTCCCGTTATGGCCGGAATGGCCCCGGAATATTCCGGATGCAAACAGTGAGACTGACAACCGATACGAGAAATGCTATAACTTTTGCATATGAACTCCGTTTTTGATGTTCTTGGGCTCGTTGAAATCGCAACGACGAGCACTACAAGAATATGCAGAGAAACATCATTGTCCATAAATGGAAGATAAACCAAATGGGTAAAGGTTTAGACCTCTCAAATAGGAACACCCGGTAAAACCTCCAACACGAAAACACACATAACTTTTGCGAATGAACTCCGAATAAGGTGAATCCAAATGGGTTGGAAAGGTAATAACAAGGACTATCCAAACAAAAAGGAATGGAGAAGTTACCACACATAGAAGGTGTGGAAACATTCTCAAGGCTGAACCGGATATTTTCACCACCGAAATCGCAACAAGTTTTTCTTACCAAAACCGTTTTCGATAAACCTTGGCTTGCCATGAAGATCACGACAAGCACTAGAAACCAAAGGAAACAAAAGCCAAATAAGAACCAAGAAAGATGATATGCAAAGTATGCAAAGGTTTGAGCTCTCCACAACAATTCGATCACGATACTCACTTGAGAGCCCCTCTTGATAGTACGACTATCTATCCTATAACCCGGTCTCCCGAAGACACGAGACCGGTAAAATAGAAAACCTATCAAGATTATACCTTTGCCTTGAGCATTCCACTTGAGCTAGATGATGACGATCTTGACTCTCTCAAGTTGGATCTTCTTTCTTGATTGCGCTTGCTAGCATAAGTTCCGCTTGATGAAGACTTGCAAGTTGCTCCCCCATACACCATTATGGGAGAGACTAGCTCCCCCATAAGGCACACAAGATGTAGTGGGTTCCAAAGGTGGAGATACCTTTGAATCCCTAGCCATAAGGCACACATGAGAAATGGATAACGAAGATGAAGATTGACTTGAAGCACCAATAAGTTCCATGTCTTGTTCCACCACAATATGGGATTCCTCTACATTGTTAGCCACACAAGTACTAGAGGAAATGGAAGCATTGTTTTTATGAAAACAAGACATAGGAAGCATATCATCATGAGATTTAGTTAAACAACTATTACATGATATGCAAGGACTATCAACACTAGCATGTATGGAATTTTGAGTGCTAGAAGATATTAAGTCCAAAGATAGATCATTGCAATGGGATAGAGATGAAGTATAGTCAATAGCAAATTCACTATCCACAATGCAATTTCTATAACCACTCACCATATCATTACCTTGTGACAAATCACATGTTGGTGGAGTGGAGAAAGATGTGAACTCATCACGGCCAGAAGTGGATGGAGAACAATCATCCTCAATAATGTTGGACACATCATATATAACTTGAAGTTTTGTCCATAGCTCATGAGCGTTCCGAAAAGGCATGATTGATTCAATAACTACATCGCTCAAAACGCACAAGAGACCATTAGATACAAGAGTATCGAGATAAGAATTTTCCTCATCCTCTAAAGATAAGTCTTGAGAATTCTTTGGAGGAGGAAAATCCGTATCTACAATTCTCTTAACATACTTTGGACCCATGTCCGTAAGAAAATTAAGAATGCGAATTTTCCAAACATCATAATTTCTACCATAGAATATAAAAGTGGGATCATGCTCTATTTCTCTAAACGACATCATACTCTCTAGGATGTAAAGCCTAATAAAGAGAGACGAGGCTCTGATACCAATTGAACGGACAACGACGTTGCCTAGAGGGGGGTGAATAGGCGATTAAAACTTTTCCGGTTAAGTCTTTCTAAATGCGGAAATAAACTAGGTGTTTAAATTAACAAGCATACAACCTAAATATTCTATGGTCAACTAGATGCACTAACAACTTATGCTAAGCAAGACAAGTAACAAGGTGATAGCAAGATATATAACTTCAAGCTCGAAGGCTATCACAATGTAAATTGCATAAGTAAAAAGCTCGGGTATAGAAATAACCGAGGCACACGGAGACGATGATGTATTCCCGAGTTCCTCCCACAAGGGGAGTACGTCTCGTTGGAGGGGTGTGAGCTCGCCACAAAGGCCTACTCAACGCCACAAAGGCCTCACCCTATTCTCCGATGAACCCCGCCACAAAGGCCTAGTTCACCTTCCACTATTGGCAACCTTCAAACCCGAGGCACGCATCCACAACTTAACTGGAGGCTCTCGGTGTCACCACAATCTTGGGGCACACATCCACAACTCAATTGGAGGCTCTCAAAAATACCACAAGTCGTCTAGGGTCCAAGACCCAAGAGTAACAAGCTCACAATCTTTCACTTCCACGAATCCTCGTGGAGAGACCAAACCGATGCAACCGATGCAAATGGCAAGAGCAAAAATGCTCAAATCCTCCACTCTCAAATTCCAAAAAGGCAACAAATGCTTATGGGGGAATAAGAGAGGAAGAACAATGGAGAAACACCAAGAACTCCAAGATCAAGATCTACAAGGTTTCCCTCACTAAGAAGAAGAATGGATTGGTGGAAATGTAGATCTAGATCTCCTCTAACTTCTCCCTCAAAGATATGCAAGAATCATTGGAGGGATTGAGAGAGGAGCAAGCTTTTCAAAGTCAACAATGGTGAGGAGTGAGAGGGAAAACGGGCTGGGAAAGTCTTAGGGGCTTTGGGGAAGAAAGCCCCTTATAAAGGTGCTAAAAAACTAGCCGTTTTCTGCCCAAAATGCGACCAGGCCGGATTGGCCCGGAAAAATCCGGACCCCGGAATATTCCAGATGCAAACAGAGCATTTTCCCGTTATGGCCGGAATGGCCCCGGAATATTCCGGATGCAAACAGTGAGACTGACAACCGATACGAGAAATGCTATAACTTTTGCATATGAACTCCGTTTTTGATGTTCTGGGCCTCGTTGAAATCGCAACGACAAGAACTACAAGAATATACAGAGAAACATCATTGTCCATAAATGGAAGATAAAACCAAATGGGTAAAGGTTTTGACCTCTCAAATAGGAACACCCGGTAAAACCTCCAACACGAAAACACACATAACTTTTGCGTATGAACTCCGAATAAGGTGAATCCAAATGGGTTGGAAAGGTAATCACAAGGAATATCCAAAAAAAGGAATGGAGAAGTTACCACACGTGGAAGGTGTGGAAACATTCTCAAAGCTGAACCGGATATTTTCACCACCGAAATCGCAACAAGTTTTTCTTACCAAAACCGTTTTCGATAAACCTTGGCTTGCCATGAAGATCACGACAAGCACTAGAACCCAAAGGAAACAAAAGACAAATAAGAACCAAGAAAGATGATATGCAAAGTATGCAAAGGTTTGATCTCTCCACAACAATTCGATCACGTTACTCACTTGAGAGCCCCTCTTGATAGTACGACTATCTATCCTATAACCCGGTCTCCCGAAGACACGAGACCGGTAAAATAGAAAACTTATCAAGATTATACCTTTGCCTTGAGAATTCCACTTGAGATAGATGATGACGATCTTGACTCTCTCAAGTTGGATCTTCTTTCTTGATTGCGCTTGCTAGCACAAGTTCCGCTTGATGAAGACTTGCAAGTTGCTCCCCCATACACCATTATGGGAGAGACTAGCTCCCCCATACACCATTATGGGAGAGACCCTTCTCGGCAAATCTTCACAAGGACACAATCTCCAAAAGGGTGGCAAGCATCAAGCATAGGATATCTTCTAGATGCTTCACTTGAGCTTCCACGTCAAGCTAGATGACGAACACCGCTTGACGACGACATAGACCACGGGCTATATGAAATCTTCCTTTTGGTTCATGCCCATGGAAAGATACCTAACCACACATAGAAATGCCACACACACATATCATGGGTTAGTTCACAAAGCTATATTTACAATTGCTTACCATACCATGAGATACACAATCCCACTTGGTACAAATTGTAGCTTTGAGTGTTGATCGCTTGCTTGATCAACCTTGTATCTTTGCTTCTTACTTCAAATGATGATGTCTTGAAGATGATAATGAAATATCACCTCATCCTTTTCTTCAAGACACACTAGCAATAAGCTCAACTCAAACCATGAACATTCTTCATATAAAAATCCTTGCATATAACAATGGCCATCAAGGAAGCTAATAGAGTTCAACACATGAACTCCATTATTTCCTATGGACAAGATCTACAAGGATAACTCAATGCAAACATTAGTCCATAAGGATTGTAATTAATTACCAAAACCACATATGGGGGCACCATGCGCTTTCAATATCCCCCATTTTGGTAATTGATGACAATCCCTTTTTACGAGGGTTTATATGACGAATTAAGCAACCATGCAAAACAAAGAGCAAGGATGCAATAGCATGGAAGGCAAATGCTTAAGAACGAAACTAAAGCATAAAACCAAATTCCCTTAAACCCTCTAAAACTTCTCCCCCATTGGCATCCATTGCCGAAATGGGCATAAAGATTAGAAGGCCAATATAGTAAGAGCTCCCCCATAGTGTATGCATTCCTCATGATATGAGTGAAATCATGTGCATATATTCAACTATGAATAGATGGAGGGAGATCAAACCATATTGAGGATCCAAATATTTAAAATCAAAGACAAATTGAAGGAAACTTTCACAAAGAAGCAACCAATCAAAGGATCCGAAAAACCGATTGACCAAAATCAATATTATGATAAGATCAACCAAGTGTTCTAGAAAATCAAGAGGGAACTCCCCAAGGTACATGCACAATGTTAGGTTTGAATTACTATATAATGTGCACAACATGGAATCATCACTCACTTCTAGATAATTTTGAACACAAACAAGAGCAAGAGAATAGATTGGAAATGAAGCAAAGCAACTTGCAAACAAACAAAAGTTGAGCAATTAATATCAAGAAGAGACAACTAAAGACTTACTCAACCGAAATAGATGGGTGTGCCAGGAAAAACATTTTTAGGAGACTAATAGGATGATAAAATCATCAACATAGTCTTTTAATAAAGGAGGCACAAAGTGCATATCATGTCTTTCCCATACACACAAACCATCAAAGGAGAAAACACATAGGTCCACAAGCTTATTAAGATGCAAAAGGAATACCAAAAGAAAAGGAAAGCTTCTGCCTTTTTGGAACCACCAAAGAATATAAAGCAATAAAATGTGGTCACTAAAGAAAAAGAATATCAATTAAAGATGTAACTATTGCCGTGTGTATAAGTTTCTAAGTGGACACAAATCACAAATATATATATCCACAAAGAAACATGCACACACAAAATAGGTACAAAGGTGAAGAAAATGATATCCAAGAGAGGTTCATAAATATACCATTAAGATTTTTGCTTTAAAGCAAAGCACTAAGCTTAAATGAATCTTAAAGGGGATATAGATGAACAATCAATAAACTCTTCAAAGCATCACAAATATCACAAGGGAAAAGTGATAGTTTGAATGCTTCGAGAAAGGTAAAGCATATCACAAAAGATTCAAATGGTTTTTGAGAATTCATCAATATTGCATATGAGAGACTTCAAGTAGAAGTTGCTAGATTAATAAACTTGGGATTGGTGAATCATGAAAATGATTATAAATATCCCCTTAGTATGTAATCATCCCGGCTTACTCATAGTTGCAATAAAGATGCTTTTGATAAGACATTTGCAAGAACCAAATGAAATGCAACAAATGGAATTCATGCCAAGATACAACCTACACAAGGTTGAAAGCTAGAAAAGTATGCGTGAGATAGATACTTGTTACCGAGAAGACATTGGTGATGAAGAGGATGTGAGTTCTTTAATCATCATGGCTTGACTCCTATAATACGATGGTGAGAACACCTTCCTTATGAAAGTAGCAAGCAACCCATGTATCTCCATTGTACCTAAAAACAAAATTCAAGTACAAAATGGTACCCCAAACTCATTGGGTCCAAAGTAGTTAGAACAACTACAATACATAGGACAAACTCCACAAAAATATGTGCATATTAATATGAATTTTAATTTCATGCACATCTTAGCCATTTAGGATTTGATGGAGTTTATCCTATGTATTGGATCAACGAAAGTAATCATGCGAAAAGATATACATAGTAAATATGCATGCACAAAACTTTCAAGAACCAAAACAAGATACAAATTGTACAAGGAACCAATTAAACCAAGAAGCCACTCATAAGAGTGAAAAGAAAGAGAATTGTCCAAATTATACCAAGACCCAAATCAACACATGATTGAGGAAACCAAATAGAGAAGATAAAAACATCAAAGAATAAAAAAAACCTCTACACTTTTCATGATAGCACACAAAGTACCAAAACAAAAAATGTTCGTCTTCCAAAGAGACAAGTCATTGGGATATAATACAAATTTAAAGACAACAAGTGTTCAAACGCATATAGGATAGTTCTTCCAAGAATAGTGCATTATTTATGATCTTGCATTTGAATACAAAATGCACACAATGGAATCATTACTCTCCATATATATTATTCAAACACTAGTCATGTTTAAATAAAATCAATTAGAAGCAATACCAATATAAAGAACGATGATCTACTCAATGTAAGATATATAGCTTCCCCAAGAATAGTGCAACCCAAAGAAGTATGACTTTGAACATAAGTGCACAAGTATGGGAGCATTGCTTTTCCTACCACAAGAAAGCACAACACAAATTTTAAGTAGAGCAAGGAAGACACAAGGGAATTAAACCAAACAAAACATTGGCAAGAAACAAGGAATTTTTGAGCAAAGGCCAAAGTAAATAGGATCAATAAACTTACCACAAATTATTATCACTTGTCAAGGACAAGAGATGTATGGAGATATTTCTCGGTGGTATATTTGTTCACAATCATATTAAAAAAACATAAGCATGTGGTAAAAGATAGGAATACTAAGAAAACATGCTTAGAAAGAGATTCTTGAGGGCTTCAAATAACACCCTAAAATGCAAGGCAACAAGAAACTCTATTACAAACAACATACCAAAGAAGGGAGACACAAGATATTTTAAGCAAATATGGAACTTGTTTGAGCAACATGCCACTTAGGAACAAGATAACTAGAATATCAACTCTATGTGGCAAAACCTCACATGTTCACATTTTCTAGGCTTGTATTATGCACATAGCTTATTACTCCCCCATAATGTGATAATCCATTTTTTTAACAAGAGGCAGATAAAAAATCCAACTAGAGAAAGTTAATGGACATTATAATTTGAATTTCTCATGAGAAAGACATACCACATAGAGACAAGATAATATTGATATATCAACACTAAGTGGTTTTTCTCATGTACACACATTTTAGGATAGTAAAGTGCAAAAGCATATTACTCCCCCAAAATGGGATAGTCCATTAATCTCCCAAAGAGCCAACTAAAATAAGCAAGAATGGCAATGAAGGCTCAACCCAAAGCACACAAGTACATGGAGTGGAAACCAGCAAACATAACTAGATTACCCAAGATAGGTAAGTACTAAACACACCATATACAAACACATGCTAGAAACAAAACTAACATATGCAAGGGAGCATGCAACTTTCAATGAATATATGATTTAAATACAAGTTACCGCAAGGAGGAACATTGGGTAAGAGATATATATAATCCAAGTGACTTGGCTTGAGGAAATATAATTGATGAAGATCCCTTAATTCTTCATGAAATAGCCAAGTCTCCAAAGCCCTCCACCAACACCTATTGATCAAGTTTGAGCTTGTTGGTCCCCAAACAAGTTGGGTCCTAAGAGGTTAGTCACAATAGGTTTGGCAACCCAAATGGTTATTTTCTTGACACCACTTGGAGTACCGACATACTTGGCAAACACATTGCCCACATTATCCTTCCGAATGGAATAAACATCATCAACAAGGATAGGGTTGGATAATGTACCATTAGTGCATGAAGAAGCAAAGTGTCCCTTCTTGCGAAAAAGGTAGCAACATTGACTCTTTTCTTTCTTCTCAATAGGCTTCTCAACAAGAGGAGCATTTGCTTGAGTCTTCTTAGGAGGTGGCCGTTGTTCAACTCGTGGTTGATCATGAGATTGAACAAGAGGCCGCTTCCCTGGTTGCTTCTCACTTAGAGACTTCTTCTTCAAAGGGCAAGATCTAACATGGTGCCCTTCAATCTTGCACTTGAAGCAAATAATCTTGGCCGTATCTTTTACTTGTTCTTGGCCCTTCTTCTTGTCAACCTTGGACTTGTTATTGATATTGGAGTTGAATCCAAATACACTCTTGTCATTGGGAAGTCTTCGCACTCTCAACATCTTGTCAAGGGTGGAACTCCCTTCATGACTCTTTTCCAAGTATTTCTTCAAAGAAGTGACTTGGGCCTTGATCTCTTTAATTTCCTCTACATGGTTAGAATCAACACAAGAGCTAGAGGAAGTGGATGCTTCATTGTTAGAGAAACAAGGCAAGGAAAGCAATTCATCACAAGATGTAGAAACACTATGGGAGGATGAATTACCAATACGAGCACAAGTCAATATAGCATTACTAGAAGATATTGTGCTAGTACCCACATGAGGCTCACAAGATGTTACCTTTGTAGTCATAGCCTCAAGAGCTAACTTTAGCTTGGTATGGGATGCTAGAAGATCCTCATGAGAGCTAGATAGCTTTTCATGAGTTTCTTCCAATTTCCCACACTTGCTAGTCATCAACTCAAGGTGAGACCTTAGCTCAACATTCTCCTTCAAAATAGATGCTTCACAAGATGTGGAGTTAGTAGCACAAGCATCATTAGAAATAGAAGAAGACAATTTGGCAAGCTCATTATTCAATCTAGAGTTTTCCTCAATTAGATTAGCATTGCCAACAACAAATTCAACCTTTTCACTTTTAAGCACTTTATAGTTAGCATTAGTATGGTCACATGCTTTAGTGAGATAGGCTATTTGTTCATTATAGAGCTCCTCAATAGATTCAAGTTTCTCCTCAAGAGTAACTCGGAGCTCATGCTCTTCCTCAAGAGACATAATGAGGGATGCCTTTTCATCGGCATCACTTCTTTCAATCTCACCTTTCTTTTCAATGATTTTAGAGCTATTAATAGCAAAATCCAATATTTCACCTAAGGGAGTGATAGCTTTACTACCTTTAGGGAGATCAAGAAGAACCAACTCACCCTTCTCCATTAAAGAGACCTCATCCTCAAGCTCACCATAAAATATATCCTCATCCTCATCATCACAAGATGTAGTGGGTTCCAAAGGTGGAGATACCTTTGAATCCCTAGCCATAAGGCACACATGAGAAATGGATAACGAAGATAAAAATTGACTTGAAGCACCAATAAGGTCCATGTCTTGTTCCACCACAATATGGGATTCCTCTACATTGTTAGCCACACACGTACTAGAGGAAATGGAAGCATTGTTTTTATGAAAACAAGACATAGGAAGCATATCATCATGAGATTTAGTTAAAAAACTATTACATGATATACAAGGACTATCAACACTAGCATGTATGGAATTTTGAGTTCTAGAAGATATTAAGTCCAAAGATAGATCATTGCAATGGGATAGAGATGAAGTATAGTCAATACCAAATTCACTATCCACAATGCAATTTCTATCACCACTCACCATATCATTACCTTGTGACAAATAACATGTTGGTGGAGTGGAGAAAGATGTGAACTCATCACGACCGGAAGTGGATGGAGAACAATCATCCTCAATAATGTTGGACACATCATATATATCTTGAAGTTTTGTCCATAGCTCATGAGCGTTCCGAAAAGGCATGATTGAATCAATAACTACATCGCTCAAAACACACAAGAGACCATTAGATACAAGAGTATCGAGATAAGAGTTTTCCTCATCCTCTAAAGATAAATCTTGAGAATCCTTTGGAGGAGGAAAATGCATATCTACAATTCTCTTAACATACTTTGGACCCATGTCCGTAAGAAAATTAAGAATGCGAATTTTCCAAACATCATAATTTCTACCATAGAATATAAAAGCGGGATCATGCTCTATTTCTCTAAACGACATCGTACTCTCTAGGATGTAAAGCCTAATAAAGAGAGACGAGGCTCTGATACCAATTGAACGGACAACGACGTCGCCTAGAGGGGGGTGAATAGGCGATTAAAACTTTTCCGGTTAAAGCTTGCTATATGCGGAATAAACTAGGTGTTTAAATTAAAAAGCATACAACCTAAATATTCTAGGGTCAAATATATGCACTAACAACTTATGCTAAGAAAGACAAGTGACAAGGTGATAGCAAGATATATAACTTCAAGCGCGAAGGCTATCACAATGTAAATTGCATAAGTAAAAAGCTCGGGCATAGAAATAACCGAGGCACACGGAGACGATGATGTATTCCCGAGTTCCTCCCACAAGGGGAGTACGTCTCGTTGGAGGGGTGTGAGCTCGCCACAAAGGCCTACTCAACGCCACAAAGGCCTCACCCTA
Source organism: Alopecurus myosuroides (assembly GCA_028641055.1). NCBI lineage: Eukaryota > Viridiplantae > Streptophyta > Magnoliopsida > Poales > Poaceae > Alopecurus > Alopecurus myosuroides. Next base: position 283,195,095 of record CM054058.1, read on the forward strand.
TTCTCCGATGAACCCCGCCACAAAGGCCTAGTTCACCTTCCACTATTGGCAACCTTCAAACCCGAGGCACGCATCCACAACTTAATTGGAGGCTCTCGGTGTCACCACAATCTTGGGGCACACATCCACAACTCAATTGGAGGCTCCCAAGAACACCACAAGTCGTCTAGGGTCCAAGACCCAAGAGTAACAAGCTCACAATCTTTCACTTCCACGAATCCTCGTGGAGAGACCAAACCGATGCAACCGATGCAAATGGCAAGAGCACAAGTGCTCAAATCCTCCACTCTCAAATTCCAAAAAAGCAACAAATGCTTATGGGGGAATAAGAGAGGAAGAACAATGGAGAAACACCAAGAACTCCAAGATCAAGATCTACTAGGTTTCCCTCACTAAGAAGGAGGATGGATTGGTGGAAGTGTAGATCTAGATCTCCTCTAACTTCTCCCTCAAAGATATGCAAGAATCATTGGAGGGATTGAGAGAGGAGCAAGCTTTTCAAAGTCAACAATGGTGAGGAGTGAGAGGGAAAACGGGCTGGGAAAGTCTTAGGGACTTTGGGGAAGAAAGCCCCTTATAAAGGTGCTAAAAAACTAGCCGTTTTCTGCCCAAAATGCGACCAGGCCGGATTGGCCCGGAAAAATCCGGACCCCGGAATATTCCAGATGCAAACAGAGCATTTTCCCGTTATGGCCGGAATGGCCCCGGAATATTCCGGATGCAAACAGTGAGACTGACAACCGATACGAGAAATGCTATAACTTTTGCATATGAACTCCGTTTTTGATGTTCTGGGCCTCGTTGAAATCGCAACGACAAGAACTACAAGAATATACAGAGAAACATCATTGTCCATAAATGGAAGATAAAACCAAATGGGTAAAGGTTTTGACCTCTCAAATAGGAACACCCGGTAAAACCTCCAACACGAAAACACACATAACTTTTGCGTATGAACTCCGAATAAGGTGAATCCAAATGGGTTGGAAAGGTAATCACAAGGAATATCCAAAAAAGGAATGGAGAAGTTACCACACGTGGAAGGTGTGGAAACATTCTCAAAGCTGAACCGGATATTTTCACCACCGAAATCGCAACAAGTTTTTCTTACCAAAACCGTTTTCGATAAACCTTGGCTTGCCATGAAGATCACGACAAGCACTAGAACCCAAAGGAAACAAAAGACAAATAAGAACCAAGAAAGATGATATGCAAAGTATGCAAAGGTTTGATCTCTCCACAACAATTCGATCACGTTACTCACTTGAGAGCCCCTCTTGATAGTACGACTATCTATCCTATAACCCGGTCTCCCGAAGACACGAGACCGGTAAAATAGAAAACTTATCAAGATTATACCTTTGCCTTGAGAATTCCACTTGAGATAGATGATGACGATCTTGACTCTCTCAAGTTGGATCTTCTTTCTTGATTGCGCTTGCTAGCACAAGTTCCGCTTGATGAAGACTTGCAAGTTGCTCCCCCATACACCATTATGGGAGAGACTAGCTCCCCCATACACCATTATGGGAGAGACCCTTCTCGGCAAATCTTCACAAGGACACAATCTCCAAAAGGGTGGCAAGCATCAAGCATAGGATATCTTCTAGATGCTTCACTTGAGCTTCTACGTCAAGCTAGATGACGAACACCGCTTGACGACGACATAGACCACGGGCTATATGAAATATTCCTTTTGGTTCATGCCCATGGAAAGATACCCAACCACACATAGAAATGCCACACACACATATCATGGGTTAGTTCGCAAAGCTATATTTACAATTGCTTACCATACCATGAGATACACAATCCCACTTGGTACAAATTGTAGCTTTGTGTGTTGATCGCTTGCTTGATCAACCTTGTATCTTTGCTTCTAACTTCAAATGATAATGAAAGATCACCTAATCCTTTACTTCAAGACACACTAGAAATAAGCTCAACTCAAACCATGAACATCCTTCATATAAATCCTTGCACATAACAATGGCCGTAAAGGAAGCTAATAGAGTTCAACACATAAACTCCATTATTTCCTATGGACAAGATCTATAAGGATAACTCAATGCAAACATTAGTCCATAAGGATTGCCATTAATTACCAAAACCACATATGGGGGCACCATGCGCTTTCAAGGTGCGGCGGTCCATCGGCAAGGGAAAGGAGTACGTTCCCGATGCGCTGGCTGCATGTGCGTCCGACGGACGTCCGCCGATGGGGCACAAGAAAGCCAAGTTGGCAAGGGATGGCGTGCCGGCAGCGGAAAAGCTCCAGGCGTCCATTGAGACCTGCATCGCCGACGCCCAGGCCCAGGTCGGCAAGAGGGAGGAGATTGCCAAGCAGAGATGGGCGGCGCTCATGGCCAACTCCCAGGTCAAGATCGACCTCCTCAGGACCGGCACCGCGACGAAGAAGAGGAACAACGACTTTGCCTTCCTCACAGGGGGCGACCCGGCGGCGATGACCCCGAGGTGAGAGCTTGGTTCCTGGCGCCGTGCACCCTCATCCCGAGCGACATCAGCCCGGCTCCCGCCCCGACTACGTCGTCTGGTGGCACGAGCTACGCCACCACGCCGACGAGCACGCACGTCGACCTGGAGGATGTCGCGCCCGTCGTCGACCTGGAGGATGCCGCCCCCGTCGTCGACCTGGAGGATGCCGCTCGCGTCGTCGACAAGGATGCCGCGCCCGCCGTCGACCTGGAGGATGCATCTCCCATCATCGACCTGGATGCTGCGCCGAGCTCGGCGCCTGCTCCGACACCGGCCGACGCCTCTGCCTGATCGCCCACCTTTGCCCACGCCGCGCGCGCCCGACTGTGATTCGATCTAGACTATTTGATCGCCCACCTGTGGTGTTTTTTATAATATGATCGCCCAAACTATGGCTGCCGTGATCGCCGAATTCGGGCTCTATTTTTTGGGGCGGGAAGAGGAACTTTCAAATGCTATCGCCGTTCTGTTTTTCTGGGTCGCCGAACGACTGGTAAAATCGCCCCCCAGGTTTTGGTGTGGGGCGGCGTTATCGCTAAAAAGCGCCGAACTGAAACCTGGGGGGGCAGAACGGCTGGAGATGCCCTAAGGACAATGCTTGGATCCTCAAAATTCCAATGGACCATACTTTCACTTTTCAGCACGCTCGTCAATTCATCGACATGTGGGGGCTTATTCATTTCGGAAAAAAATTGTGGGGCCTTATTAGCGAAGTTCACCTGTACGACAACTTAAAATAAATGAGATGGAACATATTTCAATTCAACAAATTCTGATTGTTTCATTATCAAATGCAACTGAATGATGACATTGTGTGGAAGTTTGCGGCTAATGGGGCTTACTCGTCGACCTCAACATATAAAGCTCAATTTCTTGGTTCTATCTCCTCCGACATGAACAAGTTGGTCCCAAAAAACTGGGCACCACCAAAAATTAAGTTCTTTGCTTGGCTTGCTCTACAAAACCGACTTTGGATAGCGGACCGTCTTGCTACAAATTGCGGTGTTTGTTCCTTGTGCAAAAGGGTTCCGGAGACCATTGAGCATCTTTGTGTGGATTGCCGATACTCCATCCGCCTTTGGGGATCCATTAAGGATTGCCTTGGCATCCATGACATTGATCCTCGACTTTGGACCGGTCTCGACATCAAGGAATGGTGCACTCTCTTGGCTAGCGGTCCCCATCGGAAAGCTATGGCCTCTCTAGGCTTGCTCGGGGCTTGGGAAATTTGTAATGAAAGGAACGCACGCGACTTCCGCAACAAGTTTGTGTCCCCATTCATCATCCTTGATAAGATCAAGAAGGAGATTAGACTTTGGATGCCTTCGCAACAAGTTCGTGTCCCCATTCATCATCCTCAATAATCATGTTGTGTGTCTAGCGGGTCGCAGAATGAGTCCCCTCCCTGAGCCGGCGCGGCCAGCCGCCGCCGCGCCCTGACGGGCGCCCTATCCTCCGCCCTACACCCCTGCTCGTCGGCACCGCTGCTCGTTCCTTAGGATCTCCCTTCTTTTTCTTAGAATCACCTGAATCTCCAGGTCCGCCAGGTCCAGGTGCTCCAGCGGTGCAGGTGGCAGTTTTGCATAGGGCCGAGTCGTCATGCAACTTCCCTGATCTTGCCTGTCCTCGCTGTTGCTATTGTAACGCTTTTCCGAGGAAAGCATACACTCCATAAAGTTTTTCGTATTTGGAGTACAGTTCATCATTAAGGATGGCGAACGCGGCTTCCGCGTTTTCAGCTGCGGTTTTGTAGATGCGTTCGTCCTTAGCATTTACGCCGTTAACCTGTCTTTGCCAAGAAGGGTTTTGCAACCGTTCTTTTGCTGGCAGCGCATCCGGCCTTGCAATTCTGTGTAATCTCGTGGGTTTTATCCCGTACATATTCCGTCTTTCGAATTCTTTAATTTCCTCCTGCTTTGTTTTTACAGTAGCTTGGGCTTTAAAGACATTTTCTTGAGATCGGAATAGTTGTTGCTGCTGCCGCATAATGGCTTGCCTTCTGACTTCCAGCACTTCCGGTGGGTCATAAGGTCCAACCGGGGTTTTGATCAGATCGATCTCGTCCTTCTACGACATTTGGGGAACAGGTATTTCTTTCTTTTTCTTCTCCACAGGTGTGACTCCGCTTCCTCCTCCTGCTTCCAGGTTTTGATTAGCAGTATCTGCCAACTTTCTCTTCTGGAGTTTGTATTGGAGTTTCTTGGCAGTCTTCTTTTTCTTCTTGGAAGAAGGAGGCTTTTTTCCAGGTTCTTCTTCTGTCAACTCCTTGACATCAGGATAGATGGGACTGGTTTTGCCTTCCTCTCTTTCCTCATCTGGTGGAGGTGTTTTGGGGTCTTCATCTTCTTCGGCATCCGAGTTTTCAGTCGGTTTTGCCATAAGTACTTCATGGAAGCTCCCCTGCATATATTTGACCTTTCTTTCGAAAGCGTCTTCATCTTCGTCTTCCGAATCTATGTCCTCAGATCCAGGTTCCGACTCCAATCTTGCCTCTATAGCAGCTAATACGGAGTCGGCTTCCGAGTTCGTCGTTTCACTGACGGGTATCGGATCTTCCACTTGTTCTGTGGGATTGTTGTTTTCTCCTTCTTCCACGGGATTGCTTACTTCCGTGTTTTCAGCGACCTCGGACTACACCATGCCAATGAAGTGAGATCTGATTGCGGGCATCTCCGGAGAGGCAGCAATTTCAGCGGGGTATTGGCGATCTGAGCAGAATCTGGTATCATAGTTTTCTTCAACTGGGTATAGGGCGGGTGGGATAAATTTGCTTCCACCATAGAATCCCACTTCTTCTGTAGTTAATCCGATAAAGATGTTTGCAGATCCAATCGGTAAAACGCAGACACTTACTAGGTGATTCCGTGCTGGCATGTACGATCCGTTGTCGAGGAAGCGCCTGACGTCGTCGCCGAATTCTAGGCTTCCGACAGTTATGGTATTGCCGGTTCCGCCGAGTATCCCCGATCGAAACATAACGCCTGACGCCGCTGGCCTCACGGTGGGCGCCAACCGTCGAGACATCGTAGTAAGGATCATAGACGGGGGTGCCATGAGTCTACGGGTAGAGACGTGGGGGGACGTGGTAGTACGACAATCGAGAACACCAAGTTTACCCAGGTTCGGTACGACGCAACTAGGCGACCTTCCTACTCCTGCAATCTCGCTAAATCAGGGCTAAAACCTCAAGTATACAAAGTACAATGTGAATAGGGTTTCGCTAACTCGGCGAGGATCAACTTCTCGGCGAGTTGGCTTCTAGCTAATTGTCTGTGTCTTTCGTCTCTCCCGTCCGGCTTTATATAGATAGCCGGGTTAGGGCTTACAGAAAGAAAACCTAGAAGACTATGAAAAGTATCTAACTTGGAAAATAAGGAATACGTCTTATCCTCCAAGCCGCACCATATTGGGCCGTGGTACGGGTTCTTCTAAAATCCGGCTTCCTGCGTATCGGCTTACTGGGCCGACCAAGGGACTGTGATCCATTACCAACAGGCCAACCTGGTAATCCGGCTCTTTAGACCAATGCCGGATATACCCCTAATCAGTATATATCCGACATCCAGTCTAGCTTCGCGTTTCCCTGCTCTCCATTCCCAGTCAACCAAACCAAATGCTTCGGTGGCCCACACTCTATCCTGTCCTAACCTGCGCCTACACCTTCAGCCTCGCCTTTCCACCGCCGCTTCAGACGAGCTATTTTCTCTGCGTTCTATGCTTACCAACGTCACCTTAGTTCCCTCCGCGCTATACTCTAGGGTAGCGAGATCCAACAGCAAGTCTCTAACCACTAAATCAGCATATTTCGCAGCTTTCGATCACTTGCAGGATTCACAGTTTGCAGCTCCGACCTGGAAAAATTCCGCGACAAATCGTTGCAGGTTCTTCCTCTGGCTGGCGGATCGGGCATGGGATTTCCGACTCGGACGCATGCCCCTTCTGCTCCGCCTCGGAATCCATGGAACATTTTCTTGTTCAATGCCCCCACATTCAACCTTTTGGGGCTGTTGTTCCCACGCTTCACCACAACGTTTCCACCCGTGTTTGCATCCACGACCTATGGTTTGATTCGGTCGGAGACAAGGTGCGATCTACTGTCACTATCGCCGCCCTTTGGAACATTTGGAAGCGGCGCAACGCCGAGGTTTTTCGGGATCAGTCTGTGTCTGTTCTGGCTGTCTTCCGCGGATGTGCCGAAGACGTGCAGCTCTGGTCTCATCGTTGCTCCAACACTCCACGCGCTCCCTACTCAACGATTGGGCGACCATGTTCGCCCACCTTGCCTCACCTTCATAGTATTTCAGCTGCCTCAGCCCTCTACTTCCTTGCACGCTTCGACGTGATTTTTACATACCTGTAATTAGTGCTTTTCGTCTTTTGCTTTGCTTTACTGCGTTTTTCTTTTGGTACAGTCTCTCGTTTTACATGTAAAGTCAACGTCTAGACTGCCTTTCTGGCTTTTGTGGAAAATTGGGTTCAGGCTGGCCGGCCTCAAAAACAAAATCCTTGGTAAGATCAAGAAGATTAGACTTTGGATGCCGGCACAAAATGTTTGAGTGAAATCATGGCGAGAGTAGACTTCAGATTGAGATTTGGTAAATACTACGTATCTGGGTCCGATGAAGAAGAATTCGTCGGACCGCTCCTCAGCCTTTCATCTCCTGTCTGCATCCAACGGCCCATTATCATCATATAAATATTCTTTCCTCCGCGTTGATCTCGCGAAAAGGTCAGTTACCAATTGCCCCTAAATTCTCTCTCCCGATGCCATCGTCCTAGGAAGCATCGCCGCGTGCGTGACGCTCGACCTTGTTTAGCTTGCTGCCGCCAGATCATGACTTGTCTTCATCATCCGCATGAAACATCCCCGCATGCATGCTGCTCGACCTCACCCGTCTTGGTCGCTTCGCCGCCGTGCAAATCAGCCGCGTGGTCGGATCGCTGGATCGCCGCTCGTACCCATTCCACCACGGATACCTACTATCTGCGCCGTCAACCGTGCCTCACAAGCTCCAACACACCGCGGCGCTTCCAGGTAAGTGTAGTATGGGAATCTGGCGGCTCCTTTGAATCTAGACTATGCAATATTTGCATCCCTGCATCAATGTCGAGTGCCATGGTGGCGACCCTCCGTTAAGTGTGCAACATCACACGCGACATCACTGACCAAGGCCACCACGGTGATGCAGCCACGATCGTGCGACCAGATGCAGCTTCTCGTCTCCACGTCTTCGTCGCTCGCCGTGGATCATCGCATCCCTCCACTCGTCGTGGTCCTCTCGGCTGCACCTTGTAATAGTTTGAAACAGAATTTAGCAGAGCATTAAACATGCTTCCTCATACCATGCTAAATGTTTCCTATCACCTAGAGAGTTGCTTCCCATAAGCTAGCATCACAATGCTTCATAATAGCTTATTTTCATATATATTTTTCCTTCTCGTATATGCTTGTATTGTACATAAGTTTTTCTTTTTGCAAGTCTACCACATGTTTCTATGGGGTAACACACAATTTCCACCATGGTCATTGGGCTTGTGTTGGTTGCCATGCTCCAGATCTCGGGATGACGAAGGTTGTTGCGCCACAAACCGCATACGTTGTGTTCGTGTGGTTGATGATGTCGACATGTGGTGCATTCCTTGGCAATCAATTTTCCACATGACGCCAAGGCTCCAAAGGTCCCAACATCAAGCTCGTCCACACGATGGCGCAACCGTTCTATCTCGTCTTGAGGAAATTCTCTCTGCGGCAACTTGGCCACGTTATTCGGGCTATACGAAAGCAGAAAGGAAGCAAAAAGGAAGCGGCCATCGAAAACAATGGAAGCATAATGTGGGAAGCATGTAACTGCATTAAAGAAAATTCTAATAGTATTAGAGCGGAACAGTTTTTCATGTATTAGAGCTATTTCCTATTTCATTATGTTGGAAGCATTTCTTTTGTTGATAGAGAGAAATTATATTGCTGGAAACATTAATGTAATGGATGTAAACAATTTTATTCAACCATTGAAGCATTTGTCTAGTTAAAAAAAATCTCTATTTCGTATTTATCTAGTAAAAAATATTACCAGTGCAATTCAAACCAATTATTACACTGAAGCAAATTTCATTCACGGTGGAAGAAATTATTTTGTGTGAGGGAACATATTATTTTCAGTGAAAACTTAATTTCAAATTAGAAATAAATTTTTTCCGAACATAAGCAAATTCAGTTATATCCGAAGCATTTTTCCGTCACGGGGGAAGCAAATTCTTCGGTGGACCGGAACATATTTTCTCTAAGGAATATGCTTTCAAATTAGAAACAAATTCTTCCATACAAAAAATAATTAATTATATCCGAAATAAATTTCTAGAGAACTGGAAACAAAATGAATAATTGTTTACAAGCGAATTTTACCACGGTAAATATTGTGGTACATACGTTTTGTAGTCCACAATCCAACTAATACCGGAGGGCAAATCAGGGAATTCCGGATATTGTGCGATTGGACGTGATCATTGCAAGGAGTTATTAGGACGCAAAAGGAAACTAACATACCAGCTGGCTGGTGCACGTTCTCGTGCATCAAACCAACGCTCCAGGAACTCGTGCATCAAACCAACGCTCCAGGAACGTTCAATCCTATGGCAGATAGTCCGATGAAACGCTAGGGATCGGACCCGATCCCAACCTCCTTTTATTTTTTTATAATAAACCCTTTGACCTTTTTAGTGATGCTTTGAGTGGTGTGCTGGTTGTCATTCTAACAAACAACTCTTCTCTTCTCGGATCGGGGCAAAAATTTTACCCTCTTTTCCAAAAAGGATAAAAAAAACGGTGGACAGGAAAAAGGAAAAGAAAACGGTGGACAGGATCACACAAATCAGCATGTTCCATAGAAAAAAAAGCCTCTCTAAACCAGGGACGCGTACCCCCTCTAACACAAATTATGATGTCCATTCTCCCCTGAAGGAGATGGTAAGCCAACGCACCCTACTAAGTGCAATGTGGGCCATTGGCCTAGGACACGGACCTTATTGATCGTCCGTTGACCCCATCCAGGTAAGTATGTTGCAACGCTGCCGGGGACGCTCTATATCAAGGCTGCTTCTCCCTGGTAGCCAGCTCGCGGCAGCGAGGTGGGACTAAAACAACAGGCTGGTTGCGCAGCGTTCGGATGTTGCATCCCCGTTTGTTAGCTGGCCGGTTGTGTTTCGAGGCCCATACCAAAAGCCTATGAGACCCAGCCGAGAACGCGCAATCAGGTTTAGGGCCCATGAGAAGACACATGACTGACGCTACCAGCAATGTCAATATCAAATTCTCAAACAAAAAAAAAAGCAGTGTCATGCTCGATGCTCCTGAAATTCTCATATGTCAGACATAACCACAGTAATTCTCCTGAAATTCACGATACAGACAGAAATTTCACGGTGGTATCTGAGTAAATATTGCGAGTATCCGGATGGAACACAGACATCAGGGCATCTCCAGCCGTCCCCCCCAGAGCCCCCCCAGGGGGCTTTTTTCGCGGCGGAAGCGGCGAATAGCGCCGCTTCTTCACCACTCGCCCCCCCCCAGAGGCCCAAATAGCGCCGTTTCGGCGCTATTTGGCGCCGCGGCACCCAGGCCGAACCCAGCCCGCTGGGTTCGGCCTGGGGGGGCAAAACTGCGAGGCCGCGCGGGCGGGCCAACGCTGTCAGTGACGCGTCGGGAAAAAGCGCGGGAACGGAAACCCCCGCCCGTGACTTCCTTCTCGGCGCCCGCGCCGTCAAAGGCTGCCGGAGGCGGCGGCCAGTGCATGCAGCGGCGACACGCGTGGCCAGTCAAAGTCCACCGGATTAATGGCGGTGCGGCAGCGGCGACACGCGCGGCGCGGCGACTGGCCCAGCCAGGCTATAAAAACGCTGGCCGCGCCCTCCCCGTACGCCATTCTCGACCCCCTCCTCGCCGTTCTTTTCTCCACCTTCGAACCCCGCCGCAATGGACAACCACTGGGAGGCGTGGCCCAACAGCGACGACGAGCTACAGCCGGAGCCGCAGGTGGTGGCGCCGGAGCAGCCTCCCGAGCACGACGAGGCGCGCGAAGCACGGCGGGCTGCCCGCCACTGGAGGCGCGAGGTGAGGAGGCAGCCGGTGTGGCCCGAGCAGCACGCCGGGCTGCACTCCTTCGAGACCTCGCAGAACGAGGACTCGTACCGCAAGGTGCGCGGCGCCCTCGAGCAGGCTGCGGCGGCGGCGGAGGCAGCCGCAGTTCGAGCCTCCCTGGAGACGCACCAGCGGGAGGAGGCGGCGCGAGAGGTGCGCCGCCAGATGGCCCGGCGGGCTGCCTCCGTCGAGCAGGAGGGCGTCATCGCCCTCTACGAGGCGCAGCGCGAGCTAGCGCTGCAGGGTGAGCGGCGGCGCAACCGCCCGCCCTCTGAGCAGGCGCAGCTGCACCGGCTGCGCCTGCAGGCCCGAGCGGAGCGGGCGGAGCAGCGCCGTCTCGCCGCGGCGAGCCAGGACGGCGCTGGACCCTCCAACCAGCACCGCCACGACGAAGACGACGAAGCGTAGACGTAGGCGTAGTATCCGCTGTTTTTAGTTAAATTTATCGTTTTAGCTTTCAAATCGCGCCGAATATGTACGCAGTTTCGAATTTCAATAAAAATTCGTCTAGTTTTCAACAGCGTTTGTTTGGGCCGATTTGTTGGGCTCGGGACGCGACTGGGAAACGAGCCCCCCCAGCTTCCAGAATAGCGCCGTTTAGCGCCGCGGCGGCACCAAAACGGCGGCGTTTTGGGCCCTGGGGGGCGCAACGACTGGAGATGCCCTTACACAGCAAAACGCGACAGCCAACAGAGGATCGATCGATGTTAATACCGCTTCAGACAGCCGATTCTGATCCAACCGCGCTACTCCTAGCCGGAGCTACACCGGCACAAGTGCACGCGCGGCGCCGCGTCGGCCTGACCGCCCACGAGGCCACTCCCCTAAACAGCGCCCTCAGCGTCACCTTCCGGCGGGCCCCGAACGCCACCACCTGCTTGTTCTTTCCCTCCACGGGCGCCGCTCCGGCTCCGGGTCGCTTCGCCGAGGAGGACTCGTCGGGAGACGGCAGGCCGGCGAGGTGCCTGTCCAGGATCCGGTTGACGGAGGCCAGCTCGTACGAGTCGTACAGCGAGCTCCCCGTGTCATAGACCGCGTTGCAATCCCTTGATGCCCTCTCTATCTTCTCATGCCTCCGAGGCATGTTATGAGTTGCTGGAGGAAGAAGACGCGACAGAGGAAAGAGGAGAGGAGATAGCAGAAATGGTTGGTTGCCCTTGAGCATGTGAGAAGACGGAATGGTTGGGCTTGAACATTTAGTTTGCTGTCCTGGTTTGTTTATGGTTTTCCACGGCGTAAGATTATGCAAAAGTCGCGCGCAGTGCAGGTTATGATGTGTGAAAAGCTGTCGGAGCAATACTAAACTGACGCAGCGAACTGTTCTTTCGTATTTTCTCATTTTGTGGAATTGTTCGGTGCTTCAGCTGGCTTTTGGGAATGTCAAATGTGAAAGAGCATCAGAGGCAGCTGTTTTTTCGTGAAGCATAAAGGGCAGCTTGACTTTTCACCTGTTCCATTTGTTAGCTCCACTTGAAAGGATCAAAAGAAGAGAACTCGTCTTCTTCAAGAGAGGATATGTTGCATTGCATCATGCCCTTTTAAACCATTGAAGTGTCAGTCAGCAGAGACGAACTAAGAGGCACTACTGTACAAGTATCGCCAAAGGATAATACCAATATTAGGAGATAAGGTGTTGTCGTCTAGAAAATAATAGAGGATGGGATGGCAAGTAGACGGCAGCATGCTGATCACACAGCAATCGCATACTAGTACAGTATGAGATGAATTTGCGGCCTTAAATGGGATCATAGACTTGAAGGGATGCGCGAGCTGTAAGCTCGTTGCTGCTGCTCCGGTGGCTCGCCGTCGCCGACACACTATCTTGAGCTACAGCTGTGAAACAAACCACGGCGTGGGCGAGGCAGTGCGCACCGAGAAGCAAGTGCGTACAAAGACGCACGATGAGTTACCATGTGCCAAAAAAAAGATCTTTGGTGGAGCACAGCAGTGAAGCTTCAACCGTCCAGAGCATAAGCAACAGATACTTTTTCGAGCAACACTGGTAGCACATGGTTGCACAGTCGCGCTGCATACTCTGAGTCGAGGAGGGTGCAAGTGCGATGAACCCTGCCGGCAATAACACCTTCTTCTTCTTCTGTTGCCATGGACCCCCTTGGAACACTGTGCGGCTGTCTCCCGGGCCCATCGCAAACTCAGCCGCAACACCGGCCCACGAGACGCCTGTCCGCCACAGGCCAACTCATCCTCACGCGTCAGGCCACAGGAGCCCTTCTCACCTTCTCTGCTACTCTGGCCTGGCCTGTGTTGGTTGCAACTTGCAAACGTCTCTTAATTAGGGGCTCTGTTTGTGTGGACCAACGGTCCAGATTCTCCTGCCACCCTGCCAGAAATTATGAACACCTCTTGGCACCAGATAATTAGCTACAATGTGTTCATTGAAATCTTTGTTTGCATGCTACTCTAAGAAGCACACACTTCTTTCTTTTTCAAAAACTTAAGCATCTTATGCACTAGGTTGTCGAAAAATACATCTAGAGGTCATGCAAAATCATGAATGGATTAGGACGCGGTAACAGGGCACTTCAATTATTTCTAAAATTTTGCATTCAAATTCTCCTCCTCAACAACAGAAAGACGGATCCTGAGGCCTCCATCTCCGCTTTGTCGTATCACCAAAATTATCCGCTCCCACCAACACCAAGAGAGGGGGCGCCGAGTTGACCAGATCTCTCGACTTTGAAGCGGGTTTGGAGACGCGCTGCCGCCATCAAATCCACGACAACCACAGCCTTCGGCTGCGGCCCCTCTTGCGGAAGGGCGCCCTGCTCCATGGCTAGACCCCTCTGAGCTGTTGGAAGGCTAACTCACTCTCCGCTGTTGTCGGACCGCCGGTGACGAACTCAGGATCCACTTTTTTGCCTCGCCGCCTCGGTGAGTTGCAACTCTCTTCCTCGCCGGTCTCGACCAGTGGTGGCTCTGTTTTGACTATCAGTTTCGCATCCAGTCAGGAGGTTGGGGGCAGGAAGTGGCTAAGTTTGCCCTTTTTTTGCTCTTGGGTTAGGACAAGAGTGATGGCAGAGAATAAGGGGATGGGGAAGGACCAGCTGGGGAGGAAGCAGCGGTGAGGAAGGAAGGGGTGGACTCCATGATGGGGCGCCTCAACCTTCTTGCGAACGAGACAAACATGGTGGACATGAGTGATGATGACGAACGGGACGGCTCTGTGCCGACTCCGGAGAAGTGGACTTTGATCGGGAAGGTACTCTCCCCATCTTTGAGTCACATTCAGACAATCCGGGCCGCGATGCAGCCAGCCTGGGGGCAATCCCAGGGGCCTCCGTATCAGGCCTGCTGGCGATTGATGGAGTATAGACACACACACCCGTTAGGCGACTCCAAGCGCAAGGTGTGAAGAGTGCAGCAACATGTTTTCCCTCAGAAAAGAAATCAAGCTTGAACCGACTAGTAGAAGGAAGAAGCACTTCTGAAGGTTGATGCAACTGAGATGGCAGAGCGCACTACCGGTGCAGCAACAACGTGGAACCTACACAACACAATCAATTCACTTTGCCCCAACAAAGTAGTGAGATTGTCAATCTCACCGGTTTTGCTGAAAACAAAGAGGTTAAACGTATGGTGCGGAAAACGGTAGGAAAACAGTAGGAACAGTATGAGAGCAGTATGAAAGCAGCAGGTGTTTTATCAGTATGAGGAAAAAGGACCGGGGTCCACAGTTCACTAGTGGTGTCTCTCCGTGAAAGATAAACAACATGTGCGGTGAACAAATTACAGCTGGGCAATTGACAGAAATGAAGTTTGCACCCTAGTGCATATGCAAGACATAAAGATTACTATGTGAGTCATGCGGGCATTACAACAATATACATAGACCGTTATCCAAGTGCATCTATGACTAAAAATCCACCCTCTGAATATCATCCGAACAAACGTTGGGTATTAAGTTGCAAGCAACCGATAATCGCAGTAAGCAAAGTGAGTAATGTAAACAATAACATCATCCTTAGACAAAGCATTGTTGTTTTTCTCCCTAATGGCAACAATACATCCTCCATCCGTCATGTTTCTGTCACTCGAGCACAGATGAAAAGGAAGCATGAATCCGCTATCGAGCATAAATACTCCCTCTTGGAGTTACTAGCACCTACTTTGCCAGAGCATCTACTAACAACGGAAAGCATGCAAGATCATAAATAACATATGCATGAAGATAACATGATAGATTGATAATCAGAAGACATAGCATTCAACATTCATCAGATCCCAGCAAACACAACATGTAACATTACATAAAGATGATATTGATCATGTTAGGCAGCTCACACGATCTAAACATGAGGTACAAAATGGAGAGAACAACCATCTAGCTACTGCTATGGACCCGTAGTCCAGAGATGAACTACTCATGCATCACTTCGGAGGAGGGCATGGTGGTTGTGACGCCCCGAGATCGGGCACTATGCAGATTTCAGCATTTCCACCAAAATCCACATAATAACCGATTCCAGGTTGCCACTTGTGATAACATTACAACAGTTCACGAATATTCCGCAACAACAACAGAAAAGATATATACAAGGCGACTCAAACGAGTCAAGGATACAACTGATACCATACAAAGATCCAAATAACAGCGGAAGAAACAACATAGCGTCCGGCTACGGACAAGATACAAATTGGACTAAGAGTCCTGAAGATAACCGATGGCGTCCAATCCCTGCCCAGGCCAAGCCGGAGGGATTCCCAAGCTAACATCGTCAGACTTCAAACCTGTTGACTGCAATGTGGAATATGCAGCCACGAAAGGGATTCGTGGGTCAGTACGGTTAAGTACTGGCAAGTGGATAAACCATACTCACAAGATACTAGCGTAACCAATCATCACAAGATACAAATACTTTGGGTACAACGGAAGGGAAGGGAATATTGCAAAGAAGCGGCAGCGGGCTGCACTAACTATCTACAGAGACTCGCTACAACATCCGGCTAAAAGAAAGGGATAAGATAGCGTATCAGAACCAACTACAACTACTCACCAAACAATACCCATCAAATGTTACCCCCTACTAAGGAAGCAACCCAAGGAAACTCACACGGTTGATTAAGGTGACATTCATTTTTATGGTGGAGGTAATCTATATTACTAGTCAAGTTATCATTGTTAAGTGTAAGTTGTCTGAGTACTTGTTAGCCAGCACTTTCACCAAGTCATCCATAACCGCGGACAACACGGCTTCTCGAGAAGATTTAACCCTGCAGGGATGCACCAATTTGGCCGTACACGTAAGAATAACCCGCCAGACGGGGGATCAACCCACCAAGCGAGGTACTCAACACAACCCAACTCTTCTTCGCATCAAGCCCAAAGAACCCCGTGCAATTGAGCGCACGGCTAATCAAGCCCCACGAAGAAAAGGGGACCCTCATAGCACTCTAAGAACGTGTCTCCCTAAATGCCGACTACAAAAGTTCCACCCTGGCGCCAAGGGTTCGCACCTGCATATGCATGCGGCAAATGGAAAACCCGAACTAAATGAGGCGATTTGGACGAGATGTGAATCGAATCAGAATTGCGGGGGGCGCCCATAATCGCTTCCCGCATGCGGTTAGTGCGCTCATCATGGATCAATGGACAAGACCCTTTTCCTAATTAGGGTCGACACTAGCAGGCCTCAAAACCACGCCGGGCCTCCTGCCGGAGCCTTATCATCAAATTATTATTACCCAAAACATTAACATGTTGTTGATTGAATTGAAACCCAACTATCAACTAAACAGGTGATAAGACGGACAACAAGACTTGAGCGCAAACAACACTAAGCATGCAACTACGACACAAGGGCCAACAGGGTAAACAGACAACAGGTAATAGGAAGTGGAAGGGAAGGCTATATCATGGTTGCAAGGTAAACATATGATAGGATCGAGACACAAGCATCGAATCATAAGGCTAGCATAAGAACAAAGGAAAGAATCGGTAACAAGTGATGAAAGGCAGCCATTTGGCAGCAAGTGAGTGAATCCAGCAAGTAGAGGTACATCCGAAGAACTTGTCGTTGCTCACATCATCTCAACGTCCTATCCGCGAAGAAGCAACGAACTAGAACAAACACCGGATGCAACAATTACTTCTACGGCAAAAGATCCAGCATGATCAAGATATGGATGCATGACAAGTTTAAGGATGCATCAAAGATAAACTAATTGACATGGTAAACATATTTAAATGGGCCCATATGCAATTTGGATTGCATATGGAAAGCCCAGGAATTAATGTTGAATTAAATGATCTACAAATTCCATCATGTGAGAGTTGATTAGAATGATGCATGGATGATGAAAACAATAAGAAAACAACAATAGCTTCAATTTGATATGTTGTTTACCAAGTTTGGAATTTTATTTATTAAGTTATGAAATTTGGCTTCTTAAATGAGTTACACAAGCATTTGTTGTTTTCACCCATTTTAATTGTTCAAAACAGATAACAAAAATTATATTTGGAAAGAACACAAAATTTTAGATGGAAAACATATTTCATTTGTTGAATTTGGATTTTAGATGAGCAAGTTATTAATTTGACAATTTTAAATGCATTAATTAAGAAACAGTTGTTTTCAGCAATTTAAATTATTCAAAACAGAAAACAAAGTTTATATTTGGAAAGCTTATTCAATTTTGCATGGAAAACATATTTTACATGTTGGAATTGGATTTGAATTGCCCAAGTTATGAATTTTGCAATTTAAAAGGTTTAATTAAAGCATTGAATTATTGCACCACTTTTAATTAGGGAAAACAGTAAACAAAATGTATTGAAAAGGTTGAAAACATGTAGCAAATGTTTCACTGAACATTTTGAGCTATTAAACATAATTTTTGGGTTATTATTGAATTTATTATGCAATTTTCATAGGCATTTCTATTCTGCCCCTTTTAGTAAACAGAGAGAAACATGTTCAAATTTAATTCAATTGTGACCAAATAAAATACCAATGTGTAGAGTTTGTTAAGACAAATTTTTAGAGCCCAAGTTTGCTCAAATTGGATGAACAGAACTAAAGTTATGAAATTCCAAAGTTTCCAATTTTTATTGCATTTTCAGTAATTAATTATTTAGTGCAAAAATTATTACAGAAACATATTGCAATTTTGTTACTAATGGAAAGAGCACAAGATTTTGAATCCACAGAAACTTGAATCATTGAATTTGTAGCAATATTCAATTTTATATTGATTTTAGAATTAAAGAAACAGGTCTGTTTTTCTGGAATTCGGGCAAAAAAGAAAAGGGGCAGAAAAAGGTGTGGCTTTTCTGCCTGGGGGGGATTCGAACCCGGGGCTCGGGCTTGCGTGCAAGGGTGTGTTACCAGCTGGGCTGGTCGCTCGGTTTGATTAGGTACAGATTGTGTTTGTTTTGAGGTAGCATGTGCGGGGCCTGACGAAATTCAAGCAACTGAACGTATGAGGACGGATCGGAGACGACGGCCGGCGTCCAGGCGCTGATGCGCTGCCGCTGTGGCCGGTGTGGGTGCTGAGGGAAGAGGAGAAGGGGGAGAGGGGAGAGGAGAGAGGAGAGAGGGCGAGGGGGAGTGCTCACCGTGCCCGAGCGTTCGGGAGCAGGCGATCATGGCTGCTGTTCGCAGCAGCAGTGTCACGACCCCGGACCCAGGGATATACATACTGTTATGTGCTCCTAGCCATGGAATCACAAGGGCTTCAGGGTTACCAGCCCCGGCCGCAACAAACAACGGCAGGCAGACTGGATTCATCGGCACGTAGTCCGGATCCCCGGTCTACTACTCCTTGTATCCACGCTAGTCATAACCAACTATGCATATCAAAGCATCCACGAGTCGGATGAAACTGAAGGAAACGGGACCAAAGCTATACAGAGATGCTATGTGTCCAGAAAGTGCAACAACAATCGAGGGTTACTGGGGTTACCTCGCCCCAGGCCGATCAAATCGACAGGCGGGCTCGGACATGGATCATCGGCTCCACAACCCCTCGACTGCGACAACTATGCAGGCATAGCCAAAACTGTATAACAATGAGCCTGAAACCAACAACCGATCAAAGCAGTACTCTAAACATGAAACTTTACTAAACAGGTGTTACTAGAGTATAGCTTACAAGCAGAGGTCACACGACCCAACATTACATCAGACAACGGAAGGCAAATTATGTTGCTAATCAACAAGAACCAAAAAGGCCTAAGAGGCCGCAACATAAGGCGACGTCCCAGCCCATAGATTCTAGGCTGCTACCTGGGAACCCCAAACTACTCGTAGATGTCCACCTTGAACCACCACTGAAGTGACGAACTCCACCTGAACCAAAATTAAGCAAACCTGAGTACGGGAGGTACTCAACAAGACTTAATTAACCTGTTATATATCTGCTAGTTTCAGAAAGGGTTTTATGAAAGGCTGATTTGCGTAAAGCAATCTTTGTTTTCCAAATAGAGGAGGAATAGCACGTCTCATAGAATATTTTCAAAACAGATGAGAAACTCACTACTGTAACCATCATCTTTTGAATCCACCAACATCAATTCCCAGCATCTCACATGCTACCAGGATCAACCCTCCCGGCAATCTCCGGGGAGGCACCCTCCAAACATTACCTCCATGCTTTGTCAACATCTTTTATGTCACGTTAGAGTTGTCTATGGTCTTTGCCTTCACCAAGTCGTCTTTAACCGTGGACACGGCTTTTCGAAAAGATTGCCCTGCAGGGATGTACACTTTACCCACACGTACCATCCGACTCTTAGCGCCACATGTACGTTCTTCCATGGAACGCGGCAGAGGGTGGCTAGCCACGACCTTTACCTTACCCGACCCTATCCATGAGTCAACCCAAGACAGGGCCACCCCGTCAACAGGGAGTTGGCCATCCTCCTGACGGCACCTGTCTCTGTGAGGCGGGGTCAAGATCCGTGTACGTCCATCACTTGGCCCCGGTCACGCCCTAGCGGAGCATTTTGTTTTCAAAACCGTTTAAAAGGTTTTATTTGCGGTGCCGAATGGAAATCTCAAACTACGTGACTCATGATCTGGCCCAAACAAGTTAGTTGGTCGAGCGCGGTTACTTAGACCCCGCGTGTGGTTGCACGCTCAGTCTTGGCTTCCGCTCGAGACCGTAATCCTAGAGTTGGCGAGTACAGGACGAACAACCACTTCCCAAGTGGCCTCCCATACCAGCCTTAGTTAGGGCTGGAATTCGAGCCGAGCCGAGTCGACTCGGCTCGACTCGCTCAAGCTCGGTCAACTGACGAGTCGAGCTCGGCTCGACTCGTTCAACAAACGAGTTCAAAATCAAAACTCGGCTCGGCTCGGTGAACTCGCGAGTAGCTCGCGAGCTACTCGTTTAACTTGTCTAATTTTATAAAACTATAAAAAGTCAACATTATATAATGTATATATTATTATTTTTGATTATTTGGGTCATGTATAATAAAATCATCACAATAATCAGTGAAAATATGTCACCATCAAACAATTTGTAGTAAACAAACTACAATAATCAGTAAAAAAATGTTCAAATAAACAAGAATATCATTAAAAACTATTTTGACCGAGTTAAACGAGCTAAACGAGTACTCGGTAAACTCGGCTTGTTTAGCTTGAACTCATTTACCGTCGAAAACGAAAACTCGACTCGGCTCGTTGGACAACGAGTTCGAGTCAAGCCGAGTCGAGTTGCGAGCTACTCGTTTAACTCGCGAGTTCCGAGTTTTAATTCCAGCCCTAGCCTTAGTCAAGTTATCCACACAAAGCTCATCTCACCACGTCATCATATCATACTAGGTTATCGCATCTCTGATTCATCAACCGGATGGAGCAGAGGTAACAAACATGTAAAGCTAAGCGAAGCAGATATGAGGCTCTGGCGATGCGCACAAGCAAATCTATGGCGGCTAGGAGCAGTGGATCAGGATATTGAGGCAAATGCAGTATATAGGTGAACTATGTCTACTAGCATCAAATAGTTTGGAATCGAATGCAAAGTACGAGATTCAAATGTTGTTCGAAAGCATATATGAGCAGATAAGAGGTTATGCTTGCCTTGGTTATAAGAAAACCAGATAAAGATCTTCTGGAATAAGTGCTTGACTTGTCGGTTAAGATCAAGTATTCGCCATTGGAGTTGTTGGCCTTCTCTTCGGAGTCACGTTCTACCGAGGGGGAACAAACACCAAAAAGAAGAATAACAATCAACATGGCATCGATGCAATGCACAATATGTATGCATGAGCAAGTTAATGCACTGAAATAAAGCCCTAGACAGGTTCAATGGGTTGCTAGGGTTCGTATGTTAGTTATGCAGTTTTACTGAAAAAGTCCCGAAATAGGCCCCGAAGGGGTACTTCGGGCAGTTATGGAAGTAGGTACCATTTTAAAAGCTCAAATGAGGTTGAAAACATCATAGCTAGATTGGATTTGTCATTTTGAGCAATTTGATATATAACTTTTATTTTTCTAATTTTATTGAATAAAAACTTATTTTTCTATTTTAAATGATTAAACAATATTAAAATAAAGGTCATTTTTCAACTTTCTCAAACATAGTTGGAAATGACATATTTGGATAGCTTATATTTTTCTGATCAAAACCATATTTTCATTTTATTTTTCTGAATTATAAAACATTATTTATTAAATTATTAGGATTAATTCTTTCCTAGAATTATTAGACATTTTCTGGAAAAAGGAAATATGAAATATGACGTCCTAGTGACGTCACTGTGACATCACCAACGGCCACAGAGGCACTGCTGCGGAAGGAATCGCTCGCTCCGTTGATCGATTCACGAATCCAAATGGGTGGGGAGCTAGAGGAGGCTACGGGGAGCCGAGTGGTGGCGGCGCCGCTGGTTTTTGGTCGCCGGAGCGGCGCCGGCGACGGCATGTGCGGCGATGGACGGCGGAGCTTGGTGAGCTTGACGGAAATGGACGCGATTCACAAAACTAAAGATGCCACGACGATCAGTGGCTCACCAGGAGTGTAGAGGTGGCGTCGTTGAGGCCGGAGAGGCGTCGATGGCGCCGGAATTGACCGAGGCGGCCACCGGCCGGAGTTGGAGGAGGCGCACCAATTCGGTCGTTCCCTGGGGTTCCGGCAAGCGAGGGTGGTTGTGGAGGGGCAGGAGGCCATGGCGGAGCTCGTGGGCTCTTCTTTTCGCCGAGCCGTGGCCGGTAACGACGGCGGCCGGGCGGTTAGGGTTTGGTCCTCGGCGGGGAAATACAGAGAGAGGAAGAGAGGCCCGAGGGCGCGTGTGAGGAGGGTGAGGGCGAGATGAAGACGACTCCCTGCATCTTATCCGTGCCGGAGAGTGAAGCAGGACGTGGAGAGGCGTCGTGGGCGGCCGGCTCTCCTACTGGCAGGAGGTAGAAGACAAAGGCATTCTTGCGAAAACCCCCTGGGAAACAAAAGAACTGCATTGAGGTCCTTTTCTAAATTAAAACAGAACATAAACCACTGTTTTGAGGGCCTTTTTGAAAACAGAAAATTTGGCAAAAATACATTTTGGAAAACTCATTAAATTTCCAACAACACCATGTGTTACTTTGGTGTAATTGAAATATTTTTCAGAACAAGATTTTGAGAACCAAAATTAAGTACTTTTTGTGAGATTTTCTGAAATCATTAAAATTCAAGTTTTAAATTGGTTCAAACATGGTTTAAATTTTTGTTTTCATGCATGTATGATATGCCAACAACACCACAACCCTTTGCTATCAAAATTGGGATGTTACAAATCTACCCCCCTTACGAGAATCTCGTCCCGAGATTCCCGAAGGATAAGAAAGAAGGAACACCGGTTTTGAACGATCTTCTCGAACCTTACGGTTCTCTTCTTGAAGAGGTTGACCCGTAGCATCTGGAAGTATTGAACGGATACACCTAGGTAAGAGGGAAGACTCTTAGGAACTGATCTTTACGAAGATCAGGTATCTCATGGCTAACTCGTGACAGGATGTTCATAAAGAACGTTTGAGTTATCGTGCATGAAACACATCAAGATAACGGAGTGAATAGAAGATGGTTTCAAGTTTGCGGACGATTGGTCTTGAAAGGATTTAGAATATGAGCTTTCACAAGACTTTAAATCCTTTTGGAGAAGAAAGGTTGGACAACTTATGATATCGAGGTTTCTTCGAACAGATAACAAAGATGGAAAGGATGGTCTTGGATACCACGACATAATATGAGTAACCACGGAATGTTGGAACACCGTAATTAGGGAGGAATTATTGATCACACCATAAGGATGGGTAACCAACGAGGGTGGAAACACCAGAAGGGATAGGGAATCTCTTTCCTATGGTGGATTTGACGTAGCAATACGTTTACCACATAGTTAAGATCCCACGGCTGGAGTGACTGACAAATTCACACAATGTGTGAGATTAACAGAACTTCAAGTACAAACAACTTGAAAAAGGGAACTGATCGATGGCGGTTACAAAACACCACAAGATGTTTTCCTGATGAACTTGTTTCCACTGAAACAAAGTTTTTGGAGGTTCAACGGAAAGATCAACTTCCAAGTTACCCTTGATGTTTTAGATACCAAGATCAGGCTTACGGTAAGCCGTGAGCAGATCTTCAAGTGAAAGTAGAACTCCGGTTTGGAAAAACGGTGAGGAAAACTTGTTGGAATGAACCACACAAGAATTCTCACGGGGATTGGTTGTTCTTATTGATTCAAAGAGATATGACATTAGGCCTTCCGGCTAATTGTGTCAACCACAACATCAACCATGCCGGATTCTGGAAGGACCTAATTCAATACCCTTGAGGAAACACCAACCATCATTGTTGCTTGAGATTCAGCTCTGGTTAGTGGGTTGATAACTCAGACTCGGTATGTTTGAGCGAAGAGATTGCACCGGTTATCAACGAGATACATATGCTAGATTCTCAAGGTATGGACTACGATGTCACACTCAAGAGGATGAGTGAGATTACAGAACTCATGTAGTAGCAACTTGCGAAAGACGGTTGCACCTACATGGACTATTTGCAAAGAAACACATCGGAGTCCTTGTTGGGAAGATGGTACAAAGATAACGAAGTTCTTGGAATTCTTCTCTTTCACGAACAATGAGTCAATGGCTTGATGTGGATGCAAATTTCTTCAAGTAAATGGAGGTAACAACCTACCATCTCAAAAATAGTCCACACATGCATGACCGACTTGGGATTATTCCCGAAGGAATAAGAAAACTCTTCTCGAATCCACGGCGACAACTTTCACCATAAGCACATGTACAGGAGTAAGCCACTTTGAACATCCAGAACACAACTTCGTGATGACACAAAGATGGTCCTCGAAAGTTTCCAACATTAGTGCCAACTGTTCAGCATGAACCTCTTGCATCTTGGAGGAAATAGGAATGTCATCGATGGGCTCGACAACACCTTACAAAAACACTCCAAACAGAGGGACACATATGATATATGAACAAGGCAAAACATTGGTTAGACCAAAGGACATGAAGTTTACTCGGGCCAAACACCATGAGTGAAAACACCATCAGGATAGTCCTTGAATCTGGACTTGATCTGACGATAGCCCAAATCAAATCAAGGTAGAATGATAGCATGTCCACAACGGAGATACTATCATGCTTCAACACCAAAGAAACTAGTCATCCCTTCACGAAGGATCAAGTTAGGCGGAGCTTTTGCCTTTCAACCCTCCAAGTTGTTGTTTAAGCTCAACCAACTAGTCCAGGATATCCAGCAGAGTTCCTTGGAGGAAGGAGTAGTTCAAAGTACCCCTTGTTTAGACATCACGGTCAGGTGACAAACCTGGTGATACTTCTAGAAAGACAACCAGAATATCACAACCTACCGGTATGTCTTGGAGTTCGAAAAGGAAACTTGCTTTTCAAAGCAACTGATATGGCCTGGAGAGCTTTGGCATGAACCTAACTCTCTGACCGAGGATATGCACCGGAATGGACGGGTTTGGTAACACAGTCAACTTCAAAAAGAGGCTGGGTGACCAGTAGTGCTAAGAAGGATACAGATGTTTCTTAGACTTTTCAAAGCAATAAGAATTGCTAGGAACATCTGATACACACATCAATACACTGACCCATCATACTCAAGCATTCAAACTTGGAGGAAGGGGGAGTGAATATGGTAAGAGCATCACTTCATCAACAAGGCCATGAAACTTAACACAACCTCTTGATATATAAGAGTGTGATACTCTAAGGTGGAACAGAACAGAAGCTAATGAAACTTCTTTAATCTGTGGATTACAAAACTTTGACCTGGTCCTGGAGATGAACGAGGTACTGGAGTTTGTTTCTCCTGACATCCCAAGGTGGAACGTTCCGACGGAAAACAAGAGCAAATGCATTGGAAGATCCAACACACTATGCAACTTGGTTTCCAAACAACGGACGGAGTTCGGGAAGCAGCTAAGAGTAGGAACGTGCTCTGGAAAATCCTGAGATCACGTTGGATGCACGGGGTAATACTCATGTGTAGAACCCATGACAAAAGGTTGGTATAGATGGACCAAGAACAAAGATGTGGGGTTCACGATGATCACTCTTGTCGTGATCCTCTTTTGTTCTAAAAGAGAACCTATGGCTATTGGAGTTGGAATTGCCTAGCCATCCCGAGGTAGAACAGATTTCTCAGGATCCAAAGGAACAGAACTTGGGTTAAAGGTCAGCATCCTGTACTGATAGCGTGAGCATCACATGGTTATGAAACCACATGACTCAACTCACCGCAATTCAGCACATTCCGGGACCTTGGGTTCAAGTCCAAGGTTAAAAACTCAACGAAAGGAGTAACTACTATTCAAGTGCCTTAGGACACTACCAGTAGCAATCACGAGTTATCTTCCAAAAGACAACGATAGCTCCGGAAGAACTTGAGCAGAGGATAACGGATACATTCGAGATGAAAAGGAAATCTCGAGGTTCAGGATTTAGAACTTTGAAACATGAAGGAATGTGGAATCTGGACAACTCTTGAGAGATTAGGATGGAAAGGAATCTCCCAGTTTAAGATATAACGGACTTTGGAACACACACGACTCTAGAAACTTAACACTAGGTCAGCTGGGGTAAAAACGTCATTGCCAAAGAAGGCACCTAGGTTTTGAATGACTGGGAGAGATAGCAAAACCTTTTCAAATCAAAACAGGTAAGATGACCCAGAGTTAGAGCGATACCAGATAAGGAGTAAAAAGAATCCTAAGAAGGATTTTCACAATCATTTGAAGTTTCAAAATAGTTTTCATAAACTCCAGACGACATCGACCAAGCAGTAAGGTTTTCCTACAGGCAGTCCTGCTCTGATACCAAGACTTGTCACGACCCCGGACCCAGGGATATACATACTGTTATGTGCTCCTAGCCATGGACTCACAAGGGCTTCAGGGTTACCAGCCCCGGCCGCAACAAACAACGGCAGGCAGACTGGATTCATCGGCACGTAGTCCGGATCCCCGGTCTACTACTCCTTGTATCCACGCTAGTCATAACCAACTATGCATATCAAAGCGTCCACGAGTCGGATGAAACTGAAGGAAACGGGACCAAAGCTATACAGAGATGCTATGTGTCCAGAAAGTGCAACAACAATCGAGGGTTACTGGGGTTACCTCGCCCCAGGCCGATCAAATCGACAGGCGGGCTCGGACATGGATCATCGGCTCCACAACCCCTCGACTGCGACAACTATGCAGGCATAGCCAAAACTGTATAACAATGAGCTCGAAACCAACAACCGATCAAAGCAGTACTCTAAACATGAAACTTTACTAAACAGGTGTTACTAGAGTATAGCTTACAGGAAGAGGTCACACGACCCAACATTACATCAGACAGCGGAAGGCAAATTATGTTGCTAATCAACAAGAACCAAAAAGGCCTAAGAGGCCGCAACATAAGGCGACGTCCCAGCCCATAGATTCCAGGCTGCTACCTGGGAACCCCAAACTACTCGTCGATGTCCACCTTGAACCACCACTGAAGTGACGAACTCCACCTGAACCAAAATTAAGCAAACCTGAGTACGGGAGGTACTCAACAAGACTTAATTAACCTATTATATATCTGCTAGTTTCAGAAAGGGTTTTATGAAAGGCTGATTTGCGTAAAGCAATCTTTGTTTTCCAAATAGAGGAGGAATAGCATGTCTCATAGAATATTTTCAAAACAGATGAGAAACTCACTACTGTAACCATCATCTTTTGAATCCACCAACATCAATTCCCAGCATCTCACATGCTACCAGGATCACCCCTCCCGGCAATCTCCGGGGAGGCACCCTCCAAACATTACCTCCATGCTTTGTCAACATCTTTTATGTCACGTTAGAGTTGTCTATGGTCTTTGCCTTCACCAAGTCGTCCTTAACCGTGGACACGGCTTTTCGAAAAGATTGCCCTGCAGGGATGTACACTTTACCCACACGTACCATCCGACTCTTAGCGCCACATGTACGTTCTTCCATGGAACGCGGCAGAGGGTGGCTGGCCACGACCTTTACCTTACCCGACCCTATCCATGAGTCAACCCAAGACAGGGCCACCCCGTCAACAGGGAGTTGGCCATCCTCCTGACGGCACCTGTCTCTGTGAGGCGGGGTCAAGATCCGTGTACGTCCATCACTTGGCCCCGGTCACGCCCTAGCGGAGCATTTTGTTTTCAAAACCATTTAAAAGGTTTTATTTGCGGTGCCGAATGGAAATCTCAAACTACGTGACTCATGGATCTGGCCAAACAAGTTAGTTGGTCGAGCGCGGTTACTTAGACCCCGCGTGTGGTTGCACGCTCAGTCTTGGCTTCCGCTCGAGACCGTAATCCTAGAGTTGGCGAGTATAGGACGAACAACCACTTCCCAAGTGGCCTCCCATACCAGCCTTAGTCAAGTTATCCACACAAAGCTCATCTCACCACGTCATCATATCATACTAGGTTATCGCATCTCTGATTCATCAACCGGATGGAGCAGAGGTAACAAACATGTAAAGCTAAGCGAAGCAGATATGAGGCTCTGGCGATGCGCACAAGCAAATCTATGGCGGCTAGGAGCAGTGGATCAGGATATTGAGGCAAATGCAGTATATAGGTGAACTATGTCTACTAGCATCAAATAGTTTGGAATCGAATGCAAAGTACGAGATTCAAATGTTGTTCGAAAGCATATATGAGCAGATAAGAGGTTATGCTTGCCTTGGTTATAAGAAAACCAGATAAAGATCTTCTGGAATAAGTGCTTGACTTGTCGGTTAAGATCAAGTATTCGCCATTGGAGTTGTTGGCCTTCTCTTCGGAGTCACGTTCTACCGAGGGGGAACAAACACCAAAAAGAAGAATAACAATCAACATGGCATCGATGCAATGCACAATATGCATGCATGAGAAAGTTAATGCACTGAAATAAAGCCCTAGACAGGTTCAATGGGTTGCTAGGGTTCGTATGTTAGTTATGCAGTTTTACTGAAAAAGTCCCGAAATAGGCCCCGGAGGGGTACTTCGGGCAGTTATGGAAGTAGGTACCATTTTAAAAGCTCAAATGAGGTTAAAAACATCATAGCTAGATTGCATTTGTCATTTTGAGCAATTTGATATATAACTTTTATTTTTCTAATTTTATTGAATAAAAACTTATTTTTCTATTTTAAATGATTAAACAATATTAAAATAAAGGTCATTTTTCAACTTTCTCAAACATAGTTGGAAATGACATATTTGGATAGCTTATATTTTTCTGATCAAAACCATATTTTCATTTTATTTTTCTGAATTATAAAACATTAGTTATTAAATTATTAGGATTAATTCTTTTCTGGAATTATTAGACATTTTCTGGAAAAAGGAAATATGAAATATGACGTCCTAGTGACGTCACTGTGACATCACCAACGGCCACAGAGGCACTGCTGCGGAAGGAATCGCTCGCTCCGTTGATCGATTCACGAATCCAAATGGGTGGGGAGCTAGAGGAGGCTACGGGGAGCCGAGTGGTGGCGGCGCCGCTGGTTTTTGGTCGCCGGAGCGGCGCCGGCGACGGCATGTGCAGCGATGGACGGCGGAGCTTGGTGAGCTTGACGGAAATGGACGCGATTCACAAAACTAAAGATGCCACGACGATCAGTGGCTCACCAGGAGTGTAGAGGTGGCGTCGTTGAGGCCGGAGAGGCGTCGATGGCGCCGGAATTGACCGAGGCGGCCACCGGCCGGAGTTGGAGGAGGCGCACCAATTCGGTCGTTCCCTGGGGTTCCGGCAAGCGAGGGTGGTTGTGGAGGGGCAGGAGGCCATGGCGGAGCTCGTGGGCTCTTCTTTTCGCCGAGCCGTGGCCGGTAACGACGGCGGCAAGCGGCGGCCGGGCGGTTAGGGTTTGGTCCTCGGCGGGGAAATACAGAGAGAGGAAGAGAGGCCCGAGGGCGCGTGTGAGGAGGGTGAGGGCGACATGAAGACGACTCCTGCATCTTATCCGCGCCGGAGAGTGAAGCAGGACGTGGAGAGGCGTCGTGGGCGGCCGGCTCTCCTACTGGCAGGAGGTAGAAGACAAAGGCATTCTTGCGAAAACCCCCTGGGAAACAAAAGAACTGCATTGAGGTCCTTTTCTAAATTAAAACAGAACATAAACCACTGTTTTGAGGGCCTTTTTGAAAACAGAAAATTTGGCAAAAATACATTTTGGAAACCTCATGAAATTTCCAACAACACCATGTGTTACTTTGGTGTAATTGAAATATTTTTCAGAACAAGATTTTGAGAACCAAAATTAAGTACTTTTTGTGAGATTTTCTGAAATCATTAAAATTCAAGTTTTAAATTGGTTCAAACATGGTTTAAATTTTTGTTTTCATGCATGTATGAGATGCCAACAACACCACAACCCTTTGCTATCAAAATTGGGATGTTACAAGCAGGCAGCAGGTTGGAGGCGGCATTCCGACGATGGCGTGGCCTCCCTGGTGGACCTCCGCGCCGACCAAGCAGACGGGGACGACGAGGGTGATGCCCCGTTTCCATTCCCGCGGGAAACGGGGCCCGACGGTGACCACGGGTACCGCGCCAAGCTCTCCAAACTCCGGCCATGGCACAACATCAGGAAATTCAGAAAGTGGAGCAGAATTACAGAGAGAAAAGGGAGGGGAAGGAGGAGGAAGAAGAGAGGGGGGCGGCGGCTAGGAGGAGGAGAGGAAGGAGGCAGCTAAGGTTTGGAGGGGGAAGAGGGTAGAAATAGGGAGGAGGAGGTGGGAGCAGGTGGGGGTGGGGATCGGTGCTGCTTTCCACCTGTGCGTACGGACAGAGGTAGGGGAAGAGGGGTAGCGGGCCAGAGGGAGGTGGGCTGGGGTGGCAGGTGGGCTTTGGCCTGCCTCCCCCTTTTGTGTTTTTTGTTTTCTATTATAATTTTTTTTGTAGAAAGGGTAGAAGAGAGAAAAGATAGAAAACCAAGGAATTGATTTGGGGTTTTGTTTATGCAACATTTTTGTGGAAAATTAGCATGACAATTGCCCAAGTGCATGATCCTTTGTTTTGAAAATTTCAAATTGTTGGTGGTGTTTGAAATTTGAATTTGAATTGAGATTAGGGTTTTAATAAAAGGGAATTTTTTGATTAACCAAGCCAACTGAAAAAATTCAGATTCAAAACTATTAAAAAAACAATTTGAGTTGTTTGGTTTGCTATTTTTAATTAGAAACTTGGACATGTTTGAAAGTTTAAATTAGTTTGAACTTTTGAGTTGTTTTGAAAACAAGGTGCAATGCATATGATGCATGTGATGCAAAGCAAAAAGAAAAACAACCAACTTTCTAACTTGGGGAAAACACCCCAGGTGTTACAGACGATACCACTAACAAGGGATTGCGCCCTCGCAATCCACCCAAGGCAAGGGGAAGAGAGGTTTCAACTACGGAGTCTTCGTGCTGCGTATGATTTCCCGGGTCAGTGGGTGGATCTCTTCTTCTCGACACCACTAACAAAAGATTCTCGACACCACTAACAAGAGATTCTTGCTCGGATTGATGACGATGTTCTCCCACCAGGAATCTTCCGATGATCGAACCTATTAGGTTAAAGGCTCAGAATACGTCCACCCACGTAGGATCCTAAAACTTTGAAAGATATATAAGGGAAGAGACTCCAAAACAAATAAGATGGGAGGGGAAATAGAATAGAGATAAGGAGAAAACAAGAATCCTATTGAGATGTTTCCAAAACAGGTTTTGCACAAATAGTTTTTGACACTCTAGAAACAACGACCGTTAGCGAGGTTATCCTACAGGCTTTGCGGACCCGTTGCTTCGATAACCATTCGTATCGAAACAACTTTGGGAATCGGAAACCATGCTCTGATACCATTTGTGACGCCCGGAGATCGGGCACTATGCAGATTTCAGCATTTCCACCAAAATCCACATAATAACCGATTCCAGGTTGCCACTTGTGATAACATTACAACAGTTCACGAATATTCCGCAACAACAACAGAAAAGATATATACAAGGCGACTCAAACGAGTCAAGGATACAACTGATACCATACAAAGATCCAAATAACAGCAGAAGAAACAACATAGCGTCCGGCTACGGACAAGATACAAATTGGACTAAGAGTCCTGAAGATAACCGATGGCGTCCAATCCCTGCCCAGGCCAAGCCGGAGGGATTCCCAAGCTAACGTCGTCAGACTTCAAACCTGTTGACTGCAATGTGGAATATGCAGCCACGAAAGGGATTCGTGGGTCAGTACGGTTAAGTACTGGCAAGTGGATAAACCATACTCACAAGATACCAGCATAACCAATCATCACAAGATACAAATACTTTGGGTACAACGGAAGGGAAGGGAATATTGCCAAGAAGCGGCAACGGGCTGCACTAACTAACTACAGAGACTCGCTACAACATCCGGCTAAAAGAAAGGGATAAGATAGCGTATCAGAACCAACTACAACTACTCACCAAACAATACCCATCCATTGTTACCCCCTACTAAGGAAGCAACCCAAGGAAACTCACACGGTTGATTAAGGTGACATTCATTTTTATGGTGGAGGTAATCTATATTACTAGTCAAGTTATCATTGTTAAGTGTAAGTTGTCTGAGTACTTGTTAGCCAGCACTTTCACCAAGTCATCCATAACCGCGGACAACACGGCTTCTCGAGAAGATTTAACCCTGCAGGGATGCACCAATTTGGCCGTACACGTAAGAATAACCCGCCAGACGGGGGATCAACCCACCAAGCGAGGTACTCAACACAACCCAACTCTTCTTCGCATCAAGCCCAAAGAACCCCGTGCAATTGAGCGCACGGCTAATCAAGCCCCACGAAGAAAAGGGGACCCTCATAGCACTCTAAGAACGTGTCTCCCTAAATGCCGACTACAAAAGTTCCACCCTGGCGCCAAGGGTTCGCACCTGCATATGCATGCGGCAAATGGAAAACCCGAACTAAATGAGGCGATTTGGACGAGATGCGAATCGAATCAGAATTGCGGGGGGGGGGGCATAATCGCTTCCCACATGCGGTTAGTGCGCTCATCATGGATCAATGGACAAGACCCTTTTCCTAATTAGGGTCGACACTAGCAGGCCTCAAAACCACGCCGGGCCTCCTGCCGGTGCCTTATCATCAAATTATTATTACCCAAAACATTAACATGTTGTTGATTGAATTGAAACCCAACTATCAACTAAACAGGTGATAAGACGGACAACAAGACTTGAGCGCAAACAACACTAAGCATGCAACTACGACACAAGGGCCAACAGGGTAAACAAACAACAGGTAATAGGAAGTGGAAGGGAAGGCTATATCATGGTTGCAAGGTAAACATATGATAGGATCGAGACACAAGCATCGAATCATAAGGCTAGCCTAAGAACAACGGAAAGAATCGGTAACAACTGATGAAAGGCAGCCATTTGGCAGCAAGTGAGTATACTTGCCTGGAATCCAGCAAGTAGAGGTACATCCGAAGAACTTGTCGTTGCTCACATCATCTCAACGTCCTATCCGCGAAGAAGCAACGAACTAGAACAAACACCGGATGCAACAATTACTTCTACGGCAAAAGATCCAGCATGATCAAGATATGGATGCATGACAAGTTTAAGGATGCATCAAAGATAAACTAGTTGACATGGTAAACATATTTAAATGGGCCCATATGCAATTTGGATTGCATATGGAAAGCCCAGGAATTAATGTTGAATTAAATGATCTACAAATAACCATCATGTGAGAGTTGATTAGAGTGATGCATGGATGATGAAAACAATAAGAAAACAACAATAGCTTCAATTTGATATGTTGTTTACCAAGTTTGGAATTTTATTTATTAAGTTATGAAATTTGGCTTCTTAAATGAGTTACACAAGCATTTGTTGTTTTCACCCATTTTAATTGTTCAAAACAGATAAAAAAAATTATATTTGGAAAGAACACAAAATTTTAGATGGAAAACATATTTCATTTGTTGAATTTGGATTTTAGATGAGCAAGTTATTAATTTGACAATTTTAAATGCATTAATTAAGAAACAGTTGTTTTCAGCAATTTAAATTATTCAAAACAGAAAACAAAGTTTATATTTGGAAAGCTTATTCAATTTTGCATGGAAAACATATTTTATATGTTGGAATTGGATTTGAATTGCCCAAGTTATGAATTTTGCAATTTAAAAGGTTTAATTAAAGCATTGAATTATTGCACCACTTTTAATTAGGTAAAACAGTAAACAAAATGTATTGAAAAGGTTGAAAACATGTAGCAAATGTTTCACTGAACATTTTGAGCTATTAAACATAATTTTTGGGTTATTATTGAATTTATTATGCAATTTTTCATAGGCATTTCTATTCTGCCCCTTTTAGTAAACAGAGAGAAACATGTTCAAATTTAATTCAATTGTGACCAAATAAAATACCAATGTGTAGAGTTTGTTAAGACAAATTTTTAGAGCCCAAGTTTGCTCAAATTGGATGAACAGAACTAAAGTTATGAAATTCCAAAGTTTCCAATTTTTATTGCATTTTCAGTAATTAATTATTTAGTGCAAAAATTATTACAGAAACATATTGCAATTTTGTTACTAATGGAAAGAGCACAAGATTTTGAATCCACAGAAACTTGAATCATTGAATTTGGAGCAATATTCAATTTTATATTGATTTTAGAATTAAAGAAACATGTCTGTTTTTCTGGAATTCGGGCAAAAAAGAAAAGGGGCAGAAAAAGGTGTGGCTTTTCTGCCTGGGGGGGATTCGAACCCGGGGCTCGGGCTTGCGCGCAAGGGTGTGTTACCAGCTGGGCTGGTCGCTCGGTTTGATTAGGTACAGATTGTGTTTGTTTTGAGGTAGCTTGTGCGGGGCCTGACGAAATTCAAGCAACTGAACGTATGAGGACGGATCGGAGACGACGGCCGGCGTCGAAGCGCTGCTGCGCTGCCGTTGTGGCCGGTGTGGGTGCTGAGGGAAGAGGAGAAGGGGGAGAGGGTAGAGGAGAGAGGAGAGAGGGCGAGGGGGAGTGCTCACCGTGCCCGAGCGTTCGGGAGCAGGCGATCATGGCTGATGTTCGCAGCAGCAGGCAGCAGGTTGGCGGCGGCATTCCGGCGATGGCGTGGCCTCCCTGGTGGACCTCCGCGCCGACCAAGCAGACGGGGACGACGAGGGTGATGCCCCGTTTCCATTCCTGCGGGAAACGGGGCCCGACGGTGACCACGGGTACCGCGCCAAGCTCTCCAAACTCCGGCCATGGCACAGCATCAGGAAATTCAGAAAGTGGAGCAGAATTACAGAGAGAAAAGGGAGGGGAAGGAGGAGGAAGAAGAGAGGGGGGGCGGCGGCTAGGAGGAGGAGAGGAAGGAGGCGGCTAAGGTTTGGAGGGGGAAGAGGGTAGAAATAGGGAGGAGGAGGTGGGAGCAGGTGGGGGTGGGGATCGGTGCTGCTTTCCACCTGTGCGTACGGACAGAGGTAGGGGAAGAGGGGTAGCGGGCCAGAGGGAGGTGGGTTGGGGTGGCAGGTGGGCTTTGGCCTGCCTCCCCCTTTTGTGTTTTTTGTTTTCTATTATTTATTTTTTTGTAGAAAGGGTAGAAGAGAGAAAAGATAGAAAACCAAGGAATTGATTAGGGGTTTTGTTTATGCAACATTTTTGTGGAAAATTAGCATGACAATTGCCCAAGTGCATGATCCTTTGTTTTGAAAATTTCAAATTGTTGGTGGTGTTTGAAATTTGAATTTGAATTGAGATTAGGGTTTTAATAAAAGGGAATTTTTTGATTAACCAAGCCAACTGAAAAAATTCAGATTCAAAACTATTAAAAAAAACAATTTGAGTTGTTTGGTTTGCAATTTTTAATTAGAAACTTGGACATGTTTGAAAGTTTAAATTAGTTTGAACTTTTGAGTTGTTTTGAAAACAAGGTGCAATGCATATGATGCATGTGATGCAAAGCAAAAAGAAAAACAACCAACTTTCTAACTTGGGGAAAACACCCCAGGTGTTACAGTGGTGTAGACCCCTTCGGTGATGATTTCTTCCTCCGGCAGGGTGTCGGGGAGAGCTCCAGAACCCTCCCGATCTCGGGATGACGGTGACGGCTGCCTCAGGTGTTTCTCGGGAAAAAGTCGAATATCTTAGGGTTTACGTCTCGGGGGATTATATAGGAGAAAGGGCAGAGGCGGTGGAGGCCTGGGGGCCCAATACCACCCCCTGGCGTGGCCAAGGGAGGGGCGTGCCACCCTATGGTGTGGTCCCCCTGAGGCCCCCCTCCGGGTCTCTTCGGGACTCCGTGGAACCTCCAGGATTTCTAAATCTTTTGGGTTTCGAATTTTCTAATTCCGAGAATATTTCCAGAACAACTTTTCTGAAACTAAAAACAACAGAAAACAGGGAACTGGCTCTGTGGCATCTTGTTAATAGGTTAGTCCGAAAAATCGATAAAGATGACATAAAGTGTATAGCAAACATTTGAGAAATAATAAGAAAACAATATGAAACATCAGAAATTAAGGATACTTTTATGACGTATCAACATCTCCAAGTTTAGTTCCTACTCGTCCTCAAGTAGGTAAACGGTAAAAACACAATAATTTCTGAGGTGATATGCTACCAACATAAACTTGACCATCAATAATGTAAAATCATAAGTAAGCTGAGATCATAGAACTTAAACACAAACATGATAAATAAAACTTTAATAATAAAGCATAGTAATCACTTTGCATCATGAGAAGTAACTCAAATAAAAGATCAAGAATAACAATGCAAAGAAAGATATACGTTTGTTTCAAGCAACGGCGTAGCCAGGAATGGCTCACGCCCCGGGCCAAAAAAATCAAGGGCCGAAAATTGTCCAAAAAAGTACCCAGTTTAAAGGCATAACAGAAGACAAAATCACTTGGATAAATAATGTGTACACGAACAGGATATTCAATGGTGGTTCAACTAATAAGATAATATGTAAGGAAAGACAATATAGAGCATAAATGATACAGATGGTGGTGCCAAATCAAGGATTTGGTTGATCTGAGCCTCCCATGACTACATCTTCAATAGTAGAAGAAGCTAAACCTTCAAATATAAAAGATGAAAATCTAACAAGTGCATAAACAACAAGTGAAATCGTTAATCAATGGATGCAAAATATGAACACTTACTTCTACGACGAGGTAAAATGCCTTTGCGTGAGCGATAACCTTGAAATCGCTCTATGATTTTTGACTCTTCAATACTAACAAATATGTCTCGCTCAATGTAACAAACCATTCTATGATTCATCCAATCATCACCCATCTTGTTTCTCAACCCAGTCTTGATAATGCTCATTGCTGAAAAAGCCCTCTCCACTAAACAAGACGGTAAACCAGGGGGAATGTTGTGTGCATATCAGCCAAAACCATCTTCATGGCAAGATGACCAAGGTCATTACAATTCATCAAATGCGAATCAGCTCTTGCTTCTATAATGAATGATTCCAATTGGTTTCTAAGTACAAAAGTAACTTAGTATGTAGAGAAGTCAGCAACATACATATTAGCAAGGTCAACTAGCTTGTCTTCATTATAATTGGCAAAAGAGTTTCTGGGATCAAGACAAGCAATGCATCTCAATAACTGAGTAGATCTTTCAGCAAAGCGGTTTTTTAACTCAACAATAAGTTACCAATTCGCCACCCCCAAGTTCTTGAACGACCATTAGCGGTTCTTGTATCTTCCATATTTGGCACCAGGATATTGTATTTGAGACAAAAGTAATTTACCTCTTTAAGGAGCTCATCCCAACCATCTTGCCTTATCTCTTGAATTTTCTCCATTGTGGTTTTAATCAATCCCACGGCACGCACAATGTTCTAGTTTTTTCTTTTGCAAGCAATATGATAGATCGTTAGTATTGCCCAATAATCTAATCATAAGATGCAATATGAGAACAAATTCAAATGTCTCCAAGTGCTTTATCAAACCCCTAGTGGTGGTTCTTTGTGCAACACTTTCCGCATCACTGAATAGATTTTCTAATACCTTCACAACTGGTTTGCACATCATAACGAGTCGACATAAGGTTCTATGGTGTCATCCCCACCGTGTATCACCGGGTCTTGCAAGGTTAGTTAATTGGTTTTTTCCCTTCCCACTAATAAGTTCCCCTGCCTCCAATTGACGCACAATTTCATCATGTTGCTCTTAGGCTAACTGATCATGTCTTTTACATGAAGCAGTAACAATGTTGACGGCCATGCTAGTGTATTACAAAAAAATCCCTTACTGAAGAAGAACACTTTGCAATAGCAACAACAACTAATTGCAACTGATGGGCAAAACAATGTATATAATGAGCATATGGATTTTCCTCTAAGATCAACCTTTGCAACCCACAAAATTCCCCTCTCATGTTTGAAGCCCCATCATAACCTTGCCCTCTCAAATTAGACATAGACAAGCCATGAGTAGCAAACATACCATCCAAAGCCTCCTTGAGTGAAGCTGCTCTCGTATCAGGAACATGCTCAATTGCAATAAACCTCTCATTCCAACATCTCCTTAAAGTTACACTTATTCTTTGAGCTAGTAGACTCATCATGCCCACGAAAAGCAAGAGCTTGTAGAAGCAAAAAATTTACAACACCCAATATAATCAATAGACGAGCTTTGTAATTTTCTTGCTCAATATTAGTACCCCCGATCAAACACATGTGGCAGATTCTGCCTCTGATTTTTATAAGCCTGGTAATGTTGTCTGGCTTTATTATGTGCACTGTCATGTTTACCAACATGTTGAACAAGAACTTTAGGTCCATCTTTCCATGATTTAAACCCATTCTTTGTGAATGCTTCAACACCAAATCTTTCAGCTCTTGGTTGCTTAAACAGGAAACAATAAAAGCAAAAGGCAACATTTTTAGCAACGCTATATTCCAACCAGCCACGATGATCATCATACCAATAATCATGAAAGCTTCTATAGCCACTTCCTACCCATATCCGCTCATATGTATTATCAGTTGGTTGGCAAGGACCCCTACTAATGTACTCCCTTCTAGCAAGATCTCTAATATCTGGATCCAAATCCTCAATTGCTATTCTCAAACCTGGGTCTGATTCAATGTCACCGGGGCCAAGTTCAACTCTAACATAGGGGACAACTTGATGAGGGATATCATCACCTGCTCGAGTTGAAGGGCCCTCTTCCACGGATTTTGTAGTTTGTAACACTGGAAAAAAAGATGTCACTTTCCTGTATCTTTTGTTCATCTAGCTTCCTCTTGTGAACTAAAATTGAAGAAAACATTTACTACATGTACAAATCGGTTCCTACATGCTACATAAACAGATCAACTGAATTCTAAACTAGTCTATCTAAGAGAAAATCAAAATTCGTGAGTGAGCATAGATCAACAAAAAGGAAGAACGGAGGGGGGAGAACTCTACCGTGGCGTCGCTGGGAGGGGACCAGAGGCTGGAGCTAGGAGAGGGCCGGATGCCGGAGGTCGAGCTTCGAGGAACGGGCGGCGAGAGCCCTCTGTGGGCGGCGGCGGAGGGATCCCGAGGGCGGCGGCTGGACGGCTGCGTGGGGTCGCTGGGAGGGGGCCAGAGGCCGGAGCTGGGAGGGGGCCGGAGAAGGGAGGTTGAGCTTCGATGAACGGGCGGCGAAAACCCTCCGTGGGCGACGGCGGAGCGATCCCGTGGGGCGTGGGCGGCGGCAGGGCGGCCGTCTTGACTGGTTGCGGGCGGGCGTTATTTGTATGTTTGTCTCCCGCAGGAAGAATCGAGGAGCGTGCGTGGTGCGGTTCGTCCGTGCGCTGAGAAGCTGCTGCGGCTAACTGGGCTGGGTTTCGTCCCAGGTCCAGGCCAATATCCAAAAATAGGCTGCCAGATTTCCCACGCCCCAGGCCGTGGCCTGTGTAGCCTGGGGCCCAGCTCCTTCTTTGGTTTCAAGTATAGAGAAAACATGTCAAAGTGATATTTCGCTAGTCCTTAAGAGTGGGGCAAAACATAAATATCAGGACACCTTCAAAGTTCATGAGGAAGACTAGAACAAATAATTAGAGAACAAGCAATAACACATCATGAATCAATTAATAATGTTTCTGGGACAAATGCACATAAAACTCAGAATGGAAAAAAATGCTCTCTCAACCGTAGATAAAGTTAGAAGATGGAGACTCAACAGAAAAGTAAAAGAAAGGCCCTTCGCAAAGGGAAGCATGGATCACTCATGTGCTAGAGATTTTATTTTATTAAACAGAGGTATGAAAACTTGACACTCCTCCCAACCATCTTTCACAAACCATGGCTAACGGAATCCTCGGGTGCCTGCCAACAATCACATACCATGGAGGTGTGTCTATATTTTAGGAGAGGTGTATGCTTATGTCAAAGAATGGTAAACAGAAAATACAATACGTTACAAGACAACTAGACTTCACAAGAGCAGATCCCAGAAGGACGCCTCTGGGTAGAAGGTCATCCCCCTTTCTATTTTGTTTACACAATTATGCTTTGACTGATAAATTAGGGGGAAAAATAGTGAAGAGAATTTGTGTTATTAATTTGGGGCTGGGCACCCCGCTGCCAGCTCTTCTATCAATGGATAAACGGATGAAGCCACTAGTCCAGGGTGTGAAAGTCAAATTAACAAGTGAGATAAATATTCTCTATTTACGTCCTCATGA
Source organism: Alopecurus myosuroides (assembly GCA_028641055.1). Lineage (NCBI taxonomy): Eukaryota > Viridiplantae > Streptophyta > Magnoliopsida > Poales > Poaceae > Alopecurus > Alopecurus myosuroides. Next base: position 283,234,887 of record CM054058.1, read on the forward strand.
GCTAAAACAGGAGCACAAAATAGGAGTAATTTTGAAAGTTTTAAAGGTAACACATGAGCAATTTACCTTGGAGTGGCGGTTAAATACAACTTGTAGGTAGGTATGGTGGACACAATGCATAAACCAGTGTTTTAGGGAGTTGGATGCACGAGTAGAGCTCATACTCAGTACAGGTGGAGGCTAACAAAAGACTGGGAGCAACAAATCAAGAGAGCATAAGAGCCATAATCATGCATAGCTACGTAAACATAATTAATCAAAGCATAAGTGGTACCACAAGTTCAAAAACTAAATGATCATGGAGTCTATTCGTGACTGGTTCATATTTATAAACATGGTGTGAGTATGTGCCAAGTCAACCAAATAAAACATCCAAAGGAGAACACCACAAATTTATGCTTCAATATGACAAGAACAACTCATGATTCTTTCAATGCCACATTAACCACTCTCAGCTATTTGAGGCTAATCATGCTACTCAATAACCACAAGGCTTTAAAACTAAAATAACATCTAGCATGATATGAAAAAGTTCTAGCCACAGTCTATACAAGCTTCTACTTGCACCGTTAAAAATTCTACCTCAAGCAACACTTTCTTTTCCCAACAAGCACCATACAAATCATGCTTTAACAAAAAAATCTCTACATGCTACAGCAAGCAAACATGAGAGGACTCACATAACACTACTAAAACTAATAGCTTTGAAAAAGAGATGCAATTGAAATGAGAGCTAAACAGGAATTTTTGCAGCAACTAGAAAAAAACTAAGAATACTAGTATAGCAAGTATTCAAACGAAAAAATGAAGCGTGTCTCTCTCCCAAACAAAGAATGCTAGGATCTAAATATATTATTTCAGCAAGTAAAACAAAAGAAAACAAAAGAAAAACAAAACAAACGCTCCAAGTAAACTTCATATGATGTGACCAAATAAAAATATAGTTTTACGAGAAGTGACCTGATAGATAATTGATGAAAAAGGGGATGCCTTGGGCATACCCAAGCTTAGATGCTTGAGTCTTCTAAAAATATGCTTGGATGAACCACGGGGGCACCCCCAAGTTTTGAATTTGCACTCTTCTTGATCACATATATCACCTCTTCTCTTGACATTTGAAAACTTCCTTCACACCACACTCAAACAGTAATTAGCATTAGAGGGTTAGTGCAACAAATAAAAATCCATGGTCATGTATGGCACAATTAAAAATCCATGGGTTCTGTATGGCACAAATTGCAAATATAAGTGAAGCACAAATCAGTAGCACAACTAGGCAACGCCTTATAGGACAAACATAATGGTTATGAAAAACTAGTTTCTAATTTAGTACGATCAGAACAGTCCAACATAGATAAAATTACTTTAGTTGGCTGCAATGTATCAGCTACACCAGAATGTATCATATGATCATGAAAATTATAAACTATCCCATAGCAAGAATACATCGGTCCATAGCATAGATTGTTGAAAACAACAATATCATCACACGTGACACAAAATATATGCACCCAAAAGTCGCTAATATCATAATTACCAATCAGTTGAAATGTTAAATCAGAGGCATAAACACTTCTAAATGTACTCAAGCATGTGACTTCAGAAATTTTATTCTTAGCATGTGCCAAAGACATAGGTGGATCCATTAGAACACAAAACAAAGTATTATCATGAGAAATTCTAAATACTTGGTCATCCCTAATCAATTCTATGTGATCCAATTCAGATTTAATTATTAAGTCACATGGTTCACTGGCAGCAGCAATAATTTCACCGGTTGCACTCATATCAGTGCATGAATTAAAATTAGTAGTAGGTGCACTCAAACTAGAAGCCATCTCAATTGTTTGATCACATGATATATTTAAATCAGAAACAATGTCCTCTAAAATATACAGTGTGACCAAAACAACTGGTAACTCAACACATGAATTATGCATATTATCATGGCATGTATCGAGCTCATGTGGAGGGACAGAATTTGTACAATACTATTACTTTGTAGCGCTATCTCAGATGCGTAAGGTACCGTAGGTGATGACATGTCTAGAGCTTGTGGTGGTGTGATCCCCACAAGTGGTTGGGTTGCTGCCATAGTAGTTGCAGCGGTCGACGAGGGAATACCCGTTGATGGTGATGATAGTGATTCCTCAACACACTTGTTTTTTTAACACACCTATGTATTTCCTGTTTAGCTTTACAAGCAAGACAAAACAAACGATGCATAGGATAACACTTTTGATGAATTAGTAGCTCCTTAACTGCAGGGTTCAAACCTTCCCAAAACCTATCCATGAAATCTTCTTCACTCTCTTCTAAAAAATAATGCAACAAGGTAGTTTCTAACTTACCATAATAATCTTTTACATAGTTACTACCTTGTTTTAAATTCTGCAATTTCTTAACCATGTCACGAGTATAGTAAGATGGAACAAATTTATAACGCATAGCAAGTTTCAGATCATGCCATGTAGTAGGTATATAACCAGGATATGAACGACAATAAGAATTCCACCAAATAGAAGCCAAACCAGTAAATATAGAAAATGCAAATTGGAATTTCTTATTCTCAAAAAAATTATGGGAAACAAATATATTAGTTATGTCAAATTCCCATTCGATATATAATTCAAGATTGTAACGATCCTCAAAAGATGGCATAGATATAGTAACATGATCATGTGCACGGTTACGTGTTTGTACCTCCCGTGGTGGTGGTTCACGAGCTGTAGATGCTGGTTCATCTCCAACTATCGACGAAGCCCAAGAACTACGACCTCCAGAACCTGTCATGATTAGTGGAAAATGAGAAACAAATCACAAATATATGTTCCTATTACTACGAGGATGTGGTGGCAATTTACATAATCCTTCAAGCAAATATAAAGCTCTTATAAGTTCCTTACCATGCAGGAGGGCGTCACAGCAACCACGAGGATCAACACTCCAAAGAATGGATAAAGCGATTACCGGGTGAAGCACAATGCACAAAGTAGAAAATATGTGGAGTTGTAGGTAGGCTTAAGTATGGTAGAAAGGATTAGCAATAATCAAATCAGAAATACAAGTTGAATAAACGTTCAAAGACGGTACTGTGCTGGTCCTAGGCTAGAACGTTTTAGAGAGGCGAGCCTATAACGCCAACAACGTCACGGCGCGGCAACAACAAGCAAACAAGTAAAAATAGGATCAATGAGAAGTAAGAAACTGCACTAAATAGAGGAAGAAAAATAAGGATTTTTTTTGCTCTCTCCAAACCTCAGACTATGTCTATGGTCGGGCGAGACCCCGGTTTTTTGCTCTCTCCAAACCTCACACTATGTCTGTAGTCGGGCGAGACCCCGATTTTTTTTCGGGATTTTTTTCCTCCTACAGTAGGTCGTGAATCTGGAGTCCCAACCTGCTTAGAACTCTAATCTATTGATAGAAACAAAGATTGAAACAACCAGAAAAACCCTAACCCTAACTAGTAGCGTGAAGAAGTGGAGACGCACGCGTGCGGATGGAAGCTATTAGCGGCGCGATGCAATGGGAGGGGTGGCAAGGCAGCGGCGCCATGGATAGCTTGTCGAACATCGGTAATGGAGATGATAGCGGCAGCTGTTTGTGGTGCGTGCGGCGGCTTTTTGTGGTGGCTGGATGGTGGCGGAATTTGTGGTGGTGGGAGGCAGCGGTGATCTGCAAGCGTGCGAGGTGATGCGGCAGCGGCAATGACGAACTATGCAAAGAACTCGAAACTCTACGGGAATAGACGCTAAGACCAACAAGTTGACACGCCGATGTTGACGAAAACTAAACGATGCAATACACTGAAAAGAAGATACAACAGACCCAGACTGGTTGTAGGATGGGATGATCTAAACCTAACATTTTTTTTGGCTTTTTGTGGACTGTACGTATGAAGAACAGATGCAATCTAATCTATAAAAAACAGTAAATCTCACCAATCAACCCGAGCTCTGATACCACTTGATAGGGCAAAGGTAGTCCGATCTTTCGATGAGATAGATTAGTCGATTTGTGGTGGTGGGAGGCAGCGGTGATCCGTGGCGGAATTTGTGGTGGTGGGAGGCAGCGGTGATCTGCAAGCGTGCGAGGTGATGCGGCAGCGGCAATGACGAACTATGCAAAGAACTCGAAACTCTACGGGAATAGACGCTAAGACCAACAAGTTGACACGCCGATGTTGACGAAAACTAAACGATGCAATACACTGAAAAGAAGATACAACAGACCCAGACTGGTTGTAGGATGGGATGATCTAAACCTAACATTTTTTTTGGCTTTTTGTGGACTGTACGTATGAAGAACAGATGCAATCTAATCTATAAAAAATAGTAAATCTCACCAATCAACCTGAGCTCTGATACCACTTGATAGGGCAAAGGTAGTCCGATCTTTCGATGAGATAGATAAGTCGATTTGTGGTGGAGTTTGACCTTGGCGATCCGACTACTACGCATACGTACGTAGCGCCAATGCAATCGTTAAACCAATATTCTGGAGTTACCGATCTTGCGGAAGCACGATCTGCCTGACCAAAAGGTCTATTTCTACCTGCAATCGAGGAACAAGTAAGAACAAATATTGCAACCTGGAATTGCGGATGGAAATAAACTTTATTGAATGGTGGGATTCCGAGAAGCGGTCTGGATCAGACTGCTGAGCACTAATCGAGTACACGAAGAGGCCACAATTCTCTAGCAGTCTTTTAACTAAACAAAATCCAAGTCTAAACTGAGACCTATGGAGGGTATATATGGAGGAGAGACTTGGGTGGCGGCCAAGAAGGTGGAAGCACGTCCCAAGGCACCAAAAACCCAACCCTAATTCGTACAAGGCCTTCGGGCCCAATTAGAGGTGGCGCAACACCTTTTTCCTGGATTCCTGACCAAGTTTCAGCTACAGAGTCAGACTGTTTTAGCCATAACATTTCGCTCGAAACGAATTTTGAGGTGAGTCCAATTTTCTTGGAAAGTGCACGAGACCCGCTTTCCAAAAAAAAAAGTATTCACCCAATTTGGAGCTTGTATGAAAAAGTTATAGCCTTCTGAAGTCGGGTATATTTCTGCAGTCCGAATCTGCGTCCAGAACATGGAGAACTGAGACTCTAATTGCTCTTCAACCCAAGGTGACATGGGAGAACTCCTTGAGCACCATTGGATCATGTATCTTTCTTGTCCCCTCATTTCTTGATCAATTGTATAGGAATTATTGATATTCTTGGTTGTATCTGGCCTTCTGATGTCCTCATCAGTCCCTGAAGCTGTGACGCCCCGAGATCGGGCACTATGCAAATTTCAGCATTCCCGCCAAAATCCACATAATAACCGATTCCAGGTTGCCACTTGTGATAACATTACAACAGTTCACGAATATTCCACGACAACAACAGAGGAGGTATATACAAAACGACTCAAACGAGTCAAGGATACAACTGATACAATACAAAGATCCAAATGACAGCGGAAGAAACAACATAGTGTCCGACTACGGACAAGATACAAAGTGGACTAAGAGTCCTGAAGATAACCGATGGCGTCCAATCCCTGCCCAGGCCAAGCCGGAGGGATTCCCAAGCTAACGTCGTCAGACTTCAAACCTGTTGACTGCAATGTGGAATATGCAGCCACGAAAAGGATTCGTGGGTCAGTACGGTTAAATACTGGCAAGTGGATAAACCATACTCACAAGATACCAGCGTAACCAATCATCACAAGATACAAATATTTTGGGTACAACGGAAGGAAGGGGTTATTGCAAAGAAGCGGCAGCGGGGTGCACTAACTAACTACAGAGACGCGCTACAACATCCGGCTAAAAGAAAGGGATAAGATAGCGCGACAAAACCAACTATAACTACTCACCAAACAATACGCATCCAGTGTTACCCCCTACTAAGGAAGCAACCCAAGGAAACTCACACTGTTTATTAAGGTGACATTCATTTTTATGGTGGAGGTAATCTATATTACTAGTCAAGTTATCATCGTTAAATGTAAGTTGTCTGAGTACTTGTTAGCCAGCACTTTCACCAAGTCATCCATAACCGCGGACAACACGGCTTCTCGAGAAGATTAACCCTGCAGGGATGCACCAATTTAGCCGTACACGTAAGAATGACCCGCCAGATGGAAATGCACTTGCACCAAGCGAGGCACTCAACACAACCCAACTCTTCTTCGCATCAAGCCCAAAGAACCCCGTGCAATTGAGCGCACGGCTAATCAAGCCCCACGAAGAAAAGGGGACCCTCATAGCACTCTAAGAACGTGTCTCCCTAAATGCCAACTACAAAAGTTCCACCCTGGCGCCAAGGGTTCGCACCTGCATATGCATGCGGCAAATGGAAAACCCGAACTAAATGAGGCGATTTGGACGAGATGCGAATCGAATCAAAGTTGCGGGGGGCGCCCATACTCGCTTCCCACATGCGGTTAGTGCGCTCATCATGGATCGGAGGACAAGACCCTTTTCCTAATTAAGGTCGACACTAGCAGGCCTCAAAACCACGCCGGGCCTCCTGCCGGTGCCTTAACATCAAATTATTATTACCCAAAACATTAACATGTTGTTGATTGAATCGAAACCCAACTATCAAACTAAACAGGTGATAAGATAAATGACGACAAGACTCGAGCACAAACAAACCTAAGCATGCAACTACGACACGAGGGACAACGGGGTAAACAAACAACAGGTAATAGGAAGTGGAAGGAAGCCTATATCATGGCTGCAAGGTAAACATATGATAGGATCGAGACACAAGCATCGAATCATAAGGCTAGCATAAGGAAAACGGAAAGAATCGGTAACAAGTGATGAAAGGCAGCCATAGGTAGCAAGTGAGTATACTTGCCTGGAATCCAGCAAGCAGAGGTACATCCGAAGAACTTGTCGTTGCTCACATCATCTCAACGTCCTATCCGCGAAGAAGCAACGAACTAGAACAAACACCGGATGCAACAATTACTACTACGGCAAAAGATCCAGCATGATCAAGATATGGATGCATGACAAGTTTAAGGATGCATCAAATATAAACTAGTTGACATGGTAAACATATGTAAATGGGCCCATATGCAATTTGGATTGCATATGGAAAAACCCATGAATTAATGTTGAATTAAATGATCTACAAATAACCATCATGTGAAAGTTGATTAGAATGATGCATGGATGATGAAAACAATAAGAAAACAACAATAGCTTCAGTTTGATAGGTTGTTTACCAAGTTTGTAATTTTATTTGTTAAGTGATGAACTTTGGCATTTTAAATGATTTAAACAAACATTTGTTGTTTTCACCAATTTTAAATGTTCAAAACAGATAACAAAATCTATATTTGGAAAGAACACAAAATTTTAGATGGAATACATATTTCATTTGTTGAATTTGGATTTTGGATGAGCAAGTTATTAAATTGACAATTTTAAATGCATTAATTAAGAAATAGTTGTTTTCAGCAATTTAATTTATTTAAAACAGAACACAAAGTTGATACTTGCAAAGTTCATGAAAAATGGGATGGAAAACATATTTGGTTTGTTGAATTTGGAAATTCTATGCCCAAGTTATGAATTTTGCAATGTTTAAAGCATTTAACAAATAATAATTGTTTTCAGCATTTTAAATTATTCAAAACCAGAAATAAAGTTGATATTTGCAAAGTTTAGAGAATTTTGATTGGAAAACATATTTTACTTTTCAAATTTGGAGTTAAAATGAATTAGTTATGATTTATGCAATTAAATCAATTTAAATTGAGCCGGAAGCCCAACATCTACTTTAGGAGGTTCGAGTTATTTATCTACCCATCAATATTAAGCGTTGAGTTAACATGGCGAGATAACTTAAAGATGAGCTATGCAATTTTAAATGGAACCGAAACAATATTTAATTATCCCAACTCATTCCATATTTAATTGTCAGGTGATTGCTAATTACCCATAACCCACACAATGCAATTCGACATGATGAATGATTTAATATGAACAAAATAGATGACATTTAGAAAATAGGCATATAGGTTATAGGGTTGGGGTTTTTGGGTTCGCACGTTGGGAAGAGATCTTCGGATCGTAGGGAAAGTAGTCGACGTCGAGGAAGTAGTCGTACTCGTTCCGTAGCCGAAGTAGTCGTTCACGTCATCGGTGGTCGTTGTCGATCTTTTCATCGAGGTTCGGAGAAGAAGTAGACGTGGTCGAGGTACTCGTCGCATCCATGTAGGAGATCATGGCGGTTCCCGTCTTCGGGGTCGGTGGTAAGCTTGACGGTTCTCCGGTCGATGAGATACTCATAGATGCGCACTAAAAGGCGGCCAGCACAAACGAGCAAAGATGACGACGACAACGGAGCGTGGCGTGGCACCAACGAATGATGACCATGGTCATCGGAAAGAAGCGCCCATGGTACACAGGGCATCACCACAGCGGACGGACAAGCGCGGCCAAAAGTACTATGCCGAACTCATGCAGGCATATCACCGAACAAGTGGTGGGCGCGCCGCGAGGGTGTCCATGCCTGCAGTGATCCGGTGTTCGAAGGGGAGCAGCATCCAGCATGGAGGTTGTCCAGGACGGCCATTCGCGCGGACTTCGGGCAGGAGGTGGCTCACCGGCCGCGACTCGTTCGGGGTCCCCATCGACGGGATGCAGAGGAGGGCGGGCTCCTACCGATGGGCGCCATGGAGGCGGGGCGAGGCAGACGGTGCGCCATGGCCCTCTCGGGTGAGCTCGAGGAGGACGGCAGGAGAGGAGCGGTCGGCGGCCATCCGCGCAGGGAGGGAGCAGCAGCGGCGACGGCTGCCACCGGCCGGAACGGAGGAGACGAACGGCGGCGGGGTAGAGCTCGGGCGCAGGGAGACGATGGGGAGGGGCGGCGCTGGCTCGCCGGAGCCAGCAGAGGGAAGGGCGGCGAGCACGGGCCGGAGGCGGCGACGACGGCCTCGTCGTCGACGGAGGGGACGAGGGGAGCGCGGGTCTTCGCGAGGAGCCTCGCTCCTGGGAGGCTGGCGGCACGTGCGGGCTCGGGTGTGTGCGTGCGTGTGTTGAGTGTGTGGGTTAGGTGGGCTTAGGGTTTGGGGAGGTGGGGTGGCCGGCTGGGCCTGTTGGCCCAGTTTCGGTTGGGGCTGCCCCTCTCTCCCTAACAAAACATTTTTTTTCCAGAATCTGTTTAGCAAATATTAACATAGCTTAATGCAGCAAATAATTTTTCAGAATATTCCAGAAAATTAGTTTTGATGATTTTTAAAATTGTTTGCATGAGGATGCGCAATGCCATGCGATGCGAGAGAACAGAAAAGAGCAAACAATCTTTTTGGGGAACCCCGGGCGTTACAGACGACACCACTAACAAGGGACCGCGCCCTCGCGGTCCGCTCACAACCACGGGAGAGGGAAGAAGTTGGAACTATCGAGTCTTCATGCTTGAAGTTGATCTCCTCGACACCACTAACAAGGGCTTCTCGACACCACTAACAAGAGATTCTTGCTCGGAGTGACGACGATCTTCTCCCGCCAGGAATCTTCCGATGATCGAACCTATTAGGTTAACGGCTCAGAAAACATCCACCCCACGTAGGATCCTAACACTTTGAAAGATGGATAAGGGAAGAGACTCCAAAACAAATAAGATGGGAGGGGAAATAGAATAGAGATAAGGAGAAAGCAAGAATCCTATTGAGATGTTTCCAAAACAGGTTTTGCACAAATAGTTTTTGACACTCTAGAAACACGACCGTTAGCGAGGTTATCCTACAGGCTTTGCAGACCCGTTGCTTCGATAACCATTCGTATCGAAACAATATCGGGAATCGGAAACCATGCTCTGATACCATTTGTGACGCCCCGAGATCGGGCACTATGCAAATTTCAGCATTCCCGGCAAAATCCACATAATAACCGATTCCAGGTTGCCACTTGTGATAACATTACAACAGTTCACGAATATTCCACAACAACAACAGAGGAGGTATATACAAAACGACTCAAACGAGTCAAGGATACAACTGATACAATACAAAGATCCAAATGACAACGGAAGAAACAAAATAGTGTCCGACTACGGACAAGATACAAAGTGGACTAAGAGTCCTGAAGATAACCGATGGCGTCCAATCCCTGCCCAGGCCAAGCCGGAGGGATTCCCAAGCTAACGTCGTCAGACTTCAAACCTGTTGACTGCAATGTGGAATATGCAGCCACGAAAAGGATTCGTGGGTCAGTACGGTTAAATACTGGCAAGTGGATAAACCATACTCACAAGATACCAGTGTAACCAATCATCACAAGATACAAATACTTTGGGTACAACGGAAGGAAGGGGTTATTGCAAAGAAGCGGCAGCGGGCTGCACTAACTAACTACAGAGACGCGCTACAACATCCGGCTAAAAGAAAGGGATAAGATAGCGCGACAAAACCAACTATAACTACTCACCAAACAATACGCATCCAGTGTTACCCCCTACTAAGGAAGCAACCCAAGGAAACTCACACTATTTATTAAGGTGACATTCATTTTTATGGTGGAGGTAATCTATATTACTAGTCAAGTTATCATCGTTAAGTGTAAGTTGTCTGAGTACTTGTTAGCCAGCACTTTCACCAAGTCATCCATAACCGCGGACAACACGGCTTCTCGAGAAGATTAACCCTGCAGGGATGCACTAATTTAGCCGTACACGTAAGAATGACCCGCCAGATGGAAATGCACTTCCACCAAGCGAGGCACTCAACACAACCCAACTCTTCTTCGCATCAAGCCCAAAGAACCCCATGCAATTGAGCGCACGGCTAATCAAGCCCCACGAAGAAAAGGGGACCCTCATAGCACTCTAAGAACGTGTCTCCCTAAATGCCGACTACAAAAGTTCCACCCTGGCGCCAAGGGTTCGCACCTGCATATGCATGCGGCAAATGGAAAACCCGAACTAAATGAGGCGATTTGGACGAGATGCGAATCGAATCAAAGTTGCGGGGGGCGCCCATACTCGCTTCCCACATGCGGTTAGTGCGCTCATCATGGATCGAAGGACAAGACCCTTTTCCTGATTAAGGTCGACACAAGAAGGCCTCAAAACCACGCCGGGCCTCCTGCCGGTGCCTTAACATCAAATTATTATTACCCAAAACATTAACATGTTGTTGATTGAATCGAAACCCAACTATCAAACTAAACAGGTGATAAGATAAATGACGACAAGACTCGAGCACAAACAAACCTAAGCATGCAACTACGACACGAGGGCCAACGGGGTAAACAAACAATAGGTAATAGGAAGTGGAAGGAAGGCTATATCATGGCTGCAAGGTAAACATATGATAGGATCGAGACACAAGCATCGGATCATAAGGCTAGCATAAGGAAAACGGAAAGAATCGGTAACAAGTGATGAAAGGCAGCCATAGGTAGCAAGTGAGTATACTTGCCTGGAATCCAGCAAGCAGAGGTACATCCGAAGAACTTGTCGTTGCTCACATCATCTCAACGTCCTATCCGCGAAGAAGCAACGAACTAGAACAAACACCGGATGCAACAATTACTACTACGGCAAAAGATCCAGCATGATCAAGATATGGATGCATGACAAGTTTAAGGATGCATCAAATATAAACTAGTTGACATGGTAAACATATGTAAATGGGCCCATATGCGATTTGGATTGCATATGGAAAAGCCCATGAATTAATGTTGAATTAAATGATCTACAAATAACCATCATGTGAAAGTTGATTAGAATGATGCATGGATGATGAAAACAATAAGAAAACAACAATAGCTTCAGTTTGATAGGTTGTTTACCAAGTTTGGAATTTTATTTGTTAAGTGATGAACTTTGGCATTTTAAATGATTTAAACAAACATTTGTTGTTTTCACCAATTTTAAATGTTCAAAACAGATAACAAAATTTATATTTGGAAAGAACACAAAATTTTAGATGGAATACATATTTCATTTGTTGAATTTGGATTTTGGATGAGCAAGTTATTAAATTGACAATTTTAAATGCATTAATTAAGAAATAGTTGTTTTCAGCAATTTAATTTATTTAAAACAGAACACAAAGTTGATACTTGCAAAGTTCATGAAAAATGGGATGGAAAACATATTTGGTTTGTTGAATTTGGAAATTCTATGCCCAAGTTATGAATTTTGCAATGTTTAAAGCATTTAACAAATAATAATTGTTTTCAGCATTTTAAATTATTCAAAACCAGAAATAAAGTTGATATTTGCAAAGTTTAGAGAATTTTGATCGGAAAACATATTTTACTTTTCAAATTTGGAGTTAAAATGAATTAGTTATGATTTATGCAATTAAATCAATTTAAATTGAGCCGGAAGCCCAACATCTACTTTAGGAGGTTCGAGTTATTTATCTACCCATCAATATTAAGCGTTGAGTTAACATGGCGAGATAACATAAAGATGAGCTATGCAATTTTAAATGGAACCGAAACAATATTTAATTATCCCAACTCATTCCATATTTAATTGTCAGGTGATTGCTAATTACCCACAACCCACACAATGCAATGCGACATGATGAATGATTTAATATGAACAAAATAGATGACATTTAGAAAATAGGCATATAGGTTACAGGGTTGGGGTTTTTGGGTTCGCACGTTGGAAAGAGATCTTCGGATTCAACGCCGTAGAGGAAGGAGACGAAGGCGAGATCTTCAGACCGTAGGGAAAGTAGTCGACGTCGAGGAAGTAGTCGTACTCGTTCCGTAGCCGAAGTAGTCGTTCACGTCATCAGTGGTCGTTGTCGATCTTTTCATCGAGGTTCGGAGAGGAAGTAGACGTGGTCGAGGTACTCGTCGCATCCATGTAGGAGATCATGGCGGTTCCCGTCTTCGGGGTCGGTGGTAAGCTTGACGGTTCTCCGGTCGATGAGATACTCATAGATGCACACAAAAGGCGGCCAGCACAAACGAGCAAAGATGACGACGAAAACGGAGCGTGGCGTGGCACCAACGAATGATGACCATGGTCATCGGAAAGAAGCGCCCATGGTACACAGGGCATCACCACAGCGGACGGACAAGCGCGGCCAAAAGTACTATGCCGAACTCATGCATGCATATCACCGAACAAGTGGTGGGCGCGCCGCGAGGGTGTCCATGCCTGCAGTGATCCAGTGTTCGAAGGGGAGCAGCATCCAGCATGGAGGTTGTCCAGGACGGCCATTCGCGCGGACTTCGGGCAGGAGGTGGCTCACCGGCCGCGGCTCGTTCGGGGTCCCCATCGACGGGATGCAGAGGAGGGCGGGCTCCTACCGACGGGCGCCATGGAGGCAGGGCGAGGCAGACGGTGCGCCATGGCCCTCTCGGGTGAGCTCGAGGAGGACGGCAGGAGAGGAGCGGCCGGCGGCCATCCGCGCAGGGAGGGAGCAGCAGCGGCGACGGCTGCCACCGGCCGGAACGGAGGAGACGAACGGCGGCGGGGCAGAGCTCGGGCGCAGGAAGACGACGGGGAGGGGCGGCGCTGGCTCGCCGGAGCCAGCAGAGGGAAGGGCAGCGAGCACGGGCCGGAGGCGGCGACGATGGCCTCGTCGTCGACGGAGGGGACGAGGGGAGCACGGGTCTTCGCGAGGAGCCTCGCTCCTGGGAGGCTGGCGGCGCGTGCGGGCTCGGGTGTGTGCGTGCGTGTGTTGAGTGTGTGGGTTAGGTGGGCTTAGGGTTTGGGGAGGTGGGGTGGCCGGCTGGGCCTGTTGGCCCAGTTTCGGTTGGGGCTGCCCCTCTCTCCCTAACAAAACATTTTTTTTCCAGAATTTGTTTAGCAAATATTAACATAGCTTAATGCAGCAAATAATTTTTCAGAATATTCCAGAAAATTAGTTTTGATGATTTTTAAAATTGTTTGCATGAGGATGCGCAATGCCATGCGATGCGAGAGAACAGAAAAGAGCAAACAATCTTTTTGGGGAACCCCGGGCGTTACAGAAGCCGAGCTCTTCAAGCATGCGTTCGTTGGTGACCCCTTTCTGGAAGACGGAGATGACGTTTGTGTCGGCGATGCGAGCGGTCTTGTTGCACGTCTGACTGAAACGCTGCCGGTACTGGCGAAGCGCTTCGCTGGGGCGCTGGCGTATGCCGTGGAGCTCGTTGTAGGAGAGGGGGCGCTCGTAGGAGCCCTTGAAGTTGGCGACGAAGTGGAGGCACAACTCGTCGAACGATCCGATGGAGTCTTCTTGTAGATTCATGAGCCAGACGAGGGCTGGACCCTTGAGGGCCATGTGCAGCCAGTTCGCCATGCACTTGTCGTCTCCCTTTGCAACTCCTACACTGAGGCAGTAGAGCTGCGGGAAGTCGAGGGGAGGGGTAGTACCATCGTAGCGAGATGGCAACGTCGGGTTAAACTTCGGCGGCCAGGAGACCATGCGAAGTTGCTTGGTGAACGCGAGGGCACCGTCGACGTAGATCGTGGCACGCGCGTCCAGGTCCGCCGTGCGGTGGGCGCGGCCGGGTTTGGCGAGGTCGCGTATGGTGCGCCGCTCGCGCTCATGGCAACGTTCGATCTGTACGCGCGCACCGGGTGGAGTGCGCAAGATCTGGCAGATGTTGCTGCTCTTCTCAAGTACCTTAGTGGTGGGTGCCTTGTCATGGAACTTGGTGCGGGGATCGCCTTGCACCGGCGAGGTTACACCGTGAGAAGGGGGCGGCGCGTCATGGGCTGCCGCGCTCCTATGCTGGCCAGCGTTGCCTCCCCGCGGCTCCTGCGGGGGGACGTTTGCGACGGTGGCGAGCTCCTGAAGGCGGGCGAGCCATGCGGCGTGTCCTTCCGGTGCGGGCGAGTGCGTAAGCAGCTCCCGGACCAGCTGCTGCGGGAGTAGGTTCCTCCAGGCGTCCCTGCGTTCCTGACGGCGGTGGAGGCGGATGCTGAGACGCATGCGCGTCTTGCTGCGGCGTGTGGGAGGAATCTTCCTCGTGTTTGACTTCCACGCCAGTGGCGTTGTGCCGCGTCGTGTCGTTGTCGTTGCCAGTCGGTTCGACCTGCCCCCGGCGGCGGGCGCGCTCGGAGCGGGTGAGACGTCGGCTGGTTCGGGCGGCAGGGGCCATCGCGACGAGGAAGCGAAGGAGTGCCTTAGCCCCCTACCTGGCGCGCCAAATGCCGGAGAAGCTCGTCTGTCCTAGATAGGATAGCTTCCAGAGGTTCGAACACTGGGGGGCCAAACACACTTCCTTCGCATCTTGAGGAGGCATCGAGAGGGAAGGTTGAACACGACAACAATGGCGACACAGAGAATTTACCCATGCCACCAGTGTGGTGTAAAACCCTACTCCTGCCTGTCTGATGGATTGTACTGCGGTGACTACAGTACAAATGCGAGTTTGTGCTCGGAACAGACCACTTGGGCTCTACGATGATTCGAGCTTCCCTTCTACAAGGGTCGGATTCTTATACCGGCGTTCGGTTCTTCTTCCCGCTCATTTGCCGGGAAAGAGTTCCCACAAGGTATCAAAAGGAGGAGTGTCCCGTACTTCTGCGCCTCCTGCGCGGTCTTGGTCGTCGAGGATAGCTCCACCGTCCATGGCGTCACGGTGGGAGCGCCTGGTGACGCGGCCTTCGTCTTATAGAGCGGACTTGGTCTCCTTGCACCGAAGGGGTAATATAGGGGGTCGCTTTGGCGCCCACAGTGTTTGCCCTCGGTTTATACACGAGAACGGAAACTGCGGCCAAAGGGGCTCTGTGGCTCTGCGACGCTTTCGTGACCGCTCAGAGGAGTGGTCGTCAGCGGCACATGGGATGTCCCCTCTTGAATGGAGGTGCCCAGCGAGAGGAGCAAGGTCCGAGTAGAGCTCCTCACTAAGGCGCGAGCCCCCGACGCGGAGAGATCCCGTTGATTAGGCTCACCTGATGTGTAGGCCCAAAGGTGGCCCCATCACCACGGATGGAGCCCTTGGCCTTGAAATTGCACGTCGGGCTGGGCCGCAGCTGTCGTCTCAGGGTAACCTGATATCCAGAGGCCCGACAATTACCGAACCCACTTATGCGTAGCTATAGGCTACAAAACACGATGTACAAAGCAGTGTCACTGAAGCGACACGGGCTAACAACAAGATGCACAACAGAATTTTATGGTGGCTCTCTTCAATCAGCCCCGAAGAGAAAGGCACCACAAAGCCACACTGCCAAGCAACACCCAAAGTCTTTTGGCCATAGAGTGGAGCAGAGCGTGGAGAAATCACAGTCACGGGCGGAGCCACATCTGGCACCAGGGCAAACCCTCGGGGTTGTCCGTGCCTACAATTAATCAAAGCCTCGTTTGGACCTCAGCGGTTGGTTCCTTTCCCATGACCGACCCTGGTGCGTCAGGATGCAGGTGGGAGCGGGCGACCCGCGGCGCCCACTACCCAAGCCCACTTAAAACGGATAGTGGGCTCCCACGGGCTAAAAGGAAAAAAATGTGGGCATATGTGGGCTGCCCACTTTGCCCACGTAGATCCCACTACGTCTCCCGAGAGAGCCAGCCAGAGAGGGGATCGATCGAGCGCAGCCAGAGGGGATCCGCCCGAGTGCCATGGCGGCCGCTGCTCCTCCAACTCCGGCAGACGGACTTCCCTTCAATAATCCACCCCCCTCTCCCTACGATGCTACCTTACGGGAATCAGGTGGCGGTGAAGACGACGGCGGCGAGGTCGGGGAGCAGATCATCCATGAGTCCCCAAGATCCAAGATACCAGGGAAGAGGAAGCACAAGGTCGCTCCTCCTTCGGCTCTGGGATACCGAGCGCCACTGGAGAGAACCACCATGGCAGCCGCTCCTCCTTCGGCTCCGGGAGACGGAGCTCTTCCTTCCGCTCCTCCTTCGGCTCCGGGTGGCGGTGACGAGGCGGTCGGCGACGATGGAAAGGTCACGGCGGCAAGATGCAATATTCCCAGGAAGCACAAGGTGAGCCCCCAAAATCTTACTCTGTTCTACTACTCGCATGGATTCTGTAGGTTTCTAGTCTCCTGTAGGTTTCTAAATCGTATTCCCCTTCATCTGAGTGCCTGCGTCATGGAGTAACTAGCACTCATGAAAAGGCCTTGGCTCGTAGCAACCTCGCTACAGGCTAATCCTGTTTAGTTTGAACTAAAGAACAATGGACACTTCAATGCTGACCACCATAGACCAGTAGCGCTTTTGCCAGTGCCAGGGAGTTGAGCGTGGGGAATTAACATTGGAGGTGGCCAAGTTTGTTCAGCAAGGAGGACAGAATGGTCCATGGACCGCTCACTGAAGATATCAAAGCGGATGCTCCAGGAGGGCTTTGAATCATTAGTTAATCATATGTGTTGTAATGAAATCACACATAAGAAGGCTGCAAGAATATGTAAATTGTATAAGAAGACTTGGCTAGGTGTGCTGTCTGCCTAGGTACGCTGTGAAATTTCTGGCCTCTAAGAGTGCTAGTGGTTAATATAAAAGCAGCAGTCAATCTATCTAAATAAAGAAAAGAAGAAATACACTTTTAAGAACTGCACCCTCTCTGTCCAAACCAGCATATGAAATTTTCAGTGTTCCTCATTCGGTAGAGTTAATACTTTTTGACGAATGGACGTATGGCAACAGAAATACTACCTGTTAGGCTTGGTTGCAGTCAAGAAACAGGCCCATATGTCCTGCCATTTAATTGCTCGCTCCAGAAGAAACACTAATTTAATGTTTTGAAAAAACAATAACTAGTGATGATTTATTTCCGGTGCCATAAATTAATGCCCCGTTTATATTTTATCCGAAATCAATGCCTTCTTTCGAATGAAATCCAGCGGAATCAATGCTGGATATCCGATGCATACATGTATCTTTCCTTCTGTTGAGACTTGAGACTCTACGTGTAGATTTGGATTAGTAATTGACCTTGCGTACACGCACTGTCGTTCTTGAGACTCACCACTGATACTCTGTACTCAAACACTGGAAAATTGTGGAGATTGCTTATACATCCTTTGCCTGTACCTTGTATAAAAGGAAATTGTGGAACTGAAAGTAATACATTGACTTTCTGTTTATTTCAGGGGGCGCTTCCAAGTCCACGAGCGACGACGTCACCAGGCGTTAATATGCTTATAAGGACTGCAGCAATGAAAAGGGCGTCCATGATGGCGAGGTCCGGTTCAGTAAAAAGATCAAAGATGGAAGGCTCACCTCACTCACATGCAGAGCAATCACAATCTTCACCTTCTCAACCGCCTCCAATATCTCCCTCACTTGGCGATCTCTCTCCGGTTGGAAGAACGTCGAATTCCCAAGGTAAGACATTCTTGTAGTGTTCCTTCATTATTTGTTCAGTTTCTATTTATTGTTGTCAAGAATTTCTTGATCAGCTAACTAAACTTTTTTTCCATGCATGCAGTCCGTGCACAGAGACCCCGCAAGCTAGTATCGCGCATTTGGAAAGAGGTGGAGCCAATATATCAAGGAAAAAGACTCGTGAAAGGTCGATGCATTCATTGTCAGCAAATATTTTCTGCTTCTAGGGATTCCGGTAGCAGCCATATTGGACGACATTTAAAGGTATGCGAAGCAAAGAAAGCTATGAGTGATATGGTTGACAAGATGGGTCCTCCCGAGGGGGTTGACCCAAACTGGAAATTTGATCCCAAAGTTGCAAGAAAAAAACTTATAAAATTCATAGTTGTCAAGGAGATGCCCTTTTCACTGGTAGAATATCCACCCTTTAGAGAGTTCACTGCCGCATTGAATCCTTGGTTTGAAAATGTTAATAGGACAACAATTAAGGATGATTGTGTGAATGCTTTTGAAAAATATGGAAATGAAATGAAAGAATATTTCAAAGATTTTGGTTCTAGAGTTTCTCTCACCGGTGACATGTGGACATCGAACCAAAAGCTAGGATATCTTTGCATGACTTGCCATTTCATTTCTGATGATTGGGTGCTCCGTAAAAGAATTATAAGATTTTGCATGATGGAGACACCCCACAATTCATTGAACATGTTCAATGTAATTCTAGAGAGCATTCAGGATTGGAACTTAGAGGATAAGCTCTTTAGTTTTACATTAGACAATGCAGCCGTGAATACTGCCATGGTTAATCTCTTGAGAAATAATTTGAAGGACAAAGGGTTTCTTATTGGAAAAGGGAAATTACTTCACTTTCGCTGCGCAACACATGTTTTCAATATAATTGTTCAAGATGGTCTGCGAGATATTAAAACTATTGTCGACAACATTCGGGAGAGTGTAAAATATGTCAAAAGTTCCCAAGGAAGAGTTGAGAAATTTCTTGACACTGTCAGAAAAGTAGGATTGACTTCTAAATACAAAAGTTTGTATCCTGATGTCACCACTCGGTGGAATTCAACTTATATCATGCTTGAGGCTGCAATCCCGCTTAGAGGTGCATTCTATTCTCTAGAGAAGGAAGATAAGGATTACATGTACTGTCCTTTGCCTGATGAATGGAAAATGGCTGAGGCTATATGTCAGTTGTTGAGGGTTTTCTACACTGCAACAACAAAGCTTTCAGGCTCAGAATATCCCACCTCCCATCTATACTTCCATCAGCTCTGGAGAATCAAAAAGGTGCTGAATGAAGAAGAAGCAACTCTTGACAAGAAGATATTGAATAAAAAAGTCTCGGCCGAGGACAAAATCATTGCACATATGGTGAAGCAAATGCAGTTGAAGTTCAATCAATATTGGGAGGAGTCATTCAAATCTGCTTGCATTCCTGTTGTGTTTGATCCGAGGTACAAGTATGATTTGCTGGAATTCTCCTTGATTGACTTTGGAAGTGAAGTGGATGCAGGAAGATGGATGGCTGAAGTGAAGAAAACAATGCAAATGCTCTTCAATGAATACAGTAAAGAGTTTTCTATTGACTCACAGAGAGAAAGTGATGCTAATAGTTCTCAAGAGGCTGATGATGATGGAGCTGACCCACTTGCAAAGTGGGATCAATACATGAGGACAAAAAGAAGAGAGTCAAGTAATGAGTTGGATCGGTACTTGAAAGAGGAGTTGATCCCACGGAAGCAGAAGGTGGATATTCTAGAATGCTGGAAGACAAATTCGCCAAAATATCCAATTCTCTCTGCAATGGCCCGTGACATTTTGGCCATCCCAGCTTCAACCGTTCCTTCCGAGTCTGCTTTTAGCACCGGAGGACGCGTTGTTAGTGACTACAGGAGCAGACTCAAGTCCTCTACCGTGGAGGTTTTAATATGTCTCAGGGATTGGCTTAAGGCCGCAGGTACGCAATTAATTATGTATTCAAAATTTTCCTTTTATTTTGTTGTGACTAAAAGAAATTTTTATCTTACATTTTCAGACGACTTAGACGATTTGGACAGTGAGAACAATTTGCCTCTGAATGCATAATTTTCTAGAGCTTTCTTGCATATCGAAGGTAAGAATCTACAGCAATCCAAATCTTCCTTCCCTAGTTCACTTTAACTCAAAACTTAAATTACTATAAGTATCGAACAACAATCCAAATCTTCCTTCCCTAGTTCACTTTCAGTTTACATTCATCAAATTTCAACTTGCTACACTGATATAATATGTGCATATCTCCAGTAGCTAGGCCAACACATTACCGTGCCTTCATAAAATACATCACTATCCCACTCTCGATAGCCATATCACATCGATGTCAACAAAATCAGGGAATGTGCTTCAGGTTTCTATACTGCTATGCATTCTTTTCTTGTACCTTCTTTTGTAGGGTTTTTACTCCCCTGTTATGGCTGCAGTACTACTTGGTATTGTAGATAGCCGTGCCTAACTGCATCTTGCTTTGCATCTATGGCTGCAGCGGATGATCAGCTCATATACCCAGATATGAACGCGGTTGCAGAGGAAGCAGCAGTCCCCGAACCAGTACTCTGATGACAGACCGCGCCACTGATCCGCCTCTTCGAAACCATCGCCAATTCGTCCTAGATTTTATAGTTGGTGGGGATTTAGAAGGGATTTAGAAGGGATGATGATACTGTCTTGAACATACGTAGTTAATGTCCCAATCACATGATGTTGCATCAGAGCCTGTTTAAGGAAATGTAACACGCTGTTGGTGATCAGGGATTGATACTGTCTTGCTTCACTTACATTGCTTCACTTTTTGTTATCCGTTGCTGTTGCTACCATGCGTGCTAGGATAAATTTCCACGAAACTTTTTTTCCAGTATTTTGATGTGTAGAAATTTATGTGGGCTATGCGGGCGTCGCGGGCACCCGCGAAGATTATGTGGGCTACCCGCGTAATCCCACGTATATTATGCGGGCATATGCGGCATTTCGCGGGATGCCCGCATCTAGTCCCACTTGCATCCTGACTGGTGCGTGCTCGGGCTAGATGATCAGTAATTTGTCTTTGCTCGACGAAGAAAACCATATGAAACTCGAGTGAGCGAGTACGGATAAATCATCCAGAAAAAAACACGGCCTCCGCAAAGATTATGGTTTAGTATCACTCCGTTCAATAATAGATGACTTCCACTTATCTAAATATGGATGTATCTAGACATGTTTTATTGTCTAGATACATCCATATATAGACAAATACAAGTCATCTATTGTTGAACGGAGGGAGTACCAGTACTGGTGCGAAAACCACAGCTCTATCCTCTCTCCATGGGCGCATGCCAGGACAAGTATAGACTCTGCGAGAGCGTGTGCAAAAAGACGAGGAGAGAGACTACCATCCTACCTACTCCATCTTTACCCAGCGTCTGCATGCTTTGCTCGGCGTTGCCGCCTTTCGGCCGGACGGAAAGCTGAGGTATATATCTGGAGCAGCATCTCCCTCTCCCGTGGTATGGTCGACGCCGCTTACAAATTAAGGGAGTTTACTTTGCTTAAATGGACGGCACAAGATTTATCATGTGTCGGCAACGTTTCAACCAGGATGACGTACGTTCTATATACGATGCTACATATAGTAGTAGGATACCTGTCTTTTTTTGAGCAGGACAGATCAGAATCAAGCATCAGCCATACGTTCTCTCTATGTTTTAGTACAGTACAGTCCTAAAAGTAGCTTTTGCCAACCGGGGGAAACTTGTGAGCTGTGGTGCGCCGTCGAAGCTTTTGGACAAAAATGTTTCAACAAAGATCGCCTCCTTTAATTACACCATATTATATTCTTTATTAAAAAGAAAAGAAAATCTTTATGCCAATATTGTTGCTTGCTTGTTCTTCTCTTGTAACCTTGTCGACTCGTCAGGCTGAAAGCTACTGGCAGCTTTGGAAGGCATGGAGTCAACCGGGCGCGCACATCAGTACAGACACAACGCAGCATATCTTACGTCGAACGCAACACGTACACGTACGGGAAATTTCGGTCCGCAGATGCTTCCTTAGCCGATCGAGGGAAGATTGGATGACAGCTTGAAAATCGATGTTCTAGAAGCAATGCCATGTAATAAAGGCAAAAGAAGAAAAAGGTTGCCGTCTCCCATGCCTCATATAGTAGGCGTACGCATGTTCAGTACCGAAATGCATGTGACCTACTAGGTCCAAAGTATTCCAGTTTTTCTTCCGTATCGAGAAAAATGGAAAGTGGATATATATAACTCGCAAAAAAGAAAAAGAAAATCTATAACTCGCCAGTTAGCTACTCGAACAAAATCAACCAGGGTAGTTGGTTGCACACTAGGAGATTACAATATGTGTAATTTGTGTGCTTGCTGCTGTTTAGGTGGCTGATTTTTACAGCTGCTATTCGTTACCGTTGAGATGTAATTTCTACACATTTGAACGCTGAATTTAAGCAATTTAATATAATAAGCCGTGTGCATCGTCTAAATGTAGAGGCTGGGTTTACCGTTTCAAAAAAAAAAAGTTAGCTACTCGAACAAAATCAAATTAGAAACTTCCCTTTAAGACCCAGCTAAGAGAGATGCAATCCTTGAGGTCCCTTTCACCAATAACCAACCATGTTTCCTTGTCTCATCCTTATTCAATTATTATTTTCTGTCGCAACGCTTGAAGTATTATTACGTAATAAAAAGGCCATTAGCGGAGTACTCAATCAGCCTTGCATGGAGTAGTACACGTACACGAGTAACGCGACACGACGGGCACGTGATTAATTACTTGGTTAACTAAAGCGGCAGCAGCAGTATCTAGTGTTCGCCTCAAGACAAGAGGGAAAATGCCTTTTTAAAAAGGGGTGAAGATCACACGCCCAGTTTCCCACACCAGCTGTACCCACCCAGGCCGCTGGCCGCCACGCGGGCCCGACCCTTTGACCCGCTACGTCAGAGATTCATTGCGAAGGCGGACCACATCCCACACGTAACCCCACCGCGCATATACCGCGCTCGAGGCACCCCCCGACACAGCTCCATATCGCAAACCGGTCCCTCGGGAGCCCGCCCGGATATAAACCTACTCTTCCACTTCGCTCCCTTGTCGTCTCCCTTACCGCTCGCATTGCCACTGGAAGTACCGCCCCCCTCCTCTCCCTCTCTCTCCCTCATGGCGGACTCCTCTAGCTGCCAAACCAAACCCTAATGGCCGACCGGCGACGCCGACACGCCCCCGTGCCGTAGCCTCGCCGCCACGAGCTCCGTAGCAAGGTAATCCCCAACTCGCCTCCCAACACGCCCTGCAACCGCAGATCTTAACCCATTTCCCGCCGCTCCGCGGATCCGCTCCGATCTGTCTCTCCACAGCTCCACCCCCCTCACAAATTCCCCGCAGGTTGTGCAGGGCGCCACCTGGAGACTCCCGGTCCGGCGTATCGCCTCGGGGAGGCGCCATGGGCGATCTGAAGGAGATGAAGTACAGGCGGAGGATTGGGCTCGAGGACCGCGCGCAATGCAGCGACCAGAGGGGCGCCGACTGGGGCGTGCTCAAGCAGGACCCCGTGGAGCTGCTGCGCAAGCTCGACGAGCTGAGGGACCAAATCACCCGCTCCTGCCAGGTCGCCGCCGACCAGCCGCGGGAGAGCCGCCGGGTGGGCCGCCGAGCGGCCTCCTTGATCCCCGAGTATCCCGAGCCGCCACCTCTACCCGGGTACCACCGCCCGCGCTATGGCGCCCGCTATGGGCATGGCGGCTTGCCGATGAGCCCACGCGAGCCGCTCTACCCTGATCATGGGGAGAGGTACGCGAGGCAGTCAAGCGGGCGGTATCGCCAGTACCCAGGGAGGCAATGGGAGAACGCTGGGATTGGACATGACAACTACCAGCAGTACGCCTGTGCTAGTCCGCATTACCTGCATGGACACAGGGCTGCACCACCAGAAGAGCACATACCCATGGCGAGATACTTCGCTGGGCAGCACGAGGGCTTCCGGTTTGAGAGGTCACCATCCGTGGCATCAGATTATGACCAAAGGTCCGTGGCGTCCTCGCTTTACTCGCATCGGTCCGTGTCAAAGAAGAGGGCCGAGTATTTTAGGAAGAAGGCGGACCATCTCTGCCGGCCTGTGCATGGTGCTGCGCCATTTGTTGTTTGCAGCTCCTGTTACCATCTATTGCAGGTGCCCATGGAGAAATGCATGGGGTGGAAACAAAATCGGTTACAGTGTGGGTCCTGCTCTCAGATAATCAGTTTGAAGCGCATGAAGGAAGACGTTATTGCCTTTACACAGTCATCGTCCTTCAAAACTGAGCAAAGCTCGCATGATCAAATGAGACGAGATTTCGAGCATCAAAATCATGATGATGTCGCTTCCGCGTTCTATAACTTGAACGAGCACAGCAGCATGCAAATCAACATAGATTTTGGTGATGAAAACTCAGTTTCTTCTACAGTTAGTCATGACAGAGAATGTGGCTCAAACAGGAGCATTCAGTCGAGAGCAGATGGCGTCACTCCGTCACCAGGCAGGTCTGGAGACATTGAGAGCCCAAAGGATATATTATGTGAAAGAGATTCAGATTATCAAGTGGAACATTCAGTAGATTGTCCAGTCAGCCCATGTTCCCCAGTTTTAGAGGACAAACTTGTCGATCCATTGTGCAGCCAAGAAAAACATAATAATTCAGGTGACCTACGAGCAGATAATAGATCTGACCTAAATTGCAAAGGGCAATCCAATGTTAATGCTGATGATAGTGTTAGCACAGGAAGTGAACAAGAGGTCAATGAAGATGAACATAAAGAGGAAAACATATGCAGAAGATTTGAACAGAAGGTCAAGGAGGATCACTGTTGTAGCGTTGAAGATGTTAGCAAAATGCATGTGCAGAATAGTATAATAGATGACACTGATACTCTCGAGAATGGAAATGAAAAGCATGAGCTGACAAGCAAAAAAGATGTCACAAGCAGTCCTGAAAATGAAAGTATGTGCAAGGATTATAACCAGAACAGCAAAGAAGATGAAACTAGCGGCCTGGAAGTTGAGAACACAATTAGGGAGTTTGACGAGAATGATAAAGATGACACCTACAGTGCCCTTGAACATGCTAACACTGCCCCTGAAGCTGCAAGCACAAGTGAGAGATATGAAGAAAATATAATGGAACAAGATAACGAGAAATCACATCAACCATGTGTTGAGGATGCCAATGCTCTAACAGAGAGTGGGTCATCAGTTAATGGGCGCACAAATTCTGGTTTCTCTCGTGGTTCTTCTGAGGCTGGGTTAGATGAAGACCAATCCTCAACTGGTAAGAGCGGGGATTCATCATTCTTTGCTGGTTTCTTGAAGAAGGGTTTCAAGTTTAATCAGTCCATGGACAATGTTAAGGTTTCAATTAATGGACATCCAATATCTGAAAGAGCTCTTAAGAAGGCAGAAAAGAAAGCTGGTCCTGTGGAGCCTGGTTCATACTGGTGAGTATTTTCTGTAGCAGCAATTGAATTGCCTTGCCGAACACTCTGCTGCATTTTTTATTAGTTTGCACTGCATGCCATGATTCACTCTGTTCATTGACTCATCTGCAGCATACTGCTATTAGGATGAACAAAAGGCATGTCTTATAACAATAACCTGGTTTAGTAAAATTACGATTGAGGCAACCTATAGAAAACAATAAGAATCTCTAGATGCTAGAGCAGGAAATGCTCTTATGGCTTTCAAAACTACTATGTTCTAGAAGGCTAGCAGATCCATTTGGAGTTCCCGTTTTGCATCATTCCTTTCTGATAACTGGAGTATATATTTTTTTTTTGCTGCTAGGGTTTATTTTTTCTTCTAGAAACTAAAAATCAGGCTAAAGTTGGGGCTAAATAAATTTTTGCTCAACATGTACATCATACGGATTGCCTTCCTCTACTATCTTTTCTCCCACTGTTGATGGTGGTGAGCAACTGAGTAATAACACACCAAGCTGGTGAAAAGAGTGCTTTTTCACCAAGCACGCAATATATTTTAATAAATTCAAAAGTAATGCTTGATATCAGATTCAACCAATCAGAATATCACCTTTAGTGTAATTAATGAAGGGTAAATTATTTGTACTTGTCGCTCCTCCCCTTCTAGTGATGGCTTGGTCCATCATCTTTTAATTTCTTCATAACAAACTTAATTCGTCTCTGCTAAGCTTAATGTTTTCTCTCGCTGGAGGTAAATCATGGTAGTAAATATGATGTGGTCTTTGCATTTGTATGAAGCGGATATCATGACTGTTGATGTTATGATTATCGTCATGTCAATTGCTGAGCTTCTTACTGTATAACTTTGCCTGAAAATAAATGCTGTGTACTGTTGGATTTGTAATGGACTTTTACCTCCATTTTCCCCCAACTTTATTCAATATTTTACTTGGCTTTTGTTTTATTACGCATACCAGAAAGCCATAATGTTAGATAATTTGATCAATGTATTATGTAGTGAATTAGTTTGCTTTGTTGTTGAATCATGATAGATGCTGCTATATGATTGAACTTCTATTGGTTCAGGAGCATTTCAGCATTAACGGTTCCGTCTGTTGTCATACAGGTATGACAGCCGTGCTGGATTTTGGGGTATCATGGGGAGAGAATGTATTGGCATTATTCCTGTAAGATTTTGATTCTCTAGTTCTTTCTAACTGAGGGTGCTTTTATAAGGATTTGGTTCTCATGGTTTTATGTTTGCAGCCTTTTATCAGAGAATTCAATTATCCGATGGCCAGGAATTGCGCTGGTGGGGATACTGATGTCATCGTCAATGGCAGAGAACTTCACCAGAGAGATCTAGATTTGCTTGTAGGTAGAGGGCTTCCACGCATCTCTGGCAAATCATATACTATTGAGATTTCTGGAAACATTACTGATGAAAGTGGATCGAAGCTTCGCAGTCTTGGCAAACTTGCTCCCACGTGAGTTCCTTTACATTCTGTGCATGGCTCCATGTCCTTGCTGATCAGATATTTAGGTCATGTTTGGTTGCCCTCCACATTCTTACCACACTTGTGTGCTTGTGCGACAAGTGTGGCAAAGCCACGGGGTTTTTCTTGAGAAAACGCAAAAGCTTGTGGCTCGATGCACTGATAGAAAAAGAGACTTTTGTACATCCGAGATTATAACACGACGCTTATAAGAAGGAAGCAGCTCCTCTAGCCACGGGTTTGTGGCGGCCAAATTGGTTTCCTGACTTGTGTGGCAAAAGTTGGCTAGCAGGTGTGTCTTGTGTCTATGACATGCGCAGTAAGGGGCTAAGAAAGAGTGGCACAACACATATTCAAACAATTTTGGTTGAAAATATTAGTTAAACACATGAATATACAACCTAGAGTTGCAGGACAGATTAGGATAGAGCACCACCAGTGCAAGCACCAGAAGCTTCACTTGTTTTCCATCCTAGGACATATTATTACGGAGTCCATGATATCTATGTGGTTGGGTCGATTGTGCATATAAGAGCCATGTCTTCCGTCTATTTGTGAGAGGTAGGAGGAGCTAGCTAGAGCATTTGGTAGGTGGAGAAATGCGTGAACATCCTAGAATTGAGCAAATCAGCAAAGTGAACATATTGAGCATGATTCCACACTGTTTTCCATGTATTTTGAATAACGTCCTGAGCCATGAGTACTCGATGTAACTCCCAGCTTTCTGTTGGAGACCTAGATTTGGTTCTTAGGAAATGCTGAGCTAGAAGGGAAAGTTCACTCTAGAGCACCACTTTGAGCCACATCACACATTTACATATGACTGTAAATGATTCTTCTCCTAATACAACCCTCCAATCTAAGCAATGCCTTGACATAACGTCCTTTACTAAAACCCCACTTTAACTGTACTTAAGTTTTCAACTTCATTCTAAAAAGTTTCTCCAATCCAAAGCGTAGGCCCATCTAGAGTTGGGTACACAAATTAAGGGTGTTGGTAAAACACGAATGTTACTTTTCATTTATATATCTTCCATCTTTCTCTTTTCCCATGTAGACTAGCTGAGCTATTTTTTAACAGCTAAATTGGGCTCTATGCATCTTTGATGCAGAGGCTTGGGTAGTGAAAGCTTCCTTTTTTTAAAACAAAGAGAGCAGCTAAATAGGGAAGAAATTAGGAAAAGTGCACTGGGAGTGTTGAAAGACTTACATTTTGGATCAAGATGAAAAGGCCCAAGGACTTGCATTTTCCTGTATTTGTCAGTCATTGCTGTTAAATCTCATCGGATTGAAATGTCAATTCCACTATATCCTCAACTCCAGCTTTCCCAGTTCTAGTCCTTGTGTAGTGTACTACCCATCTAGATTAAATAGAGCAAGTCATGCAGCAAATCAACGTAATCAAATTTCCTTTCATTCTTGTCCGGAAGAATCTCTTCTTATCTCTGAAGGGTAGCGGCCGTCTGCCACATTTCAGCTCTCTGATTGTTGGCAAGTCCAGTCAGGCCCGGTCCTGATATTTCGGGGGCCCGGGGCGAGGCGAAAATTTGGGGCCCCCTTAGTAAAGTAGACATATATATTGATATATTGAGAAATCAAATAAGAGAAACTAGACACTTTTTTTTACGTGCAAACCCCTCGCGGAAAAAGAAACTACATACGCACGAAGGCGTAATTTATTATGGAGTAACACAACAACTTCGGTATATCTTAAAATTTTCTCCATACATTTCTAGAAGCAAAGTGATGGAATCAATGTCGATCTCATCCAAAGAGTTGACAAACCATTTAGTCTCTCTTGTGACATTATAGATCTCTCTTCAATAATTTCAATTTTGAAAAGCTTCTTTTAGCTGATGAAACTGTCACGGGCATAGTAAATTACATCCGATAAGCAACATACATATTAGGATAAAAATCTTCTTCTCTGGCAAAATAAAACATCTGCATAGAAGGCATTGTTCTATCTGGCAAGGTCAACTGCATAACACTTAAATCGGAAATTAGATCGTTTAACTCGATATCACATTTCTTATCTAGAGAGGAAATATTTGCAAATGTAGTGCAACTGTCTTTAATTTGAGAACCATCCATTGATTTCAAATTTGTTGAACTCGATAAAAATCCAAATATACATCTGAAAGACCGTAGTTCTTCAAATCTACTCTTCAATTGCCATATCTACAGCAATGAATCACAAAATCAACTAAGTTGTGACGGACGTGCGACGGCGGCCGAGCGGACAAGTGATGGCGGAAGCGGACAAGTCAATGGTCGATGTGGTCCAATCCTAAATCCTTTATATTTAGGCGACGTACACAGAGTTCCAAGTCGATCACCTATCGACGTCGACAACGTTGTTTGAGCCAAGGAAACCGGGATCATTGGTCTGGCCAGCCGCGCTCCCCTGGCTCTCCGAGTAGGAGTAGTTACGAGTCAGTCTTCATGCCCCAATTGCTAGCGAAGGTCTTTTTAATTATCTGGGACGGTCCTATTAAGATATTGATTGATGTATTCATGGGAAAATATACAAGTCGACCAACCTATTAAGCTATTTTTTTCTTTGCATACACATAAACTAAGCCTACTAACACATATCTGAAATGGGCCCCCAAATTTTTTGGGCCCGGGGCGGCCGCCCCTCTCGCCCCCCCTCAGGACCGGCCCTGAGTCCAGTACAAGTTTGTGCAATCGTCTTGATAGGATATGTGTCTAGCAATTTCAGTTATACATACACAAGTATTTCTTGATTATATCGCTTACACAAGCTACAATGTAGTTATTGCATCTACTCACAGTCATCACCTTTCTGGCTGAACAGAATCGAGAAGCTGAAGCGTGGTTTTGGTATGCACGTCCCTGAAGAATTTAGGTAGCTGGATGTAATACCGGGTTCCTGCATTGCAAATAATGGGTTTAATCACATCCCGGGAGCTACCTGTTAGGAGGCCAAGTTTGTGATTTCTACTAATGTTGACATCGAACTTTTTAAGTAGTACTTCAAGTGTTGGTGTGCAGCAGATGGTAGTAGTAAAGAAGCCGTGATCGCACGATCTTGTGGTTTTGCTATTGATGACCTTGGTCCTACTAATTCAATTTGCTGAAAGCAATGTATGACATTGATTCAATCTGCCAGGCAGCTTAATTTCTCTGCAGCCTGTACATGTTTCTTATGCGTGTCATCGTCTGGTCGATATATCCTGTCACCACAGGTAAGCATTAGATATGTGAAATTATCGGCCTGTAATATATTCATAGAGCTGTACCTTCTCTAATATACGTGTAAATATGTTCTTCAATGTCACCTTTTCCTCCGAGCTTCGTTTATTCGAAGCGTTATCCATGGCTTTACTGGCAGCATATATGTTTTGACACTGATCATGGTTGTGGTTGTGCACATGCAACAGTGTTTGTGCCACCCAGGCTCCAAATTTTGCGTAGTTTTCTATTTTCCTCACTGAAGTTGCTGGTACTAAAATAGTACTCCCTCGGTTCCTAAATGTAAGATGTTTTAGTCCTTTTCCATATACACACATATTTACATGTATTTAGACAATTTTTAGTACACATGTTCACTCATATTAGCATGTATCTAGACAACATGAGCAATAGCTACAACATCTTATATTTAGGAACGGAAGGAGTAACATCTTGAAAAGTGAAAGTGGATTGTAATATACTGAATGTACCATTCTAATGAATGTACTCCATCCGTCTCAGAGTAAGTGTCATTGAGATGGATGTATCTATATGCATTTTAGTGCTAGATACATCCATTTCAATCAATTTCACTGACACTTATTTTGAGACGGAGGGAGTACTTTGTTTCCTTATGTTTCCTTTTATTTTAAACCCTTGTATCTTGCATCCTTTTGTGTTTTCCTCACTGAAGTTGCTGGCACATGAGATGCATAATAATGGGTTTAATCATCTTTCCACAAGAAAGCAAAATCCTTTGTCATGTCCAAGTACATTTGTGTAGCTATATGCACGCATGTTAGAACGGTACCCCTACTCAGCTACTCTTTGGTCTGGAGGTTCGAGCACGGATTGTGCAGAATCAACCATTTTTATGCCTGATAAGTCTCTGTCTCCCTGGTGCTTTCCTTCCAACATCGTGGTCATTGTCGCATGCTTGTCTGCAGTTAGTGAAATGGTTAGCGCTGCCGCGAGGCGACTGGATCACTCGTCCCAGAAGTATTCGCCCCGTTGATGTCCACGGCGACAGGTCAGTGAAATCCTTTGTTAAGTTGACACACAACGGTGAATTATATTCCAAAGATCCACTGGATTGCTCTTTCGTGTCAAAAATGTTATCCCCAGGAGAAAAAACGGGTCCTTATCTCACAGGTGCATGATCGGTAACATGCAGTGCGGTTCGACTCGAAAGTCGAAAGCATTCGTCTTGCCACCCCGCAATCGGTACATGAATTCCAATATTCCATGCAATGGGTCCAGTGCAGTTGAAATACACGGCCCAAGGTGTAGACCACTTAAACCTGAATCTCAACTCACAAGGGATACATCTAAAAGTCATGCCAATATGACACTGCCCTTCTAAGAAAGAAGACGGCTGTGTCGCGTTAAGTTTTATTTCTGTTGTCCCAGTTGTTTTCCTTAATAAATACTACTCTCTCCGTACACTTTTACAAGTCACACTACTCACCATTTCGATTTTGATCATATACATAGCAAAATGAGTGATCTATGTAAAAAACGAGTCTAGATTCACTCATTTTAGAATGTATGTGGGCAAAATTAAAATGACTTATAAAAATGAACGGAGGGAGTATTAGATATAAGATGACTTTGATGTCTTTCCCAAAGAAAAAAGTACATAAAGTGCCTCCGGAGTGTTATGCCTCACCGGAAAGAAATCCTGTCACATGCCTCCAAGCTACCAATAGAAAAAAGACTAGAATAAGAGGCAGCATGAGGATGATTCTGTTTTTTATCTGTAAATTGTTATTTACGAGCCAAAACCCCGTGCGTCGATATAGCTTTCAAATCGAATAATCTGATCACATGAATAGAATTATTGTTGCATTTAGTTTTATTATTATTTTAGATCAAAGTCATCCCGTGTCCGGTTTTAAATAAATAAAGCCTAACGGTCAACATGGAACAAGGTACTGCTAGGATACCGGCTTAGAGTTTTGCAAACGTCAATAAGGCTAACAGAAAGCTTAGTGAAACTAGCAAACAAAGTATAGAAGCATCTTCACCAAGACGATGAGGTAGTTTTGGCATGCGGCAGATCAAGCGTGAAATGTGTGAGCATAGAGTTGTTGAAGCACCTTCACCATCTCCTCCGCTGCAGGCACCAGCTTAGGTTTCACCATTGTTGCAAAATATTAATGGATTTGTAAATACAATCATATTCTTAGAGTTGTTACGCGTCAACAAAAGCGCCCAGCTTTGAGAGCAAACAAGGTCCATAGCAAGACCATGGATCTGCTTGAAAAACTACTTACAATCTGAACAAAATCAAGAAATGTGATCGACCGTATCAATTTTCCAGATAGGGAACACTTCCCATTTGAAGGGCCGTGGCGAATCGCAATCTGCACGCTGCATGGTGGTGCCGACAGGCTAGCTGGCAAGTGAAGATTTTAATTTTAAGAGAATAGGAGACTTCAAAATGTCATTGGCAAAAGGAATCGAAGGTCCTTGGAAGATTATTTTTATAGTTGGACCTAGAAGAGAAGATTCCCGAGGGCTCGAGCGTTCAAGACGATCTGTCATGTTCTTACGGAGGGGCCTCTTCTTTGATAATATAATAAAGACGATGCCACTGATTCAACTCTTCTAACCCAAACGATATGCAAAAGGATAGATGCCATCCTTCACCATTGTGCGTCTGGGAAACCAAGATATCGGGATTCACGCAAATATAAAATAGGCAAGGATTTTGGTCCTTAAGGGAACACTCCCAAGTCCACCGGCTAGTCCAAAACAAAATAGATTCCCCATTTCCCAGGTGATACCTGGCTCCTAGCCTGAAGTACTCTTTGATCTTGTGAATGCTATGCCAGAAAGGAGAGCAACGAGACGAGTTATGATGCAGCCCAACCTATTCCACCAAGTCCCCCTACAACACCTAGTGGACCAATGACAAGAGCACGTGCAAAGGCTATGGAAGAAAAAGGCGACCTCACTCCTATCCCTACATGAATTCAATGACTTAGTGAACGGTTCGCTACCTCATGCAGATCTACTTTGAGTCCTCAGGTGTGACCTCAAAGATGACCCCAATGATGTGTTGGACGATGCCAAAGATGAATCCAAGAAGAATGGAGAAGATGATCAAGAGAAGAAGCCGTCTGAAGTTGCCTAGGCTACAGTCTCCGCCCTACCCACACCAGAGTCTCCGGGCCACCCTCAAGCTTCTCGTGCTGCCGTATGGGCCGACTCACAGATGCCCTGTCCGGAGTATGGCCGGAGTGTGTCCGGAGTCTCCACCCTTCGATGACCGGAGTCTCCGACCGAGCACCGCGCCCTGCCCCTCGAGCAAACTCACGGATGCCCTGTCTGGAGCATGGCCGGAGCAAGACCAGAGTCTCCACCCCGCACCCTCGAGGCCGGAGTCTCCACCCCCTTGAGACCGAAGTCTCCGGGGTAAGTGACTGCCTATGCAGAAAGGGTCGAAAATGACCATGTAACCCCTCCCTTTGGCCCTTTTCCTATAAATAGGTACCCCTCCGTCCAAATTAGGGTTAGATGAGATTCCAATCTTGATTTGAGAGTTGTGGCTTCTCTACCTTCATCTTAGGAGGCTACTTCTAGTGTGTAACTAGGACCGTACCAAGGCTACCCTAATTACTTCCGTATTTGGAACGTATCAAAGCTACTCAATTATGATAATTGTAACCTAGTTGATGTTTTCATTTCATATTATTAACTCTTAGTTTTTTGTGCACTTTTCATGAGCTAGGATAAACTCATTAGCTTTATTATCCTTATAGAAGTTATCATGCACTTGTTAAATACTGATCATAGAATATCCCTATGCACATCATATGAATAAAAGTGTTTGTCAAAGTTTTCTTTATCGCGTTTAATTTATCAACTGAATTGCTTGAGGACAAGCAATAAGCTAAACTTGGGGGAGCTGATACGTTCCAAACGTATCTATTTTCTTGTTGTTTTCCTTCTAATTTGCATGATTTGGATCAAATTAACACAGACTGGCGCTGTTTTCAGCATAATTACACCTGGTGTCTATTTTAGTGCAGAAATCAACTTTTCCGGAAAATTCCAAAAAAATTCACAAAAAATATTTTTCACCAGAAGATTCCTAGAGCCAGAAGGGCTGCTACAGGTGGGCCCTAGGGACACCAGGTGGTACCAGGCTTGACCCCCTAGGCCACGCCTACAAGTCACCTCATGGCCTAGGACCACCCCATGCATCTCCTTTGGTATTTACGTCGCTTCATCCCCGAAACAGAGAACTGATACGTCATAAACGTATCCTTAATTTCTTATGTTCCATGTTGTTTTCATGTTATTTCCTACATGTTTTCTATACACTTTATGACAATTTTATCGATTTTTGGGACTAACCTATTAACAAGATGCCACAGAGCCAGCTCCCTATTTTCTGCTGTTTTTAGTTTCCGAAAAGTTGTTCCGGAAATATTCTCGGAATTGGAAAATTCGAAGCTCGAAAGTCTTAGAATTCCCGAAGGTTCCAAGGAGTCCCGAAGAGACCCGGAGAGAGGCCACAGGGGGGCCACACCATAGGGCGGCGCCCCCTGGCCGCGCCTGGGGGTGGTCTGTGTAACATCCCAAGTATGAAAATATCCCTTAGAATGTTTGATTTCATGTTTAATTAAAGTATTGCATCATGTCATCATATTTTGTTTCATTGTTTGCATTTGTTTACTATTTGTTTTGCATATGTTCTTAATTGTTTTCACATTTGAAATTCAACTTATTTCCAAACTTTATTTCATACTTGCTCTGTTACAACATTTTAAATAAAAATCTCAAATAAAAACAACCCACTTGTTTTCATATTATTCCATAGAGATCAACTAGTAAAATGGTGGTTTTATTTCAATTAAATAACTCCCAAAGTGCTTTCAAATTCAAATCCAAACATCAAACAACACCCCATTTGAAAAATTATAAAAATACCAACAAATTCTAATC
This sequence comes from Alopecurus myosuroides, assembly GCA_028641055.1. Classification (NCBI taxonomy): domain Eukaryota; kingdom Viridiplantae; phylum Streptophyta; class Magnoliopsida; order Poales; family Poaceae; genus Alopecurus; species Alopecurus myosuroides. Next base: position 283,270,276 of record CM054058.1, read on the forward strand.
ACATTGTTCTATTTAATCAATAGGGGTCACCCTAATAAAAACATTGTTTCCAATATTAATCAATTAAATATCAATTTATTCCAATTCAAACCAAAATATTCAAACATCACACCAATTTGAAATTATACAAATAATCAAGACATTTTTATATTCATTGTCTCCAATTAAAGTTATTAGGGTCACCATGTTTAAAATTTTGGTTTCATAATCATTTTAAATACTCAAAATCATCTAAATTTGATTTAATTCCAAACAGCACAACAATGCAAATGTTTTGAATTCCAAAGTTGGTTTTTGGTTGTAATTAAACTAATGAGCTCACCCTAATTTTTCTAGGATTTTTGCTAACCCCAAAATCCCTTTTCTCTTCCATTTCTAATTACTACAAAAAAAAAACAGAAAAGCAAAAAAAAAAAAAAAAAGGAGAAAAGCCAGCGCGCGCGGCAGCTAGCCTACCCAGCCCAACCTTTTTCCCTCGCGCGCAGCCAGCCCACGGCCCGGTACCCCTTCGCAGCGCGCCCCCACCTTTCTCTCCCATGTACGGCGCGCATCCGCGCGTGCCACGGCGGCACGGCGGAGCAGCGACGGCCACCAGAGCCCCGTGGACTCTATAAAAGACCCCCTAGGGCACAGCCGCAGCCCTAGCTACCCTAGGCCACTGTTTTCCCTCGAGGCCGCCGCCGTTACCCTCTCATCTCGCCGCGTTCCCCCTCTGCCACCACCTCGCCGGAGACGAGCACCTCTGAACTTCCGGTGGTAGCCACCCCCTCGCAGCACCACCCACTAACCTAAAACCCGGAATCAAACCGCCTCCTTGCCCTCATCCGATCGTGCACCGCAGCGTCCCGGGAGAACAACCGCATCCCCGCCGCCATCATCGTCATCGCCGCCGGCCGTGAACCTCCTCGAGCCTCTGCTTCCCTCTACACCGCGGTGAGCACGCCACCGTCTCCCTCCTCTCTGTCATGCCCGCGAGCACGCCTCTGCACGCGCACTGCACCACCAGCAGCAGCCACGGTGCATCACAGCCACAGCACGCCGCCGTGGATCACCGTCGTTCTCTGTCGCAGGCGCGGGTTTTGGGTTCAGTTAACTTTCAGGAAAACTGCGCAGTTCTGAACCTTAGCTTTGTTGCGTATGGTGTACTGACAACAAACGAGCACACAACACACTGGTTCAGGCGCTGCGCACGCTAGCGAGAGGTGCAGGGTTCGAATCCTGCTCCTCGCACGGGATAAAATCCCAATTTTTTTTGGCCAAGTGCTGACAGGGACTATGCCCCGAGATCGGGCACTATGCAGATTTCAGCATTTCCACCAAAATCCACATAATGACCGATTCCAGGTTGCCACTTGTGATAACATTACAACAGTTCACGAATATTCCGCAACAACAACAGAAAAAATATATACAAGGCGACTCAAACGAGTCAAGGATACAACTGATACCATACAAAGATCCAAATAACATCGGAAGAAACAACATAGCGTCCGGCTACGGACAAGATACAAATTGGACTAAGAGTCCTGAAGATAACCGATGGCGTCCAATCCCTGCCCAGGCCAAGCCGAAGGGATTCCCAAGCTAACGTCGTGAGACTTCAAACCTGTTGACTGCAATGTGGAATATGCAGCCACGAAAGGAATTCGTCGGTCAGTACGGTTAAGTACTGGCAAGTGGATAAACCATACTCACAAGATACCAGCGTAACCAATCATCACAAGATACAAATACTTTGGGGTACAACGGAAAGGAAGGGATTATTGCAAAGAAGCGGCAGCGGGCTGCACTAACTAACTACAGAGACTTGTTACAACATCCGGCTAAAAGAAAGGGATAAGATAGCGTATCAGAACCAACTACAACTACTCACCAAACAATACCCATCCAGTGTCACCCCCTACTAAGGAAGCAACCCAAGGAAACTCACACTGTTGATTAGGGTGACATTCATTTTTATGGTGGAGGTAATCTATATTACTAGCCAAGTTATTATCGTTAAGTGTAAGTTGTCTGAGTACTTGCTAGCCAGCACTTTCACCAAGTCATCCATAACCGCGGACAACACGGCTTCTCGAGAAGATTTAACCCTGCAGGGATGCACCAATTTGGCCGTACACGTAAGAATAACCCGCCAGACGGGGGATCAACCCACCAAGCGAGGTACTCAACACAACCCAACTCTTCTTCGCATCAAGCCCAAAGAACCACGTGCTGTGCGTGCGCGGCTAATCGAGCCCCCACGAAGAAAATGGGGACCCTCATAGCACTGGAAGACCACGCCGCCCTAAATGCCGACTACAAAACTTCCACCCTGGTGCCAAGGGTTCGTACCTGCATATGCGTGCATCAAATGGAAAGCCCGAACTAAGTGTGGCGATTTGGACGAGATGCGAATCGAATCAGAATTGCGGGGGGCGCCCATACTCGCTTCCCACATGCGGTTAGTGCGCTCATCATGGATCAATGGACAAGACCCTTTTCCTAATTAGGGTCGACACTAGCAGGCCTCAAAACCACGCCGGGCCTCCTGCCGGTGCCTTATCATAAAATTATTATTACCCAAAACATTAACATGTTGTTGATTGAATTGAAACCCAACTATCAAACTAAACAGGTGATCGGACGGACAACAAGACTTGAGCGCAAACAACACTAAGCATGCAACTACGACACAAGGCCAACAAGGTAAACAAGCAATAGTTAATAGGAAGTGGGAGGAAGGCTATATCATGGCTGCAAGGTAAACATACGATAGGATCGAGACACAAGCATCGAATCAAAAGGCTAGAATAAGAACAACGGAAAGAATCGGTAACAAGTGATGAAAGGCAGCCATAGGCAGCAAGTGAGTATACTTGCCTGGAATCCAGCAAGTAGAGGTACATCCGCAGAACTTGTCGTTGCTCACACCATTTCAACGTCCTATCCGCGAAGAAGCAACAAACTAGAACAAACACCGGATGCAACAATTACTTCTATGGCAAAAGATCCAGCATGATCCTATTTTATATGCATGGCATGGCAAGATGCAACAGGGGAAACAATTTAAGCAATTTAATCGGAACCATAGTCCGGAGAAATAGGAATTGGTTCAAGTTGTTTATCCACACAGCAATTTAAATGTTGTTTAGCATGGAAAACAGTAAATAGGTGAGTTAAGCAATATTAAATGGAATAGGGCAACAATTGAATTAAATACCCCAACACATTCCATATTTATTTATTAGGTGAACATACATAACACTACTACAAATGCAAAATGCAAGGTGCAAACATGAACATGGATGGCATATTAGTATTCCTTGCATTTTTCTGGTTGGAAAACATATTTGATATGTGGAATTTGGTTTTGAAATGAGCAAGTTATCAAATTAGCAATTTTAATGCATTAATTAGGAAATAGTTGTTTTCAGCAATTTAATTTATTCCAAATAGAAAACAAAGTTGATATTTGCAAAGTTTAGAGAATTTTGATTCGAAAACATATTTTATTTTTCAAATTTGGAGTTAAAATGAATTAGTTATGATTTAGCAGTTAAATCAATTTAAATTGAGCCGGAGGCCCAACATCTAATTTAGGAGGTTCGAGTTATTTATCTACCCATCAAGATTAAATGTTGTTAACAGGGAGAGGCAAGGATGTAGATGAGCTACACAATTTAAATGGAACCGGGACAAGGTAAATAGAAATATCCCGATACATTCCATATTTAATTATTAAGTGACATTACTATTACCCGAACCCACAAAATGCAATGCAACATGATGATATGATATTTATAAAGTAGATGGCATGTTATAGAAAATAGGGCACATGGATTATAAGGGTAGGGTTTGGGTTCGCACGTGGGAAAGGGGAGCTTCGGGGCAACACCGATGTCTTCGGTGCGTGGAGGAAATAGACGAAGAGGAGGAAGTAGACGAAGAAGAGGAAGTAGACGAAGTCGTCGTAGCAGGGGAAGTAGACATTCCGTTGTCGATGTAGTTGAAGTCGAGGTCTTCGGGTCATAGAGGAAGTAGTCGACGTCGTTGTAGTAGGGGAAGTAGTCGTTCTCGTTCCGTAGCCGAGGTAGTCGTTCACGTCATCGGTGGTCGTTGTCGATCTTTTCATCGAGGTCCGAAGAGGAAGTAGACGTGGTCGAGGTACTCGTCGCATCCATATAGGAGATCATGGTGGTTCGTGTCTTCATGGCGCGCACGATGGCGGCCAACACAAGGCGGATCCGGCGAAGATCATGTCAAGGTTCCGGTCTTCGGAGTCGGGGTGTTCTTGTCGATGCGGTTCGTTGAAAAAGAGAGGATCTTCGCGGAGTGGAGGAAGTAGAGATGAGTGTCGATGCCGGGTTTGTAGTCGTGCACTGCCGTCCCGCCCACGTCGACGAAGTTGCAGCAGCGCCACCACACATACTCGCCGCGCAACTGTAGACCACCACCATCAGAATACCCATTCACCACCACAACAGCCGCGTCGCACAACAGCAGCTCGAGGACGCCGGGAAAACTCGGCCAGGACTTGTGTCAAACATCTGGCGGGCATGGTCATGGAGGCATCGATGCTGAACGAGGTCGAGGCAAAGGGCGGACGGCCGGAGAGGCGGGCCTGGCGGCGCCAAGGCCGTGGAGGTCAGGAGTGCGGCCACAACCTGGTCGGAGAGGAGCCGCGGCAGGGCTTGGTCGTCGTTGGCCAGTCCACCAGGAAGGAGCGAGCTCGAGTCGCGGCCGTCCGCGCAGGAGAAGGGGAGCAGCGGCGGCGCCAGCTGCCGTCGGCCGGAACGGAGGCGAGGGACGGCCGGCCAGTGGCGTTGCGGGCTAGGAGGAGGAGCTCGGGCGCGGCGGAGCCCTGCTCCTGCCGGCGCCGCGGACGGAGAGGAGGTGAGGGGCGCTCGCCGGGGAGGCGCTTGGTCCCGTGGCGAGAGGAGGCGGCAGTCGGCGGCGCAGGGAGGTGGCGCTCGGGACAGAGGGGGCGGGGCGAGCGAAGGAGAAGGGGGTCGAGCGCTCGACGGGAGGATGAGGACGATGGGGATCGATCCCTTCTGCGTCGCTGCGTGTGTGCGTTGCGGTTTCTGTGTCGTGTGCGTTGTGTTCGGTGGTGTGCGTGTGTGCGTTGTGTGGGCTACGGGGTGGGCTTAGGGCTTGCTAGGTTCGGTTGGTGGCCTCCGGTTGGGCCACTAGGGCCTGGCCGATTGGCTGCCACCCAGCCAAACATTTTTTTTTGTGTCATTGTTTTCAGCTCTAGAAATTGTTTGGGCATTAATAAAAATATATTGAGGCATCAAATGAATTGCAGGAGATTTAGAAAATAAGTCTTGAGGAGTTTTAATTTTTTTGCAAGTTTTGAATGAATGGTGATGCATGATGGTATGATGTGAATAAGGAAAACAAACAAAATCTAATGGAAGAAAAACCCCGGGTGTTACAGACGACACCACTAACAAGGGATTGCGCCCCCGCAATCCGCTCCAAGCCGGCAATAGAGAGGAGAAGTTGGAGCTATCGAGTCTTCATGCTTCAAGTTGATTTCCTCGACACCACTAACAAGAGATTCTTGCTCGGAGCGATGACGATGTTCTTCCACCAGGAATCTTCCGATGATCGAACCTATTAGGTTAAAGGCTCAGAAAACGTCCACCCACGTAGGCTCCTAACAATTTGAAAGATTGAGAGGGAGACTCCAAAACAAATAAGATGGGAGGGGAAATAGAATAGAGATAAGGAGAAAACAAGAATCCTATTGAGATGTTTTTCAAAATAGTTTAGCAGAAATAGTTTTTGACACTCTAGAAACAACGACCGTTAGCGAGGTTATCCTACAGGCTTTGCGGATCCGTTGCTTCGATAACCATTCGTATCGAAACAACTTTGGGAATCGGAAACCATGCTCTGATACCATTTGTGACGCCCCGAGATCGGGCACTATGCAGATTTCAGCATTTCCACCAAAATCCACATAATGACCGATTCCAGGTTGCCACTTGTGATAACATTACAACAATTCACGAATATTCCGCAACAACAACAGAAAAATATATACAAGGCGACTCAAACGAGTCAAGGATACAACTGATACCATACAAAGATCCAAATAACATCGGAAGAAACAACATAGCGTCCGGCTACGGACAAGATACAAATTGGACTAAGAGTCCTGAAGATAACCGATGGCGTCCAATCCCTGCCCAGGCCAAGCCGAAGGGATTCCCAAGCTAACGTCGTCAGACTTCAAACCTGTTGACTGCAATGTGGAATATGCAGCCACGAAAGGAATTCGTGGGTCAGTACGGTTAAGTACTGGCAAGTGGATAAACCATACTCACAAGATACCAGCGCAACCAATCATCACAAGATACAAATACTTTGGGGTACAACGGAAAGGAAGGGATTATTGCAAAGAAGCGGCAGCGGGCTGCACTAACTAACTACAGAGACTTGCTACAACATCCGGCTAAAAGAAAGGGATAAGATAGCGTATCAGAACCAACTACAACTACTCACCAAACAATACCCATCCAGTGTCACCCCCTACTAAGGAAGCAACCCAAGGAAACTCACACTGTTGATTAGGGTGACATTCATTTTTATGGTGGAGGTAATCTATATTACTAGTCAAGTTATTATCGTTAAGTGTAAGTTGTCTGAGTACTTGCTAGCCAGCACTTTCACCAAGTCATCCATAACCGCGGACAACACGGCTTCTCGAGAAGATGTAACCCTGCAGGGATGCACCAATTTGGCCGTACACGTAAGAATAACCCGCCATACGGGGGATCAACCCACCAAGCGAGGTACTCAACACAACCCAACTCTTCTTCGCATCAAGCCCAAAGAACCACGTGCTGTGCGTGCGCGGCTAATCGAGCCCCCACGAAGAAAAGGGGGACCCTCATAGCACTGGAAGACCACGCCGCCCTAAATGCCGACTACAAAACTTCCACCCTGGCGCCAAGGGTTCGTACCTGCATATGTGTGCATCAAATGGAAAGCCCGAACTAAGTGTGGCGATTTGGACGAGATGCGAATCGAATCAGAATTGCGGGGGCGCCCATACTCGCTTCCCACATGCGGTTAGTGCGCTCATCATGGATCAATGGACAAGACCCTTTTCCTAATTAGGGTCGACACTAGCAGGCCTCAAAACCACGCCGGGCCTCCTGCCGGTGCCTTATCATCAAATTATTATTACCCAAAACATTAACATGTTGTTGATTGAATTGAAACCCAACTATCAAACTAAACAGGTGATCGGACGGACAACAAGACTTGAGCGCAAACAACACTAAGCATGCAACTACGACACAAGGCCAACAAGGTAAACAAGCAATAGTTAATAGGAAGTGGGAGGAAGGCTATATCATGGCTGCAAGGTAAACATACGATAGGATCGAGACACAAGCATCGAATCAAAAGGCTAGAATAAGAACAACGGAAAGAATCGGTAACAAGTGATGAAAGGCAGCCATAGGCAGCAAGTGAGTATACTTGCCTGGAATCCAGCAAGTAGAGGTACATCCGCAGAACTTGTCGTTGCTCACACCATTTCAACGTCCTATCCGCGAAGAAGCAACAAACTAGAACAAACACCGGATGCAACAATTACTTCTATGGCAAAAGATCCAGCATGATCCTATTTTATATGCATGGCATGGCAAGATGCAACAGGGGAAACAATTTAAGCAATTTAATCGGAACCGGAGTCCGGAGAAATAGGAATTGGTTCAAGTTGTTTATCCACACAGCAATTTAAATGTTGTTTAGCATGGAAAACAGTAAATAGGTGAGTTAAGCAATATTAAATGGAATAGGGCAACAATTGAATTAAATACCCCAACACATTCCATATTTATTTATTAGGTGAACATACATAACACTACTACAAATGCAAAATGCAAGGTGCAAACATGAACATGGATGGCATATTAGTATTCCTTGCATTTTTCTGGTTGGAAAACATATTTGATATGTGGAATTTGGTTTTGAAATGAGCAAGTTATCAAATTAGCAATTTTAATGCATTAATTAGGAAATAGTTGTTTTCAGCAATTTAATTTATTCCAAATAGAAAACAAAGTTGATATTTGCAAAGTTTAGAGAATTTTGATTCGAAAACATATTTTATTTTTCAAATTTGGAGTTAAAATGAATTAGTTATGATTTATGCAGTTAAATCAATTTAAATTGAGCCGGAGGCCCAACATCTAATTTAGGAGGTTCGAGTTATTTATCTACCCATCAAGATTAAATGTTGTTAACAGGGAGAGGCAAGGATGTAGATGAGCTACACAATTTAAATGGAACCGGGACAAGGTAAATAGAAATATCCCGATACATTCCATATTTAATTATTAAGTGACATTACTATTACCCGAACCCACAAAATGCAATGCAACATGATGATATGATATTTATAAAGTAGATGGCATGTTATAGAAAATAGGGCACATGGATTATAAGGGTAGGGTTTGGGTTCGCACGTGGGAAAGGGGAGCTTCGGGGCAACACCGATGTCTTCGGTGCGTGGAGGAAATAGACGAAGAGGAGGAAGTAGACGAAGAAGAGGAAGTAGACGAAGTCGTCGTAGCAGGGGAAGTAGACATTCCGTTGTCGATGTAGTCGAAGTCGAGGTCTTCGGGTCATAGAGGAAGTAGTCGACGTCGTTGTAGTAGGGGAAGTAGTCGTTCTCGTTCCGTAGCCGAGGTAGTCGTTCACGTCATCGGTGTAGTTGTCGATCTTTTCATCGAGGTCCGAAGAGGAAGTAGACATGGTCGAGGTACTCGTCGCATCCATATAGGAGATCATGGTGGTTCGTGTCTTCATGGCGCGCACGATGGCGGCCAACACAAGGCGGACCCGGCGAAGATCATGTCAAGGTTCCGGTCTTCGGAGTCGGGGTGTTCTTGTCGACGCGGTTCATTGAAAAAGAGAGGATCTTCGCGGAGTGGAGGAAGTAGAGATGAGTGTCGATGCCGGGGTTGTAGTCGTGCACTGCCGTCCCGCCCACGTCGACGAAGTTGCAGCAGCGCCACCACACATCCTCGCCGCGCAACTGTAGACCACCACCATCAGAATACCCATTCACCACCACAACAGCCGCGTCGCACAACAGCAGCTCGAGGACGCCGGGAAAACTCGGCCAGGACTTGTGTCAAACATCTGGCGGGCATGGTCATGGAGGCATCGATGCTGAACGAGGTCGAGGCAAAGGGCGGACGGCCGGAGAGGCGGGCCTGGCGGCGCCAAGGCCGTGGAGGTCAGGAGTGCGACCACAACCTGGTCGGAGAGGAGCCGCGACAGGGCTTGGTCGTCGTTGGCCAGTCCACCAGGAAGGAGCGAGCTCGAGTCGCGGCCGTCCGCGCAGGAGAAGGGGAGCAGCGGCGGCGCCAGCTGCCGTCGGCCGGAACGGAGGCGAGGGACGGCCGGCCAGTGGCGTTGCGGGCTAGGAGGAGGAGCTCGGGCGCGGCGGAGCCCTGCTCCTGCCGGCGCCGCGGACGGAGAGGAGGTGAGGGGCGCTCGCCGGGGAGGCGCTTGGTCCCGTGGCGAGAGGAGGCGGCAGTCGGCGGTGCAGGGAGGTGGCGCTCGGGACAGAGGGGGCGGGGCGAGCGAAGGAGAAGGGGGTCGAGCGCTCGACGGGAGGATGAGGACGATGGGGTTCGATGGGGATCGATCCCTTCTGCGTCGCTGCGTGTGTGCGTTGCGGTTTCTGTGTCGTGTGCGTTGTGTTCGGTGGTGTGCGTGTGTGCGTTGTGTGGGCTACGGGGTGGGCTTAGGGCTTGCTAGGTTCGGTTGGTGGCCTCCGGTTGGGCCACTAGGGCCTGGCCGATTGGCTGCCACCCAGCCAAACATTTTTTTTGTGTCATTGTTTTCAGCTCTAGAAATTGTTTGGGCATTAATAAAAATATATTGAGGCATCAAATGAATTGCAGGAGATTTAGAAAATAAGTCTTGAGGAGTTTTAATTTGTTTGCAAGTTTTGAATGAATGGTGATGCATGATGGTATGATGTGAATAAGGAAAACAAACAAAATCTAATGGAAGAAAAACCCCGGGTGTTACAGACATGGTCACTTATCTGGGGTTCCGTTGGGCACCAGAGTACCAGGTCTACGAGCAGCAGCGAGAGTTTGACCAGACCTACTACCAGGCTATCGTCTACATTCTGTCAGATGATGGCATGAGCGTTGTCCACCGCTACGAGGCAGTAGGTTCCACAGTGGATATGGCCGTGCAGCAGGCAGCTTATGTGAGTCTCACCGTCCTTCGTGCTGACTACTGGGGATTTGACGATTCTATCTATCGCCACATCCCCCGTGGTTACATCACTTCGGAGGGAGCTCACTTCACTCTCTACGACAACTTGGATGTCTACGAGCATGATAACACCAGGCTGCACACCACCGCTCAGTTTGTGAGGCACAGTGACGCTGTTGCCACCACACTTTCTCAGGAGTTGGCCTCAGTCAGGGAGCAGCTCTACCTTGCTTTGACTCGTCTGGCGACGTACACCACAGACTTTGTTGGAGATGAGCGCTTTGCACGTTTCGATCAGCCAGTTGGTCGTCGTCTACCAGATGCTGGAGGTTACGAGCCGATCAGAGGTCCACTCCTCAACCTCGGAGCTGGTTACACTGGGATTCCACGCTTTGGAGCACAGGGAGACGCCGCTTTCTACTTCACCACACCGAGAGTCGCTCTCAGAGCAGTCCCGATCTACGTGGATCGTCGTTCTACCTACTTCCGTGGGATTCCTCCTCACCGTATCTCTCGTCGTACTACTCACCGCCGTCCTGCGTGATGAGCATGGGAGTACAGATGTATCCATTCCTAGCTATGTTTAGTTATCCTTGGCTTTCGAACCATGTATTGGTGTGTTGGATATTCTGATGTATTTGAACATGTGATGATGTACCTGTTGGTTATCTATTCATGCGTCGGAATAATCTATCTTTCGGTTACCAAGTCTATCCTTTTCTGTTGTTGCGCTAAAATGCATGTCTATTCAGGATGCCGCCAACAAGGAGCAACCCGCCTGAACCACCTCCGCTCACGGAGCTGTTGACTCAGATGACTCAGGTCGTGGCTCAGATGGCCCAGATCCAGGCTAACCAGCACAACAACCAGAATGCTCCAAGGGTCAGCATCAAGGAGTTCCTCAGTATGGGTCCGAGAGCTTTCGTGGCAACACGTGAGCCTCTGGATGCTGATGACTGGATCCGGGAGATGGCCAGGGCTCTGGACATTGCTCACGTTGCTGAGGAGGACAAAGTCAAGTATGCCACCTACCTACTGAAGGGTCAGGCAGCTACCTGGTGGGAGAACTACCAGACCATGAGAGCTGGATATCCTATCACCTGGGGTTGTTTCAAGGATGCTTTCCTGAAGCACCACATCCCAGATGGTCTCATGGAAAGGATGCGTGAGGAATTTTGCTCTCTCAAGCAGGGCAAGCTGGACGTCATTGGCTATCAGAACGAGTTTAATCGTCTCGCTCGATACGCTGGTGATGAGGTGTCCACTGAAGCTAAGAAGATGGCAAGGTTCCGCCGAGGTTTTAACCCGGAACTGAAGTACGCTCTCACCAACATCAAGTGCAAGGACTTCGAGGAGCTTGTGAACACCGCGCTCAATGAGGAAAATGGGCGCAAGGCGTTCGAGGATTCTCGCAAGCACTCGCGTGAGGGTGGTTCCTCCTCCAACATGACCACCCCTCCGCAGAAGCGCCGCATCTGGGTGCCAAATGCTGCTGTCACTCGGGCTCCATATGCCCAAGATTCTCCAGGCTTTGCTACCCGCCCACCCAACCCATCTCAGATGCAGAGTCAGAGGGTTCCAATGGGGCAGCCAAGGCCAGGTCCTCCTCGTGTCGTCACTTGCTACAAATGCAAGGAGACTGGACACTACGCTGATAAGTGCACTCAGAGGCAGCTACCTCCACCTCCTCGCCCCAACACCAACCAGGCAATGGTTCGTGCTCCCCCGGCTAAAGCCTTCAACTCCAACAATAGGCCTATCGGGAGGACCGCGAGGGTGAATCATATCAAGGCCGACAAAGCTGAGGAAGCTGCTGACGTCGTTCTCGGTATATTACCCATAAACTCTTTTTCCAGCTAAAGTGTTGTTTGATACCGGAGCATCGCATTCTTTTGTGTCAAAGATCTTTGCAAAAGCATACAACCTAGTTCTGGTTCCGCTAAGCAATCAAATGACTGTTCACTCTCCGGGTCCGCAAATGTTGACTTCCAGGATAAGTAAGGACAATCAGATCCTAATTGGAGGCCGCATATTCCTTGCTTCACTCATGTTGCTGGGAAATTTTGACATTGATGTCATTCTGGGCATGGATTGGTTGAAGACCCACGAAGCTAAAATTGACTGTGCTCAAAAGTCAATAACTCTCTCTCACCCTTCTGGCCAGATAGTCTATTCTCCATATGGATCAAGTTCTGTTCAGCTGTTCAACCTCGATGCAAAACCCCTTCCTGCAATTGAAAATGTTCCGGTGGTTTGTGAGTTCCCTGACGTCTTTCCAGAAGAGTTGCCAGGGATGCCTCCGGACAGAGCAGTTGAGTTCGTGATCGAGCTTGAACCAGGTACTGCTCCAATCTCTAAGCATCCATACAAGATAGCTCCTCCTGAACTGAAATTGTTGAAGGAGCAAATCGATATGTACATGGAGAAAGGTTACATTCAGCCTAGTTCCTCCGCTTGGGGTTGCCCAACTCTGTTTGTTGCCAAGAAGGATCAAACAAAAAGACTCGTGGTTGACTATCGTCCTCTCAACGAGAAAACCATCAAAAACAAGTATCCAATTCCTCGTATCGATGATCTTTTTGATCAGCTTGCTGGAGCCTCAATATTCTCAAAGTTGGACTTGAGGATGGGTTACCATCAGATAAAGATCAGAAAGGAAGATATTCCAAAGACATCTTTCACCACTCGGTACGGTCTATATGAATACACCGTCATGTCCTTTGGTCTCACCAATGCACCGGCGACGTTCTCAAGACTCATGAATTCTGTCTTCCATGAATACCTCGACAAGTTCGTTGTGGTATATCTCGATGACATTCTGGTCTACTCAAAATCCGAGGAAGAGCATGGAGAACACCTTCGTCTCACTCTCATGAAACTTCGCGAGCATCGTCTATATGCCAAGTTCTCCAAATGTGAGTTCTGGATTCCAGAAGTTGCTTACCTTGGTCATATCATCTCTGCCAAAGGCATAGCCATTGACCCGGAAAAGGTTAAGGCAATTGTTGATTGGAAACCTCCTAAGACGGTGAAGCAAGTCAGAAGTTTTCTTGGCTTGGCTAGCTATTGCCGTCGTTTCGTCCAAAACTTTTCCAAGATTGCCAAACCTCTCACTGATCTCACAAAGAAGGACAAGAAGTTCGTTTGGACTCCACAGTGTGATGAGAGTTTCAATCTCCTGAAGACTAAACTCACTTCCACACCAGTTCTGGTTGGCCCAGATACTACCAAACCTTTCCAGATATTCTGCGATGCATCTCTCCAAGGTCTAGGTGCAGTTCTTATGCAAGAACGTCAAGTTGTGGCTTATGCTTCACGTCAGTTGAACCCACATGAGCAAAACTATCCCACACATGATCTTGAACTTGCAGCAATTGTGTTTGCCCTCAAGAAATGGAGACAATACTTGTTGGGTAACAAAACTGAAATCTTTTCCGATCATAAGAGTCTGAAATACATCTTCACTCAACCAGATCTAAACCTCAGGCAAAGGAGATGGATTGAAAAGATTAAAGACTTTGACCTCACCATTTCTTACACTCCAGGCAAGGCTAATGTTATGGTCGATGCTCTCAGTCGCAAGTCATATTGCAATAATCTCATGATCATGGAAAGCCAACCTCCACTTCATGAAGAATTCCAGAAGCTGAACCTTGGTCTTGTTCCTCAAGGTTTTATTGCTAGGTTGACAGCCAGTCCAACTCTCGAAGACAAGATTCGTTCTGAACAACTTCGTGATACTGAAATCAAGAAGATTGTAGAGCACATCAAAGAAGGCAATGATAAATTCAAGTCCTTCTCAACTGATGACAAGGGAACTGTGTTCTTCGAAGGACGCATTGCAGTTCCTCAGATTCAAAGTCTCAAAGATGTCATTCTCAAGGAGGCTCATGAAACTCCTCTCTCCATCCACCCTGGAAGTACAAAGATGTACTAGGATCTCAAGACTCTGTACTGGTGGTCTGGCATGAAACGTGAAATTGCTCAATACGTTTCTGAATGCGACGTTTGTCAACGTGTTAAGGCAGTCCATCAGAAAACAGCCGGTCTTCTCCAACCTCTAAAAATTCCTGAGTGGAAGTGGGACATGATTGAAATGGACTTCGTTATTGGGTTTCCAAAGTCCAAGAAGGGAAACGATGCAATCTTCGTTGTCATTGATCGTCTCACTAAGGTAGCTCACTTCTTTGCTGTCAAGGAAACTATATCAGCTAGCCAGTTAGCAGAGCTCTACACAGCAAAGGTTGTTCCTCTTCATGGTGTTCCATTGGAAATAAGCTCAGACCGTGGAAGTATCTTCACTTCCCATTTCTGGAAGAGTTTTCAAGAAGCATTGGGCACCAAACTTCTGTTCAGCACAGCTTATCACCCTCAGTCTCAGGGGCAAGTCGAAAGAGTCAATCAGATTCTCGAGGATATGCTCAGAGCATGTGGTCTCTCCTTTGGCATGAAATGGGAGGATTGCCTTCCATATGCTGAATTCTCCTACAACAACAGCTACCAGGCAAGCCTAGGCATGGCACCATTTGAGGCATTGTATGGCCGCAGATGCAGGAGTCCAATCAATTGGTCTGGAGCTGGTGAACGTTCACTCCTAGGCCCTGACATTGTTAAGGAAGCCGAGGAGAAAGTTCGTATCATTCGTGACAATCTCAAGATTGCTCAGTCTCGTCAGAAGAGCTACTATGACAGCAAGCACCGTGATATGGTCTATGCACCTGGTGACAAGGCATATCTCCGTGTAACTCCCCTCAGAGGCACTCATCGTTTTGGTGTGAAAGGGAAGCTTGCACCAAGATACATTGGTCCTTTCAACATTCTCTCAAGGCGGGCAGAAAATGCTTATCGTCTTGAACTTCCAGAAAAGCTATCCAAGGTGCACGATGTGTTCCACGTGTCACAGCTCAAGAAGTGTTTCAAAGATCCAGATCGTGCAGTTGATCATGATTCCATTGAACTGCAAGATGATCTCTCTTATGAGGAGCACCCTATTCGTATTCTCGATGAGACCGAGCGTAAGACTCGCAACAAGAGCACCAAGTTCTTGAAAGTGCAGTGGTCGCATCATTCCGATAAAGAGGCAACGTGGGAGACCGAAGAGGATCTTCGTAAGAAGTATCCGGACCTTTTCACTTCTCAGTAAGGAATCTCGGGGCGCGATTCCTTCAAGGGGGGGCGTTTTGTAACATCCCAAGTATTAAAATATCCCTTAGAATGTTTGATTTCATGTTTAATTAAAGTATTGCATCATGTCATCATATTTTGTTTCATTGTTTGCATTTGTTTACTATTTGTTTTGCATATGTTCTTAATTGTTTTCACATTTGAAATTCAACTTATTTCCAATATTTATTTCATACTTGCTCTGTTACAACGTTTTAAATAAAAATTTCAAATAAAAACAACCCACTTGTTTTCATATTATTCCATAGAGATCAACTAGTAAAATGGTGGTTTTATTTCAATTAAATAACTCCCAAAGTGCTTTCAAATTCAAATCCAAACATCAAACAGCACCCCATTTGAAAAATTATAAAAATACCAACAAATTCTAATCACATTGTTCTATTTAATCAATAGGGGTCACCCTAATAAAAACATTGTTTCCAATATTAATCAATTAAATATCAATTTATTCCAATTCAAACCAAAATATTCAAACAACACACCAATTTGAAATTATACAAATAATCAAGACATTTTTATATTCATTGTCTCCAATTAAAGTTATTAGGGTCACCATGTTTAAAATTTTGGTTTCATAATCATTTTAAATACTCAAAATCATCTAAATTTGATTTAATTCCAAACAGCACAACAATGCAAATGTTTTGAATTCCAAAGTTGGTTTTTGGTTGTAATTAAACTAATGAGCTCACCCTAATTTTTCTAGGATTTTTGCTAACCCCAAAATCCCTTTTCTCTTCCATTTCTAATTACTACAAAAAAAAACAGAAAAGCAAAAAAAAAAAAGGAGAAAAGCCAGCGCGCGCGGCAGCTAGCCTACCCAGCCCAGCCTTTTTCCCTCGCGCGCAGCCAGCCCACGGCCCGGTACCCCTTCGCAGCGCGCCCCCACCTTTCTCTCCCATGTACGGCGCACATCCGCGCGTGCCACGGCGGCACGGCGGAGCAGCGACGGCCACCAGAGCCCCGTGGACTCTATAAAAGACCCCCTAGGGCACAGCCGCAGCCCTAGCTACCCTAGGCCACTGTTTTCCCTCGAGGCCGCCGCCGTTACCCTCTCATCTCGCCGCGTTCCCCCTCTGCCACCACCTCGCCGGAGACGAGCACCTCTGAACTTCCGGTGGTAGCCACCCCCTCGCAGCACCACCCACTAACCTAAAACCCGGAATCAAACCGCCTCCTTTCCCTCATCCGATCGCGCACCGCAGCGTCCCAGGAGAACAACCGCATCCCCGCCGCCATCATCGTCATCGCCGCCGGCCGTGAACCTCCTCGAGCCTCTGCTTCCCTCTACACCGCGGTGAGCACGCCACGATCTCCCTCCTCTCTGTCATGCCTGCGAGCACGCCTCTGCACGCGCACTGCACCACCAGCAGCAGCCACGGTGCATCACAGCCACATCACGCCGCCGTGGATCACCGTCGTTCTCTGTCGCAGGCGCGGGTTTTGGGTTCAGTTAACTTTCAGGAAAACTGCGCAGTTCTGAACCTTAGCTTTGTTGCGTATGGTGTACTGACAACAAACGAGCACACAGCACAGTGGTTCAGGCGCTGCGCACGCTAGCGAGAGGTGCAGGGTTCGAATCCTGCTCCTCGCACGGGATAAAATCCCAATTTTTTTCGGCCAAGTGCTGACAGGGAGGGCCCCCTGTCAGCCACTCGCTAGCCACGCAAGTGCACGGTCACCCTGGGCCCCCCTGGCAGTGTCTGGGGTAGGATTCTGTGCGTATAAAAATGTTTTAAACTTTTCTGTTTTCAAATCCATGTCCTTTTATTTAACAGATTGGTCCCTAGTTTTAAAAACATTATAACTTTTATTTTATAACCCCAAATAATGAAAATAAAATATGTGTGCTGATCTAAATTTAATTGTCTACCTATTGGTACCAATTGTTTTCTGTTTTGAATTTTCAAAATGCAATTCAAATTTGAATCCAAATAATTCAATTGCAATTTGATAAAATTCATAAGTAATTCATACTAATTCCAAATAATGCAAATAAAATATGTTTTCCATGCTATTTCAAATAACCTTTTCAAATATAAAATTTGTTTCATGGTTTGAATAATTTAATTTGCCTAAATAATTTAATCCTTGTTTAATTCATTTAAATTTTGCTAAAATCATAACTTGCTCAAAATAAATTATTTTTGAACATGCAAAATATGTTTTCAAACTAGAAAAGTATGAACTTTTCAAATATGAGTTTGAATTTATGTTTTGAACAAATAAAATTCAAATAAAATTCACACTTGTTTTAAATTCATTTAAAACTTGTTTAATATTGTTTAAGTCATAATAAATTCATCCTAATTCCTATTTCAATATTTGAAACATGTAATCCAACTAAAATTTGGTATTCTTTTCAAATATGAATTTTGTTATTTGTTTTGAACATTTTAAATTGATGAAAACAACAAATGTTGGTGTGATATCTTTAAGTACCCAAAAATTTCCCAACTTAATAAATGATTTCCAAACTTGTTAAATTCCTTTACCACTTGCATCTATTGTTGTTATTTTGTTGTTATCATCATGCATGCATCATGCTAAACAACTTTCATATGATAATTAACTATAGATCATTTGTTTCCACTTAATTCATGGACCCTTTTCATATGCAACTCAAAATGGCATATGTGCCCATTTAAATTGTGTTACCATGTCACTTAGTTTATTTTGAGGCATCTATTGAATTGACATGCATCATCCCATGATTGTGCACTATGCCATGATATTGATTGTTTATATTTCTGTCTTGTTTGTTTGCTTCTTCTCGGATAGACGACGACGTTGAGACAGACGATCTTTACAGCACCCCTTCTGAGGATCTAGCTCAGTACCCGGCTGCTGAGTTAGCAGGCAAGTTATCACTCACATGAACCACCGTGTTCCTTTCAACATTGGTTACCGATACTTTCCGTTGTCTATTTTGCTAGCCCTAGGTGTAGTTGTTTCTATTACGAACCTATCACATGAATCCCTTAACCCTGATATTGCCTCACCACCACTCCTACAACCCTATTGTTTGAGCCAGTGTCTTACTAGCATGCTTAGGTTGTTTTGCTCGAGTCTGTTACCCGTTACTTTCTGTTACTATATTTCTATTATGTTCTGGGGGCTCGATGTTTAATCAATCAATCATGCTAATGTTATTGTTAAATAATAATTTGATGATAAGGCACCGGCAGGAGGCCCTGTGTGGTTTTGAGGCCTGCTAGTGTCGACCCTAATAGGAAAAGGGTCTTGTCTACTGATCCATGATGAGCGCACTAACCGCATGTGGGAAGCGAGTATGGGCGCCCCCCTCAACTTGATTCGATTCGCATCTCGTCCAAATCGCCTCATTTAGTTCGTGTTTTCCATTTGCCGCATGCATGTTTTTGCGAGCCCAGCGCAGGGTGGAACTTTCGTAGTCGGCATATAGGGGGACACGTTCTTAGAGTGCTATGAGGGTCCATTTTCTTCTGGGCTCGATTAGCCGTGCGCCCAAGGTGCTTTGGGCATGATGCGAAGAAGAGTTGAGTTGTGTTGAGTGCCCCGCTTGGTGGGAGGCATCCCATCTGGCCGGTTATTCATACGTGTACGGCCAAATTGGTGCAACCCTGCAGGGATAATCTTCTCGAGAAGCCGTGTTTTCCGCGGTTATGGTTAACTTGGTGAAAGTACTGGCTAACAAGTACTCAGGACAACTTGAACCTAATGATTAACAACCGTACACCCAATGATTAACAACTTGACTAGTAATAGGCTTATTGACACAATAACTTGATTCATCCTTATTCCAACGGTGTGAGTTATCCTCGGATTGCTTCTTTAGATAAGGGGCGAGATCCAGGATGGGTTTGTTTGAAGTTATCTTTCAGTTGGTTACAATACTCGATCTTATCTTCTTTCTGTTAGCCGGAAGTGGTAGAATCTCTGTAGTTGGTTAGCGCAGCCAGTTGCAGCATCTTTTATATCCCCTCTCTTCCGTTGAACCCAAGGCATCTGTGCTTGGTGTTGACGGGCTACACTTTGGTGAACTGTGAGTCTTGCTTGCCAGTACGTCTATGTACTGACCCCTTTGGGGCTGTGGTTTCCGTAGACTACGCTTACGAGGATCCAGGTGACGGCTACTACGTGGAGTTTGACGAGGCTGCTGACGAGTAGGTAGCGGACCCGGGCAGGATCCGAGACTATGTGGATGGGCTCCGTCTTTATTTCAGTTTCCGGCTTCTTAAGCCTATTTGGATTTGTCTGTACTCAGACCCCTTTGAATGCTTCCGCTGAGATGTAATGATGATATGTTGGGACATGTGTCCTCTGGATGATTGTATTTGCTATCTCTGCTCTAGTGAGAGCTATTTGCAACTTATTTCAATCTTTTGAGTCTTAGAGATGTGTTGTGCTATCATTCTGTTACAAACCGTTGACGTACCATGTGTGTATGGTATGAAGTACGTCAATGGTAGTGTCCTGATTTCTATGGGATGGTTTACGTCGACGCTGAACAGATAGGGGTTGGTTGTCACACATACGTGTGTTGGCCTACTCGTAAGAGGATGCGGGTGCCGGTAAGCCCCGTAATCCAATCTACTACTGTTCAACGGAACAACGAGTATCCTTTAGAAGTCCGGGTGCGACAGTCTGGCCCCCCGGGTGCCCTCTGCGATTGCTCTTTCGCCTATATAATCCCCCCGATATATCAACCCTATAAATATACCACTTTTCCCCCCCAAGAAACACCCGAGGCCGCCGTCATCCCGAGATCGGGAGGGTTCTGGAACTCTCCCCGGCACCCTGCCGGGATGGGAAATCATCACCGGAGGGGTCTACACCACCATGCCCTCCTCCGAAGTGATGCGTGAGTAGTTCATCCCTGGACTACGGGTCCATAGCAGTAGCTAGATGGTTGTATCTTCCACTTTATGCCTCATGTTTAGATATCGTGAACTGCCTCACATGATCGAGATCATCTTTATGTAATGCTACATGTTGTGTTTGTTGGGATCTAATGAATGTTGAATGTTATGTCTTCTGATTATCAATCTATCATGTTATATTCATGCATATGTTATTTATGATCTTGCATGCTCTCTGTTATTAGTAGATTCTCTGGCCAAGTAGATGCTAGTAACTCCAAGAGGGAGTATTTATGCTCGATAGTGGGTTCATGCCTCCTTTGCATCTGTGCTCGAGTGACCGAAACGTGACAGATGGAGGATGTGTTGTTGCCATTAGGGAGAAACACAACAATGATTTGTCTAAGGATGATGTTATTGTTTATATTACACACGTTGCTTAATGCAATTA
Source organism: Alopecurus myosuroides (assembly GCA_028641055.1). Classification (NCBI taxonomy): domain Eukaryota; kingdom Viridiplantae; phylum Streptophyta; class Magnoliopsida; order Poales; family Poaceae; genus Alopecurus; species Alopecurus myosuroides. Next base: position 283,291,000 of record CM054058.1, read on the forward strand.
TCTGTTGCTTGCAACTTAATACCTTAGTTTTGCTCGGACGACACTCCGAAGGTGGATTATTAGTCATAGATGCAGTTGGATGACGGTCTATGTATCTTGTTGTAAAGCCCGCATGAATCACATAGTAATATTTATGTCTTGCATATGCACTACGGTGCAGCCTTCATTTATGTCAATTGCCCAGCTGTTATTTGTTAACCACACATGTTATTTATCTTTCACGGAGAGACCACTAGTGAACTGTGGACCCCGGTCCATATTTCCTCATACTGATTATACAACCACTGTTTCCACTGCTCTCATACTAATGCTACTGTTTTCATACTTTTTTCCACACCATATGTTTAACCTCTTTGTTATCCGCAAAACCGGTGAGATTGACAACCTCACTGATTCGTTAGGGGCAAAGTGATTTGATTGTGTTGTGTAGGTTCCAGGTTGCAGCTGAACCGGTAGTGCGCCCTGCCATCTCAGCTGCATCAACCTTCCGAAGTTACTCCTTCCTCCTACTAGTCGATTAAATCTTGGTTTCTTTCTGAGGGAAACTGCTGCTGTGCTCATCATACCTTCCTCTTGGGGTTTCCCAACGAGTGCAAGATCTGCACCATCAAGGCTCTTTTCTGGCGCCGTTGCCGGGGAGGAAGAGAATTTCTGCAAGGGGATTCTCTCACTTCCAATCTCTTTACTTTGTTTTAGTTTTGCTTAGTTTATTTATTTTGTCTTGTTTGATTCTCTATATAAAAAACACACAAATAACTTCTTATTCTAGTTATAGTTTTTATCCTGTTTTTAATATTGTTAAAATGACTACTCCTGAGAACACTAAGTTGTGTGACTTTATTAGCACCAACAACAATGATTTCATTAGCACACATATTGCTCATCCCGCTCCTACTGCTGATTTTTATAAGATTAAGCCTGCATTATTAAATCTTGTTATGAGGGGGCAATTTTCTGGTGTTAGTACTGATGATGCTGCTGCCCATCTTAATAATTTTGTTAAACTATGTGAGATACAAAAATATAAATATGTAGATGGAGATATTATTAAAATAAAATTGTTTCCTTCCTCTTTGAGAGGAAGAGCTAACGAATGGTTGCTATGTTTGCCTAGAAATAGTTTTGATTCTTGGACTAAGTGTAAATATGCTTTCATTGGAAAATATTATCCTCCTGCTAAGATTATATCTTTAAGAAGAAACATTATGAATTTTAAGCAACTTGATAATGAGCATGTTGCTAAAGCTTAGGAAATAATGAAATCTTTAGTAAAGAATTGTCCCACTCATGGACTGACTACTTGGATGATCATCCAAACCTTTTATGCAGGACTAGATTTTTCTTTAAGAAACCTTCTGGATTCAGCTACTGGAGGAACCTTTATGTCCATGACCTTGGGGGCAGCAACAAAGCTTCTTGATAATATGATGGTAAATTATTCTGAAGGGCATACTAAGAGAGATACAACTGGTAAGAAGGTAAATTATGTTGAAGAAACCTCCTCTTTGAGTGATAGACTTGATGCTATTATGTCTATGCTTGTTAATGACCATCCTCCTATTGATCCAAACAATGTTCCTTTAGCCTATTTGGTTGCTCAAGAAGAGCATGTTGATGTGAACTTCATAAAAAAAAAATTTCAACAACAATGCTTATAGGAATAATTTTGGTAACAATAATTATAGGCCATATCCTCTTAATAGTGGTAATAATGATAGAACTGGAATGACTAATGAAAGAATTTCAGAAGTTGAAAGAGCCACTAATTTTTTTATGCAAAAGCAATATGAGCAAACTAAACTATTTACTAGGACCATGGAAGAACAATCTATCACGCTAAAAAATATTAGTTATCAACTTGAGAGTTTAAATAGATAAATATCTGATTTGCAAGTTAAAATTGCTCATGCTGAAACTTCTATTTCATCCATGTCTGAAGCACAATCTTCTTTGATTAATAGGATGACTGCTAAAAATAAAACTATAGATGAAAATCCTTTTGCTGCTAAAAATTCCATCCAAATTTGAATTGACGATAATGTTAGGATGTTAGCTGAATTGTATGCTAGATGGGAAAGAGAAGATGAAATAGCTAGAAAGAATAATATAGCTAATGTTTGCACCATTACCACCACTAGTAAAACTGAAGCCTCTCATGCTAGTAAACCTTGTACTATCAATGGTAAAGTAATTGGTGTTTGCAATATTCCCACTGCTGCTATTAAAAATGCAAAATTGCATGAAACTGCTAAAAATGCTCCTCATAATAGTGCTGAAATTTATAGAAACATGGGAGACAATGGTCCCATTACCTTTGATAAAAATTATCTTAACTTTGATGATTGGAACATAACTGAAGTGATAAAGTTCTTACAAAAGCTTGCTAGTTTTCCTAATGCTAGTGCTATGAATATGGCTTTCACAAAACATATTACAAATGCTCTCATGCAAATTAGAGAGGATGAATTAAGATGTGAAGCCTCTATCCCTAGGAAGTTAGAAGATGGGTTAGAACCTATTATTAAAATGAAAGTGAATGATTTTAATTTCAATGCTCTATGTGATCTTGGTGCAAGTATCTCTGTTATGCCTAAAATACTTTATGATATTCTTGATTTTCCACCTTTGGAACCATGTTATTTGGATGTTCGTCTCGATAATGTTAGAAAGAAACCTTTGGGGAGAGTTGTGATTTTATTATCATGGTGATGGCTAGGTTGAGACTCCAAGTGCAGAGCGTGTAGCTAGTGGCAAGCCTTCTTCCCCACGAGGGTGACTCGAGGGTTTATATCGAACTCTTGGGGAGCCAGTATTTCAACAGTTGTCTTCCAAGCTTCCTCCAGGATCCTGCAAACAAGTAGAGAATTTTGTGCCCTCAACATCACCAAGTGGTTGTCAAGCACAAGGTGTGAGACTTCTAAATTGCAATGCAAAACTGAAAGTAAATGTGCAATAATTAAATCTACTACTAAATGCAAATGAGAAAATAAATATGCAATGGATTGTTTTTGTATTTTTGTGATGCAAGTGGTGATGGAGATAATGTAAATTCGAATTGGAGATGCAAGTAAAGTAAAGTGCAAGTAAAGTAAATTGCAGCAAAGTAACTAGAGTGTTTTCTTATATTTAAAATAGGACCGGGGTTCATGGTCTCACACTTGCATTCTCTCAAATAAAGTAGTAGACGGTGGACATAAAGAATTACATGTGAGATTACAATAACATGTTTAACATTGAGTACTTTCATATGGGCATCACGTCCTAGCATAGAGATCTCTACGGTCATATTGATCCCTCTTATACTCCACCAAGATGCGAAATAAATCATAACACCTCGATAATTAAGGAAAAACCAGAGTATAGCTTTAAGCAATGTGACATGAAGTTGAAGTAAGAACTTGCTAGATCTAGTCATGGAGATTGATTAGTGTCACTTCAAATCCCCGGTAACAAGGTACTCCTTTTTATCCCTAGTGAGGTAACTAAGAAAGGTTTAACAAAACCTAAGTGGATCGCTGAACTTCTGTCACTTTCACAGCACTAGCCACCCCCCGTTACTCCAACTAATGCACCCATCACCCCACACACGCTCTCAAGAACTAGATTGATCAAAGCTAGCAAATAAGAACGGGGTACATAAGATACATCTACTCAAATAACTCAAGAGAAACAATTGCAATCTCAGATTCAATAACTCATAGAAAAGATCCACCACATAGGAATTACAACAGTGCTCGTAATCATGTGAGGCAGCTCATACGGATCTAATTAGTGAAGCACATAGAGAGAGAGATACAAGTGCTACTTCCACAAACCCATAGCCCTGGGGTGGACTACTCCCTCTTCATGGAGATGTCGATGGAGATGACGTTGGAGGGGTAGGAGATCACACCGGCGGAGCCCCGCCGGAGTTTTCCCCCTCCAATCTGGAACTCCAGGTCTCTGTTTCGGTGTTTCGGCGGCGCTCCTCTCCGTAAGGGTACGGGGGACCCTTTTTATAGTCGGTTTTAGGTCAAGACGGAGTCGATAAGTCGAAGATGGAAGGAATTGGGGCCATAGGGGCCAAAAGGGGGCCTCTCACGCGGCCAAGGAATCTGGCCGCGTGGAGGGTCCTCTTTTGGGCCTCCTTGCCCAATTCTCGTGGATCCTTCGCCCGCAAGTCTTCTCCTTCCAAGAAAATGACCCCCGCAGATTTTCAGGTGATTTCGCGGAAGTTTGCCCCCCTGAAACATCAAAAATATAGAAAACGGGGTTTCTGACAGGCAGGGTTAATTCCATAAAAGTTGGGGGACTTTGTAATTTAACCCCAAAATACTATAAAACATTGAATTATAACCTTATATGATGCAATATGTAATAGAAAACCATGTGAAAATATGCAAAATTCATCTATGCATTTTACATGCATCAACATCCCCAAGCTTAACCCATGCTCGTCCTCGAGTATGAATGTGATAAAACTAAGATGGGTTTTGCATACTGAAACAATCATGGGATATCAAGGAGGATTATTCATGCTACATATAATCAAATGATTAATACTAGAAATGAGTAGCAATATACAATTCATGTTGTAAGAAATATCAAATATGCAAGAAAAGATGCTTCATGAAAGTTCACAAAGTGTATAATGAAATAAAAGCACTATGGACCAAATGCATACACAAAATGAAAAATAATATCCTATATTGGTCAAAGAATAGCATAATGGAGAATAGAAAATATAGTGGACACTTTGGAGAAAATTGAGTAGAGGTAAAACATGATCAAGTCTTATTTAGCCTCTAAATTATTCAACTAAAATTACTAATTGAAATGTGGTATCCATTTATATAGGACTCTCATTGCCCCTTTATCACTAGCATCTTAAAATTGTGAGTATTGAAGTAATGAGAATGACAAGGTGGTTGAAAGCCTCATGCCCCGTGAGTGTGAAAACCTACTCCATGATTACTCAACTTAAGATTCCTAATAAGATTTGTACAATCATAATAAGTATTAATGACATCATAGAGAACCGCAAAGAGGTACCTCTTTCCCCATGACAAGGAAACAAGCCCATGTTAGAATGACAAGATGAACAAACAGAGTAGACTCATCATCCTTTTTATTTTCATTCACTATTATGCATAGCTTCTTATTTTATTATAGGATGTGCTGTAGAGTCACTCAAGCTGTAAGTAAATTTCCACCATGATAAAGCATGGCTTGGGTTAGCGGCCCAATGCGTTTCTCTAGTCATATAGATACTTACTCATCAAAACTTACTATTCCTCTATTTCATTTCGGCATGGAAGGAGTCCAAAAACAAAAGTACATGATATCAACCAAATGTAATTTTTTTGTGCAATGTTGAAAGCTTTCCGGTGATACACGTTTATAGCTAACTCCCAACCACACACTTGTCAAACGCAAAACTTGTGGCTCCCATTATTGGGTCATGTTTATTAGATGCATAAAAAGTAAAGTGTGCCTTCAATAGTTCGTGAGAGTCCTATCCCAAGTTCAACCCATGACAATTAATAAAGTGAATATCTTAATTTAGAACATAAATAACACAATAACATGGTGAACATACTCGGAATATCAATGAAGCTAATGGGAAGATATGGTGGACTCACTGGAAATACTTGGCTAAGGAGTGTTGGAAACAAGTTTTTACTTGTTGGAATTTTTAAATTTTTGGGCTAGCAAGAGGGAGATAGTTGACCAGCTACTATGCATGAATATGTCCATAGAACTACTCATTTCATGACAAACTAAATAAACCATCAATTAACATCAAGGACATGAATAAGAGATAGCTCAAGACAACATTATTGCAAATTTCTACACATAAAAAGCCTATAAATCATGCAAACATATGTAGCTCTTCAAATCAACCATGGAATCCCTATTCCAAGTCATAATACTAGCATCCAATACATTCCAACCCCAAACTCCAGTGTCTCAATCTCATATAAAATGATGGTGGTGGTCTTATCAAAACAAAAATTAAAACAAAAACTAGACGCTTCAAGTCTCTACGATAAATGCTTTGCTTAGAAAAACAGAAAGTAGACGTGTGCTAACCAAAAGAGTGTAGCTCCAGTGGGGTGTTCACATCCCCAAGCTTATGGCTTTCACCATTCTTGGATGTCTTGAGGCGCAGCTCCTCTATTCCCGGTGAAAAAACTTCACAAAACATGTTTCTCCCATTCTTTTTCTGTGGGGTGAGATTAGCAAGGACAAACAAATCCCATGCTTGCTGTGCAAAATTCCAAATCAAATGATCCAGTAGATAGACAATAAGGTTCATTATGTTGTATGTTCACTCTCTTGCTTGAAAGAATCATGGAAATTCGATTCCCAAGCCCAAAGAGTGCATAAAACAAAAGAAGGCAGAATCTGTCCAGAAAAGCAGCAGCAGCAAACGAACGTTTTTCCCTAAGCTAGACTCGTCAAAAAATTAAGACAATTTTTGTTCTTACAGAGGACAAAAAGTTGCAGAACATACTAAAAAATTATCTCAATCGGACATACCAATAAAAATGTAAAATCATACGGCGAGCAGACTCGTGCTGACACAGAAATTTCATGCACTAGGATAGCAACTTATAAGTCCAAATGGGTTTGACTTGACTCTTTATTGAAAACTCCAGAATTAAAACAAAAAACTAATCTCTTGAGATAGCAATAGGACACTAGGAAAATCCAAACAAAAACAACCGGGTTGCCTCCCGTAAAGCGCTTTCTTTATAGCCATATAGCTAGGCTTTACTTACTTGATAATCAAGAGGGATAAAACTCATCAGGGAGATTGTTCTTCAGCGTGCCCCTCTTCCTTGGGAAGTGCTCCATGCTTTTCTTGTGAGGGAACTGAAACTTGACATTCCCTTCCTTGGAGTCTATGATTGCACCTGTAGTACGAAGAAAAGGTCTACCCAAAATAATAGGACTAGGGAATTTATCCCCCATATCCATAATAATGAAATCAACGGGTACGAAAGTCATGTGCAATTCAATCATAACATATTTTACTTGTCCTAAAACATGTTTAGTAGAGTTATAAGCAAGGACAAATTCACTTGAGCACTTTTCTAAATTTTCTAGTTCTAGCAATTCATATAATTCTTTAGAGAGTACCGATACACTAGAACCTAGATCTAACATAGCATGGTGAATTCCTTTTCCAATTGAAACTAGAACCTTGGGGATACATGCATCCCCAAGCTTAGGAGGTATCATGGCCTCATTCTTGTACCTAGAAATTTTTTCTTACAAGACATGATTAGCAATATAAGATCCAAAGCCAGGTTGATTAACATTTATAGTGGGATCACTAGCAAATTTTTGTAGAGTAGCAATAAGTTCTTGCAAGCTACTTTTTTCTAAATCAAGCAATGGATCCTTGATTTCAGTAAGCATCATAATTTCCTCTACTTTACTCTCTAATTTAGCTAGCATGCTTGATTCATGAGGACTAATTTCATCTTTGCTAGCAAGATAATACATATATGGAAGTAAATATTCAGGGTACTTCACTATTTCATTCAAAGTTTCTTCTAAGATAGTAGGGACATGCTCACTTGTATTCTCAGTAATATGATCAATATTTTCAATAATAGGAGCATCAATAGTAATATAATTCATTCCTACACTAGGTTGTGCTTGTGGCTTTCCTGCTGACATGCTTAATAGAGTTGCTTGATTATCAGCTAATTTTGACAATGCTTTATCTAAATTCGAAGATTGAAGTTGCAATCCTTTAATATCACTACTAATGGATGCAATAGACTTATTTAACTCATGTATCATAGAATTGTGACTAGCAACTTGTTCCATAAGCAATTTATTAAATTCAGAAATTTCACTAGAAGGCTTCCACTTATTTTCATTAGCATTAGGATATGGAACAAAAGGTTTATTTGGCACATAAGGAGGTTTACTATATGAATTGTAAGCATTACCAAAACCATTGCTACCATAATTCCTAACAAAATTAACATCCACACTTTCAGAATTACTACCAACTAGCTCCTGCAAAGGCACATTCTCCATATTTTGTTTATTAATAAAGCCAAGAATAGTGTCCATTTTAGAAGACAAATCATTGGTTTCTTCAATTGAGTTTATTTTCTTAGTGGGATTGGGTGCTCTTTCAGTATTCCATTGACTATAATTTTGCAATATGCTTTCTAATATGCTTTCTAATATTCTCTTAGCCTCACATACAGTTTTACTCATAAAGGCACCTTCAGCAGGAGAATCAAGTATATTTCTAGACATGTAGTTTAGACCATTATAAAAAGAGTGTAGTATGGTCCATTCATTTACTCCATGTGATGGGCATGTTCTAAGCATTAATTTAATTCTATCCCATGCCATGGCTACATATTCATTATCATTTTGCCTAAATGAGAGGATATTATTCCTATTTTGCAAAATTTTAACGGGAGGATAATATTTCTTAATGAAAGCTTATTTTAAATCATCCCAAGACTTTATACTAGATGTAGGTAGTGAAAGTAACCATTCTTTAGCCTTTCCTCTAAGTGAAAAAGGAAATAATTTCAGTTTTAAAACACTACTTTCCACATTTTTAAATTTTTGCATATCACATATTTCCATGAAATCATGAAGATGCATAGAGGCATCCTCCATAGCACTACCACCAAATTGCTCTCTAGTAATTAAATTCAATAAACTAGGACTTACTTCATAGCTTTCAGCTTGTATTTCAGGTGTAGTAATTGGCCTAGCAATGAATTGGTCATTGGGTGTATTTGTGTAGTCACTTAATTTAGTTCTATCACCCATTTTAACAGTTTATATGTAGTTTTTAATTTTTTATGCAAAAAAAAGTAAAGTAACTAGAAAATTCGAAATACTAAAATAATCTAGATAACTAAATGCAAAACTAAAATGCAAACTAAAATAAAATATGCAAGACAAAACAAAAACAAGAACAAAAACAAAACAAAAACAAAAACAAGACAAGAAACAAAACAATCTACTTGAAATAAGGTGGAGATAGAAAGGACGGTACTCACGTAGGTGCAACCTCCCCAAGCTTAGGTGTTTGCACACCTTGTTGGTGATGAAGACTTCTTGTGAGCTCCCTTGGACAACTCCTTCACCTATGGCTCCCCGGCAACGGCGCTAGAAAAACGCTTGATGGCTAGGTTGAGACTCCAAGTGCAGAGTGTGTAGCTAGTGGCAAGCCTTCTTCCCCACGAGGGTGACTCGAGGGTTTATATCGAACTCTTGGGGAGCCAGTATTTCAGCAGTTGTCTTCCAAGCTTCCTCCAGGATGTTGCAAACAAGTAGAGAATTTTGTGCCCTCAACCTCACCAAGTGGTTGTAAAGCTCAAGGTGTGAGACTTCTAAATTGCAATGCAAAACTGAAAGTAAATGTGCAATAATTAAATCTACTACTAAATGCAAATGAGAAAATAAATATGCAATGGATTGTTTTTGTATTTTTGTGATGCAAGTGGTGATGGAGATAATGTAAATTCGAATTGGAGATGCAAGTAAAGTAAAGTGCAAGTAAAGTAAATTGCAGCAAAGTAACTAGAGTGTTTTCTTATATTTAAAATAGGACCGGGGTTCATGGTTTCACACTTGCATTCTCTCAAATAAAGTAGTAGACGGTGGACATAAAGAATTACATGTGAGATTACAATAACATGTTTAACATTGAGTACTTTCATATGGGCATCACGTCCTAGCATAGAGATCTCTACGGTCATATTGATCCCTCTTATAATCCACCAAGATGCGAAATAAATCATAACACCTCGATAATTAAGGAAAAACCAGAGTATTGCTTTAAGCAATGTGACATGAAGTTGAAGTAAGAACTTGCTAGATCTAGTCATGGAGATTGATTAGTGTCACTTCAAAACCCCGGTAACAAGGTACTCCTTTTTATCCCTAGTGAGGTAACTAAGAAAGGTTTAACAAAACCTAAGTGGATCGCTGAACTTCTGTCACTTTCACAGCACTAGCCACCCCCCGTTACTCCAACTAATGCACCCATCACCCCACACACGCTCTCAAGAACTAGATTGATCAAAGCTAGCAAATAAGAACGGGGTACATAAGATACATCTACTCAAATAACTCAAGAGAAACAATTGCAATCTCAGATTCAATAACTCATAGAAAAGATCCACCACATAGGAATTACAACGGTGCCCGTAATCATGTGAGGCAGCTCATACGGATCTAATTAGTGAAGCACATAGAGAGAGAGATACAAGTGCTACTTCCACAAACCCATAGCCCTGGGGTGGACTACTCCCTCTTCATGGAGATGTCGATGGAGATGACGTTGGAGGGGTAGGAGATCACACCGGCGGCGCCCCGCCGGAGTTTTCCCCCTCCAATCTGGAACTCCAGGTCTCTGTTTCGGTGTTTCGGTGTTTCGGCGGCGCTCCTCTCCGTAAGGGTACGGGGGACCCTTTTTATAGTCGGTTTTAGGTCAAGACGGAGTCGGTAAGTCGAAGATGGAAGGAATTGGGGCCACAGGGGCCAAAAGGGGGCCTCTCACGCGGCCAAGGAATCTGGCCGCGTGGAGGGTCCTCTTTTGGGCCTCCTTGCCCAATTCTCGTGGATCCTTCGCCCGCAAGTCTTCTCCTTCCAAGAAAATGACCCCCGCAGATTTTCAGGTGATCTCGCGGAAGTTTGCCCCCTGAAACATCAAAAATATAGAAAACGGGGTTTCTGACAGGCAGGGTTAATTCCATAAAAGTTGGGGGACTTTGTAATTTAACCCCAAAATACTATAAAACATTGAATTATACCCTTATATGATGCAATATGTAATAGAAAACCATGTGAAAATATGAAAAATTCATCTATGCATTTTACACGCATCACATGGTTACTAATAATATTGTCCCTGTTGATTTTGTTGTCTTGAATATTGAATTCAATGCTTCTTGTCCAATTTTTTTGGGAAGACCTTTTCTTAGAACTGTTGGAGCTGTTATTGATATGAAAGAGGGGAATATTAAATTTCAATACCCACCCAAGAAAGGTATGGAACAATTTCCTAGAACTAGAATGAAGTTGACTTTTGATTCTATTATTCGAACCCATTACAATTTGGATTCTTCTTCACTTGAAAATACTTGAATCCACTTTTCCGGGCCTAGCTAAAAAGCGTTAAAGAAAAGCACTTCTTGGGAGATAACCCATGGTTTAATTTTTGCTTTGTTTTTATATGTTTTCTTTGAGTCAAGGGCATGTATAATTCTGTATAAACTCCTTTGTATCTTTATTTTCATGTATTAGTTGTGCCAAGTAAAGTTTCTGACGAAATTTGGAGTTGGTTTTGGGAATTCTGCGTAGGAAACAGATTTCTTCTGTCCACCGTAAAAAATCGTATAATTCACGGAAAAATCGAAATGACCTGAATTTTTTTGTCCTTATTCCTAAGCTAATTCAGAAACTTTTTTGTTCTTTAAGTTGTTTTATTTGATCAGTGTAAGTACCTCGAAAAAAATCGTCTTTACATCATGTTCTGGTTTTGGCAGATTCTGCCATTTTTCTTCCATTTGCTCTTTTACGATGTCAAGTGGATTTCTTTGCTTCACGAAACATCAGTGGATGTAGCTAATGTTTAAAAGTATCAATAGCACTTTTTCCCATACAGAACCCATGGATTGTTTTATTGTTGCACTAACCCTCTAATGCAAATTACTCTTTAAGTGTGGTGTGAAGGAAGTTTTCAAGGGTCAAGAGAAGAGGGTGATATATGTGATAAAGAAGAGTGCAAGGTCAAAGCTTGGGGATGCCCCCGTGGTTCATCCCAGCAAATTTTAAGAAGACTCAAGAATCTAAGCTTGGGGATTCCCAAGGCATCCCTTTCTTCATCAACCATTTATCAGGTCACTTCTAGTGAAACTATATTTTTATTCGGTCACATCACATGAAATTTACTTGGAGTGTCTACTATTTTTCGTTTTGTTTTATTTTGTTTTCTTTTTTTTCCTTGCTGCAATAATATTATTGGAACCTATAATATTTTTTTGGGAGAGATAAATGCTCCTCTTTTTCATTTGAATACTCATTATGCTCGTATTCTTAGTTTTTCTTCTAGCTGCTGCAAAAAATCCCGTTTAGCTCTTGTTTTCATTGCATCTCTTATTCAGAGCTGTTAGTTTTAGTGGTGTTATGTGAGTAATCTCATGCTTGCTTGCTGTAACATTTAGAGAGTTTTTGTTAAAAAATATTTTGTATGGTGCTTGTTGGAAAAAGAAACTGCTACATTTGGTAAAAATTATAAACGACGCAAATGGAAGCTTGTATGGACCGTGGCTAGACTTTTTCATATCTTGCTAGATGTTATTTTAATTCTAAAGCCTAGTGGTAATTTAGTAGCATGATTTGTCTCAAATATCTAAGAGTGTTCAATGTGCCATTGAAGGAATCATCAGTTGTTCTTGTCATATTGGAGCATAAATTTGTGGTATTCTCCTTTGAATGTTTTATTTGGTTGACTTGGCGCATGCTCACACCATGTTTATGACTACGAACCAGTAACTAATAGCCTCAATGATCATTTAGTTTTTGAACTTGTGGTACCACTTATGCTTTGATTAATGATGTTTGTGTCGCTATGCATGATTATGGCCATTATTGCTCTCTTGATTTGTCGCTCCCAGTCTTTTGCTAGCCTCCACCTGTACTGAGTATGAGCTCTCTCGTGTATACAAATCCCAAAAACCAAAGTATGACCAATGTGTCCACCATACTTACCTACATGTGGTATTTAACCGCCACTCCAAAGTAAATTGCTCATGTGTTACCTTTAAAACTTTCAAAATTACTCATGTTTTGTGTTTCTGTTTTAGCTCACGAGGACGTAAATAGAGAATCTTTATCTCACTTGTTGATTGGACTTTCACACCCTAGACTAGTGGCTTTATCCGCTTATCCAATTGATAGAAGAGCTGGCAGCGGGGTTCCCAGCCCCAAATTAATACAAACAAATTCTCTTCACTATTTTTGCCCCTGATTTATCAGTCAAAGAATAATTGTGTAAACAAAAGAGAAAGAGGGATGACCTTCTACCCAGATGCGTCCTTCAATAGGACTCGCTCTTGTGAAGTCTAGGTTGCTTGTGACGTACTGTATTTTCTATTTACCATTCGTTGACATAAGCATACACCTCTCTAAAAAAACGTAACAGATGGAGGATGTGCTCGAGTATTTATGCTCGATAGTGGGTTCATGCCTCCTTTGCATCTGTGATCGAGTGACATAAACGTGACAAATGGAGGATGTGCTGTTGCCATTAGGGAGAAAACACCAATTCTTTGTCGAAGGATGATGTTATTGTTTACATTACACATTTTGCTTAATGCAATTATCTGTTGCTTGCAACTTAAGACCTTAGGTTTGCTCGGACGACACTCCAAAGGTGGATTATTAGTCATAGATGCAGTTGGATGGCGTTCTATGTATCTTGTTGTAATACCCGCATGAATCACATAGTAATCTTTATGTCTTGCATATGCACTACGGTGCAGCCTTCATTTCTGTCAATGCCCAGCTGTAATCTGTTCACCACACATGTTATTTATCTTCCACGGAGAGACACCACTAGTGAACTGTGGACCCCAGTCCATATTTCGTGATACTGATAATACAACCACTTTTTCCACTGCTCTCATACTGCTTCTACTATTTTCCACACCATATGTTTAACCTCTTTGTTATCAGCAAAACCGGTGAGATTGATAACCTCACCGATTCATTAGGGCAAAGTGATTTGATTGTGTTGTGTAGGTTCCACGTTGTTGCTAAACCGGTAGTGCGCCATGCCATCTCAGCTGCATCAACCTTCTGAAGTTACTACTTCCTCCTACTGGTCGATTAAGCCTTGGTTTATTTATGAGGGAAAACTGCCGTTGTGCTCATCATACCTTCCTCTTGGGGTTTCCCAATGAGTGCAAGATCTGCACCATCAAGAACCCCGAAGGATTTTCCCAAATACGATTCGCAGCTCCACCGCCAGACGAAACCCTAGTTTGGGAGACATAAGTTCCTGTTCTGGCACTCTCACGGGACAGAGATTTGGGGGAGATCGTCGCCATCATCATCATAAACGCCTCTACATAAACCATCCATGATTCCCTGATGCATCCCACCCAATTCAACCAAGTGGACCAATGACAAGATCACGAGCAAATGCCATACATGACAAGGTGAACTCACTCCTATCGCTTCATCCTTTTGGTGACTTATTGAATGGTGCGCTACCTCATGGAAATTCCCTTTGTGTGCTCAGGTTTTACCCCACCAAGGACCCACAAGACGATGCTCAAGGTGCCCAAGAACGTGATCAAGAAGTTGCCCAAGAAGCCATGGAAGATGACCGAGAAGAAGCCCTCAAGGAAGAGGAGGAGAAGATGTGTAGGAAGCCCGGCCAAGCCGGCCTCCAGACCTACTACCTAACAGAGCCACCCGGCCTGAAGCCCGGCCCAAGCCGGCCTTCCTGCGCGTCCCAGGCCGGCCACCAGCCCGAACCAGCTAGCCTCCACCGGCCTAGGCCGGCTCCCCTGCGCTCCCAGGTCGGCCACCCAACAGAAGCAGCCGGCCTCCAGGCCAGCCTCCCTGCCAACACGCAAAAGTGGGTGAAGATGCCCTTTTTCCACCCCACCAACCCCCTAGGCTATATAAGGAGACCCCTCCGGCCAGATCTAGGTTAGAGATGAATTGAGAACTTCGGGCTTTTCCCTTGTATCCCTCTTGTGAGGCTACTCCTATGGTTTGTACCTAGCACCGTATCAAGGCTACTCCTACGATATTCATCTAGGATCGTATAAAGGCTCATCCAACTACCTATCCTCTCCCCTTGGGATTCAGTTAGGAGTTTCCAATCTCCCTCTCGTAAATCCTTGAGGTTCTATTGGTGTGGTGGACCGGCCACGGGTGTGAAGCGGTTTCAATCAAGGTGAGTTCAGTTGGATCGATTGTCCCGTAGGCGGCCCTCGGGGCTTAGTTGACGGGAGATTTGGGGTCTTTAGGTTCATGCTATTTGTTGGATCGCGTAGAGATAAACGAAAATTTTCCTACGCGGTACTTCCAAGATCTAGCCGAGGTAGAAGGCCACGAGTATTACCACTAGACGCGCAGGTGCGGATTATCGATGCAGCGCGTTGGGGCAGTGCAGTTCTACGATCCGATCCAGCCGATCCGATCCCTCGAACGTCGAAGTGCTGAACGTACAACACCTCTGCCGGTGTCCACACGTACGAGGAGGAGCTCCGACGGCGGACTGCTAGGTCCGGTGCGACGGCTGGACTGAGTGGGGCTAGGGTTCCCAACGCATGGGAGAGTGGACTAACGTGCCCGCTGGGCAACCTGCGCCCCTCTTTATATAGCGTATGGTAATGGGCTTCACAACACTTATGGCCCATTCCCTCTGTGAGTCCGACTCACAAAACAGTCCATTTCCGATTCGGGTCCAACCCGACCAATACAATTGCTCCCGCTCTTAAGTGTGCGACCCTGCAGGCTCATGGCGACTTGGACACGATTGGAGTCCTACTCCCAATCGATCAATCGGTAGCGGCTCCTAGCAGAACGTGCCGACTCCCAAGTCCCATTGAGTCATGACGACATACCTTTCAATGTGATATTCATCTTAGTCCCTTTTGCCTCACGATATACCTTGTCGAACTATAGGCAATTTATCGTCATCCCTTAAATAGCTCAACTCTCTTCTCGGTCCGTGATATGTGATTCATCTGACTAACTCTTTAGTCAACAGACACAGTTAACATTTAACTGAGTCGCGCATGGCCATGCTTCCTGAATCATATCACTCGAGAGGGCCCAGAGAATATCTCTCAATTCGGAGGGGCAAAATCTCATCTTGATTATCCACATCACGCAGCTTGCTTCTCATTCGACCCGTACTCTGCCTTTATAGTTGCCTTGTCACAGAACAACGTTTGACAGAACCTAAGTCGGTGATCCACAACTCGGATTGTGCGACAACCTCAGGTCTATGGATTACATTGATTTAGACATGCAAATGACTACTTGATCGTTGCATCTCAATGTGGGTCAGTCCGACTTGCTAAACTCTTTAGCCAAGTCCGTGATCGTTGGAATGGCATCACCATGCCCATGACAAGTGGAACCGTGTCATCAGCCAACACTCACATTAGTCTAGGTTGTATGTCCAGCACAACCTAAATGACCAAGGACAATCTAGTATGAACAACATGAATACATAGTTCCACAATCGAATCACATATTCAATGACATGTATCAGTTGTTCAAAACAAGGAAAACTTAATAACTTTATGAATACATTGGGAATTACATCATATATGATTGCCTCTAGGGCATATTCCCAACAGTCTCCCACTTGCACTAGAGTCAATCATCTTGGCATCATATGCCTAGGCATCGAATGCCCATGCCTCTCGTGTGCGCCTCATGCTTAGGCTGTGGTAGCGCCTTTGTCAACGGATCTGCAATGTTTGCATCCGTGTGTACTTTGCATAACTTGATATCACCTTGTTCGACAAACTGGCGAATGAGGTGGTACCGCATGAGTATATGTTTGTTCTTCTGGTGTTGTCTAGGTTCCTTGGCCTGTGCGATAGCACCATTGTTGTCACAATATACGTCCAAAGGATTGGACGCGCCCTGAACCACACCAAGATATATCAGGAGGTTCCTGATCCAAACAGCTTCCTTTTCCGCCTCCGAGGCAGCAATATACTCAGCCTCTGTTGTAGATGCAGACACCGTATCTTGCTTGGAACTCTTCCAGCTCACAGCTCCTCCGTTCATTATGAACACGTATCCAGATTGCGAACGAGAATCATCTGAGTCGGTGAGATAACTCGCATCCGTGTAACCCTTTACACTTAATTCCTCATCACCTCCATAAACTAGGAACATTTCCTTAGTATTTCTCAAATACTTAAGAATGTTTTTAACCGCTACCCAGTGGGCTTTGCCAGGGTCAGCCTGGTACCTGCTCGTAACACTTAGAGCATAGGAAACATCTGGCCTAGTACAAATCATGGCATACATGATGGATCCGATTGCTGAAGCATACGGAATCACACTCATCTGACTTCGCTCATCAGTCGTCGAAGGACACTGAGTCTTGCTAAGTTTTATACCATGGGACATCGGTAAGAATCCCTTCTTGGACTCTTCCTGTCGAATCTCTGACTCTACAAATCCCTTAGGTGACCCTATCGGGTTTCGACTAGGAGAAGTCATGAGCGCTGGTGAAATCGTCGGCTAGACAGGGGGCGAGATTTACCCAGGTTCGGGGCCCTCGTAGAGGGAAAACCCTTACTCCTGCCTCTTGTCGATCTGTATTGAAGATTAGATCGGTTACAATGGTGTGCTCGAGTCGAGAGTCGGTCTCGAGTTCAAGGCTTTTCGGTCGTGCGGTAATAGCTTGGTCCCTCTCCTAGGGGGCTCTCCTGGCCTTATATAGATGGCCAGGTCTCGAGTCCTACCCGGAGAGGATTCGAACTCTATCCATGTCGGTTTACAGATTTCCTAGCCTAACCCGCAAGTTAGTGCGGGTGGGCTTCACGTGGGCCTTCTAGAGTGCTTCAAGGGCGCCTCTTCTTGGGCTTTGACCTTGAGCCTGAGAGGGGGTGTCCTTACCCGCAGGGTCCAGGATCTATATCTTCGTCAGTAGCCCCCGAGCGTTTGCTTGATTGGGATTTTCCCAGTCGAGTAGACGGTCAAACCTTTCTTGATCTTTTTTGGAGGACCAGCTCGACAGTTATTGTTTTTAAAGGGCGTGTTCCCTGTATGAAAAGTCATCATGCTCGAGCATTGAGCAACATAAGTGCCTGTTTGTACGGCTTCTTTTTCACAGAAGGATGTGGCACAGTAGCTTGGCTCTCCCGAGAGATCAGGGCCAATTAATTGCGACTAGGGCAAAAACATTCCTGACCTACACAGATTCGAGACCTCCGACTCGAACCCGATGAGGTGATCGTTGCGACTGGGTTGTTGTGGACTTACCAAGTCGAACTTAACCTATGGGGGTACCCGGCGCGTCCGCTAGGATTTTTCTTCGTGTTGTTGACACGGAATTATACCGGAGGACGCAGCTTTCGAGTGCGATTCCAGGCCCAAAAGAGAGATCTTTTCGGGTCTTACCTTCATATTCGAAGTATATGGCATCCGGATGTGCCTAGTCGGCTGAACAATCCAGGTTTTTTATGATGTAAATTTATCATGTGTAAGGGAGGTAGGTTCTTCCCACCCGATCGATTTGTTTGAATTCCATACGAAAGAAGTTTCGTGCTGGAAGAAAAGCTAAGTCCATATGAAAGAGTTTTCATGTTTGGAATGCTGTGCCCATACTAAAGAGTTTTCGTGTATAGTGTATTTTTCTCTCGTTCGAAGAGGTTTTGCTTCATGAATTATTCACGGAAAAGTTGCTTCTATTCGAAGGAATTGTTGTTCGTACGAAGATACTTTCGCGTTTGAACTTCCAATCGAAAGATCTTGAATTTGAATGATGTATGCCGTGACGTCATGGCGCACTCCTCTTCTCCCGATGGGACGTGACAGAGTGGCAGCAGATGGTGGCCCACCTGGTCAGCTTTTTGACCGGGAAACGAGACGTCGTTCCCGGTTTTTACGCGAGACGCGCAGTAAATGCGCACGATCTTCTGTTAAGATCGTGGCACGAAACAGCGCTGGCCGCCGCTTCGTTTCATCATCACGCGTGGCGGCCGTGATAAGCGCCACGTAGCACATCGTACGGCTGAGATCGTCTCGCTCCGTGTATAAGTACGGGTCTTAGCGCTACGGTGAAATTTTCCCAGCTCCTTGCCTTCATCTTCTTCCTCGCGCCCATCTCCTTCTTCCTCGCGCTCGAGCTCGTGCTGCAAGCAATGGCTGGCGGAAAAAGGCGTGGTGCTGTCACTTCTGCGTCCGGGGAACCCTCCGCGCAACCTATGCCCCGTGCTGGCGACTGGCGCTCCCCCAACACCACCGCGAAAAGTATCAAGGAGATGCAGCGGGAGGGGTTGCTGCCGGCGGAGACGGAGAAGCGGGTTCGCCTCGGAAAGAAGGAGGAGGTACCTAACCCGCAATCGAACGAGCGCGTGGTCTTTGTGGACCACGTGTCTCGATGTCTTTCCTTTCCTCTCCACCCTTTCTTCCTCGGGTTGCTGTATGTCTATGGCATACAGCTTCACGATCTTCCTCCGAACGCGGTGCAGCACATATCGTGCTTCATCGTGTTCTGCGAGTGCTTTCTTGGCATTCGCCCACACTGGGCGCTCTGGAAGGCGCTTTTCAAAGTCCGGATCTTCCGCGAGAGATCGCGGGTGGAATCTGAGCTCGGCGAACCGCTTCGCACGGGCGGCTTCGGGATCCAAGCTCGACAAGAAGGCAGCTACTTCAACATGCATTTTGTCGACTCCGCCCAAAGCTGGCGGAAAAGCTGGTTCTACGTCATCGACAACAGCTCGGGTGGGATCGTAGAGTTCCACCCGTTCGCTGTTTTGACAAGGCGAAAGTCCTGGGGGCACAAGATGTCAGCCGAGGAGAATCAGACTGTTGCGCCCCTACTCGCAAGAGTAACCGCTCTCCGGGATCAGACTGCAGGAGTCGTGCTCAACGGGATGCATTTGGCGAGCATCTTCTTGAAACGCTGGATCCAGCCTCTTCAGCAAAGGCCCTCCGCTATGTGGGAGTATCAAGGCTCAGAAGACCCCAGCCGAGTAAGCCGCGAGGAACTTTCGAATGTGGAATTCGAGAAGAAAATCGCGGGTATCACTCGACTGAAGGTGGGGGAGAAATTCCCCGATTGTTCGGTTGAAGCCTTTGCCGCTTCAAATCCTCCTCCAGCCGCGGTTAGTTTCTTCCTTTTTGTCTTTGAATTATTTCCTTTTTGTTCTAAATCCTAGTTGATAAGGTCTTTTCTCATCTTTTCTGTCTTTCTAGAGCCTGGCTATGGCAGACTGCTACCCGCCAGTTACGGGAGAGGAGGCTTCAGAACTACTGGCGAGTCACCAGGATGGTGCGGCTGACACCAGCGTTGCCAACGCTTCTTCGAGTTCTGAGCGAGATTCTTCGGATGACGCTGACGACTCGAATGGTGTCCCTCCCAAGCGTCGTCGGGTGGATGATGACGAGGCTACTTCCAAGGACAATTCCTTGGAAGCGTCGCCCGGCCAGGCCCCCGTCCTTGTGACTCCACTTCGTTCACTCGCCCCTTCGCCCTCGTTTCCGGTGATGGCGACTGCCTGGAACGCGGACTTGCTGGACGACGACGAAGATGACGAGTAGGTCTTGGTCGAACATTCTTCGCACTTCAATTCTGATGTTTTTTATCTTTTGTTGCAGTCTGCAGACCATCAGTCCTCGCAGGTGCGCTTCTGCCGTTCCTCCCGAAAAGAGGAAAAAGGCAAGGGACGCGGGTGAAACTCCCACTGCGGGTACCGTCCAAAATTCTCCCAGAGCTGCCCCTAAGGCCGCGACTTTGGAACGTGAAGCCCCCAGCTTTGCCGCCAGGACTTCAGCTTCTAAAGAAGTGACGGACAGCTCCGCGGATCCGCTCTCTCGCGCCACCGGCCAGGTAAACTTCATCTTCTGTCTTCAAATTTTTATCGGGTGCACGACAGTGCTTCCGATGGGAGTAGCCCCCGAGGCTGTAGTCGATCGCAAGCGATCGGCTACAGGCTCTAAGTCTGGTTTATTTCTTCTTCATGATTTCATTTTTATCGGGTGCACGGCAGTGCTCCCGATGGGATTAGCCCCCGAGGCTGTAGTCGATTGTAAATAATCGGGTACAGACTCCAATTTAATCCTTCTAACTCTTCCGTCTTCGTGCTTTTGCAGTCGCTTATTGATTCTCTTGCGGCGATTGGTCGCCGCGTCGTTCTCGCCGAGTCGGATTGCGAGTCACTTCGAACGGACCGTAGCCGACTTCAAACTGAAAACGACCTTCTCAAGGGTAAGTTTTATCATTTCCCTGTCTTCAGTGCTCCGTGCGTTCTTGATTTTTGATAAGCATCTCTTTTGCAGCTCGACTTGAATTCTCGGAATCCGAAAAGGTCAAACTCTCTGAGCAGGTAACTGCTCGGGAGGCTGACCTGACGGCCATTCGACAAGAGCTGGAGGCTTCCCGCATGCAATCGGAAGATTTTAGCCGACAGCTCGCGGATGCGCGGAAGGCCTTGAAGGAGTTAGAGGAAGCTGGCAGTAAGGCCGATAACGACGTTGTCGGGTTCCTCCGTCCCCTCGCTGAGCGTTTCGCGGGTAAGTGTTTTGGACTTTTGCGACTTTGATCCTTCATTTTGCTTAACTTTGCTAAGTATTATTTTCTTCTTTTGTAGGTCTTCTGGATGTTCCTCTAGAGATCCCTGGACTTCAGCGGGTAGATATGGTAACCGACACACTTGCCCAGCTTAAAAGGCATGCTGATGGAGTTTTCTCCTTGATTAGTGATGCTACTCAAGTGTTGGTGCAACTGCATGGTCGCCTCATTGCCAACGCCACTCCTGCACCCACGCTAGATGATCTGTTGAAGGTCTTCTCAGAAGGCAAACTTCTGGATGCCTTCGCGGTTGCTCAGTCGGAGTCTGGTGCGAAGACCGCGATCCAATTTGCTTTGGCGCACGGAGTCGAAGGTCTGGAGGAGGCCTACTCATCTCTTCCAGTCGACCCCTCCACGGGCAAAAAGGTACGGCTCTCTCGTTTTGGCGAGCAAGCCGCCATTCTTGCTCGGAAGCTGTCTGAGATATTTGCTCGGCTGAAAGGGGGGGGGGGGGGGGGGGCGACTGCCGCTAGCGGAAGCACCAATGTAGCCTCATAGTTTTTTCTTTTTCTTCCTTGAATGTAATGAACCTTGGGATGTATTCCCGTACCTTTGTTGTCTTTAATTGAATAATTCGCCTTGCAATTTATTCCCCTTGTTTGTGTGTTGTCTCCCGATGGGAGTAGCCCCCGAGCGTTTGTCAGATGTGCGACTAGAAATGACTCGAGTAGGGCATCTTACTTCTTTCGTTGTATCCTTCCAGGCTACTGGGTTTGCCGCGGAAACTTCGGCTGGACGTGGTACTCCAGTAAATCCACTTGTGGCCGCTGTTGGCACTTTTGCGGGCCTTCGTGATAAGGTCCAGGAGGGTGAGCGCAAGCTAAAAGCTATGCGCGGGGTAGCCGATGTGGCGAAGTCCAAGCAGAAATTGGCGACTGAACGCGAACAATTTCTGATGGATGAGTTGGCTGTAGTCGCAAGGGATTTGCTCTGTAAGTAGTGCAGCCCCCGTGCCTTTTTCTTCCTTGTTTCCGTAGCTGACTGAGTATGTTTTTGCTCTTCAGTCGTTAATCCGGATGATAGGGAAGAAAAGCAGTGGGTAGAAAACCACATCCTTCAAGAGGCTAGCAGCTCAAAACCTCATGCAAACATTTTTTGGTCTGATCGCAGTCGGGGTTTTGTGATAGCCACCTTGAAATTCCGAGTCCTCCAGGCGAGAATTCTCGTGAGTTCTTTTCACGAGGTCTTGGTTGCGATGAACGCTGCATTTTACCCACTCGAAAAGGGTCCCGAAGACTGGAGCTATCTTCTCAGGTTGTTTGGACGTGAAGGAGAAGTTCGCGCGTGTGTGCGCAATCAGATGACGTGCGGCGCGGTTGTGGCTCTCTCTTTTGTCCGAATATGGCATCCTGAGATAGATGTTAACTCTGTTGCTCGGCGCCCAGATTATGCAATCGAGGATATCTCGCCGTACTATGATGCTGTGCGTCCTGCAGCGGAGAAAATTATCCGATTGACCTCTGAAGAGGTGGATAGAGTTTTAGCGACTGAGAATGCTCAGCGCTTTGATTGATTGTCGGATGTAAATATCCTGTAATCTGTTTATAGTTTGTAAAAACTGTTGTAAGGTGTACAACCTTGTTTGTATGATGTTTTTCTCTGATGCTTAGTTGTAGGTGTAGCCCCCGTGTGTTTTATGGGGTGTGTACCTGTAACTTTTAGCATATAAAGAACGAGAAGCTTCGAGTGAATATGATGAAGGAATCATGTCTTTATTGCAATGACTGAGAAACCATGTATTCGAGCTACAGGACTGGCTAGTATAGCCTTATTTTGTTGCGATAACAAGTAAACCTATAAAATTTGCGGAGGTGTGCGATGTTCCACGGATTGGAATAGATCCCTCCGGTCGTCGGATTCTTTAGCCTGTAGGCTCCACCTGGGATGACTTCGTGTATGATGAAGGGTCCTTCCCAAGGTGGTTCGAGCTTGTGTCCTTCCTTCTGTTTGAGCCGTAGCACCAGGTCCCCAACCGCGAATGCTCTGTGGCCTATTCGGCGACTATGATAGTTGCGCAAGGATTGCTGATATACTGCGGATCTTGCGAGTGCGATGTCACGCATTTCGTCGAGTGCATCCATATCTTCTGCGAGCGCCTTGTTGAAAGTTTCTTTGCTGTAGGCTACAACTCGTGGGGCGCAGAATCGAACGTCCTCGGGAAGGACTGCTTCTGCCCCGTATACCATGAAGAATGGCGTGTACTTCGTCGATCGATTAGGAGTTGTGCGTAGGCTCCAGAGTACGGAGGGTAGCTCTTCTGCCCAATGTCCCGCAGCGGGGTGTAGACGATCGAGTAATCGTTTCTTGATGCCAGCCGAAACTAAGCCGTTGGATCTTTCGACTTGTCCGTTCGTTTGCGGGTGAGCAACTGAAGCAAACTTGAAATTGATGCCTTTTTCCTCGCAGAGCTGTTGTGTTTCCTTTGCTGTGAAGTTTGTACCATTGTCTGTAATGATGTCATGTGGCACACCAAATCTGCATACGATGGAGTCGAGGAATTTGACGGCGCATTGGGCGCTAGCCGAAGTTACAGGCGTAGCCTCGATCCATTTGGTAAACTTGTCGACTACGGCCAGCAAGTGTGTGTATCCACCTGGTGTGGACTTGCGTAGTGGTCCAACCATGTCTAGCCCCCATTGTGCAAAGGGCCAGGCTATTGGTATCATGTGCAATTCTGTGGCAGGTGCGTGTGGTCTTGGTGCGAATCGCTGGCAGACGTCGCATCGTTCGACCAGGCTTTTTGCATCGCTGGCTGCTGTTAGCCAGTAAAATCCTGCTCGAAAAGCTTTTCCCATTATTGTTTTCCAGCTAGCATGATGTCCGCAATCTCCTTGGTGTATGTCCTGGAGTAATTCCTTGCCATCTTCGGGTGCGATGCATCGCTGAAGTATTCCCGAGATGCTTTGCTTGTATAATTCTCCATTGACCACTCAAAAGGACTTGCTGTGCCTGAGTATCTGTCGAGCCTCTCGTGGATCGGCCGGGAGCTGTTTATTGAGCAGGTAGTCGAGATATTTCTGCGTCCAGACTGGCTCGACCAGAAAGACCTGTCGTGATATATTATGAATAAGCTCGATAAGCGCGACCTGCGGGCTGACCTCTATTTCTGGCGCTGCTGGTGTTTCTTCAGCTTTCTTCAATTTGACCGATCGCTTGACCATCCGTTCGAAGTATATTCCTGGCGGTATGGGTGTGTTCGTGGAAGCCATGTTTACCAGTCTATCTGCTTCTTCGTTGCTGGATCTCGCAATGTGCCTCAGTTCGCACCCTTTAAAGCTTCCTTCGAGTAGATTGTACATGTCACGATATGCGACCATGTTTTCAGCAATGGCGTCACATTCTTTCATTATCTGCTGCACTATGAGATTGGAATCGCCGTAGATCATTAATCGGGTAGCTCCGCAGGCGATTGCCATCTTCATCCCGTGCAGCAGGGCTTCATATTCTGCGTCGTTATTTGATGCTGGATCATCTTGTGGAAAATCCAATCGCAGGACGTATTGCAGCTTGTCTCCATGAGGTGAAATAAGAACGATTCCGGCTCCTGCTCCTTCGTTTCTCTTGGATCCATCGAAGTACATTATCCAATTGCTCGTGTACTCAGGCGGCCCGGGCGTTTGTAGCTCTGTCCATTCGCTGAGGAATTCCACGAGTACTTGAGATTTTACTGCGTTGCGTCCTGCATAGGTGATGTCCCAGGCGCCCAACTCGATGCTCCATTTTGCTATTCTTCCGGATGCCATAGGGTTGTTCATGATTGTCCCGAGTGACGCATCATTAACCACTGTGATGGCGTGTTCCTGGAAATAATGCTTGAGCTTTCGGGCCGTGAGAACAACTCCATATGCGAGCTTCTGGTAATGAGGGTATCGTTGCTTGCATGGCGAGAGGACTTCGCTGATGTAATATACTGGTCGTTGGACTCCGTATGCTTTGCCGTCTTCAGGTCGTTCGACTACGATTGCTGTGCTGATGACCTGGTTTGTAGCGGCTAAGTATAGGAAAAGTGGCTCCCTTTCTTGCGGTGTTGCAAGGACGCGCCTGCTTTGCAACGATCGCTTCAAGTCTGCGAACGCTTGTTTAGCTTCCGGTGTCCACTCGAATTTGCCCGTCTTCTTCAGTAATTTGTAGAAGGGTAACGCTTGCTCTCCCAATCGTGCGATGAACTTGCTTAGGGCGGCTAGTCGTCCTGCGAGCTGCTGGACTCCGCGTAGATTGGTTGGCTCCTTCATAGTCAGGATGGCTTGTATTTTCTCCGGGTTGGCTTCAATGCCTCTGGCGGATACCAGATACCCGAGTAGTTTTCCTGCAGGGACGCCGAAAACGCATTTGGTCGGATTGAGCTTAATCCGATATGCATTAAGGGCATCGAAAGTTTCTCTGATGTCCTCGAGGAGTGTGTCCTCTACTCGAGTTTTGATGACAATGTCGTCAACGTACACCTGTACGTTCTTGCCAATGAGATTGGCGAGGCATTTTTGCATGCAGCGCTGATATGTTGCGTCTGTGTTCTTCAGCCCGAAGGGCATTGTCGTGTAGCAGTAGACACCGTGGGGTGTGATGAATGCCATCTTCTCTTCGTCTTCCCTTTTCATTCGGATGTGATTATATCCCGAATAGGCGTCCAGGAAGGAGAGGCGTTGGCAGCCTGCCGTAGAATCCACGATCTGGTCGATCCGTGGTAAAGGAAAATTGTCCTTGGGGCAGTGTTTATTCAATGACGTGTAGTCGATGCACACCCGAAGGATATCCGTGTTCTTCTTGGGGACCAACACCGGGTTTGCTAACCAGGTGGATATCTTGATCTCCCTAATGAAATTTGCAGCTAGCAATCTGTTTACTTCCTCTCCAAGCGCCTTCTGCTTGGGTTCTGAAAATCGTCGAGTCGTCTGTTTGATGGGTTTGGCGTCAGGAAAAACTTCGAGTGAGTGCTCGGCAAACTCCCTGGGTATTCCCGGCATATCTGAGGGCTGCCAGGCGAAAATCTCCCAGTACTCACGGAGGAGTTTGACGAGCGCGTCTTCCTATGCTGGCGAGAGGGTTGTTGAAACCATCGCTGTCTTTGCAGAATCCGTCGGGTGCACTTGATGCTTGTGAGTGTCGCTGTTGGCGCTGAATTCCAGTTCAGGCGCGTTTTTCTTCGTGAGGGGCATAACTGAGTGATCCGTGGTTTTTGCCAATTCTTGAAGTTCTTCTTGCATCCCGAAAGATTTTGCGATCTCATTAAATTCTATGTCGCACTTGTCCGATTTCTGGAAGTCTCCGTCGATGGTGATCACACCGTATTCGCCGGGTAGCTTGAGCTTCAAATACGCGTAATGTGGTACGGCCATGAATCTGGCGAATGCTGTTCGACCAAGAATGGCGTGGTACTGTGAGGGCCAGTCGACGACTTCGAAGTCCAGGAATTCCCTTCTGTAGTTGCTTGGAGAGCCCAATACGACTTCTAGGTTGATTGTTCCGAGTGGACGGATTGCCTTGCCCGGAACTATCCCGTGGAAGGATGTTTCTGATTTCGTTAGGCCGTCCAGATTATTGTTCATTCGACGGAGTGTATTCGCGTAGATGATGTTAATGCCACTGCCACCGTCCATGAATACGCGGGCTAGGTCATAATTACCAATTTGAGCTTGGATGACAAGGGCGGCGTGTCCTGGTCGATAGACTCGTGGCGGATGGTCTTTCATCGAGAACGTGATTGGCTGATCCGCCATTTTCAGGTACTCGGTTTTTGTTGGTGGTGTCTGCACTGCCATGCACAATTGCCTCGTGTTAGTCTTTTGAGCTCTGCGAGAGGGGCATACCTTCTGTATCATCGCGAGTTGTCCTGCCGGGTTCGGGTATGCATTGGCTCCATTGTTTTGTGGTGGTGGTGCAGGTAGTGCGGCTAGCGCCATGTTTGGATTTGCTGGTGGAGGTGGTGGTGGCGGCTGGAATTGTTGTCCTCCTCCTGGCAGCGGCGGGTAGTTTTGGGTGGATGCAAATCTTTTCCTGGCGAGTGCATCCGAGATGTCGTGAAACTTTCGGCAGTCCTTAAGAAGGTGTGTTGCCTTAGTTTTGCCCGTGCGCTTATCTGTAAATAGATGTAGCGAGCAGTATGCATCAAGATATTCCTCGGGGGATTTTTCTTCTGCCTTAGGTTTCCACTCGCGGCTTCCGCGGCGACCAGAGTCGCGATTTCGCGTGAATTCTGCCGCCACTAATTCCTCTCTATCCTCGTGGTCATAGTATTTCCTTCTTTTTCTTCGCCCATGGCGGTCTTCTTCGTGTGCGGGTGATGACCCTCTTTCGTTGCGCACTGCGTCTTCTCCATTAGCCCATTTTTCGGCTATGATCATTAGCTCCCCGATAGTTTTAGGCGCTGCTCTGCCTAGTTCTTCCCGAAAGGCAGTTCTTCTCGCGCCTTTAGCGAAAGCCTCGATCGCCACCTCTTCCGAGATGGTTCCCGCGGTGTTCCTAAGTGTGGTCCACCGCTGGATGTATTCTCGGGTAGACTCGCCGCTTTCCTGTTTACAGGCTCGTAGTTCTTCAATTGTAGCTGGCCTCTTGTACGTCGACTGGAAGTTTTTGCAGAAATCGCGGTGCAAGTCATCCCATGATGCGTAGCAGGATCTTGGTCTCCTCTCCAGCCAGCTGCGGGCTGCTCCAACTAGATGCAAATTGAGGTATTGCATAGCCGTGTTCTTGTTCCCACGTTGGCACTTTACTGCCGTGAGGTAGTCGCTTAACCATTGGGAAGGCTCGAGCGAGCCGTCGTACTTTGTCACTTTCGTGCTGAGTTTGAACCGTTTGGGTAGGGGTGCTTCGCGAATGCTGCGGGCGAAACAGAGTGCGCCGCAGGTTTCGTCATCCGAAGAGCCGGATGATGATCGGTCACGATATCTTGACGCCCTTGCCCTGTCCACCTTGTTCTGCGCGATGTCGGATCGCGCGTCGCGTCCGGTCCGATCGCGGTCAGCGTCCTTCCGTGGCTCCTTGCTTCGTTTTCGCGAGCGGCTGCTGTGGTGTCGTGAGCTTTTCTCTCTCGGACTGTCGTCGCTGCTGCTTCGACTGTCGCCGCGGCGGCGGGCTTCTTTTCCTCGACCACGACGTGGCGATTTGTCTTTTCTCGGGGAGGAGCTTCTGTGCCCGCGGGGCATTTCCTTATCTTTGTCCTTCTCCTGTCGCTCCTTCTCCAATTGTTCTTCAGTCTTTTTGCGATCGTGAGAGGCGAGCCTTGCAGCCGCCAATCCTAGCCCCTTGCGAATTTGTTTGTACTGTTCCGCCCGAGGATCGCTTTCCGTCGGTTGGTTCATCTGCATGTAAGTTGCTGCGGCTAGGACTGCAGCAGCGGGGGTTTGCGGGTAGACGTTGCCGTCGTCGTCGACCCTCATGAAGGAGGATGTGGTCGACCTGCTGGTCCCAGCCATGGATTCGTAGTCTCTGGATGACGCTGCATGTCCTTTCCTTGCGGGCCGGGTACCGACCGAGGGCGCAAAGGACTGCTCGGATCGTCGTAGGCTTGATTCGTCCGCCGCTCTTCTGCGACGGGCTAGATCTGCTCGGGCGTCTTTGATGGTCGAGGCCGCTCTCACTAGATGGTAGTGGTAGGCGGTTAGATCCTCCTGTGGCGCTCCTGCCGCGGGTGGCTGACTCTTTCGCATGGCTTCTTTGGCTCTGTTCCAGGCCTCCCGCGAGACGCCGATTATATTGCGCTCGGTTGCGCTGAATTCGGTTTCCGGGGGCGGTTCCGATCCGGCCATGAAGACTTGGGCCAATCGCGGCCCGTGCGTCCTAGGCACAGATTGGAGAGCTCCCCGTACCCGAGATGGTTCCTCTGTCGAGAGGGCGTGGTAGTCCGCTGCGTTGAATCGGATGGATTCGCCGCTTTTCTCCACAGGAAAGCGCGAGTTGACGGCTCCAGATTCGTTGTCGGATTCGTCCGTGAAGTGGAGGATTCTGTCTCGGTTCGTCACGAAGTTGAAGCTTCCGAACGTCAGGGTGACGCTCTTCTCCAGATCCTCGAATACCGGGCGTGATTCCGGCGAGTGAGGTGTGACTACGACAGATCCAATCCGTATAGGATTGCTCGGAGCCGTAGTCGATGGTTTCCAACGGGAGTTGGACGTCGATGAAGCCGAAGATGCCGGTGATCCAGCGCCCGCGGTCCCGACGGTCGGCGCCAATTGTCGAATCTCTGACTCTACAAATCCCTTAGGTGACCCTATCGGGTTTCGACTAGGAGAAGTCATGAGCGCTGGTGAAATCGTCGGCTAGACAGGGGGCGAGATTTACCCAGGTTCGGGGCCCTCGTAGAGGGAAAACCCTTACTCCTGCCTCTTGTCGATCTGTATTGAAGATTAGATCGGTTACAATGGTGTGCTCGAGTCGAGAGTCGGTCTCGAGTTCAAGGCTTTTCGGTCGTGCGGTAATAGCTTGGTCCCTCTCCTAGGGGGCTCTCCTGGCCTTATATAGATGGCCAGGTCTCGAGTCCTACCCGGAGAGGATTCGAACTCTATCCATGTCGGTTTACAGATTTCCTAGCTTAACCCGCAAGTTAGTGCGGGTGGGCTTCACGTGGGCCTTCTAGAGTGCTTCAAGGGCGCCTCTTCTTGGGCTTTGACCTTGAGCCTGAGAGGGGGTGTCCTTACCCGCAGGGTCCAGGATCTATATCTTCGTCACTTCCATTTTGAATTTCTTCAAAACCTTGTCCAGATAAGTACTCTGACTCAATCCAATGAGCCGCCTTGATCTATCTCTATAGATCCTGATTCCTAATATGTAAGTCGCCTCACCCAAATCCTTCATTGAGAAACTCCTTTCCAATGACTCTTTGGTTTCTTGCAACATCATGACATCATTTCCAATCAGTATTATGTCATCCACATATAAGATCAGAAAGTTTACTTTGCTCCCACTAAACTTCTTGTATAAACAAGAATCATGATCACTCTTGATGAAGCCAAACGATTTGACTACCTCATCAAAGCGAATGTTCCAACTCCGAGATGCTTGCTTCAACCCATAAATGGATTTCTGAAGTTTGCATACCTTGTCAGCATTAGCTGGATCGACAAAACCTTCGGGCTGTATCATATACACGTCCTCAGTTAAATTTTCATTAAGGAAAGCTGTCTTGACATCCATCTGCCATATCTCATAGTCGAAATAGGCTGCTATGGCTAACATGATCCGAATTGATTTAAGCATCGCTACGGGCGAGAAGTTCTCGTCGTAGTCAACTCCTTGAACTTGCCGGAACCCCTTCGCGACAAGTCGTGCTTTATAGACGGAAATATTTCCATCCATATCAATTTTCTTCTTAAAGACCCATTTGCACTCGACGGGTCTTGCACCGTCAGGAAGATCAACCAAATTCCAAACTTGGTTTTCATCCATGGACTTTAACTCGGATCTCATGGCTCCAAGCCATGACTCGGAATCAGATCCCACCATCGCTTCCGAATAAGTTGCCGGCTCATTAATGTCTAACAGTAAAACATCTCGAGCACTCTGTAATCTGGCAGATCTCCGAGGTTCAGGTGTTGTAACCGGTGTAGGTACCACGACCGGCTCAGCCTCCAAGGCCATTGCCGACTCGCCCCTAGCTGGTTCTTCTCGAATTTCTTCGAGTTGCACCGTGCTCCCACTGACTTCCCGACTGAGAAACTCTTTCTCAAGGAAGACACCATTCCGAGCGACAAACACTTTGCCCTCTTCCCGGTTGTAGAAGTAGTATCCCAAGGTTTCCCTCGGATACCCCACGAAAATACACTTATCCGACTTGGGCGTGAGCTTGTCCGACTGAAGTCGCTTGACAAATGCTTCACAACCCCAAATCTTAAGAAAAGACAAACTTGGCTTTTTACCAATCCACATCTCATGCGGTGTCTTCTCTACTGACTTTGATGGTACTCTGTTTAGTGTGAACGCTGCAGTTTCTAGACAATAACCCCAAAATGATAAAGGTAGATCTGTTTGACTCATCATTGATCGTACCATGTCCAACAATGTCCGATTTCTCCGTTCCGATACACCGTTTCTCTGCGGTGTACCCGGCGGAGTAAGTTGAGGAACTATTCCACAACTCTTTAGATGGTCATCAAACTCATGGCTCATGTACTCACCTCCACGGTCCGACCGTACAAACTTTATTTTCTTGCCGAGCTGATTCTGTACCTCACTCTGGAATTCCTTGAACTTTTCAAAGGCTTCCGACTTGTGTTTCATTAAGTAGATATATCCATACCTACTCAAATCATCAGTGAAGGTAATGAAGTACTCATAACCACCTCTGGCTGTCATGCTCATTGGACCACATACATCACTATGTATTAGTTCCAACAAATCGGACGCCCTTTCACAACTCTTTGCAAAAGGTGTCTTGGTCATTTTTCCTAGTAGGCATGATTCGCATGTCTCGAATGACTCTAAGTCAAACGAAGTTAGAAGTCCATTATCATGGAGCTTCTTCATGCGCTTCCAACTTATATGACCAATCCGACAATGCCAAAAGTAAGTCATATTCAGATCATTTGGTTTCAACCTTTTAACATTTATGTTATAGACCGATTCACTATCAAGATTAAAAATAAATAACCCGTTCTGAACGGGTGCAAAGCCATGAAACATATCTTTCAAATATAAAGAACAACAATTATTCTTAATATTCGACTCATAACCTTGTCTCATCAAACATGAGGCGGAAATAATGTTTCGACTAAGCGCTGGAACATAATAACAATTATTTAGTTCCAAAATAAATCCTGAAGGTAAATGAAGTTGCATCGTGCCGACTTCCAACGCGGCGACTCTCGCCTTGTTGCCGACTCGAATATCAACCTCTCCTCTTGCCACGCTCCTAGTTCTTACCAGTCCCTGCAACGAGTTGCATATGTGAATAACTGATCCGGTATCATATACCCAAGAACTATTAGGCGCATCAGCAAGATAAATGTCTATAACATTGCACACAAGCGTACCTGAGTTGGAAGTCACACCTCCACTCTTGGCTCTGTCAGCCAAATACTTGGTGCAGTTCCTCTTCCAGTGGCCATCTTGCTTGCAATAGAAGCAATTGGCTCCGGCTGTAGGAGAAGGCTTAGTCTTTGAGGGAGCACTCTGGATAGGGCCATGGGCGCTACCTCCTGACTTATCCTTCTTCTTCTTAGTCCAAGAACTCTTCTTGAACTTAGCCTTATTCTGCACCATCAACACTTGACTGGCGCCTTTCTTGAGATCAGCCTCTGCCGTTTTGAGCATCCCATGTAATTTAGTGATACTCTTATCCATACCATGCATATGGTAGTTCGAGATGAACGAACCATACGCACTAGGAAGAGAGTTCAGAATTATATCAGTAGCGAACTCTTCGTTAATTGGGACGCCCAGCCGATCCAGAGACTGAATGTAACCAATCATCTTGATTACATGCGGACTCAGTGGATCGCCATCTTTCAGCTTACAGCCCAGCAAAGCTTGAGAGACTTGATACCTCTCGGTCTTTGCCTGAGCCTGGAACATACTTTTGAGGCTTTCGATCATATCGTAGGCCTCAACATTTTCTTACTGCTGCTGCAAGTCCGGTTCCATGTGTGCAAGCATAAGACAGCTAATTTCCGTAGACTCATCTCTAGTCTTACGGTAGGCATTCGTGACTGCGACAGTCGCATCGTCATCTGGCTCTTCTGGAAGTGGAGTTTCTAGAACATGTTCTTTCTTGTCATGCTTGAGGACTATCCTCAGATTACGATACCAATTGGTGAAATTAGTTCCATTAAGCTTATCTTTCTCTAGGATTGACCTCAACGCAAACGCGGACAACTGAGGAAGGTTGCTAGGTGCCATTGATCTACAACAGAAAATACGCAAAAACACTTAAGACATGTATTCATAAAAGAGCAGGCATATTAAACGCTTTAATACTTATGCTCCCACTAGAACCAACATCCCTCCGATGGTTGCTAAGTGATTCAGGACCCTAAATAAGCAAGCCGACTAGTGAGATTTAGCATCACCGCTAGCCGTCAAGTGATCTAGGTAGGCAACACCTTGCCAATCGTATCCAATACAACTCCTGTTAGTTGGGTGACATCTCATGCCCCGGCTCCCAACCTACCTCGCCCCGAGCCCCACAACCGTTGTGATGGACTCGTCTAGATTACCAAGTGCTTCTGCTTGTAAGAGTCCGACTCAAACCCACCTAACAGGAAAGAATTGGTAGCACCTCAATTTTATGAGCCCACTACCAAGAATGTCCGACTTGTGATGGTGCAGCACTGGCGGGGCGACCGACTAGACCTTCTTTGAGGGATTAAAGAATCTACCAACTATCTAAATAGAGGTAAATAGAGACATAACAATAACACAAATAAAGCAATTATAATGTGAAATGGTACGGCTCTCTTCATGGTGATCTCCATCTCCACAAAGCTTGTAAGTCGACTCGTGCCAACTCTTGTCACGTGCCATCTTACTCCATGTAGCCGACTTGTACATCGACTTGCATGCCACCGGGTTCTCCAACAAGCTACACTAGCTAGTAAATGAAAAATTTACATAGAGAATCCGACACGCAGGTCGTTATACAATAAAATGACAGCACCTAGGCTCCAGCCAGCTGACAAGAACATGATACGCAGATCATGTATGGATTACACACATCACATGCACATAAGCCATACCATTCACAACTTCCTGCAAAAACAAGTTATGCATAGATACGATATCTACCGGCGTTGTGAAACTCGCAACGACATCTAAGGCGTTACGACAGGGCGAAGCCGGCGGTCCGATCATGGATTTCTTCATCGGATAAAACGATTTTACCCGAATCTGATCCGTATTCCGATTCGACCAAACTCTTTGATCTTCGATCACCGCAACTGGATTTATGTGTCACGGTATACCCCGATGGCGGAAACCCACCGGTAGGGGTAAGTTGTTTCACGACCTTAGCAGTATGATCACGGAAACCAGATCATCCATTAACCCCGAGTACGATTGATCCAATCAACCTTGTACAAAACCGATCTATCTGATAGACCGACCACCAAAACAGCAATTAGATCACATCTAACGCTAACTACATATCACATATGCACGGATCTCGGGCCTAATACCAGAAGCTACCACTCTGATACCACTGTTGGATCGCGTAGAGATAAACGAAATTTTTTCTACGCGGTACTTCCAAGATCTAGCCGAGGTAGAAGGCCACGAGTATTACCACTAGACGCGCAGGTGCGGATTATCGATGCAGCGCGTCGGGGCAGTGCAGTCCTACGATCCGATCCAGCCGACCTGATCCCTCGAACGTCGAAGTGCTGAACGTACAGCACCTCTGCCGGTATCCACACGTACGAGGAGGAGCTCCGACGGCGGACTGCTAGGTCCGGTGCGACGACTGGACTGAGTGGGGCTTGGGTTCCCAACGCATGGGAGAGTGGACTAACGTGCCCGCTGGGCAACCTGCGCCCCTCTTTATATAGCGTATGGTAATGGGCTTCACAACACTTGTGGCCCATTCCCTCTGTGAGTCCGACTCACAAAACAGTCCATTTCCGGTTCGGGTCCAACCCGACCAATACAATTTCTCCCGCTCTTAAGTGTGCGACCCTGCAGGCTCATGGCGACTTGGACACGATTGGAGTCCTACTCCCAATCGATCAATCGGTAGCGGCTCCTAGCAGAACGTGCCGACTCCCAAGTCCCATTGAGTCATGACGACATA
Organism: Alopecurus myosuroides; assembly: GCA_028641055.1. NCBI lineage: Eukaryota > Viridiplantae > Streptophyta > Magnoliopsida > Poales > Poaceae > Alopecurus > Alopecurus myosuroides. The sequence goes on from CM054058.1 coordinate 283,326,036, forward strand.
CCTTTCAATGTGATATTCATCTTAGTCCCTTTTGCCTCACGATATACCTTGTCGAACTATAGGCGATTTATCGTCATCCCTTAAATAGCTCAACTCTCTTCTCGGATCGTGATATGTGATTCATCTGACTAACTCTTTAGTCAACATACACAGTTAACATTTAACTGAGTCGCGCATGGCCATGCTTCCTGAATCATATCACTCGAGAGGGCCCAGAGAATATCTCTCCATTCGGAGGGGCAAAATCCCATCTTGATTATCCACATCACGCATCTTGCTTCTCATTCGACCCGTACTCTGCCTTTATAGTTTCCTTGTCACAGAACAACGTTTGACAGAACCTAAGTCGGTGATCCACAACTCGGATTGTGCGACAACCTCAGGTCTAAGGATTACATTGATTGAGACATGCAAATGACGACTTGATCATTGCATCTCAATGTGGGTCAGTCCGACTTGCTAAACTCTTTAGCCAAGTTCGTGATCGTTGGAATGGCATCACCATGCCCATGACAAGTGGAACCGTGTCATCAGCCAACACTCACATTAGTCTAGGTTGTATGTCCAGCACAACCTAAATGACCAAGGACAATCTAGTATGAACAACATGAATACATAGTTCCACAATCGAATCACATATTCAATGACATGTATCAGATGTTCAAAACAAGGACAACTTAATAACTTTATGAATACATTGGGAATTACATCATATATGATTGCCTCTAGGGCATATTCCCAACACTATTTACCTCCCTTTGTGTTTCCCCGCGTTTGCCCACGATTCCCCCTCTCGTGTTCATCGTGTTCTTCGCGTTCTTCGTGTTCTTCGTCAATTCATGAAGATTGGGCCAACCTAGAGGTCAAACCCTCATCTTCTGGTATCCATAGCTAGGTTGACATGAATCCGACCCCCACATCCCTCCTTTTCCATCAATTTTTCTTCTATCCACCATAAATTCGAAAATTTGACCAAAAAAATAGCCAAAAGGGATTTCGACCGATCTGTGGATTTGTTGAGTTTTAGTGGATTTGATCCGTGGATTTGTTGCCAAATACCATTCCCCACCTTTCTATTCAGCCACTTTTCCCCAATTTGTCCAAGAAATTTCTTGATTTGAGAGGAATTTCGAAATTGAGCAAAAATTTCAGAAAAATCCTGCTCGTCGATTCTTGGACAAATTTTGTAACTTGTTTTTCTTTGTCGTCGTTGATCCGAATTGAGTGAAACAAGTTGTCACGCGACGCCCACGACATAATCTACTCTACTCCATCAACGGATCGCCACGACATCGACATCCACCGGCCTGCAAGTCCGTGATCATCAACACGAGAGGTATAACTTGCTTCCGCTTGACCCAAACCACCCATTGTGTACCTTACCTATTCGGACTAGTTCTTTTACACCGCTTGGCATCGCATTAGTGGAACCGAGCGTGCGAGTTTGGCGCTTGTGAGAGACTAGCTACGAGTAGGCATTGGCATTTTGGAATCCATCAAAAAGAGAAAATAAAAAAAAAGATAGAAAAAGAAGCAAAGGATCGATGCCAATTGCTATCCATTGTACGAACGTGTAGCTTCGCGTCGCAAATTAGAAAAGAGTGACCGGTTGCCACGGTGCGAATCTTGTTGCCTTTTAAAGTTTGCATTTTGAGCTAGCGTCCTCCTTGCGTTGGTGTGGCATTGAGCTTAGTCTTCGATAGGTTCATTTCGTCTCCGCTCGTCCATTGGCCGCACTAACCCCATTTATCCCTTGTGTGTGTGTTTCCACCATATAATTTCATTCCACTAGGTTTAGTTTTTATGCCTAACTTTTCTTTGGTTCTTCTCCACGTTTGACCACAAACTTTTCTTCGGCTTTTGTCGATTTTCCTCGCCACTTTCCTAACCCATTTTCCTTCCACATAAATTGTGTGTGTGTTGTTGTTTGTGGTTTCTTTCGATCTTTTTGGATTCGCTCTTGACATACCGCCCTACACCTAGGCTCATCCACTAGCCTCAATACGACCGAGAAAGGTAAGGTTGGGTAAGTGAGACATCCATTTCTTCAATATCACCCTTGTGTGTTTTTGAGATGGCTAGGGAAGGAGTATTCACAAGTCCGAGCTCGGAGGATGAAGGAAACCCATTCTACAACGACAATTCTTACGCCAACTTCGTCACCCACAACGACCATTTCCAACTCCGTGAACTCGTGACAACGCTACGAGCGTCGACTCCAAGAACAAGAGGCTCGATTGAATGAACAAATGACGCGCATCGACATCAACTTGGCTAATCTTGCCAACCGCAATCATTCATCATCGTCCTTAAGGTCTCGTCGCTCAAGCGACCAAAATCAAGATCTTCACCAACCTCGTCGCCATGATCGCCATGATCGCAACACCACATGGAGGATGGTGGACATCCTCAACAACCACAACCTCCTCAACAACATGCTCCACGACGTAATTGGTATCAAGATAGCTCGCCATCACCACCTACTCGACATCGCCAAGGCCGTGGTGACCCTCTTCAACAACCGCAACGCCCGTGCCTTCGACAACATCATCATCCACCTCCACAAGGCCACGCTCAAGACTATGGCCACAATGACTTTGTGGAAGGTGCTCGTAAACATCGAAGGCCACCAAGGCGTAATGCGCGTCCCAACAACAATGAATGCCAAGAACATGATCGTCCTCAACAACCTCGCCAAGACCAAGGAATTCCTCGACACCCTCGAGATGAACAAGTGCTTCCGCAACGCCCTCAACAATAACATCCTCGATATCAACACCATGACAATGATGATAGCGAACACCGTGAAGCAAGACTCCGTCACCGCCAGCAACCACCTCCTAATGACCACCGACGTCATCCTCCCCATCATGATCGCCATCACCAAGACAATGAGGATGACCCATATGATGATTCACCGCCTATCTATGATGAAGACCCTCATGAGAGACCCCATCGTCAACAAGAAGACAACAACATGAGTGCCCTTCGCTTCAATGTACCAAAGTTCAATGGTGAAAATGATCCCGAAGAATATCTTGCTTGGGCCCTCAAGGTGGACAAGATCTTCGCATTCACAACTTCACCGGCAAGAAGATGGTTGCTCTCGCATCATTGGAATTCGAAGGCTATGCAATCTTATGGTGGGATCGTCTACAAGCCGAAAGAGTCCGCAATCGCATTGCTCCTATTTCCACTTGGAATGAGATGAAGCAATTCATGCATGCTCGTTTCGTTCCTCCACATTACAAGCGTGACCTCTTCAAGAAACTCCAAGAACTTCGTCAAGGTTTGAAGTCCGTTGATGAATACTACAAGAAATGGAGACATCTTTGATACGAGCTCATGTGATGGAATCTCAAGAACAAACAATGGCCTGCTTCCTCAATGGCCTCAACTATCCTATAAGGAAGATTGTCGAGTATCAACTGTATGACAACATTGTGGCCCTTGTCCACCAAGCTCTCAGGGCCGAACGTCAAATTGCGGAAGATCTCAAGTACAACAAGCAAACGGCTTTCTTCAACTCAAGACCTTCCTCTTCATCTCCAATGACACAAGTAACCACTCCAACCAACAACAAGAGCACCTATAGAGTCTCTAGTTCTACCAACAAGTCTCCACAACCGTTCAAGAAACAAGAGCCTACTACCTATTCTTCACATACTCCTCAAGTCAAGTCGAGCACTATCACTTGCTTCAAATGTGGTGGTAGTGGACACAAGTCCTTTGAGTGTTCCAACAAGATGATCATGATTGTCAACCAAGATGGTGAACGTGATTCCATGAGTGAAGGAGAATACTATGCCATGCATCAAGTCGATCTTAATTCCTTGGATGTGCCAAATGACGAAGAACAAAGTGTCTATTGCGATGAGAACAAGAATCCATCGCTAGTGGTGACAAGAGTCCTTACTACTTCTCCTCAAGATGAGCATGATCAACGTTGCAATCTCTTTCAAACTAGAGCCGGTATCAATGGCAAATCAATCAAGGTTATCATCGATGGTGGTAGTTGCCACAACTTGGCTAGCAAAGAGCTTTGCGACAAACTACAATTGCCCTTCAAGCAACATCCGCATCCATACCATGTCCAATGGCTTAGTGACTCCGACACATTCAAGATTCAACATACGGTGTCCGTGCAATTAAAGATCGGTCCCTATGAAGACACGGTAGAGTGTGACGTTGTGCCTATGACCGTGTGTCATCTTCTTCTCGGACGACCTTGGAAATATGACAAGAGTGCTATTCATGATGGGCGTACCAACCATTATAGCTTCAAGTGGAATAACAAGACGTTTGTGCTACGTCCAATGTCTCCTAGCCAAGTGATCGCCGACAACGCCAAGACACTTGCACGTAAACAAGAAGAGCTCAAATCTCGTGAGATGAGTGGTGAGAGAGTGATACACCTCAAAGAGAGTGAGAGCCACAAGACAAATATGAGTGGAAAAACTTCGAGTGTTCCCAAAGGCCTTGCCTTACTTGCCACCAAAAGGGAGATGCGAGAGTTATGATATGACCCATCCATTCTCCACTTTGTTCTCGTGTGCAAAGGGGAAGCACTTGAAACTAACGACATGACAAATTTCCCTCCATCCTTGTTGCCTTTGTTGCAGGAATTTGAAGACGTGTTTCCCGATGAACTCCCACCAGGCCTTCCTCCTCTAAGAGGAATCAAGCACCGCATTGACCTCATTCTAGGTGCGCCACTTCCAAACCGTGCTCCCTACCGCACCAACCCCGAGGAGACTATGGAGATTGAGCGCCAAATTCAAGAACTACTCGACAAAGGTTTTATCCGCGAATCTCTTAGCCCTTGTGCCGTGCCAGTTATACTTGTTCCTAAGCAAGATTCTACTTCCCGCATGTGTATGGATTGCCGCCCTATCAATGCTATCTCCGTTAGATATAGATATCCCATTCCTAGGCTAGATGACATGCTTGATGAATTGTGTGGTGCTACCATCTTTTCAAAAATTGACCTAAAAAGTGGTTATCACCAAATACGTATGAGCATAGGAGATGAATGGAAAATGGCTTTCAAAACAAAACTTGGCTTGTATGAGTGGCCTGTCATGCCCTTTGGTCTTTCCAATGCCCCTTCAACTTTTATGCGTCTCATGAACGAAGTCCTACGTCCTTTCATTGGAAAATTCGTGGTGGTTTACTTTGACGACATCCTCATTTATAGCAAGTATTTCGAGGATCATCTTGATCATGTTTCACAAGTATTGTTGGCTCTTCGCAAAGCAAAACTCTTCACCAATCTTTCCAAATGCAATTTTGCACCAACAAGCTTGTTTTCTAGGGATTTGTGATCTCTTCAAATGTAATTGAAGTCGACAACAAGAAAGTTGAGGCAATTAGGAATTGGCATCCCCTACTTCCGTGGATGAGATAAGGCGCTTTCATGGCCTTGCCGGTTTCTATCGCCGCTTTGTGAAAGATTTTTCAACAATTGCTTGCCCTTTGAATGAACTTACCAAGAAGAATGTACCTTTTGTTTGTGGCAACGTGCAACAAAAAGCGTTTGACACACTTAAGAAATGTTTAACCGAAGCTCCTTTGCTTGTCTTGCCGGATTTTGAGAAAACTTTTGAGATTGAATGTGATGCTAGTGGTATAGGAATTGGTGGTGTTCTTATGCAAAATGGACGTCTCGTTGCTTATCATAGTGAAAAACTAGATGGCGCTAAACTCAATTACCCAATCTATGATAAGGAACTATTTGCTTTGGTTAGAGTGTTAGAAGTTTGGCAACACTACCTTTGGCCGAAAGAATTTGTCATTCATTCCGATCACGAATCATTGAAGTACTTGAAAAGCCAAGCTAATTTGAACAAAAGGCATGATAAATGGGTAGAATTCATTGAATCTTTTCCTTATGTCATTAAGTACAAGAAAGGTAAAGAAAATGTTGTAGCGGATGCTTTGTCTAGAAAAGAGTGTCTTCTTACACGCCTTGACATCAATGTGATTGGTTTGGATGAGATCAAAGACTTATATGCTTCCGATGCTTTATTTGGTCCTATCTTTGAGAAATGCTTGCCTAACCGAGGTTTTGATGACTGCTATCTTCACAAAGGTTTCTTGTTTAAGGCTAACAAATTGTGTATTCCCGAGTCCTCTCTTCGCTTGTTGTTATTGAAGGAATCACATGAAGGAGTTCTCATGGGACACTTTGGACGCGACAAGACCTATGCCATGCTCTCAAACCACTACTATTGGCCCAAGATGAAGCACCACAGTGGAAAGACACGTCAAGAGATGTTCTACATGTCTCCGAGCTAAGTCTACTTCCAACACTCAGGTTCTTTACTTGCCATTACATATTCCACATGCACCTTGGAGTGATATTAGTATGGACTTTGTGTTAGGACTCCCACGAACTAAAACCAATATGGACTCCATTTTTGTTGTTGTTGATCGTTTCTCAAAAATGGCACATTTCATACATTGCAACCGAACCGATGATGCTTCACATGTTGCTACCTTGTTTTTCAGGGAAATTGTGCGTCTACATGGTGTGCCCACTTCAATTGTGTCGGATAAATATGTCAAGTTCACCTCATACTTTTGGAAGACGTTGATGGCAAAACTCGGCGTCAAGCTTCTCTTCTCCACCGCCTACCACCCACAAACGGATGGACAAACCGAAGTCGTCAACCGCACACTCTCTTCACTACTTCGAGCATTGATCAAGCCCAGTCTCAAGAATTGGGAGGAATGCATCCCACATGCCGAGTTCGCCTACAATCGAGCACTACACCAAGCTACCAAGAGAATCCCCTTAGAGATCGTCTACGGCTTCAACCCCAACACCGCTCTCGATATACTTCCTTTGCCTCTCCGCGAGCAAGTCAACATGGACATTGACAAGCGCACCGACTACATCAAGAAGCTCCATGATTCCACAAGAGCTACGCTTGAGAAGAATTCCGAGCATCGAGCCTACGTCATGAACAAGAACAAGAAGCCCATGGTGTTCCAAGAAGGTGACCTCGTTTGGCTACACTTGCGCAAGGACCGTTTCCCACAAGAGCGCAACTCCAAGCTCAAGCCAAGAGGCGACGGACCTTTCAAGATCATCAAGCGCAGTCAACAACAACGCCTACAAGCTCGACTTACCGCAATCCAAGTACCTCGTCCACAACTCCTTCAATGTCGAGGACATCTCTCCCTTCCATGGATACCCAAGTGATGAAGACGACAGCGAGTCGAGGTCGACTCTTTTTCAAGGGGGGGGGGGGAGATGATGCAGCCCACCCAATTCAACCAAGTGGACCAATGACAAGATCACGAGCAAAGGCCATACATGACAAGGTGAACTCACTCCTATCGCTTCATGCTTTCGGTGACTTGTTGAATGGTGCGCTACCTCATGGAAATGCCCTTTGTGTGCTCAGGTTTGACCCCACCAAGGACCCACAAGACGATGCTCAAGGTGCCCAAGAACGTGATCAAGAAGTTGCCCAAGAAGCCATGGAAGATGCCCGAGAAGAAGCCCTCAAGGAAGAGGAGGAGAAGATGTGCAGGAAGCCCGGCCAGGCCGGCCTCCAGGCCGGCTACCTAACATAGCCACCCGGCCTGAAGCCCGGCCTAGGCCGACCTCCCTGCGCGTCCCAGGCCGGCCACTAGCCCGAACCAGCCGGCCTCCACCCCGGCCTAGGCCGCTCCCTTGCGCCCCCAGGCCGGCCACCCAACAGAAGCAGCCGGCCTCCAGCCCGGCCAGGCCGACCGCCCTGCACACTAGGTCGGCCCCCAGTCCGAAGCAGCCGGCCTCCAGCCCGGCCAGGCCGGCCTCCCTACCAGCACACAAAAGTGGGTGAAGATGCCCTTTTTCCACCCCACCAACCCCCTAGGCTATATAAGGAGACTCCTCTGGTCAGATCTAGGTTAGAGATGAATTGAGAACTTCGGGCTTTGCCCTTGTATCCCTCTTGTGAGGCTACTCCTATGGTTTGTACCTAGGACCGTATCAAGGCTACTCCTACGATATTCATCTAGGATCGTATCAAGGCTCATCCAACTACCTATCCTCTCACCTTGGGATTCAGTTAGGAGTTGCCAATCTCCCTCTCGTAAATCCTTGAGGTTCTATTGGCGTGGTGGACCGGCCACGGGTGTGAAGCGGTTTCAATCAAGGTGAGTTAAGTTGGATCGATCGTCCCGTAGGCGGCCCTCGGGGCTTAGTTGACGGGAGATTTGGGGTCTTTCGGTTCACGCTATTTATCTCCCTTTGTGTTTCCCCGCGTTTACCCATGATTCCCCCTCGATTCCCCCTCTCGTGTTCATCGTGGTCTTCGCGTTCTTCGTGTTCTTCGTCGATTCGTGAAGATCGGGCCAACCTAGAGGTCAACCCCTCATCATTCCCCCTTCAATGTGTGAGTAATTCCCTACTATAGGCAGATGGGATGATAGGGATTGGATGTGATTTATCATGTAATAGTTCATGATATTGATAGGAAATGATGCCTAGTATCCACTATTGTTGTTAACTATCATTGTTGTAACTTGGAGTGCTTAATGCTTGTCACTTAGGGCCCGAGTGCCATGATTTCAGATCTGAACATGTTATGTTTTAATGAATATAAATGTTGTTTTAGATCATATCTACGAGTTGTATGCACCTATTACTGTACGGAATCCGAGACCCCAAGGTGACAAGTTGGGATATCAGAGGGGATGAATTTTAGTTTGAGGATTACATGTATCCATTAAGTGTTAATGCTTTTATCCGGTACTTGGTGAAACAAGTATTTTAATTACCATTAGTTCGAAATTGGCCACGTAGCAATGAGATATTTGGAAAAAATATGTTGTGCAAGTTCTTATTGCAAGCACACACAACTATTTCCGGGATACATCCTATGATTGTTAGTGACTTGGATGATCTCTTATATATTTGTGCTGCCCTATGTTAAGTCTATTACATGGTTGATCTCATTCATGCAACACCCTTACATCCATCCCTTTCCCACGGGGTTTTTAGCACTGTTGTCCACTCCGTTTACATTCGCTGTTACTATTGCTACAATTATTTTGCTGCTACTGTTACTATCACACTACTGTTGCCATCATATTGACGGTCTACGTTGTAGATTTTTTTTGCCCCCCGTACTCCGCCAAGATTACTGTACAGATAACGAGGTATGCGCATACATGCGAGGATAAAAAAACGACTCACCGGGCAGCGAAATCTATGTAGTCGTAGAAGAATTCTGAACAATCATAGATGCTCACAATTAGGCCTAGTTGCAAGGATGTTGCTAAGTCTTCCCTCCTTATGATCACATGTGTAATACCTCTTATGGTGTGCATATGTACGCTCGTATCAACCCCTCAGCGATCCGCAGGCCAGGACTCGGCACCGAGCAAGAGAGATAGCCTTCCAGCGTTGCTAGTTGGTAGCACTAATCAACTGTGATTAAAGATATTATGAAACTGGAAGTTCTCAACATATGAGAGAGAAAACAATTAGAGCTAGGTATAATCGGGAGATTATAACTCAAAAACCCGATTAGAAGAGGCTCTAATCCAATTAGAGATGTTTCTAATTAAAGGCTCTAATTCAATTAGATATTATCTAATTAGACCTATAATTAGAGACTCTAATTCTAGATGCCTTCATTAGATCTCTAATTCTATGAGAGAGAGATAGGCCAAAAGGCTCAATTGATAGTATTCTCCAAAGAGGAGGGGGTGGGATTATATAGGTGGAGCTAGGAGGGCACCTTCCAAAGGAGAGGGGTCGGTTTGCCCCTCCTCCTCCTTGGCCACACCACTCTGTTAGGAGATTTTGGATTGGACTCCCTGATGTCCCACAAGTGTAAGGATTGCAACAGTCTTCGAGGGTAAATATAGCCCAATTTATTGATTCGACACAAGGGGAGCCAAAGAATATTTAAAAGCCTTAATAACTGGGTTGTCAGTTCAATTACACCTGAAAAGTATCTTGCTTCACACAATTTATTAGTAGTAACGGTGATATAGCAGCATCAGTAGTTCAATAGTATCAGTAGCAGGAAAACAGTAATAGCAATAGTAACAACGAATGTAAACGGAATAAGTACCAGCGCTAAAAACACCGCAGGCGTAGGGATGGATGTACGGGTGTTGCATGAATGATATTGACCATGTAATAGAGGTAACAAAGGGAAACACAAGTATATAATAGAGTATCCAAGTCACAAACTATCATAGGCATGTTTTCCGAGAATTTTCGTACGTGCTTGCACGACATCTTTTATCCTACCATCCCATTGTCGCGGGGCCAAAAACGAACTAATGGTAATTAAGGTACTTGTTCTACCAATAACTAGAGAAAATCATGAACATACGGTGGAAACATGTTCTCCTCGAACTAGAGTCCATTCCCTCCGATATCACAACCATGCCACCTTGGGGTCTCGGGTTCCGGACAATAACAAGTGTGTACAACCAGTAGATATGATCCAAAACAATTATTATATCCAAGAAAACATAACATGTTCATATATGAAATCATGGCACTCGGGCCCTAGTGACAAGCATTAAGCACTCTAAGTTGCAAAAACGATAATAAACAACACTAGTGGACAACATGCATCAAGCACTAACAATCTCGTGATCTATTACATGATGAATATCATCCAATCCCTACCATCCCCTCTACCTACAACAGGGAATTACTCACACATCAAAGGGGGAATCATGGAGGGTTGATGGAGAAGTGATGGCAATGACGATGGCGACAATCCCCCTCGAATTCTCATCTCGCCAGGGTGCCATAACAGGAACTTCTGTCTCTCGAACTAGGGTTTTGGGTCTCCGCGGCGCTACAGATCGTATTCTAGAAAATGCTTTGGGGTCCCGGAGTTTTTGGGGACGAAGAGTAATATGGACAAAGGGGACCCTAGGGGGTGGTCCCAGGCCTCCAGGGCCCACCAGGCGCGGCCAGCGGGCGGCCACCACCCTCTGGTTGCAATTCTGGCTCCGGGAGTTTTCCGGGGAGAAATAATTTTCTTTATTTTTTTATTGAATTTTCTGAGGAATTTGAATTTTCTGCGCAAAACCAAACACCAGGGTAATTCTGCTAAAAACAGCATTGGTCCGTGTTAGTTTGATTCAAATTATGCAAATTTGAGGGAAAACAATAAGAAAAGTGGTTGGAAAAGTAGATACATTTGCGACGTATCAACTCCCCCAAGCTTAACTTATTGCTTGTCCTCAAGCAATTCAGTTGACAAAAAGGACGCGATAAAGAAAACTTTGACAAACACTTTTCAATTCATATGGTGCACATAAGACTACTCCAAGATCAATATTTAACAAGTACATGATAATTTCTATAAGGATAATTAATCTTACAGACTCATTCTAACTCATGAAAAGTGAAAAAATAACCAGGAGTAAACAAAATGAAATTATAACCTCAACTAGGTTGCAATGATCATAATAATGCATAGTAAGATGGTATCCCGCTTGTCCTTAATTGTGTAGAAAAACATAAATGCCAGGGTACCTGCGAAGCTCAAGTGGTGACTAGATATAATAATTTTAGGATAAACAATATTGTAAACATGCAATAGACAATAATATTTTGGGATAATTTACATTATACTGAAAATGGCAATCATGCTCTCCTAACCAGTGCATAAAGAAAGAAGATGGAGACTCAACACGAAAGTAAAAGAAGGAGCCCTTCACAGAGGGAAGCATGGATTACTCATGTGGTAGAGATTTTTATTTTATAAACGAGGTATTGAAAACAATTTTTGGAGAGGTGTATGTCTATGTCAACGAATGGTAATGAAAAAATTATCAGAAACCATGTCAAGCAAAGCGTTTAGAATTTTGAGAGCGGTTTACCTTGTTTATTAGTTTGGCACTTTCCCCCACATTTCTTTCATAAACCAGGGCTAGCCGCGTTCACGGGTTCATAAAACCATGGGGAAGTGCCTTTTTTGTTATATTAATTGGCACCAGCTCTCTTGCAAATTTAGATGAGCACAGATTCCATACTCATCGGGTGAAATAAGTGAGAATAACTTTGCTTGACATAACAATAACATATGATAAACTTTAAACTACTTCCTCATGAGCTAAAACAAGAACACAAACAGGTTAATCATTTGAAGGTTTTAAAGGTAGCACATGAGCAATTTACTTGGAGTGGCGGTTAAATACAACATATAGGTAGATATGGTGGACACATTAGGCAAACTTTGGTTTTTAGGGTGAGTTGGGTGCACGAGTAGATCTCATACTCAGTACAGTTGTAGGCTTGCAAAAGACTGGGAGCGACCAACTAGGAGAGCAACAACGGTCATAATCATGCATTGCGACAAAACAATATTGAATAAAGCATGGATGTAATATTATAACCCTGAAAATAAGAGATCATCGAGGCTTAAATTTCCTTTTTCTATAGTCTTACCTGCGTGAACATGTGCCAAGTCGATCCAAATAAGTTCTTCAGAGGGGAATACCATCAAACCATACTGTCTTATGAACAAAACACCACATGTGCCATTCCAATAACACACTGAGCACTCCTAATCATTTGAGACTAATCATAAGAAAGCATGAACCACTAAAGAAATATTATACATACAACTATCTATCATGAAAGGCTAATATAAGATCATGCAAATAAACATATGTACAAAAATGAAGACAAAAGAGTTCATAACAACTTTCTAATCCCGTCCACTTTATCGTATATCGTCATTATTGCTTTGCCACTTGCACAACAGGATGATAATAATAATAATAAAGCGCAATCACCATTGTGGACATGAGCTGAACTCTGCAAACAACTATAAAATAGCAAGAATAAGAGAAAATATTTTTGTTGTTTTCTAAAATTGAGAAAGAGAGAAAAGAGGAAATCATTTTGCTATTTTCGAGTTTTAAAAGACGTCAAACAAAGAGGGAAGAAAATACAAAAGAAAAAGAACAAGGGAAGATCGAGAAACAAGTAGACAAGCGGAAGAAAAAGATGCGGAGAGAAGAAAATTAGAAAACCAAACGAAAGGAACAACTAAAATGTTTTTGGTATTTTCTTAATAAGAGAAAGAGCGATAAAAACTAGGAAACAACAAGTTGCAAATCTTTTTGATTTTTTCAAATAAGAAACAAAATAAAACAAAGAGAGAGAGAGAGAGAGAGAGAGAGAGAGAGAGAGAGAACAAAGTAAAAGCAAAAAGAGCGAAAGCACGAAGAAGAAAACAACTAAAAAGAGAAAACAGACTAAGAAACAAATACTAGCAAGTCTAAAATAATACACAAAGTATCAAGTAATACACCAACATGAATAATGAATAGGAACCATGGAGCAAGTGTCATCGTATACGTAGTCCCCCAAGCTTAGGATTTTGGCCTATGGATGATGCTGGTCCCATGGGTTCCATCCCGCCGAAGGATATTGCTGCTGCATGTACTCGTACTGCCGCTGAGGTGTGAGATGCATATCCCATGCCGCCTGCTAAAGAGAGAGTCCGTCCATGGGAGGCGACTGAGATGATGATCCTTCCTCGTCATAAAACGAGGATGGATCCTCCACGCACACGAACGAGGATTGCCTCGGGGGCTCCTCCTCCTGAGCAGCTAGGTCTACTCTAAATGTCCTCGGAGATGGACCATTTGTACCTGTAAACATCAAATACAGAAGGCACATGCAGACTAACATAGAGGGGTTTAACATCAGCAGTCTCAAATAAAAGTCTATACTTAAAGTCATCATAATCGCTCCTGGGTTTGAAGTAACTACGTGACACTAAAGCAGTAAAATCTAATCTTCCAGTATGCAACAGTTCATTATCAAGGTCTAAAGGCACACTAGCTTGTCGAAGGAAAACACGTGAGGAAACAATGCCTCCAAAGTAGGGTGCTCTATTAGCATCGTTAACATTACGTCTAGCAATATGTGCACCAACAATAAAAGAATAATAATTTTCAACAACAACGAGCATAATGGAAAGATCATAACTCATGGAGTTGCTGGTGTTCTCCCTGGCATGAACTCCTCTAGCAAGATAGTAAGCAAAATACCTAACAGCTGGGAATTGCCGGCGATAATTCTTACTGCGTCGCAAAATTCTCGTGTCCTGGTGGCATAGCTTCGAATACATATTATGAGATGAGTGGAGTTCGTTATCCTCCCAATATGCCCAACATTAGGCCTGCCGATAGCCCTACAAAAATCATCAAGATACATTGTCCTCTTCCTGTCATAGAGGGAGAACTCTACATGCGGGTTAACACCATCAAAGAATTTGAATGTTTGCATAAATATAATTGTTAGTTTCTGGTATTGGGGCTCTTCATTTCTCGTGAATTTTAGTAAACCTGCATTAGATTTTTTACATAGAAAGCATTATGGATACCCAAATCCGCCAAGAATTGATTGCAAGAATACACGGAGGCTCGCACATCCTTCATTCCATCAAAGTTCAGCATACTAAGATCAACAATTTCCTCATTGATAGAGGGCATCATAATTGATTTCCTTTTGGAGGACCTAGTCTCCCTTGAGGACGAAGGAGAAATCTTCCAACCAAACCATCCTCCAATCTTCTTCATACTCATATTCTAAAAAAATTAGCAAGTCTAATAAAAATTAACTACAAGAAGAAATATTATAGGAGACCACTCTAGCAACCTTAGGGGAACTAAAACATGCATCAAGACAATTTAAATCAACTCAAAACAAGCATGCTATCTCAAATAATCAGTCACCTCGTGTAGCAAAATACTCAAGATATACATCACCAATCAAAATTCTACGAGTATAGGCGGAGGAGTCACATACCAGAGAGGAAATGTATCAAATTTCAGCACAAATGAGTGGTTAAATAAGTAGACCAAAGAAATCTGAGGAAGAACAACAGGAGATCGAATTTTTTTGGGAGCAATGGAGTTTCTCGGGGGGAGAGAAAGAGTGGAGGGGCAGACACTTAAGTGGTGGGGCCCTGAGGCCCCCATGGCCCCCCTTGGGCACGACCTATGGGGTGGCTGCGGCAACCACCCTCCTCGGTGACTGGTGGCCCCTCCTGGGTTGCCTAGATGCCACACTGCCCCTTCTTTTGCATAAAAATTTAATATACTTTTTCTGGATTTTTCACGAAACTTTAGTTTTGAGCAATTCCAAAATTTCAATGAAAGATTATAACATAGAAAAATGTTTGCAAAATGATGGAAAAAAAAACCCAAACTAATTCTAAAGGAGTTCTAAGACATGCTACTATGCAAGTGACAAGTGGAAACAAGGTGAAAACAAAGGAAAACAAAATGGGTGAGGTGGAAAACAAGTCGAAACATAGGAAAACAAAGGGGAACAAGGAGGTAACAGAGGAAAAAAAAATGGAAAACAAGTCAAAACAAGGTGAAAACATAGTTTCATTCATTCAAAATTTATTTGTTAACAAGGTTGATCAAGTCTTGTCACCAAACCAATTTTATATGAAATAAAACTTTGCACTTCACTAAAACAATCATGTTACCTCAATTTTCATAGACATAGTCCCAATAATAATAGTTTCATACTCTTTTTGTGGCACTCGAATGGGACAATAGAATTATCCGATCTTGATGGTCTCAACATTTTCAATTGAGTTTAGACCATATTTCTTATCAATCTTCTTTGGAAAATAAACAATGTGCTATTTATCACTGACACTGAAAGTGACATTCCCTTTATTACAATAAATAACATCCCTTGCAGTATTAAGAAAAGGTCTCCCAAGAATAATAGACATATTTTAATCCTCAGGAATTTCCAACACAACAAAGTAAGTTAATATTAAACAATTAGCAACCTAGACAGGACATCCTCACAAATGCCAATAGTAATAGCCGTAGATTTATCAGCCATTTGCAAAGAGATATCAGTGGGAATAAGTTTATCAAAATAGAGACTCTTATAAAGTGAGAGAGAGTGGCATAACACTAACTCCAGCACCAAGATCACATAAATCAGTTCTTACATAATTATTTTTGATAAAGCAAGGAATGGTGGGAATACCTGGGTCTCCAAGCTTCTTAGGAATTTTACCATTCAAGGAATAATTAGCAAGCATAGTGGAAATTTCCTCATTAGAAAATTTCCCCTTATTAGTAACAATATCTTTCATATACTTGGAATAAGGAGGAAACTTAATAGCGTCAGCCAATTTTTTTTTGCAAGAAGAGAGGTATCATCCACTCACACAATTTATTATAAAGTTCTTGTTCTTTAACTTTGAGAGACTTACTAGGAAAAGACATAGGTTTTTGCACCGAAGGCTCTCTTTCTTTACCATGCCTCCTAGCAGTAAAACGTTCTTTATCATAACTTTTGTTCTTAGGAGGGTTCTCAAGTTCTACTTCACCTTCTTCCTTATTGGAAGCCTAATTTTTATCATTGTCATTATCATTATCATGTTCATTACCACTCTCAGTTTCAACATCATAGATAGATATATTATTAGGATCTTTCTCAAGTTCTTTATTAACATCATTACTAATATCATCAGCCTCTCTAATTCTTTTACGTTTCTTCTTTTTCACTAGTTTTAACACTACAAGCCTGTTCTTTAATTTGACCCAACATTTCAGAAAATAAAACTTCTTGCACTTTAGTAAGTTGCTCTAATTGAGTCTGATTCATCTCAAAGTGTTTACAAGACACTTAACATCATTATTCTTCCTAAGGCACCATCAATTTTTTTGATACACATGAAATTTTCATTCAATTGACTTTGCACTTGTGCATTAAAATGAGTTTGTTTAGCAATGAAATCATCAAATTCATATACGCATTGTTCAGGAGGTTTATAATAAGGAATGTCACTAGCATTAGATTTGTGAAGAGATTGTACCTCTACCATAGGAGGGTGAGTGGCAGGCTCACATAGAGTTTCAATTGGAGGCAAATTCTTCATATCTTCAGATTTAATACCTTTCTCCGTAATAGATTTCTTTGCTTCTTGCATGTCTTCAGGATTAAGGAAAAGAACTCCTCTTTTCTTGGGTGTAGGAAATTGTGTGGGTGCAGGAATATCCCAATCATCATGGTTCTTGGCTATATTACCCAATAATTCTTCAGCTTCTTCCACAGTTCTTTCCCTGAAAATACAACCAACACAACAATCTAGGTATGTCCTAGATTCAGTGTTTAGTCCATTATAAAATATATCAATAAGCTCATTCTTAGGTATACTATGATCATGCCTACCCTTGAGAGTAGCACAAAACCCCCAAGCTTTAGGAAGTTTCTCATCCTTCAATTGCTTGAAATTTAAAATCTTTTGTAAAGCAACATGTTTCATATGAGCATAAAAGACACGAGTCAAACATTGTGGAGTCTTAATGCAACCATAAGGAAAATTATTACACCAAAATTTAGCATCCCCTTTTAATGAGAAAGGGAACAACTTAATAACATAGTATTCTCTTATCAAATTCTCATCACAAAACAACATGCCAATCTCAAAAAAATTAGTCAAGTGGGCTATGGCATCATTATTTTCTATACCATCAAAGGGTTCAGTTTCAACCATAGAAATAAGTAAAAGGTTAACAGAGAAGTCAAACTTCTCATCTCTAATGTCCACATGAGATTTAGCAAATTCAGGATCAGGAGTAAACTTGTTTTTTCATGGAACGTTTCTCAAGAAGCTTCTTAAAAGTCTCAGGATCAGGAGTAGTTTCATAACTCATATATTATTTAAAGAAGACATCATAAAGGGTATATATTTCCTCTAAACAATTACTCCTGTCATTATCAGATCATTCAGGTGATTGTTCAGGAGTAGATAATATTTTATCAAAAAATTCAGCATGTTCAGTTTCTCTAGCTCTAGCAATTTGTGTGTCTAAAAAGGAACCTAGAGAAACAAAGTTATCAAGAACAGTAGAAGCATCATAAAATTCATCATACATAGTCTCACACTCAGCAGTAATAGCACGCGAATCATGCAGAGGAGTAACAAGCTTACTCAAAACATAAGGTGAATCAAGTGCAACAGCGGTGTTCAAAGTTGTACCTTTCCTTGTAGATGAAGGTAATATAGGAACCTTTGGATCAGTAGTATTTCCCATGGTAGATAATAAATTGCATCGAAAAATATAATTCTCAAGTGAGCTTACAAATAAAGATATGCTCCCCGGCAACGGCGCCAAAAAAAACTTGATGACCCACAAGTGTAGGTGATCGCAACAGTCTTCGAGGATAAATATAGCCCAATTTATTGATTCGATAGAAGGGGATCCAAAGAATATTTATAAGCTTTAAAAATTGGGTTGTCAATTAAATTTCACCTGATATAGAAATTTATTAGTAGTAACAGTGATATAGCAGGAATAGTTCAATAGTAATAGTAGCAGGAAAACAATAGTAGCAATAGTAACAACGAATGTAAACGGAATAAGTAGCAGCGCTAAAAACACCATGGGCATAGGAATGGATGCATGCGTGTTGCATGAATGATATTTACCATGTAATAGACGTAACAAAGGGCATCACGAATATATGAGGGAGTATCCAAGTCACAAAGTATCATAGACATGTTCCCCGAGAATTGTCGTACATGCTTGCAATAAGAACTTGCACGACATCTTTTGTCCTACCATCCCGTTGCCATGGGAAAAAAATGAACTAATGGTAATTAAGGTAATTTTTCTACCAAGCACAGGAGCAAAGCATTAACATATGATGGAAACATGTTCTCCTCAAACTAGAGTACATCGCCTCCGATATCCCAACCATTTCACCTTGGGGTCTCGGGTTCCGGGCAATAATAAGTGTGTACAACCAGTACACATGATCCAAAACAATAATTATATCCAAGAAAACATAACATGTTCAGATCTTAAATCATGCTACTCGAGCCCTAGTGAAAAGAATTAAGCACTCCAAGTTGCAACAACGATAATAAACAATACTAGTGGATACTAGGCATCAAGCCCTAACAATCTCTTGATCTATTACATGATGAATCTCATCCAATCCCTACCACCCCCTCTTCCTACAGCAGGGAATTACTCACACATCGAAGGGGGAATCATGGAGGGTTGATGGAGAGCTGATGGCAACGATCCCCCCTTGAATCCTTGTCCCGGCAGGGTGTCAGAACAAGAACTTTTGTCTCCCGAACTAGGGTTTCGGGTCTCGGCGGCACTGCGGATCTTTTTCTGGAAAATGCTTCGGGGTCCTTGAGTTTTTGGGGACGAAGGAGTAATACGGCCAAAGGGGACCCTGGGGGTGGTCCCAGGCCCCCATGGTCCCAGGCCCTCCTGGGGCCCCAGTGCCTCCCTTCTGGTTGCCCTTCTGGCTCCGGGAGTTTTCCGGGGAGAAATAATTTTCCGTATTTTTTCTGGAATTTTCTGCACAAAACGAAACACCAAGGGTAATTCTGCTGAAAACATCGTCATTCTATGTTCGTTTGATACAAATTATGCAAATGTGAGGGAAAACAATAAGAAAAGTGGTTCGAAAAGTAGATACATTTGCGACGTACCACTCCCATGTGGAGTCCAACCCCTCCACCTATTTTTCCCTTTTTCTTTTTCCCTCTTATTTGTTTATCCAATAAATTAAGGAAAAATACTTATGGAGTCCTTATGCAATTTATGAGACCATGGGCCCCACCTTGCATTCCCTAAAATTAGGTTTTTCCCATATGGGGCAAACTGCCCCCCCTCCAGCAATAATTCCGTACGAGGAAAGTCCCCCAAAACTTTTCTGAAACCCTGTTACCCCTATTGATAAAATCATCGATATTATTTAACAAAGTTAGAAACAGATTTCTAACACCCCGGGACATCTCATGCCCTCCGTAGCTTCTCATATAAATTATACCAAACACCGGCATAATTGTTCTCTTATAGTAACTTTCCCAAAACCACTCCGATTGACACCGAACTTGTTTTTGTGATATCGTAACGACATCGAACATTCATAACACCAATAACAACATATTATTTCTCTCAATAAAAGGTTAGAACGACTTAAGCGTGTGACCCGTAAAGGCTCGATAACACATACACAAGCTCGGACAATTACCGAACAATAACCAACAACGGGACCGTGGACGCCCATGATGGCTCCTATGTGTTCCCGACGTATGAGGGAACCTTATAATTTACTCATTGCACTTATGTTGTATATATGCCTGAGAGGCATTCATAAAGATGATGATATATCTATGTATCAATGATTTGTAATAACATGCCTTGAATAATATCTTTGTGTTGATTGGCAAGTATGTGACTTGTTTGTGAAACTCTTTACTTATATGGTTATTCTAAATATGTCCCTAGTCGGAATTCATGTGAGGACACACCCGAAAATTAGAATAGCACATGTATTGGTTGATGGCTATGTTTCGTAAGTCATAGCCATGGTGATGTAAAACTAATAATGTGAACTCATTTTGTGAACATGGTGTTGGACTGACCCACCTTGAGACATTACAACAATGTTATTAGTTCTCTCTCTACGCGTTGTGCTTACTTTGTCCTTAGACCTGAGATTGTCCCATGTTCTTGAGATGTGAATCGACCTACTTTGGGGCTATCAAACGCTACACCGCGATAGGGTAGTTATAAAGGCAGTTTTCGGGTTTGTCATGAAGCATGCTACAAGTCATGGTCAGTCAAGATGGGACTTTCCCCTCTCTTCACGAGAGAGAGAGAGATATTTCTCTGGGCCCATCGAGTGATCGGATCGAGAAATGCATGGCCATGCTAAAAAAAGGTTAATAATTAACCTGGTAAGGGATACCGATTCACATGATTGATAAAGAGTGATCAGCGAGGAGCATGATCAAATATCATGAGGCAAAAGGAATAGCATAAACATGTGATGGTTCGTCCGATGTGATCTTTATGCACGTTTGGGAGTTGGCACGTTTTTCTAGAAGCCTCTACAGCCTATTGGCCGAGTAGGTGTACTCGTGTCATGTCTAAACGTGCGTGAACCTATAGGGTCACACTTAAGGTAGAAGAAGCAGAATTCGGATTGAATAAGAAATGGGCTGGAAATGGAATCCAGAGTGGGATGTTTAGTGGCAGCCCATTATGGGGATGTCTATATAATGCAGAAGAAGCAACATTCCACCGCAGCCACCGTCTCTCCATGCCCCTGTCGCCTGCGCGAACCTAGCAGTCCGGCGAGCGGTGCTTCCACGCCACACGTGTGGATACCGATAGAGGTGCTACATCTGTAGCACTTGGACGAGCCGCTGTTTGTGGGAGCGACGTGATCCGGAGGATTTGTACGACTACCCTTCCCCGACCCGCTTCACCGAGATCGTCATAGCGCGTCTAGTGCACTTGGATGAACTGCTGTTCGTGAGAGCGACAGGATCCGAAGGATTCGTACGACTACCCTGCCCTGACCCGCTTCACCGAGATCGGCACAATGCGTCTAGTTGTAATCTCGTGATCTAGATCTTGCAGCAGATCTTGGTTGACACGGCAGCAATTTTGATTTTCGCTAGTGTAGCCTACCCCGTTTTCCTACAACTTATTCCCTTAACTTCATGATATAAACGATATCACGAGGTGAGACTGTGTGATCTAGTATGATCAAACTCTTTGATCATAACATAGATAACTCGTTTACCGATATCATTCTCTTTTTTGATTCATATCCCCGATGACCCTATGATTAGATTACACTATGTCTGGCCAGACGATATGTCATCGGTGATACTGAGAGGCCCCAGAGAATGTATCTCTCTATCGTCTAGAGGAGTTAAGTACTAGTCTTGAATGATCTTAGTTCCATTACACTTTCTAGGTCATACCCAGACATCACCGTTATAGTCCCCAGTTACGGCAAGATGGTTTATGATATCCAAAGTATAACTTTCGATCATGTGGTCACTAGATATTCTCATAGTATAGGAATTATAGTCAATGTTAACTTCATATGAATTTGCTAAAACATATGCTGATTTTTTAGTCTCTTTTAGCAAAAACATACACTTTGGTCGGTTTAATACAATTGTTACCCTAATAACAAACTCTCATGTTTTTCTGGACTTTCTTCTAAATCCATGATTAGAAAAATATGATCATCTCACAAAACACAAGCTAATCTTAGAGATAATATTAGAAACTCTTATTTGTTTGTCTTCACACACGCACACATATTTTCCTTTAAAAACACACTTTTCAAGTGCTATAGCGGTTGTAGCATGCCGGCATAAACTTAATTCTGAACATAGAGATGGAATATTAACTGAATATTATTGTCTCTAGGGCGTGACTCCAACACATATCACCATTACTACTATTAAATTGTGTCAAGCAAGTTATTTTCCAGGTGCAACTGAATTGACAACTCAGTTGTTAAGTCTTATAAGTATTGTTTGACTCCTTTTGTGTCGAATCAATAAATTGGGCTATATTTACCCTCTAAGACCGTTGCGATCCCCTACACTTGTGGGTCATCAGCTTTGTGTCGGTGATACGTCATAAACATATCCTTAGTTTACGATTTTCCATGTTGTTTCCTACATGTTTGCTATACACTTTATGTCATTTTTATCGATTTCCAGGACTAACCTGTTGACAAGATGCCATAGAGACAGTTCCCCGTTTTCTACTGTCTTTAGTTTCAGAAAAGTTTTTCCGGAAATATTTGAGGAATTGGAAAATTCGAAGCCCAGAAGTCTTAGAATTCTCGAAGGTTCCATGGAGTCCCGAAGAGGTCCAGAGAGGGGCCACAGGAGAGCCACAACATAGGGCGGCGCGGCCCCCTGGCCGTCCCTAGGGGTGGCGTGGGCTTCTCGGGCGTCCACCACCATCGCCCTTTCGCCTATATAACCCCCCCGATAGGTGAACCCTAAAAATATCCCACTTTTTCCCGAGAAACACCCGAGGCTGCCGCCATCGTCATCCTGAGATCTGGAGGGTTCTGGAGCTCTCCCCGGCTCCATGCCGGGAGGTAAATTCATCACCGGAGGGGTCTACACCACCATGCCCTCCTCCGAAGTGATGCATGAGTAGTTCATCACTGGACTACGGGTCCATAGCAGTAGCTAGATGGTTGTACTCTCCACTTTATGCCTCATGTTTAGATCTCGTGAGCTTCCCTACATGATCGAGATCATGTTTATGTAATGCTACATGTTGTGTTTTGTGGGATCCGATGAATGTTGAATGCTATGTCTTATGATTATCAATGCTACATGTAATGCTACATGTTGTGTCATGTTATCTTTATGCATATGTTATTTATGATATTGCATGCTCTCCATTATTAGTAGATGCTCTGGCCAAGTAGATGCTAGTAACTCCAAGAGGGAGTATTTATGCTCGATAGTGGGTTCATGCCTCCTTTGCATCTGTGCTCGAGTGACAGAAACGTGATGTATGGAGGATGTGCTGTTGTCATTAGGGAGAAAACAACGGTGTTTACTTCGTTTACATTGTTTACATTACACATTTTTCTTACTGCGATTATATGTTGCTTGCAACTTAATACCCAACGTTTGTTCGGATGATATTCGGAGGGTGGATTATTAGTCATAGATGCAGTTGGATGACGGTCTATGTATCTTGTTGTAATGCCGGCATGAATCACATAGTAATCTTTATGTCTTCCTATGCACTACGGTGCAGCCTTCAATTATGTCAATTGCCCAGCTGTAATTTGTTCACCACACATGTTATTTATCTTCTATGGAGAGACACCACTAGTGAATTGTGGAACCCGTTCTATTTTCTCATACTGATAATACACACACAGTTTTCACTGCTTTCATACTGCTACTACTGTTTTCATATTGTTTTCCACACCATACGTCTTACCTCTTTGTGTTCAGCAAATCCGGTGAGATTGACAACCTCACTGCTTCGTTGGGGAAAAGTGGTTTGATTATGTTGTGAAGGTTCCATGTTGCTACTGGACCGGTAGTGCGCCCTACCATCTCAACTGCATCAACCTTCTGAAGTTACTCCTTCCTCCTACTGGTCGATTAAACCTTGGTTTCTTTCTGAGGGAAAACTGCTGCTGTGCTCATCATACCTTCCTCTTTGGGCTTCCCAACGAGTGCGAGACCTGCACCATCATTCGGTAACGAATCAGATCTATACACGCTTTTACTTGTATAGTAGATCCCGTGTGTTACGTAGGATGAAAATTTTAAAATTCTGCTACGTGACCGAATATCCTAAGCAGTCCACTGTGTCTTGTTCGAGCATAGAGTTTGAGTATAAAGTTGTTGCTAATGCAACAACTGAGTTGATCTGAGTGGAAGCTTTGCTTAAGAAACTTGGTGTTCGACATGACTCTCAACCTATCTTATGGTGTGCTAATATGGGTGTGATGAGGACATGATCACACGCTCCTTGGGAGACTCCAAGCAGAAGGTATGATATAATCTAGAGTAAGTTTTCCCCTATTATAGAACCAGAGTTATCGAACCAGTAGGACTTCGTAGTCTTGAAGAAGGTTGCTTAATCAACGGCACCAGAAAAAGTGTTGCCGTGTAGTTAACGGGAGCGTGGAACCTACACACAAACACAAACTCTCTCTTGGCCCAACTTTCTGGAAGGTTGTCAATCTTCCCGTCTTGCTGAAAACAGACTAATTAAACGTATAGAGTCTTGGAAAATAATAAAAGTAAAAATGGGACAGCAAGGAAAGAATGATGAAAGTGCTTAAAATAAGGTTTGCAATATGAGGAAAATAGGACCGGGGGCCATAGGTTCACTAGTGGTGTATCTCCAAAGAAAACAAACATGCTGGATGAACAAGTTACAACCGGGCAATTGACAAATCATGAACATATAACAATACTATTATGAAGAGATAAAGTTCACGGGTTCTAACATTGTAGGCATTACGTCAAGGCATATGGACCGTTATCCAACATGCATCCATATCTAAATATCCACCTCAAGAAAGCTATCCAACAAATCCCTTGGTATTAAGTTGCAACAACAAAGTAATTTCTATGTGTGCAACAGACAAATGCATTAAGATCAATACATAATGTAAGTAGTGATTCTCATCCGTAGACAAGAGCACCGCTGTTTTTCTCCCTAGTGGCAATAGTACATCCTCCCCTAACATGTTTCTGTCACTCGAGCGCAGTCAACAAGGAGGCTTGAACCCACTATCTAGCATATAAACCCTCTCTTGGAGGTGAAACAACTACGTGGACAAGGTAATCATAAACACAGGAGAGCATTGCAAGACAAGATTAGAGCCCTCTAAAAATATAAGTGAATCATCTGAAATTGACATGAACAAAATAATCATAATCTCATGGTTCATTGGATCCCAGCAAACACAACATGCACAATTACATAACGGCGTTCTCGATCATGTGAGGCAGCTCACAAGACTCTAAACATGGATGCATAGGGGAGAGAACAACCATCTAGCTACTGCTATGGACCCATTATCCCGACATGAACTACTCACTGTTCGGAGGCGATCATGGCGATGTAGATGCCTCCGGTGACGACCCCCCTCTCCGGCAGGGTGCCGGAGCAGGACCCCAGAAACCCTAGATTAGACTTTCGAGGTGCCGACGCCTCTCTGTATGTTTCGTGGAAAATAACTCCGTCGCCGACGTTTTTAGGGTAAAAGGAAATTTATAGGCGAAGGGGGTACTTAAGGCGGTGCCCAGGGCCCTGAGGGGCTCACCAGGCGCGACCTAGGAGGGGGTCACGACTGGTGCCCTCCCGGTGGCCTATGGCTTCCCTCTTGCTCCCCTTTGGACTCCGTCTTCGTTCCGGGTAAAAATTGATCTCCGTGGATTTTCAGCCCTTTCAGAGAATATTTTCTTAAGAAATTTTCTGAAATAAAAAACAACAGAAAACAACAACTGGCCTGGGGCATCTTGTTAATAGGTTAGTGTGTGAAAACATGTGGAAAATGATAAAAAAACATGTGGAAAACGAAGAGAAAAACATGTGGAAAACATAAAGTATTGGGTAGAAAACAAGCATGGGGCATAAAAAATTATAGGTACGTTTGCAACGTATCAAGGTGCTACATATCTCTCTTCCAACCTAGTTTTTCATGCACGAACAAAGCACATTGAGGTTGATTTTCACTTTGTTCGAGAACATGTTGCTCAAGGATTGTTGCAACTCCGGTTTGTTGCATCAAGAGATCAGCCTGCCGATATCTTTACTAAACCCCTGCCGCTTCCATTGTTTTAGGAGTGTAAGCGCAATCTCCATATGTTTCCATAGTTGAGATCGAGGAAGGCTGACAGAATACGTATTGTATGTGTACGTATATGTAAATGTTTGTAATATATATTACCGAACGGCACCCCATGTTGGGGTATGTGCGTATCACCTAAACTATGTACGAAAAAGATAAAATCAGTGCTCTAAAACATGTATCTTAAATCTAATTTTGGCCATTGATTTGTTTTTTTTACATAGGGCATCACAAATGTTATTTTATTACGAAAACTGACACATATGTAAAAAAAATAGTATACATTCACCACCATTTTTTCAGAATTATTTGAAATATTTTAATATTATTTCTGATTTTTTTATTCTAGCAGGAGCATGTGAGCTCGGGAATCATTTTGAATATTCGAGTTTGTAGTACAATCTATCTAAAAAAAAAAAATCAAACTATTTGTTATGCATGATGTAAAATAAGTGTCCAGTTTTGAACGGATTTATAGTTTAAAGATGCTGCGACAAGAAACTTGTCATGGATCAGAGGTAGTACAAATTTTAGTTACGGATCCAGTCAGATGAATTATCATACCGTGGCACCGTTCGACCCGGTGCCCCCACGCTACGCTTCGTCTCGTAATCGCGGTGCTCCAGGTCACATCCTGCAAGTTTAAGTTAGCACGCCCGTGTGCGGCACGGTGATTAAGAGCATCTCCAATGGCTCCTCTAAATTTGGTCCTCTATATCTTCATATAGAGGATCATCTAAAAATATTCTTTTTTAGAGGTTGCTAGTTTTTCAGTGGAATGTCTATATTTAGGACGTCTATACTCTCTCATATTTTTTAATAATATCTTATAACTACCGTTCAACAAATTTTTTGATCTGAAAATATTTTGTTGGATCTAAAAATGGAATACAAGTAAAAAAGCTAGCTACAAAATAGCAAAGATCAATCGAGCTATTTGTTGGATTTCCTAGCTATTCACCGCACGGCAATCTGAATACATGGAAAAAGCTAGCTACAAAGTACCAGACCAATCGATCAGATCAGGGCTCAGCTAAAAAAAAAAAGAGACATAACCTCAACTACCACAGGGCGGACGGCCATGGCGGGTTTAGCCACTCGCCCGACTACCTCAGCACGCCGCCAAGCGCCATCGGTTGGGATAGAGGATCATCCATCCGTCCTCCATCCCTGGAGGACGCGTACTGGACGGAGAGGTCCTCTAAATTTTGGACGCTCCTTTAGAGGAGCCACTGGAAGCGTTTTTTCCGCGCATGGTCCTCTATTTGAGTGTAGACGTCCGTTTAGAGGAGCCACTGGAGATGCTCTAAGGCCGTAACGAGTTCCTTACAGTATTAATTCACCGACCAATTAGATTTCCATAGGGACCGCCCCACCGTGTGTGTGTCCGGCGCGTGTAGTACTCCTATATATCACCGCCGCAACCACTAGCAACGGGGGAGAGCTTCGTCCCATGGCGCCCGCCGCGTTCGACGCCGAGGCCGGCAGCCCGGCGATCGCGGCCGTCGCAGTCAATGGCGCGCCCAAGCCCGTGCCGCCCAGCGCCGACGCCGGCGCCGCCTTCGTGCTCGAGTCCAAAGGTACCCCACGTGTCTCTCTCCCGCAATATCGCCCACTGAGTCGATTTCTAATCCGTCGTTCGTTGGTTGGATCGCAGGGACCTGGTGGCACGCGGGGTTCCACCTGACGACGGCGATCGTGGGGCCTACGGTGCTGACGCTTCCCTACGCGCTGCGCGGGATGGGGTGGGCGCTCGGCCTCACCGCGCTCTCCCTCATCGCCGCCGTGACTTTCTACGAGTACTCCCTCATGTCCCGGGTGCTTGACCACTGCGAGGCGCGCGGCCGCAGGCACATCCGCTTCCGCGAGCTCGCCGCCGACGTACTCGGTAACCAATCAACTGACCTCCATTACATCAATATATATCCGTGTTGTTCGTCCGCTCCAATGCCCCTTCACAGTACGGGGTACGAGTGACAGCTGCTACAGCGCGCCTCTTTTTCTCTCCCTCCTGCATTGCGTTTGTGTGCACGGCATGAAGCAGCCAGGAGGACTAGTGTATTTTGCTGTGCTGTCGTCTGTTGGTTGTCCTCCTCCCATTAATTTGGATGCGTGTGCTGGCGAGTTTTGTGTGGGATAGATCGACGTGATGATCTGATCCGCTTCTTGGTTGGTGTGTATGCAGGCTCCGGCTGGATGTTTTACTTCGTGGTGATTGTGCAGACAGCTATCAACACCGGCGTTAGCATCGGCTCCATCCTTCTGGCGGCCGATTGCATCGAGGTGCGTCCTACTCCTACCTACGTAGCCTCTATATTAACACCCCTCAATTTTATGCCGTAAATTTCACTAGACTGTCATGTACTGTATGTCTTCTCTGTTGTTCTGGTGAGGTGTGCAGTGACGAATTCCATCGTTATGTCGTCTTGGTTTTGGACACAATTAGTTAGCGTTGTCCACTCTCTGCAAACTACCAGGCAACTTCACATAGATTTTCCGTTCCAAATGTGGAAGGTCATTCTTGTGGTAGATTTTGCATACTGGCATGTGCACTTACTGTTAGTTATGTAGCACGAGAGAAGGCATGTTTTGATTCCCAGAATTGTCCTGGCCTAACTGCTGCCTCCGAGGATGGGAGGATTGCTTTCTCCTTATCCACTGCTAGCTGCAACTACTTAATCCGCACGCAGAAACTAGCCCGGTGCAGGATTGTCAGTGCTGAGTTGACATTACTAAGAAAGCTGCCCATATACGCAAGAGACTGGGTTGCCAATGCTGTGGATTGGGAGTATTACGAAATGTGCAATTGATGTTTGATTGGCATTGCTTGCGGGGGTGTCATTTGCAACCATTCAGTATGTCACAATCATGCATCTTGTGACAAGACCTTACACATATGATGACATTATTCTCAGGCCTGAACAGTAGAAAAAAAACCCGTCCCCAGCGGGGGAATGATCTCTTCCTTGGTTATACGTTGTTAGGTAGCTGAGACACTCGGTTTATTTGAATATTCCTCAGCGGGGACTCGATTTTTCGAGTATGTCTCAGCTGGGACTCGAACCCGGGCAGGCTGGCGCGCACTTGCTGCCTCTTGCCACTGCATTTAGTTCTCTGAACCGTAGAAAAAGAATCATACATTATTGTAGTATTTTTCTTCAAACCATGGGAACAGATGGCTTCCTACTCCGTCTATCCAGATGATGTAGTATGGCTGAAAACCAGTGTTCACATCAACAAAACAACAAATGAAGTAGCCCATCTGTCATTTTCAAGTGTTCGTTGCTGTTCTGGCTTTGGAAGGTTTGAACATATATAGATGGTGGTGTGCTAACTCTGGATTGCACACTGTGTATGCATCCCTGACAATATTACTTTTTCCGACATTCAAATACTATGGAGGAATTTTCATGTCTCTTGACTTGGAAGTCTAAATACCTCAGTATATGCACCAAGTCAAAAGACGAGAAACAATATGTGGTAAAGAACAGAATTAAGTGGTCAGCAGTCGGACTTCTATTCTTTCTCTGATAGAAAGTAGTGTCTACATTATTTTAAACAAAAACAATTGGAACTGATATTTACAGCCACTGAAATTGCGTAAACAGTCTGTTGTCCGTTGTCATGGAAATTAACTCAAAAATGCCTTCTGTTCTCTCTGTTCCCAAACAGATCATGTACTCGAGCCTTGCCCCCAATGGTCCCCTAAAACTGTACCACTTCATCATCATCGTGGCTGTGGTGCTGGCTTTCCTCTCCCAACTACCATCATTCCACTCGCTGCGGCATATCAACTTCGCCTCACTGCTCCTAAGCTTGGGCTACACCATCCTTGTGTCTGCTGCTTGCATTCGGGCAGGTATATTGCTTGAACTCTCCTTGTGCCATATACTCTCTCCTTTCCCAATACTTTTCTCGTATGACAGTAACACGTTGCAGATTTAGGAATTAGATTCCTGAACGCTTAGGCTAGCATATCAGGGTAATCAGATGCCTTAATTTTTCAGTGGTACTTCATAAATGTATAGGCCTATAGGCTACTGTTATCGAAACTGCTATTTACAGCTTACATCTTTGCAGTGATTCTTTGATGTATGACATCAGAATAAGCTCATGTGCAAAGAGCTAAAGACACGTCGACACCGCAGCTCCATTCATCAGCTGTGGCACTCTTTTCAACAAAATGCAGTAGTGTTGTAGCACTAGAAACTATCCCAGACTAGTTCATAAAATCATCAATATTGCATCACTAGTCACGTGGGTAGTAATCACTAATCAGTGAGTTGCGTGATTGGTGGTTTTCACAATAAGCGAATAGAGTGGTCCTTTCTAACAATTGGAGCATATAACAGAAACTGTACAATAAATTGCACCTAAAAAGCGTTTGCTTTTGAAGCTGTCGGAATGTACTCTCCATTAATCACCGACCTACTTAAAGTTATTGACGATTTTGTCTCCTGCCAGCTCCACTTCCGGACTCGACAGTCAATAGATGTAACTTTCCAGATTTTTGTGATAGTGCTCTTTTGAATAAGAATTATCGCTCATGGGACAATTACACAAAATCAGAATATATTGTTTTTTAATGTTTTCTTTTTCATAACTGCGATTTCGATTTTAGGCACAAACAAAACAATAGGAGATTTGAATGTGAACTATTCTTGTGGTCATAAACTTATTGAGCGTCTCTCTATCAGGGACTCGGAATTATTTTCATGCAAAGTTCTAGAAATGAATAACGTTGAAACCTTTTGTACAGGTAGGAAAACTGTGGTTCATGCAATATTTGCAACTGTAGTCCATCGCCTTTCCCATAGTCCATATTAGATTTGTGTACTCTGTTGTACAGTATTTAACCTTGTTACCATTGTTGACAGGGTTGTCGAAAAATGCTCCAGCCAAGAACTACTCTCTAAGCTCATCGAAATCAGAGCAGACCTTCAATGCCTTCTTATCCATTTCCATCCTGGCCTCTGTTTTCGGCAATGGTATACTGCCTGAAATTCAGGTATTCTACAGCCACCTTCTTTCATATATGATCAATTCGTGTTAGAAGTCCCCTTCTCCTTGTAATATGCCTTAGATCAATGAGTTGCAATATTTTCTTACAAAAAAAAAAATCACGATGGTCTAAGTCATCAGTTGCCATACTTGCTTGTTTGAGGGAAGTCTATGCCATCCTGACTTTGTGAAAGACAAAAATTGTGCGCATGACACTTAGCACACCGGGCCGTGTAAATTGTCGTAATGTGCACGTCTCTTTCGACAGCGTGCCTGCATGGAGAGGTCCAAAATTTAGCCTGTCGGATCACATTGGAGGCCCATCATACAAACTTGTTAGTGAGCTGTTTTTGAACTCGGGTTTGCAGGCCACGTTGGCGCCACCGGCCGCTGGGAAGATGATGAAGGCTCTGGTGCTGTGCTACTCTGTAATAGGCTTCACCTTCTACCTCCCGTCGATCACCGGGTACTGGGCGTTCGGCAGCCAGGTCCAGTCCAACGTCCTCAAGAGCCTCATGCCCGACGCCGGCCCAGCCCTGGCGCCGACCTGGCTGCTTGGCATCGCCGTCCTCTTCGTCCTCCTCCAGCTCCTGGCCATCGGGCTCGTGTACTCCCAGGTGGCGTACGAGATAATGGAGAAGAACTCGGCGGACGTGACGCAGGGCAAGTTCTCGCGGCGGAACGTGGTGCCGCGGCTGCTGCTGCGGACGCTCTACCTGGCCTTCTGCGCGTTCATGGCCGCTATGCTGCCATTCTTCGGCGACATCGTGGGCGTGGTCGGCGCCGTTGGGTTCATCCCGCTGGACTTCGTTCTCCCCGTCATCATGTACAACATTGCGCTCGCGCCGCCGAGGAGGTCCCCTCAGTACATCGCCAACTCGGCCATCATGGTCGTCTTCGTAGGCGTCGGGGCCATTGGCGCTTTCGCGTCTATACGGAAGCTGGTGCTAGATGCTAGCCAGTTCAAACTCTTCAGCAACAACGTGGTCGACTGAATTAGTATAAAGTAGGCTCTAGACTAAGTAATCAGGCTCTGTTTTCCTTACTTCGTAGAGCTACGTTCTACTGTAGTAGGAGTACATAGTATTCAAGTACGTACACGTGTATCGATTGAGTAGTAGTATGCACTAGGTACAGTATTACGTACTGGTCATGTAAATGCAGTATGTTACCGCAAAGTGCAAATAAGAAATATATATATACAGGCTAGTATTACAACATTGGCCAAAATGCAACGACACGATGCTATTGAAGAAGGCAATTGACAATTGAGTCAACGTATGCAGCCTACTTGTTCATTTCGGGCACGATCGATGCAGACTTTGCTGAAGTACTGTGACTGTTGGGCTTGGGCACCACTTGTGACTTTCTTCATGTGGCTTGCCCTCCATAAATGGCGATCGTTTGGCGCGCCGAGGCCTTCCTGGTCCTAGTGTGTGCACCTTCTGCGACCAGGCTTTAGAAACCTCGGATCATATTTTTGGTTCAGTAGTCAGTACACTTTTTCGTGAACAGTACGGCAAAATGTGCTCCAGCCCAAGAGATTTGCCTCATTCATTCCGGATGCAGACCAAGGCCTTAGAGCATCTCTAAGAGACACCTCAAAATCTGAACCCGCAAAAACACCGGATGCAGGTTACTGAAAACCAATTTGCAGTCTGAGTTTAGTCGCGCAGATCAGACACTGCAATTAAAACTGCAAATTCATATTTTCAGACTACGCTGGAGTTTCATCTCCCGGTTCATCATATACATAGAGGGAATGCTCCAGATTTTACTCACCGGAGCTGGATCGCAAACTAAAATTAAGATAGACTATGCGGCCCTAACTGATCAAAATCGGCTCATCGGAGCTCGCAGGGTGCAGCTGCGCCGTCGCCGAGTGCTTTTCACTCCTTCTCTGAGTCGTCGTCGAGGTAGATGGCGACGGCTTTGCCCTTGTCGCGCGCCTTGGAGGCCTCCTGCTCACGGTGGAGGCGGTCCTGCTCGAGGCCCTGCTCGAACAACAGATGGTCGACCTCACGGCGACGGTGCTTGGCTTTGTCTTGGCACTCCTCCTCCGAGCGCGCCGCCACCGCGTAGGTCACCGTGGCGAGGACCTCGTTGGGGACAAAGTCCTCGCGGATCACCGAGCCCTCGAACGCAGCCATCCTCGTAGACCTCGAAGCCATCCTCGTCCAGAATGACCTCGCGCGCCTGCGTTGGAGTTTGCGGCGCCGAGCCCGAGTAGGAGAAGCCCCGACTATCGGAGGAGCTCCCCTCCGGGAATTGTGGAGGCGCCACGAGAGGCGTGGGGGTCGGTCGGAGATCGTGGAGGATGTCGAACTCCTCCGTCTCCCGCCGCAATAGCTTAGCCGACACCGGGAGCCCCCTCCCCGTCCATTTATGGGACGAGCGCTTCCGCGCGGCGTCGCTCTACCTGCAGGGCCTATGGGAGGGCGTCCATTGTGGCGGTGGAGGCAGCAATCGATCACTGGAGCGAAAAAAGGGGAGTGGCCGGCGGCGGGAAATGTGGAGAATTGCGGCTAGGGTTCGACGGCGGAGGGGAGGGTTTCGGCCTGCATTTCGGCGTCCAAATCGATTAAATAGCGTCCGCGGGTAGACATTTTGGAGCCCTCTAAAACTTTTGCAGACCGGGCCACGATTGCGGTTTCTAATCTGCGCAGCAAACTGGACCCGGCCCGCAAACTCGCCGGGATTTTACAGTTCCGACCGATTTGCAGTGCCTCTTAGAGATGCTCTTAGGACATGGTGGTGCTCTCTGTATGGATGCTTTGCAGATTTTACTTGGCACTCTCAGGGCTGTGGGCTGAGAAAACTATGGTTAGGGCGAAACAATCGCACTTTTGAGAGGAAGCACAAGACGGACTTGTACATTGATACCCTCGCAGTATCTCTACCGTTTATTTTCCTATGTTTGTTGGAGATACGCGTAGAAAATATTGCAGGAAGACTGTCGAGCCATTCCAACTTTGTACAACGCCCCTTATTATTTCCGATTTTTTTTCTTTGTAACTAGGAAGAAACTTCGCATCACGAGGAAAGCTTCTGCTTTTACTTGATTGTTGAGCTTTTTGGGGTCGTCGTGTTGTCAGTTCGTGGTTGTGGTTGAGCGTGTTTGTTGGCGGTCGGGTAGTTGTTTGCTTGTGGTTGTTGTTGTTTTAGGTTTTGCTCGTGGGTTGTGTGAGATTCTCTCTAAGGTGGTGGTGTTCGTTGTATGGTTTTCGCCCGGTTTCTTCCGCAAATAAACCGGGCACCTTCTTCTTAATTAATAGATAAGGCAAAAAAAAAATTGCCAGATTCCAAATCTGAAATGGGAACATTTTTTTAAATTGCATAAGAAAAAAATGTTCATAAAAGTTCTCTGCTCTCATAGCCAAGTTGCTTTGCTAGGCTGGTTCGATTCAAATTACTGGCAAGTATTTATTTTCATTAGAGATGCACAACATAATATTAATATTTCATCAACAATTATTTCTAGTTTCCAACATAATAATGAGTTTCAGCTTTTTAAGTTATTGGTTCTTTGTTGCATCCTATAGTTCACTTTCTTTTCTTCAAATTGCGAGAAGAGTACTACAAGATTCATTACAGATTCACCAAATATTCATATATATTTTACAGATTCATACAAGGTCCACCCAAGATTCATATACATTTTATGGATTCGTACAAGATCCACACACAAGACTTTGGGCTTTCACAGATAAAAAATAACCTAAAGTTATATTTCCATTCAAGATGTATAGAAGAACCAGAAGTTTCAACTGATGTGTTATACGTTCTTCTCGGTGTGGGAATATGAAACAAAAAAAATCATAGAGAAACATCGGAACATGTTCTTGGATCAAATAAAAAATAATAGAAATTAATTTTTCCATGGGATCTTGAAAGAAACTTAAAAAAAAAACATTTAGAATCATCAAACATGGAAGAATAACGTGAAGAAACTTGAAGAAAAAAGGGGAAAAAATGAGAAGAGCCAGATGCCCGCATCGCTGGGCCCGGCTATGAGGTCTTGGGCGGATCCAGTCTCACCCTATTGAGATCGAGTGACGGTGGAGGACAGGGATGACCGCTCGGTAGAGGAAAGTGACAGCCGACGCTGTCCCCGGCGAGGCGGCTCGGTAGAGGATGGTGATAGCCGACGCTGTCTCCGGCGAGGCATGATCAACTCGAGACCAAATCTGGCGGTGGAGCACGGGTCCGTACCTTCCTTGTCGAGGTCCGGCCGTGGAGGTGAGGGTAGACCACATGTAAGGGGGTTGTCCCGATCTTCAGGGATCTGTGGCAGGTCGAGGGAGTGGGCGACGCAATGAACAACGAACCCCCAAAAAAAGCAAAGATACACGAGAGGCAACCTTGGATCGCAACCACAAATCTACCCTACTCTTGACGACTCCTTTCTCTCACCAGTGGGCCAACCAGACCAACATAATCTCGAGGGGAGAGACCGCGAGGTAGAATCCCTTCGAGAGAGATTGGCGAGAGCCCGACAGAATCTAGAGGATGAGAGACCACTAGGTAGAATCATCCACTAGAGAGACTTTGCTCACGGGGAGACCTTGATACGCAATTAGTTTAGTAACTAATGGAGTAGTCTTGATAGATTCCCGTAGGATTTCATAGGAGCAACATGTTCAAGTCTCAAATTCTTCTCTAACCCTAGATATAGGACCTGGGATTCCCTTTTATATTGCCAAGGAAGAAGTGGTGGGTGGAGGGATAAGCAACAAGGCCAATGTCCTATTTTCTGCTCGTAGGCAGGTCGCCGGATGATCTAATGTTTTAGGCGCCGGATAGTCTGGAGGCTTATGCTGGCGCTGGGGTGGCTAGCCAAGGGGAGTTGTGATCCGGGCGCCGGATGGTCCGACCCTGGTCGCTGGATGGACTGGCGGTCGCTGGATGGATCGGCGTCCGGGGCCACCATGTGGTCCGTCACGCGGGTAGGTGAGGGGCCCAAGAGTCGCCGCGGGGACACCGGTATGCTCCGGTGGGCACCCGACGCTTGGGGCGTTGCCGGACGGTCTGACGGTTGGCGCCAGATGATCTGGCGAGTGCTGGTCTACGCTGCAGAATTTAATTTTTTTACCTACGTGATGACCCACAAGTATAGGGGGTGTATCGTAGTACTTTCGATAAATAAGAGTGTCGAACCCAACGAGGAGCAGAAGGTGTTGACAAGCAGGTTGGATCGAGAATTCACTGTAAACCCTAGCAAACAGGGTTTTGGTTGTTTTGGATATAGCAGATAAATAAAGTGCGAGTAAATAAAGTGCAGTAAATAATATTGCAGCGAGTGGCCCAATACTTTTGAGAGCAAAGGACAAGCCGGTTGTATTACTTATGACTACCAAACGTTCTCGAGGACACATGGGAATTTCGTCAAGTGCTTTCGCTTCGTTACGGTTGATTAATATCCATTGGTCCGTGAAGTGATGTGTGGGTGCACCTATGCTAATGCAACCTCCCAACTAGGACTAATACATACTTGTGATTATACTCTCGTAAGCATCCGCAAATACAAGAAAGTAATTAAGATAAAACTAACCACAACCTTAAAACTCTGGGATTCTATGCTCCTCGTGCATTGGTTTCCTAACGGGGGCTTAGATTTCTGTCACTCCGGCAACCCCACAATTAGTAGCCAAATATACAATGTATCCTCCTAGGCCCATAAAGGTGAAGTATCATGTAGTCGACGTTCACATGACACCACTAGAACAATAGCACCACAACTTAAATACCGAACCACGAGATATTACTTCACATAACTTCATACTAACATCATGACTTCTCCCATGTCCTCAAGAACTAAACGAACTACTCACAAGACATCATATGGGTCAGAATCAGAGGTGATATAATGGATGATAACAATCTGGTCATAAAGTTCTAACACTGATAAATCTCACAAGCATCAACTACTAACAAGTAATCCACACCGGGAGAGAGATCTAATGTAAACAACGATAGAGGACGCTAATTGTTACAGGCGGAATGACGGTGAATGATGAGGGTGATGGTGCTGGTGGTGACGATGATGATGATGATGACAATCTTGAGGTTGCCCGGAGCGATGACGGTGACAATGGCGATGATTTCCCCTCTCCAGAGAGGAATTTCCCCAACAGATTTCTCCCTGCTAGAGAGATTTTCTCTCTCGGGTGTTTTCCACCCCGAGGCGGCGGTGGAATAATTCTTTGATGATGGTCCGGGGCTTAGGGTTCCTTCGGGGTCAAGTACGCGAAAAATATCGACCAGAGGTGGCTAGGGTGGCCACACCACGTGGCGGCGCGGCCAAGGGGGGCACCCTATGGTGTGGGCCCCTGGTGGCCCCCCCTCTGCCTCTCCTCGTGGATGGCTCCCTCTTCCAAACTTCTAAGACATCTCCGGTGTCCCCCCTCTTCTTCTGATCTTCTGAAATAGGGTATCCTGACGGTGCTTTTTTTCATCAGATTTCTGGTCCCGGTGTTCATTCTCCAAAAATTATGAAACATGCAAAATAAGATAAAATAACAAAAGAGATGCATCATAACATGAAATATATCGATGAATAATAGAAAATAACAATATAAAATGGTGATGCAAAATGGACGTATCAACTCCCCCAAGCTTATACCTCGCTTGTCCCCAAGCGAAATTGAACTCAGTAAACATGACCACGGGTTTATGGAGTGAGGTGTCGATAAATGAAATACGGATAAGAGGCATCAGATCTAACAAAGAACAAGTCATTTTAGACAACAACTTCCTCTCATATAATCAAACTTGAAACAAGTAAAGTAACAATAAAGGTGCAAAAAGTAAATCACAATTGGTAAAGGCAGACTTCTTCTTGGTTAGAGAACAATTAACAGTGTACTTATCTTTCGATCAGAGTCTTTATACTAGATCTATATTGCAGAGTTTATCATGCTCAATTATAACGGTCTCTTTGCAGACATTGGTAACTTTCAAAGTGGTATTCAAACAGATAAAAGCATTTGTAGAAACAAGGAAGAATAAAGAACATGATTGAGTAAATCAACATGTAGTTGGATGAATCACAACAACTCAAATGCTTGCTTAAGACAGAAAGAAATAGGTTTACTGACTCAACATAAATGTAAAAGATAGGCCCTTCGCAGAGGGAAGCATTGATCACTCATGTGCTAGAGATTTTATTTTGTAAACGGAGGTATAAAATGGTTGACACTCCTCCCAACCTTTCTTGCACAAGTCATGGCTAACTTAATCCTCGGGTGCCTGCCAGCAGTCACAAATTGTGGAGGTCTATGTTTATGTAAACGAATGGAAAATAGAAAATACAGTACGTCATAAGAAAACTAGACTTCATAAGAGCGGCTCCCATAGAAGGACGCAACTGGTATAGAAGGTCATCCCTCTTTCTCTTTTGTTTACAAAATTATGCTTTGACTGATAAATCACGGGCAAAAAGAGTGAAGAGAATTTGTATTATTATTTGGGGCTAGGAACCCCGCCGCCAGCTCTTCTAGCATTTGGATAAGCGGATGAATGTAAGGTCCGCCCCAGAACCACTGTTCAAGGACACCTTCGATATGCATACATTCACGATCCCAGATCACACCAGTCGTGAACAACATATCAAGTTGCTATACAGATACAATAATCCATTACACGGTTGCAAAAACACTTCCAAAGGAACACTGTCTCATGACCAAGTCTAACACAACTGCCACGCAGGGAAAACACACAGCACACACAGCGGAAGACTAACACACACAAACGTAGTAGAGCCCAAGTCACTCCTTAACCTACAGGCTGCTGACCGGGAGACGATCCTAGTTCGCAAGTCCATCAGCTCTGTACTCCTCTTCACAGATCTCCTTCTGAGGCTCCTCCTCGAAGTCTGGCAAGTAAATACCAGGGACGAAACCAATATGAGTACATTTGAATGTACTCAGCAAGACATCCATCATATAAATTACCAAAGATGCAAATATGCTTATATGGTGTAATATGTAGGCTATACATCGGGTTTGCTATCAATGATATATGTAAGACATATCATAGTTGATTTTGAAAATCCCTGTATCTTCGTTGAAGGAGATACTTCAAAAGAAAGTAATATAGTTTTCTTTCTCTTGTAGACATCACATGTACAAGAGGTTTTATAAACTCATTTTGTAAAAGAAGGTTTTCTCTTTGCAAAACTTCTTGTAAAACAACTTTTGGCTTTTCATCAACGGTACCTCCACGGTACAAGATTTCCTACTTTCCGAACTTCACAAGTCCAACACCTTTTTGAAAACTCCTTTTTGAAAACATTGACACAATGCTCGCTACATGGCCATTCAATTGTCCATATCCGAGGACGCGGCTACTTCGAAATAGTTGTACTCTGCAGAGGTGTACACATCCACCAGATCCAGTACATCCGCCGTGAACAACCACAGACTGTAACAACAGTATGTAAACATCAGATAACTGATCCTAACCATCCACTATGTTCAAGCTAGAATATGTCTATCTCTTCAGTTGGGCCTGGTTCCCCCGGCATCCTGTCCACCAGCGCCACGGCAGGGGACCCAACTGCTGCGACCGGAGGAGAACTTAATCCCTCACTGTGTATGTCCCGTATTTTCCACCTAGCGACAATCGGTTCGAGGGCTCGACGACTCTTATAGCAACCTGAGGTAGAACACACACTAACAAGAACAAACTTCAAGTTAAGCCCCGTGCCCATGTTGGGGTAAAGTGGCAGTACGGTAAAGGTTGTCCGGCGAAGACTAGGTTATGTGTCATTTTTGTAAAACACCATTTTTTCCAAAAATGACCACTCCAACATTCCTCCGGTGAATAAGGCTCAGCCTTTTCTCCGGGTTTTCCATAAAGCCTTTGATTTGTAAAAAACACATTTTTAGGGTGTCCACTTAGGGACTAATATTTGTGATGGTAATAAATACCATATAGTGGCTATGGGCTTGGTAACACCAAGTATCACTACTGGCATAGTAATAGTATATATAATAATAGTAGTCACTCAAAAATAGCTTTTGGAAATCAAAGTTTTGTAAAACTTTTAAGAAGTAAAACATGCATGATAGATAATGATAAGTGTATTATAACAGCACGCATCAGGATGGCTTGCCTTAAAACTCTTATTGTCCCTGGCCTTGGAGTAGTCTGAACTTGATGCACAACTCCACAACTGCTTCTTCTTCTTCTCCGTTTTCTAGCGTCGTAAACGAATAAAAGAAACACACTCAGAACTAAAGGACAAACAACTAACTCAAGCAACACATACAACAAGCAAAAGTATACTAGCGCAATCTCTCAAACGTTATCGATAAAACTATCTCACATAACTCTCAGGGTACAAAACTATCGTCAAACAAGCATATGGTTGAGAACCATATCCCACATCTTACATATCATATATGGAGTGGATGTACCACTCTCATAATAAGATATTCAAGAAGCTAAAAATATAGCTTGTGGGCACCAAAGGTGAGGTTAAAATAATAACAATCAATCAAAGCAATACCCATGGCAGTGGGCATTAACAACACACAAGCAAACATCACCAAACAAGATCACTAATAAAATAATGCCTAGATAACAAGATACTACCTAAGAACAACAACCACACTTAGCACAACAATAGCATAAGTACAATGCTCATGCTAAGGTAGTCACTCAGATAATTTCCAAACAGCAAACAACACACCACAGATGAATATGCTAGGTATAGACTATGCTTATGTCTACTCAAAGTTATGGAATCCATCAATCATGAAAATTACACAAACAAACCAATAGCTAAAATCAATGGTAACAAGTCCTAAAAATAATCTAAAACACAATCACCACACAATTTAATACTCCTATCAAAAGCATAAAAACATGACTGCACTAATAGCATACTAATATGGAAAACCTACACAAGCATGCTATAAGGAACTATTGTATTCTAGAACTATAGCACAAGCAAAACAATATGTCATGGTATAATAACAGAATTAATAAATTCCTAAATATGCTAGAATAAATCATACACTCATAAAATAAAAGATAACAATACTTGAGCAAAGCCATAATTTCTAGTGGTGACACTAGTCCACACTTGAGAAGCAAACAATGCTACAAGCATGCATTATCCTAAACAATCAAGTCATGAACATAAATATACCTACTAACAGCACACAAACCTTACACATGCTAGTAAGCAATACCATAAAATAATTCTATGAAAACATCTAAGTAAGCATAAACCCATTCTAGTAATACATGCTTTTCTAAATAATTAAACATCAAACAATCAAAGTATAAACCACACAAACAGTAGCTATGAACTCAATGGAAGAATAAATAAACACTTTAAAAAATCCAAACACTCAATAAAAATCATTCACAAACAATCTATCAATCACAAGGAGATTATTCTATCAGCAAACAATTAAATTTAAGCAAACAACAGTGGAACATTTCTTAACATGATACCCCTAAGGAATATTATGCTAACAAATGAATCACACCCAAACATACTAGTATTTACAAATAAGAAATAAACTTTTCACTTGCATAAGTGAAACAAACAATCTATTTTCCAAGGTGGAAAATAACAATCAATCATATAATAAAACATGTTATTTTCACACACATGTATGGTTGGGGATTTTCATCCTCAACCAAGATGCAATGGGACCAATCGGTTATGGGCCCACTAATATCAAGGAAAAAGAGGTACAAAGCCTCTAGTTACTCATGACAAAATATGCATAACAAGATAATTAGCACAAGGCTATTCATTCTAGTAAAACAATGCTGGTGGAAAACAAATAACAAAACTTACACATGCTTTGCTATAAAATAACATGCAAGCTAACAGAGAGAATAACATCAAAATATCAGTACCAAAATGGTACTAGACTCAAAGCAAACCTAGCACAAAACTTAGTCAATCAAGCACACAAATATTTAGCTCACCCAATAATCTAAATAATAAAACTAGAGAAATAACCAAATGCTATTCCTACTTCTATTTGACTTTCCAAACATGCACACACTTTCTAAGGTAGATGTACTGCAATATAACAACTTAATAACAAGTGGTAACAACTCTATACATGCTAGGAAACAAGATTTAAACAATCACACATTTCATTTCAAACAAATACACACTTACAAACAAAAACAGAAAAGCTGCTGTTACTAGATATGCTCACCAAAATTAATCTAGAGCTCCAAAAATTAATCTAAGCTAGGATTACATAGATATAGTCACAAGAAAACTCATCCAATTGGATTTACCTCAAAAATCATTTTTAAACTCACTCTAAACATCACAGAAGATCCTACTGGACTTTTACCAAAATGGATGGCATTTCCATTTGGTAGCTCACCTTGATGTGAGGCAAACTCCTAGTGGTAGATATACTCACTAGCTATCCAAAACATTTTTGTTTGACCAAAATGTTTACAGATTTCAAAAGTTATGTTCAAAACACTCTCACAGACACTCTGGGCAAATCAGTCATTGTGGCCAAAATATCAGTCCAATCTTAGATCTACAAATTTTATGTGGGTGAGAAAACATAATAATCGTGCCATGATTTTTGGTATATTTTAGTTTGCACTTTTAGTATTTTTCATAGATCAAAAGTAAACCACCCGTTTTCTGTCAAAAACTTAAAAGAAAAACAAAACGAGGCGCGGGCTGGGTTCTCTGCGGGCGCGGCCCAGCTAGGCTGCGGCGCGGCCCAACTGCGCTCAGCACGCGCGTGCGGGCGCGGGAACGTGGCCGTTCAAGCGTGGCCGTAGATCTCGCGATCTACGGTCGACAACATTTGTCTTCCTCTCACCCCTCTCTCATCCCGACGGCGGAGGGAAAAACGGCGTGGCCGTGGTGCTCACCGTGGGGCTTGGGGTGCGGTGGCGCGGGCTCGACGGCGACGCAGGGATCACAGGGCGTCGAGAGGAGCAGTCGGTGGCGACGGGGGCGGCTCGAGGCGGTGGCGCGCGGCCGGTGCCCTTGGCGGCGTCCACGAACGGCGGCGGCGTCTCCTGCGGGCAGAGGCCATGGAAACATGTCAGGGAAGATCAGGGGAGTGTGGGGATGCGATCCAGAGCAGTGAGGAGGGGTGGGAGAGCACGGGGAAGGGAGGAGCAACCTCGAGCTCCCGGCGGTGACTGTCGGGGATTCACAGCTCGAGCACGCTCCAGGGCTATGGCAGGGCTGGATCTCGAACTGGGGAGGGTGTGGGAGAGTGAGGGAGTATTGTGGCGCAAGGAGTGAGGATCTGGAGCCTTGTACCCGTGGTGAAACGGCAAGGGAAAAAATGAGATCTCGGGTTCAATGCCAAGCAATGGCATGGGCTAGCCAGGGGTAGTTTTGGTCTCTCCATTTCGTGCTCTGGTTGCCAAAGGCCAAGACCACATGGGGGCAGGTCCATGCCTGGCTTTTGGATGCAAGGGGGAGGAAAGGGATAGTTAAAAGGTCAAGGGTATGGGTGCCCATACTTGCCACATCATCCTCTTTCTCTCTCTAGATTTCCTTCACTTACAAGGTTTTTAGAAACAAAACAACCAATCCTTGCTCGAGTCAATACTGAGGTCAACACATTTGACAAGGTTAGATTGTTAAATTTGCAAAGAAACACAAAGAAAACATCTGATCAAAACTGTATCTCACACTGTTCAAAAATTTAGAAAATTCAGTCTAAGACTTAGATAATTTTCATGTTGAAAACAGATTAAATGATCAAAAAGTTGGGATTGTTTTCAAGGGTCACATGTTTTCCAAAATTTGTTTTCAAAGTGGGAACTTGTTAACCATGTTATAAACTTTCAGAAACATCTTTTGAAAACAAATTTGAAATAGTTTAAGGCCATGAAAACAATGTGGAAAAAGGTGTACTTTGTGTTTTTCTCGGTTTTCCAAAAATGTCTTTTTCTGCCTTAATTTTATACCACAAAGACAACAAGCAAAAGATAACTTTTATTAATCCAAATATAAAACCAAGCTTATATATTTGTAGTACATATATCAAGGAACAAATAAAAGTCAAGAAAACATAAAATAACATTTTATAGCCTAGTGAAAACAAAGGTAGAAAACAGGTACTTGGCTATATTTTCAGGGATTGTTTTCTATAGAAATCTTAAAAGAAAACTTTCATAAGTCTTTTTGAAATTTTGTTTTCTTGGATCCAACAAAGTTAAAAGTTCATTTTAAGATCCAAACAAGAATGATCCAAGTCTTGGAATAAAAATCCACTCAAGTAATATTAGGAAATCATCAGGGAAAATATCAGGAAAAGTAATAGAAGTGTTTTGAGAAAAATTTGGTATTGGTTTTATCAAGAAACAAAACTTGTGTTGCAAATATGATTAAGATCATAAACACATGTTAGTTCAAACAATCATGTTGTTAGAAAAAAATTGTTGGCCCTAATTTTTGTCTTCTTGAGCA
This sequence comes from Alopecurus myosuroides, assembly GCA_028641055.1. NCBI lineage: Eukaryota > Viridiplantae > Streptophyta > Magnoliopsida > Poales > Poaceae > Alopecurus > Alopecurus myosuroides. The sequence goes on from CM054058.1 coordinate 283,370,639, forward strand.
CAATACAAGAATCCAAAAACTGGGGTGTGACAATGAAGCCACTAGTCCAGGCTGTGAAATCCAATCAACAAGTGAGATAAAGATTCTCTATTTGCGTCCTCATGAGCTAAAACAGGAGCACAAAACATGTGTAATTTTGAAGGTTTAAATGTAGCAGACAAGCAATTTACTTGGAGTGGCGGTGAAATACCACATATAGGTAGGTATGGTGGACACAAATGGCAAGGTTTTGGGCTCAAGGTTTGGATGCACGAGAAGCATTCCCTCTTAGTACAGGTTTTTGGCTAGCAAGATTGGGTAGCAAGCATAAGAATTGAAGTAAAACAAACAAAAACATATATGATAAAGCCAATCATGCAATCTTCCCTGAAGGTGCAAACAAACTTATTTGAGAATACTAATCTTATGAGCTAACAAGAAAGAAATACCATGGAATAATATATCTACATGCAACTCCCTCTTTTCTATTTAAGTCTCAACGTATTTTTGCTACGGACCAATGCTAAGTTTGCCAAAACCAACTAGATTATCTTGAAGCTCCTAAATTAATACCAATAATAATGAAGGTCAATCACATAACAAAAATTGCAAACTAAAATAAAGTGAAACAAGTAGATGATGAAACTTCTCGTTAATATTTTACTACGGCAACTCAAACCAAGGGATACAACGATAACCAACTAGAGAGAAACACTTCGATACTGCAAACAATACTATATGATATTTCCTCTACTCATGATATGACTCTACTAAAAGGTAAAAGGGTGAAAGATAAAGGTGATATTGCGACACTCCCCCAAGCTTGGAACAAGCCAAGGGGATGCCAATACCAATGACAAATCAATCCTTCGGTGGTGGTTGTGATACACTCTTCTCAAGCAAGACATGGAAACATTGCAGCATCTCACGAAACCTGTCATTTTCCTCTTTAAGAATCTGTACCTCCGTCCTTAAAGCTCGATAACGCTCACAAAACTCATCTGCAACCCGAAGAGCTTCCTCTACTCCAGGGTAGGGACTAAGGCCCGGAACTGATAGTCTTGGTCCCTGCACACTACAAGAATAAACACTGCTTGATGACGTCTTTTTACTTCCCTCTTGACGCCCTGATCCACGTTCTTGCGCTTGGGACCTTGGAGATCATCTTCCATTGGCTCCTTCCCCTTGTTGTTGTTGGCGGAGGCCATGATGCTTCTAAAACGAAAACAGGTCCTGGTAGAAACAACTCGAAACAAAGACATGACGAGAAAACGATATACGAACCTCGAGGGGTCCGAGGGGTTATATAGCAAAAATATGCGTAACGAAAGGAAAGTCCAGGTCGAAAACGAGTCGGAGAGGGGCTCCGGGGCGCCCACACCATAGGGTGGCGCAGCCAAGGGTGGGCCCGCGCCCCCTCATGGTGTGGTGCCTTCGGGCACCTTCTCCAACTCCTCTTCGGCTCGATATTTTTCATATTTTCCAAAAATCAATAAATTATAACTGAAAAGGTAAATCGTGAACTTTTTCTTAACATAACTGTTACCTATTCGAAAACAGACTCTGCAGATTCTTGAATCTTCCCCCTAATGAACTTCTCCGGAGTCATTGCTTCAATAACATCCACATCTTCATCATAGGAATTCCCAGAGATATAATGTTTGAGTCTTTGTCCATTTACCACTTGTGTAGTGTTATTTTGAGGGAAGCAATTTTGATTGCACCCGAATGATACACTTCTTCAATAAAATAAGGTCCTTCCAATCGGGAGAGTAATTTTCCTGCAAAAAATCTGAGATGAGAATGATACAATAGAACTTTCTCACCAACATGAAACTCTATTTTAAGGATTCTTTTATCATGCCATTTTTTTAACTTTCTCTTTAAAGAGCTTGACATTTTCATAAGCTTCACATCTCCATTCATCTAAATGATTGAAATCAAGCATTCTTTTCTTACCAGCAAGTTTAAAATCTTTATTGAATTCTTTCACTTCCCAATAAGATTTGTGTTCTAATTCTAAAGGCAAGTGACAAGCCTTTCCATAAACCATTTTATAAGGATACATACCCATAGGATTTTTATAAGCAGTTCTATAAGCCCATAAATCATCATTCAACTTATCTGACCAATTCTTCCTAGATTTATTAACAGTCTTTTGCAAGATAGATTTAATTTTTCTATTTGATAACTCTACTTGCCCACTGGTTTGAGGATGATAAGCCGAGGCAATTCTATAATTAACATCATATTTAGCAAGGGTCTTTCTAAAACCACCATGAATAAAATGAGAACCTCCATCAGTCATAAGACATCTAGGCACACCAAACCTAGGGAAAATAACATCTTTAAGCATTTTTAAAGAGGTCTCACCATCAGCACTTTTAGTAGGTATAGCTTCTACCCACTTAGTAACATAATAAACATCAACAAGAATATGAGTATAACCATTCGAAGGAGGAAAAGGACCCATAAAGTCAAATCCCCAACAATCAAAAGGTTCAATAACAAGAGAATAACTCATAGGCATTTCATTACGTCTAGAAATATTTCCTACTCTTTGACATTCATCACAAGATAAAATAAATTTACGTGTATCTTTAAAGAGGGTAGGCCAATAGAAACATGATTGTAGAACCTTCTGTGCGGTTCTATCTCCAGCGTGATGTCCTCCATAAGCACTACTATGGCACTTCTTCAATATTTCACGTTGTTCATGATCTGGAACACATCTTCTCATAATACCATCTACTCCTTCTTTATATATATGTGGGTCATCCCAAAAATAATGCCTCAAATTATAGAAGAATTTTCTTCTTTGTTGAGCTATAAATGTTGGAGGCAAATACTTTGAAACAATAAAGTTAGCATAATCAGCATACCATGGACTATCCTGGGATTTTACCTTTATTGCAGCCAACTGTTCATTTGGAAAACTATCATTAACAGGAATAGGATCAAAAGTAATGTTTTCCAACCTAGACAAGTTATTAGCGACATGATTTTCAGCACCCTTCCTATCCACAATATGCAAATCAAACTCTTGTAAAAGCAACACCCATCTAATAAGCCTAGGATTAGCATCTTTCTTTTCCATAAGGTATCTAATAGCAGAATGATCGGTATGAATAGTAACCTTTGAGTCAACAATATAAGGCCTAAACTTATCACATGCAAAAACTACAGCTAAGAACTCTTTTTGAGTAGTAGCATAATTCTTTTGAGCAGCATCAAGAGTCTTACTAGCATAATGAATAACATTCAACTTCTTATCTATGCACTGTCCAAGAACAACACCAACAACAAAATCACTAGCATCACACATAATTTCAAAAAGTAAATTCCAATCAGGTGGTTGAACAATAGGAGCAGTAGTTAAAGCATTCTTTAAAGTTTCAAAAGCTTCCTTACAATCACCATAAAAAACAAATGGTACATCGAAGAAGATTAGTAAGAGGCTTTGATATTTTAGAGAAATCTTTAATAAACCTCCTATAAAAACCAGCATGACCAAGAACACTACGAATACCTTTAACATCCCTAGGACAGGGCATTTTCTCTATGGCTTCCACTTTAGCTCTGTCAACTTCAATACCTCTTTTAGAAATTTTATGTTAAAAAACAATTCCTTCATTCACCATAAAGTGGCACTTCTCCCAATTAAGAACAAGAAAACCCAGAATAACCATCAAGAAAGCAAAAATGAGTTTTCTTAAACAACCTCTCTAGCATTTGATCAATAAAGAGTAAATGATAATGATCTTTCTTAGTAACTTTATTAACCTTCCTAAAATCAATACACATTCTATAACCAACTACTACTCTTTGTAGAATGAGATCATTGTTTTCATTAGATCAGCAATAGGAAAAATAATACCAGCATCAAGAAGTTTTAATACCTCATTTCTTACCACTTATTTCATCTTAGGAATTAAACGGTGTTGATGTTCAACAACTGGCTTTGCATCAGGTTCAATATTAATATCATGCTGACATATAGTAGGAGAAATTCCCTTCAAATCATCAAGAGTTTATCCAATAGCTCCATGGTGTTTCTTCAGAATTCCCAATAATATTTCCTCTTCTTCACCTGAAATTTTAGCACTAATAATAACATGATATATTTTCTTATCATCAAGATAAGCATATTTAAGATCATCAGGAAGAGGTTTTAAATCAAAGACATGATCCTCCTTGGGTGGTAATGTTGTACCCAAGTCTTCCACAGGTAAACTATGTTTCAGTATCACCGGTTGACGAAGAAGAATATCGTCAATCTCATTTCTTTCTTCCATAAATACATCACTCTCGCGATCCTCCATATATTGCTGCAAAGCATTGTTAGGAGCAAGAGCAATAGAAGCAAGTTGTTCAACTTTAAAATTCTCATCAGGCAATTTAGATTCATAAGGTGCTCTAGCAAATTTGGAGAAATTGAACTCATAAGATTTTCCATCAAATTTAGTCAAAATCTTCTCTCTTTTACAATCTATAATAGCACCACAAGTGTTCAAGAAAGGTCTACCAAAAATAATAGGACAAGTTTTACTAGCAGCCTTACCAAGTACTAGAAAATCAGTGGGGTATTTAGTTTTACCACATAAAACTTCCATATCTCTAACAATACCAATTGGAAAAACAGTTTATCTATTAGCAAGCTGAATAACAACATCAATATCTTCAAGCTCACAAGAATCAATTTCATGCGTAATTTCTCTATAAAGCTCATAAGGTATGGCACTAGAACTAGCACCAATATCACACAAACTATAATAGGAATGATCACCAATCTTAATAGAAAGCACATGAACAATAGTTTTCTTAGATCTATGAGGATGAGATACAATATCAGAAGAATCCTCACAAAAGACAATGTGTTCATCCTCCACATTTCCACAAACAAGATCTTTCACTATTGCTATAGCAGGTTCAACAGTTATTTGTTCATCAGGTTCAATAGATTTCTTATTACTCTTATTAACCACACAAGCCACCATTGAGTGTTCTTTCACCTTAGTAGGGAAAGGCATTTTTTCAACATATGGCTCACGAACAACAGGATTAACAGCATGCACATCTATATTACTAGCTGGAACAATATCTTTATAAGGCGCATGGTACTTGTGATAATTCTTTTTACGAATATCAATATAGGAGGCAAAGCTTTAAGACATTTTGCAAAGATTTGGGAATCAAGACCACAAACAACACTAACATCATAGAAATCATTGGTTCCCTGTAGCATCCCAACTTTTAATAAAGATGGAATACCTATGTTATTGTGCTAGTCCCTGGATCAATTGCTATCACTACAGTACAAAATGAAATATCATGCAAATGCATCAAATTCTATTACATCGCATGATCCAGTCTTTACAAAATAGGATTACAACTTGCATAGTCTTAGAAGACTAGCAGAAAAGAAAGAAATACAGCGGAAAACATAGTACAACATTGAGCCCATCTTCTTCATGCGCCACAGGCAAAACATGTTGGCGATAGTCTCGAGATCCTAAACGAAATCCTCACTCGTATTCAGAAACATCTGCAATATGGAATATGCAGCCGCAAGGGAGTCAATACAATTTAATGTATTAGCAAGTAACACTATGGTGGATATAAATGGCAAGACTAATACTAAATGCTTATTTGGCTGAGTGGAGTTTTGGCTAAGTTTTCATAAAGCCAGTTTTCTCCTATCACTTTTGTAAAACAAACTTTTCTTTTCAAAAGGGTGGCAACATTGGATTAAGATCCAAGCACCACAATACTGTTCACTTGGTCAAAATTTTACTTATTGAAATTGATGATGAGATTCTTCCGTCAATCCTTGTCCAGCTGCTCATAGTTGTCCATAACCGGGGACACGGCTAAGATCTTAGTTTGTTGACTCTGCAGAGTTTGTGCACTTTCACCTTCAGACTCAAATCGCACCAAACATCCTATACACCTTGAGTGCATTAAGGAAAGGAGAAGATTGAGACGAGATCTTTCAGAAGAAATTCCACCACCGTTTGGCTTACCCGTGCCACCTATAATTATGCTACATCTGCTGGTAAGCCTAGTGAGTTCATTCAACTTAATTTATCAAGACAGAGCCCATATGACTAAAGGCTGCACGGGAAGCTACTAGATTTAGAGGGACATAGTAATCTCTTTGTTCCTGGGTGGCCATCCGCAAGTGACAACCTCAAGTGGAATAACCCTTTGACAAGGGCCCCTAGGCAACACTCAACATAAACCAGTCTTACCACTTCCACCCAGGTGGTTCATTCATTAGTTATACTTAGAATTTTTCCTCAACATCTAGTAAAACAAATTTTGTAGCATGGCTAAGCATCTAAATAAGTACCAAGGCATCAAAATAACAAGGTATAAGGTTGGCTACACACTACTAGGATATAGCATAGCATAATATAACTTATTAAAAATTCCTATCATGCATACTACTCAAAATAACTAATGCATATAGAAAATAATGGGTAGTTGATGATGTGTTACTTGCCTTGTTGAAGTTGGTGAAGATATCACACTCTCTTCACAAAAGATCGTTGCTCTCCGTACAATCTATTCATTGACAACACAAAACCAAATAAACAAGCATCCTAACAAACAAACATATAGGTGGAGAAAGCAAACATAGCAAATAACATAACAAAGGAGTTGGACCAAGTTGGCTAGGACAAGGTCAAGGTTTGAGTTTTGAAAGATTCATTCTCTAGTGGTCTCATTCTTGTTAAGGAAATTCCAATGGTTTACTTGGGAAGGACTAGGTAGAGCTTGATGTGATCTAACTTTATTATAATCATACTTGTCGAGGAAGTTCCAAGAGTTCACTTAGAATAAACATATTACTTCTTCAACTAAAGTAATACATGCAAACACTTGGTCATATCCACCTTCAAAAATGTTTGAGTGACTATGTTAGTATTTTCCATTGTGGTTAGGGTAGGTCTACTAACTTCATCATCAAAGGGAAAATATTACTAAGTCTTTGGTTTTCCATTTGGGTCAATGGTTGGACAAAAACAACTTGTTATTCTTCAACTTGTATGGATTGCTTCTAGTCTTCACATGATTGTCTTCTTGAAGTTCATCTTCATGATTCTATTGTAGTTTCCTCCTTGTTGTGAAGCTTCTCTTGTTCTTGATAAATATTCATGATCTTCACTTCACTACTTGGTTTAGGTATGGGATGGGCACAAATACCACTAAGTCAATTTGGAAAGAATATAAGAAAGATAGAAAGAGAGAGAGATGTCTTTTTCTGAATTTCTTCACACTTGTACTTCTTGAGTTGCTTCTAGTTGCTGTGGAGCCTAAGTCTTCTCTTCAAAACTTCTTAATTGATCTTCCTTGTAGCTTTTCATGTTGCCACCAAGGTGAAGATGGAGTTCCTTCTTGTTGTTGAGTCTTGTCATCCATTTTGCTAACTTGATGGATTCTTGAAGCAAGAATAGGGGGATGGAGAAGTAGATGAAAAACAAGGTACTAGGGTCTAAGGTTTACCACTTGGTCTTGTATGTGATTTACACATACTAGGTACTTGGTCTTGGCTCCAAAATAGCCATAACAACAAAGGTAAACAATGATAGAAACAACTCTAATACTTAACCAACTAGGTGGACTACTATGATGGAAGTTTGGCTAAAATTACATGGTCATGGTCCAACGGTGTCCAAAATGGTTGGGCAAGGTTGTTTCTGGTCCAAGGTTATCAAATGGAGCCACTTTGCAAAAGGAACTATATTGAAATTACTTATAGAATTAAATCTATGTCAAAAATACACAAATAGACAACTTAATTCTAAATTCAATTTTAATTTGTTCCAATATTATTTTGGGACAGAGGATATGAAAGTACACATTTGAAGGTTTCCAAATATATTTTATTTGCAATTTTTGGATTTGTAGAATTTGAATTATGCCAAATTTCATCAAACAAGCATATTTGAATTTGAACAATTTTATCTTTGTCAAATTTGAATTTGGCCAGTGCTTAAAGTTTCTAGATGTCAAGGGCTTTTCAAAAAGTCCAAGATTGCTAAATTTGGCTGAGTGGTTGAAAAGATATGATGGTTCAAAGTTCTAGGGGCTTTTCTGCAAAATTTTCTATTTAATTTCTATTCCGGAAGAAAAACAGAAAATGGGCTGCTATGTGCTGCGCTGGGCGACAGATAATAGCTGGGCCTGGGCCGGTTACACGCTGCGCCGAGCGGTGGATAGATTACTTAACGCGCATGCTGACTTGGCTTTATCTGATTGGTTGATACCTGTTCGGTTAAGTGAACTATTGGGGACAGTTGGATTCAGATCCAACGGTGCTAAATAAAGGAGGGGAAGAGAGAGGGGCTCACCACCGGTGGCTGGCCGGAAATGGAGACGACGGTGGCCGGCGTTCTCGGGAATCAGTGGCGCGAATGTTGCAGAGGTTCTCAGACTCAACGGAGGCCACTTAGCGACGCGGCAAGATGCGAGGAAGACGACGGAGGCGACGACGGGCTCTCTCGCTTCCGGACTCGGTGGCGCGACGCGGATTGTAGCGCTCGGGTTCCGGCGAGCATCGGGGGAGGATGGCGCGGCCTCATCTCTGCACAAAACCACGACCAAAAAGGTAAGAGACGCGCGCGTTGTCGAGGGGAAGCTAAGGGAGGTGGTCTCGGGCTCGGATACCTCCTCTGTTGGCCGGAAATGACGAGAAACGGCGGCGATGGTGCTCTGCTCCGGCGAGCAATTCCTGTGCAGAACGAGGGCGATTCGAAGAGTTGGCAAAGGTTAAACGGAGAGGAAACCGTGGGCTATAAGGAGGACCAGAGAGAGGCATCAATTCCAGGAAGAAACGCTCGATTTCATTGCGATTGATTTCGGCCGTTTCTGTGTCATTACAGAGATTGAAGACGATGACGTCATGATGACGTCATCAATGATTTTCTTTTCTTTTTAATTTCTGTTTTCTCATTTATTTTATATCTTCTGTTTTTTGAATCCAATTAACATGATTTTTTTTTCTAAAATCATATTATTTCAAATACTTTCTGACAGTACCATTTTTATAAACTTTTCAACATATTACATTTTTGAATTATGAAATTTGAATAATTCATTAAAAGTGACTTAATAGCATTTTTAATAGAAAATCAAATTTAATTTTGAGAAAGGGTTTTATAAAAATAAAGGGGCATTATATAAGTCAATTATCTTTTTTGAAAACCATTTACACTTGTTTTGCTATTTTATATTTTGAAATAAAAATGATTTCACTAATAGTCTATTAATGCCATTTTAAAAATATCAATTATATAAATGAAAATTATTGGTTGAATAAAATATCAGAGACATCAATGTGATATAATATCATTTTACAAAATTATATGTAATGGTTTTCATATTTTATGATTTTAAAAATATGAAGAAACAATGATAGTCACTTAATAGAAAACATTAATTTTTATATGATTAAAACAATTTTTAGAAATATTTTCTATGATTCAACTATTGTTTTCTAATACCCTTTTAGGAACTTTCATATTGTACATTTTCAACATATTAGTGAAACCACAATTAGTATCCTTTTTGTTATATTTCAAACAGAGAGAATTATTTAATAAATTTGTAAATGGGGTTTAGTAAAAGCAGAAAGGTTTTCCCAAATGAAAACATTGTTTTCTCAAAGTATCTTACTTGTTTTCATAATTTTTTTATTTCTATAGCACTATATTATTTTGTTGATTGATATAACACTTGGAAAATAAGGATCCAACTTATATCTATTTTGGGGTTATCAATAATAGTGAAACCCTTTTTAGAGACAAGAAGAAAATATTAGAGATAACAATTCTCTAGTTTTTTTTTATATATCAAAAATATTTTCAAGATCATAATTGGGTTGAAAACATGTTTGGTGTAAGGGTTTGCTTAAGAAGAAATATTTTCTTTATGTAGAAATATTTATTTTGAAATGACTTTAGGGTTTATGGAATAGAGGTATATTGGATTTTCATTTGCAAAACATTAGAACATGTATTGTTTTCTTTTGTTTCTTGCATCTCATTTGGTTTTGGTGACTTGCATAACATGAAAACAAAAAGTTTCAATTTTTTGTGATTTTTGCATTTTCCAAAATCAGGGATGTTACAGACTACCACCCTTAAAAGAAATCTCGTCCCGAGATTTGGGAAGGTTAGAAAGAAAGATTTGGGTAACTGGATTCCAAAACAACTGGATGGGCTACCACCCTTAAAAGAAACTTTTGTGGGTAGTCTATTTTCATTAGATTGGAGTGTAGATTGATTTGAGATTGGCTTGAGTAGAACTTTCCTTCGCGGTAGAGCTGTGGACCAACATAGATCTGTTGAACTACGTTTGACACTGAGGGGTCACTCTTTGGGTCAATAAAAAGTCTTTGGGTTCCTCTCAACTTGGTCTTTTGATATCCTTGGCAATCTACCAGCTTGTTGTTGTCATCCTTGAAGGCAAACACCATGCTATTTCTAACGAAACTCTCATGGTAGGCAAAAATCTTCCATTTGGTTGATAGTTCTAAGGTTGGTTTGATCCTCATTGTAAATAGTACGTTTTCACTAACATAGGGTCATTATTGTATTCTACCATTCTATGGTTTAGGCTTAACATCGTCGTCTCTCTAATAGGTATGTCACTCAAATTTAACATTCCTCATAGCAAAAGTAAATAATGTGAGTAGTCACCATGGGGGCCAATCCATGTTGCACTCAATTATTACCTTGTACTTGGATCGATGAATCTTGTTTAATAACACTAGGTCACCTCACTTGTCTAACAGAAAGTTTCCCATCTGTAAGACAAACTTGAGCTAAACTATCATTTCTCAACTAGTGGGTTGCGTAAAACTCTTATGTAACACAAACTGGATAGTTGTGTTTCTTCATCATTTCTTCTCTTGGTGTAGTTGGCTCTGAAATCTTCATAGCTCATGCAACTTTGAGTCCACTTGTCTATCTTCACTTCATGATTGGCTTGATACTCCTTATTAGGCAGTTAGCATTGATCATGGATGTGATTGTTCCTTCACACAGAAGAAAGAAATTTGATACTAGCATTCCTCAAATGGGATGGCTTGTGTATCAATAGGGTAAAGGTTGTATGATTCAAAATGGTTCTCACTATGGTTGGTGAATGAGTATGGTGTTGGGTTTGGTCTAGTAGGAGTGAGTAGAGATTTAGAAAGATGGCTAAGGAAGGTTCTTATTCAAAATAGCAGATCAAGGAAACTCATCTTACAAACAACACATAACAAACATATAGCAACACATCCATCACACCAAACAACATAGTTTTAGGAAAACATCTAGTATTGTCATACCACACTCATTAGTATGATCAATACTCTAATCGTGTTTCGTGTCTCACAACTTTGTTACATCTCATGGTGGTCTCATATATATCTTCTTGAGCTTTTCTTCATATTCTTCTCTCCATGTCTTGAGGTGTTCTTGATTGTTGGGAAGTATTAGTGTATCTCCAAGTTTTTCTTCAATTTTCTTGAGTGTAGGTCTTCATGTGGTGAAAATACTTCTTGCACTTCATGGTATGGTCATCAACATTCCTGTCTTGATGGTATTGAAGAGGTAGGTCATCTAGAAATTTTTGAAAGTGAATAATAGGTGAGAGGATATGAGAAGAATTAAGATGATTGTTTTGTTTCTAGAAAGTTTGAACATAGAAAGTTTTCAATCCTAGGGTGATCAAGGGGTTATTAACAACTTGTTGCAAATTGGATATTCACTATAGTGAGAGATACTGGCACCCGCAAGCCAATCAGGGAACGGTCTCGTGTCCGTGGACACGTAAAGTTGTCCGGGCCGCTTCATCTCACTATGCCGCTAGGATCCAAAATACTCTAAGGAGATAATAACATGATCAAAAATGGCTTCCAAACCTAAGGGTCTCGAATTCTACAGGCAACACATTGCTCTGATACCATTTTGTAGCATCCCAACTTTTAATAAAGATGGAATACCCGTGTTATTGTGCTAGTCCCTGGATCAATTGCTAGCACCACCGTACAAAATGAAATATCATGCAAATGCATCAAATTCTATTACATCGCATGATCCAGTCTTTACAAAATAGGATTACAACTTGCATAGTCTTAGAAGACTAGCAGAAAAGAAAGAAATACAGCGGAAAACATAGTACAACATTCAGCCCATCTTCTTCATGTGCCACAGGCAAAACATGTTGGCGATAGTCTCGAGATCCTAAACGAAATCCTCACTCGTCTTCAGAAACATCTGCAATATGGAATATGCAGCCGCAAGGGAGTCAATACAATTTAATGTATTGGCAAGTAACACTATGGTGGATATAAATGGCAAGACTAATACTACATGCTTATTTGGCTGAGTGGAGTTTTGGCTAAGTTTTCATAAAGCCAGTTTTCTCCTATCACTTTTGTAAAACAAACTTTTCTTTTCAAAAGGGTGGCAACATTGGATTAAGATCCAAGCACCACAATACTGTTCACTTGGTCAAAATTTTACTTATTGAAATTGATGATGAGATTCTTCCGTGAATCCTTGTCCAGCTGCTCATAGTTGTCCATAACCGGGGACACGGCTAAGATCTTAGTTTGTTGACTCTACAGAGTTTGTGCACTTTCACCTTCAGACTCAAATCGCACCAAACATCCTATACACCCTGAGTGCATTAAGGAAAGGAGAAGATTGAGACGAGATCTTTCAGAAGGAATTCCACCACCGTTTGGCTTACCCGTGCCACCTATAATTATGCTACATCTGCTGGTAAGCCTAGTGAGTTCATTCAACTTAATTTATCAAGATATAGCCCATATGACTAAAGGTTGCACGGGAAGCTACTAGATTTAGAGGGACATAGTAATCTCTTTGTTCCTGGGTGGCCATCCGCAAGTGACAACCTCAAGTGGAATAACCCTTTGACAAGGGCCCTGAGGCAACACTCAACATAAACCAGTCTTACCACTTCCACCCAGGTGGTTCATTCATTAGTTATACTTAGAATTTTTCCTCAACATCTAGTAAAAAAAAATTTGTAGCATGGCTAAGCATCTAAATAAGTACCAAGGCATCAAAATAACAAGGTATAAGGATGGCTACACACTACTAGGATATAGCATAGCATAATATAACTTATTAAAAATTCCTATCATGCATACTACTCAAAATCAACTAATGCATATAGAAAATAATGGGTAGTTGATGATGTGTTACTTGCCTTGTTGAAGTTGGTGAAGATATCACACTCTCTTCACAAAAGATCGTTGCTCTCCGTACAATCTATTCATTGACAACACAAAACCAAATAAACAAGCATCCTAACAAACAAACATATAGGTGGAGAAAGCAAACATAGCAAATAACATAACAAAGGAGTTGGACCAAGTTGGCTAGGACAAGGTCAAGGTTTGAGTTTTGAAAGATTCATTCTCTAGTGGTCTCATTCTTGTTAAGGAAATTCCAATGGTTTACTTGGGAAGGACTAGGTAGAGCTTTATGTGATCTAACTTTATTATAATCATACTTGTCCAGGAAGTTCCAAGAGTTCACTTAGAATAAACATATTACTTCTTAACCTAAAGTAATACATGCAAACACTTGGTCATATTCACCTTCAAAAATGTTTGAGTGACTATGTTAGTATTTTCCATTGTGGATAGGGTAGGTCTACTAACTTCATCATCAAAGGGAAAATATTACTAAGTCTTTGGTTTTCCATTTGGGTCAATGGTTGGACAAAAACAACTTGTTATTCTTCAACTTGTATGGATTGCTTCTAGTCTTCACATGATTGTCTTCTTGAAGTTCATCTTCATGATTCTATTGTAGGTTCCTCCTTGTTGTGAAGCTTCTCTTGTTCTTGATAAATATTCATGATCTTCACTTCACTACTTGGTTTAGGTATGGGATGGGCACAAATACCACTAAGTCCATTTGGAAAGAATATAAGAAGAAAGATAGAAAGAGAGAGAGATGTCTTTTTCTGAATTTCTTCACACTTGTACTTCTTGAGTTGCTTCTAGTTGCTGTGGAGCCTAAGTCTTCTCTTCAAAACTTCTTCATTGATCTTCCTTGTAGCTTTTCATGTTGCCACCAAGTTGAATATGGAGTTCCTTCTTGTTGTTGAGTCTTGTCATCCATTTTGCTAACTTGATGGATTCTTGAAGCAAGAATAGGGGGATGGAGAAGTAGATGGAAAACAAGGTACTAGGGTCTAAGGTTTACCACTTGGTCTTGTATGTGATTTACACATACTAGGTACTTGGTCTTGGCTCCAAAATAGCCATAACAACAAAGGTAAACAATGATAGAAACAACTCTAATACTTAACCAACTAGGTGGACTACTATGATGGAAGTTTGGCTAAAATTACATGGTCATGGTCCAACGGTGTCCAAAATGGTTGGGCAAGGTTGTTTCTGGTCTAAGGTTATCAAATGGAGCCACTTTGCAAAAGGAACTATATTGAAATTGCTTATAGAATTAAATCTATGTCAAAAATACACAAATAGACAACTTAATTCTAAATTCAATTTTAATGTGTTCCAATATTATTTTGGGACAGAGGATATGAAAGTACACATTCTAAGGTTTCCAAATATATTTTATTTGCAATTTTTGGATTTGTAGAATTTGAATTATGCCAAATTTCATCAAACAAGCATATTTGAATTTGAACAATTTTAACTTTGTCAAATTTGAATTTGGCTAGTGCTAAAAGTTTCTAGATGTCAGGGCTTTTCAAAAAGTCCAAGATTGCTAAATTTGGCTGAGTGGTTGAAAAGATATGATGGTTCAAAGTTCTAGGGGCTTTTCTACAAAATTTTCTATTTAATTTCCATTCCGGAAGAAAAACAGAAAATGGGCTGCTATGTGCTGCGCTGGGCGACAGATAATAGCTGGGCCTGGGCCGGTTACACGCTGCGCCGAGCGGTGGCTAGATTACTTAACGCGCATGCTGACTTGGCTTTATCTGATTGGTTGATACCTGTTCGGTTAAGTGAACTATTGGGAACAGTTGGATTCAGATCCAACGGTGCTAAATAAAGGAGGGGAAGAGAGAGGGGCTCACCGCCGGTGGCTGGCCGGAAATGGAGACGACGGTGGCCGGCGTTCTCGGGAATCGGTGGCGCGAATGTTGCAGAGGTTCTCAGACTCAACGGAGGCCACTTAGCGACGCGGCAAGACGCGAGGAAGACGATGGAGGCGACGGCGGGCTCTCTCGCTTCCGGACTAGGTGGCGCGACGCGGATTGTAGCGCTCGGGTTCCGGCGAGCATCGGGGGAGGATGGCGCGACCTCATCTCTGCACAAAACCACGACCAAAAAGGTAAGAGACGCGCGCGTTGTCGAGGGGAAGCTAAGGGAGGTGGTCTCGGGCTCGGATACCTCCTCTGTTGGCCGAAAATGACGAGAAACGGCGGCGACGGTGCTCTGCTCCGGCGAGCAATTCCTGTGCAGAACGAGGGCGATTCGAAGAGTTGGCAAAGGGTAAACGGAGAGGAAACCGTGGGCTATAAGGAGGACCAGAGAGAGGCATCAATTCCAGGAAGAAACGCTCGATTTCATTGCGATTGATTTTGGCCGTTTCTGTGTCATTACAGAGATTGAAGACGATGACGTCATGATGACGTCATCAATGATTTTCTTTTCTTTTTAATTTCTGTTTTCTCATTTATTTTATATCTTCTGTTTTATGAATCCAATTAACATGAAACAAATTTCTAAAATCATATTATTTCAAATACTTTCTAACAGTACCATTTTTATAAACTTTTCAACATATTACATTTTTGAATTATGAAATTTGAATAATTCATTAAAAGTGACTTAATAGCATTTTTAATAGAAAATCAAATTTAATTTTGAGAAAGGGTTTTATAAAAATAAAGGGGCATTATATAAGTCAATTATCTTTTTTGAAAACCATTTACACTTGTTTTGCTATTTTATATTTTGAAATAAAAATGATTTCACTAATAGCCTATTAATGCCATTTTAAAATATCAATTATATAAATGAAAATTATTGGTTGAATAAAATATCAGAGACATCAATGTGATATAATATCAATCATATTTAATGGTTTTCATATTTTATGATTTTAAAAATATGAAGAAACAATGATAGTCACTTAATAGAAAACATTAATTTTTATATGATTAAAACAATTTTTAGAAATATTTTCTATGATTCAACTATTGTTTTCTAATACCCTTTTAGGAACTTTCATATTGTACATTTTCAACATATTAGTGAAACCACAATTAGTATCCTTTTTGTTATATTTCAAACATAGAGAATTATTTAATAAATTTGTAAATGGGGTTTAGTAAAAGCAGAAAGGTTTTCCCAAATGAAAACATTGTTTTCTCAAAGTATCTTACTTGTTTTCATAAACAATTTATTTCTATAGCACTATATTATTTTGTTGATTGATATAACACTTGGAAAACAAGGATCCAACTTATATCTATTTTGGGGTTATCAATAATAGTGAAACCCTTTTTAGAGACAAGAAGAAAATATTAGAGATAACAATTCTCTAGTTTTTTTTTTATATATCAAAAATATTTTCAAGATCATAATTGGGTTGAAAACATGTTTGGTGTAAGGGTTTGCTTAAGAAGAAATATTTTCTTTATGTAGAAATATTTATTTTGAAATGACTTTAGGGTTTATGGAATAGAGGTATATTGGATTTTCATTTCCAAAACATTAGAACAAGTATTGTTTTCTTTTGTTTCTTGCATCTCATTTGGTTTTTGGTGACTTGCATAACATGAAAACAAAAAGTTTCAATTTTTTGTGATTTTTGCATTTTCCAAAATCAGGGATGTTACATTCCCATAAAATATTTAATGCATTCATAATCATAATTTATACCTGACTTTCTACCTTTGTCGTTCTCCCATTCTTCAGTGTTCTCTTGAATACGGTCAAGAAGATCCCATTTAGCTTCTTCCTTCATACGTGTGAATGATCCAGAACAAGAAGCATCCAATAAATCCTTGCATAAAAATTATTGATAACAATATTTCTCGGGAGTTCATAAACGGGACATTTAAGCATTAATAACTTCATTCCCCCCACGCTTGGGCAATACTCTCTCCATCACGAGGCCAGAAATTATAGATTTGATTCCGGTCTTTATGAATCTCACTAGGAGAATAAAATTTAGAATAAAAGAAAGGAACAATTTCCTCCCATCCAATAGATTCACAATTCTTCAGCAATTTGAACCATCCAGTGGCTCTTCCTTTCAGTGACAAAGAAAATAATTTCCTTTTAACTTGATCCATTGTAATACCTACACACCTGAATAACTCGCATAATTAATGTATAAAGAGAAAATGATCACCGGGATGGACAGTTCCATCACCATAATAGCAGTTATCCATAACACGTCCAACAATTTTCATAGATATTTGATGCTCTTTGATAGCGTGTTGGAAACCCCAAGAGGAGGGTGTGATAAGCAAGCGATAATAATTTCCCTCAGCTAAGAACCAAGGTTATCAATCTAGTAGGAGGATGAGGATCTCAAGAAGGTTGATGCCACTAACGGTGGTGCTGGCGCTTCACCGGTGTCAGCAACAACGTGGAACCTGCACACAACACAACCAAAATACTTTGTCCCAACGGTACAGTGAGGTTGTCAATCTTACCGGTCTTGCCGAAAACAAAGATTAGACGTATAGTGTGGAAAATGATGTATGCCTGCAGTAAGTAAAGAAAGCAGGAAATAGTTGTGGTTTGTTTAACAGTGTGGAAAAATGGACCAGGGTTCATAGGTTCACTACTGGTGTCTCTCCATAAAAGATAGAATGTTGGGT
The DNA here is from genome assembly GCA_028641055.1 of Alopecurus myosuroides. Taxonomy (NCBI): domain Eukaryota; kingdom Viridiplantae; phylum Streptophyta; class Magnoliopsida; order Poales; family Poaceae; genus Alopecurus; species Alopecurus myosuroides. The sequence goes on from CM054058.1 coordinate 283,388,468, forward strand.
GAACAAATTACAGCTGGGCAATTGACAAATAGAGGTTGCACCGTAGTGGACATATATGACATGAAGACTACTATGATATTTAGTGCGGGCATTACAACAATATACATAGACCGAAATCCATCTGCATCTATGACTAATAATCCACCCTCAAGTTATTATCCGAACCACTTTAGGTATTAAGTTGCAAGCAACAGATAACTACATTAAACAAAGTGTGTAATGTAAGCAATGATTATGCACGCGGGCACTCTCACCGCTGTTTTCTCCCTAATGGCAATAGCACCTCCTCCCCCTTCACGTTTCTGTCACTCGAGCAAGGTGGTGAGGAGGCATGAACCCACTATCGAGCATAAATACTCCCTCTTGGAGTCACTAGCAACTACTTGGCCAGAGAAACCACTAGCAACGGAAAGCATGCAAGATCACAAATAGCATATGCAAATAAAGACTATAATCAACTTGGCATAAGTTCAATATTCATCGGATCCCAACAAACACAACATATAGAATTACATAAGATCAATCTCGATCATGATAGGCAGCTCACGAGATCTAAACATGGAGGCATATGAGGAGAAGACAGCCATCTAGCTACAACTACGAACCCGTAGTCCAAGGATGAACTACTCACGCATCACTCCGGAGGCAGGCATGGTGATGTAGAGGCCTCCGGTGATGATATCCTCTCCGGCAGGGTGCCGGAAACAGCTTCAGAACCCCCCTGATCTAGGGTTGACGGTGACGGCGGCTGCGGAACTTTTCGGGGATTTCTGATTAGGTCTTTAGGGTTTTCCATCTGGGGGGATTAAATAGGCGAAAGGGCAATGTCGTTGGAGCTCCAGGGGCCCCACACCCATAGCTGGCATGGCCAGGGGGCACCGCTCCACCCTATGGTGTGGCCTCCTTGGTGCCCGTCTTCGACTCTTCTTCGGTGTTCTGGATGCTTCCGGGGAAAATAGGCACTTCGGGTTCGTGGGGTCCAATTCCGAGAATGTTTCAAGAACAACTTTTTTGAAACAAAAAACAACAGAAAACAGGGAACTGGCACTTGGAATCTTGTTAATAGGTTAGTCCCGGAAAACGTATAAAAATGCTATAAATAAGGGACAAAACAAGTAGCAATTGACATAATATGATCATAGAGCATCAGAAATTATAGATACGCTGGAGACGTATCAAGCATCCCCAAGCTTAGTTCCTACTCGTCCTCGAGTAGGTAAACGTGAAAACACAATAATTTTTGAGGTGACATGCTACGAACATAAACTTGATCAATCTAATGTAAAAGCATATGCACGCTCAAATCATAGAACTTCAAACACAAACATGATAAATAAAACTTTAATAATAAAGCATAGCAATTACTTTGCATCACGAAGAGTAACTCAAATAAAGGATCATGAATAATAATGCAAAGAAAGGTAGATGTTTGTTTCAGGTATAGAGAAAGCATGGCAAAGTGATATTTCGATAGTCCTTAAGAGTGGGGCAAAACATAAATGCAAGGACACCTTCAAAGTTCATGAGGAAGACTAGAACAAATAATTTAAGAACAAATAATATCACATCATGAAGTAATTATTGATGCTTATGGGACAAATGCACATAGAACTCGGAATGGCAAAAATGCTCTCTCAATTGTGCATAAAGTTAGAGGATGGAGAATCAACATAAAAGCAAAAGAAAGGCCCTTCGCGGAGGGAAGCAAGGATCACTCATGTGCTAGAGCTTTTATTTTATTAAACAGAGGTATTAAAAGTTTGGCACTGAGTGTCTATATTTTGGGAGATGTATGCTAATGTCAACAAATGGTAAACAGAAAATACAGTACGTCACAAGCCAACTGGATTGACAAGAGCGGCTCCCATGGTGAAGGACGCCACTGGTTTAGAAGGTCACCCCTCTTTCTCTTTTGTTTACACAATTATGCTTTGACTCATAAATCAGGGGCAAAATAGTGAAGAGAATTTGTTTGCATTAATTTGGGGCTGGGGACCCCGCTGCCAGCTCTTCTATCATTTGGATAAGCGGATGAAGCCACTAGTCCAGGGTGTGAAATCCAATCAACAAGTGAGATAAACATTCTCTATTTACGTCCTCATGAGCAAAAACAGGAACATAAAGCATGAGTAATTTTTAAGGTTTTAAAGGTAACACATGAGAAATTTACTTGGAGTGGCAGTTAAATACCACATATAGGTAGGTATGGTGTACACAATGGGAAAGGTTTTGTTTAAGGGAGTTTGTATGCACGAGTAGAGCTCATACTCAGTAGAGGTGGAGGCTAGCAAAAGACTGGGAGCGACAAATCAAGAGAGCACAAGAGCCATAATCATGCATAGCGACATAAGCATCATTAATTAAAACATAAGCAGTATCACAAGTTCAAAAACTAAGTGGTCATGGAGGCTATTCGTGACTGGTTTGTAGACATAAGCATGGTCCGAGCATGCGCCAAGTCAACCAAATAAAACATTCGAAAAAGAATACCATATATTGATGCTTTACTATGACAAGAACAACTCATGAATCTTTCAATACATATTAAACACTCTCAGCTATTTGAGGCTAATCATTCTACTCAATAACCACAAGGATTTAAAACTAAAATAACATTTAGCATGGCATGAAAAAATCCTAGCCACAGTCTATACAAGCTTCTACTAGCACTGTTATAAATTCTACTTCAAGCAGCAGTTTTCTTTCTCCCAACAAGCACCATACAAAACATGCTTTAACAAAAAATACTCTTTATGATATAGCAAGCAAACATGAGAGTACTCACATAACACTACTAAAACTAACAACTCTAATAAGAGATGCATGCAAAACAAGAGCTAAATAAATGCAGCAGCTAGACGGAGATTAAGAATACAATGTATTCTCATGAAAAAGCGGAGCGTGTCACTCTCCAATAAAAGAATGCTGGGGTCCAACCAAGCTTATTGAAAAATTAAAAACAAACTGAAAGCAAAAAAACAAAAGAAAACTGAAAACAAAAATAAAAGACGCTCCAAGTAAAGCACATAAGATGCGACCGAATAAAAATATAGTTTCGTTAGAAGTGACCTGATAATTTGTTGATGAAGAAGGGGATGTTATGGCTGCTAGGGTTTGAGCGGGAGAGAGAGAGATGCGAGAGCACGAGAGAGCGGGCCGTGGGGATCCTTTCCCACGGCCGGGCAAGAGGGGAAGGGTATTCCTTCTTAATTCTTGCCTGATTAGATTGATACATCTCCTCTCCATATATAGAGAGGTTTACTTGACTCCTAAGCAAGACTTACGTGACCCCTAAGCAAACCCTAAGACTAACGGGCCCAGGCCCATCACATACTCTAGCAGTACACCCCACCTGGACATGCAGCTCGTCCTCGAGCTGCAACCTAACGACGATTCGACCCCACATAAACCTAACGCCTAAAAAATAAGCCTTTTACATCTCGGCCTATTGTATTGACATGAAATAAGCTAACCCGAATGAGACTCCGACTCTTTATTTTTGACTCCGAACGGTAAGGCGAGAATCCTCCGCGCACCGAACTTGTGCGTTTGCAGTCCCCCTGGATCCCAAGGACACCATCGGGACCAAGGGAGCCCTCGCGGCGGCCGGTGGCGGAATGCAGTGGTGCCACGCGGTGCACTCCTGTCGGTGACACCATGTCTTCTCCCCGCCGGCTGACTATCGATGTCGCGGACTTGGAGGTCTCCGCCCGTGGGAAAAACAGCATGCCCGCCGCCCATGGGGGAAACCGCATGCCCAAGATCCCCCACGCAGCGGACGAGATCGAGGTCCGTTGAACCGCGAAGCGCAACTTGGAGGAGCTGCAGCTGCAAATCACGCATCTCCCGCACGTGTCAACGCGCTAGGAGGCCGCGCGCAGCAGCTTGCAGCCTCACCGCCGCCGACACGTGGTGGGTATTGATCCAAGCCTGAAGCGGTGACGGTGACGGCTGGAACTTATTCTGTTGGATGGGATTGTCTTGGGACGGCGGTGGCGCTGCTGGGAACGAGGTCGTCGCAGTCCCGTCGTAGGAGATCCCATGCTGGAACGTGATGATCGGTGCCGTGGTCGCGGCCGAGGGCGGCGGCGGCGGGCGTGCGGGGTCGGCGCCAGTGCTGTGACCATGGAGGACCCCCCGTGGAATGGCGCACCGTCAGGACCGGTGAAGCGGGAGGGCCTGCCATACTGTTGGGGTGGCGCCGGTGGCGACTGGATGTGCGGCGGCGCCCAGGCCGTCATATAGATCGGCCCGGGGACGGACAGCGGCGGCGGCGGTTGCAGCAGCCTGGCGCCGAGTGGCGGCGATGACAACAACAATGTCGGATGCCGCGGCCCGGTGATCGCGGCGGAGGCCGCCAGGTGCGGCGGCTGCTACAATAGCCGCCCCGGCCCGTAGGAGGCGATTGATGGCGCGGCCGGCGGCGGTCCATAGGGACCGTCCAGGAAGAGGCAGATCCCTTGGACCGTGGTGACGAGTTCGTTGAGAACCCCGGTCATCTGCTCGGGGGTGTAGACGACGGTGGCCGGGGCGGGGACGAACGCCGCCATGGTGGCGGCGGCCGTAGTGGAGGCCAGCGGCACCGTCAGTTGGGGCGACGGCATGGTGGTGGTGGCCGGCCATGAAGACATGATCGAACAAGGGCAATCTGATACCAAATGTTATGGCTGCTAGGGTTTGAGTGGGAGAGAGAGAGCTGCGAGGGCGCGAGAGAGCCGGCCGTGGGGATCCTTTCCCACGGCCGGGCAAGAGGGGAAGGGTTTTCCTTCTTAATTCTTGCCTGATTAGATTGATACATCTCCTCTCCATATATAGAGAGGTTTACTTGACTCCTAAGCAAGACTTACTTGACCCCTAAGCAAACCCTAAGACTAACGGACCCAGGCCCATCACGTACTCTAGCAGGGGATGCCTTGGGCATCCCCAAGCTTAGACGCTTGAGTCTTCTTGGAATTTGGTGGGATGTACCACCGGGGAATCCCCAAGCTTAGGCTTTTCACTCTTCTTGGTCACATCATATCATCCTCTTCTCTTGAACCTTGAAAACTTCCTTCACATCAAAATTCTCACAATCTTCATTAGCAACGTTAGTGCAATTGAAATAATAAATTCACATGGTTCAGTTTCAAAACAATTCTAACACTCAAAAACACATTAGCTACTGTCACAACTTCTTTTAAAACTCTTTTTCTCAAAAGAACACCAAAAGAAAGAGATTAAGATGCAAATGCGATAAAGGGCAGAAATCTGTCAAAACAGAACAGCAGGTAAAGATCGATTTTTTCAAAAACATTATGTTCCTCAAATAAAAAAGTGGTATACTAAGAAAAGTTTCGTATATAACTCAGGATTAAGCACAAAAAAACTCAGGTCAGTTTGAATTTTCTGTGATGTTTAACGGAATTAACAGTGGACAGCAGAAATCTGTTTCCTGCGCAGAAATCCGAAATATAGGCTCAACTTTCCACTAGAGGCTTTCCTTGGCTAAAACAAAACTCAAAATAAAAGATACGGCGGGGTTGATAAGAAAATATACAACACCCAGGTGCAAATCACACCAAACAAAACGAAGGAAAACGGGTTGAAAACAGCGAAATAAAACGGGTTGTCTCTCCGTAGCGCTTTTGTTTAACGCCTTTCAGCTAGGCATAAAAAGGGAAAATCAAGTATTTTCAAGTGAAAAAGCATCCTATATAAATTCCTCTCAACCATTATTTGCAGCAATAGGCACTCTAGATTTTTTTGAAGATTCAACATGAAGGTCACTCTTAGTTTCATTAATTGTTTTAGCAATTTTGAGCACATATTGAGATTTGGGTTTAGCTATCTTAGGAGCATACATGAATCTTTGCTCCTTTCCCACAAAGGATTTCTCCTTTTTGAATTTAAGAGATGAAAAGGTTGAGCTTAAAGTTCCCATAGCATCCTCCAGTTTACCAATCCTAAAACTTTGATTATCATGAGTGTTGCTAGCTTCTAGAGGAGTGATTCTTTTATCTATAGTAATTATTAATTCATTAACTTTGCTAGCATTATCAAGGAAGATTGATAAGTTCATTTCCAAAGAGTTTAGTTTATCAATAACATCCTCCAAAGTAGGGCTGGAATTAAAACTCGAAGCTCACGAGTTAAACGAGTAGCTCGCAACTCGACTCGGCTCGGCTCGAGCTCGCTGTCCAACGAGCCGAGTCGAGTTTCCGTTTTCGACAGTAAACGAGTTCAAGCTAAACGAGCCGAGTTTACGAGTACTCGTTTAGCTTGTTTAACCCGGTAAAAAGAATTTCTAATGATATTCTTATATATGTGAACATTTTTTTACTGATTATTGTAGTTTATTTATGACAAATTATTTTATGGTGACATCTTTTCATCGATTATTGTGATGATTTTATTATACGTGCCCCAAATAATGAAAAATAAGTATATATACAATACATAATGTTGACTTTTTATAGTTTTATAAAATAGAAAAGGTTAAACGAGTAGCTCGCGAGCTACTCGCGAGTTCACCGAGCCGAGCCGAGTTTTGTTTTCGGACTCGTTTGTTGAACGAGTCGAGCCGAGCTCGACTCGTCAATTGACCGAGCTTGAGCGAGTCGAGCCGAGCTGACTCGGCTCGGCTCGAATTCCAGCCCTACTCCAAAGTGATCTCAGTTTCAACAGTTGTAATGGGGGGTGCTCCTACTAAACTTTCAATCAATTGCAGGCTTCCAAAGCAGGAGTTCCTAGAAAATTTCCACCCGTAAGAGTATCTAACACATGCCTATACCAGCCAGAAATACCAACATAAAAATTTCTCAGGAGTATCAAGGTAGAATTTTTTTTGTGCACCTCTTATGAGCATCATTTATTCTATACCAAGCATCTTTTAAACTTTCTCCCTCTTGTTGGAACGAAACTCTACTTCAGCAATACTCACTCTAGTGAAATAAAAGCAAGCAAATAAATAACAGCTATGAAGTAATTTTTTTTTGTGTTTTTGATATAGAGAAGCAAAACAAGACAAAAATAAAAACTAGACAATAAACAAAATAAAGAGGTTGAGAGTGAGAGACTCCCCTTGCGAGAAGACTTCTTCCTCCCCGGCAACGGCGCCAAAAATTCTTGCTGCTATGGATGGCGACCGTTGTGGGAGGAAGTCTTCTTATGTATGTTTGTTTTGTTCCCCGGCAACGGCACCAGAAATTCTTGATGATGGCAGAGTTTGTTGGAAACCCCAAGAGGAGGGTGTGATGAGCAAGCGGCAAGAATTTCCCTCAGTTAAGAACCAAGGTTATCAATCCAGTAGGAGGAAGAGGATCTCAGGAAGGTTGATGCCACTGACGGTGGTGCTGGCGCTTCACCGGTGTCAGCAACAACGTGGAACTTGCACAGAACACAACCAAAATAGTTTGTCCCAACAGTATGGTGAGGTTGTCAATCTCACCGGTCATGCTAAAAACAAAGATTAGACATATAGTGTGGAAAATGATGTATGCTTGCAGTAAGTAAAGAAAGAAGGAAATAGTTGTGGTTTTTTTAACAGTGTGGAAAAATGGAACGGGGTTCATAGGTTCACTAGTGGTGTCTCTCCATAAAATATAGCATGTTGGGTGAACAAATTACAGCTGGGCAATTGACAAATAGAGGTTGCACCGTAGTGTACATATATGACATGAAGATTACTATGATATTTAGTGCGGGCATTACAACAATATACATAGACCGACATCCATATGCATCTATGACTAATAATCCACCCTCAGGTTATCATCCAAACCCCCTTAGGTATTAAGTTGCAAGCAACAGATAACTGCATTAAACAAAGTGTGTAATGTAAGGAATGATTATGCACGCGGGCACTCTCACCGTTGTTTTCCCCCTAATGGAAACATCACATCCCCCCTTCACGTTTCTGTCACTCGAGCAAGGTGGCCAGGAGGCATGAACCCACTATCGAGCATAATACTCCCTCTTGGAGTCACTAGCAACTACTTGGCCAGAGCAACCGATAGCAACAGAAAGCATGCAAGATCAAAAATAGCATATCCAAATAATGACTATAATCAACTTGGCATAAGTTCAATATTCATTGGATCCCAGCAAACACAGCACAAAGAGTTACATAAGATCAATCTCGATCATGTTAGGCAGCTCACGAGATCTAAACACGGAGGCATATGAGGAGAAGACAACCATCTAGCTACAGCTACGAACCCAAAGTCCAGGGATGAACTACTCACGCATCACTTTGGAGGCAGGCATGGTGATGGAGAGGCCTCCGGTGATGATCTCCTCTCCGGCAGGGTGCCGAAAACAGCTTTAGAACCCCCCTGATCTAGGGTTGACGGTGACAGCGGCTGCGGAACTTTTCGGGGATTTTTTATCAGGTGCTTAGGGTTTTCCATCCGGGGGGATTAAATAGGAGAAAGGGCAAAGGCAGTGGAGCTCCAGGGGCCCCATACCTATAGGTGGCGCGGCTAGGGGGGACCTGCGCAACCCTATGGTGTGGCCCCCTATTGCCCGTCTTCGACTCCTCTTCGGTGTTCTGGATGCTTCCGGGGAAAATAGGAACTTCGAGCTTTGTGGGTCCAATTCCGAGAATGTTTGCAGAACAACTTTTCTGAAACCAAAAACAACAGAAAACAGGGAACTGGCACTTGGCATCTTGTAATAGGTTATTCCCGAAAAACGTATAAAAATGTTATAAATAAGGGAGAAAACAAGTAGCAATTGACATAATATGATCATGGAGCATAAAAAATTATAGGTACGTTGGAGACGTATCACGTATCAACATCCCCAAGCTTAGTTCCTACTCGTCCTCGAGTAGGTAAACGATAAAAACACAATAATTTCTGAGGTGACATGCTACCAACATAAACTTGATCATCATAATGTAAAAGCATAAGTAAGCTGAGATCATCGAACTTAAACACTAGCATGATAAATAGAACTTTAATAATAAAGCATTGCAATAACTTCGCATCATGGGAAGTAACATAAATAAAAGATCATGAATAACAATGCAAAGAAAGATATATGTTTGTTTCAAGTATAGAGAGAACATGTCAAAGTGATACTTCACTAGTCCTTAAGAGTGGGGAAAAACATAAATGCCAGGACACCTTCAAAGTTCATGACGAAGACTAGAACAAATAATTAGAGAACAAGCAATATCACATCATGAATCAATTAATAATGTTTCTGGGACAAATGCACATAAAACTCAGAATGGCAAAAATGCTCTCTCAAGTGTGCATAAAGTTAGAAGGTAGAGACTCAAAATAAAAGTAAAAGAAAGGCCCTTCGCAGAGGGAAGCATGGATCACTCATGTGCTATCATATTTTATTAAACAGAGGTATAAAAACTTGACACTCCTCCCAACCATCTTTCACAAACCATGGCTATCCGAATCCTCGGGTGCCTGCCAACAATCACATACCGTGGAGGAGTGTCTATATTTTAAGAGAGGTGTATGCTAGTGTCAACGAATGGTAACAGAAAATACAGTACGTCACAAGCCAACTAGATTCACAAGAGCAGCTCCCATATGAAGGACACATCTGGGTAGAAGGTCACCCCTGTTTCTCTTTTGTTTACACAATTATGCTTTGACTGATAAATCAGGGGAAAAATAGTGAAGGGATTTTGTATTTATTAATTTGGGTCTGGGCACCCCGCTGCCAACTCTTCTATCATTGGATAAGAAGATGAAGCCACTAGTATAGGGTGTGAAATACAATCAACAAGTGATATAAAGATTCTCTATTTACGTCCTCATGAGCAAAAACAAGAACACAAAGCAGGAATAATTTTGAAGGTTTTGAAGGTAACACATGAGAAATTTACTTGGAATGGTAGTTAAATACCACATGTAGGTAGGTACGATGGACATAATGGGAAAATTTGGTTTTAGGGAGTTGGATGCACGAGTAGAGCTCACACTCAGTACAGGTGGAGGCTAGCAAAAGACTGGGAGCGACAAATCAAGAGAGCATAAGAGCAATAATCATGCATACCGACATAAACATCATTAATCAAAACATAAGTGGTACCACAAATTCTAAAACTAAATGATCATAGAGGCTATTAGTGACTGGTTCATATTCATAAACATGGTGTGAGCATGCTCCAAGTCTACCAAATAAAACATCCAAAGGAGAACACCACAAATTTATGCTTCAATATGACAAGAACAACTCATCATTCTTTCAATGGCACATTAAACACTCTCATCTATTTGAGGCTAATCATGGTACTCAATAACCAAAAGGCCTTAAAACTAAAATAACATCTAGCATGATATGAAAAAAAATCTAGCCACGGTCTATACAAGCTTCTACTTGCACCGTTAAAAATTCTACCTCATGCAGCAGTTTCTTTACCCAACAAGCACCATACAAATCATGCTTTAAAAAACTGCTCTACATTCTACAGCAAGAAAACATGAGATTACTCACATAACACTACTAAAACTAACAACTTTGAATAAGATATGCAATAAAAACAAGAGCTAAACAGGAATTTTTGTAGTAACTAGAAGAAAAACTAAGAATACTAGCATAACAAGTATTCAAATGAAAAATCGGAGCGTGACTCTCTCCCAAACATAGATTCTAGGTCCAATGATATTGTTGCAACAAGGAAAAAAATAATACAAAGAAAACAAAATAAAAACAAACAGACGCTCCAAGTAAACTTCATATGACGTGACCGAATAAAAATATAGTTTCACGAGAAGTGACCTGATAGATAGTTGATGAAGAAGGAGATGCCTTGGGAATCCCCAAGATTAGATGGTTGAGCCTTCTAAAAATATACTTGTATGAACCATGGGGGCATCCCCAAGCTTTGACCTTGCACTCTTCTTGATCACATATATCACCTCTTCTCTTGACACTTGAAAACTTCCTTCACACCACACTCAAACAGTAATTCGCATTAGAGTGTTAGTGCAACAAATAAAAATCCATTGGTTCTGTATGGAACAAGTGATATTGATACTTTTAATCATTAGCTACAACCACTGATGTTTCGTGAAGCAAAGAAATCCACTTGACATCGCAAAAGAGCAAATGCAAGAAAAATGGCAGAATCTGTCAAAACCGGAACAGTCTATAAAGACGAATTTTTTCAACGCACTTACGTTTCTCAGATCGAAAAACTTAAAGAACAAAACAATTGCGTAATTATCTGAGGAATAAGCACAAAACATTTCAGATCATTTTGAGCTTCTAGGATTTTATACTATTTTTTACGGTGGACAACATAAATCTGTTTCCTGCGCAGAAATCCGAAAACCAACTCCAACTCTCGTCACAAACCTTACTTGGCACTACTAAAACATGAAAAGAAAGATACAAAGGAGTTACTACAGAAGTATACAACCCCTTGACTCAAAGAAAACAGATAAAAACAAAGCAAAAATAAAACAATGGGTTATCTTCTAAGAAGTGATTTTCTTTAACGCCTTTTAGCTCGACCCAGAAAAATGGAATCAAGTATTTTCAAGTGAAGAAGCATCCAAATTGTAAATTGTTTGAATAAAGGAATCAAAAGGCAACTTCATTCTCTTTCTACTAAAGTGTTCCATACGTTTCTTGAGTGGGAACTGAAATTTAATATTCCCCTCTTTCATATCAATTACAGAACCAACAGTTCTAAGAAAAGGTCTTCCCAAAACATTTGGACAAGAAGCATTGCATTCAATTCTCAAGACAACAAAATCAACGGGGACAAGAGTATTATAAACCATGATAAGAACATCATAAACTCTCCCCAAAGGTTTCTTTCTAACATTATCAATAAGACGAGTATCCAAATAACAAGGTTCCAATGGTGGTAAATCAAGAATATCATAGAGTTTCTTGGGCATAACAGAGATACTAGCACCGAGATCACATAGAGAATTGCAATAAAAATCGTTCACTTTCATTTTAATAATAGGCTCCCAACCATCATCTAGCTTCCTAGGGATAGAGGCTTCACATCTTAATTCATCCTCTCTAATTTGCATGAAAGCATTTGTAATATGTTTTGTGAAAGCCATATTCATAGGACTAGCATTAGGACAACTAGCAAGCTTTTGTAAGAACTTGATCACTTTAGTTATGTTTCAATCATCAAAGTAAATATCATTTTTAGCAAAGGTAATGGGACTATCATCTCCCATGTTTCTAAAAATTTCAGCACTTTTATCAGGAGCATTTTTAGCAGTTTCAGGCAATTTTGCATTTTTTACTAGCAGAAGTGGGAGTGTTTCCAACACCAATTACTTTACCATTGATAGTAGAAGGTTTCCTAGCATGAGAAGCTTCAGTTTTACTAGTGGTGGTAATGCTGCAAACATTAGCTATATTATTCTTTCTAGCTATTTCATCTTCTCTTTCCTATCTAGCATGCAATTCAGCTAACATTGTCATCAATTCGAATTTGGATGGCATTCAAAGTTTTACTTTATTTAACATCATGAGGCATAACCTTTAGTTTCATAATCAACATCAAGAGCAAGCCTATCAATTTTAGAAGCAAGAACATCAATTTTGCCAAAATTTTCCTCAACAGATTTACTGAAAGCACTTTGTGTACTAATAAAATTCTTAAGCATGTTCTCAAGATCAGAGGGTACACTTTTTTTGCTGTTATAGGAGTTACCATAAGCATTTCTATTACTAGGAGCATATGGCCTATAATTGTTGCTACCAAAATTATTTCTATAAGCATTGTTGTTGAAATTATTATTTTTAATGAAGTTCACATCAACATGCTCTTCTCGAGCAACCAAAGAGGCTAAGGGAACATTGTTTGGATCAATAGGAGCATGGCCACTAACAAAAATAGACATAATAGTATCAAGTCTATCACTCAAAAAGGAGGTTTCTTCAACAGAATTTACCTTCTTACTAGTTGTAGCTCTCTCAGTATGCCATTTAGAAGAATTTACCATCATATCATCAACAAGCTTTGTTGCTGCCCCCAAGGTCATGGACATAAAGGTTCCTCTAGCAGCTGAATCCAGAAGGTTTCTTGAAGAAAAATTTAGACCTGCATAAAAAGTTTGGATGATCATCCAAGTAGTCAGTCCATGAGTGGGACAATTCTTTACTGAAGACTTCATTCTTTCCCAAGCTTTAGCAACATGCTCATTATCAAGTTGCTTAAAATTCATAATGCTACTTCTTAAAGAAATAATCTTAGCAGGAAGATAATATTTTCCAATGAAAGCATCTTTACACTTAGTCCAAGAATCAATACTATTTCTAGGCAAAGATAGAAACCATTCTTTAGCTCTTCCTCTCAGAGAAAGGAAACAATTTCAGTTTAATAATATCTCCATCTACATCTTTATATTTTTGCATCTCACAAAGTTCAAAAAAATTGGGCAGCAACATCATCAGTACTAACACCGGAAAATTGCTCTCTCATTACAAGGTTTAACAGGGCAGGCTTAATCTCATAAAAATCTGCAGTAGGAGCAGGTGGAGCAATAGGTGTGCTAATGAAATCATTGTTGTTGGTGCTAGTAAAGTCACACAACTTCGTGTTCTCAGGAGTAGTCATTTTAACAAGAGTAAAAACAGGAATAAAACTACAGCTAGAATAAGAACTAATTTTTTTGTGTTATTGATAAAGAGAAGCAAACATGACAAAATAAAATAAAACAAGCAAAACTAAAACAAAGTAAAGAGATTGGAAGTGAGATACTCCCCTTGAAGAAATTCTCTTGCTCCCCAGCAACGGCGCCAGAAAATATGCTTGATGCGTGTGAATACACGTTCGTTGGGAGACCCCAAGAGAAAGGTATCAAGAGTGCATCAGCAAGTTTTCCCTCAGAAAGAAACCAAGGTTTAATCGACCAGTAGGAGGAAGTAGTAACTTAAGAAGGTGAAGCAGCTGAGATGGCATGGCGCACTACCGGTTCAGAAGCAACGTGGAACCTGCACAACACAATCAAATCACTTCGCCCCAACGAAGCAGTGAGGTTGTCAATCTCACCGGTTTTGCTGAACACAAAGATGTTAAACGTATGGTGTGGAAAACAATAGAAAAACAGTAGGAACAGTATGAGAGCAGTATGAAACCAGTAGGTGTTTTATCAGTGTGAGGAAAAAGGACCGGGGTCCACAGTTCACTAGTGGTGTCTCTCCGTGAAAGATAAATAACATGTGTGGTGAACAAATTACAGTTGGGCAATTGATAGAAATGAAGGCTGCACCGTAGTGCATATGCAAGACATAAAGATTACTATGTGATTCATGCGGGCATTACAACAAAATACATAGACCGTTATCCAACTCCATCTATGACTAATAATCCACCCTCCAAATATCATCCAAACAAACATTGGGTATTAAGTTCCAAGCAACAGATAATCGCATAAAAAAGTGTGTAATGTAAAAAATAACATCATCCTTAGACAAAGCATTCTTGTTTTCTCCCTAATGGCAACAACACATCCTCCATCCGTCACGTTTCTGGCACTCGAGCACATATGCAAAGGAGGCATGAATCTACTATCGAGCATAAATACTCCCTCTTGGAGTTACTAGCATCTACTTGGCCAGAGCATCTACTAATAACGGAGAGCATGCAAGATCATAAATAACATAAGCATGAAGATAACATGATAGATTGATAATCAGAAGACATAGCATTCAACATTAATAAGATCCCAGCAAACACAACATGTACCATTACATAAAGATGATGTTTATCATGTTAGGCAGCTCACAAGATCTAAACATGAGGTACAAAGTGGAGGGAACAACCATCTAGATACTGCTATGGACCCGTAGTCCAGGGATGAACTACTCACGCATCACTTCGGAGGAGGGCATGGTGGTGTAGACCCCTCCGGTTATGATTTCCCCCTCCGTCAGGGTGCTGGGGAGAGCTGTAGAACCCTCCCGATCTCGGGATGACGGTGACGGCGACCTCGGGTGTTTCTCAGGCAAAAGTGATATATCTCTAGGATTTTTGCCTCGGGAGGAATAAATAGGCGAAAGGGCAGAGACGGTGGATGCTCAGGGGCCCCACACCACCCCCCGGCGCGGCCAGGGGGCGCCACCCTATGGTGTGGGCCCCCTGAGGCCCCCCTCCGGTTCTCTTCGGGACTCCGTGGAATCTCCTGGATTTCTAAGACTTCCGGACTTCCAATTTTCCAATTCCGAGAATATTTCCAAAACAACTTTTCTGAAACTAAAAACAACAGAAAACAGGGAACTCGCTCTATGGCATCTTGTCAATAGGTTAGTCCGGAAAATCGATGAAAATGACATAAAGTGTATAGCAAACATTTGGGAAACAATAAGAAAACAACATGGAACATCAGAAATTAAGGATACGTTTATGACGTATCAGGCACCCGAGGATTCGGTTAGCCATGGTTTGTGTAAGAAAGGTTTGGAGGAGTGTCAGCCATTTTATACCTCTGTTTAACAAAATAAAATCTCTAGCACATGAGTGATCCATATTTCCCTATGCGAAGGGCCTTTCTTTTACTTTTATGTTGAGTCTCCATCTTCTAACTTTATGCACATTTGAGAGAGCATGGTTGCCATTCTGAGTTTAGTGTGCATTTGTCCCAGAAACATTATTAATTGATTCATGATGTGTTATTGTTTGTTCTCAAATTATTTGTTCTAGTCTTCCTCATGAACTTTGAAGGTGTCCTGGCATTTTTATTTTTCCCCACTCTTAAGGAGAAGCGAAATATCACTTTGCTATGTTATCTCTATGCCTGAAACAAACGTATATCTTGCGAGTGCATTATTATTCATGATCTTTTGTTTCTGTTTCTTCTCATGATGCAAGGTGATTGCTATGCTTTATTGTTATAATTATATTTATCATGCTTGTGTTAAAGTTCTATGATCTCAGCTATGTTTATTCTTTTACAATCTAGATGATCAAGTTTATGTTGGTAGCATGTCACCTCAGAAATTATGCGTTTTTATCGTTTACCTACTCGAGGACGAGTAGGAACTAAGCCTGGGGATGTTGATACATCATAAAAGTATCTATAATTTCTGATGTTCCATGTTGTTTTTATGCCATATGCTACATGTTTTCCTTACACTTTATGTCATTTTTATCAATTTGCCGGACTAACCTATTGACAAGATTCCACAGAGCCAGTTCCCTCTTTTCTGCTGGTTTTAGTTTCAGAATAGTTGTTCTGGAAATATTCAAGGAATTTAAAAATTCGAAGTCCGGAAGTCTTAGAATCCCCGAAGGTTCCATGGAGTCCCGAAGAGACCCGGAGGGGGGCCACACCATAGGGCGGGGCGCCCCCCGGCCGTGCCTAGGGATGGTGTGGGCCCATCGGTCATCCACCGCCATTGCCCTTTCGCCTATTTATCCCCCCGATATGTCAACCCTAAAAATATACCACTTTTTCGCGAGAAACACCCGAGGCCGCCGTCATCATCAACCCGAGACCGGGAGGGTTCTGGATCTCTCCCCGGCACCCTGCCGGGAGGGGAATTCATCGCCGGAGGGGTCTACACCACCATGCCCGCCTCCGGAGTGATGCGTGAGTAGTTCATCCCTGGACTACGGTTCCATAGAAGTAGCTAGATGGTTGTACTCTCCACTTTATGCCTCATGTTTAGCTCTCGTGAGCTTCCTCACATGATCGAGATCATCTATTTGTAATGCTACATGTTGTGTTTGCTGGGATCCGATGATTAATAAATGCTATGTATGTTGATTATTAATCTATCATGTTATCTTCATGTGTATGTTATTTATGATCTTGCATGCTCTCCGTTGTTAGTAGATGCTCTGGCCGAGTAGATTCTAGTGACTCCAAGAAGGAGTATTTATGCTTGATAGTGGGTTCATGCCTCCTTTGCATCTGTGTTCGAGTGACAGAAACGTGACGGATGGAGGATGTGCTATTGCCATTAGGGAGAAAACAACGATGTTTACTTCGTTTACATTGTTTACATTACACACTTTTCTTACTGCGACTATCTGTTACTTGCAACTTAATACCCAACGTTTGTTCGGATGATATTCGAAGGGTGGATTATTAGTCATAGATGCAGTTGGATGACGATCTATGTATTTTGTTGTAATGCCCGCAAGAATCTCATAGTAATTTTTATGTCATGCATGTTCTTTATCTATCAATTGTCCAGCTGTAATTTGGTCACCACGCATGTTAGCTATCTTTTATGGAGAGACACCTCTAGTGAACTGTGGACCCCGGTCTATTTTCTTATAATGATAATGCACACACTGTTTCCATTGTTCACACACTTCTTCCGCTGTTTTCACACTGTTGCTATTGTTTTCATACTCTTTTCCACACCATACATTTAACCTCTTTGTTATCAGAAAAACCGGTGAGATTGACAACCTCACTGCTTTGTTGGGGAAAAGTGAATTGTTTGTGTTGTGTAGGTTCCACGTTGCTGCTGAACCGGTAGTGCGTCGTGCCATCTCGGCTGCATCAACCTTCTGAAGTTACTCCTTCCTCCTACTGGTCGATTCAAACTTGGTTTCTTTCCGAGGGAAACTTGCTACTGTGCTCTTCATACCTTCCTCTTGGGGTCTCCCAACGAACATGTGTTACACGCGCATCACCTGGCATCCCCTAAAATTAGGTTTTGCCCATAGGAGGATATGTGCCCCCTCCCGCACTATTTCCATATAAGGAAAGTTCCCCGGAACTCTTCCGGAACCCCGTTAACCCTATAGATGAAATAATCGATATTATATAACTATGTTAGAAACATAGCTCTAACACCCCGGGACATCACATGTCCTCTATAACTTCTCATATAAATTATGCCTAACACTGGCATAATTTCTCTCTTATAGTAACTTCCCTGAAACCACTCCGATTGACGCCGGACTTATTTCCGTGATATCGTAACGACATCGAACATTCATAAAACCAATAACAACATATTATTTATCTCAATAAAAGGTTGGCACGGCTTAAGTGTGTGACCCAAAAAGACTCGATAACACATAGTCATGTTCCGGCACTTACCGAACAATAACCAACAGTAGGACCTTGGACGTCCATGATGGCTCCTGTGTGTTCCCGAAGAATGAGGGAACCTTATAACTTACTCATTGCACTTATTCCCTTAACTTCACGATACCAACGATATCATGAGGTGGGGCTATGTGATCTAGTTTGATCAAAGATTTTTTTATCATAGCACATATAACTCGTTTACCGACACCATTCTCTTTTCTCATCAATATTACCAATGGCCCTGTGATAAAATCACACTATGTCTGGCCAGAGGATATGTCATCGGTGATAGTAAGAGGGCCTAGAGAATGTATCTCTCTATCGTCTAGAGGAGGTAAGTACTATTCTTGAACGATCTCAGTTCCATTACACTTTCTAAGTCATACCCAAATATCACATTTATAGTCCCCAATTACGAGAAGACGGTTAATGATATCCAAAGTATAACTTTCAATCATGTGTTCACTAGATATTCTCATGGTATAGGAATTATAGTAAATGTTAAATTCATATGCATTTTCTAAAATACATAATGATTGTTTGGTCTCTTTTAGCAACAAAATACACTTGGGTCGGTTCAGTATTGTTACCCTAACGATAAACTCTTATGTTTTGCTAGACTTTCTTCCAAGTCCATGATCAGGAAAATGTGATCATCTCACAAATCATAAGGTAATCGTAGAGATAAGATTAGCAACTATTGTTTGTTTATGTCTTCACACCCGCAAAAAGATTTTCCTTTGAAAACTCAATTTTCAAGTGCTATAGCGGTTGTAGCATCATGACATAAACTTAACTCTGAACTTGGCGATAGAATAATAACTGAATATTATTGTCTCTAGGGAATATCTCCAACAGCGAGCGCATGCGTGGAGTGCCCGAGGTCCACCGCGGGGGTGTTGGTGCATGCCGCAGGTATCCGACACCTAGAGCAGCGCGGATGATCTGGCGAGTTGGCGTCGGATGACCCGGCAGCTCTAGGGCATCTCCTTCCTCTCTTTTTTCTTCTTCTATCTTCCCTTATTCTTGATCATCGTCTTGGGTAACTTCTTGAGCATCTTCTTGCACACTTCTAGCACCGTCTTGAGGGTCACCATGGGGTAGCTACCTAAGCACGTAAAGCATTTTCCCATGAGGTAGTGATCTGTTCACCAAGTCATTGAAATCATAGAGCGGTAGGAGTAAGTTCACCTTATCTTGTATAGCCTTGGCGCAGGCTCTTGTCATAGGAGTGCTATGTGAAATGGGTCGGGCTGCATCACGACCTGCCTTGGCATCCCCGCGAGCAGCAGCCGCGAGTTTCCTGGCGTCGAAATCGCCGTCTGGGCCGAGCTTGGCCTTGGCGTCGGGGCGCATGTCTACGGGCCGCCGTTGCTTGCTGAGACCGCCATCCGTCCAGATTGCCCAACGTCGGGGTGCATGTCTCCGGGCTGTCCTTGCTCGTTGAGACGGCCCTCGGTCGTCGCCGATTGGATGGAGACGAGGGAGGATAGGGGAGGCGGTGGAAGAGATGCGGGGTGTGAGGGGACGCGGCGACGTGATTGAGCGGCAGCCAGCTCGGGTCTCGGTCGGGTATGGATGGGTAGTTATCCCTTTCATCCGGACTACGGGTTAATTAGATGTTTCGACGGGGTAAATGCAAATATTTTTGAGCTTTGATCGGTGAACTTTTCGCATGAATCTTCAGCAAACTATAGGATGTGATAGTGCTGTGGTCCAACGGGCAAGTGGAAAATCCGCTTTGATTGAAGATAGCTAGGGAGCAACAGACAGATCGACATGAGGACTAACTTTTTAGACAGTCGGACAGTGCGTGTGTTTTATTCTTCTTTGGCCGCTGTTTCCAATCTTAATGAAAGGATGACATGCAAGCCCCTTTCATGTTATTGAAAAAAAAAATTAAGGCAGAGGTCGGTGAGAGCCCTGCAACTAAATTGCATCCATGTAAAGTGGAATGCTGGTGAAACCCAACGTGATGTAAGAATGCATTCCCTGCTCAGTTTTATTCGGCGCTGCCTTTTTGAGTACTCCAGGAGTATATATTTTAGGCAAAAGCGTTTTGCACATCTGTGTAGCCCTATTCCTTCGGGAGACGTCCGACCTAATGTCAACTCTTAACTCTTCTTTTTCTTAGAGAAGGTACAGTTAGCAAATTTCGAAAAAAAAGTACAGTTAGCAGGTTGCAAGAATTTAACTATTATATCTGTGGTTAGGTGGATGAGAGAGGATAGGGGAGAGAATGAAAGCGGGCTCTCATGCAAGAGCTAGCTGCAGCGCGTGCTTCTAGACACTACGTGAGAGTGGCCAGGTAGACCATGTATTGGTAAAGTAGTGCATCTTTATAGTTAATTGTTATACATATTGGCTATAAGTAGATTACAGATGATATGGCGTTGTCTTATAGACAAGAGCACTATACTATTATCCTTACTCTTAGGGAGTTGATTTTCAAGTACTAATCACTCACTCGTACTGGAGAATCCGATGCAGCGTGGACACACCACCACACATACCCTTTTGGGTGTTTTATCCTTCAAAAGTGGAAAATAGTTCATGTCTGGTCAGCTATAATCCGTGTTTGGTAAGGGTATCCGCAATGGGTTGTATGCTACACTGTATAATAGAGTAGCTAACTCATCATCCAATAATATATGTTATAAAAGTAGTAAATTCTATCTAATTCTATACTCATTTCAGTGGAACAAAAGGAGAAAAATATCTTAATATGGGTGCTACTTTATTAATTGTAGATCATATAACTCATCTTGTCTCACCTTATTCTTAGACCTTCCGTAGCCGATCGTTTATATCTTCTATAGTACACTTCACTACAGACGATGGTTGATAAAAGAAGCCTAGTGCATGTATCTACCTAGTGGGATTCAACAATTAATACATAGGTTTTTTCATAGGCCATTCATGCGTTTCCTTTCTCTTTGATTGGCTGGCTTTAATGTTTTCTTGACTGAAGTGTTATTGTGTTAACATATCTTAAGAGCCGGCTAATATGTTGCGTCATGTAGTCATGTTTGTGAGTTGATATCTATTTTACGATGACATGTACGCTATTGAAGATGTCCTAAGTCAAATGGACACGTACACACCGTTTTTATTCCTCTGCGAACAAGAAACCAAAGCGTACACGCACAACTCAAAGCAGAGAACAAGAAGACGAAGAAAAGAAGAAGCACGCCGATCACACCGATCACACGGACTCTTGCCCACGTACGTGTCACGTCACAAGTTCGCATGCCCATGCACACACTGGTACATGCATGCAGGATCAAGCACCGGCGGTCTTCCACCTGCCGGCGACGGCCTCGAGCGCCTTGCACGACGGCCCGTCTGGCAGCAAACCCTTCTCCATCTCCTGCCGCAGCTCGCGGGCCTTCTTCCTCGCGGACGCGCCCTTCTCCCCCGTCATCAGCTCCCTCGCAACCGCCGCCACCTCGTCCCTGGTCACCACCCCGTCCTCCCTGACCTTGGGGCGCAGCGCCATGCCCGCCCGCTCCGACAGCATCTTTGCGTTCATTCTCTGCTCCGCGTACAGCGGCCAGGCGATCGTCGGCACGCCTGCCGCCACGGCCTCCAGTGTCGAGTTCCATCCGCAGTGGGACACGAACCCACCCACCGCGGGGTGGCCCAGGATCTCCACCTGCGGTGCCCAGAGCGGCACGACGAGACCGGTTCCTTTGGTCCTCTCCACGAACCCTTCCGGAAGGTGGTTTACCGGGCTGTCCCCATCCGCGTGTCCGCCGCCGAAGAGGCTCGCGCTCTTGTCCTTGTCGTCAGGGAACTGCAGCACCCACAGGAACTTCTGCTGACTCGCCTCTAGCCCGGCCGCCAGCTCGGCCGTCTGCTCTGTGGACAGCGTGCCGCCGCTGCCGAAGCACACGTACAGGACCGACCCGTCCGGCTGGTCGTCCAGCCACCGCAAGCTGCTATTCTTAGATGGCTTGTCGGAGCACGACCGGATGAATGGACCCACCGCGTAGGCCGGAGGGTACACGCCTTGGTCGGACAGATCTTTGAACGCCTCTATGGTCTGGTGCTCCATGCCGTCGAAGGTGTTGACGAGGAAGCCTTGGGCGAGGAGGTAGAGCTTCCCGAGTTCCACCATGAGCGCGTACGCGGGGTTGGCGCGGTCCTGGATGGTGTCGACGAGGTCGGCGCCGTGCAGCGGCACGCACCCGGGGAGGCGGATGAGCTCCGGGAGGTCGCGGAACTCGCACGTGGTGCTCCTGTCCAGCTCCGGGGTGTATAGCAGCGTCGACAGCGCCATGAGGTTACTCGGGCAGAAGATGTAGCCCGGGACGCCTAGCTCCGCCGCGACCTCCAGCGCCCACGGGCAGAACAAGTCTGGCACGAACGCGGCAACGCCGACCTCGGAGTCGAGGAGGGATCGTAGGAGGTCTCGGAGGTGCGGGAGCGCGCGCTTGACGACGGCGATGATGCGGGTCTCTGCGCGGGCGTCGGCTGGGAGGTCGTCGAGGGACACCTCGGGGAGCAGAGCCGTGGAGACGGACGGCGGCAGGGATGCGAAGGTGGAGGAGTACTGGTCCCCCGAGGAGAAGTTGGTAAATCTGACGAGTGTGGCGGTGAAGCCATCGAGCTCGACGACGCGCCGCGCGAGCTCCGCCACCGGGAGGACGTGGCCTGTGCCGGGGCAGGCCAGCAGCACCACGTGCTTTCTTCCCTTCGGTGCTGGCGTTCCCTCCATCGGCGCCATTGCACTAAGTAGCTACGGCTTCTTGATACTATTTGAACTGTATGTGATGTATATATGGAGCGAACTGTAAACCTTGCTACCACGATCACCAGCACATGCTCTGTAGAGGGATGCAACAACTTGGTACGTAGTCGTTGTATATAAAGAGGCGAACACCGTATGTAAAAAAAAAAAGAGGCGAACAGGAATCACACCGTTCTTTATTTATTTATTTATTGATGTGCTTTATCTGACATTGGGAAAGTTACGAATTGAGCACCCTGACAGTGTCAGACCATCCATTTTTGTTTTAATCCTCATTTTGATATCTACGGCAGTGAACCAAAAAGTCCGAAATTATTCTTCTTACATTGTAGTTCCAAGTTCCACCGCATTTGCTGGCCTAAGTTTCATGGGAGAAACCAAAAGGAGAAATTTGTTGACCTTTGGTTCTACAACACCATCTTCCATTTCCATCGCGAGGGTTGAGAGTTCCTCGGTGAGAGTGTGGGTTCCTCTCGGCACGTCCCTTGTTGCGTTTGAAGCCCGTCCTCTGAGAGGTATTTTTCTCCCCTTTCTGGTTTGAGAGTCGTCCACAGTACCCCGTCCTCTCCGCCGGTGCGCTCCTCGTCTCCCCCCGACGGCGATGCCGTTCGGCGTGGTCTCGTGGGCGTAGCCAGGCTTGTGCATAGTAGATGTAGGTCGCCGTTAGTCTTCGTGCTAGTTGTTGCCGCTCTAGCTTTCTCCTTTCTCTCCGGCTGGTGCTCTGCGACTCGCAGCGACGTGGAGACCGGGTCTTCTTCCTTCTGCAGGTCTGGTCCATGGCGGGCCATCCTTGAGGGAGGAGGAGATCAAGGCTTTTTCAATAACTTCGTCTGCCCTACCTCTGGCCTGGATGTTGCTGATGCTTGCGGTGGCCGCCTCCTTCCTGGTTGGCATGGAGCCAACGGCCGGGTGGTGAAGGTTGCTGCTGCATCCTCGGCGTTCAGGTGGCCGTGTCGAAGTCCGAAGCTGCTTCAATCGGGAGATCATCACACGGCGGCCAAGTATCGCCACCGTGATCCATGGCTGCAAGGGCAGCCTCTCCTTGCGCACAAGATGGCGCCTCTTTTACCTCCAGATGGGAGGTATCTCACTGGATTCGAGCCGGCGACCCACATCTTGACTGCCCCAAGTGGTTTCGTCCTCGGTGGCTCTCGAGATGGCCGGACTTCGTTTCCAGATCGCG
Source organism: Alopecurus myosuroides (assembly GCA_028641055.1). Lineage (NCBI taxonomy): Eukaryota > Viridiplantae > Streptophyta > Magnoliopsida > Poales > Poaceae > Alopecurus > Alopecurus myosuroides. The sequence goes on from CM054058.1 coordinate 283,412,382, forward strand.
GTGGTGGAGGCCAAGGACCGGATCGCGTTTTCCGGACGCTTTTTAGGGTGTTCCTTGTAATTCCTGAGGACTTGTCTGTAATTTCTGTTTTTCTTTTTGTCCTCTGCACTTTGTACCCCCACCGACGAAATTTAAGCAGCTAGGCCCTCGGGCCAACCTTTGTACAAAAAAAAAAGCCCGTCCTCTGGTCGAGCTCAATGTTGGTTCAGCTGAGAGCATTTCCAGTCGCGCTCCCACACTCTCTTCCCGTTCGGACGGGCTCTGAGCGCGCCCAGTCGCGCTCCTTATTGGATCTTCCCGTCCGGACGCCCCCTTATTCCCGTCCGGCAAACCCAGCCCAACCCCTCCCCCAGGGGCTCTCGTGGGCGCCGGACGAGTCGAAAATCGCCGCGGGCCCGTTTTGCCAGCGACACAAAAGGAATCATTTGCGCCACGTCCCCTTCGTCCCGCCCATCTGCGCCCCGCACACGCTGCCTCGCCCCCGGAGCGCCACCGCTTTCTCCCGTCGCGCCTCCACCCCATCGGCGCCTCAGGTTGCGCGTCCGTCGTCTGTGTTCCCCCTCCCCCTCCCCCCCGCCGCGCCTCCAACCCACAGGCGCCACCTCCGGCGGCCAGAGGTAACCACCTCTCCCCCAAGGTGTTCGGCGATTTGCCCGGCTGGGCGCCGGCCGTTCTTTTTGCTATATTTTGAAGCCATTTTCGTTTCTACAGATGGATAACGACGATGAGATGATGATGAATTTTTTCTTAGAGGAAGAAACTGATATCGACGAGGAGAAAGATGAGAACTTGCTTGTTCTTGCTTGTTTGACACAACTTCTCGCCGACGAGGAAGCCAATCGCGAACCAAAGCGAGGAGGATCCAAGTTTGGGAGGAGAAAGAAGAAACCGAGGATGAGAATGGAGGGCCACTGCATGCTTTTCGCCGACTATTTTGCGGATGAGCCAAGATTCGATGCAAAGGATTTTCGACGAAGATTTCGGATGATCCCATGGTTGTTCAACACATTGGTGCAGAGTGTGAGGGAGCACGACCCTTGGTTCAAGATGAAGAAAGACGCGGTGGGGATGCTAGGTTTCTCCTCAATTCAGAAGTGCACTGCTGCTATGAGAATGTTTGCATATGGTGCCCCCTGCAGATGGCCAGTACGACTATCTCCGCATGTCTGAGTCGTCGGCTATCAAAGCCTGTACAGGTTCTGCACTGCGATAGTGGAAGTGTTTGGCCCAAACTACTTAAGAGGACCAAATGAGGAGGAAACTGCTCGGATCTTGACAACAAATGAAGCAAGAGGTTTTCCTGATATGCTTGGAAGCATTGATTGCATGCATTGGAGCTGAAAGAACTGTACATTTGGATGGCAAGGATTGTACAAAGGGGGCCATCATGGAGTTTGCAGCGTGGTACTTGAGGCAGTGGCCGATCACGAGACTTGGATTTGGCATGTGTTCTTCGGCATGGAAGGATCTAACAATGACATCAATGTGTTGCAGCGTTCCCCTGTGTTTGCAAAACTTATTGAAGGCCATGCTCCGCCAGTGAACTATGTTGTCAATGGCCACGAGTACAACAAGGGGTACTACCTAGCGGATGTTATCTATCCAAGATGGTGAACATTTATGAAGACAATTTCCAATCCTCTAGCCAACAAGAGATCCTGCTTTGCCTCGGTACAAGAGAGCACAAGAAAGGATGCCGAGCGTGCATTTGGAGTGCTCCAGCAGAGGTTTGTCATTATGCGGTATCCTGCTCTCTCTTGGTCGGCCGAGCAGCTGGGAGAGATCATGAATGCGTGTGTGATCATGCACAACATGATCATTGAGGATGAGCGTGACAATCCAGTGATGATCATCTCCCGTATGAGCTCCAGGGTCCTCTCGCCAATGTGGATCACAATGTGCCAGCGGATTGGACCAAGTACATCGCTATGCACATGGAGATTCGAGACGGGGCAACTCATGATCAGCTCCAAAATGATCTAGTGGAGCATTTGTAGGCTCGCAAAGGAATGGCGGCGACATAGTGTACATCGAATTTATTTTTAATTTTATGAATATTTTATTTTTATTTGTAGTCATTCGTGAACTATATATGTAATAATTTAAACCTAGAACATATGTATTTTTAAGTATTTTTAGACTCCAAAATAACGAAAATAGGAAAAATCTTGTTCTTGGGGGTTCCATTGGGGGCTCCGAGTGGGCAACCGTGCCCCTCGCCGGCGCCTTCCCGTCCGGACGAGCCCTCAAAGGGTCTCGCTGGGCGCCCATCCGGACGCCTATTGGGGGTCTCGAGAGATGCTCTGATGTCGAGGAAGGATTGCATGGCAGTTTCTCTGCCCGCCCTATGCCATGTCCGATGCGGCAACCGAATGTGTTGGCTATCTCTGACATGGCTCCGGTGATGTTTTTTTTTGATAAAGGGAGGTTTTATTACTTAGCGTAAATATTACACTCAGCCTCTGCATATCGAAGATGCACACAGCCGAAAACAAACCGATCACGTGAAATAAAGCGAATTACAAAAGAAAATAAAAATGCCTAAGGTGCTGGAGTCCAATCCGTAAATTATGCTGCCACCCATGCTGGGATAAAAATTCCCTCGCCGTATCCTCCAGTCTGGTACACACCTCCAAGATAAGATCCCGGTGCTCCATACGCTGCAGCAGTACCCAAGTATGAAGTATAGTTGTAGTCCTAAAGATAATCTGTAACAGAGAACAATTTTTATCATTAAACACCCTGTCATTTCTACAAAGCCACATCGACCAAATCACGGCAGGCGCTGCCATCCTAATAAGTATCTTAAACCTTTTTTCACACCGTTAAGCCAAATCCCAAAAATATTGGCAATGTTTGTCGGTGGATATAAGGTAGAACCTATCTAAATGATTGACCATATAGAACTAGCAACTGTACAGTCGGAAAACAAGTGTTTAATTGTCTCATCTTTATGACAGAAAACACACTATTTACTACCATGCCAATTACGTTTTGCAAGGTTATCTTAGTTAATATTACGCTGCGACGAAGATACCATGCAAAAACTTTATTTTTGAGAGGTATCTTCATCTTCCAAATTTTCTTATTATTATCCATTGGCCTATCCGGTTGTAGAAGCGCTTCATACATCGAGCTCACCGTAAATTTACCATTTGAGTGTAAATTCCATTTGAACTCATCCACACCCTCGGTCAGCTCCACTACCAACAATCGATGAACTAGTTCATTCCATGCTAAGAGAAGTGGCCCAACTAGGTCTCTCATGAACGTCACATTTGGTGGGAAATTTTCCAACACCTTAGCAATAGTATCGCTTTTGTGTCGTTCAAGAACTATGTTGTATAAAGCTGGATATTGTTCACAGAGTGTGTTATTACCTAACCACCTATCCTCCCAGAACCTTATCTGTAAACCATATGGAGAAGGATCCTAATGGAAAGAAGTATTTCTGCGTTGCCATTAGACCAGACCAAAACTGTGAGTCCCCTAATTTCCATGAAACCTGGGAAAGCGCTCTTGATCCTATACACTTCCTCCTTAGAATAGTTTGCCAAATCCCATCTTCATTAAGTAGCTTAAACAACCATTTACCAAGAAGAGCTCTATTCTTGAACTGAAGGTTATGAATCCCCAGACCACCATGGTCTTTTGGGCGGCACACTACATTCCATTTGGCCAATCGATATTTTTTTTCTCACCATCCCCTTGCCAAAAAAATCTTGATCGAAAATAATCTAATCGATGCAAGACCCCTTTTGGTAATTGGAAGGAGGAAATCATATACAGTACCATATTAGTTAGGACTGAATTGATGAGAACCAATCTCCCACACAAGGATAGTAGTTTCCCTTTCCAACTACACAACCTCATCTGAAATCTTTCATCAACATGTTTTCATTGAGCAATTGTTAGGCTCCGATGATGATGGTCATACCTGAGCTGGAAGAGTTGTGTGGGGGAGTCGAATCCTCCTTTATCGATGATGCTTCTGGATGTGGACTCACCCGGACCCTCGGTGGCGATTTCCATTCCACCATCTCGGGAGCCTAGCTAGCCGCTTGTCCTCGTTGACTCCAAGGTCATCTTTGCAAGAGCGCTTTGTGACCTTCTTGTCAGTTTGGAGACGGCTAGCCCGGTATCTGGCAAAGAGATTACTTGCCTCCTTTCGAGGATGGATAGAGGGGACAAAATCAAGAAGGTGAAGGACTATCTTGGGAGCAAGATCAAGAAAACTGGCACCATGAGGAAGGCTTTCGCTGCTGCTTGATGGATGGTTCTTATTACTTCAGGTAGTGGTGTCAGGGATCTTTGTTGCTATGATTCCAATGAGTTTTTCTTTGCGATGCGATGATCAATGTGTCGAGAGTTTGGTTTGTAATGGTATTCGACCAGGAAGTTGGATGCCTTGGGCATAGTCCGCATGTGGTTTCAGTTGTAACGGTTTTCGCCCGGTTTTCCGTTACGTAACCGGGCAATTCTCTTCTTGTTAATCGATAGATTGGGGCAAAAAATTTGCTCTCATTTTAAAAAAATGTTAGTAGGCACTATTTTTTTTACATCCGCACACCAATCTCCGATTCTGAGCTCGGTCATGTCGTCGCCATCCTCAACATGCACCCGGAAAAGTTTCTCGACACCTGGTCGTATCGAGAGAACAAAGAGCAATGCCTCGCCAACCTCAACAAGCGTGCCTCTATGCGTGCGCTCATGGCTGCATGTTAATACGGCTGCTGCCTCTCCAATGGCTCCTACTCCTCCTTCTTGTAGTGTCGACGACTGTCGATAGAAAAAGAAAAGGTCCAGGAACACTAGCAGCCGCCACCTTCTTGCGCCTGCCTAGCATGTCAGTCGTACAGCATGCCACACCTTAGACTCCAACACAGGGCTCCAACCCTTGGACGAGCATGGTCCAGGCATGACCCGTACCTTCCTAAAGCACTAACGGGCCTCGCCCCGGCGTTGCTCCTCCTCGGGCCTACACCTCTTATGTCCCCTCATACCAGCAGGGTGTCAGCCTACAAGCAGTCGATGATGCAGTGGGACCTGCAGCTCTTCGTGACTCTTGAATAGCGATGACTAAAGGCGTGACAGTATGTGACGTCATCAATATCTAGTTTCTACTCGGGCGACATCTGTCTAGCGCTGAGTCTTTGGCTAGATATGTGATGATGGTAGAAGCGTCATCACTGGTTCTACACATTTTGTTGGAAATGCGTTATTCGCTTGCTGAAGGGGAGGCTCGAAACTCGTTATTGGGATAAAAATCCCAAACCCGACCATTGGTTGGACTCGACATCATTGGCATACGTGCGACCTTTTCTTCTTGAAGGTTTTACAGAGTTTCATTGTTTTTATTTTTTACCATGGAGTTAGCGGTAATCTGGTGAGGATACGGTCGCGAGACATGTGGCCTCGGATTTATTTGCCTATTTGCATCTTTCTAAACTTTACAGGAAAAAAATGCTATATGTTGCGTTGATGTAGAGACCGGGACTTTGTTCCGTATTCAAAAAATACGATCACATCAAGTTGCACCAATTTTGTGTCGACAGAAGGCATCTCGAAGATACCGAGTTTTAAATTAATTTTCAGTGCAACTCACGCCAACTTAAATAATAGCATTAGATTAGGACACTTGAGATGGAATAAGTAACGGGACGGTCTACAAACGGCACCAACGAATTATCAGAGTATATTTAGCTTTAAGGTCTAAGAGAAAAGGCGAAGCATCTTCCTAAAGTATGAGAAATAATATTTAAGTGGGACGCATATATTCCAAAACCTACCAGATATTAAGACCATAATAATATGCAAAAGCATCTCTATATATATGTATAGACAACTGCAAATTATATATGCACACCATATGCGCAAGACTATCTTTAGCATGAGTGGATGACTCTAATGCTGTTACTTTTTAGGTGGCTGGTCTTTGTGACCACTCTCGCTGATCGTTGAGTTGTAATATTCTATTTGTGATACTAAAACTTGGATACTTTTGTAATTAATATAAAACCCGTGTGCATCGCTCTGATACAGAGGCTGGTTTTACCATTTTAAAAAAAAAACACCATATGTCACCGTGAGAGGCCGATAAATTCACATAATTTTCTATTTTACTATTTCTCCCAAGCAACACAGCTTATCCAAACTTTAGCTACGATATATTTTTTTTGGTAGAACGGGAATAGGATAAGGGGTGTAGGCACGGGCACACATGAGCATATCCGAAACCTAGAAGTTGAAAGAAATTACATTGAAATCAAATATTCTGTATGCCTATAGATGTGGAGACTCTGCATGCATAGACGAATAGGCCGGCAGCTTTTATGCCTTGGACAATTCGCCTCGTATACGTAATGGGATAGACATCGAGCTTGGGGTCCTTTCCAAGTCTGATGTGTGTCCCTCTCCTTCCCAGCAACGACGGTAAATGCAATATCACTCGGGGGAGCCTAGTTTACGGGTGACCCGTGGAAAGGTTAAAATTCGGACATGTTATTTCCATTTATGGTAACATACAGTTTAAATACTTTCCTATTTTCATTACCTCTTAGAAATATTATGGGTTAAATAAGTAGCATGTATTAGACAAAAAAGGAATCAGGAGACAAACCACGGGAAAAGAAAGGAAAGAGACAAAGGAGGAGATGGAAAAAAGTTGCATGTTAGTGGGCCCCACGTATAGATTTACTAGCATGCGCAAGCAATAGAGAAAATTGGAAAGGACTGCCCCTTCCGTGGAAATTCACCGTAGGTCACCTGTAAAAGAGTCTCCCTGATATCACTCCTATATTCGTATTCGTAGAATATAGAACTCTAAAAATCCAAAGATTCATGCAAATAACTTTATAGAAAAACCCTTCCACCTCTGTTCAGATAGTTTGCAGAACAGCCCTCAGATTTCCAAGTTTTAGAGGTTTCAGCTCTTGTTTACTCTCCTCTCTTTGACAAAGGTAAAAAATAAGCCAAAGTTTGACTTCAATATATTCACAGATTTTTTTTACCAGGAATATTAAAATATATTACACATAATTTTTATCTCTAAAGAATAATCAATAAAATTTATATAAGTTTCATACAATTTCTTCATAGAAGAATTTTGACAGAAATATTCAACAATTTATACATGTTGAAATATTTTGAGAGATTTATAGTCAACAAAAGTTCATATAAATTTCATACAATGTTTTTCATAGAAGATTTTTCATATATGCGTTCATACATACATATCAAGATCATCCCAACCAAGAAAAAATCATATAATTTTCATACAATTTTTTTCAAAGAAGAATTTTCACAAAACTATTCAGCAGGTTTTATACATGTCGAAAATATTCCCACATATTCAATAAAGTCTCTACCAGAAATATTCAACAATTTTTCCATACCATGTTTGCAGGAATCAATATTCACATAAGATTCATAAACAAGGAACTTCCGGATCTGTTCATACATACATCAATGTCAAAATGATGGATAGTTTCAAGAATTAATACATCTGTTCATACCAACATCATAAATGTTTCATTCAAGATCCATTCACATTTTTTAAGAACATACAAGATCCACATGAACTAGAACATGTAATGCATATACAAAGATTTTTGAAAGAATCTTCACCACAATGATTTGGAACATAATTTTGAAGATATACAGAAGTTCCAGATAAGATTCATGGGAGAATAATGGGTGAATCATCACAAAAATATATCTCACGTCTAAAAAAAATCTAGACTTAGCGCTGGCTGTCAAAAGCGGGCCCTCCTCGTGCAAGCTAGTGGCTGGAGTGGGCTTCTCTAGCAGACGGGGAGCAGGGAGCTCATGGTGCTGGTTCAACGAGGGCGCCGACCTCCAGGGTACGGGGCGTCGGCAACGACGACCGGAGGTCCCACTGTCCATCTACAGCCGTTGGTCGGGGAAGAGGCCACGACGCCTAGATGGAGGAGGGCACGGCGTCGTGCCGGAGGCGACCACATCTCTGTGAACGCCACGCCTCTGTTTCCTCTGGCTTGGAGGAGGTAGAGAGGCCTGGAAGGGTCCAGGCTAGAGGAGGGGGCTGTGACGGCGACCAGGCTCCTCTGCAACGGTGCGCTCGTCCGGTCTTTGTTCCCCACTCCAATCAATGGCATGTGCACACTATGGAGAGTGATTGGGACGTATGGCGACGGTAGAGACACGAAGAGGTGAGGCTGGTCACAATGGGGAGTAACATAAGGTAGGAATCTACACACTTTTCTAAACTATGTTCCTACCTTCACAATGGGAGTAACATGTATGTAGTGTCATGCAACAATGCATTTATTAGGCTATAGAATCATTGTTTCTTGGAGTGTGTGATGTTTTGGTAACTTAGCTAGTTACCACAAGCACCTCTCTCTTCATTAAATACGTGCCACATAAACAAAGTTGTATTGAAGCGTGTGATGTTACTGCTAAGTTTCTCCCCATTGTGACCAGCCTGAAGGAGGACATGCGGCTTGGGATTTGGAACGAGGGGTTCGAGGCTAGTTATCCTCTCCCAGACTGCGGATTGATTTCTAATTTTGTGGGAGGAGGGATGCAAATGAGTCTGTGTGTGTTGACTGGTAGACTATTTTCGAATCGCTAACAAACCAACAACTCTGATTGTACCGGGGGGGGGGGGGATACATGAGTGGAAAATCCGCGCTACAGCGACGACCTCCCCGAGTCTAGCGTCCTCCGCTCCCAAGAGGTTACCACCGCCTCCGGTGTCACTTGTTCTCACCCATGTGTTTTTCATGCTGACCTCTATCGTGCATCCAGGTTGTGGGATTGGCGTGGGTGCTTAGACCGAGCCGTGGCGCCTGTTGACACTGTTTTTTCTTCGTCCATACCTTGCAAGGATTTGCTAGGATACCGACGCATCGTGTGGTGGCATCGCTGCTTGTCGCCTTTTGCAATCGTTTGTCGTCATGGTCCTAGCACGCAGCCGGCTCCTCCGGTGTGGCTGGCAGGCTGATACTTTTGATGCATCTCCAAAGGTCGCCATACCCACTCGTGCAAGGACCCAATCTGATGCACAAACTTCCTCCATTCCGTCCATGTCGCTTACTTCTGTTATGCTAAGCCTCAGACCGATTAGTTTGTACCTCCCCGATGTGCTTCTTCACCACCTCTCCCACCACCTGCACCCCTCGAGTGATGCTACGTGGATTGACATGCCTTTTCTACACATCCTCGTGGCGGAGGCCGAGCCGCTTCGTATTGAGCTTTGTGTCGTGGTGAGGTAAAGACCGATGCCATGGGATGGCTTGAGATACGGGACCGATGGACACTGCGGGTATCCGGGGAGGGACTGCACACCAAGATGGTGCGACCACTACACTGCAAACACAAGAATCTACCCAGGTTCGGGGCTCTCGTGTGGAGGTAACACCCTTACTCCTTCATGTCTGTTAATATAAGTGTGTAACCGAGATACAAAGTGGTTCCTCAAGCTCTCTGAGCTAGAGGAAGAAGAAACTCTTTTTTTTTCTCTTTCTCTAAGGGAGAAATGTTTAATGGTTGCATCGTCCCTCGCGCAGAAGGGGTTTGGCCACCTTATATATTGGTGGCCACTGACAGGGCGTACAGGTTTGTTATTTTTGGGTGATCCAAATTCACATGAAGATAAAGGAAAGTTCGGCCTCCGCTACGCGAGGCCCGTCGCCGGAGTTCTTCTACGCTTCAGATCTACGCGCCTCCGCGCCACCGCCGTTCGTCGCGCCTCTCTTTACCGAGCCCAAGCCCGCGCGCACCACAACGTTCGTCGTCTGCGCCGTCGCCGCACTTTTTCGACCTCTCTGCCCTGAGCTCCTTGCCGCGCCCGCGAATCCACCAGAGGCGCCGGATTCGCAACGCATCCCGATGGCGTCTCTGGAACTCGAGGTCGTGGAGGAACAAGTGATTCCAGAGTCCACGCGGGGCGCGTGGGATGGCTCCGATATCCAGGCCACGAACATCCAGTGGCTTGTGGACACCCGACACGTCCCGGCTGGCGTCGAGTGCCGGAAGCCCGAGACCGAGATCCAGCCACAACCCGAGAAAGGTGAGTATGTCGTCTTTCTCGCCCACTTCGAACGTGGTTTTGGTCTTTCTCTCTCCCCTTTTATGATCAACTTCTTCATCCAATTCGGTCTCCAACCACACCATATCCCGGCGAACGCCATCACCACCCTCTCGTCCTTCATCTCCTTCTCGGAGGCCTATCTCGGCATCCATCCTACTGTCGAGATGTGGAGCAAATACTTCCAGTTCCAAAAGCAGGTTATTCCAAACCCCGAGAACCCAGACGCGCCCAAACATATGACACAGTGCGGGGCCGCCATGGTGATCCCGCGCCCGAGTTCCAAGTTGCCTCAAATCCGGGGCTTGGAGTCCTACCGAAAGTGGCAGAGGGTTTTTTTCTACGTCAAGAATGCCACCGACATAGATCTCATTGGCCTTCCAACTTTTCACGACAGCCCACCCACAGACATGGTGAACTCGGACTACAACCCCCGAGATATAGTTTCCGAGGTCAACCTTGTCCACAACCAACTCATCCAACTCCTCTGAGCCGGACTCCGCGCAGATGATCTGTCGATGACTCATGTCGACAAATCCCTCACGTGATCCGGTAGGGTTTCGAATAGAGGAACGATATAGGCGCTGGCGGATATGACCGCTAACAGAGGGGCACAATTTACCCAGGTTCGGGGCCCTCGTAGAGGTAATACCCTTACTCCTACTTGTCTGTCTTTGTATTATGAAGATTGGTTACAATGGTGGATGCGCAAGTCGAGAGATTGGATCTCGAGCTGTGGCTATGGTGGTGAATACCTAGATTGGATGCCCCCTCAGGTGGCTCTCCCAGCCCTTAAATAGGTGGTTGGGTCTCAAGCCGTACCCGGGGGGGGGGGTTACAAACCCTAGTTCTAGTCGATGGAAACCTTCCATCTTAACCCGCAAGTCTTGCGGGTGGGCTGCTGTTGGGACTTCTAGAACCACGGGGTAGCTCCTTGTTCTGGGCTTTAGCACTGGGCCTCGGACCAGGTAGGCTCATCCGATAGGTTCGGGAGTCATCCCCACGTCAGTAGCCCCCGAGTGTTTGTTCGACTGAGAATAGTCGAGTAAGCACTCAAATGCTTGTTTCCAGATCTTGCGACTGAGTGGTCGAGCGTCTAACCTGAAGGGCGTGCACCCTGTGTGGAATATACTCGAGTATCGAGCAGTGAATGCGCCTTGCGTTGGCTTTTTCCCAGAAGGGTATGGCTCAGTCGCTTGGCTCTCCCGAGATATCAGGGCCAATTAATTTCTTCTCGGGCAAAAACAGTTCTGGCCTACATGGACTCGAGACCATTGACTCGAATTCGGCGAGGTGATCATTGGGACTGGGCCGTGGAGGACTTATCGAGTCGAATTTAACCTTAAAGGGGCACCCGGCGCGTCTGCTAGGATTTTTCTTCGTGCCGTTGACACGGAATATTTACTGGAGGACGCAGCTTGAGTGCGATTCCAGGACAACAGGATAGATCCTTGGGTCTTATCTTCGTATTCGAAGAATACGGCATCCGGATGTGCCTTGATGTCCGAACGACCCCGGATTTGTCGAGTGATTTGTTCATACATCATAATGCGGAGTCGCGCTATTTGCGGGAGCCGCGTACTCGCGATTTTCTCCTAGCTATGTGGCGAGTGTCGCCTTTTGTCCTTAATAATGCCGAGTGCTAATGTTTCCATCTGACAATCCTCGAGTGAGGCGAGTTTTTCTTCTAGGTTTAGACAAAATAAGTTTCGTGTCATGAGGTGCGCAATGACGTCACCGCGCACTTGTCTACTCCCGATGGGACGTGACGCAGTGGGGCAAGGCACGTAGGGCCCATTTTGTTAGCTTTTGATCGGAGACGTGCCGTCGTGCGCTGGTTTTTCCGCTGGACGTGCAGTAATTACGCACGATCCTGCGTTAAAGATCGTGCAGGGTAAGCACCCTCCGTCTCTTCGTTTCAGTTTGGCGCGTGGCAGCCGGGATGCGCGCCATGTATGCAGATCAACGACCTACGGTGACCCTGTGACAATATAAATAGTGGGCCTTAGGGGAAATTACTTTCCCCGGCCCTTATTAATCTTCTCCGTCCTCCAGCGCGTCCACCTTCCTCTGCGAGAAAACAAGCTCCAATGGTGCCAGGCAAGAAACGTGTCGCGACCGCGACTTCCGGCAAGGAGGTGGCAAGCGCTTCCACGGCCGCTCCGCTAAAGAGGACGGGCGAATGGCGCCCGTCAAACGTGATGAGGAAGAGCATCTCTGCGATGCAGAGGGAGGGACAGCTTCCTCCTGAAGACTTCGAGCATGTGCGCATACCGACGAAGGGAGAGGAGGTTCCTAGCCCACGCGCCAACGAGCGCGTCGCCTTCTCGGAGCACGTCGCCCGAGGTTTGTTGTTCCCCTCCACCCGTTCCTTCTCGGGCTGCTGTATGTCTACGGCATACAGCTGCATGATCTCCCCCCAACGCGGTGCAACAGATTTCATGCTTCATCATGCTGTGCGAATGCTTCGTCATCATTCGCCCACATTGCGGGCTATGGAAGGCTATCTTCCAGGTGAGGATTTACCGGGAGAGGGCTCAGTCAGGCGAGAAGGTCGGGGAGCCGTTGGCGACTAGAGGCTTAGGGATCCAGATGACCCACGAGTTCCCGTACTTGGAGATGAACTTTGTCGAGTCGGCGCAAGGGTGGCGCCGGAAGTGGTTCTACGTCCAGTACAATGACACAGGTGGCTTCCCGGAATTCAAGCCATTCGCGATCTTGAAGCGAAGAAAATCCTGGGCGCATAAGCTATCACCCGAAGAGTCCAAGACGATGTCCCCCCTACTCGCGCAATTTGGACGACTCCGATGGAAGGACCAGGGGCCTCTGCTGAATCGAATGCACTTGGCGAGTGTCTTCCTGCGCTGGAGGGTTCAACCGCTTAAGGACAGGCCCACGACTTTGTGGGAGTTCTCGGGTATCAACGATCCGAGCCGGACATGCGACGACATTCTCTCAAACACGGAGTTCGAGAAGAAGATTACTGCCATCACCAGCCTGAAGAAGGGAGAGGGCTACTCGCCATGTCCTTTCACACCTTTCGATGTTGAGCATCCCCCAAGTGAGGTAAGCTTCTTTTCCTCGTCTCATATTTCTTTGTTTTTGGATTTCTGTCGATTGAATCTGTTTCTTCCTCTCTTTCCTCTCCTTTGTAGAATTAAGACGTGGTGAAGTGCTACCCGCCACTTTCTACGGATGACGGGGGCTCGAATCTTCTCGCGAGCAACTTCGAGGCTCCTCTCGACACCGGTGTCGCGAATGCGGAATCCAGCGAGGAGCAGGAGGAGTTGGAAAAGGAGAAGGAGTCGCTCGAGCACCGAAAGCTCCATAGAGTGGAGAATGATGAGGCTACCTCTAAAGACAAGTCCTTAAGTGGGGACACTGTCGAGGAGATTGAACCTCAGCCAATTATGGTGACTCCTCTGAACGTGCTTCCACCCACAATCCAGCAGTCAAAGATTCCCACTGCATAGGACGTGGATAACCTCGACGAGGACGACGAAGACGAGTAAGTTTCGTACTCTTGCGAGATGAAGTTGTCTTTTTGTTCTCGCCTCTTAACTTTCGCTTAGTCTCGTGGTCATTGGCAGGGATCAGTTCGCGTCTTCTGCCCAGTCCGTGAAGCAGAAGGGGGTTGCCTCGGGCCCTGCTCGAGCTCCAAGTCCTCCTCGACGACCTTCGAGCCCTGCGAAGGCGGTCGACACTTCCGAGTATGCGATTCCTAGCTTGGCGGCCGAGCAACACTGGGATGCCGGGGCGTCAACGAGCAAACAGGTCTCGGCTAGTTCGCCTGACCCTTTGTCAACCCCGAATGGCAAGGTAAGGTTTCCTTTCCTTCGAGTGATTGTTCTTCTTTTTACCGGGTGCACGGCAGTGCTCCCAATGGGAGTAGCCCCCGAGTCTGCGGTCGAATGTTTGTAGTCGGTCACAGACTCAAGTTACGTCTTTGATTTCACCTCCTTTTCTCTTTATTCTTAGTTTTATCGGGTGCACGACAGTGCTCCCGATGGGAGTAGCCCCTGAGTCTATACTCGACTTCGTGTAGTCGCGTTCAGAATCAAGTGATACTTTTCTAACTCGCTACATTTTTGCAGGCCATCCTTGATTCCCTGGTTGCTTTCGGGCGTCGTCTTGTTGTAGCTGAGGCGGAGTCTGTTTCTCTTCGTCAAGAGTAAGATCAGTGTCTTCGAGACGCTCATTCTTCAAGAGGTGAGTTACCATACGCTTCGTGTTTTGGCTTGGTTTCTTCAGGTTGCACCATTGTTTGATGTGCTTTCTCCATGTTGCAGATGAAGCCGCACGCGCGAACAGCGAGAAGACTGAGGCTAACTCTCGGATCAAAGATCTTGAGAAGGAGTTGGAGTCTACCCGAAGAGAACTAGAGTCCACTCGCAAGGATGTGGCCGATCGGCTTGCTGCATCTCGCGAGTCCCTATAGAAGTTGGAAGACGCGGGTGTGGCCCAAGACAACGATCTGACCGACATCCTTCGCCCTATAGCTCAGGCTTTGGCAGGTACGTTATTTGTCCATTCACGCTTTTATCTTGTTGCTTTCTCCTTTTGTGACTTGCTCCATTCTGTTGCAGATGCGCTTGGCGTTGCCTTGCCGCTTCCCGGAGAGGTCCGGGTCGATGCCCTGGCAGATGTGTGCACTCAGATGCAGGAGCACGGGAAGAAAGCTTGCTTCTCCCTGCGTGATGCTTCTCGAGTGTTATCAAAGCTGCATCAGCAACTGCTCGCAGGGACGCCAGTTCCATCGACTCTTGAGGGCCTCCTGCACGTTTTCCTCGGTGAGGTCGATCTTCTTCAGGAGTACACCCTCGCCCAGATCGAGTGCGGAGCCAAGACTGCCATCCAGTTTACCCTGGCGCATAACGTCTCGGGTGACATGGAGAAGGTGTACTCGGAGATTCCTCAGGATGCCTTAGGAAAAAAGGTAGCGCTCCGACCTTTTGGCGACCGTGCTGAGAAGTTAGCGAAGATGCTTTCTGAGCTACTTTCTCGCGGTCGTGGTGCGAAACCTTCTGCGAGCTGGGCCACTTCGGGGAAGTCCGTGGCTCTTAGGATAGATAATAATTCTGCTTTTATATGCCTGGCTATGTAATGAACTTTTTGGGAATATTCTATGTTTTAATTTCTAAGTGAAGGGTTTAAAGTGTCAGCATTTGTCGTTTCTGGCTTACTTTGTGTTCTCCCGATGGGAGTAGCCCCTAGCACGCGAAGATGTTTTCGTGGTACGACGTTGAGTGATATTCATCCTTGTGACTGAAACTGTCGTGTGTGCTGAACTCGTTGCAGGTTGTTGATTCTGGCGGGAAACCCCGAGTGCGGCCCCTCCTTCAACTACGCCATTGCTGACAGATGCGAGTATGCTTGCTTTCGCTTCGCGGCCATGTGGCGGATGGAGAGTGTAAGCTTAAGGCTTTTCAAGGTGTGGCGGATGTTGCTAGGTCCAAGCAGAAGCCTGCTGCTGAGCGCAAGCAGTTTGTCATGGAGGAGTTGGCCAGTGTCGCGAAGAGTTTGCTCTGTAAGTCCTGCAAGCCCCCGAGTCTGTTCGGTGTGTTCTTGCGTATGGACTGACGCTTTCCTTTTCCTTGTAGTTGTCGAGCCTGATGGGTCATTCGAAGGTCATTGGGTGGATAATAGGGTGGCCTGCGAGTCTAGCAGCTCGAATATTCATGCGTGCAATTTCTAGTCTGATCGCGGCAGGGGCTTTGTCTTGGCGACTCTACAGTATCGAGTAAGCCATATACAATTTTTTTGTCAAGTCGTGCCAGGAAACGCTTTCCTCGGTTTATCGGACGTTGTATGCGTTTAATGTTGTGCCTGGTCGACTGAGTGGTTTGCTGAGGCTCTTCCGTCGGGTAGAGGATGTTCACGAGTGTGCGCCAGCAGCTTATTTGCGGAGCTTAAGTGGCCTTGGCATTTGTGCGGCTGTGGCATCCTGATGTGAATTTCAGTTCTGTGGCGCAGCTTCCCGTTACCCGAGGAGTTCCTGTTGATTTTGTTCCTCATTATGAGGTTGTACGGACTGCTGCAGAGCGCATCGTTCGGTTGACTGCTGCTAAGACGGAGCGGCTGCTTCGAGAGGGTGCTGGTCGACGGTATTGTTCGCTGTTTTTACGGTGTATGTACCCTGTATATTGTACAATTTGTTAAGGGTGTATTAAGGTGTGTACCTTGTAACCTTGTAAATCTGTTTTGTGCATAGGCACTCGAAGAATTTTTATGCTAGTTTTGTGTAGCCCCCGTGTGTGGGGGTGTGTCCCTTGTTAGCATGTATTGGTGAAAAAAAAGAGATATGCGACTAAGTAGTATTTATTGAGACAACGGAGAAGCCATGTGTTTGCTCGGCTTACAAAGTGGCTGGAGCAGCCTTATTTGCGAGTAAAAATACTCTCCTAAGGATAGAATTTTCGCAGGTGCGTCATGTTCCATGTGTTGGAGTAGACGCTACATGTTTTTGGGTTCTTCAAGCGATAGGCACCTCCGGGGATAACTTCGTGTATGATGAAGTGTCCTTCCCATGGTGGCTCGAGCTTGTATCTGCTGTTTTTCTTGAGCCGTAGTACCAGGTCGCCTACCACGAAGGATCGGCTGCGGATGCGGCGACTGTGGTGATTGCGTAGCGCTTGCCGGTAGACGGCGGATCTTGCGAGTGCGACGTCCCTAGCTTCGTCCAGTGCGTCCACATCTTCCGTGAGTGCTCTGTTGGAGGCTTCTTCGCTATAGGCGACGACTCTGTGGAGCACTGAATCGAACATCCTTGGGTAGTACTACCTCAGCACCGTAAACCATAAAAAATGGTGTGTAGTTTGTTGACATGTTTGGAGTTGTCCTCAGACTCCACAGGACAGATGGTAGTTCCTCATCCCAATGACCTGCTGCTTCGTCCAATCTTGCGAGCAGTCTCTTTTTCAGGCCAGTCGAAACTAATCCGTTGGATCGTTCAACTTGGCCGTTCGTTTGGGGGTGTGCCACCGAGGCAAAACCGAGAGTTATCCCCTTTTCTTTGCAGAAATCTTGATTCTCCTTGGCTGTGAAGTTGGTTCCGTGGTCCGTGATAATGTTGTGAGGGACACCGAATCTGCAAACGATTGAGTTGAGGAACTTAACGGCGCACTTCGCGTGTTGCGACGTAACTGGAACGACCTCTATCCATTTAGTGAACTTATCGACTACGACCAGCAGGTGGGTATATCCTCCAGGTGTCGCCTTCCGTAGTGGTCCCACCATGTCTAGTCCCCACTGGGTGAAGGGCCAGGACAGAGGGATCATGTGAAGCTTTGTGGCTGGTGCGTGCGGCTTGGATGTGAATTGCTGGCAAGCATTGCATCTTTCGACCATATCCTTGGCGTCTCTGGTTGCCGTGAGCCAGTAGAATCCTGCTCGAAAAGCTTTGCCCACGATGGCTCTCCAACTTGCATGGTGTCCGCAGTCTTCTTGGTGTATGTCTCGGAGCAACTCTTTTCCGTCTTCAGGTGCGATGCACCTCTGAAGGACTCCCAAGATGCTTTGCTTGTAGAGCTCACCCTTTATCACCCGAAAGGATTTAGTGCGCCAAACTATTTTCCTCGCTTCAGAGATGTCCCCTGGGAGCTGCTTTCTGATCAAGTAGTCGAGGTACTTGTTTGTCCAGACTGGCTCGACTAGGAAGACTTGTCGCGAGATGTGATGAATGAGGGCGATGAGGGCGCTTTGTTGACTAGCCTCTGTCTCTGTTGCTGCTGGTACCTCTGTGCATTTCTTGAGCTTGACTGATCTTTTGCTGATTCGCTCGAAGTAAATTCCTAGCATAACTGGGGTGTTTGTTGAACCGATGTTCACCAGTTTGTCATCTTCCTCGTTGCTCGATCGTGCGACGTGCTTCAATTCGCACCCTTTAAAGCTTCCTTCGAGCAAATTATACATGTCGCGATAGGCGATCATGTTATCTGCGACCGCATCGCATTCTTTCATCGTCTGCTACACGATGAGGTTGGAGTCTCCGTAGATCATCAATCGAGTGGCGCTGCAAGCGATCGCCATCTTCATGCCGTGTAGGAGTGCCTCGTATTCGGCGTTGTTGTTGGATGCTGGATCATCGAGGGGAGAGTCGAGTCGCAGGACGTACTGGAGCTTGTCTCCTCTTGGAGATATGAGGATTACACTGGCTCCTACTCCCTCATTTCTCTTCGACCCGTTGAAGTACGTGATCCAGGTACTTGAGTATTCTGGAGGTCCTGGAGTTTGCAGCTCCGTCCATTCTGAGAGGAAGTCTGCGACCACCTGTGATTTGAGGGTGTTTCGCCCTGTGTATACTATGTCCCAGGCGCCTAGCTCGATGCTCCACTTCGCGATTCTTCCGGATGCCATAGGATTATTCATGATTGTACCGAGTGATGCGTCGTTTAGCACCGTGACGGTATGCTCCTAGAAGTAATGCTTAAGCTTGCGAGATGTGAAGACCACTCCATACGGGAACTTCTGGTAATGGGGGTATCGTTGCTTCCACGGTGAGAGTACCTCGCCGAGGTAGTATATTGGTCTCTGTACCCCGTGCGCCTTTCCATCCTCTGGTCGCTCGACCATGATTACTGTACTGACCACCTGGTTAGTTGCGGCTAGATATAGATATAGGGGTTCTCACTCCTAGGATGTGGCCAGTACTCTTCTGCTCCGTAGCGCTCTTTTCAAATCGACGAACGCCTTTTTTGCTTCTGCGGTCCACTCGAATTTATCTATTTTCTTCAGCAGTTTGTAGAAGGGGAGGGCTTGCTCGCCCAATCTTGCGATGAATCTGCTGAGGGCCGCCAGTCGCCCTGCCAGCTGTTGGATGCCGCGGAGATTTGTCGGCTCATTCATTGTCAGGATGGCCTAAAATCTTTTCTGGATTTGCTTCTATTCCTCGGGCTGAGACCAAGTAGCCAAGCAGCTGGTCTGTGGGCACACCGAAGACGCATTTCGTAAGGGTGAGTTTAATTATGTATGCGTTGAAAGCGTCAAAAGTTTCTCTTATGTCCCCGAGGAGTATGTCCTCCACTCGGGTCTTTATGACGATGTCGTTAACATACACTTGTACGTTCTTGCCAATGAGCTTGGCGAGGCATTTTTGCATGCAGCGCTGATATGTCGCGCCTACGTTTTTTAGCCCGAAAGGCATGGTCGTGTAACAATAAACACCATGTGGTGTGATGAATTCTGTCTTCTGTTTGTCTTCCTGCTTCATCCTGATCTGGTTATAGCCCGAGTAAGCATCCAGGAAGGAGAGACGTTGGCAGCCTGCTGTGGAGTCGACGATCTGGTCAATCCACGAGAGCGGGAAGTTATCCTTGGGGCAGTGTTTGTTCAATGACATATAGTCGATGCACGCGCGAAGGATGTCTCTGTTTTTCTTTGGGACCAGCACCGAGTTTGCTAACCAGGTGGAAATCTTGATCTCCCTGATGAACTTGGCGGCTAGCAGTCTGTTTACTTCTTCTCCGAGTGCCCGCTACTTTGGCTCGGAGAAATGTCGAGTGGTTTTCTTGACTGGTTTTGCATCTTTGAACACTTCCAATGAGTGCTCGGCGAACTCCTTGGGTATTCCTGGCATATCAGATGGCTGCCAGGAAAAACATATCCCAGTACTCACGGAGGAGCTCAACGAGCACGCTTTCCTACGCGGAAGAGAGGGTGGTCGACACGATCGCTGTCTTTGTAGAATCTGTTGGGTGGACCTGGTGCTTTCGAGTGTTGCTGCTTGGCTAAACTCGAGGTCTGGGGCATTCTTTGTGGTTAGCGGCATCACAGAGTTATCCGTGGTTTTTGCCAGCTCTTCTAACTCTTCTTGCACCCCGAAAGATTTCGCAATCTCATGGAAGTCGTTGTCGCACTTGTCTGATTTCTAGAAATCGGCATTTACAGTGATTGTACCATATTCTTCTGGCAGTTTCAGCTTGAGGTAGGCGTAATGGGGTACTTCCATGAATCTTGCGAATGTTGTTCGGCCGCGAATGGTGTGGTACTGTGATGGCCAGTCGACTACCTCGAAGTCGAGGAACTCTCTCCTGTAATTTCTTGGGTCTCCGAGTATCACCTCCAGGTTGATTGTTCCAAGTGGTCGTACGGCTTTTTCTAGTACTATCATGTGAAAGGATGTTTCCGATTCTGCGAGTCCCTCTAGATTCATGTTCATCTTGCGGAGTGTGTCCGCGTATATGATGTTTATGCCGTTGCCACCGTCCATGAATACTCTGGCTAGGTCGTAGTTGCCTATTTTCGCTTGGATGACGAGCACTGCGTGTCCTGGTCGATACACCTGTTCATCTGACACGTCATAAACATATCCTTAATAGTCCCGAAGAGACCCGGAGGGGGCCACATGAGGGCCACACCATAGGGCGGCGCGCCCCCTAGCCGCGCTTAGGGGTGGTGTGGGCTCCTCGGGCGTTCACCGCCATCGCCCTTTCGCCTATTTATACCCCCGATACGTCAACCCTAAATATATCCCACTTTTCCCGAGAAACACCCGAGGCCGTCGTCATCGTCATCCTGAGATCGGGAGGGTTCTGGAGCTCACACCGGCACTCTGCCAGGAGGGAAATTCATCACCGGAGGGGTCTACACCACCATACCCTCCTCCGAAGTGATGCGTGAGTAGTTTATCCCTGGACTACGGGTCCATAGCAGTAGCTAGATGGTTGTTCTCTCCACTTTGTACCTCATGTTTAGATCTTGTGAGCTGCCTAGCATGATCGAGGTCATCTTTATGTAATGCTACATGTTGTGTTTGCTGGGATCGATGAATGTTGAATGCTATGTCTTCTGATTATCAATCTATCATGTTATTTTCATGCATATGTTATTTATGATCTTGCATGCTCTCCGTTATTAGTAGATGCTCTAGCCAAGTAGATGCTAGTAACTCCAAAAGGGAGTATTTATGCTCGATAGTGGATTCGTGCCTCCTTTGCATCTGTACTCAAGTGACAGAAACGTGACGGATGGAGGATGTGATGTTGCCGTTAGGGAGAAAACAACGATGTTTACTTTGTTGACATTTTTTACATTACACACTTTTCTTGCTGCGATTATCTGTTGCTTGCAACTTAATACCCAACGTTTGTTCGGATGATAATATTCGGAGGGTGGATTATTAGGCATAGACGTAGTTGGATGACGGTCTATGTATCTTGTTGTGATTCCCGCATGCACATAGTAATGTTTATGTCTTGCATATGAACTACGGTGCAGCCTTCATTTCTGTAAATTGTCGAGCTGTAATTTGTTCACCACACATGTTATTTATATTTTCTGGAGAGACACCTCTAGTGAACTGTGGACCCCGGTCCATTTTCTCATTCGGATAATAGACACACTGTTTCCACTGCTTCCACAGTTTTCACACTGCTGCTACTGTTTCCATACACATTTAACCTCTTTGTTATCAGAAAAACCGGTGAGATTGACAACCTCACTGCTTCGTTGGGGCAAAGTGAATTGTTTGTGTTGTGTAGGTTCCACGTTGCTGCTGAACCGGTAGTGCGCCCTGCCATATCAGCTGCATGAACCTTCTGAAGTTACTCCTTCCTCCTACTGGTCGATTAAACCTTGGTTTCCTTCTGAGAGAAAACTGATGTTGTGCTCATCATACCTTCCTCTTGGGGTTTCCCAACGAGTGCAAGATCTGCACCATCATGCTGGAGAAGGTTATCGGGTGCTCAGACTTCTTCATGTACTCGGTTTTGGACGGTGGGGCTTGCACTGCCATGCGAACGTGGCGAGTATTGGTCTTCTGGATTCTTCGAGATGGGAAAACCTTCTCTATCATGCTATAAGACCTTGGGGGTTTGGGTACCCGTTGGCTCCTTGGTTTGCTGTGGCTGGGTCAGCTGGTGCTAGGAGTGCGGCTAGTGCCATGTTGTGGTGCCCAGCGGGTGGAGGTAGGGGCGGTGGTTGGTTTGCAGCGTTCCTCCTGGTAGTTGTGGGTATCCTTGATTTCTGACTATCCTATGCTTCTTCGTGGATGTCTTGAAACTTCTGGCAATCCTTGAGGAGGTTGGTGGCCTTGATTTTGCCCATTCGTTTATCTGTGAACAGATGCAGGGAGCTGTACCCGTCAAGGTCTTCCTTAGGCGTTTTGTCGTCTGGTTTTGGCTTCCACTCGCGATTTCCACGGGAGCCGCTTTCGCAGTTTCTCGTGAATTCAGCCGCTACCAACTCTGATTGATCATCTTGATCGTAGTTCCGCCTCTTCCTCCTCCGACGGTCACCGTTGCGATCGTCGTCATGCGCGGGTTTGGTAGGCTTCTTATTGCGTAGGGATTCTTCGCCATTCGCCCATTTGTAGGCCATCGCCATTAGTTCGCCGATAGTTTTGGGCGCGCATCATACCAGTTCTTCTCGGAAGGCTGCGCATCACGCGCCCTTGGTGAAAGCTTCGACCGCTATCTCCTCTGATATAGTCCTAGCCGTATTTTTGAGTGTGGTCCATCTCTGGATAAACTCGCCGGTTGATTCGCCGCTCTTCTGCCTGCAGGCTCGTAATTCCTCGATAGACGCTGGTCTCTTGTATGTTGCCTAGAAGTTTTTCTCGAAGTCGCAGGTGAGATCGTCCCAGGATCTGTAACACGCGCGCGGTCTTCCTTCGAGCCAGTTTCGGGCAGCTCCGACGAGGTGCAGGTTTAAGTATTGCATGATCATTACTTTGTTTCCGCGTTGGCAATTTACCGCGGTCATGTACTCTGAGAGCCAAGTCTTGAGTTCCTGTGAGCCATCGTACTTTGGGACTTCCGAGGTAAGCTTGAATCTTTTCGGCATTGGTGCCCCGCGGATGCTGCTGCTGAAGCACGTCGTGTTGCAAGCTTCCTCGTCAGAGGAGATAGATAATGAACGGGCGCGGTTCCTGCGTGCGCGTGCCCTGTCGACCTTGTTATGTACGATATCACCTCGCGCGTCGTATTGGGCTCGACCGTGACTGTTTTCTCGCTGCAGTTCCCTGCTGCAATGTCGCGAGTGACTTCCATGGTGCCGTGGGCTATCGCTATGGTTCTGTGGGCTATGGTCGTTGTTGCGCGGGCTGTCGCCACGGCGTCTTGCCTCCTTGCCCCTGTGGTGGCGAGGCGACTCCTTGTCCCCTCTTCCAGGCGACGTACTCTCGCGTCTGCGAGGTGTTTTATCTGATTCAGGGGTTGCTGTTTTCTTGCGGGTTTGGGCGACGATCGCCGCTCCTGCGATGCCTAGCCCCGTTTGGACTTGGCGATGTTGTTCTGCGCGAGGGTCATTTTATGGCGGCTGGTTTGCCTGTAAGTAGGTGGCGGCGGCCAGGACCGCGGTGGCAGGAGTTGTCGGATGCACGTTGCCCTCGTCGTCGACCTGCATGAGGGAGGTTTCGATAATTTTGCTGATATCACCGAGGGATCCTTGGTCCATGTGGGCGGTCCTCGAGACGCACTTTGCTTTCTTGATGGTATGGTTCTCCGTCGAGTGAATTCTGAAGAGTTCCGCGTGACGCACACTCGAAGCTTCTGCTGCGCGTCTGCGTGCGTCGAGTTCCTTGTGGGCGTCCGCTAACTAGCGGCTTTTCAGCGACAGATGATAGTGGTACGCTATTGAAGGAAATATTCCCGAGAGGCAATAATAAAATGGTTATTATCTTATTCATTGTTTATGATGAATGTTTATTTCTCATGCTAGAATTGTATTAACCGGAAACGTTGATACATGTGTGTTTAATAAACAAACAATGGTTCCTAGTAAAGCCTCTCTTTTAACTAGCTCGTTTATTAATAGATGATCAAGGTTTCCTGATCATGAACATTGGATGTTGTTAATAACGGGGTCATGTCATTAGAAGGATGATATGACGAACATATATCCAAAGTGAATATAGCAATGCAGTCAAGTCATTATGTTTACATTGGTATATCAAACATACGAAGTAACTTATTCCTTAGACCATGAGATCATGTCAATCACTGATACCTGAAGTGTGCTTTGATGTCATCAAATGTCACACCGTAACAGGGTGACTATAAATGTGTCGTTAGGTATTCGGAGAGTATTAGTTGAGGATCATGAATCAAGAATAGGATTTGTCCATCCAAAATGACGGAGATATATACTCTGGGCCCTCACGGTGATATCACATCGACACCGCTTGCAAGCACGTGATATGATCATAAGGATGTTATATCATGGGAACAAGAAAACAGTACTTGTCGGTAACGAGATTGAACAAGGTATGGTTGATACCAATGATCGAATCTCGGACAAGTAAAAATATTGCGAGACAAAGGGAATAGTTCATGACCTTGTTGGTTCACACGATCACGAGAGTCATCGTTGAATATATAGGAGTCATCACGGATCTCCAGATCCCGCTGTTGATTATTGATCGGAGAGGAGTCTCGATCATGTCTATCTTATTCACGAACCGTAGGGTGACACACTTAAGGTTCGATGACACGTTTGAGATGATATGAAATATCGAAGAATATTTTGGGCAGCACCGAAATTGTTTTGGGCAAAATTGAAATAGTTCAAGGGGTTTTTCGTTGAATGGTTGTTAGTAGATTAACAAATGATTCGAGGTGCTATATGCAAAATTTTGTTAATAGAATTAACAAATGCTGAAATAAAGAAATAAAAATGTTTTATTTATTTATTAAAGAAAATCTCTTGGATTTTCTAAGTGGAGTTTTAAGGGAAAATGAGTGGATGTGAGTGGGGCTTCCTCTCACATGAAGAGGGAAGAGGTGGGGGCACCACCATGGTTGGCCGGACCCCCTTTCCCAACTAAAATTCCTCTCCACCCGCTGCTCCATTCCATGGTCTCCTGCTTGGCAAAGCCCTGACCGTGGGATTCTTCACCACCACCACGCCGTCGTGTTGCTGGAGTTCTGAGGGATCCTCTACTTCCGCGCCCCGCTGGATCGAGGGAATGGAGGTCGTCATCAACCGTACGTGTGACCGATCATGGAGGCACCGCCGGATTGCGGTGCACATCTTCTCGCTATCGGGATCGGTGTGAGTACGACTACGCCAACAACGAGATTTGATCTCATAACGCTTTATGTCTTCGAGGGTATGTGTTCTCCTTAACCCTCTCTTTGCCCGTTGCACTTCGTCTCCTATATTAGATCTTGGCCTTTCGGGTGTCTCTCGCGTAGGAAATTTTTTGTTTTCTATGCAACGACCCCTTCAGTGGTATCAGAGCCGGATCTATGCGTAGATGTTTTGCACGGGTAGAACACATAGGTGTATGTGGGAGTTGATGATCACGTTATTACCTCCTTGATTATTTTATGATCTTAGTGGCATAGTGGGATGAAGCGGCCCGGACTAACCTTACATGTCCATGTACATGAGACTTGTTCCACAACTGACATGCAACTTGTATTGCATAAGTGGCTTGCGGGTGTCTGTTTCTCCTACTATAGTTAAGATCTAATCTACGAAGGGTTGTTAAAAATGTGTTTATCAACGTTGTGGTTGATGTTCGTAGGTATGAACGGTTCTATCCTCGAAAGCCCTAAGCCACGTAAAATATGCAAAAATAAATTAGAAGCGTCTAACTAGTTTTTGCTGGGCGTGTGATGTGATATGGTCAATGTTACAAATTTGATTATGAGATGATCTCTCTTGTAAATTTTTGATATACCGGAAGGTATCCATATGGTTGTCTTATTTTTTATGGACAATCATGATTGGGGTGCCATGGTACTTGGTACCACGCCGGTGGAATGATGGAGATCATACCATGATGCACATGATGGAGATCAAGTGCAAGAAGGACCATATCATATCACGTTACCCTTACATGTGATGTCTGTGATGTTAATCCTTTTACGCATCTTTTTTTGCTTAGATAGCGACGGTAGCATTTTAAGATGATCCCTCTCACTTAATATCAAGATAATAATGTGTTCTTCCTTAAGTATGCACCGTTAAGAAATTTCGTCGTTTTGAGACACCACGTGATGATCGGGTGTGACAGACTCAACGTTCGCATACAACGGGTGTTTTCAAGCCTAGCATGTACATACATGGCCTTGAAACACACGCAATACTACAGTTCTACTTGGCGAGCCTAGCATGTACAGACATGGCCTCGGAACACGTAACCGAAAGGTAAAGCATGAGTCATATGGATGATATGATGAACATGTCGATGTTCTCCTTTGAAGCTACATCATCTCACGTGATGATCGGTTTTGGTGTTGTGAATTTGGTTCGTGTAATCACTAAAGACGACTAAGAGGGATGTTGTTTTTGAGTGGGAGTTCATGGCATAATTTTGAATTAACTTGAACTTATTTATCATAAACAACCAATCAAAGTGAATTTGCACAAATTGTAGTATTCATTGGCATCCACAAAACTACCTTACACTTAGATTGTTGATTGATATATAACTGTTATTATCTGGTAAAAATCATTTAAGATTGGTTCCATATTAGTGAAATTTAAAATTGAGTCCTATTGTAGATTTTTGGTATTTCCTACCTAACTCCATATGGTTAATGATTGATTGATCTAAAGAGCAACCAATTCCTACTTAGAATCTAGAGTCATGGTTGCTTCCATATTACTTTATCTTCAAAAGAATGTTTTGTTGATCAAGGTGATTTTGGAACTGAAAAGAGTTGTATTCATAAACAATCAAGTGAAAGATATATCGATATCTAGAAACTTATTTGTGGCAACATGACTGAGTATAATTTAGCGTGGCAATGTTTGCTTATATTATCTAAATATATGCAATGATTGAAGACTCTAGGCGTTTGAATATTCCAAGAAGTTCGCCGCTAAAAATTATCCTCTAAATTTCTTCCTTCTAGCTATAGTAGCTTAATCATAAAATTGTTATGATGGGATGGATTAAAAGTATGGGTAAAGTCCTTTACCTTACTTGGAGATTGCTAAGAGTGGAATCTAGAAGAATACTATTAATATGGTGATATTAGTAGAACAATCAAACTCAAAGTATGTCTCAATGGGTGATAGTATATGACTAACACGCCAAAGAAAATGAGCTAGTACGACTAGCATTGTTTGATGTTGAATGATTCTTCTATAAAGGAAAGTGAATATTGAAAATAGAATTACAAAAAGATGTATGGCCAAAAAAAGAAGATAACTGGAAAAGTCCAGCTGAGGAGTATATGCTTGATATAAAAGTTATAGATGTATTACTAGTTAACAAAGTATTTTTTGGTATTTTGATACCACATTGGTTGGTATGAGTTGTCATACAAACCAACACAATGCAAGAAATACAAGGGCCTAAAAGGAACTAGTAATAGACGTGGAATCGATTATGACAAGAACATAAATAAAGTGCTATTGTGTTCATTGTCGTATCGAACCAAACATTCAAGATTTATTTTAAGAACTTAATAAGTTGTTATTTTGTTCTAGTCTTTTGTGAGAACAAATGAGATTGTTCAAACTATGACCATATTCCATAATTGATGGATATGTTAATATAAATCATGTTGGTAAAGTAAACATCTATAAGACTAAATGCTAAACGTTGCAAGACGTAAAAGAGTTTCACTTAAATTGTGACACCACCATTTTAGTTTGTATCGGAAAGGAAAACATGAAGGAACTCCATATTGATGGATTTCCGGAGTCATTTTGTTTTGAATAAATTGACGCTTGTCAGACCTCTTCCAAAAGATGACTAAAATTCCGTTCATAGGCCAAAGTAGAATGAACGACTAATTTAGTGGAGATTATACATATTGATGTATATAGTCCATTATGTGTAGTCATGTATGGTGGATTAATTTTTCCTTCATAAAATTATGTCGATGATTTTAGTAGATATGTGAGTATATCTATTTAAAGAGAACGGAGTTTGACATTTTGAATTGGTTCAAAAGGTTGTTAATATGAAGTAAAAATCATTGTAACAAGATTATCAAGTATTTATGATTGGATCATAAAGGATAAAGTTTGAGTTACAAGTTTAGCAAAACATCTGAGGAGTTGCAAAATTGTTCTACAAGTTATACTTCTCGAATACCCCACATTAGTTTGGAGTATTCAAAAGACAAAATCAAACCTTGTTGGACATGGTAAGATTAATAAAAATGCCATTATAATTTTGTACTTTATACATTAGTGACAACCGTTTTTCCACTGAAAAGAGCACCAGCATGATCCGTTGAAATTGACAACATATATGATATGGTTTGGGTAGTGACCCGAATTGTCATTTTCTTAAGTTTTCGTATGCATAGCATGTGTAAAATGTTTACAACAAAAATAGGATAAATATATGTTTATAAGGTTATCCCAAATAAAACATTGGGTATTTCTCCTATCACCGAACCAAAAGACAAATATTGTTTGTCAGAAAGGGTTAATTTCTCGAGAAAGTAGTTCTTGCGAAATAAGTGAGTGGGAGGACAGTACAAACTCAACGAGATTAGAGAATCTTTGTTACCATGTCAAGAGTAGCGCAACACTAGAAGTTTTTGTCGGGGGGTTACCCCCGAGTAGGGGTAAGGCAAGTGTTAAAGGCTAGATCAGAGGAGCAGTTTTGACCAAGTTGGCTGGCTACCCGGTGGACAGCTATTCGGCCGTACCTACCAATGACCAGGAGGAAGAATCAAGAAAGTTATATCCTTCCGAGTAGAGGGAGTGGATTCCTACTCGGACCAGAAGTCAATGGAGCCGTTCTGACAAAGGATCCCGCGTATCCTGCGTCCGTACGGCGTGCGGTTCAACTTACGGAGTGCGTGATTATCCGCACCACGGCGTGGCTACAGTGCGGTAGGCGCCTGTCTAGTCCTGCCACTGATAGAGGGGACAGGACAGGGCTAGGGGCCTACCCTATCTCACTGACAAGGGTGGACAGGTCCCATCTCCGAACGGCGCAATGACTTACAGGGCGAGTGTCAGCGGGAACCCGGAGGCGTGCGCGGTTCTGCAGGGCTCCTGTCACATCCCGTTGTACTTTATACTTGTTTTCTATTCGGCTGGGCACCAGTATATAAGGTGCCCCGCCTCCTCCTGTGGGAGGTTCGCTGCGCTGGCTAAGACATTGAGCATTGGCTTCACGTAGAAAGAACTAGAGAGAAGAGTGGCTACTCGGTAACACACATATAAAGAGAGAGGCAGGAGTAGGGGTGTTACCTCCACACGAGGGCCCTGAACCTGGGTAAGATCTTGGTGTTTGCATTGTTTGTGATCTACCACACGCGGCTACTCGCCGTGTGATCCCTCCCCGAGCACCTCCAGCGTCCATCGGCCCCAACTTTAGCCATCCCATGGCATCTGCCGTGATACCACCACGACAGTTGGCGCCCACCGTGGGGCAGACAGAGGCGCTGGCTGGAGTCCATGTTCGGACGGGACTCGTTTCTGCCACTGGGGAGCGCGTAGTCTGTGGCCTTGTCCACAGATTCGGCTCCTTCGACTTCGTCACCGACAACGCGGAGATTTCGGCGGGAGGCCCATGCCGGCAGGCGTCTCGGTGCTCTCCTTCGGCTCACACCTTGTCTACGTCGCCACCGCCATCGTCCGCGAGTTCCCAGAGGAGGTGCTGATCGCGGAGGATCCTCCTGCTGTGATCGCTGCCCGCGAAAGGCCGATTGGCCGTTCTGCGGACAGCGTGGAGGTAATGGTGGCCGGCCTGGCTACCGATGCCGGGAAGGGCGCTGCTGCGGACGCTGGCGTCATCGAGGATCTCGCTGGCCTGAGCGTTGGCGGGAGGACCCACAAGCCCTTCGAGAAGGATTCGGATGGGCATGCCGCCTCCCACCGAGCTTGAGCTCTTGACCATGAGGGTGCAGCTCGACCGGCAGCGCCAGGAGTTGCTCTCCGAGCAGCTGGAGCTGGAAAAGGTTAGGCTCGATCTTAGCCTAGACCAGAACGAGTACAACAAGGCCCACGGCTTTACTCCTGTTGCTAGGAAGTCTAGCAAAGTAGGCGCTACACGTCGCAACTTAGGCGCCGAGATGGCGACAGTTGTAGAGGCTCCTAGCCAATCTGCCACCACAAACACCTCCACCAGGCCTAGATACAGCACCCCCGGCAAAACACTTAGAGCTGCTGAGGCTGTAGCCGCAGAGTTGCCAAACCTAGCTGGCCACGCGCGCGCTAGACAGCAGGAGAGACTCAATGAGCTGGTGCTAGAGGCTGCTAGGCAGAACGAGGAGTTCCGGAAAGCCAATCCGGGTGCGGGAGCTTCTCAGGTGGTGCATTCGCATGCGGTCAGATCTAACGATCAGGCCTCATCCCCGCATCCCATTCGCGAGAGGGACCAGAGTGTACGCTCTGGAAAGGGTAGAGAAATGCAGGTGTACGACCCGATTCTCGCCGCGAAACAGCGCGCTGTGCCGCGAGAATCCGGTCAGAAACACACTACTGCAGGAGCAGGCTATCAATCCCATAAAGCTCAGAGTAAGGCACAAAGCGGAGACAACGCGGGGCCTTCTCGGCGTCCTGCTGCTCAGCCTACCCGGCAGAGGACGCAGCAGCCTGCTGCAGCACAACCGCGTGCGGCTGCGCCAGCAGCCAACCCTGTGGTGCAGGAGAACAGGTATGATGATGGCTACTCGGCGATGGGGCTAGCCGGTTATGCTGACCCCAGGAATGTTGCTGATCGCCTTGGTGAACGCATGTTGGAGCCCAGTGATGCCAGGTTCAAGCTGGACAGGATCAATCTGTCCGCGCAACTCGAGAACAGGGGGCCGCCTGGCCCAGAGTGCTTTGGCCCTCGCATCATGAACGAGCCATCAGTGAACCACTTCCAGCTGGCCAGAGGAACCAAGTGCTACAATGGCAGCACCAAGCCGGAGGACTGGTTGAGCGATTATGTCACGGCCGTGCACATTGCAGGCGGCAACCGGAGATGGGTTGTGCGGTATGTTCCGCAAATGCTTGAGGGTCCAGCTCGGACTTGGCTCAACAACCTGCCCAAGGACAATATCAATTGCTGGCTGGACTTCTCAGAGGCCTTCATCAGCAACTTCACCAGCACTTACAAGAGGCCGAATAGGCCACAGCAGTTGTCCGCTTGCAAGCAGCGGGAAGGCGAGACCGATCGCGAGTACCTTACTCGGTGGAGCACCTTGAGGAACACCTGTGAAGGTGTGAATGAGGCCCAGGCCATCACTTGGTTTGCGCAGGGTTGCAGACATGGTAGCATGCTGCGGCAGAAGCTGCAGCGCGAGATGCCGAGTACACTCGCGGAGACTATCAAGATCGCGGACATGTATGCACTTGGCAACCCAACCCAGCCTCTGATGGACTCCCCCGAGCCGAGAAGGAACTACAACAACAACAGCAGCAAGCGCAATGATTTCCGCAACAAGGGCAGGGGTGACCGGATTGATACTCGGTATGATCCCGAGGAGGTGAATGCTGTGACCATGGCTGCTAGGAGTAGTCAGAGGCAAAAAACTGCTGGAGCCCAGTACGGGCGAAACCAGAATCAGGGCCAAGGCATCAAGAAGCCGTACAATGCTCCCCAGCAGGGTAGCGGCAACTCGGGTCCTGCACCAAACTTCATCTTCACGGATATGAAGGATGGCCCCTGCAGCTTCCATACTCGGCATCCAGCCAGGCCAGCCAACCACACTACTCGGCAGTGCAGTTGGTGGAAACAAATCAAGAATGAGGGCTTGCCTCCTCCTCCTCCTCTGCCAGCAGCGAATGCCAATGTGTAGCCAGCTCGGGCACCCGCTCCTCGGCCTGCAGTCTTCCCGAGAAGAGAGAATGTGAACCAGGTGGCTTTAAGAGCCAACCGCAACTTCAACAACGACCGCTACCGCAACAACAGCAACAACAACCGCAACCGCAACTACAACAACAACTACTACACCCGCAACAACAACAGGAACAACAACAACAACAGCAGCAGCTAAGGTAACAACAACAACGGCAACAATGGCGGTGGAGACCGCAACCAGTACCAGGAGCACCACGAGAGCTACATGAACTTCGTCACCGAGCCAGTCGACAAGCAGTCGCAGCACAGGCGTGCGTTGGAGGTAAATGCCGTCATCCCGGCGGTGCCTCACTATCTGCGCTGGTGCGACCAAGAGGTGACTTGGTCCAAGGCTGATCACCCCAAGGTGATGCCCAACCCGGGTAGCTATGCTTTAGTGCTGGATCCCACTTTCCTCGGACCCGAGAAGAACGTCCGCTTCAGCAAGGTGCCGATTGACAACGGCAGCAGCATCAACATCATGTATCTGGATACACTGAAGAAGCTCGGCCTTGCCGAGAGCATGCTGCTACCCAGCAAGACCACATTCCACGGAATTGTGCCGGGGGTGTCTTGTGCTCCAATCGGCCGCATATGGATGGATGTCCTATTCGGCACCAGGGAGAACTGTCGCACCGAGTGCGTCCAGTTTGAGGTGGTTGATCTTCAGAGCCCCTACCATGCCCTTCTCGGTAGGACAGCACTCACCAAGTTCATGGCTTCCACTCATGCTTCCTATCTGAAGATGAAGATTCCTGGTCCTAATGGAGTGATCACCATCTCGGGTGACTACAAGAAGTCCATGGAGTGTGCCTCTGCTGGTTCCCAGCTGGCGGAATCCATGGTCATTGCTGCCGAGAAGAAGAAGATGTACGAGGTGGTGGCTATGGTGCAAGCAGCGCAAGGTGGTGCGCCTGGCATGCCGAGTTCCCAGTACGGGACTGCATTCCAGGCGTCCCAGGAGACAAAGAAGGTCCAGGTCGACCCTGAGTTCCCAGACCGCGTTGCCATCGTTGGCGCCGGGTTGGGAGAGAAATAGGAAAGCGAGCTCATCCACTTCCTCCGTGAGAATCGGGACGTGTTCGCCTGGTCCAATGAGGATTTACCAGGTGTCCCGAGGGAGTTGGTTGAGCACTCGCTACATGTGCGGCATGATGCCAAGCCAGTGAAGCAGGCGATGCGCCGCTTTGGCGATGAGAGAAGGAAGGACATTGGTGACCAGATCACCAAGTTGCTGATAAGCAACTTTATCATGGAGGTTTTGCATCCTGACTGGCTAGCCAACCCGGTGATGGTTGAGAAGAAGAAGGAGGACCCCAAGGCGGATACCGCATGGCGCATGTGCGTGGACTACACCGACCTGAACAAGGCCTGCCCCAAAGATCCCTTTCCGCTACCTCGCATAGGTCAGGTGATCGATTCCACTGCTGGTTGTGAGCTTTTGTCTTTCATAGATGCCTACTCTGGTTTTCATCAGATAGCTCTCAACCCTGCTGATCAAATAAAGACTGCTTTCATTACCCCGTACGGGGCTTATTGCTATCGTGTCATGTGCTTTGGGTTGCGGAATGCGGGGGCTACCTATCAGAGATGCATGCAGAAATGCTTGCATGATCAAATTGGCAAAAATGTGCAGGTGTACGTAGATGACATTGTCATCAAAACGAATAAAACACATACTCTGCTTAGTGACATTGAGGAAACATTTGCCAATTTGCGCAAGTACAAGATGAAGCTGAATCCGACTAAATGCACCTTTGCCGTCCCGGCTGGCAAGCTACTCGGCTTCTTGGTATCCAGTCGGGGCATTGAGGCCAATCCTTCAAGAATAAAAGCTATTGAGAGCATGTCTTTGCCAAGATCCCTGAAGGATGTGCAAAAATTCACTGGTTGCTTGGCTTCTCTGAGCCGCTTCCTGGGCAGAATGGGCGAGAAGGCCTTGCCTCTGTATCAGTTGATGAAGAAAAGCGACAAGTTTGTCTGGACACCGCAAGCTGATGTGGCATTCAAGGAGTTGAAAGACATGTTGGGTAGCGCTCCCATCTTGGCTAGTCCGCTACCCAAAGAGCCAATGCTGTTGTACATTGCTGCGACTAACCGAGTGGTCAGTGTGGTGATTGTGGTGGAGCGAGAAGAGGAAGGCAAGACTGTGCAGCGGCCTGTATACTATCTCAGCGAAGTGCTGTCCAGTTCCAAGCAGAACTACCCGCATTACCAGAAGATGACTTACGACGTGTACCTGGGCGCCAAGAAGTTTAAGCACTATTTCCAAGAGCATCCCATCACTTTGGTGAGTTCTGCTCCCATCTCGGACATCATGGGCAACAAGGAAGCAAGTGGCAGAGTAGCCAAGTGGGCAATAGAGCTGGCCGCGTACGCTCTCGCGTATGCGAGAAGAGAAGCCATCAAGTCTCATATCCTTGCGGATTTTCTGGTGGATTGGGCTGAGGTGCAGTATGAGCCTCCTACTCCGGTATCCAATTATTGGAAGATGCATTTTGATGGTTCCAAGGTGAAGGAAGGCTTGGGTGCTGGCGTGGTGCTCACGTTACCCAAGCGAGATCAACTCAAGTACGTGCTGCAAATCCACTTCAAGGCATCCAACAATGTGGCAGAGTACGAGGCCGTCGTACACGGCTTGAAGGTGGCCAAGGAGGTTGGCGCGCAGCGCATTGTATGCTATGGTGACTCGGATCTCGTTGTGCAGCAAGTTTCACGCACTTGGGATGCCCTGGATGCCAACATGTCTTCATATCGGTTCCTGGTGCAAACCATGACTGGATTCTTTGAAGGATGCGAGTTCCAACATATACACCGAGCAGAGAATGAGGCAGCTGATGAGCTGTCCAAGTTGGGGTCTTCTCGGCAATACATCCCAGCTGGGGTTGCTTTGGAGCATTTGAGGAAGCCATCTATCAAGCCATCCCCCAACTCGGAATCCATATTTGTTCCTTCTCTGCCTGGTGAGGAAGCTGTTCCCATGGAGATTGACTGGGAGGGTGCAAAAGAGAACCCGGGGACTGCCGTCTCCATCCTGGGGACTGGCGCCTGCAACCCGGGGACTGTCCCTTCTTACTTGGGGACTGCCCCTCTTAACCCGGGGACTGTCACATTCATTGAGGGGCTTCTCGCCGCATGCACAAGGTCTCGGGGACTCGCCCCAAACCTAGAAGAAGAAGAAGTGGTGGCTGATCCAATGGAAGTGGACGAACCAGTGTTTCCCATCCGGGAGACACCGAGTTGGGCTCTGCCCATATTATCCTTTCTAAAGGACGGCATCTTGCCGAGTGATGAGGTTACATCGAGGCAGATTCAGAGAAGATCCAAGGGCTATACTATATTCAGAGATGTGCTACATCGAAGAAGTCCAACTGGTGTGCTGCAACGCTGTGTAGAGCCAGAAGAGGGAGAAGAAATATTGGTGGAGATACACCAAGGAGAATGCGGGCATCACGCCTCTTCTCGGGCTCTAGTCAACAAGGCTTTTCGGCATGGTTTCTTTTGGCTCACTGCCTTGAAGCAAGCTGAAGATATCGTGAGAAAGTGCAATGGCTGCCAGAGATTCCCAAGTAAGATTCATATGCTAGCTTCCGAGTTGAAAACTATTCCCATTACTTGGCCTTTCGCTGTTTTGTGCTTGGATATGGTAGGCCCTTTCAAGTCGGCTAGAGGCAACATGACTCACATTCTGGTTATGGTGGACAAGTTCACGAAGTGGATTGAGGTGAAGCCTATTCGGAAGTGTGATGGAGCCACTGCCGTAAGTTTCTTGAAGGATGTGATCTTGAGGTATGGCTACCCGCACAGCATTATCACGGATAATGGCACAAACTTTGCTGAAGGCAGGTTTGCGAAGTTCTGCAGAGATAAGCGCATTCGGCTAGATGTCGCATCTGTTGTGCATCCCGCCTCAAATGGGAAAGTGGAAAGAGCAAATGGCATGGTGCTATCAGGCATAAAGCCAAGGCTGATTGAGCCGCTGCAGAAAACACCTGGGTGTTGGCTAGACGGGTTGCCAGCGGTGTTGTGGAGTCTAAGGACTACCCCTAACCGGTCAACCGGCTACACGCCATTCTTCCTGGTTTATGGAGCTGAGGCCGTGTTGCCCACTGATCTAGAGCATGACTCGCCCCGTGTAACGCTCTACACGGAGGCAGAGGCTAGAGAAGCTCGAGAAAATGACGTTGACCTGCTAGAAGAAGCAAGGGAGTTAACTCTGTCACGTTCAGCTGTCTATCAGCAAAATTTGAGGCGTTATCATAGCCGGAAAGTGAACCCAAGGGTTTTCCGAGAAGGAGACATGGTGCTTAGGATCGTGCAGCGCACAGCCGGGATGCACATGCTATCTCCTCCGTGGGAAGGTCCTTTCATTGTGAGCAAGGCTCTACATAATGATGCCTATTATCTTGTCGACGCACAGCCATCCCAGAAGAACAGGCCGGATAGAGCAGGAGAAGAATCCAAGCGCCCTTGGAATGTGGCTCTACTCCGCCGTTTTCATTCATGAGCAGATTATGTATGTACTCTCTTATCCAAGTTAAACTTCTATTCGGCAATCTGAAATTGAACTCGGGGACTGCCCTCGTCCAAACTGTTCCTTGTGTGTACTCTGCTTTACTTTTTCTACTCGGTTGAACCACTTAGAATTTCAAAAGCATACAAAGTAATGTGTTTAAACTCATCGGACACTCTGCGACTCTTCTGATGTCCGCAACCCGGCTTCATGGCAAGCTAGAGAACAAGCCAAAGGGTCAATGAACACATGAAAAATTGCAAAGGAAACGAAGCGTGTAGCAACCGAGTAGAGTGTTTTTTACCGTTTTTTCTTTCTGGCTAAGTGGTGGGCAGCGTTACTATGAATTTTTCTAAGTGGCTAAGTATTTGAAACTCCTACTTTGAACTCTTGTGACTCGACTACCAACAAAGCAAGAATTTGCAGGTAAGAGCTGAGATAAAAAGGAAAGAGCGGATAAAAAATACAACTGGGGGACTTGCATATTAACGCAACCCGGCATTGAGCGAGAGTTGCTAAGAACTTAAACTGAAATAAAATGGAGTAGCAACAAGAGACTTAATTGTGTGATACATGTGCACCCGTCATCCCGGGGATCTGATGAAAAGTTAAGATAAGTGTTTCAGGCGGCAGCAGTGTCGGCAGTAGCAGTGTTATCCGCGCCAGTCTTCTCGGCATCGGCGCTCTCGGCATCCGTTTCTGTGTTGGCATTGGCGGCTTGCTCGGAGGTTGCCATGGCAACAGAGATGAGATCCGCAGCCGAGGACGATGCGGCAGCCTGGAAGCTGCTGCTGGTCGCGCCCAACTCGGGAGCCGCATGTTGAATCACCATCTCGGTGGTTATGGTGGGCTCCTCGACTTGGGCTTCCGGCTGCTCGACTTCGTCATCAACCTTGGCCTTGCCTTTTCCCTTCTCGGCAGCTCCTTCCGCGACACCATCTTCGAAGAAGCCCAAGTCATCGGACTCGGTATCCTCATCTTCGTCGTCACCCTCGCTCTCCACCTCGGTGTCGGGCTCGGTGACGCTGTCGATGAAGATGGCAGTGTCCGCATAGGAAGCTACCTCGTATGCTGCTGCCTTGCGGCGAGCAATGCACTCGGGGTCCTCGGACCATTTGGAGCCCTGGCGCATCTCGAGGATTGTGTCAAGGTTCAGATTTTCATACCAACTGCAGATGAAGCAAAGCAGCAGATCAGCTCCAGCCCGGGCTGAGGAAGCACGCCACTTTTTCAGCTCGGCCTTCACGCCATCCAGCTTCTCGGCAAGATCGCTGAAGCTGTTGGGCGCGGTTTTGTCAGGCCAGAATAGATCGTTGATTTTGTACGCCGTGGACACCATGGTGGTGCCCAGGCCTTTGAGTTGCCGTAGCTGGGTCTTGATGTTGAGAAGGTTGTCGTTGACGCTGGATCTGATGTTGATGGGCAGCCCGGAATCAGCCCGGAGTTGCTGCGCCTTTGCCAGAGCAAGCGAGCTCGCGGCGCGAAGATCAGGGAAGATGTCTAGAGAGGAACCAGTAAAAGTTAGATAAGAAGGCAGAGAAGAGATGAAATCAACAAGAGAGAGTGGGAGGAAAAGCAAGCCAAGTAGCGAAGAAGAGAAAGAGAAAAGTGTCGGGAAGAGAAAACTTACTTCTGAGATCAACAAGCAGCGCATCCAGCTTGATCTTCCAAGCCTCCTCATCCGCAAGATGCCGGTCTTCGATGCTGCGCGCGTTGGCAACCTGCTGCGCGAGCTGCACGTTGTGCTTCTTCAGCACCTCGATCTCTGCCTCGAGCGCCTGCTTGGTGGCTTTGGCTGAGGTCTCGGTCTCCAGGGCGCCCTCGAGAGCTGTTTTCAGCTGCACCTGCATCGCCTCGAACTCGGCGCGCTCGGCGTCGCGTTCCTTCTTGAGTGCAGCATCTCGGGCGGCCAGCTGCTGCTGCACCTCGGCAGGCATCAAGCAATGGAGGTGATCTTCCCGGAACTTCTTGTACTCTTCTGCGAGAAGGACAACACTGTTAGAAGAGTTGCCAAGTAGAGGAGAAGATACAGACTGTAACGCCCGGGGTTTTCCCTAATTAGTCTTGGTTGTTGTTTTCTCTTTTGCATCGTCATGTATCATATCACATGGCATCGATAAACACATTTTCTACAATATTTTACATGGTTAAAAATTTGTTCTCTAAATCCCTAAATCATTTCTCTTATTACTTGAAAAAAAAAATATTTTGGGTGGCAGGCCAGCCTAACCAGGCCAGCCCACCACCAAACCCTAGCCCACCTAACTCCACACGTACACCTAACGCACACACCCTCACGCACCCAGGCTGCACTCACGCAACACACACAACACCACACGGAAAACGCACACACGCACGCAACACACACGCACTCACGCACAAAAAAAAAAGGAAACGGATCGAGCGATCCCCAAATCGCAGCGATGTCTGCGTCTCCTTCCTCCCGAGCGCTGTCCTCCTCCACCTCGCACCCGCCACCGGCTGCTCCCCAAGCCCCTCCTCCATCACCCCGCCAAGGGCCGGCGAGCCCAGCTCGATCCCGTCGCCCTCTCCCCTCGCCTCCCTGCCTCCCCTCCTCTGTCCGCCCCGCGACCGGCCGAGCCCAGCCTTCCGCCGCCACCTCCTCCGCCACGCCCCATCCTCTCCGGCCGCCCTCCTCCGTTCCGGCTCCGGCGCCGCTACGCCCTGGAGATGCTCCGCCCCCGCCTTCTCCTCTGATTCCCCGCCTTCGATTTGTTCTGCTGCCTCACTTGAGCTCGCCCGCGAAGCCTAACCCTAGCCACCATGGTTCAGGTCGCCGGCGCTGCCCCCTGGCTCCCGCGCCTCCGGCTGCTGCTTCTCCTCGATCCTCTGCTCTACCTCCTACTCGACCTCGCCTCCGTGTCGTCTACCTCAACCTCGATGTCGGCGGGACGGCAGTGTACAGACTGCAACCCCCGCATCGCCTCCGACACGGCGCTCCTGTTGATGCGAAAGTTACGGTGGTGAATGGTGTTCTGATGGTGGTGGCCTGGTGGTGTTGCTGCATGTTGCGGTAATGCTACTGTCGCCGACGGGACAACGGCGATGCCGTCACCGTTTTGGTGTGGCCGAGGCCTTCGTGCCCGTGTGTTCCGTGTCTGTGAACTCGACAAATTCCCGGCGACAAGTTCGACACCGGCCGGTACCGCATCGACAAGATCATCGCCAACAACTACCGCCACCCCGAGGACCTCGGACCAAACCTCGACCACGACTACTTCCTCGACGAACTGTGAACGACTACATCGTCTTCGCCATGTCCGTTTTGCGTTGGCCGCCTTCGTGCGCGCCCGAAGACCCGGAGCCGCCAAGTTCGCCTTCGACCTCGAAGACAAGGATATAGCGGTTCGCCCACGACTACTATGGCTACTTCGACGACGTGAACAACTACTTCGACTCCTTCCGCTACGACCCGAAGACCTCGACGTCGGCTACATCGACGACCGAACGACTACTTCCCCTGCTACGACGACTTTGTCTACTTCCTCTTCTTCGTCTACTTCCTCCACGTTCCGAAGTTTCCGGCGTTGACCCCGGCGATCCTCTTTCCAACGTGCGAACCCAAACCCCAACCCTATACCTATGCCCTATTTTCTATAACATATCAACTATAATTAAAATGTCATGTCATTCATGTGTTGCATTGCATTTTTGTGGGTAAATAAATAACTCGAACCTCCTAAATTAAATGTTGGGCTTCCGGCTCAATTTAAATTGATTTAATTGCATAAACCATAACTAATTCGTTTTAACTCCAAATTTGAAAAGTAAAATATGTTTTTCCAATCAAAATTCTCTAAGCTTTGCAAATATCAACTTTGTTTTCTGTTTTGAATAATTTAAATTGCTGAAAACAACTGTTTCTTATTTAATGCAATTAAAATTGCCAAATTCATAACTTGCTCATTTTAATTCCAAATCCAACAAATAAAATATGTTTTCATACCAGAAAAATGCACTTAATCTGTTCATGCCATCCATGTTCATGTTTGCACCTTGCATGTTGCATTTGTAGTAGTGTTATGTATGTTCACCTAATAAATAAATATGGAATGTGTTGGGGTATTTAATTCAATTGTTGCCCTATTCCATTTAATATTGAATAGATCACATCTACCTTGTTTAAACCTGTTAATCAACATTTAATATTGATGGTTAGCTAAACAACTTGAACCAATAATTATTTGTCCGGACTCCGGTTCCGATTAAATTGCTTAAGTTGTTTCCTCTCCGTTGCATCTTGCCATGCCATGCATATAAAATAGGATCATGCTGGATCTTTTGCCGTAGTAGTAATTGTTGCATCCGGTGTTTCTTTTAGTTCGTTGCTTCTTCGCGGATAGGACGTTGAGATGATGTGAGCAACGACAAGTTCTGCTACCTTGCGGGATCTCAGGCAAGTATACTCACTTGCTGCCAAATGGCTGCCTTCATCACTTGTTACCGATTCTTTCCGTTGTTCTTATTCTAGCCTGTTGTTCGATGCTTGTGTCTCGATCCTATTATATGTTCACCCTGCAGCCATGATATAGCCTTTTTCCCTCCACTTCCTATTAACTGTTGTTTGTTTACCCTGTTAGCCCTCGTGTCGTAGTTGCATGCTTAGGTTTGTTTGCGCTCTAGTTTTGTTTTCATTTGTTCTATCACCTGTTTAGTTGATAGTTGGGTTTTCAATTCAATCAACAACATGTTATTGTTCTGGGTAATAATAATTTGCTGATAAGGCACCGGCAGGAGGCCCGGGTTAGGGTTTTGGAGCCGACTGGTGTCGAAATTAGGAAAAGGGTCTTGTCTACTGATCAATGATGAGCGTGCTCACCGCATCCGGGTGGTAGTATGGGACCCCCCTCGACTTAGACCTGATCTGCAGCTTGTCCGAAGAGCCACACTTAGTTCGGGTGTTCCATTTGCTCCTTGCATAATGGGTTGATCACCCATGGTTACTGATGATGATGATGCATATAGGGCGAGGCCTGTAGTGCCGGGGTGTTGTGTCCTGCGGGAGTTTTGCACACCTGCGCTGAGTATTCGGCTGCGTGGCTGGGACCTTATAGCTCCGTGGCTCCTAGGATGGGTTGTAGAGATGGTTTGGGTCGTGTCGAGCCAACCTGAGTTTTAGTTGGTGGCTTGAGTGTGTACGGGTACTGGAGCACACCCTGCAGGGATAAATCTTCTCGAGAAGCCGTGTTGTCCGCGGTTATGTGACGACTTGGTGAAAGTACTGGCTAACAAGTACTCAGACAACTTACACCTAATGATAATAACTTGACTAGTAATAGTCTTATTGACACAATAACTTGATCCATCATTAATCAACCGTGTGAGTTATCCTTGGGTTGCTTCCTTAGTAGGGGGTGACATTGGATGGGTATTGTTTGGTGAGTAGTTATAGTTGGTTCCGCTACGCTATCTTATCCCCCTCTTTTAGCCGGATGTTGTAGTGAGTTTCTGTAGTTGGTTAGTGCAGCCAGCTGTCGCTTATTTGCAATACCCCCTTCCTTCCGTTGATCCCAAAGTATTTGTAACTTGTGATGACTGGCTACGCCGGTATCTTGTGAGTATGGTTTATCCACTTGCCAGTACTTAACCGTACTGACCCACAAATCTCTTTCGTGGCTGCAAATTCCAACTTGCAGTCAACAGGTTTGAAGTCTGACGACGTTAGCTTGGGAATCCCTCCGGCTTGGCCTGGGCAGGGATTGGACGCCATCGGTTATCTTCAGGACTCTTAGTCCAATTTGGATCTTGTCCGTAGTCGGACACTATGTTGTTTCTTCCGCTGCTATTTGGATCTTTGTATTGTATCAGTTGTATCCCTGGCTCATTTGAGTCATCTTGTAAATCTCTTTTCTGTTGTTGTTGTGGATTATTCGTGAACTATTGTAATGTTATCACAAGTGGCAACCTGGAATCGGTTATTATGTGGATTTTGGCGGGAATGCTGAAATCTGCATAGTGCCCGATCTCGGGGCGTCACAAATGGTATCAGAGCCTTGGTTCCGATTCCCGATATTGTTTCGATACGAATGGTTAT
This sequence comes from Alopecurus myosuroides, assembly GCA_028641055.1. NCBI lineage: Eukaryota > Viridiplantae > Streptophyta > Magnoliopsida > Poales > Poaceae > Alopecurus > Alopecurus myosuroides. The sequence continues at coordinate 283,454,710 of CM054058.1, forward strand.
CGAAGCAACGGGTCCGCAAAGCCTGTAGGATAACCTAGCTAACGGTCGTTGTTTCTAGAGTGTCAAAAACTATTTCTACTAAACTATTTTGGAAAACCTCTCAATAGGATTCTTGATTTTCTCCTTATCCCTATTCTATTTCCCCTCCCATCTTATTTGTTTTGGAGTCTCCCCCCTTATCTATCTTTCAAAGTGTTGGGATCCTACGTGGGTGGACGTTTTCTGAGCCCTTTAACCTAATAGGTTCGATCATCGGAAGATTTCTGGTGGAAGAACATCGTCGTCACTCCGAGCAAGAATCCCTTGTTAGTGGTGTCGAGGAGATCAACCGGAAGCACGAAGAATCGATAGTCGAACTTCTTCCCTCCCGGGTTAGCAGGTGGATTGCGAGGGCGCAATCCCTTGTTAGTGGTGTCGTCTGTAACGCCCGGGGTTTTCCCTAATTAGTCTTGGTTGTTGTTTTCTCTTTTGCATCGTCATATCATATCACATGGCATCGATAAACACATTTTCTACAATATTTTACATGGTTAAAAATTTGTTCTCTAAATCCCTAAATCATTTCTCTTATTACCTGAAAAAAAAAATATATATTTTGGGTGGCAGGCCAGCCTAACCAGGCCAGCCCACCACCAAACCCTAGCCCACCTAACTCCACACGTACACCTAACGCACACACCCTCACGCACCCAGGCTGCACTCACGCAACACACACAACACCACACGGAAAACGCACACACGCACGCAACACACACGCACTCACGCACAAAAAAAAAGGAAACGGATCGAGCGATCCCCAAATCGCAGCGATGTCTGCGTCTCCTTCCTCCCGAGCGCTGTCCTCCTCCACCTCGCACCCGCCACCGGCTGCTCCCCAAGCCCCTCCTCCATCACCCCGCCAAGGGCCGGCGAGCCCAGCTCGATCCCGTCGCCCTCTCCCCTCGCCTCCCTGCCTCCCCTCCTCTGTCCGCCCCGCGACCGGCCGAGCCCAGCCTTCCTGTAACATCCCAAGTCTGAAAAATAGCCTTTAGAATGTTTGCTATCTGTTATTTTATGTTTTGCATCATGGCATCATGTTGATTGCAATTGTTTTGTTTGTTTTTCAGTTGTTTTCCAACTGTTTTCATTTGTTTTCCTTTGTTTTCTACTTGAATTTCAAACCAAAATTCAAACCTTTTGTTTCATCCTTGTGATGTTACAATTTCTAAAATGATATTTCCAAAATAAAACAATTATTTGTTTCCATTAAAGTGTGATTCCAAACTGTTGTTTTGTTTCTATAAAAATGCATCCAATAACCAAACCCTTTTCAAATTCAATTAAGTTCCAAATCAACAACCCTTTTGAAAGTTATGAAAAATTGCAAAACAAATCAATCATTTGTTTCCAATTATTCCATAATGATCAACTTCTAAAATAGTGGTTTAAATCAATTCTTTAGTTCCAAATTGCATTCTAAGTCAATCAAAAACATCAAACAGCACCCATTTTTTCAACTTGTGAAAATCAACAAAACATTGTAATCCTTTTTGTTCTAATTAAATAATAGGGGTCACCCTAATAAAAACCCTATTTTCAATATTAATTCATACATTAACAAATTCTTCCAATTCAAGCCATTTTGCAAAACAACAACTAACATTGATTTTTGCAAAAACTTAAGTTGTAAAGTGGTAGATATTGGGCTAACAACCTCACATGAATTTTTCCAGATTTTTTATCAACTCTAATACTATCTTCTTCTTCCATTTTAGTTTTGCTACAAAAAAAAAATAACATAATGAATTTTAAAAAGAAAACCAGAGGAGAGAGAGCACCAGGCCCACCCTTTCTCCCCTTTGGCCCAACTCACTCCTAGCCCAATACCCTTTCCCTGTGTCTTCTTCCTCGTGGCTGAGGTCACCACTGTACGAACACCTTCAGAGCCCTCCGATCCCTCCTCCCCTCCTCGATGCATCTCCGTACCAAGCGCCATGCCCTATATCTAACCACCTCGACCTCTGCTAACCCTAGTTCCCTTCCACCGCGCCGCCATCTTCCTCCCTCTCCCTGGAACTGAAAGTCTCTGAACCTGCACAACCACACCCGAGTCCTTTTTTCCCTCATGTTGCTCCGATGATCGCCGGCGGCTGGGACCTTCCCCGGCCAGGGCGAGGCCGGGAATGGAACCGGCACCCTCCCCTCTCCAAGATCGGTGAAGGGCTCACCGCCGGATATTGGCCGAGTCGACCGCGCCGTCGCCGCCAAGTGCCGCCGCCTCCCTGCTGTCCGTCCTCGCCTGCAGCTGCTTCTGCATCGACAGATCGAGGTGAGGCCGCCCCCTCGAACCGCTCCTCTCCCTTCCCTCGGTCCGCTCCTCCCTCCTCCTCCCAGGCACCGCACCCCCACGCCCCATCGGCCACAACATCCATCGGCCACAGCGAGCACATGGATGCAGCAGCCCAGCTTCGATCTGTTCTGTCCGCTGCAGGTTCAGTACCTGTTCGTGCAGTTTCAGAGAAATAATACCCGCAAACATCACCTTATACCCCCCCGAGGCCCTACCTATTACAACCGAAAGCAGTAGCCCAACTGGTTGGTTCCCCTGCGCCCCAACCCAAGGTCCAGGGATCGAATCCCCCTCCCCACATGAAAACCCAATCTTTTTTTCCTTTTATTTTGGTACTGCACAAATCTCAGAAATCACAGCTATGCCCTTGCACAATAATTCTAGCCCCTGGAAAAATTTTCTAAGTCCCTAGTTGTGATAAAAAATGGCAGATTGCACCCTAAAATTGGAAATTGCATAAATAATTCATTTTAATTCCAAATCCAACATTTTTTATATGTTTTCAATACCAAATTAAATGTTCTATCCAAATATAAAATTTGTTCACTGTTTTGAATATTTTAAATTGGTGAAACATTTGAATTCTTGTCAAATTCACTTAAATTTGCAAAATTCATAACTTGTTCATAAAAATTCCAAATTTCACAAACCAAATATGTTTTCCAATCAATTTTTCATGTACTTTCCAAATATAAATTTTGTTTGCTGTTTTGAATAATTTAAATTGCTGAAAACAACTGTTTCTTGTTTATTGCATTTAAAATTGCCAAAATAATAACTTGCTCATTTTAAATCCAATTTCAACAAATGAAATATGTTTTCCATGCAAAATTAAACCCTCTTTCCAAATATAAACTTTGTTTTCTGTTTTGAATAATTAAAATTGGTTAAATAATTTAATCCTTGTTTAATTCATTTAATATTGCTAAATTCATAACTTGATCAAATCAAATTCTTTTGGGACATATAAAATATGTTTTCAAACCATAAAAGCATAAACTTTTCAAATATGAATCTCACTTAATGTTTTGAACAAATAAAAATTCAAATAAGTTCATGTTTGAATTAAATTCATTTAATTCTTGTTTAAACTTGTTTAATTCATAAATAATTTATTTGAAATCCTTTTTCAACAAGTGAAACATGCAATCCACCTAAAATTGTGTGTTCTTATCAAATATAAACTTTGTTATTTGTTTTGAACAATTTAACTTGATGAAAACAACAAATGCTTGTGTGACACCTTTAAGTAACCAAAATTCCAACACTTAATAAATGAGTTTCTAAACTTGGTAAACCTTATTTCCATTTGGTTCTATTGTTGTTATTTTGTTGTTTTCCTCATCCATGCATCATGCTAATCCACTTTCATATAATGATTAGTTGTAAAACAATTAATTCAACCATAATGCATGGGCTTTTCATATGCAATCCAATTGCATGTGTGTCCATTTAATCATGTTATGTTAACTTGTCAACTAGTTTATTTTTGGATGCATCAATTAAACTATCATGCATCATCCCATGTTTGTGCACTATGCCATGGTATTGATTGTTTATCTTTCTGCAATGTTTGTTTGCTTCTTCCCGGATAAACGACGACGTTGAGACCGACGATACTTACGACACCCCTTCTAAGGAGTTAGCTCAGTACCAGGCTACTGGGTTTTGCAGGCAAGTTATCACTCACATGAACCACTGTGTTCCTTTCAACATTGATTACCGATACTTTCCGTTGTTCTTTCCTGCTAGCCTTAGTAGTAGTTGTTTCTGTTACGAACCTATCACATGAATCCCTTAAACCTGATATTGCCTCATCTCCCTTCCTACAACCCATTGTTTGAGCCCGTGCCTTACTAGCATGCTTAGGTTACTTTTGCTCGAGTCTGTTATCCGTTACTTTCTGTTACTATATCTATTACGTTGTGGGGGCTCGATGTTTAATCAATCAATCATGCTAATGTTACTATTAATAATTAATTTGATGATAAGGCACCGGCAGGAGGCCCATGAGAGGTTTTGGAGCCTGCTAGTGTCGACCCTAATAGGAAAAGGGTCTTGTCTACTGATCCATGATGAGCGCACTACCCGCATTTGGGAAGCGAGTATGGGCGCCCCCCTCAACTTGACCTGATTCGCATCTCGTCCAAATCGCCTCATTTAGTTCGTGTTTTCCATTTGCCGCATCATGTTTTTGCGAGCCCAGGCCAGGGTGGAACTTTCGTAGTCGGCATATAGGGGGGACACGTTCTTAGAGTGCTATGAGGGTCCATTTTCTTCTGGGCTCGATTAGCCGTGCGCCCAAGGTGCTTTGGGCTTGATGCGAGGAATGGTTGGTTGTGTTGAGTACCCCGCTTGGTGGAAGGGCCTTTCCATCTGGCGGGTTATTCATGAGTGTACGGCCAAATTGGTGCAACCCTGCAGGGATAATCTTCTCGAGAAGCCGTGTTTTCCGCGGTTATGGATTACTTGGTGAAAGTACTGGCTAACAAGTACTCAGGACAACTTAAACATAATGATCAAACATGTTACACCCCATGATTAATAACTTGACTAGTAATAGGCTTATTGACACAATAAGTTGAACCATCATTAACTCAACTGTGTGAGTTATCCTCGGATTGCTTCTTTGGATAAGGGGCGAGATCCAGGATGGGTTTGTTTGAAGTTATCTTTCAGTTGGTTACAATCCTCGATCTTATCTCCTTTCTGATAGCCGGAAGTTGTAGTATGTTCTGTAGTTGGTTAGAGCAGCCAGTTGCAGCATCTTTTTAACCCTTCCTTCCGTTGCACCCAAAGCATCTGTGCTTGGTGTTGACGGGTTACACTTTGGTGAACTGTGAGTCTTGCTTGCCAGTACGTTTATGTACTGACCCCTTTGGGGCTGTGGTTTCCGCAGACCTACGTTTTCCGAGGATCTACATGGTGGCAACTACGTGGAGTATGACGAGACTGCTGACGAGTAGATAGCGGACCCGGGCAGGATCCGAGACTTCGTGGATGGGCTCCGTCTGTTTGTTTCCGGCCTCTTAGGCCTATTTGGTTCTTGTCTGTACTCAGACATGTTGAATGCTTCCGCTGTATTGTAATGATGTATTGTTGGGGCATGTGCCCTCTGAATGATTGTATTTGCTATCTCTGCTCTAATGAGAGCCATTTGCAACTTATTTCAATCTTTTGTGTCGTAGAGATCTGTTGTGATATCACTTGTTAAACGCCGTTGACGTACCATGTGTGTATGGTTTGAAGTACGTCGACGGAAGTGCCTTTGATCTCTAGTGGATAGTTTACATCGACGATGGAATAGCAGGGCTTGTGTTGTCGCGCATAAGCGCAGGCCTACCAGGAAGCTGGGACGTGGGAGCAGTTATGCCCCATAATCCAAGCATCTGCTATCCAGTTCGTGCGGTGAGTATCCCCTAGAAATCAGGGTGCGACAAATGGTATCAGAGCCTGTCTGCCTGTAGGATCCCTTTTTACTGGTCGCAGTTGAGTCTAGAAACTATTTTGTAGCTATATAGGCAAAAACAAAACGTGAGAGTAGGAATTCTGTTCCTTTTCTTCTTTCCCCACCCACCCTCCCTTTTTCTGGTAAGGAAGTGTAACGTTGATTTTTCCCTTCTCATCTAAACTTTCAAGTTAGGATTTCACGAATTCTGGTTTCTCTAGGATGGTTATATCTACTAGACCATAGGAATGGAGGTGGTTGTGACGTGATTTATCATGTTGCCTACTCATGATTGAGAACGGTGGCAAATAGGCCCCGGAAGCAGATCCTCTATTCCTTAAGCAGTAGATATTGATCCTTTAGAAGCCCGGATGGGTTTTCCATAGTACCTCAGGAGTTTTGTTCTCGTTTTCCCCGGTGTTGCTTCGTTATCCTGTTCTTCCCAACATCCTTTTCGTCCGTTGAAATCTTGTTGTTGTTTTCCATTTCAATTCTTTTACCGGTGTCTAATCAAAGTTTTCCCCATTCATCTGCTAAACTCTATTCCAGCTAAAAGTGTTGTTTGATACCGGAGCATCACATTCCTTTGTGTCAACAATCTTTTCCACAACATACAATCCAATTCTAATGGGAGGCCACATATTCCTCGTTACTCTCATGTTGCTGATTCTGACATTGATGTTATTCTTGGTGTTGCATTGATGTCAATAACTCTGTTCCACCATTCTAGCCAGATAATCTATTCTCAAATGAATCAAGTTCCATTCAACTATACACCCTTGGTGCAAAATCTCTCCCCTTTACTTAAAAATGTTTCGGTGGTTTCCAAATTCCCTGACGTCTACCAAGAAGTTTCCGGACCTTTTCTTTTCTCAGTAGGAATCTCGGGGCGCGATTCCTTCAAGGGGGGGCGTTTTGTAACATCCCAAGTCTGAAAAATAGCCTTTAGAATGTTTGCTATCTGTTATTTTATGTTTTGCATCATGGCATCATGTTGATTGCAATTGTTTTGTTTGTTTTTCAGTTGTTTTCCAACTGTTTTCATTTGTTTTCCTTTGTTTTCTACTTGAATTTCAAACCAAAATTCAAACCTTTTGTTTCATCCTTGTGATGTTACAATTTCTAAAATGATATTTCCAAAATAAAACAATTATTTGTTTCCATTAAAGTGTGATTCCAAACTGTTGTTTTGTTTCTATAAAAATGCATCCAATAACCAAACCCTTTTCAAATTCAATTAAGTTCCAAATCAACAACCCTTTTGAAAGTTATGAAAAATTGCAAAACAAATCAATCATTTGTTTCCAATTATTCCATAATGATCAACTTCTAAAATAGTGGTTTAAATCAATTCTTTAGTTCCAAATTGCATTCTAAGTCAATCAAAAACATCAAACAGCACCCATTTTTTCAACTTGTGAAAATCAACAAAACATTGTAATCCTTTTTGTTCTAATTAAATAATAGGGGTCACCCTAATAAAAACCCTATTTTCAATATTAATTCATACATTAACAAATTCTTCCAATTCAAGCCATTTTGCAAAACAACAACTAACATTGATTTTTGCAAAAACTTAAGTTGTAAAGTGGTAGATATTGGGCTAACAACCTCACATGAATTTTTCCAGATTTTTTATCAACTCTAATACTATCTTCTTCTTCCATTTTAGTTTTGCTACAAAAAAAAAATAACATAATGAATTTTAAAAAGAAAACCAGAGGAGAGAGAGCACCAGGCCCACCCTTTCTCCCCTTTGGCCCAACTCACTCCTAGCCCAATACCCTTTCCCTGTGTCTTCTTCCTCGTGGCTGAGGTCACCACTGTACGAACACCTTCAGAGCCCTCCGATCCCTCCTCCCCTCCTCGATGCATCTCCGTACCAAGCGCCATGCCCTATATCTAACCACCTCGACCTCTGCTAACCCTAGTTCCCTTCCACCGCGCCGCCATCTTCCTCCCTCTCCCTGGAACTGAAAGTCTCTGAACCTGCACAACCACACCCGAGTCCTTTTTTCCCTCATGTTGCTCCGATGATCGCCGGCGGCTGGGACCTTCCCCGGCCAGGGCGAGGCCGGGAATGGAACCGGCACCCTCCCCTCTCCAAGATCGGTGAAGGGCTCACCGCCGGATATTGGCCGAGTCGACCGCGCCGTCGCCGCCAAGTGCCGCCGCCTCCCTGCTGTCCGTCCTCGCCTGCAGCTGCTTCTGCATCGACAGATCGAGGTGAGGCCGCCCCCTCGAACCGCTCCTCTCCCTTCCCTCGGTCCGCTCCTCCCTCCTCCTCCCAGGCACCGCACCCCCACGCCCCATCGGCCACAACATCCATCGGCCACAGCGAGCACATGGATGCAGCAGCCCAGCTTCGATCTGTTCTGTCCGCTGCAGGTTCAGTACCTGTTCGTGCAGTTTCAGAGAAATAATACCCGCAAACATCACCTTATACCCCCCCGAGGCCCTACCTATTACAACCGAAAGCAGTAGCCCAACTGGTTGGTTCCCCTGCGCCCCAACCCAAGGTCCAGGGATCGAATCCCCCTCCCCACATGAAAACCCAATCTTTTTTTCCTTTTATTTTGGTACTGCACAAATCTCAGAAATCACAGCTATGCCCTTGCACAATAATTCTAGCCCCTGGAAAAATTTTCTAAGTCCCTAGTTGTGATAAAAAATGGCAGATTGCACCCTAAAATTGGAAATTGCATAAATAATTCATTTTAATTCCAAATCCAACATTTTTTATATGTTTTCAATACCAAATTAAATGTTCTATCCAAATATAAAATTTGTTCACTGTTTTGAATATTTTAAATTGGTGAAACATTTGAATTCTTGTCAAATTCACTTAAATTTGCAAAATTCATAACTTGTTCATAAAAATTCCAAATTTCACAAACCAAATATGTTTTCCAATCAATTTTTCATGTACTTTCCAAATATAAATTTTGTTTGCTGTTTTGAATAATTTAAATTGCTGAAAACAACTGTTTCTTGTTTATTGCATTTAAAATTGCCAAAATAATAACTTGCTCATTTTAAATCCAATTTCAACAAATGAAATATGTTTTCCATGCAAAATTAAACCCTCTTTCCAAATATAAACTTTGTTTTCTGTTTTGAATAATTAAAATTGGTTAAATAATTTAATCCTTGTTTAATTCATTTAATATTGCTAAATTCATAACTTGATCAAATCAAATTCTTTTGGGACATATAAAATATGTTTTCAAACCATAAAAGCATAAACTTTTCAAATATGAATCTCACTTAATGTTTTGAACAAATAAAAATTCAAATAAGTTCATGTTTGAATTAAATTCATTTAATTCTTGTTTAAACTTGTTTAATTCATAAATAATTTATTTGAAATCCTTTTTCAACAAGTGAAACATGCAATCCACCTAAAATTGTGTGTTCTTATCAAATATAAACTTTGTTATTTGTTTTGAACAATTTAACTTGATGAAAACAACAAATGCTTGTGTGACACCTTTAAGTAACCAAAATTCCAACACTTAATAAATGAGTTTCTAAACTTGGTAAACCTTATTTCCATTTGGTTCTATTGTTGTTATTTTGTTGTTTTCCTCATCCATGCATCATGCTAATCCACTTTCATATAATGATTAGTTGTAAAACAATTAATTCAACCATAATGCATGGGCTTTTCATATGCAATCCAATTGCATGTGTGTCCATTTAATCATGTTATGTTAACTTGTCAACTAGTTTATTTTTGGATGCATCAATTAAACTATCATGCATCATCCCATGTTTGTGCACTATGCCATGGTATTGATTGTTTATCTTTCTGCAATGTTTGTTTGCTTCTTCCCGGATAAACGACGACGTTGAGACCGACGATACTTACGACACCCCTTCTAAGGAGTTAGCTCAGTACCAGGCTACTGGGTTTTGCAGGCAAGTTATCACTCACATGAACCACTGTGTTCCTTTCAACATTGATTACCGATACTTTCCGTTGTTCTTTCCTGCTAGCCTTAGTAGTAGTTGTTTCTGTTACGAACCTATCACATGAATCCCTTAAACCTGATATTGCCTCATCTCCCTTCCTACAACCCATTGTTTGAGCCCGTGCCTTACTAGCATGCTTAGGTTGCTTTTGCTCGAGTCTGTTATCCGTTACTTTCTGTTACTATATCTATTACGTTGTGGGGGCTCGATGTTTAATCAATCAATCATGCTAATGTTACTATTAATAATTAATTTGACGATAAGGCACCGGCAGGAGGCCCATGAGAGGTTTTGGAGCCTGCTAGTGTCGACCCTAATAGGAAAAGGGTCTTGTCTACTGATCCATGATGAGCGCACTACCCGCATTTGGGAAGCGAGTATGGGCGCCCCCCTCAACTTGACCTGATTCGCATCTCGTCCAAATCGCCTCATTTAGTTCGTGTTTTCCATTTGCCGCATCATGTTTTTGCGAGCCCAGGCCAGGGTGGAACTTTCGTAGTCGGCATATAGGGGGGACACGTTCTTAGAGTGCTATGAGGGTCCATTTTCTTCTGGGCTCGATTAGCCGTGCGCCCAAGGTGCTTTGGGCTTGATGCGAGGAATGGTTGGTTGTGTTGAGTACCCCGCTTGGTGGAAGGGCCTTTCCATCTGGCGGGTTATTCATGAGTGTACGGCCAAATTGGTGCAACCCTGCAGGGATAATCTTCTCGAGAAGCCGTGTTTTCCGCGGTTATGGATTACTTGGTGAAAGTACTGGCTAACAAGTACTCAGGACAACTTAAACATAATGATCAAACATGTTACACCCCATGATTAATAACTTGACTAGTAATAGGCTTATTGACACAATAAGTTGAACCATCATTAACTCAACTGTGTGAGTTATCCTCGGATTGCTTCTTTGGATAAGGGGCGAGATCCAGGATGGGTTTGTTTGAAGTTATCTTTCAGTTGGTTACAATCCTCGATCTTATCTCCTTTCTGATAGCCGGAAGTTGTAGTATGTTCTGTAGTTGGTTAGAGCAGCCAGTTGCAGCATCTTTTTAACCCTTCCTTCCGTTGCACCCAAAGCATCTGTGCTTGGTGTTGACGGGTTACACTTTGGTGAACTGTGAGTCTTGCTTGCCAGTACGTTTATGTACTGACCCCTTTGGGGCTGTGGTTTCCGCAGACCTACGTTTTCCGAGGATCTACATGGTGGCAACTACGTGGAGTATGACGAGACTGCTGACGAGTAGATAGCGGACCCGGGCAGGATCCGAGACTTCGTGGATGGGCTCCGTCTGTTTGTTTCCGGCCTCTTAGGCCTATTTGGTTCTTGTCTGTACTCAGACATGTTGAATGCTTCCGCTGTATTGTAATGATGTATTGTTGGGGCATGTGCCCTCTGAATGATTGTATTTGCTATCTCTGCTCTAATGAGAGCCATTTGCAACTTATTTCAATCTTTTGTGTCGTAGAGATCTGTTGTGATATCACTTGTTAAACGCCGTTGACGTACCATGTGTGTATGGTTTGAAGTACGTCGACGGAAGTGCCTTTGATCTCTAGTGGATAGTTTACATCGACGATGGAATAGCAGGGCTTGTGTTGTCGCGCATAAGCGCAGGCCTACCAGGAAGCTGGGACGTGGGAGCAGTTATGCCCCATAATCCAAGCATCTGCTATCCAGTTCGTGCGGTGAGTATCCCCTAGAAATCAGGGTGCGACACTTCCGCCGCCACCTCCTCCGCCACGCCCCATCCTCTCCGGCCGCCCTCCTCCGTTCCGGCTCCGGCGCCGCTACGCCCTGGAGATGCTCCGCCCCCGCCTTCTCCTCTGATTCCCCGCCTTCGATTTGTTCTGCTGCCTCACTTGAGCTCGCCCGCGAAGCCTAACCCTAGCCACCATGGTTCAGGTCGCCGGCGCTGCCCCCTGGCTCCCGCGCCTCCGGCTGCTGCTTCTCCTCGATCCTCTGCTCTACCTCCTACTCGACCTCGCCTCCGTGTCGTCTACCTCAACCTCGATGTCGGCGGGACGGCAGTGTACAGACTGCAACCCCCGCATCGCCTCCGACACGGCGCTCCTATTGATGCGAAAGTTACGGTGGTGAATGGTGTTCTGATGGTGGTGGCCTGGTGGTGTTGCTGCATGTTGCGGTAATGCTACTGTCGCCGACGGGACAACGGTGATGCCGTCACCGTTTTGGTGTGGCCGAGGCCTTCGTGCCCGTGTGTTCCGTGTCTGTGAACTCGACAAATTCCCGGCGACAAGTTCGACACCGGCCGGTACCGCATCGACAAGATCATCGCCAACAACTACCGCCACCCCGAGGACCTCGGACCAAACCTCGACCACGACTACTTCCTCGACGAACTGTGAACGACTACATCGTCTTCGCCATGTCCGTTTTGCGTTGGCCGCCTTCGTGCGCGCCCGAAGACCCGGAGCCGCCAAGTTCGCCTTCGACCTCGAAGACAAGGATATAGCGGTTCGCCCACGACTACTATGGCTACTTCGACGACGTGAACAACTACTTCGACTCCTTCCGCTACGACCCGAAGACCTCGACGTCGGCTACATCGACGACTGAACGACTACTTCCCCTGCTACGACGACTTTGTCTACTTCCTCTTCTTCGTCTACTTCCTCCACGTTTCGAAGTTTCCGGCGTTGACCCCGGCGATCCTCTTTCCAACGTGCGAACCCAAACCCCAACCCTATACCTATGCCCTATTTTATATAACATATCAACTATAATTAAAATGTCATGTCATTCATGTGTTGCATTGCATTTTTGTGGGTAAATAAATAACTCGAACCTCCTAAATTAAATGTTGGGCTTCCGGCTCAATTTAAATTGATTTAATTGCATAAACCATAACTAATTCGTTTTAACTCCAAATTTGAAAAGTAAAATATGTTTTCCAATCAAAATTCTCTAAACTTTGCAAATATCAACTTTGTTTTCTGTTTTGAATAATTTAAATTGCTGAAAACAACTATTTCTTATTTAATGCAATTAAAATTGCCAAATTCATAACTTGCTCATTTTAATTCCAAATCCAACAAATAAAATATGTTTTCATACCAGAAAAATGCACTTAATCTGTTCATGCCATCCATGTTCATGTTTGCACCTTGCATGTTGCATTTGTAGTAGTGTTATGTATGTTCACCTAATAAATAAATATGGAATGTGTTGGGGTATTTAATTCAATTGTTGCCCTATTCCATTTAATATTGAATAGATCACATCTACCTTGTTTAAACCTGTTAATCAACATTTAATATTGATGGTTAGCTAAACAACTTGAACCAATAATTATTTGTCCGGACTCCGGTTCCGATTAAATTGCTTAAGTTGTTTCCTCTCCGTTGCATCTTGCCATGCCATGCATATAAAATAGGATCATGCTGGATCTTTTGCCGTAGTAGTAATTGTTGCATCCGGTGTTTCTTTTAGTTCGTTGCTTCTTCGCGGATAGGACGTTGAGATGATGTGAGCAACGACAAGTTCTGCTACCTTGCGGGATCTCAGGCAAGTATACTCACTTGCTGCCAAATGGCTGCCTTCATCACTTGTTACCGATTCTTTCCGTTGTTCTTATTCTAGCCTGTTGTTCGATGCTTGTGTCTCGATCCTATTATATGTTCACCCTGCAGCCATGATATAGCCTTTTTCCCTCCACTTCCTATTAACTGTTGTTTGTTTACCCTGTTAGCCCTCGTGTCGTAGTTGCATGCTTAGGTTTGTTTGCGCTCTAGTTTTGTTTTCATTTGTTCTATCACCTGTTTAGTTGATAGTTGGGTTTTCAATTCAATCAACAACATGTTATTGTTCTGGGTAATAATAATTTGCTGATAAGGCACCGGCAGGAGGCCCGGGTTAGGGTTTTGGAGCCGGCTGGTGTCGAAATTAGGAAAAGGGTCTTGTCTACTGATCCATGATGAGCGTGCTCACCGCATCCGGGTGGTAGTATGGGACCCCCCTCGACTTAGACCTGATCTGCAGCTTGTCCGAAGAGCCACACTTAGTTCGGGTGTTCCATTTGCTCCTTGCATAATGGGTTGATCACCCATGGTTACTGATGATGATGATGATGCATATAGGGCGAGGCCTGTAGTGCCGGGGTGTTGTGTCCTGCGGGAGTTTTGCACACCTGCGCTGAGTATTCGGCTGCGTGGCTGGGACCTTATAGCTCCGTGGCTCCTAGGATGGGTTGTAGAGATGGTTTGGGTCGTGTCGAGCCAACCTGAGTTTTAGTTGGTGGCTTGAGTGTGTACGGGTACTGGAGCACACCCTGCAGGGATAAATCTTCTCGAGAAGCCGTGTTGTCCGCGGTTATGTGACGACTTGGTGAAAGTACTGGCTAACAAGTACTCAGACAACTTACACCTAATGATAATAACTTGACTAGTAATAGTCTTATTGACACAATAACTTGATCCATCATTAATCAACCGTGTGAGTTATCCTTGGGTTGCTTCCTTAGTAGGGGGTGACATTGGATGGGTATTGTTTGGTGAGTAGTTATAGTTGGTTCCGCTACGCTATCTTATCCCCCTCTTTTAGCCGGATGTTGTAGTGAGTTTCTGTAGTTGGTTAGTGCAGCCAGCTGTCGCTTATTTGCAATACCCCATTCCTTCCGTTGATCCCAAAGTATTTGTAACTTGTGATGACTGGCTACGCCGGTATCTTGTGAGTATGGTTTATCCACTTGCCAGTACTTAACCGTACTGACCCACGAATCTCTTTCGTGGCTGCAAATTCCAACTTGCAGTCAACAGGTTTGAAGTCTGACGACGTTAGCTTGGGAATCCCTCCGGCTTGGCCTGGGCAGGGATTGGACGCCATCGGTTATCTTCAGGACTCTTAGTCCAATTTGGATCTTGTCCGTAGTCGGACACTATGTTGTTTCTTCCGCTGCTATTTGGATCTTTGTATTGTATCAGTTGTATCCCTGGCTCGTTTGAGTCATCTTGTAAATCTCTTTTCTGTTGTTGTTGTGGATTATTCGTGAACTATTGTAATGTTATCACAAGTGGCAACCTGGAATCGGTTATTATGTGGATTTTGGCGGGAATGCTGAAATCTGCATAGTGCCCGATCTCGGGGCGTCACACAGACAGCAGAGTAGCCGGCAACTCACCCTCCAGCTCCTTGATCTTGCTCTCGGCGGAGGCAGTGAAGACGTGGCAGTGCTCGTGCTGTTCTTTCAGTTCTTTGAATTTGCCTGCAGAATAAATTAAGTTAGAGCAAAAAGCAAAAGCGGGCGTAAACACAAAACGTACAAACCGAATAGCTAGAAGCTAACCTTCAAGCTCAGAGATTTGGAGAGCGCGGTCCAGTGCCGCCTGCTCCAGAGCAGAATCATCTTTGCGCTCGGCTTCAAGGGCCACGATGCGCTTCCTGGCGATGTTGTGGTTCCAGAGCAGCCGCCGGAACAGGTTAGTCCTCTTCAAGAGGCTATTCTGTGAACAAGAAGAAAAGGAGTTAGGAAATTTTGGGAAGATTTGGCCTGAGAAGACAGCAACTCGGTTGAGTATCCGTCTACTCGGCCCGAATCTTTGGGACTCGGTAATGGCTAAGGAGAAAGAGAAGAACAGAAGAAAAGAGATACCGCAACTCAAAAAAAGCAAGAAACACTTACAACATAGGTCTGCTCAGCGTCCTCGGCGGCTTTGCGGAGGACGAACAGCCTTGCGGCCAGCGTACTGGTGTCGGAGGTGATGGTCATGGGATGGCTGCCGAGATCGGTCTTGTTCCATTCGACGCGATAATGATCAACGTCGCCCAGCATGCTGCCGTTCCACTTCTCGACACCGTGGGCGTCACTCTCCCAAATCCTGTCGATGAAGCCTACCCGGTCCACGACCTGCATCAGCCCCTCTGATTGGATTTCATCCTCGCCAGATTCGCGCGAGTAGATCTGGATGGGATTCTTGGCCTTGAGCTTGGCGTCCACTGCCTTGGCCGGGCCGTCCTTCAGAGCAGAGATCCGCTGCTCGCCTTTCGACAAGGAGATGCCGTACTGCCTGGACCCAGTCAGCACATAGGCTGGCCAGCTGGCTTGGGAACTCGATCCTGCGGCTGCGCCAGCAGATCCACTAGCAGCGCCAACGGTGACTTGCGTGCTCTTCACTACCGGTTTCCCGGTGGACGCAGTAGGTGCTTTGGGTGGTGGCATCAGGCTGGCATCCTGCGCAGCATGGCGCGGAGGATTCTTGCGGGTAGCGGCAGCTTCAGGCTTGATGGTCTTCTTGCCGGTGTCCGCCCGAGAAGCGGGTGCAGGCACTTGGCGCGCAGCGGACGGAGCCGCTTGGCGTGAGGTTGGTGGAGGCATAAGCTCAGATGCAGTCTTGGTCGTTTTCTTCTTTGGGGGAGGGCTTGGAGCAGTTGGTGGTGAGGCCTGCTGGGTAGGCGGCACAGGAGGCCGGCTACCCTGTGCAGCGTCCGGCTGCGCTTGGCTCTGGAGCACGGGCTCCACCACCGTCTTCTCAACCCGCTGCTCGGCAGCGGGATCAGGTCTGGCGTCGTCTTTTTCTTCTACCCGCGGCGTGGCCGCGGGGTCTTCATGAGCTGCAGCGCGTTCTTCCCGCTACTCGGTGTGGTCCTCCGGCCGCTCAAGGGCGGCGTGGTCCTGGTTCTCGGGGCCTTGATCATTATTCTCCCCAGCTGAGGCAGCTGGGGGAGAAGGAGGTGTCTCATCATGAGCAGCATCCTGCGCGCTCTGGTCCGCGTAGGACTGCTGCTCCAAGTTCTCGTCGTTTGGTCACCCGCGCCAGTGTTCTCGGCGCCGGTGTCCTCTTCTTCCATCTTTACAGGAGAGGGCGCACGCGCCCTATCCTGCTGGATGGACTCGTCCTCCTCCTCGGAGAGATCGACGAGTTTCTCAATGTCGAAGACGGATTTCCTCTTGCCGGTGCGAGTGGGGGCAGCGGCTGCATCAACATCCAGGGGATCGCTGGAAGAAGGAAGGAAATCAGAAAGAGAAAAACAGAGAAACAGAATAGCGAGAGGCAGAAGCTAAGTATAATTCAAATGGAACAACTTACCCTTTGCGGGTGGGGAGTTGCCTTCTGGCAGTGGTGGTCTTCTTCTTCTCGGTCTTCTTGGTTTTCTTGGGCTTCTTGGCAGCGGGTTCTTGGGCGCCACTGCCCGTCCGCTTCCGAGTTGTGGGAGCAGCCACAGAGAGTGGCTGGACGTCGATGGGATCCTCGGCCTCCTCGTCATCCTCATGCTCGAGATCCTCTGCAGAATAAAAGAGGAAAAGAAATTGAGAAGCAGAAAAGGAATTATGATTGTGCTAATCGCGGTCAGAGAGGCCAACTGGGTCACCTTCGTCATCCTCGGACCAGTCGCGGATAGAAGCATCAACTTGGTGCTTACCGGTCTGGATGGCATGAGGGATGCAGAGGGTGTCCTGGGTGTCGTAGGCGGTCTCGTCGTCCTCTTCTCGGTCGCTATCCCAGTTGTCCTCGAGGACCTCCTCGTCTTCCTCAGCCTGGCGATCGAGGTGCTGGAAAGACAAACAGATGGCACGGATAAGTTGAGTTCTGAACTAAGAGATCCTACCCGGTGTGGCATGCAAACACAAAGCATATAAGCCTAAGGAGTTCTACCCGGTGTGGCATGCAAACACAAAGCATATAAGCCTAAGGAGTTCTACCCGGTGAAGCATGCAAACACAAAGCATACGAGGCTAAGAAATTCTACCCGGAAAGACGTGCAAACATAAAGCATA
The DNA here is from genome assembly GCA_028641055.1 of Alopecurus myosuroides. NCBI lineage: Eukaryota > Viridiplantae > Streptophyta > Magnoliopsida > Poales > Poaceae > Alopecurus > Alopecurus myosuroides. The sequence goes on from CM054058.1 coordinate 283,472,189, forward strand.
TTGGTTTCAGTTATTCTACTCGGGACAGCATGCAAACACAAAGCATATTCAGCTAAGGTTTTCTACTCGACAGGGAATGCAAACACCAAGCATATGAAGCCTACCAGAGTATCTAGGATGTTCTACTCGGTATCAGAGTGCAGAGATAAAGCACAGAAGACTGACCTTTTCGATTGGCTTGGTGCGGCTATACGGCACGAAGCCGTACTGCCAGGTGTCGGAGAGGGACGTCTGCGCGATGGATCTCGCCCAGATGGCGACGTCTGCGGTGCTCAACTCGAAGGTGGTGGTCCTCGTGCTGTCCCGAGGCCCTCCCATGTAGCACATTTTGTGGGAGCGGCGCTGGAGCGGGAGCACCCGGCGCGAGATCCAGCACGCGAGGGGATCATCGCGGCGGAATCCCTCTTCCTTCAACTCGGCGAGGCACGACTCGAGTTGGACAAGGTCTTCGATCTTGTTCTTCGGGTTGTAGCCCCAGTTCTGCAAGGTTGGCCTCGTGTTCTTCCACCTAGGGAGCCCTATCCGGTCCTGGATTGGCTTCCCTTCTTCGGTGGGGACGTTCTTGACGTAGATGAAGGAGCGCTGCCACTTGTGCACCGTCTCCAACCCCTTGACACGCGGGTGGCTACCCGTGGAGCGCTGCAGCATCATGGCGCTCCCCGTCATCGTCATCGCGCGGGCGCTCTCTGTGTTTCCCGCGTTGGGGATTCTCTGCTTCCGGAAGAAGAAGTAGCACGCCCAACTGTGAATAGTTGGGTACACGCCGAGAAACGCCTCGCAGACCACCGCGTGGAAGGCGAGCATCGCCATGGCGTTGGGGGGGGGGAGATGGTGCGGCTGCAACCCGAAGTTGGAGAGGAATTCCTTGAAGAAGTCGGAGACGGGGAGGCCGAATCCACGCTTGAAGTGCGCGAGGAAGACGACGAACTCGTCCTTCTGCGGCGTGGGGACGATCTCGTTGCCCGGCTGCCTGCACTGCACCCAGGGAGGGACACAACGGGTATTGACTAGCCATTGGCAGTCCTCCGCCGTGACATCGGAGCCCTCCCATCTGGCGCGGGCGGCAGCATCATCCTCTCCGCGAGCCATGGAAGCGAGAAGATTGGTGGGAGATTGGAGTTTAGATTGGATGAGTTTCTCTCGGGATCTTTTCGGCGGCGCGTGGAGCGGCGGCGCAGCAAGTGGTTGCGTAGGCGGAGCGCTCGACGGCGGCGGAGAAACAAAGAGGCAGGGGATTGAAGTGAGCAGGAAAGAGAAGAAGAGGGAATCGAGGGGGTATTTATCCCCCCCTCGAGTTGCCGTTACCAGTGGAGTTAGTGGGATCAATCCTGCAGAGAGATCGTGCGGCGTGGGAAGCGAACCGGTTAGAAACGCACACAACGCATATTGCGCGCGTAACGGGCGCAGTTAATCCCACGTCGAGATCGTGGGCGATTTACTGCGGTTGAAGTGACATAACGTGCTGGTGGGCCCTGGTCGCAGTTACTGGCGCGTGGCCTGCCGTACCCCAGGCACCGAGGCATCGGAGTGACAGGGGTGTGACACGTGCCCCGTCGCGACACGCAGAGGTGGATTCGCACCGATTGAGCGGGATTGTGTTTCAAAGAATTTCGCTAAGTCATTTTACTCGGCATCAGAGAAGAGCAATGGTGCTACTCGGAGAAGAAGAGATTCAAGCCAAGGATAGGGGCTACTTGGAGGTGCTACTCGGCATCTTACAGTTCGAGGACATGATTTGTTCTTAAGCTGGAAGGGCCCAGTGAACAAGTTCGCAGGACTCTACCAGCTTCGGAGACTAATGTCGGGGGGTTACCCCCGAGTAGGGGTAAGGCAAGTGTTAAAGGCTAGATCAGAGGAGCAGTTTTGACCAAGTTGGCTGGCTACCCGGTACCCGCTACCCGGTGGACAGCTATTCGGCCGTACCTACCAATGGCCAGGGGGAAGAATCAAGAAAGTTATATCCTTCCGAGTAGAGGAAGTGGTCCGCGTAGAGGGAGTGGATTTCTACTCGGACCAAAAGTCAATGGAGCCGTTCTGACAAAGGATCCCGCGTATCCTGCGTCCGTACGGCGTGCGGTTCAACTTACGGAGTGCGTGATTATCTGCACCACGGCGTGGCCACAGTGCGGCAGGCGCCTCTAGTCCTGTCACTGACAGAGGGGACAGGACATCGCTAGGGGCCTACCCTATCTCACTGACAAGGGTGGACAGGTCCCATCTCCGAACGGCGCAACGACTTACGGGGCGAGTGTCAGCGGGGACCCGGAGGCGTGCACGGTTCTGCAGGGCTCCTGTCACATCCCGTTGTACTTTATACTTGTTTTCTATTCGGCTGGGCACCAGTATATAAGGTGCCCCGCCTCCTCCTTTGGGAGGTTCGTTGCGTTGGCTAAGACATTGAGCATTGGCTTCACGTAGAAAGAACTAGAGAGAAGAGTGGCTACTCGGCTGAAGGCCTGATTGTACTGTGGCTACTCGGTAACACACATATAAAGAGAGAGGCAGGAGTAGGGGTGTTACCTCCACACGAGGGCCCTGAACCTGGGTAAGATCTTGGTGTTTGCATTGTTTGTGATCTACCACACGCGGCTACTCGCCGTGTGATCCCTCCCCGAGCACCTCCAGCGTCCATCGGCCCCAACTTTAGCCATCCCATGGCCTCTGCCGTGATACCACCACGACAGTTTTTCCAGGATTTCCTAGTTTGACTAAGTAGAAGGCACTACAAATGTTGTACATACTTCAAATGAGTTTGCGAACTAAACCACAAAAGTCCAAAAACTTTGTACTTAGACCAACTTGTGGTTTAAGAGTACAGTGTTGTTTTGACAACAAAAGGACCTAGACCTTATAAAGGAAGCAAATGATGGGCCCTGACTTTGTAAAATTGACTATGAGTCATTATATCCGCCATAATATCCTTGTATGAATATCAAGTATGTGACTTGGTAGTCCTTTAGATAGGCTTGATGCCTAACGATAGAAAAATGGTCTATATAGCGACAAAGACATGGATTTTTACATCCTTTGAAAGTTGTACTTATCGAAAAGTTGTTTTCGACGAAGTTCAAAGAGTTGACTTCTACAAGATTTTGATCTTCTGTAGTGATGTTTTAGTCTTTGCGGATAGTTCTAGCAAAAGTTACATATTATGATATGGTAGTTGAATAACAAAACCAACTCTCCTCTCGAGGAGGTTTGATCAAAGATGTGTCCTTGACACAGTCTGAGAGTTTTGTAAAATTCAAAATGTTGCTAGAAAGGTATGCACACTTCAATGGTTGAAGTGAGCATAACGAAGTTGAAATCTTTACCTTAATGAAGTTATCAAAAGAATTTGATTCCATCATGAACGATAAAGATGCTTGTAGAATTACAAGAAATTAAGTGGGAGCGCTATGACATATTTCCAATGCTTTATGTAGATGACATATGGTTGATTGGAAAATATGTATTTTAAATTAACACGGATTTTCTTATTGATGAAAGGCTTAGAAGATATTGGGCATCGATATCTATAAGAGATGGATTGAAGCGCCTGATACGATTGGAGCCAAATTACATAGATGAAATATTGAAGTAAGTCAATATCGAAATTGCGCAAGATTCAAGTGTTTTGACACATGATGAGCATCATTGAAATTGAGATTTCTATGTCATGTTTCCATGCTATGTACACAACCAGATGAGTCCTATGCTATAAAATGTTATAGCAGGATAATTCATATGATGATTAGACAACAGTGGGAGAGATCCTTGTGTCATTTTAGAAATGATAAGGATATGTTTTCCTATGTAGTAATGAAAAATTATTAGTTGTAATATGTTACACTAATAGTCTTGTCATTTATTCATGTAATTTTATCTCAATTAAAATATGTGATGAAGGGTAGCATAATAGGCTGGAAGAAAGTTCCATGCTGGATTTGAAAGAGTTTCAAAATTAAAATATTGTGACAGATGCTACAATAAAGGCTAAAGTATATCGTTGTGTTGACAACTGATAATAAGCGTATTTTGTGTCAAGGAGTTCTTTATTGAACTTGGTGAATTTCCAAGAATGCTAACACTATGAAGCTACATTTTCACAATGTTAGTGACATCGTTTTAAGCTCAGGAATTAAGGTTTCACCGATTGACCATATATATACAAATCCATCTCATTAGAGAATGAGTGATGTGCGTAGACGCAAAAAATATGAAAATACAATAGGATCTGAACAGTTCAGATCTTTTTGATGATGTTTACCACATGCGAAGCATGGTAATAACACTGGAACGCCATATGTGTTAAGTGCTTACAGACTAGATTATTGACTCTAGTGCAAGTGGGAGACTGAAGGGAATATGCCCGAGAGGCAATAATAAAATGGTTATTATCTTATTCCTTATTTATGATGAATGTTTTATTTCTCAGGCTAGAACTGTATTAACCGGAAACGTTGATACATGTGTGTTTAATAAACAAACAATGGTTCCTAGTAAAGCCTCTCTTTTAACTAGCTTGTTGATTAATAGATGATCAAGGTTTCCTGATCATGAACATTGGATGTTGTTAATAACAGGGTCATTTCATTAGAAGGATGATATGATGAACATATACCCAAAGTTAATATAGAAATGCGATCAAGTCATTAAGTTTACATTGTTATATCAAACATACGAAGTAACTTATTCCTTAGACCATGAGATCATGTCAATCACTGATACCGGAAGAGTGCTTTGATGTCATCAAACGTCACACAGTAACAGGGTGACTATAAGGTGTCGTTAGGTATTCGGAAAGTATTAGTTGAGGATCATGGATCAAGAGTGGGATTTGTCCATCCAAAATGACGGAGAGATATACTCTGGGCCCTCTCGGTGATATCACATTGACACCGCTTGCAAGCACGTGATATGATCACAAGGATGTTATATCATGGGAACGAGAAAATAGTACTTGTCGGTAACGAGATTGAACAAGGTATGGTTGATACCAATGATCGAATCTCGTACAAGTAAAATATCGCGAGACAAATTGAAGGGAATAATTCACGACGTTGTTGGTTCACACGATCACGAGAGTCATCATTGAATATATAGGAGTCATCACGGATCTCCAGATCCCGCTGTTGATTATTGATCGGAGAGGAGTCTCGATCATGTCTATCTTATTCACAAACCGTAGGGTGACACACTTAAGGTTCGATGACACGTTTGAGAGGATACGGAATATCGAGGAATATTTTGGGTAGCACCGAAATTGTTTTGGAGAAAATTGAAATAGTTCAAGAGATTTTCGTCGAATGGTTGTTAATAGAATTAACAAATGATTCGAGGTGCTATATGCAAAATTTTGTTAATAGAATTAACAAATTCTGAAATAAAGAAATAAAAATGTTTTATTTATTTATTAAAGAAAAACTCTTGGATTTTCTAAGTGGAGTTTTAAGGGAAAATGAGTGAATGTGAGTGGGGCTTCCACTCACATGAAGAGGGAAGAGGTGGGGGCACAACATGGCTGGCCGGACCCCCTCTTGGGCTGCCTCCCCCTCCCCTATAAAAGGAGGATGATAGCTCTCCATCCTCTACACACTTTCCCACCTCAAATTCCTCTCCACCCGCTGCTCCATTCCATGGTCTCCGGCTTGGCGAATCCCTGACCGTGCGATTCTTGACCACCAGCATGCCATCGTGATGCTGGAGTTCCGAGGGATCCTCTACTTCCACGCCCCGCTGGATCGAGGGAACGGAGGTCGTCACAACCGTACGTGTGACCGATCATGGAGGCACCGCCGGATTGCGTTACACATCTTCTCGCTATCGGGATCGGTGTGAGTACGACTATGCCAACACCGATATTTGATCTTATAACGCTTTGTGTCTTCGAGGGTATGTGTGCTCCCTAACCCTCTCTTTGCCCGTTGCACTTCGTCTCCTAGATTAGATCTTGGCCTTTCGGGTGTCTCTCGCGTAGGAAATTTTTGTTTTCTATGCAACGACCCCTTCAGCTATCAGGTCTTCTTGGTAAGAATCAGGCTCAAGCAGGTGGCTTGTTTGTACCGCTGATTTTGCCTTGGGAATAATATGTTGCGTCGTCGTGAGGCTGGCCTCTATTTCGGCGGGTTCTTCGACTAGATCTGCCATATAGATGTGGGCCAGATATGGATTGTGAGTCTTTGGCGGGGCCAGTTGTCCTCGCCGAGTTCGGCGGGCTCTTCAGTCGCGATGGTGTGGAACTCGAGTCTATTGCGTCGGACAGAACCGTCGCTAGACTCCGAGTTGCGATCGGTGTCGCTGAGCAGCGATTCCTGGGTCGCCGTGCTCGAGATGGACTGAGTGTCTGATCCGTCGAGCGTAGGTGGGTCGGGAAAGCGTAGGATTCCCTCCTTGCTAGCACGGAAGTGGAGGTTGCCGAACATCATGTTGACGCCGTCCTGGAGACCGCTGAACGCCGGGCGAGATTTCGGAGAGTGGGGCGTGTAGATGAATGACCCGAAGCAGATTGGCTTCGAAGGAGACGAAGATCTCGGGCTCCAGTCGAAGCTCGACGAAGATGAAGTCGGCGATGTCGTGGATCCAGTGCCTGCCGTTCCCACAGACAGCACCAATTGTCGATGACTCATGTCGACAAATCCCTCGGGTGATTCGGTAGGGTTTTGAATAGAGGAACGATATAGGCAATGGAGGATACGACGACTAACAGCGGCACAATTCACCCAGGTTCGGGGCCCTCGTAGAGTTAATACCCTTACTCCTACTTGTCTATCTTTGTATTATGAAGATTGGTTACAATGGTGGATGCGCAAGTCGAGAGATTGGATCTCGAGTTGTGGCTATGGTGGTGAAAACCTAGATTGGATGTGCCCCCTCAGGTGGCTCTCCCAGCCCTTAAATAGGTGGTTGGGTCTCAAGTCGTACCCGGGGGGGGGGGGGGGTTACAAACCCTAGTTCTAGTCGGTGGAAACCTTCCATCTTAACCCCAAGTCTTGCGGGTGGGCTGCTATTGGGCCTTCTAGAACCACAGGGTAGCTCGCTTTAGCGCTGGGCCTCGGACCACTTAGGCTCATCCGATAGTTCCGGGAGTCATCCCCACGTCATGATCTTCTCGCCACTTTTGTGAGTCGCCGAGTACTGCCCGTCCAGCGCCGGAGTCACAAGATGTGCTTCATGAGAGGGCACCGAGATCCCACCCGAGTTACCACCATCGAGCTCACCAAGAAGGAGGTGCGCACTCGGATCTAGGCGATTGCCAAGTACGACCTCTATGAGGATTGGGAGTGGGGCCTCGGGCTCTACAACAGAGCACGCCAGGCGCCCAACATAAGTATCTCGACCTCCACCGAGTAACATTCACTTCGATATGCTCCAAGATAACTTTATCCCAGAAATAATGCTTTGGGATTCGCATACGCAGGTCTTTCCTCGTTAGCAGGAAGAAGATGGTGAGACTCCGTCGGACCACTGGGGCGAGGACCGAACCAAGGATGACGTAGAGGACTTCGACAATAAGGACAATCTGCCGATCCCGGACGCATATTTTTCCGCCCAAGCCGGTAAGTTCCGAGTTCCAACCTCTATCCGAGATTGATTCAAGGAAAAAAGAAGAAGTTGATGACGACTGTGTTATTGTAGAGGTACTTGATCCCACTCCGATCTCATACGCGTACCCTTTGCCCTCGACCTCAGTTGATCCGGGCGAGCAGGTTCTTGAAGTTCCTCCCGTGGCTATGGCCGCCCCCATGGAGAAAAGGAAGAGAACCGGAAGTGGCGCAGTAGCTCCTCCTCCCAAGAGGACTAGGAATAAAGCCGGGAACAAGGGCCAAACTTACCATAAGAGCAAGTGGCCCATGTCGGACCGGGTAAGTCGTTTTCCGAGATGCATTCCATTTGCACTTTTGTTTTCCCTTTTCTTTGCCTGGGTTGATTCGGTTGCTTTGGTTTTCTTACTTCTCTTTTCTTTTTACAGTGATCCTATTGAGATCCACATGACCGAGCCTCCCGCGTTCACCTCGACACCGAGACACCTTGTCTCGGTGCCAGAGACATCCACGCTCCCTCCTGTGATCCAGCTCCCGGAAGCAGGAGGCTACACCGACTTTGAGCAGGAAATCCCGGAGGCCCACTCCATGGACATGCCGGAAATTCCCACCCCCAAGAGGGAAGATCACGATCTCGGTGCCAGCGACATAGGCGTCGATATGGGAGAACATTGAGGCTCATAGACGCATGGAGTCGGCGCTAGAATAGCAGCAGCAGCAGCCAGAGGACCCACCGCAGCAGCAAGTGCCATCACCAGCAGCAAACCAAGCGCAACCAGCAGCACAACCGGCAACACCAATAGCACAACCAGCAACAACTCCTCCTCCTACTCAGCAACTGATAACTCCTCCAACACAGCTCCCACATGTGGCTTGGTATATTCCTCCGCCCCCAACGAGACAGGCCCCAGCGCCCGTGCAGAGTGGTTCGAAAGGGGGCTATCGGGAAGGAGCAGCTTACCGGGAAGGGTCTGTCTGCGCCGTCGCGGCCGAGGAAGGCCTTTGTGACCATGAAGAAGACCGTGACCGGGCAGCCAAAAGAGGGCACGCTAACGATCAACTTTCACACACAGATTGTTGCGCACCAGGGGCTTGGAGTTGTCCAACATGACCTGGAGGTGAGTCTTGACCAGATTGAGTACATCCTCGACACTCACATCGGGAGTAAGTTGGGCCCGCTGGACCAGTACCGCAAGGACTGGAACCAAGCCGACATCAGCCAGGTGACCATGCCAGTTGCGGCCTGCACCAGCACTCTCGCGCACAAAATGCACTCCCTGCGATCTGCCGCCGAAGATGCCGAGATCACTTCTCGGGTAAGTGACTTTTTACTTTTCCGGTCTTTTCCGAGATTACATATTGCAAACCTGAGATAAACATATACCATCCAGTCCCCGAGATTTGGGCCGAGTAGGCATCACTCGACCGAGTTGGGGGTTACTCGGGTCAAATCTTCAAACTCATTATTCATTTGCTTCTTTCCAGGTTGGCACAGAGACCCGCACCAAACTGTACTAGAGGCTCCTCTGGACCCACCGTGATCTCTGTGAGCACAGCCAGCATCTCGAGGAGCAGCTGGAAGGCAAAGGTACTATTTTCTAACTCCGAGATATCGTGTATGCTTTTCACTGCATAGATTTTCTAACTCGCATTCTTTTTACCCTCAATAGCCATGATAGAGAGCAACTGATGGGATCTGTCACCAAGATCTCACAGCTCGAGAGTAAGCTCCCTTCTCTTTACTTTGTGTTTTGCATTTATATGCTTGGTTGCTCTCTAACACCTTTGTTTCTGTGCAGGTGACCTCAAGGGTCTCCAGGCCCAGCACCAGGATTGTGCCACTCTGGCCGAGTCGGCCCAGACCAAGATCTCGTCCCTGGAGAGTAAGTTCTCCTCCTTTATTTGCATCTTAGTACCATGATCTTGATCATTTGCTAGTCACTGTTTTCTCTATACAGAGGAACACAAGGACTTTGAAGCCCATCATCAGAGCTGCCTCACCATGGAAGAAACTAAACTACAACTCTCAGACTGCGAGGCCAAGTTCAAGGACGAGCTCCAGTCCGAGAAGGCCGAGGTAACTCGGCTAAAATTAGAGCTTGCCGAGATGCAGAAGCTAAAGGCCGAGGCGGAGAAAGCCAAGGTTGAGCTAGAGAACGATGCTGCTGTCGAGAAGGCCCGCCAAGAAGAAGAGATCCGGAACCTCAAGGATCAGCATACCGAGAACGAGACCAGGGCCAACTCTCTGCAAACCCAGCTGGACAAGGAAAACTCGGATGCTGACAAGTGGCTGACCCAGCTTACTAAGCTGAACTTGGAGCTGAAAAGTAAGACCCCTTTTCTTCTCTGTTTCTTCTAGTTTTTTATCAGATCAACTGTACTGATATTGATTAACTCGGATAGCTTATCTCACTTGAACCTCCCCCTCTCGGAAAGGGGCGTCGAGAAGGCCATCCAGAAAGCCCGGGAAAGAAGAGCTCAAGCTGGGGAGACTCTCTCGGAGAGGGCCAATGCTGAGGACCTTCTAGCGGCCATCAAGTCCCGAGTCACGCTGCTTAAATCCATTGGAGCTGATCTCCTGTCAAGTGCCATACGGGTGTACAAGTCCTTCTGGCCGGGTATGGAGATCCCAGGGTCAATAGAAGAGCTGGCCAAGTGCCTCGAGAAGACCAAGGACTGGCTCTAGGAGTGGCGTGCTTCTGCTGCACGCGCTGGCATAGATGAAAGCCTTGCAGTTCGTGCTGTCTTGGTACGAGTCCATCAATCTCGAGGTGCTCAAGACCATGCGAACCAAGTCCAAATGGTCCACAGATGAGGGTCACATTCAGCGTCACCAGGAAACCGCATTTCGGCTCGCCTCCTACGCTGAGACCAAGGGCTTCATTGAGGCCCCCCCTGAGCCAGAGACCGAGGACGACGAGGAAGAGGAATATGAGGATGAGGGTGACAAGGATGAAGGGGAAGCTGGCGAGGAGGAAGGCTCCGAGGAAGTTTACGAGGTGATCAAGGTCGAGACCGATCCGACCGCAAACGTCGGATCAACAACCCCGACCGAGACAACCACTGCCGATACGGCTTCTACCGAGACGGCCATCGAGTGTACCATTCCGGCGGGGACCGACACAAGCTCCCACTACTTCAGCTGTAGCCCAATGCTTATCAAACACTCTTTAAATTTGTCAGATGCCCGGTATGCTGGGTGCATATGTAATGAACAAGTTTATCTTTTGCCACTTTATTTTTAATTCAGTTCGCGAAAGACTGGCTAGATGTCGGATTGCTTTAAGTCGAGTCCCCAAGTTTGTTTTATTATCCACACGACTTTTTTCTTCTCTGCTCTTGCCTACTACTTGTGATTTTTTGACAGTCGAGTCACGAGATTTCGAAAACCAAGTTTACAATATTCACAACTCTAAGATAAGAATTAAAACTGTCCAACACTTAGCCAAAAAGGAAAAAAAACTTATGTCGGTTTGCTAGCTCTTTCTTTCCTTAGTAGTTTTTAATGTGATCATTGACCCTTAGCTTGTTCTCTTGCTTGCCATGAAGCCGGGTTTCGGACAACAACAAAGTCGAAGAGTTGGCTCTTAGGTTTAAGCACACTACTAGACCAACATACAAAATTCCAAGATGACCAACCGGCATACAAGAGTAAAAAGTAAGTACGCACAACAAGTTAGGCACAGGCAGTCCCCGGGTTCCTTCTCGGGGTGCCGACATAATTTCAACTCGGTAAGGAGATACATACAATGCATTTTCAGGAATGAAAACGGCAAAGTAGAGCTACATTCCAGGGGCGCTTAGTTTCTTCTCCAGACCTATCCATCTTGTTCTTCTCCTGTTCCTAGGGGTCAATGAGATAGTATGCATCATTGTGCAGAGCCTTGCTCAGAATGAATGGCCCTTCCCACAAAGGGGAAAGTTTGTGCACCCCGGCTGTGCGCTGCACAAGCCTAAGCACTAGATCTCCTTCTTGGAACACCCGTGGGTTCACTTTTCGGCTATGATAGCGTCTCGGATTCTGTTGATATGCAGCTGATCTCGACAGAGTTAACTCTCGTGCCTCTTCTAGCAAATCAACATCATCTTCTCGGGCTTCTTTTACCTCTGCCTCTATATAGAGGGTCACTCTCGGCGAGTCATGTTCTATGTCGGTGGGCAATACTGCCTCTGCTCCATATACGAGGAAGAATGGCGTGTATCCGGTAGATTGGTTAGGGGTAGTCCTTAGACTCCACAACACCGCTGGTAGCTCATCCAGCCAACAACCCGGGGTTCGCTGTAATGGATCCATCAACCCAGGTTTTATCCCGGACAGAACCATGCCATTGGCTCTCTCAACTTTCCCATTTGATTCCGGATGCGCAACTAACGCAGTGCCAATTCGAATCCTCTTCTCCTTGCAGAATCGAGCAAAAGCTCCCTCATCAAAATTTGTTCCATTATCCGAGATGATCCCATGCGGGTAGCCATATCTCAGGATAATATCCTTCAGAAAGGTCACAACCGTGTGCCCATCACACTTCCAGGTTGGCTTCACCCCAATACACTTTGTTAACTTGTCCACCATGACCAAGATGTGGGCCATGTTGCCTCGAGATGGCTTGAAAGGCCCCACCATTTCCAAGCACCATACTACAAATGGCCAAGTGATAGGAATGGTTTTGATTTCGGAGGCTGGCATATGGATCTTGCTGGCATATCTCTGACACCCATTGCACTTCCTTACTAAATCTTCTGCTTGCTGCAAGGCCATGAGTCAAAAGAATCCATGCCGGAATGCTTTCTTCACTAGATCCCGAGATGAGGCATGGTGCCCACATTACCCTTGATGTATTTCCCGGAGAATTTCTTCTCCCTCTTCCGGTTCAACGCATCGCTGGAGCACTCCTGTGGTACTTCTCTTGTGCAATTCTTTGTTGATGATGGTGTAACCCTTGGACCTCCTTTGTATCTGCCTGGCCGAGATCTCATCAGTCGGCAGAGTACCATCCATTAGGTAGGACATTATTGGTTGGGCCCATCCGGGTATCGGTCGGAGAGGGAAGACAGGCTCATAAATCTCCATTGGCTCAGCCGACATGACAGACTCCGACATAAGAACGAGTCCCCGGGTTAAGGGAGGCAGTCCCCGAGATGAGGAAAGCAGTCCCCAAATTTTCCATGATGCACCCCACATCTATCTCCATTGGGACATCTTCTGGTTCAGATTGGCCGGGACGAAAATTGAGTCTGACTCGGGTGACGGCTTGATGGATGGCTTCTAGAGATGCTCCAGCGAAATTCCTGCCGGGATGGCGTGCCGAGATGAGCCCAACTTGGACATTGCATCAACAACTTCATTTTCAGCTTGGTGTATATGATGAAACTCACACCCATCAAAGTATCCGAAGATATTGTGGACCAGGAACCAATATGATGCCATGTTGGCATCCAATGCATCCCAAGTACCATATGCTTGCTGAACCACTAGGTCCGAATCACCATAGCACACAATCCAGCGAATGCCAATCTCTTTGGCTACTTTCATTCCATGGACCAAGACCTCATACTCGGCCACATTATTGGATGTTGCAAAATGGATTTGCAAGACATATTTTAGTTGATCATTATTGGGTGAGGTGAGCACAACACTGGCACCGATACCTTCTTTCACCTTAGAGCCATCAAAGTGCATTCTCCAAAAATTGGATTCCGGTAGCGGGGGCTCATATTGCATCTCGACCCAATCAACAAAGAAATCCACCAGTGCCTGAGAATTGATAGCCTCTCTTCTCGCATACAGTGGGGTGTAAGCAGCTAACTCAATGGCCCATTTGGCTACCCGACCACTTGCATCCTTGTTGCCCATGATCTCCGAGATGGGGGCAGTACTCACCACTGTCATTGGATGCTCTTGGAAATAGTGCTTGAGCTTCTTGGCAGCCATATAGACTCCGTATGTCATCTTCTGGTAGTGGGGATAATTTTGCTTCGAGTTGGAGATCACTTCACTGAGATAGTATACTGGCCTCTGCACACATTTTCCTTCCTCTTCTCGTTCCACTACTACCACCACACTGACAACTCGGTTGGTAGCCTCAATATAAAGCAACATGGGCTCTTTGGGCAGTGGAGATGCCAATATAGGAGCTGTACCCAGCATGGTTTTCAGATCTCGGAAAGCCGCATCAGCATGCGGGGTCCATACAAACTTGTCACTCTTTTTCATTAATTGGTACAGAGGCAAAGCCTTCTCCCCATTCTCCCAATGAACCGACTAAGGGATGCCAGGCAACCAGTGAATTTCTGCACATCTTTCAGGGATCTCGATAGAGACATGTTCTCAATTGCTCTTATCTCTGAGGGATTGGCGTCAATACCTCGGCTGGACACGAGGAAACCGAGTAAATTTCCTGCCGGAACACGAAAGTGCACTTGGTCGGGTTCAACTTCAACAGATACTTTCGCAGATTTGCGAATGTTTCTCAGATATCATCTAGGAGAGTGTGCTTCTCCTTGGTCTTGATAACTATATCATCCACATATACCTGCACAATTTTACCAATTTGCTCGTGCAAACATTTCTGCATACATCTCTGGTACGTAGCACCACCATTTCTCAAACTAAAACACATGACATGATAGCAATAAGCCCCATATGGGGTAATAAAGGCAGTCTTTATTTGATCAGCTGGGTTCAAAGGTATCTAGTGGAAACCAGAATAAGCATCTATGAACGACAACGACTCACAGCCGGTCGTGGAATCAATCACTTGATCTATCTGGGGCAATGGATCTTTCGGGCACGCCTTGTTCAGGTCTGTGTAATCAATACACATGCGGCCACACTACAGCTACCATCGGGTCATCATTCTTCTTCTCTACCAGGACCGGGTTAGCCAACCAGTCCGGGTGCAGCACCTCCATTATGAATCCACTTGCCATCAGCCTCGTGATCTCGTCACTGATGGCTTTTCTTCTCTTTGCCGCAAAGCGCCGCAGAGCCTTGCTTCACCGTCTTAGCATCCGGTCTCACATGCAAAGACTTCTCAACCAACACCCTCGGGACAACTGGCAGGTACTGATTCGACCATGCAAAGACATCCCGATTCTCGTGGAGGAAGTGGATGAGCTCGCTTTCCTATTTCTCCCCCAACCAGGCACCAATGATGGCCTCACGCTCGGGGAACTCGGGGTCGATCTGCACCTTCTTGATCTCCTTGGAGGCTTGGAATGTGATGCTCTGGTGAGGGTTGGTCATCTCAGGCATACCGAGTGGAGTTTCTTGAGCCATAGCCGCGACCTCATGTATCCTCTTCTTCTCGGCAACAATGACCAGGGACTCGGCCAACCGAGATTCGGTCGAGGCACACTCCAGAGAACGCTTGTAGTCACCCGAGATGGTGATAATGCCATTGGGAGCCGGAAGCTTCATCTTCAGATAGGCCACATGTGTTGAGGCCATGAACATGGACAGTGCTGGCCTGTCGAGTAGAGCATGATAAGGACTCTGACGATCAACCACCCCGAACTGCAAGCTCTCGGTGCGGCGGTTATCTCGGGTGCTGAATAGCACATCAACCCACACTTTTCCCATAGTAGCAGAGGAGACTCCAGGCACAATACCGTGGAAGGTAGTTCGTCTAGGCTTGAGCATGTTCTCAGTCAGACCCAACTTCACCATTGTATCTCGGTACATGATGTTGATACTGCTCCCATTGTCAATGAGAACCTTGGTGAACTTGACATTGATCTTGGGGCCCATGAATGTCGGGTTCCGCACTGGAGCATAACCACCCAGGGTAGGCATGATCCGGGGATTATTCGCCTGATACCAAGTAATCTCCTGGTCAGACCATTACATGTATTCCGGCACAGCCGGCATCACATCATTGACCTCCATCGTGCGCCTGCGCAGGCTCTGCTTGTCATCCGGTTCGGTGATAAACACCATGTAGCTCTGATGGTGCTCTTGGTAATCATCCCGGCCTCTCCCACCGGCATTGTTGTTGTAGTAGTTGTTGTTTTGTTGGCTCCCTAGGCCACTTGATTCACGTTCTCGGGCCTCCTCTGGTTCTCTGCCTGCCTCGGGTTCACTCCAACATGCTAGACATTTGCACCCGAGAGTGGCAGGGTGGGGGAGGAGGCAAGGAATCGAAACCCTCGCTTTCAATCCGGTCGTACCAGCTGCACTACCCGGTAGTGTGGTTAGCCGGTCTGCTAGGATGCCAAGTGTGGTAGCTGCACGGCCCATCCCTCATCATCTCGAAGGTGAACCTCTGCTTATCATCCCAGGCCTTCTTCTGGTCCACCCACGATTCTTGTTGCTTTGATTTTGCCCATACTAGGGCCCAGTGTTCTTCTGCCTCTGGCTACCGCCGGCATCAGGTTGATCCGGATCAACCGCAGCTACATGGTTCGAGCCATACCGGATGTCCGTCCTGTCATCTCTTCTTCTGTTCCGAAAGTCCTGGCGGTCATTCCACCTGGAGATCCGGCACCATCGTTGCCGGGATATCTTCTACTCGTCTCAACCGATTTCAGCAGAGGTTGGGTTGGATCTCCCAGAGCTTACATGTCAGCAATCTTGATGGTCTCAGCCAAAGTGCTTAGCACGCCCTCTGCAATTTCTACCAAAGCATGCTGCCATGCCTGCACCCTTGTGCAAACCAAGCAATGGCCTAGGACTCATTCATCCCCTCACAGGTGTTCCTCAAAGTACTCCACCGAGTCAGGTACTCTCGGTGAGAAAATCAACTCAAGGGCTTCTGTTGGCTCATGATCAGTCTCCTCTTCTCTCTTTTTCACATGGCGAGTTTTTGTGGGCGGTTTGGTATCTGGTATGTGCTGGTGAAGTTGCTGATGAAGGCCTCCGAGAATTCCAGCAGCAGTCAATGCTATTTGCCGACAAATTGTTCAGCCAGATTCTGACCGGGCCTTCTAGCATCTGAGGCACATATCTCATCGACCACCGGAAATGTGCACGGCAGCGACGTAATCATTCAGCCAGTCATCCGGCTTGGTGGTGCCATCATAGGTTCTTGTCCCCCGAGCTAGCTGGAACTTGGAGACAGCTGGCTCCTTCATGATCCGGGGACCAAAACAAAGTGGTCCCGGAGGGCCTTGCTCTTCCATATCCTCCGATAGATAGATTATGTCGAGCTTGTATCAGACGTCATTTGCCTGCAGTCAATGCTATTTGCCGGCAAATTGTTCAGCCAGATTCTGACCGGGCCTTCTAGCATCTGAGGCACATATCTCACCGACCATCGGAAATGTGCACGACAGTGACGTAATCATTCAGCCAGTCATCCGGCTTGGTGGTGCCATCATAGGTTCTTGTCCCCCGAGCTAGCTGGAACTTGGCGACAGCTGGCTCCTTCATGATCCGGGGACCAAAACAAAGTGGTCCCGGAGGGCCTTGCTCTTCCATCTCCTCCGATAGATATATTATGTCGAGCTTGTATCAGACGTCATTCGCCTGCAGCACTCGGGGCCCCAATCGGGCAGCGAGTACTCCAGCGTCCACCAGTTGCTCGTATCTTGGGTAGCCGGCCTTCTCTATTGCCGAGTAACCATCGTTATGTCGGTCTTGATACCCGGCACCAGGCTGCTGCTGAGCCAGGTTGGCTACCGGGTGCCGAGGTGGGAGATCTTGGTTGCGGTCATGTCCCGCCTGCTGAACTCAGTTGGCACCACGAGCGCCTTGACCGACATGTCCCTGCCCGGCCTGGTCCTATACAGCTAACTGTTTTCCGGAACCAGCCGGGTCATACACTTGCAACTGTTTGTTCTTCCCGGAATTCACACTCTAGGCTCGCCCATCACCGACATGGGGTGAGGAGTCCTGTCCATCGGATTTCTCACCATTGGAATGGACCACCTGAGAAGCACCCGACCCCGGATTCGCCTTCCGGAAAGCCTCATTTTGCCTTCTAACCTAAAAAACAAGCTCATTAAGACGGTCTTGCTGCCTAGCGCGAGCTTCACCGGTTAAATGTGGCAACTCGGAAAGAACTGCCTCAGCAGCTCTAAGGTTCTTAGCAGGTGAACTATACTTGGGCCTACCAGCCGAGACAACACTAGAAGATTTACTAGTTCTAGGTCTTCCATCTCTAGCTATCTCGACATCAAGATCTCGGCCTCGGTTCTGCACAACATGTAACCGACTAGGGTTGTTTCCAACAGGAGTAAGACCATGAGCCTTGTTGTTCTCGGTGAGATCGAAATTGAACTCTTGCCTGGCTTTAGCCATCTTGACGCCTTCTACGAGGATGGCCTAGCGCTGTTCCTCCAGTTGCGCATGTACCAGTGCCGGGTCCGCATCGGCAGCCACTGGCACAGACAACTGCTCGATGATCTCGTGGAACGAAGGAGGCCTTGGGGTCGATGTAGAGGGATCCTTGTAACCCGGTTGGTTCTCGTCCTTCTCCAGTGGCTTGTGAGCAGGCCGAGTCGACTTGCAAGCAGTCTCGGCGACATCGGCCGCGCTCTTTCCGGCTGCAGGAGCCGGTCCAGTCATCATCACCTCCACGCAGCCTGCAAAGCGATCGATACGCTGGTCGCGGTCGGTGCAAACATCAGGAGGATATGCAACAACGAGCACCCCCTCTGGGTACCCACAGATGACCGTGGTGGCGACGTAGACCAGATGTGGTGTGCCAAAACTAATGACAGGGCCGCCCGTGGGCACGGGCCTACCGCTGAAATCACCCGCGTTGTCGGTGACGAAGTCGAGGGAGCCAAATCTATGGACAAGGCCACACACCACGCGCTCGCCCGAATGAAGCGAAAATCCCGTCAGGATAGAAACCCTAGCCAGCGCCGCTGCTGGCCCCATGGTGGCCGCCAACTGTGATGGTGAGGTAAAGACAAATGCCATGGGATGGCTTGAGATACGGGGCCGATGGACACTGTGTGTATCCGGGGAGGGATTGCACACCAACATGGTGCGTGCAACACCCGGGGGATTGCCCCCAATTAGATTTGGTTGTTTTTCTTTTCGCATTGCATTGCATCATATGCATTGCACTTTGTTTTCAAAATCATTTAAAAATTCAAACCAATTTAAAAATTCACCCAAAATTCAATCAAATTCAAATTAGCAAATATTTTAAAGATTTCAAAAACAAAAGTTTGTGCAACTGGGCATTTTAAATGCTGATTTCATAGAAATTGTTTTCATAATTTTTGGAGTTTTCAAAACCCCCTCAAATTCTATTTCTAATCACCTGTTACAAAAAAAACACCAGGGGGAGGCAGGCCAGCCCACCCACGACCCCGTTTCCCCAGCCCACCATACCTCCCTTCTCCTTCTCTCTTTCGGCTCGAGGCCTCCTTCCCCCACCTCCGTACAGGCGATGACGCCATCGATGGAGGAAAATGGCAGAGCCAAGCTCAACCACTCCCCCTCTCCCCCTCCTTTTTCTACCCAGCCACCCCCTCCTCCAACCAAACCCTAGCCGCCTCCTTCTTCTCCCTTCCATCTCCGTCACCATTCTCCCTTTCTCCTTCCTCCCTCCCTGCTTTCTCTGAATTTTCTCCCTGCACCATAAGAGAGAGAGCAGCAGCGACATGTCGCCCTCACCATGATCGTCGTTGACTCCACCTTGGTGCGGGAATGGGACCACCTCGACGCCTTCTTCCTCTACTCAGAAGGCTCGGAGCCAGAGCCGTCCTGGAGCGTCGCCTAGGCCGCCGTCGACCACGTCCGCCCGTGCGCACTTCCACCTTGTCTTCCTTGGCAACATCGCGTCTCCGTTTATCATCGAGCAGTACGGCGACGCCAGGAAGCCCTTGGTGAGCCTCTTGTCCGCCTACCTTCCTCCCTTTCCCCCCTATTGCTCTGTGACCTCGCCGTCGAGCGAGTGTGCCGTCAATGGTTTCTGTCCGCCGTGTCGCTCTCTATCGTCTGTATCGTGCGATCTTCAGTTTCGTCAGAAACTTCAATTCGCGTAGAGGTACTACATATTGGGTCGTGCCCAGATCCAATCACCAAGCCGCACAGCAGCCTAGTGGCTATCCCCTCGGTCCTCCACTCGGGAGATCCCGAGTTCGATTCCGCTCGGAGGCATAAAGCCTCCCATTTTTTTTGCCTCTCTTCCGCGCCCGCGGCTGGCCCCACTGGTCAGCGACCGTGGTGGCCAGCGTGGTCTCACCCGCGCCTCGTCAGCGCCCTGCTGGACACGGGGCCCGCCAGTCATAGACTGTGGCTAGCGCTGCCGTGGGTGAAACTCGCCCAGATCCAGATCTGGATCTGGCGGTTTGCATCCAGGCCCCTGGCCTTTTCCGTTTTTGCACCGAAGCCCCTCCACGCACTGTTTCCATCACAAACACGTCCCTGCACTTTGCAAAATGCACCCCAAACTTCAAATGATCATAACTTTCAAACCACAAATCCAAATGACACAAATTTTATATGTTTTCCAACCAGAAAAATGCAAGGAATATGAATATGCCATCCATGCTCATGTTTTCTGCTTGCATTTGTAGTTGTGTTATGCATGTCACCTAATAAACAAACATGGAATGTGTTGGGGTATTTAATTTAAGTATTGCCCTATTCCATTTAATATTGTTTAGCACACATATTTATTGTTCTCCATGCTAAACAACATTTTAATATGGTGGTTAGCTAAACAAGTTGAACCAATAATTATTTGTCCGGACTCCGGTTCCGATTAAATTGTCTAAATTGCATTTTGCGTTGCATCTCGCATGTCATGCATATAAAATAGGATCATGCTGGATCTTTTGCCGTAGTAGTAATTGTTGCATCCGGTGTTTGTTCTAGTTCGTTGCTTCTTCGCGGATAGGAAGTTGAGATGATGTGAGCACCGACAAGTTCTACGGATGTACCTCTACTTGCTGGATCTCAGGCAAGTATACTCACTTGCTACCTATGTTGCCTTTCCTCACTTGTTACCGATCCTTTCCGTTGTCTTTATGCTAGCCTAGTATTTTTGATGCTTGTGTTCCGATCCCATCACATGTTTACCCTGCTGCCACGATATTGCCTTACCTCCACACCTATAACCCTGTTGTTTGTCGGCCTGTGTCGTACTAGCATGCTTAGGTTTGTTTGCGCCCGAGTCTTGTTGTCCTTTGTCGTATCACCTGTCTAGTTTGATAGTTGGGTTTCAATTTAATCAACAACCTGTTAATGTTTGGGGTAATAATAATTTGATGATAAGGCACCGACAGGAGGCCCGGCGTGGTTTTGGAGCCTGCTAGTGTCGAACTTAGGAAAAGAGTCTTGTCCATTGATCCATGATGAGCGCGCTAACCGCATCCGGGAGGTAGTATGGGACCCCCCTCGACTTAGACCTGATTTGCAGCTTGTCCGAAGAGCCACACTTAGTTCGGGTGTTCCATTTGCTCATACGCATGAATGGGTTGGCCCCCCATGGTTACTGTTGTTGATGATGATGATGCATATAGGGCGAGGCCTGTATTGTCGGGGTGTTGCGTCCTGCGGGAGTTTTGCACACTTGCACTGAGTATTCGGCTGCGTGGCTGGGACCTTATAGCCCCGTGGCTCCTAGGACAGGTTGTAGAGACGGTTTGGGTCGTGTCGAGCCAACCTGAGTTTTAGTTGGTGGCTTGAGTGTGTACGGGTACTGTAGCGCACCCTACAGGGATGAATCTTCTCGAGAAGCCGTGTTGTCCGCGGTTATGTGACGACTTGGTGAAAGTGCTGGCTAACAAGTACTCAGACAACTTACACTTAACAATGATAACTTGACTAGTAATATAGATTACCTCCACCATAAAAATGAATGTCACCTTAATCAACGGTGTGAGTTTCCTTGGGTTGCTTCCTTAGTAGGGGGTAACACTGGATGGGTATTGTTTGGTGAGTAGTATAGTTGGTTTTGTCGCGCTCTCTTATCCCTTTCTATTAGCTGGAAGTTGTAGCGCGTCTCTGTAGTTGTTAGTGCTGCCCGCTGCCGCTTCTTTGCAATAATCCCTTCTTTCCGTTGTACCCAAAGTATTTGTATCTTGTGATGACTGGTTACGCTGGTATCTTGTGAGTATGGTTTATCCACTTGCCAGTACTTAATAGTACTGACCCACGAATCCATTTCGTGGCTGTATATTCCATATTGCAATCAACAAGTTTCAAGTCTGACGACGCTAGCTTGGGAATCCCTCCGGCTTGGCCTGGGCAGGGATTGGACGCCAACGGTTATCTTCAGGACTCTTAGTCCAATTTGTATCTTGTCCGTAGCCGGACACTATGTTGTTTCTTCCGCTGTTATTTGGATCTTTGTATTGTATCAGTTGTATTCTTGACTAGTTTGAGTCGTCTTGTATATTTCTTTTCTGTTGTTGTTGCGGAATATTTGTGAACTGTTGTAATGTTATCACAAGTGGCAACCTGGAATCGGTTATTATGTGGATTTTGGCGGAAATGCTGAAATCTGCATAGTGCCCGATCCCGGGGCGTCACAAATGGTATCAGAGCATGGTTTCCGATTCCCAAAGTTGTTTCGATACGAATGGTTATCGAAGCAACGGGTCCGCAAAGCCTGTAGGATACCCTCGCTAACGGTCGTTGTTTCTAGAGTGTCAAAAACTATTTTCTGCTAAACTATTTTGAAAAGCTCTCAATAGGATTCTTGTTTTCTCCTTATCTCTATTCTATTTCTCCTCCTATCCTATTTGTTTTGGAGTCTCTCTTCTTCTCAATCTTTCAAAGTTTAGGATCCTACGTGGGTTGGACGTTCTCTTAGCCTTTTAACCTAATAGGTTCGAACTTCGGAAGGTTCTCACTAGAAGAGCATCATCGTCAACAACGCGCAAGAATCTCTTGTTAGTGATGTCGAGAAGATTCACATGGAGCACGAAGACTCGATAGTCCGGCTTTTCCCTCTCTCTTGGCGTTGGTGGATTGCGAGGGCGCAATCCCTTGTTAGTGGTGTCGGCTGTAACACCCGCGGGATTTCCCCCAATTAGATTTGGTTGTTTTTCTTTTCGCATTGCATTGCATCATATGCATTGCACTTTGTTTTCAAAATCATTTAAAAATTCAAACCAATTTAAAAATTCACCCAAAATTCAATCAAATTCAAATTAGCAAACATTTTAAAGATTTCAAAAACAAAAGTTTGTGCAACTGGGAATTTTAAATGCTGATTGCATAGAAATTGTTTTCATAATATTTGGAGTTTTCAAAACCCCCTCAAATTCTATTTCTAATCACCTGTTACAAAAAAAACACCAGGGGGAGGCAGGCCAGCCCAAGTGGGCCAGCCCACCTACGACCCCGTTTCCCCAGCCCACCGTACCTCCCTTCTCCTTTTCTCTTTCGGCCCGAGGCCTCCTTCCCCCACCTCCGTACAGGCGATGACGCCATCGATGGAGGAAAAGGGCAGAGCCAAGCTCAACCACTCCCCCTCTCCCCCTCCTTTTTCTACCCAGCCATCCCCTCCTCCAACCAAACCCTAGCCGCCTCCTTCTTCTCCCTTCCATCACCGTCGCCATTCTCCCTTTCTCATTCCTCCCTCCCTGCTTTCTCTGAATTTTCTCCCTGCACATAGGTACTACATATTGGGACGTGCCCAGATCCAATCACCAAGCCGCACAGCTGCCTAGTGGCTATCCCCTCCGTCCTCCACTCGGGAGATCCCGAGTTCGATTCTGCTCGGAGGCATAAAGCCTCCCATTTTTTTTGCCTCTCTTCCGCGCCCGCGGCTGGCCCCACCGGTCAGCGACCGTGGTGGCCAGCGTGGTCTCACCCGCGCCTCGTCAGCGCCCTGCTGGACACGGGGCCCGCCAGTCATAGACTGTGGCTAGCGCTGCCGTGGGTGAAACTCGCCCAGATCCAGATCTGGATCTGGCGGTTTGCATCCAGGCCCCTGGCCTTTTCCGTTTTTGCACCGAAGCCCCTCCACACACTGTTTCCATCACAAACATGTCCCTGCACTTTGCAAAATGCACCCCAAACTTCAAATGATCATAACTTTCAAACCACAAATCCAAATGACACAAATTTTCTATGTTTTCCAACTAGAAAAATGCAAGGAATATGAATATGCCATCCATGCTCATGTTTTCAGCTTGCATTTGTAGTTGTGTTATGCATGTCACCTAATAAACAAACATGGAATGTGTTGGGGTATTTAATTTAAGTATTGCCCTATTCCATTTAATATTGTTTAGCACACATATTTATTGTTCTCCATGCTAAACAACATTTTAATATGGTGGTTAGTTAAACAACTTGAACCAATAATTATTTGTCCGGACTCCGGTTCCGATTAAATTGTCTAAATTGCATTTTGCGTTGCATCTCGCATGTCATGCATATAAAATAGGATCATGCTGGATCTTTTGCCGTAGTAGTAATTGTTGCATCTGGTGTTTGTTCTAGTTCGTTGCTTCTTCGCGGATAGGACGTTGAGATGATGTGAGCACCGACAAGTTCTGCGGATGTACCTCTACTTGCTGGATCTCAGGCAAGTATACTCACTTGCTACCTATGTTGCCTTTCCTCACTTGTTACCGATTCTTTCCGTTGTCTTTATGCTAGCCTAGTATTTTCGATGCTTGTGTTCCGATCCCATCACATGTTTACCCTGCTGCCATGATATTGCCTTACCTCCACACCTATAACCCTGTTGTTTGTCGGCCTGTGTCGTACTAGCATGCTTAGGTTTGTTTGCGCCCGAGTCTTGTTGTCCTTTGTCGTATCACCTGTCTAGTTTGATAGTTGGGTTTCAATTTAATCAACAACCTGTTAATGTTTGGGGTAATAATAATTTGATGATAAGGCACCGGCAGGAGGCCCGGCGTGGTTTTGGAGCCTGCTAGTGTCGAACTTAGGAAAAGAGTCTTGTCCATTGATCCATGATGAGCGCGCTAACCGCATCCGGGAGGTAGTATGGGACCCTCCTCGACTTAGACCTGATTTGCAGCTTGTCCGAAGAGCCACACTTAGTTCGGGTGTTCCATTTTCTCATACGCATGAATGGGTTGGCCCCCCATGGTATTTGTTGTTGATGATGATGATGCATATAGGGAGAGGCCTGTATTGCCGGGGTGTTGCGTCCTGCGGGAGTTTTGCACACTTGCACTGAGTATTCGGCTACGTGGCTGGGACCTTATAGCTCCGTGGCTCCTAGGACAGGTTGTAGAGACGGTTTGGGTCGTGTCGAGCCAACCTGAGTTTTAGTTGGTGGCTTGAGTGTGTACGGGTACTGTACCGCACCCTGCAGGGATGAATCTTCTCGAGACGCCGTGTTGTCCGCGGTTATGTGACGACTTGGTGAAAGTGCTGGCTAACAAGTACTCAGACAACTTACACTTAACAATGATAACTTGACTAGTAATATAGATTACCTCCACCATAAAAATGAATGTCACCTTAATCAACGGTGTGAGTTTCCCATGGTTGCTTCCTTAATAGGGGGTAACACTGGATGTGTATTGTTTGGTGAGTAGTATAGTTGGTTTTGTCGCGCTCTCTTATCCCTTTCTATTAGCCGGAAGTTGTAGCGCGTCTCTGTAGTTGTTAGTGCTGCCCGCTGCCGCTTCTTTGCAATAATCCCTTCCTTCCGTTGTACCCAAAGTATTTGTATCTTGTGATGACTGGTTACGCTGGTATCTTGTGAGTATGGTTTATCCACTTGCCAGTACTTAATAGTACTGACCCACGAATCCATTTCGTGGCTGCATATTCCATATTGCAGTCAACAGGTTTGAAGTCTGACGACGTTAGCTTGGGAATCCCTCCGGCTTGGCCTGGGCAGGGATTGGACGCCATCGGTTATCTTCAGGACTCTTAGTCCAATTTGTATCTTGTCCGTAGCCGGACACTATGTTGTTTCTTCCGCTGTTATTTGGATATTTGTATTGTATCAGTTGTATTCTTGACTAGTTTGAGTCGTCTTGTATATTTCTTTTCTGTTGTTGTTGCGGAATATTTGTGAATTGTTGTAATGTTATCATAAGTGGCAACCTGGAATCGGTTATTATGTGGATTTTGGCGGAAATGCTGATATCTGCATAGTGCCCGATCCCGGGGCGTCACAAATGGTATCAGAGCATGGTTTCCGATTCCCAAAGTTGTTTCGATACGAATGGTTATCGAAGCAACGGGTCCGCAAAGCCTGTAGGATACCCTCGCTAACGGTCGTTGTTTCTAGAGTGTCAAAAACTATTTTCTGCTAAACTATTTTGAAAAGCTCTCAATAGGATTCTTGTTTTCTCCTTATCTCTATTCTATTTCTCCTCCTATCCTATTTGTTTTGGAGTCTCTCTTCTTCTCAATCTTTCAAAGTTTAGGATCCTACGTGGGTTGGACGTTCTCTTAGCCTTTTAACCTAATAGGTTCGAACTTCGGAAGGTTCTCACTAGAAGAGCATCATCGTCAACAACGCGCAAGAATCTCTTGTTAGTGGTGTCGAGAAGATTCACATGGAGCACGAAGACTCGATAGTCCGGCTTTTCCCTCTCTCTTGGCGTTGGTGGATTGCGAGGGCGCAATCCCTTGTTAGTGGTGTCAGCTGTAACACCCGCGGGATTTCCCCCAATTAGATTTGGTTGTTTTTCTTTTCGCATTGCATTGCATCATATGCATTGCACTTTGTTTTCAAAATCATTTAAAATTTCAAACCAATTTAAAAATTCACCCAAAATTCAATCAAATTCAAATTAGCAAATATTTTAAATATTTCAAAAACAAAAGTTTGTGCAACTGGGCATTTTAAATGCTGATTGCATAGAAATTGTTTTCATAATTTTTGGAGTTTTCAAAACCCCCTCAAATTCTATTTCTAATCACCTGTTACAAAAAAAACACCAGGGGGAGGCAGGCCAGCCCAAGTGGGCCAGCCCACCTACGAACCCGTTTCCCCAGCCCACCGTACCTCCCTTCTCCTTCTCTCTTTCGGCCCGAGGCCTCCTTCCCCCACCTCCGTACAGGCGATGACGCCATCAATGGAGGAAAAGGGCAGAGCCAAGCTCAACCACTCCCCCTCTCCCCCTCCTTTTTCTACCCAGCCATCCCCTCCTCCAACCAAACCCTAGACGCCTCCTTCTTCTCCCTTCCATCTCCGTCGCCATTCTCCCTTTCTCCTTCCTCCCTCCCTGCTTTCTCTGAATTTTCTCCCTGCACCATACGAGAGAGAGCAGGAGCGACATGTCCCCCTCACCATGATCGCCATCGACTCCACCTTGGTGCGGGAATGGGACCACCTCGACGCCTTCTTCCTCTACTCAGAAGGCTCGGAGCCGGAGTCGTCCTGGAGCGCCGCCTAGGCCGCCGTCGACCACGTCCGCCCGTGCGCACTTCCACCTTGTCTTCCTCGGCAACATCGCGTCTCCGTTTATCATCGAGCGGTACGGCGACGCCAGGAAGCCCTTGGTGAGCCTCTTGTCCGCCTACCTTCCTCCCTTTCCCCCCTATTGCTCTATGACCTCGCCGTCGAGCGAGTGTGCCGTCAATGGTTTCTGTCAGCCGTGTCGCTCTCTGTCGTCTGTACCGTGCGATCTTCAGTTTCGTCAGAAACTTCAATTCGCGTAGAGGTACTACATATTGGGTCGTGCCCAGATCCAATCACCAAGCCGCACAGCAGCCTAGTGGCTATCCCCTCCGTCCTCCACTCGGGAGATCCCGAGTTCGATTCTGCTCGGAGGCATAAAGCCTCCCATTTTTTTTGCCTCTCTTCCGCGCCCGCGGCTGGCCCCACCGGTCAGCGACCGTGGTGGCCAGCGTGGTCTCACCCGCGCCTCGTCAGCGCCCTGCTGGACACGGGGCCCGCCAGTCATAGACTGTGGCTAGCGCTGCCGTGGGTGAAACTCGCCCAGATCCAGATCTGGATCTGGCGGTTTGCATCCAGGCCCCTGGCCTTTTCCGTTTTTGCACCGAAGCCCCTCCACACACTGTTTCCATCACAAACACGTCCCTGCACTTTGCAAAATGCACCCCAAACTTCAAATGATCATAACTTTCAAACCACAAATCCAAATGACACAAATTTTATATGTTTTCCAACCAGAAAAATGCAAGGAATATGAATATGCCATCCATGCTCATGTTTTCAGCTTGAATTTGTAGTTGTGTTATGCATGTCACCTAATAAACAAACATGGAATGTGTTGGGGTATTTAATTTAAGTATTGCCCTATTCCATTTAATATTGTTTAGCACACATATTTATTGTTCTCCATGCTAAACAACATTTTAATATGGTGGTTAGCTAAACAACTTGAACCAATAATTATTTGTCCGGACTCCGGTTTCGATTAAATTGTCTAAATTGCATTTTGCGTTGCATCTCGCATGTCATGCATATAAAATAGGATCATGCTGGATCTTTTGCCGTAGTAGTAATTGTTGCATCCGGTGTTTGTTCTAGTTCGTTGCTTCTTCGCGGATAGGACATTGAGATGATGTGAGCACCGACAAGTTCTGCGGATGTACCTCTACTTGCTGGATCTCAGGCAAGTATACTCACTTGCTGCCTATGTTGCCTTTCCTCACTTGTTACCGATTCTTTCCGTTGTCTTTATGCTAGCCTGGTATTTTCGATGGTTGTGTTCTGATCCCATCACATGTTTACCCTGCTGCCACGATATTGCCTTACCTCCAGACCTATAACCCTGTTGTTTGTCGGCCTGTGTCGTACTAGCATGCTTAGGTTTGTTTGCTCCCGAGTCTTGTTGTCCTTTGTCGTATCACATGTCTAGTTTGATAGTTGGGTTTCAATTTAATCAACAACCTGTTAATGTTTGGGGTAATAATAATTTGATGATAAGGCACCGGCAGGAGGCCCGGCGTGGTTTTGGAGCCTGCTAGTGTCGAACTTAGGAAAAGAGTCTTGTCCATTGATCCATGATGAGCGCGCTAACCGCATCCGGGAGGTAGTATGGGACCCCCCTCGACTTAGACCTGATTTGCAGCTTGTCCGAAGAGCCACACTTAGTTCGGGTGTTCCATTTGCTCATACGCCCATGGTTACTGTTGATGATGATGATGATGCATATAGGGCGAGGCCTGTATTGCCGAGGTGTTGCGTCCTGCGGGAGTTTTGCACACTTGCACTGAGTATTCGGCTACGTGGCTGGGACCTTATAGCTCCGTGGCTCCTAGGACAGGTTGTAGAGACGGTTTGGGTCGTGTCGAGCCAACCTGAGTTTTAGTTGGTGGCTTGAGTGTGTACGGGTACTGTAGCGCACCCTGCAGGGATGAATCTTCTCGAGAAGCCGTGTTGTCCGCGGTTATATGACGACTTGGTGAAAGTGCTGGCTAACAAGTACTCAGACAACTTACACTTAACAATGATAACTTGACTAGTAATATAGATTACCTCCACCATAAAAATGAATGTCACCTTAATCAACGGTGTGAGTTTCCTTGGGTTGCTTCCTTAGTAGGGGGTAACACTGGATGGGTATTGTTTGGTGAGTAGTATAGTTGGTTTTGTCGCGCTCTCTTATCCCTTTCTATTAGCCGGAAGTTGTAGCGCGTCTCTGTAGTTGTTAGTGCTGCCCGCTGCCGCTTCTTTGCAATAATCCCTTCCTTCCGTTGTACCCAAAGTATTTGTATCTTGTGATGACTGGTTACGCTAGTATCTTGTGAGTATGGTTTATCCACTTGCCAGTACTTAATAGTACTGACCCACGAATCCATTTCGTGGCTGCATATTACACATTGCAGTCAACAGGTTTGAAGTCTGACGACGTTAGCTTGGGAATCCCTCCGGCTTGCCTTGGCAGGGATTGGACGTCGTCGGTTATCTTCAGGACTCTTAGTCCAATTTGTATCTTGTCCGTAGCCAGACACTATGTTGTTTCTTCCGCTGTTATTTGGATCTTTGTATTGTATCAGTTGTATTCTTGACTCGTTTGAGTCGTCTTGTATATTTCTTTTCTGTTGTTGTTGCGGAATATTCGTGAACTGTTGTAATGTTATCACAAGTGGCAACCTGGAATCGTTTATTATGTGGATTTTGGCGGAAATGCTGAAATCTGCATAGTGCCCGATCCCGGGGCGTCATAGTGCACTCACTACACTGCAAACACAAGGATCTACCCAGGTTCGGGGCCGTCGTGTGGAGGTAACACCCCTAATCCTCTCTATCTGTAACCGAGATAAAAAGTGGTTCCTCAAGCTCTATGAGCTAGAGGAAGTAGAAACTCTCTCCTTTTTTATTTTTCTCTAAGGGGGAAATGTCTACTGGTTGCATCACCCCTCACGCGGGAGGGGTGTGGCCACCTTATATACCGGTGGCCACTGACATGGCGTACAAGTTAGGAGGAGAACAATGTGCCGTAGCGCACGCCCGCTGACACGGTGCCGAAAGTCTTCTCCTCCATATCCGCTGCGGTGTCCTGTCCCCATTGTCAGAGACAGTACATGGCCTCCCCCATGCCCTGCGTTGTACCATGTACGAGTATACATCATGTGCCTAGTAAGTTGAACAGCACGCGCGTACTCTCCCGCGATCTTCGGGATCTCAACTGCTCCATTGACCTTGCTCTGAGATAGATGATTCTTCTTGTACCCGGATTCCCCAAGTGCAACTCGGCTTCCCTTGATTCTTCTTACCGAGATAGATCCATCTCGGTAACCTTCATCTCGATCCGGGTAGTCAACCCGGTCAACTTCATCTCCGTATCCACTATTAGGATAACAACTTGTACAAAGCTTTGACCTACCCGGGGTAGCCCCCAGACACTTTATGACTGCCTTCTTCACGTTGGTAGTGTTTTGGCGACAAAAAAGGACACTCTTGGCAAACAATGGGTTGTGCTGGTTGTGCCCTTTCCACCTGAGATTCAGGGTGGTTATATTGATGAGGGGGAATCTTACCTCTATGGAGATTTCTCCCCTCGTACTAGACCCTTGCATTCCATCATTGAGGTCGTGGCTCAATTTGTGTAGATTATTTCTGAGCCACAGGAGCTATGTGGGAAACCATATGTGGTCCTCCAGATGAAGATGGATTCATTTGGTCTTAGGATGTGCCATGACGTTCTCGCCACTGCCATTGGAGTCCTGAAAGCCACATGCATTTGTGGTCTATGGAGTTTTGGATGCTATTTTCACTCAGGGTGGCGAGATTAATGAGGTGGGTGTTTGGGCACCTGATTCCGAGGCTCTGTTTGCAAAAAAGGTTTGTAGCTTACTCGTCAGTTTGGAGGCAACTAGCATTGGATCTGGAAAAGAGATTACTTGCCCCGAGGGAAGACTACTAAGAGGGCATTTATGCCCTAAATAATACTTGGTGGTTGTTTATTATATAATTAATGGGAGCTAATATTTTGCTAATATATTCTATAGGTTTTAGTTCGATCGAAAAAGGGAAAAGACTCTCTCCATCTAGCAAAAACGAAGATCAATGATGGCGTTTTTTTTTGTTTTCTTGAGTATATGGATCCCACACTATCAATAGGGGACCACATGGTGGTTTGACAAAGTGATGAAACCTCCATTCTATTTCTTACCCTTATTTGATCTCGATTGGCATTTGTTTCGGAAATGATCAAAGTTGAAAAAGTTGGTTTGGAGCTATGTCGGATCGTCTAGAGGTTTTATCGTCGGACGTTCTCGCGCCCCTTTCTCCCATGCGTGGACACTAAACAATGTGCAGTAGTGTTCCAACACCCATCTGGCTGCTCGTCCGATCAGTTGCCAACTTCTGCCAGACCGTCTGACGGAGGCCGTGTGTGCGCATGGTCGCTCGAAAGGTGCTAGATTGTTTATGCACCAATCCTCTATTTCTCGGTTAGGCTGCCGTATGGTCTAGCAGTTTTTGCCAGACGGTATAGCGCTCGACTCTTAGTTAACCTGCTTTTCTCCAGAGTTCGTTGGATACGGTTTGCAAGACCATTTTCCTATCCAAACGGCTACCACTACATATAATAGGTCTTACCTAATCATGGTAGGTGAAGCATTCATTCCTCATTTATAGATCTAAAGCCTCCATTGCTCTCTCAAGATCTCCCCACCATAAATCCTTCATCCCTAGAGAGATTTGAGAGAATCCTCGAGTGAGAAGATAAGCCTAGACAAGATCAAAGATTACCCCTCTCTTTGACCAATCAATTTTGAGATTTGATCATAGTGTCAAACTTCCCTTTTGATCTTGTTACTCTTGAACCTCTTTGGATCTCCTAGGCGAATGGTGTCTCCTAGAAGCATCCGAGCAGTGGATTTGTGCTTCAGGAAAGTTTGTAAAGTTTTGGAGGTCGCCTCAAGTCTTACCACTAGTGGATTGAGTTCTTTCTATGTGGAGGAGGCTCAAATATAATAAGGTGATCCTTCGTGGTGTATGTATGTCCTTCGTGGTATCCCTGACCTCTCCAACGTGTCGTAACTCTCTCCCAAGGAAAAGGAAAATGGGAATACATCTTCCTCTCCGCATTCCTAGGTTATTTCTATCCAGGATCTTTTATTATTGTATCTACTTTTGTGATAGACTTCGTGCTTTAAGTATTATATTGCATCATATAGGGTGTTTCACTTAGAAAAAGGAAATTTGTAGAAACCTATTGATACCTTCGATTCAAATTATCGAATTGTAGTCTGTGTCTTTTTTCTTAGTGACACTAGGTTTTGTCTAGGTGCTTTATAGGGACGATCATTCAGCCTAAGAAAACTTTTATTAATGCTCGTTTACTGGACCAATCTTGTTCTGCAAAATGAGTTGTGTTTCAGTGGTTTAAAAATAGGCTAGGGCTTAAGGTTTCACCTGCAGTAGAGCCTTAGTAATCATAGTATAAATAATATAAAATGTAAGTTGTTAGTATAATTAATACATATGATATTAAATATATGCAGGCAATGCATCCATAAACTAGCATGGCCCAGAGCACTGGTTACCATAGCGTAATTCGTTCAACCGATGGGCCTATTATGTCTTGCGGGGTTGTCTTGGTATGTAATAATAAACAAACACTATCAGCCTTTCGTGTACCTCTCATCATACCCTTACCTTAATCACTCTTCAGGGTCTTGAGTATCTGACAAGTCCTAGGAGCGAGGCACAAATACAAGAACACACAGAAATAACATAATGGACTCATTAAACTAATATCCCATGAACTAGATGAAGCACATAGCTGTGAGGTTTAGGACTCATCCCTTAGCCTGAGTGGACTACTCGTACATCGCGATTAGATCAACAATAGGAAACATAGTTGCAAATAGTAATGATATTAAAAGGTTGATAGTTTTTACAATGTTGACAATCGCGATGCGATCTAAATTACAGAGTAGTATGGCTATTACTATGGTGTGGAGATGTGGTGGAGTGGTGACGGTGGCAAGCACTTCGTGACGGATGAATGGGGCGTCTCTATCTTCTGGGGGCAATTTCCTCTCCCTTTTATATTGTCCACGGACGAGATTAGGTTCTTGAGGGCCTTCCTTTGCGAATCAGCTCTAGGACCTTTGATGACTTTCAGTCATTTTGATCTGATGGTCAGAATGACGCCTGGTACAGTGGCTGGTTGATGACTAACGTTGGTAGACCCCAAGTGCAAGGTGTGAAGAGTGCAGCAGCAAGTTTTCCCTCAGAAAAGAAACCATGGTTGAATCGACTAGTAGGAGGACAAGCAATCTCTGAAGGTTGATGTAGTTGAGATGGCAGGGCGCACTACTGGTTCAGCAGCAACGTGGAACCTACACAACACAATCAAATAACTTTGCCCCAATGAAGCAGTGAGGTTGTCAATCTCACCGGTTTTGCTGAACACAAAGAGGTTAAACGTATAGTGTGGAAAAGAGTAGGAGAACAGTATAAAAGCAGTAGCAACAGTATGAAAGCAGTAGGTGTTTTATCAGTATGAGGAAAAAGGACCGGGGTCCACAGTTCACTAGTGGTGTCTCTCCGTGAAAGATAAATAACATGCGTGGTGAACAAATTACAGCTGGACAATGGACAAAAATGAAGGCTGCACCGTAGTGCATATGCAAGACATAAATATTACTATGTGATCCATGCAAGCATTCAAGCAAAATACATAGATCATCATCCAACTACATCTATGTCTAATAATCCATCCTCCGAATATCATCCGAACAAACGTTGGGTATTAAGTTGCAAGCAACAGATTATCGCAGTAAGCAAAGTGTGTAATGTAAACAATGTAAACTAGGTAAACACCATTGTTTTCTCCCTAATGGCAATAGCACATCCTCCATCAGTCACGTTTCTGTCACTTGAGCACAGATGCAAAGGAGGCATGAACCCACTATCGAGTATAAATTCTTCCTCTTGGAGTTACTAGTATCTACTTGGCCAGAGCATCTACTAATAACGGAGAGCATGCAACATATGCATGAAGATAACATGATAGCTTGATAATCAGAAGACATAACATTCAACATTCATCTGATCCCAGCAAACAAAACATGTAGCATTACATAAAGATGATCTCGATCATATGAGGCAGCTCACGAGATCTAAACATCAGGTACAAAGTGGAGAGAACAACCATCTAGCTACTGCTATGGACTCATATTCCAGGTATGAACTATTCACGCATTACTTCGGAGGAGGGCATGGTGCCGGGGAGAGCTCCAGAAACCTCCATATCTCGGGATGACGATGACGGCGGCCTCGGGTGTTTTTCGGGATGAAGTGGTATATCTTTAGGGTTTACGCCTCGGGGGGTATAAATATGCAAAAGGGCAAAGACGATGGAGGCCTAGGGGCCCCACACCACCCCATGGCATGGCCAGGGGGCGCATCGCCCTATGGTGTGGGCCCCTTGTGGCCCCCCTCCGGGTCTCTTCTGGACTCTGCGGAACCTTCAGGAATTCTAAGACCTCTGGACTTTGAATTTTACAATTCCAAGAATATTTCCAGAACAACTTTTATGAAACTAAAAAAGCAGAAAACAGGGAACTGGCTCTGTGGCATCTTGTCAATAGGTTAGTCCGTAAAATCGATAAAAAGGACATAAATTGTATAGCAAACATGTGGGAAAAAACATGAAAACAACATGGAACATCATAAATTAAGGATACGTTTATGACGTATTAACATCCCCAAGATTAGTTCCTACTCGTCCTCGAGTAGGTAAACGATAAAAACACATAATTTCTGAGGTGACATGCTACCAACATAAACTTGATCATCAATAATGTAAAAGCATAAGTAAGCTGAGATCATAGAACTTCAACACAAGCATGATAAATAGAATTTTAACAATAAAGCGTAGCAATCACCTTGCATCATGAGAAGTAACACAAATAGAAGATCATGAATAACAATGCAACAAAAGATATACGTTTGTTTCAAGTATAGAGAAAACATGGAAAAGTGATATTTTTCTAGTCCTTAAGAGTGGGGCAAAACATAAATGCCAGGACACCTTCAAAGTTCATGAGAAAGACTAGAAAAAATAATTAGATAACAAGCAATAACACATCATTAATTAATTAATAATGTTTCTGGGACAAATGCACATAAAACTCACAATGTAAACTATGCTCTCTCAACTATGCATAAAGTTAGAAGATGGAGACTCAACATAAAAGTAAAAGAAAGGCCATTCGTAGAGGGAAGCATGGATCAACTCATGAGCTAGATCTTTTATTTTATTAAACAGAGGTATAAAAAGCTTGACATTGCTCCCATCCATCTTACACAAACCATGGTTAACCGAATCCTCTGGTGCCTGCGAACAATCACATACCATGGAGGAGTGTCTATTTTTTTAGAGAGGTGTATGCTTATGTCAACGAATGGTAAACATAAAATACAGTACGTCACAAGCCAACTAGACTTCACAAGAGCGGATCCCATAGAAGGACGCATCCGGGTAGAAGGTCATCCCTCTTTCTCTTTTGTTTACACAATTATGCTTTGACGGATAAATCAGGGGGAAAATAGTGAAGAGAATTTGTTGTTATTAATTTGGGCCTGGGCACCCTGCTGCCAGCTCTTTTATCAATTGGATAAGCGGATAAAGCCACTAGTCCAGGGTGTGAAAGTCCAATCAACAACTGAGATAAAGATTCTCTATTTACGTCCTCATGAGCTAAAACAGGAGCACAAAACAGGAGTAATTTTGAAAGTTTTAAAGGTAACACATGAGCAATTTACTTTGGAGTGGCGGTTAAACACCACATGTAGGTAGGTATGGTGAACACAATGGGAAAACTTTGGTTTTTGGGAGTTGGATGCACGAGTAGAGCTCATACTCAGTACAGGTAGAGGCTAGCAAAAGACTGGGAGTGACAAATCAAGAGAGCACAAGCGACATAATCATGCATAGCGACATAAACATCATTAGTCAAAGCATAAATGGTACCACAAGTTCAAAAACTAAATGATCATAGAGGCTATAGTGACTGATTCATAGTCATAAACATGGTGTGAGCATGCGCCAAGTCAACCAAATAAAACATTCAAAGGAGAACACCACAAATTTATGCTTCAATATGACAAGAACAACTCATGATTCTTTCAATGGCACATTAAACACTCTCAGCTATTTGAGGCTAATCATGCTACTAAATAACCACAAGGATTTAGAATTAAAATAACATCTAGCATGATATGAAAAAGTCTAGCCATAGTCTATACAAGGTTCTACTTGCACCGTTTCTAAATTCTACTACAAGGAGCAGTTTCTTTCCCAACAAGCACCATACAGAAGATGCTTTAATAAAAACTCTCTAAATGCTACAGCAAGCAAACATAAGAGTACTCACATAACACTACTAAAACTAACAGCTCTGAACAAGAGATGCAATGGAAACAAGAGCTAAATAGGAATTTTGCAGCAGCTAGAAAAAATAACAATACTAGCATAGCAATTATTCAAACAAAAAACCAGAGCGTGTCTCTCTCCCAAACATGGAATGCTAGGGTCCAACTATATTATTGCAGAAAGGAAAATAAAAGAAAACAAAAGAAAAGCAAACAGACACTCCAAGTAAACTTCATATGATGTGAACGATTAAAAATATAGTTTCACTTGAAATGACCTGATAGATTGTGATGAAGAAGAGGATTCCTTGGGCATCCCCAAGCTTAGATGCTTTAGTATTCTAGAAATATGCTTGGATGAACCACGGTGGCATCCCCAAGCTCTGACCTTGCACTCTTCTTGATCACATATATCACCCTCTTCTCTTGACCCTTGAAAACTTTCTTCACACCACACTCAAAGAGTAATTCACATTAGACGGTTAGTGCAACAATCGAAAATCCTTGGGTTCTGTATGGAACAAGTGCTATTGATACTTTTAAATATTAGATACCACCACTGATGTTTCTTGAAGCAATGAAATCCATTTGACATCGCAAAAGAGCAAATGCAAGAAAAATGGTAGAATCTGTCAGAACCAAAACAGTCTGTAAAGACGAATTTTTTCAGGGCACTTACGTTGCTCTTATCGAAAAACTTAAAGAACAAAAAAGTAGTAGAATTAGCCGAGGAATAAGCACAAGAAATTTCATGTCATTCTGATTCTTCTGTGAATGATGCGATTTTTATGGTGGACAGAAGAAATCTGTTTCCTGCGCAGAAATCTGAAAACCAACTCCAACTCTCGTCAGAAACCTTACTTGGCACTACTAAAACTTGAAAAGAAAGATACAAAGGAGTTTCTACAGAATTATACAACCCCTTTACTCAATGAAAACAGATAAAAACAAAGCAAAAATAAAACCATGGGTCATCTCCCAAGAAGTGTTTTTCTTTAGCGCCTTTTAGCTAGGCCCAGAAAAAGTAGATTCACGTGTTTTCAAGTGAAGAAGATGCTCACATAAGAAATATTTGTCGGGGGGCTACCCCTGAGTAGGGGTAAGGCAAGTGGTAAAAGCGAAGATCAGAGTACTGTTGGACGGGTTGGTGGCTACCCGGGTGCCCTCTACCCGGTAGTCTCTATCCGGTCATAAGTACTGAAGGCCAAGAGAAGATATTAAGGAAGATTGTATTTGTCCGGGTAGCGATCATGTGGTCCGAGTAGATGGGCTGCGTTTCTACCCGGGCAAGAAGTCAATGGAGCCGTTTTGACAGGATCCCACGTATCCTGTGGCCGTACAGGCGTGCGGCTCAACTTACGGAGCGCGTGATTATCCGCGCTACAGCGTGGCTACAGTGAGGTAGGCGCCTGTCAAGTCATGTCACTGACAGAGGGGACAGGACAAGAGCTAGGGCCTACCCTATGTGACTGACAGGGTGGACAGGTCCCATCTGCCGAACGGCGCGGCGACTTCCCGCACCTGCGTTAGCGAGAAGCCGGAGGCGTGCGCTGTTCCGCAGTAGGCGTGTCCCATCAAGTTGTACCTTATAGTCTTTGTTTATTCGGCTGGGCACCAGTATATAAGGTGCCCTGCACCCTCCTGCGCGAGGGATGTTGCTCCAGATCGCATTTATTACAAGGACCAACACTAGAGCGAGAGAGAACTGCCGAGTGGCTACTCGGCTAAGAGGCATACTTGTAGTGTGGCTACTCGGAGATTATACACACAGAGAGATAGGCAGGAGTAGGGGTGTTACCTCCAGACAAGGGCCCCGAACCTGGGTAGTTCTTGTTGTTTGCAGTGATATTCTTACCTGAGCGCGGCTACTCGCCGTGCGATCCCCCCCGGATACCTACAGCGTCCATCGGCCCCAACACTTTAGCCATCCCATGGCATCTGTCTTCTCCACACCACGACAGTTGGCGCCCACCATGGGGCCAGCAGCGGTGCTGGCTGGGGTTCATATTCGGACGGGACCCGTTTCTGCTTCGGGGGAGCGCGTGGTCTGTGGCCTTGTCCACAGATTCGGCTCCTTCGACTTCGTCACCGACAATGCCGGCGATTTCGGCGGCAGGCCCGTGCCGGCAGGCGGCTCGGCGGTTTCCTTCGGCGCGCATCTGGTCTACGTCGCCACCACCGCCATCCGCGAGTTACCGGAGGAGGTGCTCGTCGCGGAAGATCCTCCTGCTGTACTCGCTGCCCGCGGGAAGCCTTCTTGCTGCTCTGCGGACAGTGTGGAGGTGATGATGACAGGCCCGGCTATCGATGCCAGGAAAGGCGCGGCCGCTACCGCGGGAGTCATCGAGGAACCTGCTGGCACAAGGGTCCACAAGCCCTACGACATGCCCCAAAACATTTCGGGCTACGTGGATGCTTCCACGTCCGCGGCTATACCAGTCGCCCGCGGTGGCGCCACCGAGCGGCTGGGCATGTCGCCTCCCACCGAGCTCGAGCTCATGACCATGAAGGCGCAACTCGAGCAGCAGCGTCAAGCGCTACTTGCGGAGTCCCAGGAGCTGGAGAAGGTTAGGCTTGAGCTTAACCTAGATCAAATCGAGTACAACATAGCACATGGCTTTACTCCTGTTTCTAGGCTGCCTAGCAAGCTATATGCTACCCGTCGCAACTTAGGCGCTGAGCTGGCTAGAGATGGTAGGGCTGCTAGCCAATCTGCTAGTTTGAACACTGCTGGTAGGCCCAAGTACAGCACTCCTGCCAAAACTCTTAGGGCTGCAGAGGGAGTGGCTGCTGAGTTTCCACATCTCACTGGCGACGCGCGCGCTAGGAAGCAGGATAGACTCAATGAGCTAGTGCTAGAGGCTGGCAAGCAGAACGCGGAGTTCCAGAAAGCCAATCCGGGAGCTGGCGCTTCTCAGGTTGTGCACTCGCATGCGGTGAGGTCTACAGATCAGGCCTCATCGCCGCTTCCTGGCAATGATAGGGGCTACAGTGTGAACTCTGGGAAGAGCAAACAGATGCAGGTGTACGACCCGGCTGTCGCCGCAAAATAGCACGTTGTGCCGCGGCAGCCCGGTCAGAAACACAACTCTGTAGGAGCAGGCTATCAAGCCAATAAAGCTCACAACAAGGGGCTAGGAGGAAATCGTGCAGGACCATCTCGGCATCAGGCCGCAAACCCAAGAGTGCGGCAGCCAGCGGCTGTGCAGCCGCAAGTAGTTGAGGCAGCAGCCAACCCTGTGGCTCAACCCGGCCCTGTGCTGCAAGACCGCTATGATGATGGGTACTCGGCGATGGGGCTAGCCGGGTACGCTGACCCAAGAGATGTCGCTGACCGTTTGGGTGACCGAATGCTGGAGCCCAGCGATGCAAGATACAAGCTGGACCGGATCAACCGGTCTGCGCAGCTCGAGAACAAGGGGCCACCCGGCCCTGATTGCTTTGGTCGCCGCATCATGAAGGAGCCCTCCATGAACAAGTTTCAGCTGGCTAGAGGGACCAAGTGCTATGATGGCAGCACCAAGCCGGAAGACTGGCTAAGTGACTATGTCACTGCTGTGCATATTGCAGGCGGCAACAGGAGATGGGCTGTGCGGTATGTTCCGCAGATGCTGGAGGGCCCTGATCGGATTTGGCTCAACAACCTGCCAAGAGATAGCATCACCTGCTGGCTAGACTTCTCGGAAGCCTTCATCAGCAACTTCACCAGCACGTACAAGAGGCCGAATAGGCCGCATCAACTGTCTGCTTGCAAGCACCAAGAAGAGGAGACTGACCGAGAGTACCTTACTCGGTGGAGCACACTGAGGAACACCTGTGAGGGTGTGAATGAGTCACATGCAATCGCCTGGTTTGCTCAAGGCTGCAGGCATGGCAGCATGTCGTGGCAGAAGCTGCAGAGAGAGATGCCGAGTACGCTCGCCGAGACAATCAAGATTGCTGATATGTATGCACTCGGAGACCCTACTCAGCCTCTGCTCGATGCGTTCGAGCCGAGAAGGAAGCACCATGACAGCAGCAGACGCCAAGACTGCAGAAACAAGTGCAGAGGTGACCACATTGATACTCGGTATGATCCCGAGGAGGTGAATGCTGTGATCCAAGGCCCTGCGGCTGCTGGGAGTAGCCAAAGGCAAAAAACTGCTGGAGCCCAATACGGGTAGAACCAGAATGAGGGCCAAGGCATCAAGAAGCCGTACAATGCTCCCCAACAGGGTAGCGGCAACCCGGATCCAAGAGAGACTCAGACTTTTGTCTTTGAGAACATGAAGGTCGGGCCATGCATCTTCCATACTCGGCTTCTGAGTAGGCCAGCCAACCACACTACCCGGCAGTGCAGCTGGTGGGACCGCATCAAGAGTGAAGATTTGGATCAGCTGCCCCCTCCTCCTCCTCTGCCGCCTGCGGATGCCAATGTGCAGCCTATTCGGGCAGCTGCACCTAGGCATGCAGTGAATCCGAGAAGGGAGAATGTGAACCAAGTGGCTCAGGGAGCCAACCTGGGATGCTTTGGATGCCAACATGGCATCCTACCGGTTTCTGGTGCAAACCATGACTGGCTTCTTTGAAGGGTGTGAGTTCCATCATATACACCGAGCTGAAAATGATGCAGCTGATGAGCTGTCCAAGTTGGGGTCTTCTCGGCAGTTCATCCCGGCTGGGATTGCCTTGGAGCATTTGAGGAAGCCATCCATCAAGCCATCCCCCAACTCAGAGTCTATCTTTGTTCCTTCTCTGCTAGGAGAGGAAGCTGTTCCAATGGAGATTGACTGGGAGGCTGCAAAAGAGAACCCGGGGACTGCTCCATTCAACCCGGGGACTGGCACCTGCAACCCGGGGACTGCTCCATTCAATCCGGGGACTGTCGCATTCATTGAGGGGATCATTTCTCAGTACTCGGGGACTCGGGGACTCGCCCCCAACTCAGAAGAGGTCTTGGTAGTTGATCCAATGGAAGTGGACGAACCAGTGTTTCCCACACGGGAGACACCGAGTTGGGCTCTGCCCATATTATCCTTTCTAACGGATGGCACATTGCCAAGTGATGAGGTCACAGCCAGGCATATACAGAGAAGATCCAAAGGCTACACTATCCTCAACAAGGTACTGCATAGAAGGAGTCCTACTGGCGTGCTGCAACGCTGCGTTGAGCCAGAGGAAGGAGAAGAAATTCTTGTGGAGATACACCAGGGGGAATGCGGGCATCACGCCTCTTCTCGGGCTTTGGTTAACAAGGCTTTCTGGCATGGCTTCTTTTGGATCACTGTCTTGAAGCAAGCTGAAGATATAGTGAGAAAGTGCAACGGCTGCCAGAGATTTGCAAGTAAGATTCATATGCCAGCTTCCGAGTTGAAGACCATTCCCATTACTTGGCCATTTGAAGTTTGGTGTTTGGATATGGTGGGGCCTTTCAAGCCAGCTAGAGGCAACATGACTCACATCTTGGTCATGGTGGATAAGTTCACCAAGTCGATTGAGGTCAAGCCTATTCGAAAGTGTGATGGAGTCACATCTGTGAGTTTCCCGAAGGATGTGATCCTAAGATACGGCTACCCGCACAGCATCGTCACTGATAATGGCACAAACTTTGCTGAGGGTGCTTTCGCAAGATTCTGCGAAGATAAGCGGATCCGGCTAGATGTTGCATCTATTGCGCATCCGGCCT
Source organism: Alopecurus myosuroides (assembly GCA_028641055.1). Lineage (NCBI taxonomy): Eukaryota > Viridiplantae > Streptophyta > Magnoliopsida > Poales > Poaceae > Alopecurus > Alopecurus myosuroides. The sequence goes on from CM054058.1 coordinate 283,514,032, forward strand.
CCAATGGGAAAGTGTAGCGTTCCCATATTTAAATAATGTAAGGACACCTGTGTTATTGTGCTAGTCCCTGGATCAATTGCTAGCACCACAGTACAAAATAAAATATCATGCAAATGCATCAAATTCTATTACATCGCGTGATCCAGTCTTTACAAAATAGGATTACAACTTGCATAGTCTTAGAAGACTAGCAGAAAATAAAGAATTACAGCGGAAAACATAGTACAACATTGAGCCCATCTTCTTCATGTGCCACAGGCAAAACATGTTGGCGATAGTCTCGAGATCCTAAACGAAATCCTCACTCGTCTTGAGAAAATATCTGCAATATGGAATATGCAGCCACAAGGGAGTCAATACAATTTAATGTATTGGCAAGTAACACTATGGTGGATATAAATGGCAAGACTAATACTACATGCTTATTTGGCTGAGTGGAGTTTTGGCTAAGTTTGCATAAAGCCAGTTTTCTCCTATCACTTTTGTAAACATTGGATTAAGATCCAAGCACCACAATACTGTTCACTTGGTCAAAATTTTACTTATTGAAATTGATGATGAGATTCTTCCGTCAATCCTTGTCCATCTGCTCATAGTTGTCCATAACCGGGGACACGGCTAAGATCTTAGTTTGTTGACTCTGCAGAGGTTGTGCACTTTCACCTTCAGACTCAAATCAGCCCAAACATCCTATACACCCTGAGTGCATTAAGGAAAGGAGAAGATTGAGACGAGATCTTTCATAAGAAATTCCACCACTGTTTGGCTTACTCGTTCCACCTATAATTATGCTACATCTGCTGGTAAGCCTAGTGAGTTCATTCAACTTAGTTGATCAAGACAGAGCCCATATGACTAAAGGTTGCACGGGAAGCTACTAGATTTAGAGGGACATAGTAATCTCTTTGTTCCTGGGTGGCCATCCTCAAGTGACAACCTCAAGTGGAATAACCCTTAGATAAGGGCCCTGAGGCAACACTCAACATAAACCAGTCTTACCACTTCCACCCAGGTGGTTCATTCATTAGTTATACTTAGAATTTTTCCTCAACATCTAGTAAAACAAATTTTGTAGAATGGCTAAGCATCTAAATAAGTATCAAGGAAATCAAAATAACAAGGTATAAGGATGGCTACACACTACTAGGATATAGCATAGCATAATATAACTTATTAAAATTTCCTATCATGCATACTACTCAAAATCAACTAATGCATATAGAAAATAATGGGTAGTTGATGATGTGTTACTTGACTTGTTGAAGTTGGTGAAGAATTCACACTCTCTTCACAAAAGATCGTTGCTCTCCGTACAATCTATTCATTTAAAACACAATAACAAAATAAACAATCATTCTACCAAACAACATACATGTGTAGAAAACATACAGAGAAACTAACATATCAAAAAGGGGTTTAACCAAGTTGACTAGGACAAGGTCAAGATTTGAGTTCAATAATTTTTAAGGAAATTCCAAGGGGTTACTTGGGATAGTCTAGGTTGAGTTTGCAGTGATCAAACTTTATTATAACCATACTTGTCGAGGAAGTTCCAAGAGTTCACTAAGAATAAACATATTACTTCTTCAACTAAAGTAACACATGCAAACACTTGGTCATATTCACCTTCAAAAATATTTGAGTGACTATGTTAGTATTTTCCATTGTGGTTAGGGTAGGCCTACTAACTTCCTCATCAAAGGGAAAATATTACTAAGCCTTGGGTTTTCCATTTGGGTCAATGGTTGGACAAAAATAACTTGTTATTCTTCAACTTGTATGGATTTCTTCTAGTCCTCATGTGATTGCCTTCTTGAAGATCATTATCATGCCATCTAAGTTGTTTCCTTCCTTGGTGTTAATATTCTCTTGAACTTGATAAACCTTCATGGCTTTCACTTCACTAATTGGTTTGGGTATGGGATGGGTACAAATACCACTAAGTCAATTTGAAAAGAAAGAAATGGAAGGGATAGGAAGAGAGAGGAAAATGTCTTCTCCTTGATTTTCTTCATACTCCTGTACTTTATTGAGTTTCTTCTTGTTGCTGTGGAGTCTATTTCCTTCCTTCAATTTCTTCAATGATATTCCTAATAGCTCTTCATGTTGCCACCAAGTTGATATTGAAGTTTCATTCTTGTGCTTGAGTTTTGATCTCCATTTTGCTGACTTGGTGAATTCTTGAAGCAAGAATGGGAGAGTGGAGAAGATAGAAAACTAAAGTTCACTACTTGGTACTATATGTGATTGACACATTCTAAGGACTTGGCTTGGCTCCAAATAGACATAACATCAAGGAATAACAGTTGAAAACAATTTCTAAGACATGGTGAAAATGGATGTATCTTTGTTGGGTTTTTGGTCAAAACACATGGTCATGGTCCAAGGGTGTCCAAAATGGTTGGGCATAATGTCTATGGTTTAAGGTTACCAAATGGAGAAATTTTGCAAAAGGAACTATTTTCAAAATATTTATAGAAATTAATCTATGTCAAAAATACTCAAATAGACAACTTAATTCTAAATTCAATTTTAATTTGTTCAAATATTACTTTGGGACAGAGGATATGAAAGTACACATCCTAAGGTTTCCAAATATATTTTATTTATAATTTTTGGATTTGTAGAATTTGAATTATGCCAAATTTCATCAAACAAGCATATTTGAATTTGAACAGTTTTAAGTTTGTCAAATCTAAATTTGGCCAGTGCCAAAAGATTATAAATTTCAAGGGCTTTTCAAAAAGTCCAAGATTATCAAATTTGGCCAAGTGGTTTAAAAGTTATGAGGTTTCAAAGTTTCAGGGGCTTTTCTACAAAATCTACTTTTTATTTCTATTCGGAAATAATTCCACAGACTGGCTGGGCCGAAAATGGCTTATCTGTCGCGCTGGGAGATGGGTAGGAATTGGGCTTGGGCCGGCTAGGCGTTGCGCCGAGCGACGGATTAGCTAACCACGCGCGGCTGACTGGCGCTGATGTGGCGCTACGTGATTGGCTAATACCCTTTCGCTTAAGTGATTTAACCGCGACCGTGTGATCTAGATCTAACGGCTGAGGAAGCTGGTTTCGTACCTGGCCGGAGTTGTCGCCGGAAAAGGTGACACCGACGGCGCTCTGCTCACGACACGGACGGCGGCGAGGCTAGGAGGCGCCTCCGGGCACGGGGAGACCTCGGGGAGACTCCACGCAGAACAGAGAGGCCGAGGGTGGGGTCTGCTTGCTCCCTCGCTTCCGAACTCAGTGGCGCGGCGTGGATCTGCGGCGGTGGTGTCGGGTCGTCGTCGGTGAGTTGTCTCCTACTGCGGGAAAAGCACAAGAAGGGCATGAGGAGGTTCAGTAGGCTGAGGGGAAGTGAACGAGCACGAAATCAGCCGTAGGGACCTACTTCTGTGGCCGGAAACGATGGATAACGACGGCGGCCAGTACGAACTCCGACGAGCTATTCCGGTGGCCTCGGGAAACAAATGGCAGAGTAGGGAGAGGGTAAATGACGAGGGGAGGCATGGCTTTAAGGGGCTGGGCTCAGATCTGCCATTGGTGCTCTTAAACGCGCGAAATGAACGAAATTGAAACGGAAAGAAACGGGAGAGAGAGTTACGGGCAGAGCTTGATGACGATGACGTCATCATGACGTCATCCATCCCTTTTCTTTTCTTTTATTTCTGTTTTTAATATCTTTTGTTTTTATTAATCCAAAAGACCTCAAAATAATTTCTAAAATCTTGTAAAATTTATATCTTTCTGTTTAGAACATTTTTATAAACATTTCAACACATTTCACTTTTTATATTTTTGAAAATATAAATAAATCATTAAAAGTGATAAATGTACATTTTAAATTATAAAAATAATAATATGAGTTTTTGATTAAATAAAATTTCAGAGACATTAAACATGTCTAATACTATTTTTGAAAGTCATTTCACATCACTTTTATATTTAAGATTTCAGTGATTTACTAATAGTAACTTTATTCCATTTTAAAATTTAGAAAAAAAATAATAAATTGATGTTATTGTCTAAATAAAATCTCAGAGACATTTTACAAGTCATATATTATTTTTGGAAAGCCATTTTTAAACCACTTTCACATTTTATAATTTTAGGAGTTGAAGGATCTACTAATAGTAACTTAATGCTATTTAATTAGTTCATATCAATTAATTATTATTGTTGATCAATAAAATTTAGAATAAAACCACAAGTCATAATATTGTTTTCAAAACCTTTTGTTATGTTATTTTCAAAGCAATGCATTTCATTTTCACCCCTTCATGTTTAAAACTTGGAATAACAACTAAAAGTTATTATTAAAATATTTTATTCTCATCAAATATTTTTGAGGCTTAGGACTTTATTAAGGGTTATAAATCTTTTATTGTTGTTGCCATAAAATAATTTCAAGGTAATATTTGAATTGAAAACCTTTTATGTAATAAAGTTTGCTAAAGGTAAAATGGTTTTCTTTATGTGAGAAAAATCATTTGAGAGGGTTTTAGGGTTTATGGAATAGAGGTATAATTGGATTGGTAATTTCAATTTCATTGAAATATGCATTGTTTTCTTTTGTTTCTTGCATCTCATTTGGTTTTTTTTTTCTTTTTTTTTTGGTGACTCACTAAACATGAAAACAAAAAGTTTCAAATTTTAGTGATTTTTGGACTTTCCAATAATCAGGGATGTTACAGAAAGTTGAGAGAGCAAATGGCATGGTGCTATCCGGCATAAAGCCAAGGCTGATGGAGCCATTACAGCGAACCCCTGGTTGTTGGCTGGACGAGTTTCCGACGGTGTTGTGGAGTTTAAGGACTACCCCTAACCGATCAACCGGATACACACCATTCTTCCTGGTATATGGAGCTGAGGCCGTGTTGCCAACTGACCTAGAGCATGACTCGCCCCGAGTAACCCTCTACACTGAGGCGGAGGCGAGAGAAGCCCGAGAAAATGACGTTGACCTGCTAGACGAAGCAAGAGAGTTAACTCTGTCACGTTCAGCTGTCTATCAGCAAAACTTGAGGCGTTATCACAGCCGGAAAGTAAACCGAAGGGTTTTCCGAGAAGGAGACATGGTCCTTAGGCTCGTGCAGCGCACGGCGGTGATGCACAAATTGTCCCCTCCGTGGGAAGGGCCTTTCATTGTGAGCAAGGCTCTGCACAATGATGCCTACTATCTAGTTGACGCACAGGCACCCCAGAAGAACAGGCCGGATAGAGCTAGAGAGGAATCTAAGCGCCCCTGGAATGTAGCTCTACTCCGCTGTTTTCATTCAAGAGCATAAAGTTGTATGTATCTCCTCAACCGAGTTAAATTTCTAGTCGGCACTCCGAATTCAAACTCGGGGACTGCCCTTGTCCAAATTTGTTCTGTGTTGTTCTACTCTGCTTTACTTTGTCTACTCGGTTGCTTTACCTAGAATTTCATAAGCATATCTAGTAGTGTGTTTAAACCCAAGGGCCAACTCTTCGACTCTGCTGTTGTCCGCAACCCGGCTTCATGGCAAGCAAGAGAACAAGCCAAATGTCAATGAGCACAAGAAAAATGGCTAAGGAGAAGAGAGGTGTAGCAACCGAGTAGGGTGTTCTTTTCTGTTTCTGTTGTTTCTTTTCGGCTAAGTGGTGGGCAGCGTTACTATGCATTTTTCTAAGTGGCTAAGTATTTGAAACTCAAACTTTGAAATCTTGTGACTCGACTACCAAAAAAGCCACAAGTGGCAGGTAAGAGCTGAGACAAAGAGAATGAGTGGATAAAAAATGCAACTCGGGGACTCGCATAGAAACGCAACCCGGCATTGGGCCAGACTTGCTAAAATGTTAACTGAACTAAAAACTGAGTAGCAAAGGAAATAATTGTACTGATTACATATGCACCCGGCATCCCGGGGATCTGATAAAAGTTTGGAGATAAAGATTTGCAGGAATTACACAACAGTAGAACCCGTGTTGTCCGCATCGGTGTTGGCAGAGGCAGCTGGATCGGAAGTTGCTGTAGCCACGGAGATGGGATCCGTTGCAGAGTCGGAGGCTAGAGAGTAAAGACCGTCCGTAGCAGCAGCAGTCGCGCCCAACTCGGGAGCAAGGTCTTGGATCACCATCTCGGTGGTGATGGTGGCCTCCTGCGCGGTAGACTGCGGCTGCTTGGCCTCTGGGTTGGCTGCCAACTCGGAGTCCTTGGCGTTGCCTTCCTGCTCGTTCCCCTCCGCCCCCTTGGCCTTCTCCTCGGCACCCTCCTCCTCGGCACCATCCGCGAAGTTGGCTAAGTCTTCATCAGTAATGCTATCCGCATCATCATCCTCATTATCGTCCTCTTCACCAACATCCGTATCAGGCTCGGTGGGGCCTTCGATGAAGATGCTGGTGTCGGCGTAGGAGGCGAGCTCATAAGCCACCTCTTTCCGGCGAGCAACGCAATCCGGATCTTCGGTCCACTTGGAGTCTTCACGCCGTGTACTAATCCTTTGGAGATCCAAGTTCTCGTACCAGGACAAGACGAAGTGCAGCAGCTCGTCAGCTCCTGCCCGAGCTGCGGAGGCACGCCATTTCTTGAGATCCACCTTGACCTCATCCAAGTGATCAGCAATCTCGTGGAAGGTTTCCGGGACGTCCTTCTCGGGCCAGAATAGCTTATGCAACTTGATACCAGTGGACACCATGGAGGTGCCCAGGCCTTTGAGGGAGCGGATCTGTGTCTTGATGTTGAGGAGATGGTCATTGATGCTGGAGGTGTTGTCAATGTTCAGACCAGAGGTAGCCCTAGCCTGTCTTGCCTTGTCCAGAGCGGGCACGCCAGCGGAACGGAGTTCCGAGAAGATATCTTCATAAGGAACTAAGTTGAGTCAGAAACAGAGACCGAGAAGAAGTAAAATCGGGTAGAAGAAGGCAAAGAAGAAAAAGACAAGAGAAGAAGGGGGTAGCGGCAACTCACATTCCATTTCTACCAGCAGTTGCCCCTGCTTGACCTTCCAGTCCTCTGATTCTTGGAGGTACTTATCATGGACGTGGCGCGAGTCATTGATCTGAACCTCGAGGGCTCGGTTCCTTTCCTTGAGCATGCTGATTTCCAGCTCGAGTGCTCGCTTCTCGGTATTGGTAGTCGCCTCGAACTCCTCTTTCTCGCGGACTTGGTTGATAGCGGTCTGAAGTGCATTTGCGAGATCTACTTGGAGCTTCTCGTAGTCAGCTCTCTCGGTCTTGCGCTCCTTCTCTATCTCCGCTTCCCGGGTCTGCATTTGCTTTTGTACTTCAGCGGGTGTGAGGCAATCCAGATGCTGCTCCCGGAACTTCTTGTATTCTTCTGCGGGTAGAAGAGAGTTATCAGCAGAGTAGCCAACAGAGAGAAGACAAATATAGAGAAGAGAGATGATGGTTCACCTTCAAGAGAAGTGATTTTGCTTTGTGCAGAGGCAGCGAAGACCTCGCAGTCTTGGTGCCTTTCCACCAGAGCCTTGAGCTCGCCTGCAGAGAAGACAACAATTGAGCAAAAAAGCAAATAACGGGCATAAGTACAAAACGCATAAACCGAGATGCTAAAAGCTTACTCTCTATTTCGGAAAGCTTGAGGGTGCGCTCCAGGGCTTGCTCCTCCATAGCATCCTTGTCTTTCTTCTCGGCCTCCAGGGCTTGGTTCTGCTCCCTGGCTTGGCGGTGGTTCCAGAGAAGCTGACGGAAAATTTGTGTCCTTTTCTGGACGCTATTCTGCAGAGTAGAAAGGAAAATATGAGTATTGGAAGATTTGGCCCGAGTAAATGTCAACTCGGTGGAGTCTTCACCTACTCGGCCCGAATCTCGGGGACTGGGGGAATGACTAAGAGAAGAAGAGAAGAGAAAGAAGAAATTAGCAACTCGGAAAGTGCAAAAAAGAGAGAGACACTTACCACATATCTTTGCTCGATGTCCTTAGGGTTCTTGCGCATGACAAACAGTTTTCCGCCCAAGGTGCATCAGGGGCTGGCGACCGTCATGCCAACAGAGCCAATGTCGGCCTTGTTCCAGTCCGTTCGATAGTGGTCGAGTTTCCCCAACTCGGTACCGTCCCAGGCATTGTTGCCGAGAACCATGTTGTCCCAGGCCTTCCCGATGTGGCCTACTCGGTCCAAGATGGCCGCAAGGCCTTCTTCGGGAAGCTCCTCCTCGTCTTCGCCGCGGGAAGAATGTTCTACCACGGCTTCCTTCTTTCCTTTGGACTTGGAGGTTCCCACAGCTTGGCGCGCTTTGAGAGCAACTTGTCGCTTCTCCTCCTTGGACAACGGCATTTGGTGGCGTTGCGACAGATCTACCTAGTATTCAGGATATTTGCGCTGCACGCTGGCGCCACCACCAGCATTTGACTTCTCGGCAGGGCCAGAGGTGACCCCGGAGGCAACCAGGTTGGCGCTTGGAGTGAGTGTGAGCTGGGTGCTCTTGACTGGCTTCTTCGATGGCTCGCCTTGTGGCTTGGGAGGCGGCGGCGCCTGCCCAGCCTGTGAGGCAACACGCTTCGGCTGCGTCCGGGTTGCCTCAGCTCCCGTCTTGTTGGTGTTCTTGGTAGTTGGCGCGGGATTTGGCTGAGGAGGTGGTGGCACTTGTTGAACTGGCGGAGATGGTTGCTGAGTTGGTGGAGGAACTGAGGCGCGGGGTGGAGTCGCCTGCTGAGTTGGCGGCACAGGTGGCCGGCTACTCGGTGCAGTGAATGGCTGCGCTTGGCCTTGGTGGGCGGGCTTCATCACGTTGTCTTCTACCCGCTGCTCCGCAGCGGGATCAGGCCTTGCGGCGACATTATCTTCTACCCGCGGCTCGGTTGCGGGATCATGCTGCTCTGCAGCGTTGTCTTCATGCTGTTGTTCTGCAGCAGGCTCTGGATGCTCCAGGGCGGCGTCTCATTGCTGTTGCTCGGCAGCTCGCTCAATGTTCTCCTCCGCTGATGCAGCTGGGGGAGTTGGCGGCATCTCGAGGTTGGCAGCGTCCTGGGCAGCTTGCTGCTGTTCGATGACTTGGTCGGTGTCGTCCCCGGCGCCGTCATTCTCGGCGCTGAGATCTTGTTCTTCTTCAACAGGGGAGGACGCACGTGTCCTACCCTGCGGTTCCTGGTCTTCCTCTTCATCCGAGAGATTTACGAGATCTCGGGGCACAATTATCTTCTTCTTGGGAAGAGGGGCAGCAGTGGCATCAGCGTCGAGAGGCGCGCTGAAAGAAGAAGTAGGATCAGAAAGAAAGCAGAAAAAAGGAGAAGGGAAAAGCACAACAGAAAACGGCAATAAGTCAAGGGCTACTCGGAGAACACTCACCCTTTTCTGGTGGGGGCTTTCCTCTTATGGGAAGCGACGTCTTTGTTGGCTGGCTGCTTCCTGGTTCTCTTGCCAGGAGGTGCCTGTGCATCGCTGCCAACCCTCTTCCGAGTAGTGGGAGCAACCATGGACACAGGAACCGCGTCCACGGGATCTTCAAGCTCGTCCACATCAGGCTCCTCTGCAGAGAAGAGGGGAGAATTCAGAATAAGCAAAAAAGAAGGGAAGCAAAGCAAACTGCGAGTAAACAGAAAGGTGAACCAAGTCACCTTCGTCGTCTTCGGACCAATCCCGAATAGAGGCATCTGCTCGGGACTTACCGGGTTGATTGGCGTGAGGGATGCACAAGGTGTCTTGGTTGTCGTATGCCTTGGCGTCATCCTCAGTCCTGTCATCGTGCCAGTTGAACTCGAAGATCTCACTGTCCTCCTCTCTCTGGCGGTCGATGTGCTGTTGGTACAAGCAAGCGTTGTGAGTTAAGTTCTCGGATAAGAGGTTCTACCCGGGATATCGTGCAAACACTAAGCACATAAAGCTAAGAGGTTCTACCCGGGATAGCGTGCAAACACTAAGCACATAAAGCTAAGAGGTTCTACTCGGGATAGCATGCAAACACTAAGAACATAAAGCTAAGAGGTTCTACTCGGGATAGCATGCAAACACTAAGCACATAAAGCTAAGTGGTTCTACTCGGGATAGCATGCAAATACAAAGCATATAAAGCTAAGAGGAGTCCTACTCGGTGTCAAGTACAAGTTATAAAGGTACAGAGAAGAGCACTAACCTGAGGGATCTTCTTGGTGCGGCTATACGGCATGAAGTTGTATGCCCAATTATTGGAGAGCGCGGTCTGCATGATAGACCTGGCCCAGATAGCCACCTCAGCCTTGCTGAGCTCAAAGGTTGTCATCCTGGTGCAGTCCCGAGGACCTCCCATGTAGCACATCTTGTGTGCTCACTCCTGGAGCGGGAGTACTCGGCAGGAGATCCAACAGGCGATTGGGTCATCCTGGAGGATCCCTTCCGAGATCAACTCGGTCAGGCGTCTCTCGACTTGGAGGACGTCAGGCACCGTCTTCTTTGGATCATAGCCCCAGTGCTGCCCGGTGGGCAGCGCGTTCTTGAACTTTGGGAGCCCTATCCGGTCTTCAATGGGCTTCCCTTTCTCGGCGGCAACATTCTTCACGTAAAGGAAGCCGCGCTGCCACTTGCGCACGGTTTCCAATCCGAGCACCCGCGGGTGGTGCCCGGTCTTGCGCTGCAACATCATCGCGCTACCCGTATGGGTCATTGCGCGACGGGCGTCAGTGTTACCCGGATCGGGAAAACTTTGCTTGCAAAGAAAGAAGTATCTGGCCCATGTGTGGACAGTTGGGTAGACGCCCAGAAAGGCCTCACACGCGGTGGCGTGTATGGAGAGCATGACGATAGCATTTGGTGGAAGATGGTGCGGCTAGTGGCCGAAATGGTTGAGGAAATCAGAAAGGAATTTTGAGATGGGAAGGCCGAAGGCGCATTTTAAGTGGAAAAGGAAAACAACGAACTCGTCCTTCTCAGGTGCCGGGACGAGCTCGGTGCCAGGATGCCGGCAAACCACGCCGGGAGGAACACGGCGGGTGTTTACCAGCCATTGGCAGTCCTCGGCGGTGACGTCCGAGCCCTCCCAGCCGGCTCGGGCGGAAGCCGCCTCGTCACCGTGCGGAGCCATGGAAGGGAGCTGATGTTGGAGAGGAGAAGCTTGTCGGAGTTGGGCGCGAGAATGGCGGCGATGGCGCGCCGGGATGCTTGCTCTCAGATCTCACGGTGGCGGCGCAGTGAGTACCCGCGGCGGCGCTGTGCTCGATGGCGGCGACAGAGGAGTTGGGAGTGCGAGATTGGAAATGCAGAGGAAAGAGAAGAAGTGGGCGGCGCGGGGGTATTTATCTCTTCCGCGCGTTGCAGTTACTACTGGATCAATCGTGGGCATCGATCGTGCGGCGTGGGTTAACTGCCTGTTAGAAATGCACACAACGCGAAACGCGCGCGTAACGGGCGTAGTTAATCCCACGTCCCAGATCGTGGGCTCTCGAGTACCCATGCGACGTGACCTAACGGGCCGTGGGCCCTGGTTGCAGTGAAGGGTGCGTGGCCCACTGTGTCCCAGGCACCGAGGCGTCGGGGGTACGTGGGCTTGACACGTGCCCAGTAGCGACACAAGAAGATGGATTTGGTCTGATCCAGCGGGATCATGTTCAAAATTTCGCTAAGTCATTTTACTCGGCTGCGCTGTAGAGAGATTAGTCTACTCGGCTACAAGAAAGTTTCTCTCGTAACCACAGTTGGAAAGAGTAGAGAAGGAATCCTTGATCCAAGTGGAGTTGCAACTCGGCATTACAACTTCGAGAAGACAAGTTGGTTTAAGCTGGCAGGGCCGTGTGAACAAGTTCACTGGACTCTACCAGCTTCGGGGACTAATGTCGGGGGGCTACCCCCGAGTAGGGGTAAGGCAAGTGGTAAAAGCAAAGATCAGAGTACTGTTGGACGGGTTGGTGGCTGCCCGGGTGCCCTCTACCCGGTAGTCTCTATCCGGTCATAAGTACTGAAGGCCAAGAGAAGATATTAAGGAAGACTGTATTTGTCCGGGTAGCGATCATTTGGTCCGAGTAGATGGGCTGCGTTCCTACCCGGGCAAGAAGTCAATGGAGCCGTTCTGACAGGATCCCGCGTATCCTGTGGCCGTACAGGCGTGCGGTTCAACTTACGGAGCACGTGATTATCCGAGCTACGGCGTGGCTACAGTGAGGTAGGCGCCTGTCAAGTCCTGTCACTGACAGAGGGGACAGGACAAGAGCTAGGTCCTACCCTATGTGACTGACAGGGTGGACAGGTCCCATCTGCCGAACGGCGCGGTGACTTCCCGCACCCGCGTTAGCGAGAAGCCGGAGGCGTGCGCTGTTCTGCAGTAGGCGTGTCCCATCAAGTTGTACCTTATAGTCTTTGTTTATTTGGCTGGGCACCAGTATATAAGGTGCCCTGCACCCTCCTGCGCGAGGGACGTTGCTCCAGATCGCATTTATTACAAGGACCAGCACTAGAGCGAGAGAGAACTGCCGAGTGGCTACTCGGCTAAGAGGCAAACTTGTATTGTGGCTACTCGGAGATTATGCACACAGAGAGATAGGCAGGAGTAGGGGTGTTAACTCCACACGAGGGCCCCGAACCTGGGTAGTTCTTGTTGTTTGCAGTGATATTCTTACCTGAGTGTGGCTACTCGCCGTGCGATCCCCCCGGATACCTACAGCGTCTATCGGCCCCAACACTTTAGCCATCCCATGGCATCTGTCTTCTCCACACCACGACAATATTAATTGAAGCCAAAGAGAGCATCAAGAATAAAGTATAAAACAAATTTAATTTTAACCCACTTCCTATGCATAGGAATCTTGTAATGAAATTAATTAAAGAAGCTCAAACTAGAAATCGTGGGAAGGTAGAAAGAGCAACTTCAAAACTTTCTACAAAAAGAGAGGTGTTTTAGTAACATGAAAATGCCTACAACCATATTTTCCTCTCTCGTAATAATTTTCAGTAGCATCATGAACAAACTCAACAACATATATATCACATAAAGCATGTTTTTCATGGTCTAAAAGCACACAATTCATATCAAGCTCCAAAACAGTGGGATCATAATTCAAAATCAGCTCCTCTTTTTTCCCACTTTTAGCAATAGCAAAACAAGATAATGGGTCACTATTAAAAGGTATAGGAGACATTATAGAAATTCTATTTTCAGTAGCATTATAATTTCTAACATCAAGTAACATAGGACCATCAAAAAGAGCATTATCATAAGATTTATCCAAGTAGCATGGATTATCATAAATAACAGTAGCAATATCATTCTAACAAGTTTCATTGATAGTAGTATCAAGGTCACAAGTATATAAAGTATCAATTTCATCAAATAATGTATGAATTAAAGAGTTACTATCATTGGGAGGTAGGCATGGGTAGCTCCATTCTTCCTCCTCTTGATCATCACTCTCCTCCTCTTTTTCATCCAATGAGCTTCCAGATTCAGCAGTTTCTTCTTCCATAGGTTCATGCAAGGCATTAGTCTCTCACTTTGGGGAAGAGAATCTATTAAGATATTGAAGTATGTAGTAATTACAATCCTTGTAATTATCAAAGAAATATTCAAATATATAATAAATCTCATATTGATAAGTTGCATCATCAATATTTTCAAGCAAATAAGCAATTTTGAATGCACCCTTCCAAGCAATAAATTCCTCAGTTTGTTCCACATCATCAAAGTCATAATTCCCTTAACATAAGAAGATATGGTAACATCATCATTATACTCACATTAAAAAGGGAGGTGTTTATACCTCCTACAGAAACAAGATTTTTCAAAGCAATAAGTAACATTATAAGTAGAGCACAAGTTTTTAGCATAGTCATGCAATTTATTAATTTTCTCCCATAAGTGTGTCCCTTTTTGTGACAAGCGGTGTTCCTTATAATATTTTTGTTGATCTTGTGTGAACCCACCTTCCCAATAAGATCTAGTTTCAAAGGCATCAAACATTGATAGCAAGCATGATAAAGCAAGAATAACAACTAGAAAAAGAACTAATTTTGTGTGTATTTTTGATAAAGAGAAGCAAACAAGAAAAAAACTAAGCAAAAACAAAGCAAAGTAAAGAGATTGGAAGTGAGAGACTCCCCTTGCAGAAATTCTCTTCCTCCCCGGCAATGGCGACAGAAAACTTTGTTGATGACTAACGTTGGTAGAACCCAAGTGCAAGGTGTGAAGAGTGCAATAGCAAGTTTTCCCTCAGAAAAGAAACCAAGGTTGAATCGACCAGTAGGAGGACAAGCAATCTCTTAAGGTTGATGCAGCTAAGATGGCAGGGCACACTACCGGTTCAGCAGCAACGTGGAACCTACACAACACAAACAAATCACTTTGCTCCAACGAAGCAGTGAGGTTGTCAATCTCACCGGTTTTGCTGAACACAAAGAGGTTAAATGTATGGTGTGGAAAATAGTAGGAGAACAGTATGAAAGCAGTACTAACAGTATGAAAGCAGTAGGTGTTTTATCAGTATGAGGAAAAAGGACCAAGGTCCAGAGTCCACTAGTGTTGTCTCTCCGTGAAAGATAAATAACATGTGTGGTGAAAAAATTGCAGCTGGGCAATTGACAGAAATGAAGGCTTCACCATAGTGCATATGCAGGACATAAACATTACTATGTGATTCATGCGGGCATTACAACAAAATACATAGACCGTCATCCAACTGCATCTATGTCTAATAATCCACCCTCCGAATATCATCCGAACAAACGTTGGGTATTAAGTTGCAAGCAACAGATTATCGCAGTAAGCAAAGTGTGTAATGTAAACAATGTAAACTAGGTAAACACCATTGTTTTCTCCCTAATGGCAACAACACATCCTCCATCCGTCACGTTTCTGTCACTCGAGCACAGATGCAAAGGAGGCATGAACCCACTATCGAGCATAAGTACTCGCTCTTGGAGTTACCAACATCTACTTGGCCAGAGCATCTAATAATAATGGAGATCATGCAAGATCATAAGTAACATATGCATGAAGATAACATGATAGATTGATAATCAGAAGACATAGCATTAAACATTCATCAGATCCCAACAAACACAACATGTAGCATTACATAAAGATGATCTCGATCATGTGAGCATCTCACGAGATCTAAGCATGAAGGACAAAGTGGAGAGAACAACCATCTAGCTACTTCTCTGGACCCGTAGTCCAAGGATGACCTACTCATGCATCACTTCGGAGGAGGGCATGGTGGTGTAGACCCCTCCGGTGATGAGTTCCCCTCCCGGCAGGATGAAAGGGAGAGCTCCAGAACCCTCCCGGTATCGGGATAAAGATGACGGCGGCCTCGGGTGTTTTTCGGGACGAAGTGGTATATCTTTAGGGTTTACGCCTCGGGGGGGTATAAGTAGGCGAAATGGCAAAGGCGATGGAGGCCTGGGGGCCCCACACCACCCCATGGCGCGGCCAGGGTGCGCGCCGCCCTATGGTGTGGGCCCCCTGTGGCCCCCCTCCGGGTCTCTTCGGGACTCCGTGGAACCTTCGGGAATTCCAGGACCTCCGTACTTCGAATTTTCCAATTCCGAGAATATGTCCAGAACAACTTTTCTGAAACTAAAAACAACAGAAAACAGATAACTAGCTCTGTGGCATCTTGTCAATAGGTCAGTCCGGAAAATCGATAAAAATGACATGAAGTGTATAGAAAACATGTGGGAAACAACATGAAAACAACATGGAATATCAGAAATTAAGGATACATTTATGACGTATCACTGGTACAGTCTCATGCAATCGTACCACTGATCGTTAAGTATACTGCAAATGCATATGAAATTGTTCTTTCCAACCTTGATCATTCCCTTCCTTTTAGTTTTGATTTTTAGTGATTTCCACGTCCACAACTAAAATTAAAAATAATGACATGGAGATTTGCAATTGGATTACATATTAGTGATTAGTGGCAGGTATAGATTGATATTTCGGCATTTTCATTACAAAGATACAGTTTAAACATGGATAAAAAAATGTGTATTTTGGACGCATCAACATCCCCAAGTTTAAACCTTGACCGTCGAGAGAAAGGAACAAAATCATAAGGTACTAGTGTTTAAACCGAAATAACAAGAAGTTTAGTTCACTTACAATCACCAGTCTGATGGCCCCCTCTTTCTTCGGCTGAAATCTTAATAAGGATAGTGTAACAACTATCATAGCAGTTTTGGTAAGCCAAGACAAATAAAATAAAGCTCATATTAACAGGGACATTTAGAAGTGTAATAATTATCCTACTTCTTGTAGAAAACACTTTCTTGCCAAGGAACATTAAGGTAGATCATAGTTATCATAATAAGAATGCAAGAGCATGTTAAAAAAAAGCGTAGTTTCAAGGTAACTCGCTAAAAACTCCCACTAAAATAAATTATAAGACTCTATAATGCACTCTTCTTTTCATTGACTTTCAAGAAAAACTAGTTTGTAGTAATAAGACTATGTCAAATATTTGTATATGTTTGATCAATATTGTGAAGGTAAGACTGAGCTACAATAGATGTCACAACTGGGATACACTCATGACAAAGTATATGAGGTTTCCCTCGGGTGTTTTCATTTCTCAAGAGTCAGAGAAGTGTGAAGCCTGCTTAGGAAGCACACACCCATGAAAGTACTGATAATTTTACCGACTATAACATTGCCGCTACAAGTGTTAAATCAACTCAGAGCTAATATCTGAGATTAACTCCGGTAGATCGTTCATAGGCTAGCAGAGTTGTTAGCATCCCATGGGTGAAACAACGGTGTAGAGACACGAATAAAGCAATATCGATTACTGTGATTAACATGTTAAACTTTGGCATGAATCTCACTTACCACTAGACATGTGTTCTATAAGACAAATCTTTTCAAAGGCAAGTTTCGAGTCAAATAACATTAAATACTATGTGTTTGAGTACCTCTTAAACCAAACTCTTTAAAAAAAACTCCAATACCCAAGCCTTCATGCAAAGAATTTTTCTTGTTCTCTAAATTTATATGATACAGTACTTTGGCAAGACACGGTTCTCTACGAGAAAATAGAGTAAGAGCAACAATACTAATTAACCAGGTGAATAAGAATCTTACTCCATCTGTCAAGACTTGCATTTCCACGTGCATATAATAACTTTGATGGCACTACTACTCATATAAGCATTCAACTTTACAAAGTGGGAATCACAAGACATACCTCATGTTAATGAAGAATTCTTCTCTTTGTTAGGACGTGTTTCTTCAAAACTCATAGTTGATCACTCAACTGCAATATGATTATAGTGTTAATGGAAAAGCCTAGAGAGTAATGATTAAAAGAAAAATATTTTTGTGATTTTCCAGAAGGATTTTTAGAATAGGAAATTAGAAATGAAAGCAAAGCTATCGAAAAGCTTAAAATAAAACAAATCAAACAAAAATAATAAAGAAACGAAACATTGGAAGCTACTCCAATCAAGTGATAAAAACACAACCTCAATAATAAAAGCAAATTGAAGATAATTTATCACAACCTCTTGATGTAGAAGTGTCAACAACCTCCCCAAGATTAAAATTTTGTAACATGGGAGATTATTATGGTGGTGGCTGAAAAACGTTGGGGTACCACTGGCCACCCCAAGACTAACATATGTTCGCAAGATCAAGTGAAGGGTCAAAGAAATTAATTGTGACGTTGTTGATGACGGTGATGTGGTCTATGAGCTTGTTCACGTCTTGGTATGTGGTGTAGTATGGAGGTATGTACGCCTCCCCTTCAGGTTCTTCTGCTTCCTCATTGAAGCCATCATGCATTTCTGCCTCGGGTTCAACTTCTTCTCCTGCTTTCCGTCCAACATAATGGAGTTCTCTATTCTCGATAGAGAATAGGTTAGGCATGGGAGTGGGAAACAATTCCACCACTCCAATCGGGAGAGGACACCTCAAGGCCCAATTAGAAGAAGCTATAATTCAATTAGAGGGGCTTTAATTAGAAGATCTAATTAGACCCTCTAATCAGATAGGGAGAGGCCCGGAAGCCAATTCTGTGTCTCCAATAAAGGAGGGGTGGGTTTATATAGTGGAAGGAGGAGGGGGACTTGCCTTGGGGGAAAAGTCGGTTGGGGGGAGCCCTCCTTGGCCGCACCCCTCCCCCTTCCCCAATTCGGACTGGACTCTCCCAATTGGGAGAGTCCTTTCCCTTTTTGACTCCTCCTCCCTTTTCCTTTTTTCCCTTTTAGTTTCTAAATTTTTATTTCGTTTGCCAAAAATCAATTATGGAAAGTTCCAGGCATGGTGTTGCAACTGATCTACGCTGCAGAATTTAATATTTTTGCCCTACCTAATCTGACAAGATTAATAAGCAGACAACAAGGCATGCCCATACATGCGAGGATCAGAAAACGACTCACCTGGCAGCGGAATCGATGTAGTCGTAGAAGAGTTCTGAACAATCGTAGAACCTCACAACTAGGCCTAGTTGCAAGGATGTCGCTAAGTCTTCCCTCCTTAGGATCACACGTGTAATCCCTCTTATGGTGTGCATGCGTATGATCATGTCAACCCGTCAGCGCTCCTCCATCCAGGACTCGGCACCGACAAAGAGAGGAAAGCTTCCGAAGTTGCTAATTGGTAGCTATAATCAACTATGATTAAAGCTATTATGAATCTCGAAGCTCTCAACACATGAGAGAGAAAACTAATTAAGCTAGGTCTAATCGGGAGAGTATAACTCAAAAACCCGGTGAAAGTAAAGTATAGGCACCTAGAGGGGGGGTGAATAGGTGCTACGGCAAATTTTAATTTTTCTCAAATTTAGGCTTGACAAGAAAGGTAAATTCTCTAGATAGTGCAACTAGTGATGAATTTACCTATATGACAAGACAAGCAATCAAAGCAACAAGTACAAGTAAGTAAAGAGAGGGAGGAACGAGGTAACCGATGGAAGCACACGGAGACACGATGTATTTCCGAGTTCCTCCTTTTTAGGGGAGTACGTCTCGTTGGAGGGGTGTGAGCTCGCCACAAAGGCCTACTCAACGCCACTAAGGCTTCACCCTATTCTCCGATGAACTTCACCACAAAGGCCTAGTTCACCTTCCACTATAGAACCCCTTTGAGGCGGGGATCAAATCCTTTACAAACACCTTGGGGCACACACCCACAACTTAATTGGGGGCTCCCAACACTTCTTGAATCACCAACAAGAAACAAGATGCCTAGGTTCTCCACAAGAGGAAACCCTAGGCAAGATCCCTCTAGCTAGAGAGGGGGAAATGAAGAACGGGTCGGTGAAGATGTAGATCGGGGCCTTCTCCTTCAATCCTCCAAAGATCTTCAAGATTGGGTGGAGGGATTGGGAGTTATGAGGGATTTGGTGAGTTCTTAAATGCTCATCAATGCTAAGGGGAAGAACTAGATCTTGAGGAAGAAGAGGAGGGGTATTTATAGTCCCTCCTCACAACTAGTCGTTGTGCAGGAAAAAAGGTACCGGAATATCCGGTCCAAGTTTGGACCGGAATATCCGGTCAGTTTGCTCCACGCAGATCTGCAGTGCTGGACCGGATTATCCGATTGATCTGAAATATCCGGTACAAATAATCCGGTAGATGCCAGTACGCAAATCTTCCAGTCCTTAGCCATTTTTCCACTTCTTCAACTGCAACCGGAATATCCGGTATAGATATGAAATTTCCGGTACAAATAATCCGGTTGACTCCAGTAGCTCCAAGCTTCCAGTCCTTAGCCATTTTTCGCAGCAACCGGAATATCCGGTCCAGGATGAATAATCCGGTCCGAATAATCCGGTTAACTCCAGTAGCTCCAAGCTTCCGGTCCTTAGCCATTTTTCGCAGCAACCGGAATATCCGGTCCAGGATGAATAATCCGGTCCGAATAATCCGGTTCACTTCTGTGAGCAAAACTTCCAGTCCTTAGCAGTTTTTCGCAGCAACCGGAATATCCGGTCCAGGATGAATAATCCGGACCAAATAATCCGGTTGAGTTCTGTCCCAAAAACCTCAGGCCAACCTTCACCGACTTTTCGGTGATCGATGCCGATGTTAAGTATAACACCTGCACACTAAACACCTCGATAAATAATGTACTTAGTATTGTTAACTAACACACAAAACACTGGGAAAACGAAATGCACTTTCAATCTCCCCCTTTTTGGTGTTAGATGACAATACTAAGATTTGCAATAAACCTTGACAGTAATCATGCTTGAAACAAGATGGAAATATCTCCCCCTATCTCTATGCATATCTTTTGTTTGCCTCAAACGCAAATGGATGCAATGATGTATAGGGAGAAATTTTCAACAAGTAGCAAACATGACAATGAGACAACATCACCAATATGTTGAGTGTAAAGAAGTATATACCTTGTGCGAGAATGATATATCCAAGAATAACCAAGCACAACCATAGATAATCTCCTCAACATATACGATAGATAACCATCCCACCATAAATAGATAAACCAAGATAATATCCAAATAACCGACATAGTCACACACATAATAGCACACATAGTTTTAAACGACACAATAAACGACATAAGTTCACAAGCACGACAAATGAAGATAAAATGGACACAAGCTCTCAAAGGAAGGATAAAAGCAAATGCTTGTGCCCGAACCCATGCAAATCCCGTAGTCTATAATAGCTACTTCTCCCCCTTTGGCATCGAGACACCAAAAATGAGGGAAAGAGCTAAGCTAACGTCCCAGACACGGTCTAAGCATCCGACTCCTCCTCATCATCAGACTCCTCCTCATCAGCAGCCGCATCATGAGCTCGAGTAGCAGTCTCCTGAGTAGACCTGAGAGCCGCCTCAATGCTCTCCCAAGGAGTGGAATCCCCAGCAGACCAAGCAGAGTAGGACTGAGCAGCAATAGGAGCAGGTACATCACCAGTGCCACCACTCATGTGATGGATAATCTGCCGCTGAGAGCTAGCCAAGTCAGTGTCCCTGCGATACGCCCGGTACTGTTCCTTGTGAATGTCCACCTTCATGCAGAGCACGTTGCGCTGAAACCAGGAGAGCTTCCTGACGTGGCGCAAGGTGGTGATATCAGACACAGGCGCCCTGGGAGCAGACTGAGAGCCAGAAGGACCACCCATAGAGGAACCACCCTCAAATGGAGCACTCTGAGAAGCAGCCGCAGTCTTCAGCTTCCTCTTGACATACAGCTTCCTGACCTTGTGCTCAACCATGGGTAACTCGGTGTACTCCTTCCTCATCTCATACTTGATAAGCATCATGATATAGGGAGCATAGGGAATGGTGTAGCCACCAATCATAGCAGCATAGAGCTCGTGAAAGATGATGTCCATCACATCCACAGTATAGGAGACAGCCGGGTCCTCTTCCTCCATACACTCCTTAGCCAGAATCAGAAGGTTGCACAGAGGAGTGGTGAGGGCATCGTTGTTACCTCCACTCGGCACAAGGAAAGCTCTGAAGATACGCACCAGCTGATCATAAAGTGGAAGAAGTCCCTCAAGTCCCCCAACAGTGAAACCAGGGGCATATAGCTCAGCCATGGACACCTCCCTCCTCGGCCTATCAACCTCATGGACGCGGCGACCAAGAGGAGGGTGCTCGCTGTAAGAGTATCCAAGACGCCGAGCCAACCTCTCAAAAGATGCTTCACAAGGTGTGTCCTCAGACATCCACTTGAGATGGGTCACAATATCTCCAGTGGAGAACACGAGGGTGGACATAAACTGCATCACAAGCTGCGTGTTGTAGTTGCACTGAGTCTCCATAAGCTTCACCAGACCGAAACGCTCAACAACACTGGCTGCATCAGCAAATTCCTCCTTGGCCTTGAGAGCGGCATGGTCAAATGGATGCATAGGGCGACACGGATAGCGGTAGTCACAATAGATGTCAGCATAAATATAGGACTGCTCCAGATTCCAGAATCGAGAATCAATATTTGCAACCCTCGGAGAAAGATAGGCATCCTGCTTTCTGAGCTCATTGAAATCCTGAGTAGGAATGTCGGTCTTATAGTTGAGCCGAGGTTTCCTCTTGTTACGGGTAGAAACTTGCTTCTTGTGCTTCGGAACGCTCCGTTCGTGGTCACCACCTGTGAAACAAGATAGTAGGGGGATAGCACAAGATGAGTACACTAGTGTCACACAACGGATACAATCATGCATAGAAACGATAGAGGAGATTCCAGGAAACAATCGAGGTAGAAATCTGGGAAAGATCAATTTGGGGATGTACTAAAACAGTACTAGACATAGCCGGATATTCCGGTTCAAAACTGAACCGGATATTCCGGTTACCCGGATATTCCGGTTCAGTCGTGGACCGGATATTCCGGTAGGTTGCGGATCAGCACAAAATCAATCTAAATCTCAGATTTCCACAGGGATTGCAAACAAGGAATCTAGTCTATGGTTTCTAGCATGTAGGGGGGTCCTCTTCGGAATGAAATCTACCAAGCATAGCCAACAAAACGCAAATCCATGGAAGGTAAGGTTATAGCACCAAGATTCAAGAGATTTGAACATTACCGGGATCCATGGAGAAAAATGCTTGGGTAGAAACGTTCCAAAACGCGAGGAGAACAAGATCCGGGCCAAAGCTCCAAGATCTCGCGGAGGAAACGGCCCGGGAGGCCAAGAATCACGGCGGCGGCGATTTGGTGGAGAGGAACGGACGGGAAAAGGGCAAGAACTGCCCCTCCCCGTCGGGCCCCAGGCTTTATGATGTGCGCCGAACCGGATATTCCGGTTCAAGTTTGAACCGGATATTCCGATACAGCCGGATATTCCGGTTCAAAACTGAACCGGACATTCCGACTGCCTCCTGATTCGAAATTTCCTCGTTTTCAACGGACGACACTAGTGCTTAGAAAAGAAAGGCTTTTTGAGAGAAAGGCTTAGGATAGATTTAACAAACTGAGACTAGTACTTATCCCTCTCAAGAGCAAGAAACAACCAACTAAAATACCAATTGAGTGGGATTTTCCTAGGAAGAACCACTTAGACGGGAAAAACACACGAAATGCAATGAAATGACAAGTAGAAAAACCCAACTAAGATCCAACTCTTCGAAATGAATAGGTTGGTGGCCGAAGCCACCATGTAAGAGTTCTTGGTATGCAACCGCGAAGATATATCTTGGGGGCATTGCCAAAACTCAACATTGAAGCTCACAATTCAACATTAGAAAAAGAGAGATCACAATGAATTTTTGCTATGGGCATAATGGGGGGAGGGAGAACCCAATGTGTTAGGATAACACTCCCCCTATGTCCATGCCTACATCTAAACTCGAACACGTTTCATCTATAGGGGTGTGCGCAAGATAGTCAAGTCAAGCTCCTTGAATCAATCACATTTAGCTCATTCCTCAAGAACAAGAACCTTGCATCATCAAGTGGCTTCGTGAAAATATCCGCAAGATTGTCCTTGGTGGGCACATAACCGAGTGCAATGTCTCCTCTCGCCACGTGATCACGGATGAAGTGGTGGCGAATCTCAATGTGCTTCGTCCTTGTGTGTTGCACCGGATTGTATGCAATCTTGATAGCACTTTCATTGTCACATAGAAGAGGTACTTTGTCCAAATGAACTCCATATTCCTTGAGAGTTTGCCTCATCCATAGCAATTGGGTGCATGCACTTGCGGCGGCAACATATTCGGCTTCGGCGGTGGAGAGAGAGATGCAATTTTGTTTCTTCGAGGACCAACTTACAAGGGACCTACCAAGAAATTGGAAAGCCCCGGAAGTTGACTTCCTATCATCTTGATCACCCGCCCAATCGGAATCCGTATATCCATTGAGAGAAAATTGTGCCCCCTTTGGGTACCACAAACCAAATCTTGAGGTATGAACCAAATAACGAAAGATCCTATGAACCGCCATTAGATGGCAATCCTTAGGAGCCGTGTCGCACCCTGATTTCTAGGGGATACTCACCGTACGAACTGGATAGCAGGTGCTTGGATTATGGGGCATAACTGCTCCCACGTCCCAGCTTCCTGGTAGGCCTGCGCTTATGCGCGACAACGCAAGCCCTGCTACTCCATCGTCGATGTAAACTATCCACTAGAGATCAAAGGCACTTCCGTCGACGTACTTCAAACCATACACACATGGTACGTCAACGGCGTTTAACAATTGATATCACAACAGATCTCTACGACACAAAAGATTGAAATAAGTTGCAAATGGCTCTCATTAGAGCAGAGATAGCAAATACAATCATTCAGAGGGCACATGCCCCAACAATACATCATTACAATACAGCGGAAGCATTCAACATGTCTGAGTACAGACAAGAACCAAATAGGCCTAAGGGGCCGGAAACAAACAGACGGATCCCATCCACGAAGTCTCGGATCCTGCCCGGGGTCCGCTATCTACTCGTCAGCAGTCTCGTCATACTCCACGTAGTAGCCACCATGTAGATCCTCGGAAAACGTCGTCTGCGTAAACCACAGCCCCAAAGGGGTCAGTACTTAAACGTACTGGCAAGCAAGACTCACAATTCACCAAAGTGTAACCCGTCAACACCAAGCACAGATGCCTTGGGTTCAACGGAAGAAAAGGGGTATGAAAGATGCTGCAACTGGCTGCGCTAACCAACTACAGAAACATACTACAACTGCCGGCTAACAGAAAGGAGATAAGATCGAGGATTGTAACCAACTGAAAGATAACTTCAAGCAAACCCATCCTGGATCTCGCCCCTTATCCAAAGAAGCAATCCGAGGATAACTCACACAGTTGTAATAATGATGGTTCGAATTATTGTGTCAATAAGCCTATTACTAATCAAGTTATTAATCATGGGGTGTAACATGTTTGATCATTATGTTTAAGTTGTCCTGAGTACTTGTTAGCCAGTACTTTCACCAAGTAATCCATAACCGCGGAAAACACGGCTTCTCGAGAAGATTATCCCTGCAGGGTTGCACCAATTTGGCCGTACACTCATGAATATCCCGCCAGATGGGATGCCTCCCACCAAGCGGGGCACTCAACACAACCAACCATTCCTCGCATCAAGCCCAAAGCACCTTGGGCGCACGGCTAATCGAGCCCAGAAGAAAATGGACCCTCATAGCACTCTAAGAACGTGTCCCCCTATATGCCGACTACGAAAGTTCCACCCTGGCCTGGGCTCGCAAAAACATGATGCGGCAAATGGAAAACACGAACTAAATGAGGTGATTTGGACGAGATGCGAATCAGGTCAAGTTGAGGGGGGCGCCCATACTCGCTTCCCAAATGCGGGTAGTGCGCTCATCATGGATCAGTAGACAAGACCCTTTTCCTATTAGGGTCGACACTAGCAGGCTCCAAAACCTCTCATGGGCCTCCTGCCGGTGCCTTATCATCAAGTTTATTATTGGTAGTAACATTAGCATGATTGATTGATTAAACATCGAGCCCCCACAACGTAATGGAAAAGTAACAGAAAGTAACGGGTAACAGACTCGAGCAAAGCAACCTAAGCATGCTAGTAAGACACGGGCTCAAACAATGGTTGTAGGAAGGGAGATGAGGCAATATCAGGGTTAAGGGATTCATGTGATAGGTTCGTAACAGAACAACTACTACTAAGGCTAGCAGAAAAGAACAACGGAAAGTATCGGTAATCAATGTTGAAAGGAACACAGTGGTTCATGTGAGTGATAACTTGCCTGCAAAACCCAGTAGCCTGGTACTGAGCTAAATCCTTAGAAGGGATGTCGTAAGTATCGTCGGTCTCAACGTCGTCGTGTATCCGAGAAGAAGCAAACAAACATTGCAGAAAGATAAGCAATCATTATCATGGCATAGGTGCGCAAACATGGGATGATGCATGTCATGTTAATAGATGCATCAGAGTAACCTACTTGACAAGTAACACAATTTAATTGGATCCATATGCAATGAGAATTGCATATGGATGCAAATGGTTAAGGTGGAAGCAATGATCTACATTTTATTAACAAGTGTAAGTGGTTAAACATGATGCTTGCATGATGATGACAAGATAACAACAAAATAACAATGATAGATGCAAAGGAAAAGGAATAAAACAAGTTTGGAAAATGATTTGTTAATTTTGGAAAGTTTTGGTTACTTAGACATGTCACACAAACAATTATTGTTTTCATCAAGTTAAATTGTTCAAAATAGATAACAAAGTTTATATTTGAAAAGAAAACAAGATTTTAGTTGGATTACATGTTTCAAATATTGAAATTGGAATTAGGATGAATTTATTATGAATTAAACAAGTTTAAGCAAGAATTAAATGAATTTAATTCAAACATGAACTTATTTGAATTTTTATTTGTTCAAAACATTAAGTGAGATTCATATTTGAAAAGTTTATACTTTTATGGTTTGAAAACATATTTTATATGTCCCAAAAGAATTTGTTTTGATCAAGTTATAAATTTAGCAATATTAAATGATTTAAACAAGGTTTAAATCATTTAACCAATTTTAATTATTCAAAACATGAAACAAATTTTATATTTGGAAAGAGGGTTTAATTTTGCATGGAAAACATATTTCATTTGTGGAAATTGGATTTAAAATGAGCAAGTTATTATTTTGGCAATTTTAAATGCAATAAACAAGAAACAGTTGTTTTCAGCAATTTAAATTATTCAAAACAGCAAACAAAATTTATAATTGGAAAGTACATGAAAAATTGATTGGAAAACATATTTGGTTTGTGAAATTTGGAATTTTTATGAACAAGTTATGAATTTTGCAAGTTTAAGTGAATTTGACAAGTTTTCAAATATTGCACCAATTTAAAATATTCAAAACAGTAAACAAATTTTATATTTGGTTAGAGAATTCAATTTGGTGCAGAATACATGTTTAAAAAGTGGAATTTGGAGTTAATATGATTTAGTTATGCAATTTCCAATATTAAGGTGTAATCTGCCAATTAAACAATATTTAGGGACTTAGAAAAAAACATCTCAGGGTCTAGAATTAATGTGCAAGGGCCTAGGGGTGATTTCTGAAAGTTTTTGTGACCAAAACAAAAGGAAACAAAAGGTTTGGGTTAATTGGGAGAGGGGGGAGTCGAACCCCTCCCCCTGTGCTGTGCGCACGGTGCCTCTGCCACTGCGGTGGAACTGCTGGTTGTGATGGAATAGGCAGGTCGGGGGGGGTAAGAGATACAACTTGCGGCTGTTAACTGAATTAAAACGAAAAAGGTGCAGAAAAGGAGTGAGGTGCGGGACTCGAACTCGGGTGCTCCAGGCTCCTTGCGCGCATGCGCTACCAGTGGGGTGGAGGCTCGATTGGTGACAGGGAAAGGGGCAGTGGGGGGTTAAGCTATTGGCCGCGCGGTTTTCTGAACTTTTGCCTGCACGTATCGATCCTGGTTCAGTTAGCGATCGAGATGAGGCAGATCGGAGGTCGCCGGCGATCTGCTGGGCGGCGCTCGCGGTTGGTCGTGGGGGCGTGCGTGTGGAGGCAGAAGGAGGTAGGGAGAGGAGGAGGGGTGCGGCCTCACCTGAGGGCCAGGAGGAGGCGATCGAGTTCGGGTGCAGGGTTGGACAGCAGGGCAGCAGCAGGAGGCGGCCGGCCGGAAACCTCGACGGCGGCGCCTCCTCGGTCCACCTCCCGCCTCCGCGCCTACAGGGGACTTGGAGCTGGGAGCTCCACGGTTCCATTCCCGCCCTCGAGGATCCTCGGAGAGGGCCACCTCGGTGGCGCCAAGGAGGGCAAGACTCGGCCATGGAAGGGGTTCAGGTTCAGTGAAATTACAGTGAGCAGAGGGTGGAAGAGAGGGAGATCGAGGGGGAGAGAGGGATGGCGGCGCAGGTGGGAGTTGTGGTTAGGGTTAGGGTTTTCGGAGGGGCTAGAAATAGGGGAGGAGGGATGGGACGTGGAGGCATGGTGGCCAAGGGAGCTCACCTGCTCCCTGGTTGCCTCGTCCGTACGAGGAAGAAGGACGCAAGGGGGGTATCGGGCCAGATTTTTGGTGGGCTGGGTGGTGAAAAGAAAACGAGATGGGCTGGGGGGTTATGGGCTGTTGTGCTCTCTCCCTTCTTGTTAGCTTTATATTTTTTTTGCTAGGTTTTATTTTATTTTATTTTTTTTTGCAGCAAGGAAAAATGGAACCAAAAGATAGTTTGTTGATTTGATAAAAATTTGGAAGAAATCATGTGGGCTTGTTATTCCAACAACTACCACTTGGCCACTTAAGTTTTTGAAATTCAAATTTATTTGTTGTTTTTGCACATTGGTTTGAATTGGAATAAATTGCAAATTAATTGACTAATATTTGAAAACAACAAGTTTAGTAGGGTGAACCCTATTATTAATTGGATTAAAATATTAGGATGGCTTGGTAGTTTTCATGACTTGGAATTTGGTGCTGTTGAAAGTTTTGCCTTGAATTTGAAATCAAATTGGAGTTTAATTAGTGGAAAATAAAACACAATTTTATTAGTTGAACATTATGGGATAATTTGGAAGCAATTAAGGTTTTTATTTGGAAACAACTATTTGGATGTTGGTTTGGAATTCAATTGGAAAACAAATTGAATTTGAAAAAGGTTTGATTATTGGATGCATTTTTATAGAAATAAAACAATAGTTTGGAATCACAAATTTAATGGAAACAAATAATTGTTTTATTTTGAAATCTCTATTTAGAAATTGTAACATCACAAGGATGAAACAAAAGGTTTGAAATTTGAGTTGAAATTCAAATAGAAAACAGAGAAAAACAAATGGAAAACAAACAAAACAAATGCAATCAACATGATGCCATGATGCAAAACATAAAATAACAGATAGCAAACATTCTAAAGGCTGTTTTTCAGACTTGGGATGTTACAAGCCGCTTGATACCTTGCACACACACCTACACTCAAAACGATATCGGGCCTAGATGCACAAAGATAGAGCAAAGAACCAATCATAGAACGATAAAGCTTTTGGTCCACATCCTTACTCCCTTTTGGATTACGAGAGAGATGACACTTGACTTGCATAGGAGATGTCTTGATCTTAGCATCTTGGAAGTTAAACCTCTTGATCATATCTTGGGTATACTTGGCTTGAGAAATGAAAGTCCCACGAGCCAATTGCTTGATCTCAAAGCCAAGGAAGAATTTAAGCTCACCCATCATGGACATCTCGAACCTGTCAGTCATAAGCTAAGAGAACTCGTTATTGAAAGCTTGGTTAGTTGAGCCAAAGATGATATCGTCCACATAGAGTTGGCATATGAAAAGCTCTCCCTTTACTCTCTTGGTGAAGAGAGTGGGGTCAATCTTCCCAACTTCGAAACCACGATCATCTAACAACTCCCTAAGGTGCTCATACCAAGCACGAGGTGCTTGTTTGAGACCATAGAGAGCCTTGTCAAGTTTGTAAACGTGGTTGGGAAAGTTGAGATTCTCGAACCCCGGAGGTTGCTTAACATATACCTCCTCTTTTAGTGGACCATTCAAGAAAGCACTTTTCACATCCATTTGTTGCAATTTGAAATTATGTGAGGAAGCATAAGCAAGGAGGATACGGATGGACTCAAGGCGAGCCACGGGCGCATAGGTTTCATCAAAGTCAATGCCTTCAACTTGGGTGTAACCTTGAGCGACCAATCTTGCCTTGTTCCTAATGACAATGCCATTCTCATCTTGCTTGTTCTTGAAAATCCACTTGGTGCCAATAACATTGTGGCAATCCTTGGGTTTCTCAACCAATCTCCAAACTTTGTTGCGCTCAAAGTTATTGAGCTCATCATGCATAGCTTCAACCCAATCGGAGTCCTCAAGAGCTTCATACACTTTCTTAGGCTCCACCATAGAGATATGAGCTTGATGCTCACAAAAATGAGCCAATTGCCTTCTAGTGGATCTTCTAGCTTGAACATCCTCCAAGACCTTGTCATCTTGGGCATCAATTTGCTTCAAAGCTCTTCTTATCCTTTTGATGCGACGGGCTTCGATCTCCTCATTATTGCAAGGAGGAATCACTTGATCATCTTGATCATTTGGGTCCCCATCTTGACCAACATGGCCTTGATCATCAATATCGTCATCAACAATATCTTCAATACTAGCTTCAACTTGAGAAGAGGATGGAGAGGATGATTGATCTTGGCCTTGATCTTGACTCGCATTAGTGAGAGGAGTGGGTACGACTTGCGGAGTCACTTGATCAATGAGAGGAGGGTCTTGAATGTGTTCTCGGTTAGGTGTAGTAGTTGGCTCCTTGGCTTGATCTTCAAATGTAGAGGAGGGCTCCACTTGGGTAGAGCATAGTCCTTCTCGAGTCGCCATAAGGTGTCCCTCGATGGGGCGGAAGAATCCCACACCCATCCTTCCTATGGCTTCTTGAGGCATTTCAACATCTACATTTGAAACATGAAATTGCGCCACTTGGGAGCCGTCATTTTCCTCGAACACCACACTACAAGATTCTATGACAATCCGTGAGGCTTTGTCATAGACTCTATAAGTGTGGGATTCGGCACCGTAACCAACAAAAATACCCTCAATAGTTTTGGATTGAAATTTCGACAACCTAATACCCTTGATCAAATAAAAGCACTTACAACCGAATACACGGAAGTAGGATACGTTGGGCTTGTTGCTGGTGAGGATCTCATATGGGGTCTTGCTCAAGCCTTTGCGGATGTAGAGGCGGTTGGAGGAGTGGCATGCGGTGGATACGGCCTCGGCCCATAAATATTGGGGAGAAGAGTACTCCGCCAACATGGTCCTTGCCATATCCAAGAGAGTGCGATTCTTCCTTTCGGCAACACCATTTTGTTGAGGAGTGTAAGTGGCGGAGTATTGGTGACTAATGCCTTCTTCACTAAGAAATTCATTCAATGTATAGTTCTTGAACTCCGACCCATTATCACTCCTAATAGCCATGATTTGCACATTGTGTTGACGTTGCACTTCGTTGGAGAAATCGATGATGGTTTGTTGGGTCTCACTCTTGCACTTGAAGAAATAAACCCAAGTGTATCTTGAATAATCATCGACAATCACCAAGCAATACTTCTTGCCGCCAAGACTTGCCTCGGGCACGGCACCAAAGAGATCAACATGGAGAAGCTCCAAGATCCTCTTTGATGAGATAATAGTCTTGGCCTTGTGCACAATGTCATGCATCTTC
Organism: Alopecurus myosuroides; assembly: GCA_028641055.1. Lineage (NCBI taxonomy): Eukaryota > Viridiplantae > Streptophyta > Magnoliopsida > Poales > Poaceae > Alopecurus > Alopecurus myosuroides. The sequence continues at coordinate 283,545,014 of CM054058.1, forward strand.
CCTTCAACACACGACCTACAAACGCGATCCTTTGCAAAGGAAACATTTTCTTTTAGTCTAACAATAAGGCCACTTTTGTGAAGACTTTGCAAAGTTCTCATGTTGACATGGGATAGCCGGCGATGCCATAACCATCCCAAGTCCGCCTTCCCGAAAAGACACATTGCTTGAGTGTTGGTTGACTTAGAAAAGTCTACCACATACAACTCATTTTCAACATGTCCCACGTGAGCGACGTCAAGAGTCTTGCTCCTCAAAAGGACCACAATATCACCATCAAAGAAGACGGAGAACCCCATCTTACTAAGAGAGCGGACGAAAAGTAAATTGTAACCAAGGGATTCGACAAGCATGACGTTCACGATAGTGATATCGGGAGCCACCACAACCTTACCAAACCCGGATACCTTAGACTTGGACGAGTCCCCATAAGTGACGGTTGCTTGGATGTCATTTGGTTGCAACTCCGTCACAAGTTCTTTGCTTCCGGTCATATGATTAGTGCATCCACTATCAAGAATCCATTTAGTCCCACCGGAAGCATAGTCCTGCAAGAGATCATTGACTAGAGTTAGGACCCGAGTTGGGTCCCTTCATGTTAGCAACAAGGGTCTTTGGAACCCATATAGTGTAGTCAATAAAACCCTCAATAGGACCAACATATTTAGCTTGCACAACACCATAATAATCAACATATAAGAAATGGTGTGGGTTGTTAGTTCCCGCGGAGGAGCTACGAGTAGTGTTGTCCCTCATGACAATACTACCCGAAGCACCATGTTTGTTCTTCTTCTTGTTCTTCTTCTTCTTGTTCCTTTTCTTGGCTACATAGCCAAGACCTTGCTTGCCCACTTGTTGCCTTGGAGCACTCACTTGAGGTCTAGAAATGACCGCATTAGTGCTTGGGGCAACCACTTGTGGGGTGGCAAGCACCACCTTTTCAACTTGAGTGCTTTTGCCCTTGAGCCTTGCTAGCTCATCCTTCAACCTAGCATTTTCTTCAATAATATTTGAATGATCACAAGAAGAAGTAGAAGTGCTAGGATGGTTAGATTGAGTAAGTTGAGTTTGAAGTTGTTCATGCAACTCTTTGAGGGATGAGTGTTGGCTTTCCAAAGCTTTGTGAGCAATGGTTAGCTTTTCAAACTCCTCGGTTAGTTTACCATGACCAACCCCAAACTCGACTTTGTCCTTTTTAGCCTTTCTATATTTAGCAATAGCAAGATCACGTTCCTTAATGATTTTAGAGACAAGTTCATTATGAGTAGTTTCAATAGTTTCAAGTTCATCCTCTAGAGAAACTCTACCATCATGCTCTTCTTCAAGAGTCATTGAGAGAGATGCAATTTCATCTGCATCCCTTCTCTCAATCTCACCTTTCTTCTCAAGGGCCTCTTGGGCCTCTCCCAATTGCCTCATGAGATGCTCAAAGTACTTCTTGGTCTCCCCTTGCATGTTAGACATAAAACGGTCCAAGGAGGCTCTTTCCTCTTCTTCTCTAAGACAAGCAATATGTTCTAGTTCACTAGGGGTCTTAGAGTTAGGAGAAGATGATACCTCCGTGGCCTTAGCCATGAAGCACTTGGCATTGCGTTGAGGAAGATTTTCATTGGGGGATTCAAAGAGAGATGACGAAGATGGAGTGGAAGCAATAGCTAGAGCGGCCTCTTCACTTGTGGTTTCTTCTTCTTCATCACTCCCGGAATCATACTCCTCTTGAGTCAAGAGCACAAACTTGGTAGGAGTCTTCTTGTTGAAAGGTTTCTTCTTGAAATGAGGTTTCTTGTATTCAACCTTGGACTTGTCCTTGCGGATGAGCTTGCCGCTATGGTTCTCTCTATTCTCATAGGGGCACTCCGCAATGAAATGGTACTTGTCTTGGCAATTGAAGCAAGATCTCACTCTTTGAGCCCCATCATTACCATAACGAGACTTGGTCTTCTCCTCAACAAACTTCTTGCCTTTTGGGGGATTGTTCCAAAACTTTTGCACGGTGAGAGCTATTAGATCCTTTAGGACGGGATCATATTCTTGTTCCTTCAATGGAGGCAATGCTTCTTCACCATCTTCATCATTCTCAACTTCTTTTGCCAACACCTTGGCCTTCAAAGAAACGGAAGCTCCTTGATGCATCCCAATGGCCCTAGCACGGTTGTCAAGAGCATTCTTGGTTTGCACTTTGTAGGAGCTCAATTCTTGCATGACTTGAGTAGAGGTCATGGTGGAGGAATCATGTCTCCCTTGAATGCTCTTCATATCCGTGCCCTCAAAAGGCATCACGGCAATTATGAACTTCCTCTTGATCCAAGCATCATCAATATGTGTCGCACCTGCATTAGAGAAAGCGGTGGCAAGAGATTTGAGCCTCCGATACATGTCAACGTGATCTTCTCCATCACGCATGAAAAATACTTCGGCCTCATTGGTCAAGGTGTCATAGCGATTTCTTTGCATGCTTTCATTCCCAACAAACATGAGGACAAGTGCATCCCATGTCTCTTTGGCGGTGGAGAAGTGTTGAAGATGCGGCATGTGATTGGGGCCCACGGCTTGATGAAGGATGGATAAAGCGGTGTAATTGAGTTGGCAATCTACAACCTCCCTTCTTGTGAGATTCTTGGGATCATATGGCTTGTATCCATCACGAGTGATTCTCCAAAGATCTATACAAGAAGAGTTCAAGTGAGTCTCCATGTAATATTGCCATTCACGAAAAGAATATGCATCAATTTTAGGTGGATCTCCCCTAGGAATTATATGAGGAAAAGGGATGGGAGGATCGGGAGAATATTGGCCTTCAACGGCATGATATCCTTCCTTTCCACTCGCACCCTTCTTAGCGGATTGTTCGCCGGAAGCAATTTTAAGTGGTTCACCATCAACCCCTTTCTTGGCACCCTCCGTTTCCGGAGGGGATGAGTCGACCACCTCCGGTTCCTTGGCTTTGAGGAGTGTTGTCATGAGTAGACGCAACTCCTCAAATTTAGTGTCTATGGATGAGGTCAATGATTCTCTCAAAGCATTGAGATCATTCATGGACACATTTCCTTCGGACGGAGCGTCATCCTCATCACCCATACTTAAACTCTTAGGCGGTTAAGCCCGATAGAAGAGCCGAGGCTCTGATACCAATTGAAAGTAAAGTATAGGCACCTAGAGGGGGGGTGAATAGGTGCTACGTCAAATTTTAATTTTTCTCAAATTTAGGCTTGACAAGAAAGGTAAATTCTCTAGATAGTGCAACTAGTGATGAATTTGCCTATATGACAAGACAAGCAATCAAAGCAACAAGTACAAGTAAGTAAAGAGAGGGACGAACGAGGTAACCGATGGAAGCACACGGAGACACGATGTATTTCCGAGTTCCTCCTTTTTAGGGGAGTACGTCTCGTTGGAGGGGTGTGAGCTCGCCACAAAGGCCTACTCAACGCCACTAAGGCTTCACCCTATTCTCCGATGAACTTCGCCACAAAGGCCTAGTTCACCTTCCACTATAGAACCCCTTTGAGGCGGGGATCAAATCCTTTACAAACACCTTGGGGCACACACCCACAACTTAATTGGGGGCTCCCAACACTTCTTGAATCACCAACAAGAAACAAGATGCCTAGGTTCTCCACAAGAGGAAACCCTAGGCAAGATCCCTCTAGCTAGAGAGGGGGAAATAAAGAAAGGGTCGGTGAAGATGTAGATCGGGGCCTTCTCCTTCAATCCTCCAAAGATCTTCAAGATTGGGTGGAGGGATTGGGAGTTATGAGGGATTTGGTGAGTTCTTAAATGCTCATCAATGCTAAGGGGAAGAACTAGATCTTGAGGAAGAAGAGGAGGGGTATTTATAGTCCCTCCTCACAACTAGTCGTTGTGCAGGAAAAAAGGTACCGGAATATCCGGTCCAAGTTTGGACCGGAATATCCGGTCAGTTTGCTCCACGCAGATCTACAGTGCTGGACCGGATTATCCGATTGATCTGAAATAATCCGGTACAAATAATCCGGTAGATGCCAGTACGCAAATCTTCCAGTCCTTAGCCATTTTTCCACTTCTTCAACTGCAACCGGAATATCCGGTATAGATATGAAATTTCCGGTACAAATAATCCGGTTGACTCCAGTAGCTCCAAGCTTCCAGTCCTTAGACATTTTTCGCAGCAACCGGAATATCCGGTCCAGGATGAATAATCCGGTCCGAATAATCCGGTTAACTCCAGTAGCTCCAAGCTTCCGGTCCTTAGCCATTTTTCGCAGCAACCGGAATATCCGGTCCAGGATGAATAATCCGGTCCGAATAATCCGGTTCACTTCTATGAGCAAAACTTCCAGTCCTTAGCAGTTTTTCGCAGCAACCGGAATATCCGGTCCAGGATGAATAATCCGGACCAAATAATCCGGTTGAGTTCTGTCCCAAAAACCTCAGGCCAACCTTCACCGACTTTTCGGTGATCGATGCCGATGTTAAGTATAACACCTGCACACTAAACACCTCGATAAATAATGTACTTAGTATTGTTAACTAACACACAAAACACTGGGAAAACGAAATGCACTTTCACCCGGTTAGAAGATTCTCTAATTAAATTAGATATGTTTCTAATTAGTGGCTCTAATTCAATTACAGGTTCTCTAATTAGATCTATAATTCTAGAGGTTCTCTAATTAGATCTCTAATTCTATGAGAGAAAGAGAGAAGGCTCAATTGATGTGTTCACCACAGAGGAGGGGGTTGGGATTATATAGGTGGACCTAGGAGGGCACCTGCTATGGGAGGGAGGTCATTTTTCCCCTCCCCTCCCTTGGCCGCACCACCCTCCTAGGGTAACTCGGATTGGACTCCCTTGTGGAGTCCAATCCCCCCACCCTCAACTGTTTCCATATAAGGAAAGTCCCCCGGAACTCTTCAGGAACCCCATTACACCTATAGATAAAATCATCGATATTATCTAAAGATGTAGAAACATATTTCTAACACCCCGGGACATCTCATGTCCTCTATAACTTCTCATATAAATTATACCTAACACCGACATAATTTATCTCTTAGACCAACTTCCCCGAAACCACTTCGATTGACATCGGACTTGTTTCTGTGATATCGTAATGAGATCGAACATTCATAAAAACAATAACAACATATTATTTCTCTCATAAAAGGTTGCCACGGCTTAAGAGTGTGACCCATAAAGACTCAATAACACACAGTCATGTTCGGGCACTTACCGAACAATAACCAACAGCAGGACCGTGGACGTCCATGATGTATCCTGTGTGTTCCCGGAGAACGAGGGAACCTTATAAGTTACTCATTGAACTTATTCAATTAAATTCATGGTCCCAACAATATCACGGGGTGAGACTGTGTGATATGGTTTGATCAAACTCTTTGATCATAACACATATAACTCGTTTACCGGTACCGTTCTCTTTTCTCATCCATATCCCCAATGACCCTGTGATAAAATCACAATGTGTATGGCCAAACGATATGTCATCGGTGATACTAAGAGGGCTCAAAGAATGTATTTCTCTATCGTCTAGAAGAGTTAAGTACTAGTCTTGAACGATCTTAGTTCCATTACACTTTCTAGTTCATACCCACACATCACCATTATAGTCCCCAGTTACGACAAGATGTTTGATGTTATCCAAAGTATAAGTATCGATCATGCGGTCGCTAAATATTCTCATAGTATATGAATTATAGTCAATGTCAACGTCATATGCATTTGCTAAAACATATGCGGATTGTTCAGTCTCTTTTAGCAACACCATACATTTGGGTCGGTTCAGTACTATTGTTGCCCTAACAATAATCTCTCATGTCTTGCTAGGCTTTCTTCTAAGTCTATGATGAAGAAAATATGATCATATCACAAAACACAATCTAATCTTAGAGACAAGATTAGGAATTCTTGTTTGTTTATGTCTTCACAACAGCGCAGAGATTTTCCTTTGAAAACTCACTTTTCAAGTGCTATAGCGGTTGTAGCATGATGAGATAAAGTTAATTCTGAACTTGGAGAAAGAATAATAACTAAATATTTTTGTTTCTAGGGCATACCTCCAACAGTTGCTCCATGCTTAGTGGCCCTAGGGCCCACTTGGAAGCCAACCAATAATGATGAGGACATCCCTAGCTCTACACCTATTGTCACACATGATGATGTTGCTGCTCAAGATAAGGGAGTGAGACTTGGACCAATGAAAAGATCAAGGACCAAGCTATTAGAACAACATGTGAATTCACTGCTATTAGAATATTATGTTTCTGATTATGAGAATTTTATACTACCTAAATCTATGCATTTATGTATGATCAGGTTTATTGATAACACACACATACTTGGAGGAGAACATCAAGAGGAGCTGCTAAACAAGGAAGAGAAGCTGGAAAACAAGATTATAGTTGGAGAAAACAACATGTACAAGTTGAAAACAAGAGAGGAGCTGCTGGAAAACAAGTCTGCACTTGGAGAAAATAACATGTACATAGTAGAAAACAAGACCCATGAGCTGGAAAATAGCATGTGCTTGAGGGAGGAGAGGGAGGAAGCACATGGAGGGAGGGTGGGCGTATAACATCATGTTATTTCTCCATAGAGAGGTGTTCCTGCGTGTCCAAAGTGGCCGAACCCCTTTGGGGTCAGTTTGTATCAATTCTAGTCCATAGGTTTGAGTCCAACCTGAATATTTAAGTCCAAACCGAGTTGGAGTAGGGGTGCTTGCACAACCCTCTTGTGGACGCACCCATACCCTCCTCTTATATACCTAGGTTGTGAGTTAGAGTAGATTATACTACGTTAAACATAAATCCTAGACTTTTAGATTTAACTAGCCCTTGTAAGCATTCAGCTTGAAGTATTGTTACCATTGCAAAATTGTGTGTTACCTGCTGTTACACTGGGAATAAGATGGTACAAGACCACCTCGTAGTCGGTGGCTACGTTGTGCAAGCGTGTGGAGTTGAGAATATCCATTGGGTTGCAAGTTGTTGCATTGGCATCAGGGATCAGCCGGAGAGTTTTTAGTGAGACACGAGTTATCAAACAAGTTATCAGAGAGTTCATCGAGAAGACTGGGCCACCCCTTATCATATTGGTATCAGATTTACAGGTTTCCTCGGTGAGCTGTTTTTCTAACCCTAGTTCGAATGTTTTTATTTCCTATACACAAAAAGGCCCACAAAAATAGAGTTTAGATCTTCGCCATAACCTAGATCAACACCTAATTGCACCTCTTGTTGCTGTTTATTGTTGATTTTGCATTCCAATTTTTCATTTTGTGTCTTCAGTCTATCTAGGTTTAGGGTTCTTCGTGTCTAGTTATGTTTCATTTCTATACCGAAAATTTCCATAAAAAAATAGTGTTGCGAGTTCCTTATTTTTCCGCCGAGACTAGCCCTAATTGGAATCAAATCAGATAGCTACTCGTCGTGATCTTGTGCTTTGTTGGTTGCTGATCACCCGCACCTAATCCTACTTGCAATCGAGTTGCTGCAGTGGGTTTTATTCTGCGCGAAAACTCTGCCGCACTTGCCCTAGCCGGAGTCGGATTCCTACCACGGCAGCAAAAACACGGATTTTCACTTCTGCCACCGTGAGCTTCTCCTACTCCCAATCGCACTCCGAGTCTGCCGCGACACGGATTTGGCCGTTTCTCTATCGCGCATATAAGCGTTGACGTTTTGCTGCTCTCTGCCGCGCACACATACGCTGCCACGCCGGCAGCATTTTTGAGTTGTTTCGCTGCCGCCACGGTAGAGAATTGATGTTTTTCCTGTCGTGCGGTTCTATCTAGTTTTAGCTTGTTTCTTTTAGTTTTTATTTTCCATTTTCTTTAGGATTTCCAATCTGAACCTTGTGTACCCTAGACACATCCTTTCTACAGCATTTTAATAGGTACCTTTCCAAAAAAAAGTTTATCTATTTTGTGCTCTGACAGGCTGCTCAGATTTCATCATACCATTGTGTTCACTTGTTTTTATTCTTTTTTCTTCTAGTTTTTGTTGAGGCCATTGGAAAAATACAGTTTTTTTAGAAAAAGAGTAAAAGTATACAAAAAAAAAGAGAAAACTGAAAAATTCAAAAGCGGCCAAGTTGATACTATTGCTTACTAGTGGAGATTGCTATATATAAATTGTGACACTTGGTTTCTGTAGGGCCCGCCCTTCGAACCACTGTTCAAGGACGCCCTCGATATGCATACATTCACGATCCCAGGAATTCAGTCATGAACAACATATCAAACTGGTACACAGATACAATATCCATTACACGGTTACACAAACACTTACAAGGACGCATGGTCACATGACCAAGACTACACGGTTGTCACGCAGGACAACACACAACACACACAGCGGAAGACTAAACACACACAAATGCGGTAGAACCCAAGGCACGCCTTAACCTACAGGTTGCTGACCCAGAGACGATCCTAGTTCGCAAAGCCATCAGCTCCGTACTCCTCCTTGTTGATCTTCTTCCACGACTCCTTCTCAAAGTCTGGCAAGTAGATACCAGGGGCGAAACCATAATGAGTACATTTGAATGTACTCAGCAAGACATCCATCATGTAACTTACCAAATGCAAGTATAATTATATGGTGTAATAGGTAGGCTATAGATAGGGTTCACTATCCATGGTGTTCATATAGGATGACACCACAGTTGCGGTCAAGTTAATCTGTATCTTCGCTGAAGAAGATACTTTAGAAGAAAATATTATAGTTTTTCTTTCTCTTGTCGATATCACATGTACAAGAGGTTTTGTGAAAACTTTGTTAAAAGAAAGTTTTCTCTTTGCAATACTTCTTGGAATCAGTTTCCAGATGTTTGCTTAGAGAAGAAAGATTTTCTCTGCTAAACTTCTTGTAAAACAACTTCTGGCTTTTCATCATCGGTACCTCCATTGTACAAGGTTTTCTTCCTTTCCGAACTACCCAATTTCAACTCCTTTTTGAAAAACATCCGTTCGGAAAACATTGACACAATGCTAGCTACATGGCCATTCAACTGTCCATATCCGAGGACGCGGCTTCTTCGAAAAAGTTGTACTCTGCAGAGGTGTACACATCCACCAGATACAGTACACCTGTCGTGAACAACCACGGACTGTAACAACAGTATGTAGAACATCAGATAACTGATCATAACCTTCCACTATGTTCAAGCTAGAATGTGTCTATCTCTCAGTTGAGCTTTACCGGTCATCCCCGGCACCGAGCTAATCCCCGCCAGCCAGGATGCCTCAACTGATGCGACCGGAGGTGAACTTAATCCCACACTTTTTATGTCTCAACATTGGGGTTTTTGACGACGATCGGTTCAAGGGATTCCGTCCCTTATAGCGATTGAGATACAACACACACTAACAAGGACAAACTTCCAGTTAAGCCCCGTGCCCATGTTAGGGTAGGGTGGCAGTATGGTAAAGGTTGTCCGGCGAAGACTAGGTTATGTGTCATTTTTTAAAACACCATTTTCCCAAAAATGACCACTTCCACATTCCTCCGGTGAATAAGGATCCCCCTTTTTCCCGGGTTTTCCATAAAGCCTTTGTTTTGTAAAAACACAATTTTAGGGTGTACACTTAGGGACTAGTATATGTGATGGTAATAAAAACCATATGGTGGCTATGGGCTTGGTAACACCAAATATCAACTACTGGCATAGTATATATAATAGTAGTAGAGTTCACTCAAAAATAGTTTTTGGAAACCAAAGTTTTTGTAAAACATTTCAGAAGTAAAACATGCATGATAGATAATGATAAGTGTATTATAACAGCAAGCATCAGGATGGCTTGCCTCAATCTCTTAATGTCCCTGGCCTTGAAGTAACTTGAACTTGACGCACAGCTCCACAACTGCTTCTTCCTCTTCTTTGTTTTCTAGCGTCGTAAAAGAATACAAGACACACACTCAGGTCTAAAAGACACACAACTAAGCTAAACAACACATACAGCAAGCAAAAGTATAATAGCGCAAACTCACAAACATTATCGAGAAAACTGCCTCACATAGCTCTCAGGGTACAAAACTATCGTCAGACAAACATATGGTTCAGGAAACCATATCCCACATCTTACATACCACATATGGAGTGGTGTACCACTCTCATAACAAGATATATAAGAAGATAAAAATATAGCTTGTGGGTGCAAAAGGGGTTAGGTTGCTAAGGTAAAACAAACAGACAGAACAATACCCATGGCAGTGGGTATTACTCACCACAAGCAACTACCACTTAATGTGTTCATGATTTTTAGTTGGATGTTTTAGTTTCATAAGATACTCTTAAGCAGGACAACAACACTAGCACAGCAAATAACACAAGTATGACACTCATGCTAAGGTACACACTCAGACAATTTCCAACAGCAGGTAAACACACCACAGATGAATAGGCTATTCATTTACTACCTTATTGTTTACTTGAAGTTATGGAATCCATCAATCATGAAAACTTAGAAAACAACCAGTGGCTAATAACCAAAGAATCAAGTCATAAAAATAACCTAAAACACCATCTTTACTCAAGATAATACTCCTATTAAACAGGCATAAAAACAGGACTGCACTAATAGCATACTAGTATGGGAAACCTACACAAGCATGCTATAAGAGATAATCATTAATCTAAAACCTTAGCACATGCAAATAAATAATTTATGGCATGATAACAGAAGTAATAACCTCCTAAACATGCTATAATAAGCTCATACACTCATAAAATAAAGGTTGACAAAACTATAGCTAACATCACCATTTTCTAGTGGGGACGCTAGTTCAATACTAGAGAAGCAACAATGATATCATGATGCTTAAACCTAAACAAGCAAGTCATGAATATAAGTGTACCTAATAACTGTACACAAATCCTACTCATGCTAGGAAGCAAGAACATCAAAATAATTCCATGAAACAACTATTAAGCATGCACAAATTAATTCTAGCAATTTTATGTTTTCTCTAATCATTACTAGCAATCAAACAATGTATAACTCACACAACCAGTAGTTATGCACTTAAAGAAAAGTAATCTAAACCTTTTCAAAAATCCAAACACTCAATTTAGAATCATTCACAAACAATCTATCAATCACAAGGAATTTAGTTCATTTGCAAATAATTTAATTTAGCACCCAATAGTGAATCATTTCTTAACATGATACTCCTAAGGAATATTATGCTAACAAATGGATCACACCTAACATACTAGTATCCTCTGATAAGACATAAACTTCTCACTTTCATAAGTGAAAGCAACCAAATATATTTCCCATGGTGGAAAATAGCAATCAATCATATCATTAGACAAGTTAATTTCTCACATGAGCATGGTTGGGAATTTTCATCCTCAACCAAGATGCAATGGGACCAGTGGGTTATGGGCCCACTAATACCAAGGCAAAAGAGGTACTAAGCCTCTGGTTACTCATGACAAAAATTAGTATAACAAAATAAAGTAACACAAAGCCATTTATTCTAGTGAAAACAATACTAGTGCATAAGAATAACAAAACCTACACATGCTTCACTATAAAAAGGCATGCAAGCTAACAGAGGTATTAACTTCAAAATAACAGTACCAAAATGGTACTGGATCCTCAGTATTCTTAGCACAAAATTTTATAAAACCTTCACACAAAGATCTAGCTCTCACAATAATTTCAGATAATAAAACTAGAAGGTATCTAATGCTATCTCCTTTTTATTTTAGTTTCCAAACATGAACACACTTTCTAAGGTAGATGTACTGTAAGAAAAAAATTTAATAACAAGTACTAACAACTTTATACATGCTAGGTAACAAGAGTATATCAACCAAACATTTCATTTCAATCAAAAACACAATCCAAAACAAAAACAGAAAAGCTGATGTTTCTAGATCTGTCTACCAAAAATAATCTAGAGCTCCAAAAATTAATGTAGGCTAGGATAAGATAGATCTAGTCAATACCAAACTCATCCAATTAGATTTGCTCCAAAAATCATTTTTAAACTCCTTATAAAAATCATAGAAGAGCTTACTGGTCTTTTAGTAAGCTGGACGGCATTTTCATTATACAACTCACCTTGAGGTGAGGTCAACAACATTGGATAGATATTTTCATTACCTATCCATAGCATTTTAGTTTGTTCCATTTGGTTAAATATTTTAAAAGTTATGGTAAAAACATTCCCACTGACAGTCTGTGGAAAAACATTTATTGTGTTCAAACTAATGGTCCAAAAGTAGATCTGCAAATTTTGTGTGGTTTAGATTTTGTATCTTAGAGTCCATGAACTTTTCCAGATTTTATTTCACAGTTTTAGTAATTTTACCAAGTCCAAAGTGGAGGTACAAATTTCTGTGAAAATTAAATTGATTAAACACAGCTGCCACGCGGGCTGGTTCGAATGGGGCCCGGCCCAGCTAGCGGCTGCACGGCCCAGCTGCGCTGGCCACGCGAGCGCAGGCGCGGGAAACACACGCGTTCAACCGCGGCCGTTGATCAGAGATCGAACGGCCGGCGCGCTTCTTCTTCCTCCTCTCACCTCCTCTCTCTGACCCGATCTGAGAAGAAAAGGGCGCGGCCCTAGATCACCTTGGGGAGGCTCGGGGAGGGTTGCGGGCGCTCGGTGGTGGTTGCTGGGTGGTCGGGCACCGAGGGGCGGCGACGGCGGCGGCCGGGGTGGCCTCACGCGGCGGAACGCAACCGGCGTCGGCGGCGGCGCCCGTGGACGGCGGCGGCGCCTCCGGGGGTTAGGGGATGTGGGATGATGTCTGGGAGGTTCACGGGATCTAGGGGAAGTGGTACTAGGGCAGAGAGAAGGGAGGAGGGTACTGGTTTTGAGCAGGGGAACCACGGGGCCGTGGTGCTCTCCGGTGGGCTAGAACTCGAGCTCAGGGGGCTCTAGGGGCTAGGGCTCGGGTAGATCTCAACCAGGGGAGCTAGAGAGGGAAAGTGGGAGGTGCAGGGCACAAAGGTGAGGTCTCTGTACTTTTATAGAAGAGGGAGGGAGGTTGAGGGCAAAGAAGTCACCTCGGGTAGGTGTCAAGCATTGGCATGGGCTAGCCCTAGGGCTTTTAGTCATTTCCAATGGTGAGCACAGGGTGCCCTAGGTCAAGCCACGGATGGACAAGGTTCAACCAGGCCAAGGAGAGCAAGTGGGCAAGTGGGCAAGGTCAAAAATGTCAATAGCTTGTAATGCCCATACCTATCCTAGTCACCCTTCTCTCTCCTCTCTTATGTTCATCCCCAAAGCTTCTAGAAGGGATCCAAAGCATTATTCGTCGAGTAGGAACTATGGTCAACCAACTAGATCAGGCCATGCTTCCAGAAATGCAAAGGATCATCAAGAAAACTAAAGTGCAAAGGTGTATCCTTGACTGTTCACTGAAAAATTCAGAAAATTCAGTCTTTAGGACTTAGAAATTTTCTAAGTGTTGAAAACAGACAGAGAGTTGAGAAAGTTGAGTTTGTTTTCAGTGTTCAGATGATTCTCAAAATTTGTTTTCAAAGTATGGATTTGTTAACCATGTTACATACTTTCATAAACAACTTTTGAAACAAATTTGAAAGAATAAAAGGCCATGAAAACATTTGAGGAAAAGGTATATTCCCTGTTTTTATCTGTTTCTTAAAAATGTCTTTTTCTGCCTTAATTTTATACCACAAACACATCAAGCAAAATATAGTTTTTATTTCTTCAAAAATAAAAGTGAGCTTATAGCTTTGTAGTATACATATCAAGGATTAATTAAATGCCAAGGAATCATAAAATAACAATTTATAGCTTGGTGAAAACAATGGTAGAAAACATGTATTTGGCTTTATTTTCAGACATTGTTTTCAATAGGAAAGTGAAAAGAAAACTTTCATAGATTATTTGGAAACTTGTTTTCTTGGAGCCAATAAGGTTAAAAGTTTGTTTTTAAGATGCAAACAATCATGATCCAAGTCTTGGAATAAAAATCTCTCAAGTAATAATAGGAAAAACATCAGGGAAAAATAAATAGGAATGTCTCTCAGAAACATAAGGTATTGGTTTTATATAGAAACAAGACTTGTGTTGCAAATATGTTTAAGATTACAAACACAAGTTAGTTCAAACAATCATGTCGTTATAAAAAAAATTTGTTGGCCCTAGTTTTTTTCTTCTTGAGCACAGTCCAAGAGTCCAAAACTGGGGTGTGACAGTTTCTACTATTGAGCAATCTTGTGCATGTTTCACTTTGAGTCATTGCTAGTGACTTTCCGGTGCTCACAACAATTCTTCCATATAGTTGTTAAGCCACATTTGTCTCCATTGGTGTGTATTTTCCCGTGCTTTTTCAATCACAATTTATAGCATATAGGAGGTGTTATTTTGGTGTTGTTAGGATTCCCATCCAAGCTCCACCATATACCTTGTTTTTCCTTGTGATAGTTAAAACCCCGGGTATTCTCTTCTGCACATCAAGTACACTAGTTGCTTCTACTTGTTGGTAATTATCTCTATTCACTTTGGAACGGTAAAGTACACCTTTTCTTGCTGGTTTTGAGTGAGTTGTGAGAGAACACCACATATATACTTGTTTTACTTCACTAACCTATTAATCATGGACCTTTCTAGCGATGATCTTGTGCAGCATAAGTAGGACCATGGAGAGGGAGTGAATTGGAGGGAGTATGAGGCATTACGTGATGTGTTGACAGACCAAATTGAGTCCTCTACTAAATTATTGAGGGCTTATGTAGTTGATGCTTGTGATCCTCTTTATGTGGAGATGCAAGCTATGGATACTAAAGTAGGAGATATCACCAAATTGGCTACGGCCAATATGGATAAAGTGACCACTATCCAAGATTCCTTTGCAACATTGACCACTCAACTTGCTGATTTCAATACCTTCCTTGAGCAAAGACTTCCTCCTAATGATGATGATAATGCTAGTGTCTATAGTGATGCTAATAATGGAGTACAAGCTAATGAAGGAGTTGATAACAATGTTGGTCATGGTGCTAGAGGAGATAGGGGCCAAGGTGGACATCTTGGCCGAGGAAATGTGCATATGGGTGCTAGGCGTGTGCCCCACAACATTTATCCTAAAAACAATAGAGATGATGATGCTTTGGGAAAACCGAAATTTTCGATACCACCTTTCAGTTTTGACACCATGGATGTTGAGGAATATCTTCTATGGGAACTCAAGATTGAGAAGTTATGGCGTTTGCATGAATATACTAAGGATAGAAAAATTAAACTTGCTTCTTATGAATTTGATGGATATGCTCTTCGTTGGTGAGATAATACTGTGAGGACAAGGGAAGAAATTGGTGAATTACGCATTATCACCTCGGAAACCATGAAGCGAGTTATAAGGGACAGATTTGTACCACCTAATTACATTCGTTCACAATATGATCAATTGCAACAACTAAGACAAGGTACTATGTCAGTTGATGCTTACTATCAAGATATGGAGATGATTATGCAAAGTGCACGTGTGAGAGAGTAATTGGAGCAAACAATGCAACATTTCCTTTCAGGTTTGAATTACAAGATTAAGGGCATTGTGAGGCATCACCAATATCATGATATGCATGGGCTTTTACACCATGCTAGAGAGGCCGAATCTCACTTGGCTGATGAGGCAAAACTTACAGCACGTGCTAGGAGTCATTTTCCATTGAGAACACCTACTGTTTCGAGTACTCCACCTCCACAATCTACAATTTGTGGTTCTATTTCATCCAAGGCCGAGCCTAGTGCTTCCAATGCAAGGAGAACTTCCCAACCAGCAGCAAGTACCACGGGTTCTAGTGCATCTACAACAAGAAACTGGGATATGTCATGTCATACATGTGGAGTTAAAGGTCATTTTAAGAGGGATTGCGCTAATACAAAAATTATGATAGTGAATGACAACAATGATTATGAGAAAGGGGATGATGTTGATCCTAATGATGAGGTTGATGATGGCTATATTAGTGATACTCCATTGGATGCTTATGCAACTTGTATGCCATCTATTGTGTGCACACATAAATCTTTGAGTGTGATTCCAAGTCCTAAAACTCAATGCTGCAACTTATTTCAAACTAAAGCTATTATTGGTCCTAATATGGCTTGCAAGGTTATTATTGGTGGAGGGAGTTGCAGAAATTTAGCTAGCAAAGATCTATGTGCAAAGCTGAATCTGAAATATTTACCACACCCAATCCTTGTTATATTCAGTGGTTGAGTAGCATTGGGGAGATGAAAGTGAGCTATATGGTGCGTGTGGAATTTCAGATTGGTCCATACAAGGATACCATTGAGTTTTATGCGATTCCTACGATTGTTTGCCACTTTTTATTGGGAAGGCCATGGCAATTTTATAGAAGTATGGAGCATGATGGGAGAGTAAACATTTATGAGAAGAATTATCATGGGAGGACTATTACTTTGAGTCATATGACACCACAAAAAATTGCAAATGAATCTCGTCAAAAATAGAAGTGAATCTTGAGAGGGAGAGTGAGAGAGATGAGACAAAAGAAAATACAAAAGTTGTGGGTAATAGTAGTAAAAACAATTCGAGTGGTACAAGTAAGAGAGAGAGCCTATTATGCATGTTAGACAGTAAAGAGTATTTGAGGGAATTTAGAGAAGATCCTATAATATTCCCTATTGTGCTTATTCACAAGGGAGAGATCTTGGTTTCTAACGACATGACCCCTATTTCTCTTCATGTTTCTCATGTTTTGCAGGAGTTCAATGATGTTTTTCTAGAAGAGATTCCCACGGGGCTGCTGATACATCTCAAACATATCTATAATTTCCGATGCTCCATTCTTGTTTCATATACAATACCTTTATGTTTTCACATGTTATCCTTCGTTTTCCGGACATTTTCATGGACTAACCTATTGACAAGATGCCACAGAGCCGTTCTTGTTTTCTGCTGTTTTTTATTTCAGAAAAGTTGTTCTAGAAATATTCTCGGGATTAGACGAAACAAAAGCCAAAAGTCTTAGAATTCCCAACACGTAAACGGAGTCCAAGGGAGACCCAGAGGGGGTCAGAGGAGGAGCTACACCAAGGGTGGGCGTGGGTCCCCCCCCCCCCCCCGCCGCGTCAGCAGGTGGTGTGGGCCCCTCGGGCGCCCACCGCCATCGCCCTTTCGCCTATAAAGTCCCCTCGAGGCATAAGACCCTAAAGATATCGGGCCCCTTCCATGAAAAGTTCCGTAGCTCCGTCGCCGTCGCCGACAAGTTTCGAGGCACAGGAATCTCTGTTCATGCTTCTAGAAAAAAAAAACAAAGGCATCCTAGGTAGAGTACAAATAGCAATGAATCGAAATGGCGAAGTGGTGTTCCCAAATTTGAACAAAAACTAAAAGAAAACATTTTTCCAAAAGTGTATCTGTCACTGTTCAAAAAAATTCAGAAAATTCAGTTAACACTTAGGAATTTTTCTAAGTTTTGGAAAACAGTGAAAAGAGCAAAAAGTTTGGATTGTTTTCAGAGACCAAATGGATTCCAAAATTTGTTTTCCAAGTTGGAGTTTGTTAAACATGTTGTAAAATTTCAGAAACATCCTTTGGAAACAAATTTGAAATAGTTTAAGGCCATGAAAACATAGTGGGAAAAGGTGTACTTTCTGTTTTTCTCTGTTTTCTAAATATGTCTTTTTCTGCCTTATTTTTATTCCACAAAAGCAACAAGCAAAAGATCATTTTTATTAATACAAAAATCAAACCAAGCTTATGGATTTGTAGTCCATATAACAAGGAACAAATAAAATTCAAGAAAACATAACATAACATTTTATAGCCTAGTGAAAACAAAGGTGGAAAACATGTACTTGGCTATATTTTCATGGAGTAGTTTCTAAAGAAAACTAAAAATAAAATTCCATAAATCATTTTGAAATTTTGTTTTCTTGGATCCAACAAATCTAAAAGTTTATTTAAAGATGAATTCAAGAATGATCCAAGTCTTGGAATAACAACCACTCAAATAACATCAGGGAAAACATCAGAAAAAAAATAATAGAATTGTTTTCAGGAAAAGTTTGTGATGGTTTTCCAAATAGAATTTAAAACTTGCATTGGAAATGGGGTCAAGATCATAAACACATGTTAGTTCAAACAATCATGTTGTTAGAAAAAAAAATTGTTGGCCCTAATTTTTGTCTCCTTGAACTACAGTACAAGGTTCCAAAAACTGGGGTGTGACAGACCTTCCCCCCTTAAAAGAATCTCGTCCCGAGATTCGCAAGCAAGCGAAAAGAGGGTGTGGTCAAAACAACAATGTTAGATCATTTGTTTACAAAACATGTGCTGGTGGTTGGTAACATTAAGCACAGGTGCTTCCCCCCTTTGATTAATCTTACCAAAATCCACCTGCAGGTTAGTTTTTCCAAATGTATGGGTGCCATGTTCTAAAACTTGGAATTTTTGTTCCTCAAAAGCATAATAGTTATCCCAAGGGTTATCCTTTAGACATAGGTCTACTAGTCTGCAATCTCATAAGATTACCATACCACTATTAACTCCTTTGGGGCATAAACTCTCTCATCCTAGTATAGATCAATCAATCGGATATCCACCAATATCTCTTAAACATGAGCTTTCCATTCCTCATTTGCTAAAATCCAGGAAATCCACTATCTCCTCTTAATCTAATATAATCAAGTCTCAAGTCGTTTGTCTCCCTCACAAGTATTTCCTCAAGATCATATTGCTAAGGCTAAACCATCAAATTCAACAAGCATATCCCAATCTCAGTACTACTTCTATAAATCCTTTCAAAATCTCCAAACTTCTATCTCATGATCAAAGCTAAACCATTTTCTCCAAACAATCTCAATAGAGCGTGAAAAGCTCTCAGGATATATCATCAAGAATAATCATCTACTAAATCCAAGTCATATTGATTTTTTCTAAAATCCGAAATCATCTTTCTATATCCACCTATTTCTTCCCGTTTCAAAATCCAACATGATCTATATACTACAATCAACCTTTCTGCTAAAATCCAGTATAAGAATCACCTATGCAAGACCTTATCATCATCATTCCCATATCACAAATTATTCTCAAGATACTACTCCTAATCAATCCAATCTCCTTACAAATCAAGTGCTTCCTAAAATCCAATGGTTTCCACCAATCTTTCTAAACCTCAAAACATTTCTTCAAGGCTACAAATCTTAGTTACCGATAACTTCCAAAGTTCTGGGGTCCACAACTGGTTAGCCCCAGATAATATATACCACAATTAATCTCAACTAAAATCATGTCATCCTCAATCCTTCACTCCTAAGCTAAACCTCAAATGAGTCTCCATAATCTCATATTCTAAAATATGGATCCTCCAAAATATATACACGAGAGATCTTATTGCCTAGCAACAATCATAGCTCACCAATCCAATATTTTTTCCAACCTTTCATCTTTCTTTCAAACAGCTATAGAACATCCTAAGGCACCTTTATCTTTGGTTTTTGGAAAAGTTGGTTTGAAATTTTTAAAACTGGTGTTAGGTGTTAAGCTAAAGTTAGACAAAGTTACGTTAGTATTGTAAATTTTAAAAATATTTTATTCTAGTCCGACGTGACCCTACTAGTGTTCCATTTATGTTGGATTTCTCAGGGTGCAAAGTCAAACACAACTATGGGGGTCACAGGTTTGGTTCGAGAACGTACCATTAACGATGGCATGAGTCGCAGGTGTTTCTGCAACATCATCCTGGTCTTGAGGTCCACTCATCAGACTCTTGCGCTTCTTCTGGGATGGACCCTGGGTCTCTTGGTTTTCATCAGGACCAGCTAGATCAAAATTCCTCTAGGAACAATCACGAGCGTAATGTCCGTCCTTCCCACAGATAAATCAACCTGTGGTTTTGGGCCTGACATTCACACGCTTCCTTGAAGATTGTGGCATCGCAGGTAAGGCACTCCGAGTCACACAAGAACTAGGTTCTCCTGGCGTCACTATCTTCCTTTTGCGACTCTCTTCAGCAAGCAGGCGCTGCTGCTCCATCAGAAGATCAACATTTTTTCTAGCATTTGCAATGCCCAACTAAGTCAGGTTCTCAAGGACAACATTGTTGGCTTTGCGTTCAACACGAGCGGCTTCACGGTCTTCCATGATCATAGCCAAAAGCTGGGCAACTGTCGGCTCCAGTGGTGGAGGAAACTCGCTGGCCATGTTGTGGAAAAAAGGATGGCGTAAGACAAGCGCAGACAAAAGGGGTGGTTTTGTTTTGAAAAGCCTGTGAAACAAACCGGCTCATAACGGAGATGAGAACGGTAGGTAACACAACAACAAACAAGCATGTAAGAAGCAACCACAAAGACTAGCACACACATGAGACAGAGTCTCGACAAGCATAACATAAACTTTTAAGGTTCACAAGGTAATAGCATAGGGCTTACAACACAACTAGCACACACATAGCTCTTAACAGAGTTCACACAACACAAACACAAACACAAAAAAGTATCTGGGGTGGGAGCAACACAACTCCTAATATCCTGCGGCCATCCTAAGTGCTCGAGGATGCTTGTAGCTGTTCCTCTAACTCTTCAACTCTAGCTTGGCTGGTTGCAAGCTGGTATTGAAGGTCTCTCACTTGTGCACGAAGATGGAAGCCAACAAACTTCATGGTCTTCCCTTGTGCCACGAGACGGCGCTCGGTAGCAGAGGAAACTCTCAGGTCTTTCTCTAGCTGGAAGATCTCTCTTCCACGGACATCGAACTCTCCTCTGAGCCTATCAAGAGAGAACCGAGTGTTGTACAGCTGTCCCTCCATGTGCTGGAAATGACGAGCAAATACAAAGTCTTCAGTGACATCTTTGGGCTTGTCGTCCTCGCCGCGTCTTCCATAGTATCTATAGGGGGTGCCTTCAAACTTGCAGTGAAAGAAGTTCGCGAGCTTGGCAATGGTCAGCTGCATCACTCTGAGGATACCACTTTCCCAACTGTTCTCCTTCACTTCATACGCGATCTCTGGGGTCGACGGTGCTAACAAAGGTGCGCGAATGGTACAGACCACCAACCCGGACACTTCTCATCCATCATGGTGAATCTGCGCTCCCTTCAACTCAGGTACTGGGCGACCGATAAGACTAGCCGTCTTGATCAAGTCCTCCTCAAAACGGTGGTAGCAAGGTGCATGCGATCCCAGCCGGAAGGACTCGGTGAAGACAACTGCCATCTACACCAATGGTTAGGTGCAATTTAAGTTAGGTAACAGTGTGCAAAATTTTAAGATGCTCCATTGTAACTTAGTGTAAGTAGAGTTTTCAAAAACACAGAGGGGTGGAACATATAGAATATTTTGGTAAATAGTCATCTTAGTGACCTGGTTTTTTTAAACTTTTATTATTAGAATACTATCTAACGTCCATGCTAACTAAGGTCTCCTAAGGTCAGGATAGCTATGATACCAACTCTGTAAGGTCCCCCAGAACCACTGTTCAAGGACACCTCCGATATGCATACATTCACGATCCCAGATCACACCAGTCGTGAACAACATATCAAGTTGGTACACAGATACAATATCTATTACACGATTCCACAAACACTTACAAAAGGGGCATGGTCGCATGATCAAGTCTAACACAACTTCCACGCAGGGCAACACACAACTCACTCACAGCGGAAGACTAAACACACACAACGTAGTAGATCCCAAGACACGCCTTAACCTACAAGCTGCTGACCAGGAGACGATCCTAGTTCGCAAGTCAATCATCGCAGTACTCCTCCTCGTAGATCTCCTCCTGAGATTCCTTCTCGATGTCTGGCAAGTAAATACCAGGGACGAAACCAATATGAGTACATTTGAATGTACTAAGCAAGACACCCATCATGTAGCTTACCAAAATGCAAGTATTCTTATATAGTGTAGTAGGTAGGCTATACATAGGGTTCAATATCCATGATATATGAAAGATATATCATAATTTATTTTGAAACTCTCTGTATCTCTGTAGAAGAAGATACTTCATAAGAAAATAATATAGTTCTGTTTCTCTTGTAGCTATCACATGTACAAGAGGTTTTGTAAAACTTTGTTAAAAGAAAGTTTTCTCTTTGCAAAATTTCTTAGAATCAACTTCCAGTTTTTGTTTAGAAAAGAAAGGTTTTCTTTTAAAAACTCCTCGTAAAAACAACTTCTGGCTTTTCATCAACGGTACCTCCACGGTACAAGATTTCCTCCTTTCATCACTTCATAAGTCCAACACCTTTTTGAAAACTACTTTTTGAAAACTACTTTTTGAAAACATTGACACAATGCTAGCTACATGGCCATTCAACTGTCCATATCCGAGGACGTGGATACTCGGAATAGTTTTACTCTACAGAGGTGTACACATTCCACAAGATCCAATCATCTGCCATGAATCACCCATGGATCGACACAACGATATGCAAGCATCAGATAAATGATCCTAACTGTCCACTCTGATCAAGCTAGTATATGGCTATCCCTTCAACTGAGTTTATTCCCCCTGGCACCATGTCACACATCACCACAGCAGGGGACCCAATTGTCGCATTCGGAGGGTAACTTAATCCCTCACTTTGTATGTCCCGTTTCTCACTCCTGGCGACACTTTGGTTTAGAGTATCATCCTCTCTATAGATTTTTGGGATAGAACACACACTAACAAGAACAAGTATCTAGATAGGCCCCGTACCCATGTTGGGGTAGAGTGGCAGTACTGTAAGGGTTGTCCGGCGAAGACTAGGTTATGTGTCATTTTTGTAAAAACACCTTTTTCTCAAAAATGACCACTTCGACAATCCTCCGGTGGATAAGGCTTCACCTTTCCACCAGGTTTTCCATAAACCCTTTGTTTTGCAAAAAACATGTTTTTAGGTTGTCCACTTAGGGACTAATACTTGCGATGGTAATAAATACCATATGGTGCCTATGGGCTTGGTAACACCAAGATTCACCTACTGGCATAATGGTATAATATAGTTTTTGTAAAATTTCCAGAGGTAAAACATGCATGATAGATAATGATAAATGTAGTATAACAGCAAGCATCAGGATGGCTTTCCTTAAGTTTCTTAGTGTCCCTGGCCTTGAAGTAGCTTGAACTTGACGCACAGCTCCACAACTGCTTCTTCTTCTCCTTCACTTTCTAACGTCGTAAAAGAATAAAAGACACACACTCAGAATTAAAAGACAATCAACTAAACAAAGCAACACATACAACAAGCAAACTTATACTAGCGCAATCACTAAAAAGGTTATCGCGAAAACTATCTCGCAAACTCTCATGGTACAAAACTATCGTCAAACAAACATATGGTTGATAAACCATATCCCACATCTTACATACCATATATGGAGTGGATGTAACACTCTCATAATAAGATACTCAAGAAGCTAAAAATATAGCTTGTGGGCACAAAAAGTGACGCTACTAAAATAATAGCAATCAATCAAAGCAATACCCATGGCAGTGGGTATTAACAACACACAAGCAATCATCACCAAACGAGTTCATGACTAAACTAATGCATAGATAACAAGATAATACTAAGAACAACAACAACACTAGCACCTCAATAACATGAGTACAATCTCATGCTAAGGTAAACACTCAGACAATTTCCAAACAGCAAGCAAACACACCACCAATGAATAGGCTAGTCACTGACTATACTTATGTCTACTCAAAGTTAAGGAATCCATCAATCATGAAAATAAACAAAAAAACCAGTAGCTCAACCAAGGGTAACAAGTCATAAAACATAATCTAAAACACAATCATCACAAAAGATAATAAGGCTAGAACATACATAACAACATGAGTCCACTAACAGCATACTAGTATGAGAATTCTACACAAGCATGCTATAAGAAAAATAATTGTACTCTACAACTAATAGGAAAAAGCAACTCCACAAGTCATGTCATAATAACAGAAGTAATAACATCCTAAACATGCTAGGATAATCATACACTCATAAAATAAAAAGACAACAATACTAGAGCAACTCATACAATCTAGTGGTGACTCTAGTTCATCACTAGAGATGCAAACAACACTACAAGGATGCAATTTTCAACACAAGAAATACATGAATATAACTACCTACTAACATCACATAACACCTTACACATTCTAGTAAGCAAAACAATAAAATAATTCTATGGAAACAACTACTAAGCAAGAATCACTCAATTCTAACAATACATGCTTTCCTAAGCAATTAAATAGCAAGAAATCAAAGTGCAAGCTATACAACCAGTATCTATGCACTCAATACAATCTAAACTAAACACTTTCATAAATCCAAACACTCAATGAAAATCATTCACAAATAATTTATCAATCACAAGGAAAACATTCTATTTGCAGACAATATTCAATTTAAACCAAACAATAGTGAAACACTTCTTAACATGATACTCCTAAGGGAATATTATGTTAACAAATGAACCACAAATAAACATACTAGGAGTCAACAAGAAAAAATAAACTCTTCACTCACAGAAGTGAAACAAACAACCATTTCCCTTGGTGGAAAATAATAATCAAACATAAAGTAATGCATGCTATTTTCACATAAGTGTATGGTAGGGGATTTGGGTCTCTAACCAAAGATGTAATGGGACCAGTGGGTTATGGGACCACTAATACCAAGCCATTAAGAGGTAACAAAGCCTCTGGTCACACATGAAAAATTAATCTAACAAAGCAAATCCACACGTGGCTATTCATACTAGTGAAAACAAACAACAAAAGCTACTCATGCTTTGCTATAAAATAAAGTGCTAGATAACAGAGATAATAACATCAAAATAACAGTACCAAAATGGTACTAGAATCATAACAAACATAGCACAAACTTAGGTAACAAGCACACAAAGATTTGTTCACACAAGCTAGTAAAAATAAATACAAGAAAACAACACCAGGCTAATTCTATTCCCAAAAGATTTCCAAACATGCACACACTTTCTAAGGCAGATGTACTGCAAGGAAACAACCTAGTAACAAGTGGTAACACATCCATACATGCTAGGAACAAAGTTTCAAACAATCACCCATTTGTTTACAAACAAACACACAAGTAATAATGAAAACAGAAAAGTTGTTGTATCTAAAAAGGCTCACCAAAAATAATCTAGGACTCTAAAAATTATGCCAATCTATGATCTGGTAGATCTAAACAAACACAAACTCATCCAATTGGATTCACCTCAAAAAACATTTTTTAACTCATTCTAAAAATCCTAGAAAAGCCTACTGGTCTTTTACCAAAATGTATGGAATTTCCATTTGGTAACTCACCTTGATGTGAGGCCAAGTCCTATGGGTAGATCTAGTCATAAGCTACTCAAAACAATATAGTTTGACCAAATTGGAAACATATCCAAAAATTTATGCCAAAAACCTTTTTACAGATACTCTCTAGAAAAACAGATATTGTGACAAAAATAAAAGTCAAAACTTAGATCTACCAAGTTCATATGGTTAAGAAAACATATTACTAGTGCCATGATTTTTGATTTATTTTAATTTGCAAGAAATCTATTTTTAACAAGGCAAAAGTAAACCAGCATTTCTCTGTTGATTTTAAAACAAAAAAGAGACAGAGGGGTGGGATGGCTTCTGCGGGCCTGGCCCAGCTAAGCAACCGACCCGGCCCAGCACGGGCGCGCGCGGCCAGGGCGGGAAATAGTGCGTTTGACGGTGTCCGTTGATCGCAGATCGAACGGCGCGGGGTGTTCGTGTTCCTCTCCCTCTCCTCTCTCTCATCATGGAAACGGCCGGCGACGGGTTCACGCTGTGGCTCACCATGGGGCTCGACGGGGGCGGGCGCAGGCTCGCGGAGGGTGCAGGGGTCACAGGGGAGTCGAGGGGCGCGGGCTCGGGTGCCGGGCGCGGCTCCATGAGGCGGTGCTCGGCGGGCGCCCGCGGCGGCGACCATGGACGGCGGCGGTGAACCTGCGAAGTAGAGGGCGAGGGAAGGGGTTAGGAAGGGTCATAGGAACATGGGGAGTTCATCCATGGCGGTGAGGAGGGATGGGAGGACTCGAGAAGAGGGGATCCACCTCGGCCTCGGGCTGGTGACCATCGGGGTCTATGGCGCCCGTGGAGCTCCTAGATGGCAAGGCTCGGCTCCACTTTGCTTTGGGGAGGGGGTGGAGACGTACGGCAGCGAGCAGTCGCGTAGGAGACGCTCCCCAAAAACCTAATCGCCCCTCTCCCGTACAGGATCTGGAGAGGCGGGGTTTCGGAGGCCTGCTCTCCCGTCGGCCGTGTACGCGGTAGACGGGATGGGATCACCGGAGGCAGCAACAGAGAGAGGAACGACAATGGGTGCAGAGCGTATGAGTTGTGTGTATGTGTCCGCACCTGCGACCTCAATATATAGGCACGGTAGGAGAATGGTCAGCTCACAAATCAATTTGGTGTTTACTACAGCCGTTACCACGTAATCAATGCGCCGTTTTACTGCGCGTGGTTAACACGTGATCAATGCGGCGTTTTACTGCGCGCGGCTGTTACCAAAATAAATGTGACACAATAGACAGCAATCAATATGACGTCTCATATTATTGGTGTGTCTGTTGACTCTGTTTCCAACTGCCAAAATAAAGGCATCGGCTCGGCTCATTCCCGCAACCCGCGGCGCGTCGTGACGTGTGTGGGGGAGGTCAGTGGCGCAAGGAATTTGCAAGGGATGGCTTATAGCCATGGGGATGAGGGCAAGGGCATGGTGGGGCTCGGGTTCATGTCATTTGATGGCATTGGGGTGCTCTATGGGGTTTTTGGTCATTGCATCTCATGGAAAAGTTGCCAAGGGCCAAGACCAACCAGGGGGCAAGTCAAAGGTTGGCCTTTGGAGGTAGAGGAGTCAAGGCCAAGAGAAAAAGGGCAAGGTATGGAAGCCCATACCTAGACACCTCACCATTGTCCCCTCTCTTCTCTCACTTGTTAACTTCTCACACAAGGCTTCTAGAAGAAAACAAAGGCATCCTAGGTAGAGTACAAATAGCAATGAATCGAAATGGAAAAGTGGTGTTTCCAAATTTGAACAAAAACTAAAAGAAAACATCTGTCCAAAAGTGTATTTGTCACTGTTCAAAAAAATTCAGAAAATTCAGTTAACACTCAATTTTTCCAAGTGTTGGAAAACAGTGAAAAGAGCAAAAAGTTTGGATTGTTTTCAGAGACCAAATGGATTCCAAAATTTGTTTTCCAAGTTGGAGTTTGTTAAACATGTTGTAAAATTTCATAGACAAATTTTGGAAACAACTTTGAATAGTTTAAGGCCATGAAAACATAGTGGGAAAAGGTGTACTTTCAGTTTTTCTCTGTTTTCTAAAATGTCTTTTTCTGCCTTATTTTTATTCCACAAAAGCAACAAGCAAAAGATCATTTTTATTAATACAAAAATCAAACCAAGCTTATGGATTTTTAGTCCATATAACAAGGAATAGATAAAATTAAATAAAACATAAAATAACATTTTATAGCCTAGTGAAAACAAAGGTGGAAAATATGTACTTGGCTATATTTTCAGGGAGTAGTTTGTATAGAAAACTAAAAAGAAACTTCCAAAAATCATTTTGAAATTTTGTTTTCTTGGATCCAACAAATCTAAAAGTTTATTTAAAGATGAATTCAAGAATGATCCAAGTCTTGGAATAAAAACCACTCAAATAACATAAGGGAAAACATCAGGAAAAGTAATAGAATTGTTTTGAGGAAAAGTTTGTGATGGTTTTTCCAAATAGAATTTAAAACTTGCATTGCAAATGGGTTCAAGATCATAAACACATGTTAGTTCAACCAATCATGTTGTTAGAAAAAAAATTGTTGGCCCTAATTTTTGTCTCCTTGAACTATAGTACAAGGTTCCAAAAACTGGGGTGTGACAATCAAATCTATCATGCCTGTGTTTAGAGTACTATGATCTCAGATTTACAAATACTTTTTCAAATATGATGATTAATATTATATTGGTAGCATGGCACCTCAAAAATTATTTTGTTATCACTTACCTACTCGAGGACGAGAAGGAGTTAAGCTTGGGGATGCTTGATACATCTCAAACGTATCTATAATTTTCGATGCTCCATGATTGTTTTCTATCTAATACCTTTATGTTTTCACACGTTTTCCTTTGTTTTCATGGACTAACCTATTGACAAGATGCCACAGATCCAGTTACAGTTTTATGCTATTTTTTATTTTAGAAAAGTTGTTCTCAAAATATTCTCGTAATTGGACGAAACAAAATTCAAAAGTCTTAGAATTCCCGACACGTCAATGAAGTTCAAAGGAGACCCGGAGGGGGTCAGAGGAGGAGCCACACCATGGGTGGGCGCGGGTCCCTCCCGGCCGCGCCTGCAGGTGGTGTGGGCCCCTCGGGTGCCCACCTCCATCGCCCTTCCGCTTATAAAGTCCTCCCAAGGCATAAACCGAAAAGATATCGCCCCCCTTCCACGAAAAGTTCCGTAGCTCCGCCGCCGCCGTCGTCAAGTTTCGGGGGACAAAAATCTCTGTTCCGGCACCCTGCCGGGACGGGGAAGTGCCCCCGGAGCCATCTCCATCGACTCCACCACCATCTTCATCGCTGTTGTTGTCTCCTATGATGAGGAGGGAGTAGTTCTCCCCCGGGGCTGAGGGCTCTACAGGTAGCTATGTGTTTCATCTCTCTCTCCCATGGTGTGATCTTTATGTGATCATGAGCTTTGTAATCTAGTTGAATAAGTAGATGTTACTCTTCATCTATTTTACTACTCAAGTGGTTTTGTTATGAGATCTCCATAAACACTTTGATCACGGTGTAAAGGTGACAGTGTGCACCGTGTGGTTTAGCATGGTATTTATATTTTGTGTTGGATGACCCTATGAAATTGTGGTGTTTGTTTGGAACCATCTAGGTCTCATGGTGATAGCGTGGGGGTTACCTAGATGGGGAAATGCGAACTCTAAGGAGTGATTTTTGCAGCCCTACGTAATGATTGGTGTTTGTTATCCGGCCGGAGATTGGTTCAGGGTAGCTTAGTGAAGAGAGATATTTATGCATTCAATTATGTTATTATTGTTGAGAGTGTGCACTAGTGAAAGTATGATCCCTAGTCCTTGTTTCTAAGCATTGAAACACCATTTACAACCAGTTCTGCTACATGTTTGCTTGCTGCCATTTTTATTTCAGATTGCTATTATCACTTATAATCATCCATATTACTTGTATTTTACTCTCTCTTCGCCGAACTAGTATACCTATACAACTGACAATTGTATTAGGTGTGTTGTGGACACAAGAGACTTCTTGTATCGTAATTGCAGGGTTGTTTTAGAGGGATATCTTTGCCCTCTTCCTCCCTGATTTCGATAAACCTTGGGTGATCCACTTAAGGGAAACTTGCTGCTGTTCTACAAACCTCTGCACTTGGAGGCCCAACACTGTCTACAAGAATAGAAGCGTGCATAGACATCAGCTGCCACCATTGAAAGGGATAGAGCACCAAATTGATTTGATTCCTAGATCATCATTTCCAAACCAAGCTCCATATAGGACCAACCCCCAAGAAACTAAGGAGATACATCAACAAGTACAAGATCTACTAGACAAAGGGTATATTCGAATCAGTCTTTCTCCTTGTGTTGTTCCTGTTATTTTAGTCCCTAAAAAAGATGGTACATGGCGCATGTGTGTAGATTGTAGGGCAATTAACAACATCACTATTCGTTATCGCCATCCTATACCACGTTTGGAAGACATGTTAGATGAATTAAGTGGTGCTGTTGTTTTCTCTAAAATTGATTTGCGTAGTGGATACCATCAAATTAGGATGAAAGAGGGGGATGAGTGGAAAATAGCCTTTAAAACAAAATTTGGTTTATATGAATGGTTAGTGATGCCTTTTGGTTTAACTAATGCACCTAGTACTTTCATGAGATTAATGAACCATGTTTTGAGAGATTTTATTGGCAAATTTGTGGTAGTTTATTTTGATGATATTCTTATATATAGCAACAAGGAACATGAACATGTTGATCATATTAGACATGTCTTGCATGTGCTAAGAGAAAATAAATTGTATGGTAATCTTGAGAAGTGCACTTTTTGCAAAGACAAGGTCATATTTCTGGGATATGTAGTTTCTAAAGATGGAATTGAGGTAGATAATTCGAAAATTGATGCAATCTGAAATTGGCCTACCCCTAGTAATGTGAGTCAAGTGCGTAGTTTCAATGATCTTGCTGGGTTTTATAGAAGATTTGTAAACGATTTTAGTACCATTGCTGCACCATTGAATGATTTAACTAAAAAGGGAGTAGAATTCAAGTGGGGAGTAGCCCAAGATATTGCTTTTGATACATTGAAAAATAAGTTGATTTATGCACCATTGTTGATGCTTCCAAATTTTAATAAGCAATTTGAGATTGAATGTGATGCTAGTGGCATAGGTATTGGAGGTGTGTTAATGCAAGAGAAGAAACCAATTGCTTACTTTTCTAGAAAAATTGCATGGTGCACAATTGAATTGTTCTGTTTATGTCAAAGAGTTGTATGCACTTGTTAGAGTGTTTGAGGTTTGGAAACATTATTTGTGGCCAAAAGAATTTATTATACACTCTGATCATGAGGCATTAAATTTTTTAAAGAGCCAATGTAATCTTAATAAAAGACATGCTGAATGGGTAGAGTTCATTGAGTCTTTCCCATATATTATGAAACATAAAAAGGATTGGATAATGTAGTTTCCGATGCCTTGTCTAGGAAAAATGTGTTGCTCATGTAATTAGAAGTACAAGTTTCGGGTTTGGGGGGTATTAAGGAATTATATGCTGAAGATAATGAATTCTCTATGCCTTTTGCTAAATGTACTAATGTTAAGGCATGGGAAAAAATCATATACATGATGGATTTTTGTTTAGAGCTAACAAATTGTGTGTTCCTGAGTGTTCTTTGCGTTTGTTCTTATTACAGGAATCTCATAGTGGTGGATTGATGGGACACTTTGGACGAGAGAAAATATTGCTTATGTTAGCGGACAATTTTTATTGCGCACACATGAGGCGTGATGTGTATAGGTTTGTGGAGCGTTGCATCACTTGCAACAAAGAAAAGTCAAAATTGAAGCCTCATGGTTTGTAGATGAGGACGACCGGTCGCTCCCCGATGCAAGTTAGTTTTAGGGTTTTATTCTACTCATAGGTAGGCTTCATAGACATAGCTTCTTGCCTATGAAAGCTCAAACCAGTAGGATCTTTATTGTTAGATGATGCAATATTATGCCTCTCTCAGTTATGCCACTTGTTTTAAGCTATAGTTGATAAATATATGAATGATTCTTGGACACGTATATTTGTTTATCCAATACTATTTCTCTTTTTTATTTTGTACAAACCTAAAGCCAATGTTGGTGTTAGTTCATACTTATTTCTGAGATCAGTTTGTACCTCAAGCTGACTATTTCTTTGTGAGATCATTTTTCAGACTTAAATCATATTATCCTCTGACTTCTGTTTCATAGTGCAATTTATATCTTAGGTTCTGACTATATCGTGAGAGCATTTTTCTGATATATTCTAAGAATATGAGAACGTTTCTCTCATTATTTGTACATATTTTGATTTGTCGAGATCTTTTGTACATACCTATAACTTTTTACTTGTGAGAACGAAATCAATTTTCTTCTGTCAAACATGGAAGTAAATTTTTTAAACCTTTCGTGATGTAGTAATATTATATTTCAAAAGCTACAAAATGAACATAAATTTTCCTTAACAAAGAAAACTAATATGAATCAAGTTCTATGGGAGTGATGCATATCCTAATTTATTTTGTTTCTTGATGCAGGAGAATTTGGAGAGATGGTACACATGGAGGAATGACATGATGGAAAATCAACATGATGCCTACATATACGGTTCGTTTCTTGTTGTAGGAATGACATGATGGGAAAATTGGCATCGCCAGGGATAAGGATAGGTGAGCGGCCATGGATTAGTTTCTCCCCTTTGCTTAGTACTCGCCCCAATTGTGTTAGTTAATTCACAACAATGTAAATTTTTTCAGTTTCAGGTAGGCAGCACTATTCAATGTATCTTGATTCTTGAGGTGCATATGCCTGGGTTGCTGCCATAGGTGGTTATGTCGCAGGCTTGTTGTGCTACCGCTGACCTTTCAGCACACCACGAGTCATCCCTCGACAATCCGACCAGACGTAGCTCTGATGAATGGTACCCGTCTTAGCCAGCAATAACATGGCTGCAATTGCCCCTTTTTCCAATAGCTTTTTTTTATTATTAGAGCGAGCTATGACATTTAAAATTTACTCGGCTTTTTATGGGTTGTGCTTCAGTTTAAAACATTCAATACTCTTTTCTTTATAGTAATCCTTCTTATCTGTTTTGACAATCTTGCAGACATAAATGATTTTGATGGTTTGCACTGCTTGGTGCTTTTTCATCTGGTGCCAAAGTAGACCAAGGTTTTAATGCAAGCAATTAATTTTCAGGCTGACTAACTTGGATGGTTTTGATTTCCAAATTTATTTTCTCTTACTAGATGTTAGCCATCAATTATTCAAGTTTTGTGTATTCACCCTTTGCTGTTAGAGAAATCGTTAGTTCTTCTATTTCAGACTATATGACCCGATTTTTAGATTGCCTCTTCTACAAATTTTCTCGTGATGCTTTCTGTAGGTTTGTCAAATAGATTTTTGTTTGATGTCTCCTTTGAAGTACTCATCAGTTTGGACTGAAATTTCAGTTTTATTTACAGATTATGTAACTCTCCTTTTGAGCAAGAAATATAATATCCTTTCATTCATGTTAGTTTAATCATGGTTTACCTATATGGTGAAAATACCATCACATGACTTTGCTTTAATCAAGAGGAAGTAAGCTTTCTTTAGTAAAGAGATCTTAAATTAAGTGTTTTTCTATGTTGAGGGGGCACATAGCTGCAATCCTGCAGTTTACTGAGAAGTGTATCTTTTAGTCTCAATGCGTAAAGGACCGCAAGAGATTATATGGTAGAATCTAGCTAGGAGGTAGATGTCTATTGCTTCTCCGAGTATATCATTTGCTAAAACTTCTCCTCGGGTGTTATACATTTGCAAGGTTATTTATATCATTGAGAGACGACAAATATAAGACGCCAAGGTGAGGTTCTCTTATTTTCTATCTGATTGAGGAGAGTGTCATTGCAATTTGTAGATTTCTTGGACTATATATGATTTATTTTTGTCCATTAATTGCTTGATAGATTGATCATACAGATAAAGACGGTACACTATGGCATAAACGAATTGTTTGCATCATAGCTAAATATTTGCTGGCGGTGCCAAGGACTCATTACCACCTCTGTGTTGAATTGCTTGGTATACTTATGTGCCATGAGGTTTTCAAGTTTTAGTTATTTATATTGCATCCCTGCTTTATATACGAGTTACGAGTTTTCTTAGCTTTTAGTTGGAAAATCTGTATAGGTTGATGCTTGAAAACTTTAATTGAATAAATGTCCTAACCTGCTATGTATTTAGGTTTGAATTTCTCCATGCTTATAGCACTACGATTGACGTTAATGTGTGCCAATCTCTCCTTATTTTCCAGTGTGGATGTTCGTACATAGTTTATTGGCTCCCCTCATTATATAGGATCAAGTAATTAGGACCTTCGCCATAGTGATATACATGTTCAACACAAGATGTTATTGCTTGTGCTTCTGTTTCTTGTTTCCTACCTGCAAGCAAAACAATCGCTCTTTCATAGGTTTTGCTTCCTGTTTCTCAACGCCCTCTTGATTTTTGTGCTTGGCACGGGTGAATTGGCCCGGTTATTGGAGGATGAAGTGCGTTTCACTTTCCTTGGAAAATATCATCATCTGCTTGATACAAGTTCATAGGTCAATAACTCGATATGACTCCATATATTAGGTTCGCGGAGTGTTGTTCACATAATTCTTCCTTAAATTTATAGCATTGTGTTTTTTTATCATACATCCATTTCTGGTTAATTTTTTAGCATATTAGCATGAATATTATGGGATTGCATTGCGCTTATCGTGTGTCAGCTGAAAGCATATACACGAAGACTGAGATTAGTTGTTCGGTACGAGACTGTAGTCTTTAAAAAAATTCACATAAGAAAATTATTTTTTGCATTTATATAGTCATGCGTATATTCCATCTCTTATCCCGATCTAATTAGAAATGGTCGTGTTAAATTGGTGAGTTCCTTACATCCTTTTGCATTGCTTAATTTTAGACCAAGAAAAAATGGTGGACTGTCTACTTGCTTACCAATAGTTTCAATATACCCACACTAAGCAAACATAGGTAGCATCAGGCAGTAGTAACTTGATTCAACATTTTTTTTTTGAAACGGACAACCCAGCCTCTCCATCCAGTGGATGCACACATCTATCTTTATTAAAAGAACATTCAGTATCACGAAGTAGTAAACTTATTACATCTCAAGGGAGCTGCAGCATTGCTATCAAAACAAGCCACAGAAAGTCACTCAAAATAAGGAGTTTACACATCTCGCAATCTCCTAGTGTGCAGCCACCCACCCTATCTGAAGATAGCCCGCACGACCGCCATCAATCGTGCGCATCCTGTATCCAAATGTCCACGCAGACCTTCTCGGGAGAGGAATGACCACATATAGATCCAGTGGGTGGCCCTATGTACTACCTGCAAAAAATGACCGGCTTCCATCTTGTTAAAAATTACATCATTCCGGCAATTCCAAATTGCCCAAAGAAAAGCACAAACGCCAATGAGAATACTAATTTTAGTCATTTTATCCACTCCATTTAACCAACCCCCAAACAGATTAGTTACCGACAATGGAGGAGAAATACTAAAAGTAAAATGGATTAAGCGCCAAATCTTTTTTGCAAAGGAACAAGATATAAACAAGTGCTCAAAAGTTTCATTAAGACCACAAAAAACACACTTTGGACACCCTGTCCACTGTCGTTTAGCAAGATTATCTTTTGTCAACAGCTCATTACGGTAAAGGAACCACATGAAGATATGTATTTTAAGCGGGACTTTTAATTTCCAAATATATTTGCGTAGAAATCTAGTGTTTCTATTCATTAAATCTTCATAATAAGATTTAAACGAGAATGAACCAGACGTTGTCAATGTCCACTTAACTGTATCAGCCTCATTAGACAAAGATACTGACATCAATCGTTCGACTAAGTGCAACCAACTTTCCCATTTGTCACCTTTTAATGCCCTCCGAAAAGCTAAATTTGGGTGGTCCTCCAACTATACTTGTGAAACAAGAACATTTTTATGTCTCACAATATTATAAAGAGAGGGGTATTGGGTAGCTAGAGTATTATCACCTAACCAATTATCTTCCAAAAAACGCACAGATTGACCATTTCCCAACGTATACTGAATACGTTTGAAAAAATCAGACTTTACCCACATCAAACCTTTCCAAAAAGGTGAGCTCATGGGTTTAGCCTCTACCTGTTGTAATGGTGTATCTTTAACATACTTATTATGCAGCAGCTCCTGCCACACCCCTTGTTTGATTAGTAATTTAAATAGTCATTTACTAAGTAAACATTTATTTTTAAATTCTAGTACCTCGATCCCCATGCCACCCTGATCCTTTGGTCGGCAAATAATGTTCCACCTAGTTAAGTGATACTTCTTCTTTTTCTGATCACTCTGCCAAAAAAATCGTGACCAAAAAAGTCCATTTTTTTCCGTACCCCAATGGGAATCTCAAAAAAAGAAAGTAAAAACATTGGCAAGCTAGATAGGACCGAAATTATGAGAACCAACCTATCTCCATAGGAAAGCAATTTACCAATCCAAGCACTAAGCTTTTGCTAAAAACGATCTTCAGTTGGTTTCCACTCTTTATTTAAAAGTTTTCTGTAATGAATCGGGATACCCAAATACTTAAATGGTAGATGTCCAATCTCACAACCAAATATGTGACAGTATTCATCCTGTAGTTCAATTGCAGCCCCGAAACAAAAGGTTTCGCTCTTATGAAAATTGATTTTCAATCCAGACAACTGTTCAAAAATTGATAAAATCAGTTTCATATTTACCGCTTTATCCAGATCATGTTCCATAAAAATAACTGTATCATCAGCATATTGAAGAATTGAAACCCCACCTTCAACTATATGAGGTAACAGTCCCCCAACATAATCATCCTCCTTTTCCCTGGCAATGAGGATTGCTCACATATCCGCCACTAGGTTAAAAAGAATAGGTGATAACGGATCCCCCTGTCTTAAACCTTTTAGCGTT
Source organism: Alopecurus myosuroides (assembly GCA_028641055.1). NCBI lineage: Eukaryota > Viridiplantae > Streptophyta > Magnoliopsida > Poales > Poaceae > Alopecurus > Alopecurus myosuroides. The sequence goes on from CM054058.1 coordinate 283,581,271, forward strand.
TGGAAATAATGACCAATATCATCATTCACTCTAATACCAACTCTCCCCGTTGAACAAATCTCGCGACCCAATCACACCACTGTGGTGAGAATCCTTTCATTCTAAGCGTCTGCTGTAAAAAATCCCAGCTAACCTTATCATAGGCTTTCTCAAAATCAATCTTAAAAAGCACTCCATCCATTTTTTTAGTTTTTAGCTCATGTATGGTTTCGTGGAGAACCACAACCCCCTCCAGAATGTTTCTACCAGGTAGAAACGCAGATTGGGAGGGTCTGATGATACGCTGCGCAATAGCAGTGACTCTGTTGGTCCCCACTTTAGTAAAAAAATTGAAGATAACATTCAAAAGACAGATAGTCCTATATTGTTCAATTCTAGATGCGTCTTCTTTCTTAGGAAATAATGTAATCACCCTGAAGTTAAGCTTGAACAACTGCAACTCCCCGGTATGCAGCTGTGTGAACAACGCCAGCACATCTCCTTTTATAACCTCCCAAAATATCTTATAAAACTCAGCCGGGAACCCATCTGGACCCGGTGCTTTATTGAGTTCCATTTGAGTAATGGCCTCTAAAATCTCCTCTTCAGTAAAAGGAGCAGTTAAAAGCGCATTTTCTTCCGGAGAGACTTGCGGCAAATCATGTACTCTACCTTCATCAAGTGAGATAGTAGTATTCCTTGAGGGGCCGAATAGTTTTTTGTAATATTCAGAAATAAAGACCATAAGATTTTGTTGCCTAATTATAGTACCTTCATCTTGTTCTAGCTGAAATATTTTTTTCCTATGCTTTCCATTAGCCATTAAGTGGAAATATCGTGTATTATCCCCTCCCGGACTTCTAAAGGATACTCGCCGTTCCGTTGAACAGTAGTAGATTGGATTACGGGGCTTACCGGCACCCGCGTCCTCTTACGAGTAGGCCAACACACGTATGTGTGACAACCAACCCCTATCTGTTCAGCGTCGACGTAAACTATCCCATAGAAATCAGGATACTTCCATTGACGTACTTCAAAACATACACACATTGTACGTCAACGGCGTTTGAACAAGTGATATCACAACAGATCTCTACGACACAAAAGATTGAAATAAGTTGCAAATGGCTCTCATTAGAGCAGAGATAGCAAATACAATCATTCAGAGGACACATGTCCCAACAATACATCATTACATCACAACGGAAGCATTCAACAGGTCTGAGTACAGACAAGAACCAAGTAGGCCTAAGAGGCCGGAAACGAAAAGACGGAGCCCATCCACGAAGTCTCAGATCCTGCCCGGGTCCGCTATCTACTCGTCAGCAGTCTCGTCATACTCCACGTAGTAGCCACCATGTAGATCCTCGGAAACGTCGGTCTGCGGAAACCACAGCCCCAAAGGGGTCAGTACATAAACGTACTGGCAAGCAATACTCACCGTTCACCAAAGTGTAGCCCGTCAACACCAAGCACAGATGCTTTGGGTTCAACGGAAAGAAGGGGATATAAAAGATGCTGCAACTGGCTGCTCTAACCAACTACAGAGTTACTACCACTTCCGGCTAACAGAAAGGAGATAAGATCGTGTATCATAACCAACTATAGCTAACCACCAAACAAACCCATCCTGGATCTCGCCCCTTATCCAAAGAAGCAATCCGAGGATAACTCACACAGTTGGAATCATGATGGTTCAGATTATTGTGTCAATAAGCCTATTACTAGTCAAATTGTTAATCAGTGGGTGTAAGGTTGTTAATCATTAGGTTTAAGTTGTCCTGAGTACTTGTTAGCCAGTACTTTCACCAAGTAATCCATAACCGCGGAAAACACGGCTTCTCGAGAAGATTTATCCCTGCAGGGTTGCACCAATTTGGCCGTACACGCATGAATAACCCGCCAGATGGAAAGGCCCTTCCACCAAGCGGGGCACTCAACACAACTCAACTCTTCTCCGCATCAATCCCAAAGAACCTTGGGCGCACGGCTAATCGAGCCCAGAAGAAAATGGACCCTCATAGCACTCTAAGAACGTGTCCCCCTATATGCCGACTACGAAAGTTCCACCCTGGTCTGGGCTCGCAAGAACATGCATGCGGCAAATGGAAAACACGAACTAAATGAGGCGATTTGGACGAGATGTGAATCGAATCAAATTGAGGGGGGCGCCCATACTCGCTTCCCACATGCGGTTAGTGCGCTCATCATGGATCAGTAGACAAGACCCTTTTCCTATTAGGGTCGACACTAGCAGGCCTCAAAACCACACAGGGCCTCCTGCCGGTGCCTTATCATCAAATTATTATTTAACAGTAACATTAGCATGATTGATTGATTAACATCGAGCCCCCAGAACATAGAAGTAATAGTAAGAGAAAGTAACGGGTAACAGACTCGGGCAAAACAACCTAAGCATGCTAGTAAGACACTGGCTCAACCAAAGGTGTGATAGGAGTGGAGGTGAGGCAATATCAAGGTTAAGGGATTCATGTGATGGGTTCGTAACAGAAACAACTACTACTAAGGCTAGCAGAAAAGATCAACGGAAAGTATCGGTAATCAATGTTGAAAGGAACACAGTGGTTCATGTGAGTGATAACTTGCCTGCAAACCCAGTAGCCTGGTACTGAGCTAAATCCTTAGAAGGGGTGTCGTAAGTATCGTCGGTCTCAACGTCGTCGTTTATCCGGGAAGAAGCAAACAAACAATGCAGAGAGATAAACAATCAATATCATGGCATAGTGCACAAACATGGGATGATGCATGACCATTTAATTGATGCATAGGAATAAACTAGTTGACATGGTAACACAAATTAAATGGATCCACATGCAATTGGATTGCATCTGGAAAGACCATGAATTATGGTTGAAACATTTGTTTTACCACTAATCAAATTGTGTAAGTGGGTTAGCATGATGCATGGATGAGGAAAACAACAAAATAACAACAATAGAACCAAATGGAAATAAGGTTTAACAAGTTTAGAAATTCATTTATTAATTTAGGAAATTTTGGTTACTTAAAGGTGACACACAAGCATTTGTTGTTTTCACCAATTTTAATTGTTCAAAATAGATAACAAAGTTTATATTTGATTAGAACACAAAATTTTAAGTGGATTACATGTTTCAATTATTGAAAAAGGAATTACAATGATTTAATTATGAATTAAACAAGAGAAAACAAGTTTTAATTGAATTTAATTCAAGTTTGAATATTATTTGAATTTTATTTGTTCAAAACATAAATTCAAATTCATATTTGAAAAGGTTATGTTTCTCTGGTTTGAAAACATATTTTATAAGTTCAAAATAATTTAATTTGAGCAAGTTATGAATTTAGCAATTTTAAATGATTTAAACAAGGTTTAAATTATTCAAGCAATTTTAATTATCCAGAACATGAAACAAAATTTGTATTTGAAAAGATGATTCAAAATGGCATGGAAAACATATTTTATTTGTTGGAAAACAATTTCAAATGATCTAATTAAGCATGTTACCAATTTAATTGCATTAAGTGAGAGATGAAACAATTATTCAAATTAAATGTGGCAAACCAGAAAACAAGGTTGATATTCAAGTGTGGCATGTGAATTTGGATGAAATTCATGTTTTGGGTATTTAATTTGGAGCAACCATTTGAAAGTTATTAATTATGCCATTTAATTAACCAATTTGAGGATTATTAAATAACATTCATTTTTAATTGTCCAAAATGCAAAACAAAGTTGCTAAACAGAAGTACATTGAATTTTTGACTGAAAAACATATTTTGCATTTTTAATTTGGAGTTTGTTTGCAAGTTATAAATTAAAACATTTTGGCAAAAATAAAAGAAATAGACAGAATAAAAGGGTGGCCTAGGATTTGAACTTGGGGCTCACAGGTAGTACAAGGGGCTGTGAACCAATCGGTCTCTATGTTGTTTGTGTTGTCACCAGCAACTGATTGGAGAAGAGGTGCTACTGGTGGGTGTTATCTGACCAAAACACAGAGGCAACGAAAATAAAATTTTGCCTGCTGTGGGGATTGAACCAGGGACCTTTTGTGTGCGATACAGAGGGCTAGCCAAAGGGCTCGTGTGCTGGTTGTGATTGGTTACCAGTCGGACATAACATGAGGTAGGAAAAGGGCGCGTTAACTGAACTTGGCACACCACGATTGCAGACTTGCAATTCCAGGAAGTTAACTGAATTTCTTAACAGGAAGGATTCAGACTTTTTGGGTTCAGGTTAAAGTTTGAGCGGAAACAAAAAATAGAAGCAAAAATGAGTCCCTTGCTTCCGCTGGGATTTGATCCCGGGATGCATCGCTGCTCGACAGAAGCACTGGCCACTGGGCTATGTGTGTTTGGTGATGTGTAACAGATGCGCCGCTGGATGAGTTGTTGTCGGTAGAACCAACTAACTCACGAACAGAGGCAGACCCAGGTGCAGATCGATGATGCGAAACGGACAACAACGGCAATGACCGGAATATGGCGGCGCTGGGGCGGCTCTGGTCTGCGGATCGGATGCACCCCCAGAAGGCTACTGAAGTGTTGATTTCGGAGACGGGATCCGGCTCAAACTACGTTACTTCCGAGTCAAAAAGGAGTGCACACCTTCAGTTCTCTGAATTTTGACGGGACACCTGCATACAGTAGCGGACGGCGGCAGATGGTGACTGTGCCGCACGACGGCGGACACACAGAGCAAGAGAGGGTAGGGGAGCGATACCCGAAGGTGGTTCTCACCATGGGGGTCTCGAAGGCGAGGTCGAAGGATCCGTTGACGAGGTGGTAGCGACATGCCTGTCGCCGATGATGGACGGACGCCGGAGGTAGACGAGATCGTCGGCGAGGTTTCATGAACCTTTGGCTCCCGATCTTCAGAGGGGAAGGAGTTGAGAGCATGGCGGTTCCGTTCCCGTGGTCATCTCGGCTCGACGGAGACCATGGCGGCGGGGCAACGGCAACGTGCTCCGGTCTCTTCCTCTGCCTCTCAGTACTGAACAAGAATTCAGAGAAGAGTATGGACAAAGGATGAAGAAAAGATAGTGGTGGCGGCTGCAGATGGGGATGGTGGGAGAGCACTAGGGTTTGGATGAAGGAGGGGACGGTTGGGTGCTTTGTAGAGGAGGGGTTCGGTGGTGGTGGTGAAAGCGACAGCAAGGGAGGGAAGGGTCACGCTCTCCTCCTCGTGCTCGTCCGTACGGAGGAGAAGGAGGGGTACTGGGCCAGTAACAGAGAGGATGTGGGCTCGTCGTTGGGTTGGAACTTGGAAGAGATGGGCCAGAAGTGCTACTCCTTAGCCCATTTACAAAAATTGAGGGAGTTCTCAATTATTCAAGGAGTAAAAGAGATCAAGAGAGATAGAAAAGGGTTAGGGTTTTCTTTTATGAATTATTTGTGTTAATGTTCAAAAATAGAAATTTAAGCAAATGTTTACATTATTTCACAAGTTGGAAATTTTAATTTGATTAACAGTTTTTAGTTGAATTTTCCAAATAGAGTTTGGGGTGTTTATTTGATAATTAAATTTTATTAATTTGCAAAACAATAATTAAAGTAATTGTGAATATTAGGTCCAAGAGTTTGAAAGATTCAGTTGAGTTTTTAAGTGGTTATTTGAATTTCCAATAATGTTTGATTTGGGAATTTTGGAAATAAACAAACTTTATTTAATAAGTTCAATCAATTATACAAACATTATTGAATTTAATTTGTTTGCAAAATTTTAATATTTAAACCCATATTGAAATATGATAAATAAGATTGATTTGATTTGAATTTGAAATAACAATTGGATTAATTGAACTATTAAAACCACAATTTTAAATAGTTGACCTTAGGGATTTAATGGAAACAATTGATTGTTTTATTTTGAAATATCATTTGGAAATTGTAACATCACAAGGATGAAACAAAAGGTTTGAATTTTTGGTTTGAAATTCAAATAGAAAACAAAGGAAAACAAATGAAAACAGTTGGAAAACAAATGAAAACAGAGGAAAACAAATGGAAAACAAACAAAACAAATGCAATCAACATGATGCCATGATGCAAAACATAAAATAACAGAGAGCAAACATTCTAAAGGCTTATTTTTCAGACTTGGGATGTTACAAAACGCCCCCCCTTGAAGGAATCGCGCCCCGAGATTCCTACTGGGAAAAGAAAAGGTCCGGATACTTCTTGCGAAGATCCTCGTGAGCTGTGACACGTGAAACACATCGTGCAGCTTGGATAGTTTTTCTGGAAGTTCAAAACGATAGGCATTTCTGGCAACTCCTTTGGAAAGATGTCAGGGAAATTGGAAACCACCGGAACATTTTTAAGTAAAGGGGTAGGTTTTGTATCGAGGGTATATAGCTGGATAGAACTTGATTCATTTGGAGAATAGATTATCTGGAATGTGGTGCTTCAGGAATGCTTCCTCGAAACAACCCCAGGTGATAGGAATGCCAGCTCTCATAGCCTGGAATCAACAACAACAACAACAACAACAACCTTTCTGGCCAGATAGAATTGATATTTGGGAAGTTTTGATTAGACGCCGGTAGAAGAATTGGAATGGAAAGCAACAACAAGATTTCAACGGACGAAAGGGATGTTGAGAAGAACAGGATATCAACATCGGGGAAAACGAGAACAACACTCCTGAGGTACTACGGAAAACCCATCCGGGCTTCTAAAGGATCAATATCTACTGCTTAAGGAATAGAGGATCTGCTTCCGGGGCTTACACGCCTCCGTTCTCAATCGTGAGTAGGCAACCTGATAAATCATGTCACAACCACCTCCATTCCTATGGTCTAGTAGATATAACCATCCTAGAGAAACCAGAATACGTGAAATCCTAACTTGAAAGTTTAGATGAGAAGAGAGAAAACAACGTTGCACTTCCTTACCAGAAAAGGGAGGGTGGGTGGGAAAGAAGTAAAATGGCAGAATTCCTACTCTCACGTTTCATTTTTCCTATATAGCTACAAAATAGTTTCTAGACTCAACTGCGACCAGTAAAAAGGGATCCTACAGGCAGACAGGCTCTGATACCATTTGTCGCACCCGGACTTCTAAAGGATACTCGCCGTTCCGTTGAACAGTAGTAGATTGGATTACGGGGCTTACCGGCACCCGCGTCCTCTTACGAGTAGGCCAACACACGTATGTGTGACAACCAACCCCTATCTGTTCAGCGTCGACGTAAACTATCCCATAGAAATCAGGATACTTCCATTGACGTACTTCAAAACATACACACATTGTACGTCAACGGCGTTTGAACAAGTGATATCACAACAGATCTCTACGACACAAAAGATTGAAATAAGTTGCAAATGGCTCTCATTAGAGCAGAGATAGCAAATACAATCATTCAGAGGACACATGTCCCAACAATACATCATTACATCACAACGGAAGCATTCAACAGGTCTGAGTACAGACAAGAACCAAGTAGGCCTAAGAGGCCGGAAACAAAAAGACGGAGCCCATCCACGAAGTCTCAGATCCTGCCCGGGTCCGCTATCTACTCGTCAGCAGTCTCGTCATACTCCACGTAGTAGCCACCATGTAGATCCTCGGAAACGTCGGTCTGCGGAAACCACAGCCCCAAAGGGGTCAGTACATAAACGTACTGGCAACCAAGACTCACCGTTCACCAAAGTGTAGCCCGTCAACACCAAGCACAGATGCTTTGGGTTCAACGGAAAGAAGGGGATATAAAAGATGCTGCAACTGGCTGCTCTAACCAACTACAGAGTTACTACCACTTCCGGCTAACAGAAAGGAGATAAGATCGTGTATCGTAACCAACTATAGCTAACCACCAAACAAACCCATCCTGGATCTCGCCCCTTACCCAAAGAAGCAATCCGAGGATAACTCACACAGTTGGAATAATGATGGTTCAGATTATTGTGTCAATAAGCCTATTACTAGTCAAATTGTTAATCAGTGGGTGTAAGGTTGTTAATCATTAGGTTTAAGTTGTCCTGAGTACTTGTTAGCCAGCACTTTCACCAAGTAATCCATAACCGCGGAAAACACGGCTTCTCGAGAAGATTTATCCCTGCAGGGTTGCACCAATTTGGCCGTACACGCATGAATAACCCGCCAGATGGAAAGGCCCTTCCACCAAGCGGGGCACTCAACACAACTCAACTCTTCTCCGCATCAAGCCCAAAGAACCTTGGGCGCACGGCTAATCGAGCCCAGAAGAAAATGGACCCTCATAGCACTCTAAGAACGTGTCCCCCTATATGCCGACTACGAAAGTTCCACCCTGGCCTGGGCTCGCAAGAACATGCATGCGGCAAATGGAAAACACGAACTAAATGAGGCGATTTGGACGAGATGCGAATCGAATCAAATTGAGGGGGGCGCCCATACTCGCTTCCCACATGCGGTTAGTGCGCTCATCATGGATCAGTAGACAAGACCCTTTTCCTATTAGGGTCGACACTAGCAGGCCTCAAAACCACACAGGGCCTCCTGCCGGTGCCTTATCATCAAATTATTATTTAACAGTAACATTAGCATGATTGATTGATTAACATCGAGCCCCCAGAACATATAAGTAATAGTAACATAAAGTAACGGGTAACAGACTCGGGCAAAACAACCTAAGCATGCTAGTAAGACACTGGCTCAACCAAAGGGGTGATAGGAGTGGAGGTGAGGCAATATCAAGGTTAAGGGATTCATGTGATGGGTTCGTAACAGAAACAACTACTACTAAGGCTAGCAGAAAAGATCAACGGAAAGTATCGGTAATCAATGTTGAAAGGAACACAGTGGTTCATGTGAGTGATAACTTGCCTGCAAACCCAGTAGCCTGGTACTGAGCTAAATCCTTAGAAGGGGTGTCGTAAGTATCGTCGGTCTCAACGTCGTCGTTTATCCGGGAAGAAGCAAACAAACAATGCAGAGAGATAAACAATCAATATCATGGCATAGTGCACAAACATGGGATGATGCATGACCATTTAATTGATGCATAGGAATAAACTAGTTGACATGGTAACACAAATTAAATGGATCCACATGCAATTGGATTGCATCTGGAAAGACCATGAATTATGGTTGAAACATTTGTTTTACCACTAATCAAATTGTGTAAGTGGGTTAGCATGATGCATGGATGAGGAAAACAACAAAATAACAACAATAGAACCAAATGGAAATAAGGTTTAACAAGTTTAGAAATTCATTTATTAATTTAGGAAATTTTGGTTACTTAAAGGTGACACACAAGCATTTGTTGTTTTCACCAATTTTAATTGTTCAAAATAGATAACAAAGTTTATATTTGATTAGAACACAAAATTTTAAGTGGATTACATGTTTCAATTATTGAAAAAGGAATTACAATGATTTAATTATGAATTAAACAAGAGCAAACAAGTTTTAATTGAATTTAATTCAAGTTTGAATATTATTTGAATTTTATTTGTTCAAAACATAAATTCAAATTCATATTTGAAAAGGTTATGTTTCTCTGGTTTGAAAACAAATTTTATAAGTTCAAAAATAATTTAATTTGAGCAAGTTATGAATTTAGCAATTTTAAATGATTTAAACAAGGTTTAAATTATTCAAGCAATTTTAATTATCCAGAACATGAAACAAAATTTGTATTTGAAAAGATGATTCAAAATGCAGGAAAAAACATATTTTATTTGGTTGGAAAACAAATTTTAAATGATCTAATTAAGCATGTTACCAATTAATTGCATTAAGTGAGAGATGAAACAATTATTCAAATCAAATGTGGCAAACTAGAAAACCAGGTTGATATTCAAGTGGCATGTGAATTTGGATGAAATTCATGTTTTGGGTATTAATTTGGAGCAACCATTTGAAAGTTATTATTATTCCATTTAATTAACCAATTTGAGGATTATTAAATAACATTAATTTTTAATTGTCCAAAATGCAAAACAAAGTTGCTAAACAGAAAGTACATTGAATTTTTGACTGAAAAAACATATTTTGCATTTTTTTATTTGGAGTTTTTTTTGCAAGTTATAAATTAAAACATTTGGCAAAAATAAAAGAAATAGACAGAATAAAAGGGTGCCTAGGATTTAACTTGGGCTCACAGGTAGACAAGGGGCTGTGAACCAATCGGTCTCTGTGTTGTTTGTGTTGTCACCTGCAACTGATTGGAGAAGAGTGCTACTGGTGGGTGTTATCTGACCAAAACACAGAGGCAACGAAAATAAAATTTTGCCTGCTGGGGGATTGAACCAGGGACCTTTTGTGTGCGAGACAGAGGGCTAGCCAAAGGCTCGTGTGCTGGTTGTGATTGGTTACCAGTCGGACATAACATGAGGTAGGAAAAGGGCGCGTTAACTGAACTTGGCACACCACGAATGCAGACTTGCAATTCCAGAGTTAACTGAATTTCTTAACAGGAAGGATTCAGACTTTTCGGGTTCAGGTTAAAGTTTGAGCGGAAACAAAAATAGAAGCAAAAAGGAGTCCCTTGCTCCGCTGGGATTTGATCCCGGGATGCATCGCTGCTCGACAGAAGCACTAGGCCACTGGGCTATGTGTGTTTGGTGATGTGTAACAGATGCGCCGCTGGATGAGTTGTTGTCGGTAGAACCAACTAACTCACGAACAGAGGCAGACACAGGTGCAGATCGATGATGCGAACGGACAACACGGCAATGACCGGAATATGGCGGCGCTGGGGCGGCTCTGGTCTGCGGATCGGATGCACCCCAGAAGGCTACTGAAGTGTGATTTCGGAGACGGGATCCGGCTCAAACTACGTTACTTCCGAGCCAAAAAGGAGTGCACACCTTCAGTTCTCTGAATTTTGACGGGACACCTGCATACAGTAGCGGACGGCGGCAGATGGTGACTGTGCCGCACGACGGCGGACACACAGAGCAAGAGAGGGTAGGGGAGCGATACCCGAAGGTGGTTCTCACCATGGGGGTCTCGAAGGCGAGGTCGAAGGATCCATTGACGAGGTGGTAGCGACATGCCTGTCGCCGATGATGGACGGACGCCGGAGGTAGACGAGATCGTCGGCGAGGTTTCATGAACCTTTGGCTCCCGATCTTCAGAGGGGAAGGAGTTGGGAGCATGGCGGTTCCGTTCCCGTGGTCATCTCGGCTCGACGGAGACCATGGCGGCGGGGCAACGGCAACGTGCTCCGGTCTCTTCCTCTGCCTCTCAGTACTGAACAAGAATTCAGAGAAGAGTATGGACAAAGGATGAAGAAAAGATAGTGGTGGCGGCTGCAGATGGGGATGGTGGGAGAGCACTAGGGTTTGGATGAAGGAGGGGACGGTTGGGTGCTTTGTAGAGGAGGGGTTCGGTGGTGGTGGTGAAAGCGACAGCAAGGGAGGGGAGGGTCACGCTCTCCTCCTCGTGCTCGTCCATACGGAGGAGAAGGAGGGGTACTGGGCCAGTAACAGAGAGGATGTGGGCTGGTCGTTGGGTTGGAACTTGGAAGAGATGGGCCAGAAGTGCTACTCCTTAGCCCATTTACAAAAATTGAGGGAGTTCTCAATTATTCAAGGAGTAAAAGAGATCAAGAGAGATAGAAAAGGGTTAGGGTTTTCTTTTATGAATTATTTGTGTTAATGTTCAAAAATAGAAATTTAAGCAAATGTTTACATTATTTCACAAGTTGGAAATTTTAATTTGATTAACAGTTTTTAGTTGAATTTTCCAAATAGAGTTTGGGGTGTTTATTTGATAATTAAATTTTATTAATTTGCAAAACAATAATTAACGTAATTGTGAATATTAGGTCCAAGAGTTTGAAAGATTCAGTTGAGTTTTTAAGTGGTTATTTGAATTTCCAATAATGTTTGATTTGGGAATTTTGGAAATAAACAAACTTTATTTAATAAGTTCAATCAATTATACAAACATTATTGAATTTAATTTGTTTGCAAAATTTTAATATTTAAACCCATATTGAAATATGATAAATAAGATTGATTTGATTTGAATTTGAAATAACAATTGGATTAATTGAACTATTAAAACCACAATTTTAAATAGTTGACCTTAGGGATTTAATGGAAACAATTGATTGTTTTATTTTGAAATATCATTTGGAAATTGTAACATCACAAGGATGAAACAAAAGGTTTGAATTTTTGGTTTGAAATTCAAATAGAAAACAAAGGAAAACAAATGAAAACAGTTGGAAAACAAATGAAAACAGAGGAAAACAAATGGAAAACAAACAAAACAAATGCAATCAACATGATGCCATGATGCAAAACATAAAATAACAGAGAGAAAACATTCTAAAGGCTTATTTTTCAGACTTGGGATGTTACAAAATTTCACTGAAAACTCCCCTGCTATAACTTTCTGAACAATCATCAGAACGTTATTAAAGCCAACCAAAATACCCCCGACCTCCCATGAGGTGGTAAGCAAAACCAACTAAAATCACGACCCCCTGCGAGACGAGATAATAAACGTTGCTCGAAACTAGACCTACCAGTTTCGAAAATAGCAACGAAATCTAAATCTAGCTCCCTCACAATCTCATTCACCGCCAAGTGCTTAGCCGGATCCCCAAAACCATTTGTATTCCAAAAAAACTCCTTTCATTTATGTTTAATTATTTTTCACTAACGATATTAATCTATCACTTCTTCTTTTAGGTTTATAAGAACCCCCTTTCTTATTTTTACGGGACCGCGTAATCATTACGCCTTTAGGAGAATCCACCAAATCTCCCAAGCCCTCTTCCTCAATATCTTGCACGTTTTCATCAATGTATGATGCCAATCGTTGAACCAACCCATTTTTTTCCATCGATTGATTAATTTCATTATCTACGAACACTAACTGCCTCGTTGTTTCTAGCTGTTTAAGAGAGGTGACACCACCCTCAATATCCGACTTACTAATACCGAAAGAAACTCCTAAATTAACAGCAAAATCAACAATATGATTATTAGACATGTTAATAAAAGAGCGTTGTTTCGTACCAGAAAAGTCGTCGTCCCGCTGAGCCGCTAGTTTCGTCGCCCTCTCTGCGATAGGAGTGTCCGCATCCGGAAGCGCACGCAGCCGTGCACTTGACCTCACCCCCGCGCTCACTGGCTCTGGAATTCCGCCGTAAGCCACCACCTCCTCCTTGGAAGGCCGTCCTGCACGGCGTGACCACCATCTCAGCCCGTCGCATACTGTCCTCCTTAGCATCCAGTGATAGAGGAGTACTCAACTGCCCCCGAGTTGGGTTCGCAGCTACTGTCACGTGAGAACCCGTCTTCCCCTGCCCCTTCCCCATCGACGTGTACACCTGCTGCACATTTGGTTTGTGAAAAGCCGGACCAGGCGTCCCAATTTCCTCAACCAGACCAGCGGTATCATCAAGCATATCCATGTGATTGGACAGTACGACATCTGACAGCCCCACAGAACAGCCACCTCCAGCAGATTTTAAGAACAGCGGTACTGCTTCCGTCCCTGTGACCCCCGGCAGAGAACTCGCTGATTTTAGACTCCCGGCAGGCGAAAGCGTAGCGGCAGGGCTCAACGGCACCGAAAGGAACGTTTTTTGCTGCCCGGCAGCCGAACCCCACGCCGCGGTAGGACTGGACGGCACAGAAACGTTCGCTTTCTGCTTCACGGCAGCAGAAACACACACGGACTCGGCTCCCGGCTTAGATTGCGCTGTCGTAGCCGGCAGCGGAACAACACCCTGTGAATGCCCTGCTGACAAAAGATCTGTGGCATGTTCCGTATCCAAAGGTAGATGTACCTTATCAGAGTCTGAAGCATGTACCCCTCCTTTCTCCGAAGCAGCAGCAGACCGAAATAAATTCCTCAACTCCTGTTTTGTTCGTTCCATCGAATTCAACACTTGAGAAGAAAAGATCACCCCGGTCCTTGTAGTAGCAGCTGCACTAGGACCATTAGCAGAAGTATTTTGCATATCCATCATAGGCTCATCAGCCTTAGTAGTGCCATCATTAGTATTCCCATTTGAAGCATCAAGAGAGGTATTATCTAGTGCATCCGAAAAATCATCAAGGATGTCATCATCATCCTCGTCCTCAGCATTTGGCTCGTACATAAGTACATCTCCATCCCCGGATTTGTCCTCCCCCTCAAACTCGAAAGTGAGATCATATATCCCATCTTTGATGAACAAAGGGTAATTTTCTGGAATTTTTGTATAGTCTAAACAGCCCACCCTAATACGAAGCACTCCATGCCTCCTTGTGAACCCCATATCGATTTTCGAATTTTTCCCAAGCATAAAACCAACAGACCAAAGAGCCAAGAAATCTTCCAAGCGGTCCTCGAGGATACCAGATACCCGCACCCAAAACTCCGGAAGAGTCTCCAAAGGTTCAATCTTCTGTGTCCAAGACTCAAATAGCATCTCACATGGGCTGTTAGGAACAAGATATGTTCCAAAGACTTTTAGACGATCTAATTCCAATTTGGATGGAAATTGAACTTTAAAAACATTATGCCCCTCTTGAGACACCCTCCAAATGAAATTCTCAATGGGAACCAAACGTTGTAGCTGAGCAACTACCTGTGGAATAGACATCTCCCCTTTTGAAACTACTATTGAGGCCATCTTCACATTTATCACCTTGGGCTTATAATGCTCGGACAGTGGCACCCCAAAGAATGTTAACTCATCATGACATACCCATACATAATGAGAGTTGGCTTTGGTGCTAGAAGAAGCGGGCAATTATTTGTGACATGCTCAACAGACTTACAAATCTCACAAATAAGAGCGGGACAATCGTTCAGGAGATGCCCAACGACACCACATCTGAAGCACTTCCTCTTCTCGGCTTTTTTCTTCTTCTGCACTGCCCCCGCCACTGCCACCGCCACCTGCTCAGCTGTAACCCGCTATGTTGCATTTAACGGTACCCCATCCGCAACTCCTATCGCTGCATGGTTAGCAATGGGAGCCACTTGCTGCACATGAGGCCCGACACCTTGCCCTGCAGCCGGTTGAACCAACGTCCCCTGCACCGCAATCGGTTGTTGCACTCCCTGTACGGATCCTCCCGTATTCACATTCGCGGCCTGCACTAGAACATACCGAGTGCCGCCCACACCAGACCTTGGGTTGCCACGGAAGCCTTGGTAACCACCGCGGCCACGCCCGAGCGGGCCTCGCCCTTGGTTCTCGTACCTTTGCCTCCCACGATAACCACCCTGATGATGATTGCCACGATAGGAATTGTGTCCACGGCCTGCATTGAAAGCAAACACAGCCTGTCCACGCTCAGCTTCGGCCCCTGGCGCAACACCATTGTTGGCTACGACAGGAGGCTGCACTGGAACCCCCGCCTATCTGCTAGAACTTCCAACTTCAAAGTTGTTTTGTTGAACAAATCCACATCCAGCAGCCTCGTTTTCGCCCCCCAACGCCCTCCACCTCGATTCTCCATCGGAACCAGAGATGAAGCTCGTGCGCTGGCGGCCGAGCGCTGCCAGGAAAACCCTAGCAATTTACGTAGACGATGATCGTAAGGAACTTTCGATCGATTACAAACCCTGTCAACCAGTACCTGGCCCATACGGTCATGTTTCACTTTGGCCGGGCCAGAGACAACGTCAGGCCCACAGATGGCCCGATCGCTATCTTGCCTTGAATCACGCAAATTCAAACTTGAACGCACCGGCGGACTCCGCCGCCGGCGAACTTCCACCCACGGGAAGGAGTCATCCTCTAGCAGAAATGTAGATGGTGGGAACGGAGGCAATTTCCATACCTTCATGTTTGAAGATCTCCACGAAGACTCCACAATTGGTGAGACCGGCGATGAACATTCCAGCGCACATTCACTCTGAAGCCTCCTCTTTTCCATCCGTTTCTCCAATCTACTCCTGCTAGATCTCTGGATCGAACCATCCACCGGATCAGGAGTGCGGCATTGTATGAAATACGATTCACTCACCAGATCCGTATTGTCGCCTTGATCATCATCAGATGAGCCTTCCTCCGGATCGGCCAACGCCTAGAACCTGGCCACCGATCTGATGCGATCCCGCTCGAGAGTGATCCTTCGAACCTGAGAATGTCGGAGACAACACGATCTCCCCATCCTCGAGCTCCTCGACGCGCTTCCCGACGGTCCCCGCATCCTCCTCACGATCGCCCCGGAATCGCCTCCGTAGTCGCCTCTGAAGTCGCCTCGCCCATGTTCCCTGCCTTCAGGGAGATGCCGACCCTTGATTCAGCAGTTAGTGGTCATTTTCCAAGTAAGGTGTACGGGCTAGAGATATGAGGTCCCTATTTTAATTATAATTGTAGTCAAGTTTATGCTTCTCTTTGTCAGGAATTTTCTTTCCTTATTGTAAGGGAAAGGCGCAGCTAGGCCATTATTTAGAACTTTGTGGTGTCTTCGTGTTCCGGAAAAACAATTTCAAATATCACAGTGATTGTATTTAGGAAAAACAATTGTAGAAACTAAAAAATTTCGCGGCTTAGATTAAGACACCAAGAGATCTGAATCTGCAACATGGACAGAAGGCAACTTACTGACTTTCTGAATTTATAGCTAAAATCAGTTTACTCGCTCGAAAACGAACTAGAAGTTGTTTAAATTTGAACCCATTGTCCTGGCTTGAGGATACATATCGCTAATCCAAGGCCAGAAAGGTAAGTGTGAACTATGCTTTATATCATCTTTTTGCTTCAACGGTTGTCTAGAATTTAAATCTTGATTAGCACAAGGGTTAGTTCCAAAGTGTATCTCTGATAATATCTCAAGAACTTGAGACCTTCTTTCTGGTAAATGCTTCTTACTCGACGCTTACATATCTAACTTAATGGCCGTCATTCTCGGACTATCCTAATTCGTTTTGCTGCCCATTTTCAGCGACAATGCGGTGCTAGGCAAGTCAGAGTTTCAGCAAACGGTGTATGGTGCCTAGAATACACAATGAATGTATTTTATTTGTTGCAATACTGATTATCTGCAATTTATTATTGGCATGAATAATAAAAGAATATTATATAAATTCATGAATGGTCTGAAATGGGATTTCGTTCTCTTTCCTTCTTCACGTATATGTGCTTATATTTTATTCTTCATTAGCACAAATTAAAGCTAGACCAGGAAGTTGGCCACATGTCATTTTGTAGAATTTTCTCTAGGGTCCCTCTCAATTGCTAGGACATATTCCTAGGATCCCTCTCAATTGCTTATGGGTTCACACAAAATTTTAGTCTATAACATTGTCAGCCATGGTGGCCGATAAATTGCTATAAGGCTCTAGGGATGTGGCAAGGGATGCATGTTAAGGTGGATAAACTGTTGAATATATTAGCAATTTAGCACATGATTTAATTTGAAATAACATCAGATAAATTGCGACAGCAGCAAGTACAATAATCATGCAAATATCTAGATCTAGTACAGTAGACAGATTGATACAATCTATTGCAAGAACTAGACATACGAATTCCAGTAACATCTCATACAGATGAGAGAGAGATACGTACGATGGAGCGGTAGCGGCACCGCCATTGTTGTTGTCCTCGGTGTCGGCCATGTCGTTGATGAAGAGGCTGCCGAGGTCGGGGAAGAAGTCGTCGTTGGGGAAGTAGTCGCCGTCAGCAGTCGCGCGAGTGCGCTCCCCAAAAACCTGATCGCCCCTCTCCCGTACAGGATCACAAGAGGCGGGGTTCCGGAGGCCTACTGTCCCTTCTCGCGGTGCACGCCGAAAGGAGGGATGGAGAAGACTTGATTGGCGGCGCAGTGTTCTGGAACGGTGGTGCGAAACCATATGACGAAGTGGCGGCTAGGGTTTACCGTATGCGCGTATTTATATGCGGGCTGGGAGAGACGTGGGCGTAACCCCACGTCTGAGTCGGTTCGGCTCCACGATCCAGAAAGGAAACAGAAACGGTTTTGGAATTAACGCGTCCGTTAAATACCAAATTAATGACTCATTAAGTTTTTCCCGACCGACAAAATAAACGCTCTCGGCTCGGCTCATTCCCGCAACCCGCGGCGCGGCGCGTCGTGACGTGTCGTGACGAGGCGGGCGGCGGAGGAGGAGCGCGCGTGTGGCACACCTCTCCTCTTGCCTTGCCTACTCATACATGAGCTAGAATGGCTCACCTTATAAGGTGGTTCCACTCTCTCCAAACTAGCAATGTGGGACTAAACTTTAGTCCCACTCACTCCACTCATTATTCATGAATGGTCCATGACACTTTCAGGATTTTAGTGGGCTTAGTGGGCTAGACATGTGAGCCCATATAATTCGCCCATATAAAATTCCAACAATCCCCCACAAAGTGTCATTAGCACATTTCATAAACTCTGTTCCAAAACATTGTTTATATACCGGTGTTAGTGGAGACTGTTAAGTTGAACTTCCACTTAGAACATCATGCTACACTAGTTCACAACTTGAATAGTGGACTACGCCTTGAACTACAAGTTTGCTGTGATACCAGTTTCACACAACATCTGAACCGATACTAGGCTGCCGCAAGGCTTCCCCGCGGTTTGGAGAGTATGTGTCATACTCCAAAGGCCTTTCATGAGTTTATTAGAGAGCACCCGATTCTCATAGACTGCGACGTTTAACAGTCAGACTCATATAGGTGAGTTCCTCAGGAGATGTTCTGTAGGACACATCTCTGCTTATATAAATAAGCCACTTGGAACACATTAAGACAAATGTCAACCTACCATACATATCAGGAGAGTATTGTATCTTTTATGGAGTGGAATAAAATATAAGGATACTCTCCTCTCAGCCGACCAACAGCTTGTCTCCCACTTCTAATTCACGGGATCTCCGATCACATAGAGTGGGTTACCACTGTGGGCAACTCATAACGTGGGTCTCAAACCCATCTCCCTCGATGCATTATCTATCACATTCCGTGATAAACCCTTTGTGAAGGGATCTGCCAAGTTCATAGATGTTTGGATATAATCCAACGCAATAACTCCGGAGTTCTTCAATTTCCTGACAGATTTTAATCTCCTCTTCACATGTCTTGATGACTTTGCATTATCCTTAGAACTGTTCACTTTGACGATCACAGTTTGATTATCACAGTTCATTAGGATTGCGGGTATTGGTTTTTCAACCATAGGCAAGTCCATCAAGAGCTCACGAAGCCACTCTGCCTCAACAGTGGCTGTGTCTAGTGCTGCGAGTTCTGCTTCCATATTTGACCTCGTTAAAATGGTCTGCTTGCAAGACTTCCAGGAAACAGCGCCACCACCAAGTGTAAAAACATAACCACTAGTGGCCTTAAGCTCATCAGCATCAGATATCCAATTAGAATCACTATATCCTTCCAGAACCCTCGGGTTTCCGGTATAGTGAATTCCATAGCTCGCAGTGCCTTTTAAATAGCGCATAACTCTCTCAAGCGCACGCCAATGATCATCTCCCGGATTGGAAACAAACCGGCTCAATTTGCTCACAGCAAAAGAGATGTCAGGCATCGTGGCACTCGCCAAATACATAAGCGAGCCTATAATCTGAGAATATCTCAGTTGATCTCTAGTAATCCGTCGATTCTTTCGAAGCAACAAACTAGCATCATATGGAGTTGAAGAAGGCTTGCAGTCACTATACCCGAAGCGACTCAAGACCTTTTCCACATAGTGAGATTGAAGCAGTGTGATCCCACCATTATCATCTCTCAACAGCTTGATGTTCAAGATAACATCAGCTACTCCTAGATCCTTCATCTCAAAACTGCGAGATAAGAAATCCTTAACTTCCTTGATTAAATCAAGATTGGTCCCAAAGATCAA
This sequence comes from Alopecurus myosuroides, assembly GCA_028641055.1. Classification (NCBI taxonomy): domain Eukaryota; kingdom Viridiplantae; phylum Streptophyta; class Magnoliopsida; order Poales; family Poaceae; genus Alopecurus; species Alopecurus myosuroides. The sequence goes on from CM054058.1 coordinate 283,601,007, forward strand.
TATGTCATCAACGTATAGACATAGAATAACTCCCTCGCCCCCACCATGGCGATAGTACACACATTTATCAGCTTCGTTTACAACAAAGCCTTCAGCAGTCAAAGTCCTTTCAAACTTCTCGTGCCATTGCTTAGGTGCTTGCTTGAGGCCGTATAATGACTTCAATAACTTACACACCTTGCCTTCCTGACCAGGTACCACGAAACCATCTGGCTGCTCCATGTAAATTTCCTCGTCCAACTCTCCATTAAGGAAAGCCGTCTTAACGTCCATTTGATGAACGAGAAGACCGTGCGAGGCAGCCAGTGAGAGTAGCACACGAATGGTGGTCAGTCTAGCCACAGGTGAGTAAGTATCAAAGAAGTCTTCACCTTCTTTCTGGGTATAACCCTTGGCCACAAGCCTTGCCTTGTACTTTTCAATTGTACCATCAGGCCTAAGATTTTTCTTGAACACCCACTTACATCCTACAGGTTTACACCCATAAGGACGATCAGTGATTTCCCAGGTTCCGTTAGCCAAGATGGAATCCATCTCGCAACGAACAGCCTCCTTCCAGTAGTCAACATCAAGAGACGCATAGGCTTCTGAAATAGTCTTGGCTGTGTCATCCACGAGGTACACAATGAAATCATTACCAAAGGACTTTGCAGTCCTCTGTCTCTTGCTCCTTACAGGAACTTCATTGTCATCCTCCTCGGGATTCTCAACGTGTTCTATCGGAATGGTGGATTCAGGAATCTCAGCTAATTCCTGACTAGATGAAACAGGTTTCTCCTGATTTGATGAGCTAGACATATCCTTCATAGGAAATATGTTCTCAAAGAAAGTCGCATCATTCGACTCCATAATCGTACCAACATGCATGTCGGATACCTCAGATTTTACTATCAAGAATCTATAACCAATGCTATTAAAAGCATAGCCCATAAGAACACAATCTACGGTTTTAGGTCCAAGCTTGCGCTTCTTGGGAATTGGTATATTGACTTTCGCCAAACAACCCCAAGTACGTAGGTAGGAGAGTTTCAACCTTTTCCTTTCCCATTCCTCAAATGGAGTAATGGTTTTATTCTTTGTGGGAACTCGGTTTAGGACATGACATGCAGTCATTAGCGCCTCCCCCCACCATGCCTTGGAGAGACCCGAAGTGTCTAACATGGCGTTAACCAAATCAGACAGCGTTCGGTTCTTTCTTTCAGCCACCCCATTTGACTGAGGTGAGTAGGGAGGCGTCCTCTCATGAATAATACCGTGTTCAGCACAAAAAGAATTAAACTCGTTGGAAAAATACTCTCCACCACGATTAGACCTAAGCCGTTTAATTTTACGATCAAGTTGGTTCTCTGCTTCGGCCTTATAGTTCTTGAAATAAGTTAAACCTTCATCTTTAGATTTCAGAAGATACACATAACAATATCTAGTGGAGTCATCAATAAGTGTCATAAAATATTTCTTTCCACCTTTTGTCAATACGCCATTCATCTCACAAAGATCAGAATGTATAAGTTCTAGTGGTGCCAAGTCTCTCGCCTCCGCAGTCTTATGAGATTTGCGAGGTTGCTTAGTTTGAACACACACTTGACATTTGGAACCTTTAATAGTACTGAATTTCGGAATTAAACTCATATTTGCTAACCGCGTCATGCAACCAAAATTAATATGACAAAGTCGTGAATGCCAAACATCACAATCATTATCGTGGCAAACATTATTAATAACTTTGGTGCAAATATCTGACAAGGATAAGCGGAACAAGCCTCCGCACTCATAGCCTTTACCAATAAATTGTCCATACTTGGAAATTACAACTTTATTAGACTCGAAAACCAACTTAAAACCATCTCGACATAAACGTGAGCCGCTGACGAGATTTTTATTGATGGAGGGCACATGATGAACGTTCTTCAGTCGCACGATCTTCCCCGAAGTAAACTTCAGATCGACCGTACCAACACCACGAACAGTAGCATGTGACCCGTTCCCCATCAGCACGGGGGAAGTCCCTGTGACCTGATAAGAAGAGAACATAGAAGCATCAGCACAAACATGTACATTGGCACCTGTGCCAATTAACCATTCAGGTGAATGACAAACTGAAAGAATAGTGGGAACTATACCGTACCCAGAGTCCTTCATCTCAATGTCAGCCATGACAACATTAGCGGTCTTGCCGCTGTTCTCCTGCTGCTGCAGCTCATAACGCTTAGGGCACTTTGGATCCCAATGGGTCAATTCACCGCAAACGTGACATGACCACTTTCTCTTCTTGAAGTTGGTAGAGTGCGACGGCTTAAACTTGCCATCGGGCTTGCCTTTACCCTCGGATTTCTTCTTGTTATATTTAGGCTTGTTGGGCGGGTAATGTTTCTTATGTACCACATGAGCAGAAGAACCTACCTCAGCAACCCGAGCACGTGTATCCTTTGCTCTCGCCTTCTCTTCCACATCAAGAGATCCGATGAGGTCCATAACGGAAAACTCCTGTCTCTTGTGTTTTAGAGAAGTAGCAAAGGTGCTCCATGAAGATGGAAGCTTGGCAATAATGCCTCCGGCCACAAACTTGTCCGGTAACATACACTTAAAGTGCTCAAGTTCTTTAGCGAGGGACTGTATCTCATGAGCCTGTTGAACAACAGAGCGCTCATCAGTCATCATATAGTCATAGAATTGCTCCATGACATACAGCTCGCTGCCAGCATTCGAGGCCCCAAATTTGGCCTCGAGTGCAGCCCACATATCCTTGCCGTTATCAAACGACATGTATGGATCCACAATGGAATCATCAATTATACCGAGGAGGGCACTTTTAAACATAGTCCATATTCTCAAAGGCCTCCAGCTGTGCTGGATTGAGATCGCCCTCAGGCTTGCCCTTGGTGGCCGCATAGCAGCGCAAGGTTTGAAACCATAGCACTGCTCTCGTGCGCCACCTCTTATAGTCCACACCCTTGAAAGGGATTGGCCTTGTCGCTGCAATGACAGACGGCGCAGGTGCAAGAAATTGCCTATAATCAGGTTTTTGGATTGTTGAATATATTAGCAATTTAGCACATGATTTAATTCGAAATAACATCAGATAAATTGCGACAGCAGCAAGTACAATAATCATGCAAATATCTAGATCTAGTACAGTAGACAGATTGATACAATCTATTGCAAGAACTAGACATACGAATTCCAGTAACATCTCATACAGATGAGAGAGAGATACGTACGATGGAGCGGTAGCGGCACCGCCATTGTTGTTGTCCCCGGTGTCGGCCATGTCGTTGATGAAGAAGCTGCCAAGGTCGGGGAAGAAGTCGTCGATGGGGAAGTAGTCGCCATCAGCAGTCGCGCGAGTGCGCTCCCCAAAAACCTGATCGCCCCTCTCCCGTACAGGATCACAAGAGGCGGGGTTCCGGAGGCCTGCTGTCCCTTCTCGCGGTGCACGCCGAAAGAAGGGATGGAGAAGACTTGATTGGCGGCGCAGTGTTCTGGAACGGTGGTGCGAAACCATATGACGAAGTGGCGGCTAGGGTTTACCGTATGCGCGTATTTATATGCGGGCTGGGAGAGACGTGGGCGTAACCCCACGTCTGAGTTGGTTCGGCTCCACGATCCAGAAAGGAAACGGAAACGGTTTTGGAATTAACGCGTCCGTTAAATACCAAATTAATGACTCATTAAGTTTTTCCCAACCGACAAAATAAACGCTCTCGGCTCGGCTCATTCCCGCAACCCGCGGCGCGTCGTGTCGTGACGTGTCGTGACGAGGCGGGCGGCGGAGGAGGAGCGCGCGTGTGGCACACCTATCCTCTTGCCTTGCCTACTCATACATGAGCTAGAATGGCTCACCTTATAAGGTGGTTCCACTCTCTCCAAACTAGCAATGTGGGACTAAACTTTAGTCCCACTCACTCCACTCATTATTCATGAATGGTCCATGACACTTTCAGAATTTTAGTGGGCTTAGTGGGCTAGACATGTGAGCCCATATAATTGGCCCATATAAAATTCCAACATAAACTACCTGAGTCTAGACCTTAAGCGAGGCGCCTTTGCTCAGGACGAGGAAGTCCTCATCATTGAACTCCAGAGAATTGTGTTGATCTACAAACTTCATTGGTGCAGTTGTTGTGTACTCCAGCTGTAGGTTTCATTGCTACATATTGTGTGCCTGTTACACACTTCCAGTTATCCTTGGCTAAATCAGCCTAATGGCTAGAAAATAATGTTTGATGTGCCTTCCATTTGAGAGTTGTTTTCAGTGTTGCTTTGTGGATGATTTTAGGGAGGCTAACAGGTGGAGAACTTGAGAACACACTATAATGATTGAGATATTTTGTGAAACATATCTGCGAACATCAATTATTACAAATAATACTTTGTTTCTATATGTTCTCAATCATTTTATGCTAGCGATTTTCGAACTTAGCCTGATTCCTTTTAATGGCAGATTATAGCAACAAAGGGAGACATTGAGCTGATAGTCTTCTCTTATGGAAAAAAAAAATTACAGCCTAAATCCGTCATTTGCGCCAATCGGCGCAACGGGTCATCTAGTTCACTCAAGACTCTTGACAACTTGAGTGTGACTGAGACACTCACAATAGCACTCGTCAAAATTCTTCCTTGGAATGATAAAAAATTATTATACTTCCACAAAAGTATATCTCTATGCACTTACATGCATCACCTTCCTCAAGGGCAATGTCTTCAAATGGCCCAGGAACAAGGTATTGGGCTCAGCATGGAGATGGAAATACTTCTAACTCGACTTTATCCAAATTTCTGTAATTGAGGATGACATTCACTCACAACAAGAGATATTGGTATTTACGGAGCTCTAGTCTCTTATTTTGGTAGTCTCATACGAATTGGACCAAAGTCAAGGAGAGAATTTGGCATTCGCCCTTGGGAAGTCTTGTATAGCCCAAGATCCTTGTCCAACTTCTCAATGTTTTCCTAATATAGGAATAGATCACGCTCCAATGAGGCATTGAACCTATTTAAAAACAAGAGAGAATTCCTTATTTGGACCTTACTTAAAATCGTGTTCTCTATTTGGCCCTAAAGTAAAAATTCTTGCTTACTCGACACCTTAACTTTATTTTCTTCCTAACATGGCCCTATAATGCATTCTAAACACATATGAGGATGTAAAAAGACTCTTTTGCCCCTGATTTTTTTTATCAAAATTCATCTACACTTATATACTTATAAAAGAGCAAACATGTTTGGATATATTTAATCTCACGCATAGAATAGCCTCCAACCTACGGCCCAGATCATTCCAATGTTGAGTTGAACCACACGTATCCCACTCACATGTATGATTCAATCTGAAAAAAACAGCGTGGCCGCGACTGTGAGGGTCACATACAAAACGTACATACCATGTTAAAATCCGGCCATGCACGTGAAAAGAAAAAAAAAACAGCGTACCCAAGTACCAGAGCTATTCTGATGGGAGGCGGCCGTTTTTTTTTCTCGTGCGTGTACAGGTCTGAAACGAAGAGCCCAAGTGCCCATTATCCTAACATTATATTTAACGCAAATTTAAATATATAAATTTGCATTCGCGTGGTGCGGCCACCAGTAACGCGCTACTATGCATTTTCTCGCTGAACCACGCGTAGAAAGTAGAAACACGTGGTTTTTGCTGTCCGCGACTATGCATGCATGTGGCTTCTAATCGCTTCCTCTTGCTGTGTGTTTCGGCATCACTTCTGCCTCCTGGTGTGTATTCTCGCTATCTCAAGCATTCTCTCATTCTCTCTGTCCGTGCTTTGGATCGATGTTGTGTGAGAAGTGCACAGAAGGAGACAGTGCACAGACCGGGCAAAATATCCTGGCCGCCTCGCCGCTTGTCGCTTCGACCGACAAGCATTTACGTCGCTCATGATGTAAAGTAGTTCGTCGCTGACATGCATGCAGAACCTGGCCACTAATGTGCCGCCAGCGCAGCATCTGGCGTGGCTCATGTAGCAAAATATCTGCCGACTAGTACTTACAAGCTCGTACACTAAATGTGTATGCATGGATCGGTGCACCAGCACATGCGCCACCTACTAATTAAGCTACTTCAACGATACATGCACTTGTACTACTATTTGGCATGCAAAAACAAGTCAGCTTAGCATGCTACTTTGATTAACACCTCTAATTTTTGTTAGAAAGAAAGACTAAAATTCAATTCAATTCCTAGATATTAGCCCAAAATAGAATAAAATACTAGCCAATTGTCATTTTACACGACATAAATAATAACTCAAAAAATTGGGTTGTCACAAACATGACATAGAATCTAACTATGCTTATTTTCAACTTCTATTATGAATTTTGGTACAAAAATTTATCAGGGGCAAAAGAGTCTTTTTACATCCCTATTTGTGTTTAGAATGCACTATAGCGCCATGTTAGGAAGAAAATAAAGTTAAGATACCAAATAGGGAAGAAATTTTTTTTTAGGGCCAAATAGAGAACAAGATTTTAAGAAAGGGCCAAATAAGGAATTTTCTCTAAAAACAATTCCTGTGTAACATCCCTTTGAAAGTGCAAAAATCACAAAAATTTGAAACTTTTTGTACTCATGTTAAACAAGTCACCAAAAACCAAATGAGATGGAAGAAACTAAAAAAAACAATACACCTTTCAATGAAATTGGATTTAGGAATCCAAATTACCTTAATTCCTTAAACCCTAAGCCTATTTCAAATCTAGTTTTCATTATAAAGAGAAATTATTTCTTCTTAGCAAACCTCTTTACAAACATGTTTTCAACCCATTTATAACTATGAAAATGTTTATGATATTAAAAATCAGAGAATTGCTATCTCTAATATTTTTTCCATGTCTCCAAAATTATTCCATGTAAATAAAATTATTTCCATAATGCTTTTCAAATATTATATCAAGTGATAGCCAATAAAGTGTTTATATGAATTTTTGTGTTTTTGAAAACAAGTAAAAGGCCTTGAAAACCAATATTTACAATTGAGACCACCTCTCTTAATTTTATTAAACCCAAATTCCAATAAATTATTATTTCTATTTAAAAATGATTTTTAGTATCATTAAGGCATTATCCATATTTTCAAAATTTAGAAATTTAGAAGTGTTGAAAACAACACAAACATGCTTCTATTTGAAGGAGTTTATTTTTACAAGTATTTAGAAATTGGTTTCATACAAATTGGAATTATAAAATAAAAGTTATGAATTGTTAAATAAAAACAAGAAAAGAAAAATACACAGAACAAAAAAAATAGGGCGAGCCAGCCCACCTTGCTATTTACCGCACACGCACAGAAACAAGCCGGCCAGCCTGGCCCGCTTCCCTCCCTCTTCTCTCTCTCTGTGCCAATGACAAGCGGGACCCACACATCATCCCCCACCTCACAGCGAAATTCCCGCGCTCGCGCCCTCGCACGACCCCTTGCACGATCTCCACCCATGGCCCTCCTCGCCCCCCTCGAAACCCCCTCTTTACGTGCCCCAGGAGCCCCTCCTCCTTTCCCCTCCGCCTCCCCGTTGATTCGTGCCCCCTATACATCCAATTTCCTCACTGGAGTTCCGTAGGCCGCTGCCGTTCGTCGTCAAATCCGGCACGGTGAGCCCTCCTATACACCCTAGAATGCTCCCATTCACTTCCCCTTTCCGCGCGCGCACCTTCTAATACCTCCTCCAATATTATTGTGCCGTAGAACGGCCCCGCCATTTTCGCCCGAGCTCGCCAGAGCCGTACCGCCTCCATCCACTCGTCGCGACTGCCCGAGGAAGCGTGGGGTGCTCCAAGGCCATCATCGGGCTCGCAGTGAAGAGTCGCGCGTCGTCGTCTCCTCCCCATGCCCGGATTTCCCCTGCATCGGCGTCGTGGTTCGCTTCCGAGAGCACAGCTCCGCCGTGACACCATATCCGGCAGGAAAATCCTCGGTGAGCTCCTCTCCCTCTCCATGTCGTACGATCCAAAACGGAAGGCCCAGATTAGACCAAATAAAAGAAAGGGTATGCACCCGCTGGATCTAGATCCAACGCCCCAGATCGTCTCACTTAACCACGTCAGCGCCACGTGCCCAGCCCAGCCAGTGCCCTGTCAGCAATCCTGAGCCAATAGGAGAGCCCCACGTGTCCAACATTATCCATGGAGTTTCTATTTATTTTTCCGGATAGAATTAAATTAGCAGATTTGCACAATAGTCCCTAGAACTTGCCACCATCATAACTTTTGATCCATAAGCCAAAATTTAGCAAACTTAGACTTTTTGAAATCAGCACAACATGTAGAAACTTTTGGCACTACCCAAATTCAAATTTTACAAATTTATATTGGTTCAAATTTAAATACGCTTGTTTGATGAATTTGGCATTATTCGAATTCTACAAACCCAAAAATTTTAAATAAAATATTTTTGCAATCCTTAGGTTGTGTACTATCATAATCTCTGTCCCAAAATAATACTTGAACCAATTAAAATGGAGATTAGAATTTAAATAACCATTTGGGTATTTTGCACCTAGTTTAAATTCTATATATGATTTGAATTAGTTTTCTTCTGGAAATTTGTTCCATTTAGTAACCTTAGACCAAAGAAACCAGTACCCAAACTATTTGTGACCATAGAACCCATTTCATGTAATCTTTTCCATATAAAGCATCCATAGTAGTCAATCATTATACTTTAACTTTTGTATCTTGAAACCTATTTTAAGAAAATTGTGGTATGATAATTTTGATCAAAACCAACACCAATTTCATGTTGACCATATGGAAAGAAACTTTTGGACCAGAAACCACAGCCCAAGATCTTTTGTAAATTTACAAGCCATATTGTAAAATTGCTTCAACCTTACTAACCAAAACCATGAAATGAATCATGTTGATCATAGATTTGTTTTCTAAAACCCTTAGACCAAAACTTGTGTGATCTTTGTGTTAAACCTTGACAAACCCATGCCCTAGTAGCTAACCCTAAACCCTTTTACCATAATTCTTTTTGTAGATTGAACTATGTGTTAAACCTAATCCAAACCACTATAATTCCTTTTTATAAATTGAATTATTGTGATAAACCTTGAACTTGTCCATAAAAGTCCAAACAATAACCATCTCATCATAATTCTTTTTGCATATTGATTATGTGTCAAAACCTTCTCCATGTTAACACCAATCAAGTTGAATATGATATTGATGCTTGGTCTTGTTATTACTAGGTTTTATTCAATTAAAACATCACACACTCATCACAAACAGAAATAAATACTTCAAGGAAAACACAAGATAAGATCACATAAAATAGGTAATAACAATCACTCAAGCAAAAAAGGGTTTTTCAATTTAATTGCCAGGTGTTTTTCTCAAGTGTTAGATAAAGGTAGTGATCAATATATACCATGACAAGAGGATTTCATACAGAGGTTCAACTCAAAGCTTGTTCTTTCTAAAAGAATATAATTGAGCTAAAACACAGGGGTAACATAGTCCTCTCTTATAGTTTTTGCAAAAGAAGGAAGTGAGAAGGAGTTTCTGAAATACTTGCAAAAACATCTTGGTTGAAAACAGGTTGGAGATGACTACCTCCAAAATGCTTTTCCTATGGTTTTGGAAAAATACCTTTTGTTTTCTCAAAACTTGGCTTTTGGGTTTCTTAAAAAATCAAAACATTTTCAAAAAGGTTTTTGCCAAAAGAGGGTGATAGATGAAGGTGATAAGCTATCTTGTCATGACTTGATCACAAGGGTTGTGTTTTAAGAAAGTTATGATCAATGGTTTTAATGTTAGTTGTTAACAAACTCAAACACAAACACAAACACAAACACAAACAACAAGCAAACATAAAAGAGAACACCAGCATAATTCAAACATATAATAAAGTTTTTTGTTGGCCCTGATTTTTGGGTTATTGAAAACAAGTTTTTCCTGTCTAAATTGGGTTGTTACAGCTCTTCCCCCCTTAAAATGAATCTCGTCCCCGAGATTCGTAAGTGGGTACTATAAGATCGTAACGACAAACAAGAGCCTCGGGCTTCTTCACTTTTTGTAACAGATGATCCTTCGACGAGGTGGTCTTCGGAGAACTCAATGAGTTGATGTGGCCAGAAATTTTTCTTGTCGCCAATATGGATAGCTTCACTTGACACTTCTTTCCCTTGTTGCTGATGTTGTTAGGGCGACAAAAACTAATGAAGGGTCTTGATTATGTTTTTTTTTTGTAGATCATCTGTCTTTGTCTTGATCTCTTCTTCTTTAGGAGTATCACAGGTAGTTACCCATGACAACAATCGGGTCTCACATAGCGTCAGGTCCGTAGACTTGACTCTCTTGGATTACTAATACGAAGACTGTTAGAAACTCCTATATGCTTCTTGTTTCTCTTGGGGTCGATAGCGTTGAGGTGCAGATGCTTCACCCCTTTGAGTATTCTTGGTAGGTTGTTGGTGGACGATCTTCATCTTCTTCTTGGTTTGGTGGCGGAGGCAGGTCATCGAATACTTCATTGGGTCTTGATCTTCATGGAGCTTTGCAAGCGTCTTCGTAGGTGGTTTAGAGTCATCCAGTTAGCTTTCCCTCGGGAAAACTAGCTAGTACCCTTGCAAACTTTGGTTAGATGTTAGTCTAAAAATTAGATAGTTATGTTAGTAGTGTTAAACTGGTAAAGTTTTCGTTGGAGTTGCAAGACACTTCTCGCGTCATCTCGGGATCGAATCTGAATTTGCCGCCTTCTTGATGGCTCTTGATGTAGTTGCACAAAACGACGCGTGAAGTTCGTTACCCATTTTGAGGAAGATTTCAGAGTCTTGGTCTCTCGGGTTGATGTAGAGAGTGTTCCATACCGTGCTCTTCTCATGAAGGGATGGGGAATAAAACTTTTTTAAATGGGTTTTTGCTAAGTTAGACTTTTGAAGAGATACCAAAAGTGTAACTAAGGATGACACGGCAAAAAGATTTTTTGCAAACAAACAAAATGAATCAAGAGGTAAAGGTGTGGTGACTTGGTGATGCATGTAAAATGCATAGATGAATTTTGCATATTTTCACATGGTTTTCTATTACATATTGCATCATATAAGGGTATAATTCAATGTTTTATAGTATTTTGGGGTTAAATTACAAAGTCCCCCAACTTTTATGGAATTAACCCTGCCTGTCAGAAACCCCGTTTTCTATATTTTTGACGTTTCAAGGGGCAAACTTCCGCGAAATCACCTGAAAATCTGCGGGGGTCATTTTCTTGGAAGGAGAAGACTTGCGGGCGAAGGATCCACGAGAATTGGGCAAGGAGGCCCAAAAGAGGACCATCCACGCGGCCAGATTCCTTGGCCGCGTGAGAGGCCCCCTTTTGGCCCCTGTGGCCCCAATTCCTTCCATCTTCGACTTACCGACTCTGTCTTGACCTAAAACCGACTATAAAAAGGGTCCCCCGTACCCTTACGGAGAGAGCGCCGCCAAAACACCGAAACAGAGACCAGAAGTTCCAGATTGGAGGGGGAAAACTCCGGCGGGGCGCCGCCGGTGTGATCTCCTACCCCTCCAATGTCATCTCCATCGACATCTCCATGAAGAGGGAGTAGTCCACCCCAGGGCTATGGGTTTGTGGAAGTAGCACTTGTATCACTCTCTCTATGTGCTTCACTAATTAGATCCGTATGAGCTGCCTCACATGATTACGGGCACCGTTGTAATTCCTATGTGGTGGATCTTTTCTATGAGTTATTGAACCTGAGATTGCAATTGTTTCTCTTGAGATATTTGAGTAGATGTATCTTATGTACCCCGTTCTTATTTGCTAGCTTTGATCAATCTAATTCTTAAGACCGTGTGTGGGGTGATGGGTGCATTAGTTGGAGTAACGGGGGGTGGCTAGTGCTGTGAAAGTGACAGAAGTTCAGCGATCCACTTAGCTTTTGTTAAACCTTTCTTAGTTACCTCACTAGGGATAAAAAGGAGTACCTTGTTACCGGGGATTTGAAGTGACACTAATCCATGACTAGATCTAGCAAGTTCTTACTTCAACTTCATGTCACATTGCTTAAAGCTATACTCTGGTTTTTCCTTAATTATCGAGGTGTTATGATTTATTTCGCATCTTGGTGGAGTATAAGAGGGATTAATATGACCGTAGAGATCTCTATGCTAGGTCGTGATGCCCATATGAAAGTACTCAATGTTGAACATGTTATTGTAATCTCACATGTAATTCTTTATGTCCACCGTCTACCACTTTATTTGAGAGAATGCAAGTGTGAAACCATGAACCCCGGTCCTATTTTAATTATAGGAAAACACTCTAGTTACTTTGCTGCAATTTACTTTACTTGCACTTTACTTTACTTGCATCTCCAATTCGAATTTACATTATCTCCATCACCACTTGCATCACAAAAATACAAAAACAATCCATTGCATATTTATTTTCTCATTTGCATTTAGTAGTAGATTTAATTATTGCACATTTACTTTCAGTTTTGCATTGCAATTTAGAAGTCTCACACCTTGTGCTTGACAACCACTTGGTGAGGTTGAGGGCACAAAATTCTCTACTTGTTTGCAGGATCCTGGAGGAAGCTTGGAAGACAACTGCTGAAATACTGGCTCCCCAAGAGTTCGATACAAACCCTCGAGTCACCCTCGTGGGGAAGAAGGCTTGCCACTAGCTACACACTCTGCACTTGGAGTCTCAACCTAGCCATCAAGCGTTTTTCTGGCGCCGTTGTCGGGGAGCCATAGGTGAAGGAGTTGTCCAAGGGAGCTCACAAGAAGTCTTCATCACCAACAAGGTGTGCAAACACCTAAGCTTGGGGAGGTTGCACCTACGTGAGTACCGTCCTTTCTATCTCCACCTTCTTTCAAGTAGATTGTTTTGTTTCTTGTCTTGTTTTTGTTTTTGTTTTGTTTTTGTTTTGTTTTTGTTTTGTCTTGCATATTTTATTTTAGTTTGCATTTTTGTTTTGCATTTAGTTATCTAGTTTATTTTAGTATTTCGAATTTGCCTAGTTACTTTACTTTTCAGTTTTGCATAAAAAATTAAAAACTACATAAAAACTGTTAAAATGGGTGATAGAACTAAATTAAGTGACTACACAAATACACCCAATGACCAATTCATTGCTAGGCCAATTACTACACCTGAAATACAAGCTTAAAGCTATGAAGTAAGTCCTAGTTTATTGAATTTAATTACTAGAGAGCAATTTGGTGGTAGTGCTATGGAGGATGCCTCTATGCATCTTCATGATTTCGTGGAAATATGTGATATGCAAAAATTTAAAAATGTGGAAAGTAGTGTTTTAAAACTGAAATTATTTCCTTTTTCACTTAGAGGAAAGGCTAAAGAATGGTTACTTTCACTACCTACCGCTAGTATAAAGTCTTGGGATGATTTAAAAGAAGCTTTCATTAAGAAATATTATCCTCCCGTTAAAATTTTGCAAAATAGGAATAATATCCTCTCATTTAGGCAAAATGATAATGAACATGTAGCCATGGCATGGGATAGAATTAAATTAATGCTTAGAACATGCCCATCACATGGAGTAAATGAATGGACCATACTACACTCTTTTTATAATGGTCTAAACTACATGTCTAGAAATATACTTGATTCTGCTGCTGGAGGTGCCTTTATGAGTAAAACTGTAGGTGAGGCTAAGAGCATATTAGAAAGCATATTGAAAAATTATAGTCAATGGAATACTGAAAGAGCACCCAATCCCACTAAGAAAATAAACTCAATTGAAGAAACCAATGATTTGTCTTCTAAAATGGACACTATTCTTGCCTTTATTAATAAACAAAATATGGAGAATGTGCCTTTGCAGGAGCTAGTTGGTAGTAATTCTGAAAGTGTGGATGTTAATTTTGTTAGGAATTATGGTATCAATGGTTTTGGTAATGCTTACAATTCTTATAGTAAACCTCCTTATGTGCCAAATAAACCTTTTGTTCCATATCCTAATGCTAATGAAAATAAGTGGAAGCCTTCTAGTGAAATTTCTGAATCTAATAAATTGCTTATGGAACAAGTTGCTAGTCACAATGCTATGATACATGAGTTAAATAAGTCTATTGCATCCATTAGTAGTGATATTAAAGGATTGCAACTTCAATCTTCGAATTTAGATAAAGCATTGTCAAAATTAGCTGATAATCAAGCAACTCTATTAAGCATGTCAGCAGGAAAGCCACAAGCACAACCTAGTGTAGGAATGAATTCTATTACTATTGCTGCTCCTATTATTGAAAATATTGATCATATTGCTGAGAATACAAGTGAGCATGTCCCTACTAGCTTAGAAGAAACTTTAAATGAAATAGTGAAGTACCCTGAATATTTACTTCCATATATGTCTTATCTTGCTAGCAAAGATGAAATTAGTCCTCATGAATCAAGCATGCTAGGTAAATTAGAGAGTAAAGTAGAGGAAATTATGATGCTTACTGAAATTAAGGATCCATTGCTTGATTTAGAAAAAAGTAGCTTGCAAGAACTTATTGCTACTCTACAAAATTTGCTAGTGATCCCACTATAAATGTTAATCAACCTGGCTTTGGATCTTATATTTCTAATCATGTCTTGCAAGAAAAAATTTCTAGGTACAAGAATGAGGCCATGATACCTCCTAAGCTTGGGGATGCATGGATCCCCAAGGTGCTAGTTTCAATTGGAAAAGAAATTCACCATGCTATGTTAGATCTAGGTTCTAGTGTATCGGTACTCTCTAAAGAATTATATGAATTGCTAGAACTAGAAAATTTAGAAAAGTGCTCAAGTGAATTTTTCCTTGCTGATAACTCTACTAAACATGCTGTAGGACAAGTAAAAGATGTTATGATTGAATTGCACATGACTTTCGTACCCGTTGATTTCATTATTATGGATATGGGGGATAAATCCCCTAGTCCTATTATTTTGGGTAGACCTTTTCTTCGTACTACAGGTGCAATCATAGACTCCAAGGAAGGGAATGTCAAGTTTCAGTTCCCTCACAAGAAAAGCATGGAGCACTTCCCAAGGAAGAGGGGCACGCTGAAGAACAAGCTCCCTCGTGAGCTTTATCCCTCTTGATTATCAAGTAAGTAAAGCCTAGCTATATGGCTATAAAGAAAGCGCTTTACGGGAGGCAACCCGGTTGTTTTTGTTTGGATTTTCCTAGTGTCCTCTTGCTGTCTCAAGAGATTAGTTTTTTTGTTTTAATTCTGGAGTTTTCAATAAAGAGTCAAGTCAAACCCATTTGGACTTATAAGTTGCTATCCTAGTGCATGAAATTTCTGTTTCAGCACGAGTCTGCTCACCGTATGATTTTAAGTTTTTTATTGGTATGTCGGATTGAGCTAATTTTTTAGTATGTTCTGAAAAATTTCGTCCTCTGTAAGAAAAAAAATTGTCTTAATTTTTTGACGAGTCTAGCTTAGGGAAAAACATTCGTTTTTCTGCTGCTGCTTTTCTGGACAGATTCTGCCTTCTTTTGTTTTATGCACTCTTTGGGCTTGGGAACCGAATTCCATGATTCTTTCAAGCAAGAGAATGAACATACAATATAATGAACCTTATTGTCTATCTACTGGAGCATTTGATTTGGAATTTTGCACAGCAAGCATGTGATTTGTTTGTCCTTGCTAATCTCACCCCACAGAAAAAGAATGGGAGAAACATGTTTTGTGAAGTTTTTTCACAGAGAATAGAGGAGCTGCGCCTCTAGACATCCAAGAATGGTGAAATCCATAAGCTTGGGGATGTGATGAACACCCAACTGGAGCTACACTCTTTTGGTTAGCACACGTATACTTTCTGTTTTTCTAAGCAAAGCATTTATCGTAGAGACTTGAAGCGTCTAGTTTTTGTTTTTATTTTTGTTTTGATAAGACCACCACCATCATTTTATATGAGATTGAGCTACTGGAGTTTGGAGTTGGAATGTAATGGATTCTAGTATTATGACTTGGAATAGGGATGCCATGGTTGATTTGAAGAGCTACATATGTTTGCATGATTTATAGGCTTTTTATGTGTAGAAATTTGCAATAATGTTGTCTTGAGCTATCTCTTATTCATGTCCTTGATGTTAATTGCTGGTTTATTTAGTTTGTCATGAAATGAGTAGTTCTATGGACATATGAATGCATAGTAGCTGGTCAACTATCTCCCTCTTGCTAGCCCAAAAATTTAAAAATTCCAACAAGTAAAAACTTGTTTCCAACACTCCTTAGCCAAGTATTTCCAGTGAGTCCACCATATCTTCCCATTAGCTTCATTGCTATTCCAAGTATGTTCACCATGTTATTGTGTTACTTATGTTCTAAATTAATATATTCACTTTATTAATTGTCATGAGTTGAACTTGGGATAGGACTCTCACGAACTTTTGAAGGCACACTTTACTTTTTATGCATCTAATAAACATGACATAATAATGGGAGCCACAAGTTTTGCGTTTGACAAGTGTGTGGTTGGGAGCTAGCTATAAACTTGTATCACCGGAAATCTTTCAACATTGCAAAAAAAATTACATTTGGTTGATATCATGTACTTTTGTTTTTGGACTCCTGCCATGCCGAAATGAAATAGAGGAATAGTAAGTTTTGATGAGTAAGTATCTATATGACTAGAGAAACGCATTGGGCCGCCAACCCAAGCCATGCTTTATCATGGTGGAAATTTACTTACAGCTTGAGTGACTCTACAACACATCCTATAATAAAATAAGAAGCTATGCATAATAGTGAATGAAAATAAAAAGGATGATGAGTCTACTCCGTTTGTTCATCTTGTCATTGTAACATGGGCTTGTTTCCATGTCATGGGGCAAGAGGTACCTCTTTGCGGTTCTCTATGATGTCATTAATACTTATTATGATTGTACAAAGCTTATTAGTAATCTTAAGTTGAGTAATCATGGAGTAGGTTTTCACACTCACGGGGCATGAGGCTTTCAACCACCTTGTCATTCTCATTACTTCAATACTCACAATTTTAAGATGCTAGTGATAAAAGGGCAATGAGAGTCCTAGATCAATGGATACCACATTTCAATTAGTAATTTTAGTTGAATAATTTAGAGGCTAAATAAGACTTGATCATGTTTTACCTCTACTCAATTTTCTCCAAAGTGTCCACCATATTTCTATTCTCCATTATGCTATTCTTTGACCAATATAGGATTTTATTTTTCATTTTGTGTATGCATTTGGTCCATAGTGCTTTTATTTCATTATACACTTTGTGAACTTTCATGAAGCATCTTTGCTTGCATATTTGATATTTCTTACAACATGAATTGTATATTGCTACTCATTTCTAGTATTAATCATTTGATTATATGTAGAATGAATAATCCTCCTTGATATCCCATGATTGTTTCAATATGCAAAACCCATCTTAGTTTTATCACCTTCATACTCGAGGACGAGCATGGGTTAAGCTTGGGGATGTTGATGCATGTAAAATGCATAGATGAATTTTGCATATTTTCACATGGTTTTCTATTACATATTGCATCATATAAGGGTATAATTCAATGTTTTATAGTATTTTGGGGTTAAATTACAAAGTCCCCCAACTTTTATGGAATTAACCCTGCCTGTCAGAAACCCCGTTTTCTATATTTTTGACGTTTCAGGGGGCAAACTTCTGCGAAATCACCTGAAAATCTGCGGGGGTCATTTTCTTGGAAGGAGAAGACTTGCGGGCGAAGGATCCACGAGAATTGGGCAAGAAGTCCCAAACGAGGACCCTCCATGCGGCCAGATTCCTTGGCCGCGTGAGAGGCCCCCTTTTGGCCCCTGTGGCCCCAATTCCTTCCATCTTCGACTTACCGACTCCGTCTTGACCTAAAACCGACTATAAAAAGGGTCCCCCGTACCCTTACGGAGAGAGCGCTGCCGAAACACCGAAACAAAGACCAGAAGTTCCAGATTGGAGGGGGAAAACTCCGGCGGGGCGCCGCCGGTGTGATCTCCTACCCCTCCAACGCCATCTCCATCGACATCTCCATGAAGAGGGAGTAGTCCACCCCAGGGCTATGGGTTTGTGGAAGTAGCACTTGTATCTCTCTCTATGTGCTTCACTAATTAGATCCGTATGAGCTGCCTCACATGATTACGGGCACCGTTGTAATTCCTATGTGGTGGATCTTTTCTATGAGTTATTGAATCTGAGATTGCAATTGTTTCTCTTGAGATATTTGAGTAGATGTATCTTATGTACCCCGTTCTTATTTGCTAGCTTTGATCAATCTAGTTCTTGAGAGCGTGTGTGGGGTGATGGGTATATTAGTTGGAGTAACGGGGGGTGGCTAGTGCTGTGAAAGTGACAGAAGTTCAGAGATCCACTTAGGTTTTGTTAAACCTTTCTTAGTTACCTCACTAGGGATAAAAAGTAGTACCTTGTTACCGGGGATTTGAAGTGACACTAATCAATCTCCATGACTAGATCTAGAAAGATCTTACTTCAACTTCATGTCACATTGCTTAAAGCTATACTCTGGTTTTTCCTTAATTATCGAGGTGTTATGATTTATTTCGCATCTTGGTGGAGTATAAGAGGGATTAATATGACCGTAGAGATCTCTATGCTAGGACGTGATGCCCATATGGAAGTACTCAATGTTAAACATGTTATTGTAATCTCACATGTAATTCTTTATGTCCACCGTCTACCACTTTATTTGAGAGAATGCAAGTGTGAAACCATGAACCCCGGTCCTATTTTAATTATAAGAAAACACTCTAGTTACTTTGCTGCAATTTACTTTACTTGCACTTTACTTTACTTGCATATCCAATTCGAATTTACATGATCTCCATCACCACTTGCATCACAAAAATACAAAAACAATCCATTGCATATTTATTTTCTCATTTGCATTTAGTAGTAGATTTAATTATTGCACATTTACTTTCAGTTTTGCATTGCAATTTAGAAGTCTCACACCTTGTGCTTGACAACCACTTGGTGAGGTTGAGGGCACAAAATTCTCTACTTGTTTGCAGGATCCTGGAGGAATCTTGGAAGACAACTGCTGAAATACTGGCTCCCCAAGAGTTCGATATAAACCCTCGAGTCACCCTCGTGGGGAAGAAGGCTTGCCACTAGCTACACACTCTGCACTTGGAGTCTCAACCTAGCCATCACTTGGTTTTGCCGAAAAGGCGTGCTTGTGAGACACTCAAGCAAACAAACTCAAAAGCACACACAACAAGGGAGCAAGTAAAAACATCACTCAAAAGTAAACCACACAATTTTGCACTCAAGCAAAGAACAAACAAGGTACCTTTAGTACCAGCAAACGTCTAATACCGCGGAAGAAGGGGTAGCTCAAGTAAAACAACTGAGCGTAACCTATCGATCCTATGGGCCTGGGTTAACGAAGGTTGTTGAAGCCTTCATGCCATTAACGTCTTTGTAGATTGTCGATGTTGAGCCTGATCTTGGCAGAGTCCTCTGATGTCGAGGATTTTTGTTCATCTCACTCAAGTTGGAAAAAGAGTTGACAGAGAGATCCCTTCAGTGTAGGAGGTTGTAGCCAATCCTCGGTCTTTGCATAGCATTCACCTTGATGTTGAGGTCTTCAGAAGGAAGTTTTTTTTTCTTCGGGTTGCTAATTGCTAAGGTCTTCTTGGGACATCGTCAAGTATGAAATTTTTAATAGAAAAGTTAACAGAACAAAACTTTTTGGTAAACCTTTAAACATAAAAATGAGTTTTAGATTAACTTTTGAAAACCTTTGAATAAGAGCTAAAGTTTCATAAACTTAGGTTTATTTACTCTTACAAAATATTTTGAGCCTTGAAAACAAAGGAGAAAAAGGTAGGTTTTTGTTTTCCAAACTCCTATTTTAAAAACTAGGTAATAAGTTTTGAGAAAAAGAGTGGGAGCTATGCTTAGGGTTTCTTAGATAAAAACATTTTAGGTGGTAATATAGGTTTTACCAAAATATCTCTATTTTCCTATCTGACGGCCATGCTAACTAAGGTCTCCTAAAGTTAGGATGGCTCTGATACCAACTTTGTGGGGACCCCAGACTAGCAGTTCCAGACCTCCAGTGTGCATACATTCACGATCCCATGATCAGTTAGTCGTGAGCAACATACTCGAGTTGGCATTGTAGATTACACATCCACTACTACACGACTTTGCACAACTAGTCACTTGACTCAGTTGAAAACAACTGCCACGCAGGGCAGGAACACACACTAAATAGCGGAGTTCTTCAAAACACACTTGTGGTAAACCCAAGTCACGCCTTGACTACCTACAGGCTAATGACTCGAAGACGTTCGTAGTTCGCACAGCCGTCAGCGACACCATCTTCTTCAGGTTCTCCGGGTTTCTGCTCAAATTCTGGCTAAGATAATAGCCAGGGACGAAACCAATATGAGTACATTGGAATGTATTCGCAAGACACCCCAAATGAAAGCTAAACATGCAAGTATGCATATATAAAGGTGGTAGGAAGGCTGTAATTAGGGTTCAACTAGCCATGATGAATTTAAGACTCATCATAGTTGCACAAGTTTTAGTTTTCCTTGTTGAAGAAGATACTTCAGAAGATATTTATTTTCTCTTGTAGATATTGCATATCCACAAGGTTTTGACAAAGAATTCCAAATAAAAGAAAGTTTTTCTTTGCAAAACTTCTTGGAAGATCACATATTTAAAACCATCAATTTTCCAGTACTTCGAAGGTACAATCTTTTCCCTTTCCATGTACCTCCCAGGTACCATTCCAAAACACTTTTCAAGCTTTTCGAAAACATTGACACAATGCTAGCTACATGGCCATTCAACTGTCCATATCCGATGATGCGGCTATTCTAAATAGTTTTACTCTACAGAGGTGTACACAACCCACAAGATCCAGTACATCCGCCATGAACAACCACGGACTGTCCAAGACAATATGCAAACATCACATAACTGGTCCTAACTAACCACTATGCAAGTTCTAGTAAATGGCTACCTCTTCAACTGGGTTTGTTCTCCCCGGCATCGAGTAAGTCAGCCGTATCGATCCGGTTTCCCCTGACAACACACCGCCATGACAGGAGACCCAACTGTTGCAACCGGTGGCAAACTTAATCCCACACTCTGAATGTCCCATGCTTTCCTTTCTGGCGACAATTCGGTTCAAGTGACTCTAACCCCTATAGCACATTGAGGTAGACACGGAGTAACACCGACAAGCTTTTAGTTAGATCACGTTCCCATATTGAGGTAATGTGGCAGTATGGCTTGGTTGTCCGGCGAAGACTAGGTTAGGTGTCATGTTTGGAAAACAAGATGAAAACATTTCCTTCTTCACAAACCTCCCTCGGACAAGGTCCCACCTTTCCTCAGGGCTTTTCCAACGCTTTTGTTTTCCAAAAACATCAAGTTAAAATGTATACTAAGGGACTTAAGTTGATTAAGTAATGATACTAAAATGTCTAAGGGGCTTGGTAACACCAAGATTATATAGTGGATAAAGCATAATAGAAACATAATAAAGGTAGTGGTATAGTCCACTTACGAAAATAGTTTTTGAATCAAACTTTTGTAAAACTTCATAAGTAGAACATGCATGATAGATAATGATAAGTAAACAATGAGCAAGCATTTAGAGTGGCTTGCCTTGGCAGTGGTCTTGATCTTGCTCTTGAAATAAACAAGAGTTACAATAAAAAACGTCTCCGGGAAATAATATCGTCCTCGTTATCTAACGTCATAAAATAAAAAATAAAAACATCAAATCAGAACCAAACAAAGGCAAGCACTTGATAACCAAGTAAACATACAACAAGCAATTCATCAAACCCATATAATAAAAAACAAAAACACTAGAGTACACACCAATAAGCAAGACATGCGCAGACAACACACATGAATAACACTAGATTAGATGCTATGGATCCTCAACCAAAATGGCATGAGTCTAGTGGGTGTGCCACTCTGATAACATGGCCATATAAGGTTAGACGACTATCTGGTCATTCATGAGAATGAGGAAAACAATAAGAAAACAACTTAGGAACGCATACACATGCATAGGAAAATAATAACAATCAATACTACCAGCCCATAGTAACATATGCTTTCCTAAATATGGAGAAATAATATAACCAGTAGCTAAACAACCTAATAATATAGACAAATCAATACAAAACATGTCATGGCCTCACTCAATACATGAAAATATTCTTGGAGCAAAATAACCACTAAAACTAGAGATGGAAAAAGGGCCATTTAGACATGCATACATGCATAACAATAATAGATCATCAACCAAGACTTATCATAACATGATATATCTATAAGATAGCATCCATATAACAGAGAAAACATCACCTAGACATGCTAGTAATATCAAAATAACCACCTAATCAATTTACCAAAAAAAAGCTAAGCATACAAATGACATCCATGGAAGAAAAACATCTAAAACTAACACAACATGACAAATTGATCTAGAGGTCACTCAAGCATGCAAGAAAGTATAGTATGCTAGAATAACAGTATATATGCTATGGAAAACAATACTAAGGCATTCTCCCAAGTTATCATACTAATATGAAGAATATCAAAATTTAACCTATTTTTACTAGGAGAACAACCCTATAAGAATTAAACTATATCAAACATGGATTTCACACACAAATCCTATCATGCTAGTGAAACAATCAAGACAGATCTCAAACATGTATTAATACCCTACACATGCTAGGAATCACTTTTATAACAGAAACATTATAACACACAATTTAATAAAGGCATAACAATAATAAGCAGAAAAGGGCTAAACACTAAATAAATCACCAAGCCTTTTCTGTAATTCCTAAAATCATGAACACCTAGGATTAGGTCCTCCTAGTCACTATCAAACCAACACAATTTGATTCACATGAAAATTCATCACCAAATAAATTAAACAATTCACAAAAGTGCTCTCTGGCCTAAAACTAACATGCATGTCATTTTCATTCAACAACTCAAGTCAACACAAGGCCAACTGCCACAGATAGATACCAACAAGGGCTACTCATAACAGTTTAGTTTGCATGTTTTGGATACATAAAACTCAAGTTATTAAATAAATGGTGTTAATGAGTAGTTCTGGCCTTTATTTTAATTCTCTTAAAATACAGCACAAAACATAAATCTACAAGTTGGAGATGGTCAACAATTTGTAGATCTAGCACTATGATTTTTATTTCGGAAAGATTCACTTGCTAGCATTTTCATCTGGATTTAAAGTAAACAGATAGAAACAGATCTGTTGGAAAAGAATTAACAACCTGCAGAAAAAAAAACAATATCTGGCCGGATCTGCGAGGAAATGGGCCGAGCAAAAGCAGACCGGCCCGCTGGTGAGAGCGCGTGCGGCGAACTAATAAGTCACCGTTCGCATGACGATCGACAGCTGTGATTAAATCCTCCAAGGATCAAACGGATCTGTCGTATGGAGATCCTGTGGTTGAGATCTGCCCGTGTCGGTATCCGCCGGCGGCAACCAAAAGGCAGGGCGAAGTCCTCTCCAGATGCCGCCACGGAGGACCGAGCTTGCCTCCGATGCCTCCTGCAGTCTCCTAGAAACGAGGAGAGCACCAGGAGGATCAGCACGACGACGCGCACCCTCTGCCCACATTGATTTCAGCAGAGGAAGGTCGGAGCAGGGAGATCGACGAGCGCGGCGGCCACTGACCTCGGGTGACGATGGCGTGGTGTTCCTGAGGAGTAGAACTCCAAATTGACAGAGGCATGACCATTAAGGATCCAAGGGGTAGCCTGAGGAAGAAACATTGGGGGCGGAGGCGCACTGTACCAGTAGCTTGAGGAGGAGTTTACCGTCGGTGCTCGGAGCTCGATTCCGTCGATCCAATGAACGATAGAGAGGGGAAAGGTTGTTGGGGTTCGATTGAGTATGAACATGGGCTAGGAGGCACGATGAAGAGCCAGGGGATGCCTCTGAACTTCCTGGTGTTGGAGCTCGACGGACATGGCACACGGCGACCATGGCAGCTCGCGTGCGGTCATCAAGGGAGGAGCAATGGGTGCCTAGTGGGTGGAGCATGATCGGGAGGTCCTCTAGAAACAGATAGAGAGAGAGTAGTGGGTTTGAAATGAGTGGAAACCAGAGATCCCGACTCTCACCCGCAGGTGTTCGAAAGTGAGCAGAGGAGGAAGAGATCGTGATGGGGCAAATGGATGTCACAGGCGTGCTCCTGGGAGGCTCACATAGCTGGTTGACAAGGCTGTGAACTCGGGCATGCGACCCAGGTGTCGGAACGCGGGTGACGTGTCGTGCGCATCCTGGGCGCCATGTCAAGCTCATGGCCAAGGAAGAAGGAGACAACCAGAGGAGGGGAGGCTTCACCAGGGAGTTACGGGGTGCGAGTGGAGGCTTCTGGCGCAAGGGTTCTACCCTGGATGGACTAAGGTGGTGGATTGAGAAAGAGGGGGTGATCACAATCCTTGTCCATTAGTAGGTGGTTGTGTGTGTGTGAGAGAGAGAGTTATGGGTGGGTAGACCATGTCTAGGAGTGCAAGGGAGATGTTTCCTACCCCTCAGAACAAGAGAGAGGTAGAGAGAGTCCAATTATTGGCCAGGATAAGGGTGAACTCACTAGTGACCAGATATACCAGTGAGGGTTTTTGCTTGTTTTCACAAAAAATTTGAATAGAACCCATGTGAAATATCATGTCTAATGGATATATAATCAAGAATGGAGTCTAGGGATGGTGGCCTCAAGAGTTTTTGAAAATATTTCTTTCACCAAATTTTGAAAATTCAAAAAGTGCTAAAACTATTTTTAAATGTTTTCTCCAAAATTTTCAACACAACTTCCAAATGTTTTGTCTATAAGTAAGTCCCAAATCACCATAGGCATGTCGGGTATTTTTTCCAAGATTTTAGGAAATACTTTTCTTCACAAAATATTTAAAAGTCTATTTCTGGCCTTTTGGAAAAGGGAAAATAATAAATAGTAAAATGTCTTTAAAATAAATATTTTTGAGTTGGGATGAGAGAGTATATAATATAGGTTTCAAAATTAATTTTTAATAAACAACTCTTTTGAAAATATTTGAGGCACCAAGTGGAAAAGGGTGAAAACAGTGGTTTATTTAATAGGCTAAAAACCATGAGATAAGAATAATTAAATGGCCATTGAAAAATCAATGGACCACATGGATATGATTTATAGGTCATGGATATTACAAGGGTAGGTTGATGGATCTTGAAAACAATTAGGAGTGATTTGGAGTAACATGGACAAAGTGCTTCGAGATAACAGGGATATGATCAATATTTTGGGGATGCCTTCAAAAGGACTTTGAAAGATGATACCAAAGAGTTTAAATATCCAAAATAACAAATTGTATGGATATAATAGGTATATAAAATGAGATGTATGATGATGCATTGATGATTAGCTCAAGATTTGCCATAGAAACATGTCTCCAAAAGTTGGAAGTTTTTAAGAAAACAGAAGATGATATCGACATGTGATGGAATATGATATTGATGCTTGGTATTATTATTACTAGGTTTTTTTAAATTAAAACATCACACACTCATCACAAACAGAAATAAATACTTCAAGGAAAACACAAGATAAGATCACACAAAACAGGTAATAACAATCACTCAAGCAAAAAGGGTTTTTTAATTTAATTGCAGGTGTTTTTCTCAAGTGTTAGATAAAGGCAGTGATCAAGACATACCATGACAAGAGGATTTCATACAGAGGTTCAACTCAAAGCTTGTTCTTTCCAAAAGAATATAATTGAGGTAAAACACAGGGGTAACATAGTCCTCTCTTATAGTTTTTGCAAAAGTAGGAAGTGAGAAGAAGTTTTGAAATACTTGCAAAAACATCTTGGTTGAAAACAGGTTGGAGATGATTACCTCCAAAATGCTTTTCCTATGGTTTTGGAAAATACCTTTTGTTTTCTCAAAACTTGGCTTTTGGGTTTCTTCAAAAATCAAAACATTTTCAAAAAGGTTTTCGCCAAAAGAGGGTGATAGATGAAGGTGATAAGCTATCTTGTTATGACTTGATCACAAGGGTTGTGTTTTAAGAAAGTTATGATCAATGGTTTTAATGTTAGTTGTTAACAAACTCAAACACAAACACAAACAACAAGCAAATATAAAAGAGAACACCAGCATAAGTCAAACGTATAAAAAGTTTTTGTTGGCCCTGATTTTTGGGTTATTGCAAACAAGTTTTTCCTGTCTTCCAAAAATTGGGCTGTTACACATACTAGCTGTGATATTTATGAAGTTATGAAAATTAACAACCCAATGAAACACCTGGGTGGATTGGTAATTGCTTGGTTTATGTTGAGTGGCTACTGAGAGCCATGTCCATGGTGGTTGTCACCTGGGTAACTCCTAGGGCCATGGTATGTGGTGGTTGTTACATGAGAATACACATGTGGATTGCCACCCAGGAATAAAGAGGTCTATAGGTCTTCAATGTATAGTTAGCTTGCAGTGCAGCCTTGAGGTAATATGGGCTCTGCCAAGATTAAGTAAGTTGTGGGGGTTCATCCTGTTGTATGACATAGGGTGGTAGAATTTTAGGAGCATCGAGTCATGCTGGTATGGTTGAATCCCTCCTCCCAAAGATCTTGTCTCATTCTTCCCTCGGGGAGGATGAGTCTCAAGGTGAAAGTGCACAACCTCCGTAGAGTTAAAAACTAAGATCTTATTCGTGTCCCCGGTTATGGGCAATTTGAGCAAACTAGACAGAGTTGGTGCTGAAGGATCTTCTCATCTTTTCTAAATGAATTAAAACATGATACAAACTTTTTTCTAGTGCACATGGTGTGTCTACCCCTCTGTGATCCCGTACTAAACTCATGGTGTGTCTACCCATGATGAATTTATCAAACTTCATGGTGTGTCTACCCATGATGACATTATCAAACTACATGGTATGTCTACCCATGTTGATTTCCAATGATTTAAAATGATTTATCAAATATAGGACAAAACTGGCTTTATGCAAATATCCCCGGACTCCACCAGCCAAATATCCTGTAGCTAGTTTATTCCTAAAAAATGCCACCATACAAGTGTCTACTGCCAGTACATTGTTTGTACTAGCTTCCCCCTGTGGGGCTGCATATTCCAACGTGCCGATGAATCTGAAGACCAGTGAGGATTTCGTTTAGGATCTCGAGTCTATCGCCAACATGTTCTGCCTGTGGCGCATGAAGATGAACAAGGCTCATTGATGATTTATTTCCACTGTATTTTTTTTGAAACTCTGTTATTAGGGCTAGTCCATTATGGCTATGCCAATTGTAAGACTATTTTATTTCATATCCATTGGATCAATGATGTATAATGATGCTATTGCAATGAATACTTTATTTTTTTTCATTTGTATGCTATCAGAGATCCCGGGAATAGCAGGTCACACAGATGTTCTACCTTTATTAAAAGGTAGGGCGCTACAAAATGGTATCATATCATAGTGTTTCCTGTAGGATCGAGACCCTAAGATTGGATTAGAACTAGGAAAAGGACCCTAGGATTGAAAATCTACTTTCTTCAAACTTATAGAAACAAAACAACACATCTTAATCTTTCTTATATCATCTCATCTGTTATTCACCTCCAAAATATTCTTCTCTTGTTATAGATGACCTACATCTTGTTTTCCATCAAGACATGGTTGGTGAAAAATCATGGAGTGAAAGGAATAGTTTTAATATGACCTTTTGGTTTCAACATGAAGATCTACTCTCAAGACAATTGAAGAACTTGGAGATATACCTAGACTTCATAACAATCATAAGCACCTCAAGAAATTGAGAGGAGGATTTTAAGAAAACTCAAGAAGATATAGACGAGACCACCAATATAGTTACTTTGTTAGGACAACATTAACGTGATAGTATATTGATCATACAATTGTGTGTGTTATGACAATACTAGGTTGTTTGCTGAACCTTGATGATTGGAGTGATGAATTTTTGCTATATGCTTATTAGATGTTGTTTGTAAGATGATTTTCCTTGCTCTGTTGTGTTGGGGTAGGAACCTTCTTTAGTCTCTATCTAATCTCAACTCATCTATACGAAAACCCCAACAGATGTCTGCAGAGAATCTAACCAACATCCCTAATAAGAAAGTGAATGCACGATGCCTCAAGTGTCAGATAACCAAACCCATATAGGCGAGTTGATTCCTCCAACTATGAATACTAGTGAAAGCCACCAACCACTGGTGGGTAGTGGCAACAAGAAGTTAGAAGACGAGATGGTTACAACACTCAAAGCCTGCAAAGCCTGTGGAGAAATAAGGCACTTGTCCAAAGAATGTCTTGATGAGTGGCCCCATTGTGATGCAAACTATCCCATTAAGGAGTACCCTACTCATGTTGCTTGTTTTCTATGTGAAGGAAACAATCATGTCCCAGTACAGTGTCAACTCTACCCATCGTGCTACAAGTTAGCCAGCAAGTCC
This sequence comes from Alopecurus myosuroides, assembly GCA_028641055.1. NCBI lineage: Eukaryota > Viridiplantae > Streptophyta > Magnoliopsida > Poales > Poaceae > Alopecurus > Alopecurus myosuroides. The sequence goes on from CM054058.1 coordinate 283,629,447, forward strand.
AAGAGAGAATGCTCAGTACACCCAAGAAGACCTTGGGAAACCTAAGAAAGAGAAGGACCTTAGCCATATCACATGTTTCAAATGCAAGAACGGGGGACATTATGCCAACCACTGCCCTATTAGAAAACTCCAGCCAAAAGCAAAACCTGGTGTGGTGATTTCCCAGAAACATGGCCCGGCAAGAAAAATCTCTAAGAAGAGGGAAATGTTCCTAAGATATGACCATGAAGGAAACAGGAACATGTCTACAGTATTTTGCCATTGCTGTAGATAGACTGGACACTTCACTGATGATTGTTTCAAGAGGAAGAACATGACACCAAATCCATAGCAGGAATAACCTGATGAGGCTTGAATATAATATGATGCCACCATCTCAGGAAGAGGAAACAACCACCATGGAGTATCCACCCAATAAGGAGACTTATGCAAACTGTATTATCAGTTATCCTGATACCATGTTCCCAATGTAATAAAAGTGAATGAAGTATGAGAAGTGTGTTCTTTATGGTAATAAATTGTCTTAAGGAAACAATTACCATAACTATGTATGAACCTTGAAGGATGTTACCATTAGTGCCATATTGAAACACAAACCATCCAACTAAGGAATGATTAGATCTCAAAATTATGTTCTTCTGTGTGAAGGAACCATCACATCCATGATCAGGCAAACTCTATCCTAAGGAGCAACAAGTGAATCAACAAGTAAGGATAGAAAGGTGAAATCAAAGTTGCATGAACTATGAAGACCTTGGATAGCTTACAACATCAGGAGAAGTATAGGTGAACAAGTTGCAACTACACGCTTAGTGTGGTATAAGAGTTTACGCAACCCCACTAGTTGTAGAACCGATAGTTGAGCTCAGTGTTGTCTTACAGATTGGAAACTCTCTGTCAGACAAGTGAGGTGACCTAGTGTTATAATACGAGATGCACCAATCTAAATATAAGGTAATGATTGGGTGCAACATGGATTGGCCTCCATGCTGACTACTCACATTATTCACTCTTGCTATGAGGAATGGTAAATCTGAGTGACATACCTATTAGAGAGACGACTTTAATAAGCTTGTACCATAGAATGGCATAATATTATTACAACCCTATGTTAGGCAAGTGTTGCCGAGACGTACTAAACTTCGGTGAGGACAAAACCAATCTTGGAGAAATCATGCAATGGAAGATATTGCCTACCATGAGAGTTTCGTTAGAAATAGCGTGGTGTTTTCCTTCAAGGAAGACAACAACAAGATGGAAGTTTGCCAAGGGCATCAAAAGACCAAGTTGAGAGTAACCCAATGATTTTTATTGACCCAAAGAGTGACCCCTCAGTGTCAAAGGTATCTCAACAGACTTCCAACGGTCTGCAGCTCTACGGCGAGGGAAAGTTCTACTCAAGCCATGTTGAGTAAAACCACAGTCCAAGCTATATGGCTAGACACATCCTATTGAAACTGGATTGGACACAAAGAACCCTAAAGGTTATATACATGTATTCAAGATCCCAAATACCTACAAGGAATTGATACATTCTATGTAAGAATTATTATGGAATGATTAAGAAAGACTTCAGCTGAAGATATAGTAGACCCAAAAACCAGTTTGATAAGATAGTTTTTGCTGCCCACAAAAGTTTCTTTTAAGGGTGGTATCCCACCCAACTTGTGTAAACCCAGTTACCCAAACCTATCTTTCTTTCTAGCCTTCCCAAATATCGGGACGAGATTTCCTTTAAGGGTGGTAGTCTGTAACATACCTGATTTTCGGAAAGTGCAAAAATCACAAAAATTTGAAACTTTTTGTACTCGTGTTAAACAAGTCACCAAAAACCAAATGAGATGCAAGAAACTAAACAAAATAATACACCTTTCAATAAAATTGTATTTAGGAATCCAAATTACCTTTCTTCCTTAAACCCTAAGCCTATTTAAAATCTAGCTTTCATTATAAAGAGAAATTATTTCTTCTTAGCAAACCTCTTTGCAAACATGTTTTGAACCCATTTATAACTATGAAATTTTTTATGATATTAAAAAATCAGAGAATTACGATCTCTAATATTTTCTCCATGTCTCCAAAATTATTTCATGTCAATAAAATTATTTCCATAATGCTTTTCAAATATTATATCAAGTGATAGCAAATAAAGTGTTTATACGAATTTTTGTGTTTTTGAAAACAAGTAAAAGGCCTTGAAAACAAATATTTACAATTGATAGCACCTCTCTTAATTTTATTAAACCCAAATTCCAATTAATTATTATTTTATATTTAAAAATGATTTTTAGTATCATTAAGGCATTATCCATATTTTCAAAATTTAGCCATTTAAAAGTGTTGAAAACAACACAAACATGCTTCTATTTGAAGGAGTTTGTTTTTACAAGTATTTATAAATTGGTTTGATACAAATTGGAATTATAAAATAAAAGTTATGAATTGTTAAATAAAAACAGAAAAAGAAAAATACACAGAACAAGAAAAAAAGAGAACAAAAAAATAGGGCGAGCCAGCCCGGCAGCTGGCCCGAGCCCACCTTGCTATTTACCGCACCCGCGCGGAAACAAGCCAGCCAGCCCGGCTGCTTCCCTACCTCTTCTCTCTCTGTGCCAATGACAAGCAGGACACACACATCACCCCCCACCTCACAGCGAAATTCCCGCTCCCACGCCCTCGCACGACCCCCTTGCACGTTCTCCACCCCACGGCCCTCCTCGCCCCCCGAAGCCCCCTCTTTATGTGCTCCGGGAGCCCCTCCTCCTTTCCCCTCCGCCTCCCTGTCGATTCGTGCCCCCTGTACATCCAATTTCCTCACTGGAGAACCGTAGGCCCCCGCCGTTCGTCGTCGAATCCGGCACGGTGAGCCCTCCTCTGCGCCCTAGAATGCTCCCATTTCCGCGCGCGCACCTTCTAATCCCTCCTCCAATATTCTTGTGCCGTAGAACGGCCCCGCCATCTTCGCCTGAGCTCGCCGGAGCCGTGCCGCCTCCGTCCACTCGTCGCGACCGCCCGAGAGGAAGGGTGCTCCAAGGCCATCATCGGGCTCGCAGAGAAGCGTCGCGCGTAGTCGTCGCCTCCCCGTGCCCGGATTCCCCCTGCATCGGCGTCGTGATGCCATATCCGGTGGGAAAATGCCCGGTAAGCTCCTCTCCCTCTCCCTGTCGTACGATCCAAAACTGGAAGGCCCAGATTAGACCAAATAAAAGAAAGGGTATGCACCCACTGGATCCAGATCCAACGTCCCAGATCGTCTCACTTAGCCACGTCAGCGCCACGTGCCCAGCCCAGCCAGTGCCCTATCAGCAATCCTGAGCCAATATGAGAGCCCCACGTGTCCAACCTTATCCACAGAGTTTCTATTTATTTTCACGAATAGAATTAAATTGGCAGATTTGCACAATAGTCCCTAGAACTTGCCACCATCATAACTTCTGATCCATAAACTTAGACTTTTGAAATCAGCACAACATGTAGAAACTTTTGGCACTGCCCAAATTCAAATTTGACAAATTTATATTGGTTCAAATTTAAATACGCTTGTTTGATGAATTCTGGCATAATTCAAATTCTACAAACCAAAAAATTGTAAATAAAATATTTTTGGAATCCTGAGGTTGTGTACTATCATAATCTCTGTCCCAAAAAAAATATATGAACCAATTAAAATGGAGATTAGAATTTAAATAACCATTTGGTATTTTGCACCTAGTTTAAATTCTATATATAATTTGAATTAGTTTTCTTCTGGAAATTTGTTCCATTTAGTAACCTTTGACCAGAGAAACCAGTACCCAAACTATTTGTGACCATAGAACCCATTTCATGTAATCTTTTCCATATAAAGCATCCATAGTAGTCAATCATTGTACTTTAACTTTTGTATCTTGAAACCTATTTTAAGAAAATTGTGGTATGCTAATTTTGGTCAAAACCAACACCCATTTCATGTTGACCATATGGAAAGTAACTTTTGGACCAGAAACCACAGCCCAAGACCTTTTGTAAATTTACAAGCCATATTGTAAAATTGCTTCAACCTTACTAACCAAAACCATGAAATGAATCATGTTGATCATAGATTTGTTTTCTAAAACCCTTAGACCAAAACCTTGTGTGATCTTTGTGTTAAACCTTGACAAACCCATGCCCTAGTAGCTAACCCTAAAGCCTTTTACCATAATTCTTTTTGTAGATTGAACTATGTGTTAAACCTAATCCAAACCACTATAATTCCTTTTTATAAATTGAATTATTGTGATAAACCTTGAACTTGTCCATAAAAGGCCAAACAATAACCATCTTATCATAATTCTGTTTGCATATTGAATTATGTGTCAAAACCTTCTCCATGTTAACACCAATCAAGTTGAATATCGTGTTATGCTTATGTATTGTATATTTTGTTGTATCTGGTTTGTTTGTGGGTGAATTGTTTGTTCATTGTTATTTATTTGTATTGTTTAGACTGTACTGAGAGCAACGTTCTATTTGTGAAGATCGTGCTTTTATACCAACTACCACAAGGCAAGTGATGCTCATGTCCCACTTTTGTTTTACCAATTGCATTAGTGTTTTCAGTAGAATGCATCATAGGAATTTTATTATTTTCCAAGTATATGCTATGCTAAGAATACCCAGTAGTGTGTAGCCATCCTGAAATCCTGCTAGGTACTTGCCTAGCTATACTAGACCACTATCACAACTGCTGCTGCTACATACTAGTTGTGATATTTATGAAATTATGAAAATTAACAACCCAATAAAACACCTGGGTGGATTGGTAATTGCTTGGTTTATGTTGAGTGGCTACTCAGGGCCATGTCCATGGTGGTTGTCACCTGGGTCACTCCCAGGGCCATGGTATGTGGTGGTTGTCACCTGAGAGTACACTTGTGGATGGCCACCCAGGAATAAAGAGGTATGTAGGTCTTCACTGTCTAGTTAGGCTTCCAATGCAGCCTTGAGGTAATATGGGATCTTCCAAGATTAAGTAAGTTGTGGGGGTTCATCCTGTTGTATGACATGGGTGGTAGAATTTTAGGAGCATCGAGTCATGCTGGAATGGTTGAATCCCTCCTCCCAAAGATCTTGTCTCATTCTTCCCTCGGGGAGGATGAGTCTCAAGGTGAAAGTGCACAACCTCTGCAGAGTTAAAAACTAAGATCTTAGCCGTGTCCCCGGTTATGGGCAATTTGAGGCAAACTAGACAAAGTTGGTGCTGAAGGATCTCCTCATCTTTTCTGGATGAATTAAAACATGATAGAAACCCTTTTCTAGTGCACATGGTGTGTCTACCCCTCTGTGCTCCCTTATCAAACGCATTGTGTGTCTACACATGATGACTTTATCAAACTCATGGTGTGTCTACCCATGATGACTTTATCAAACTTCATGGTGTGTCTACCCATGATGACATTATCAAAATACATGGTGTGTCTACCCATGTTGATTTCCAATGATTTAAAATGATTTATCAAATATAGGACAAAACTGGCTTTATGCAAATATCCCCGGACTCCACCAGCCAAATATCATGTAGCTAGTTTATTCCTCAAAAATGCCACCATACAAGTGTCACTTGCCAGTACATTGTTTGTACTTACTTCCCCCTCTGGGGCTGCATATTCCAACGTACAGATGAATCTAAAGACGAGTGAGGATTTTGTTTAGCATCTCGAGTCTATTCCCAACATGTTCTGCCTGTGGCGCATGAAGATGAAGAAGGCTCATTGATGATTTATTTCCGTTGTGTTTTCTTTGAAACTCGGTTATTAGGGATAGTCCATGATGACTATGCCAATTGTAAGACTATTTTATTTCATATCCATTGGATCAACGATGTAGAATGATGCTATTGCAATGAATATTTTATTTTTTCATGTGTATGCCATCAGAGATCCCGAGAATAGCAGGTTACACAGATGTTCTACCTTTATTAAAAGGTAGGATGCTACATCCCGCGAAGTATCGGAAAAGTATATGATAACCTTTGTCGTAAGGCCATTGTACGCACTCCCTACATGATGATTTCTTGTGCAATTGCATCAACATGGAGTATGTAGTAGAAATATTAATTGTTTGCCCGAAAATGGAATGCTTCTTCCGGTTTGCTCGAGATACCCTACTCCCTCCAGTTATAGTGGTTGTTTCTTCCGGTTTGTCTGTGGGGTGCCGGCTCCGTATCTTATTTGGTTGTTGCTAGTTTGGAGAAGTTGTAGGCACAACATTATTGTACAATGTGTGGTGAACCGTTTACTTTACTGTCTAAAAAAAGAATGTGATGCTTTTTTTAGTTAAGATAATGCTTTGACCAACTTTTATCGCGTATTCTAATGCAGCAAGTTGGAAATAAATACTTCTATTACCTAAAAGTAGTTTTCCAATAAAATATACTACTCCCTCCATCCCAAATTATATGACTTTTATTTGTCTAAATATGAATGTATCTACACATGTTTTAGTGTCTACATATATATACATGTTTAGACAAATGGAAGTCATCTATTTTGGAACGGAGGGAGTATTATCTAAAATTATAACATGACTATAGCTGGCAGCGCAAGTAACATTTGTGCCAATTTTGTATAGACCTTAGACGGAAAGGTAACTCGATGATACTATGCTCTAAATTAATTGGCAGTGCAACAAATTCCAACTTGAATAATAGCAGTAGATTGGAACACTTGAGACCGAATCAGTAACCGGACGTTCCACAAACGGCACCAACGAATCATCGGAATATATAGAGATAGCTTCTGGCTTAAGGTTGAAGAGGATAGGTGAAGCATCTTACTCAATTCTGAAAATGATATTTAGGTGGGATGCATATATTCCAAGATCTATCCGATATTAACCCCATAATATGCAAAGCCATCAGTATATGTATATTTATAGCCAATACTCCCGCTGCAATTGCACTGCAAGTCTGCAATGCATCGTCATGAGGTTGATCATTAATTGTGCGTATAACTTATCCCGCTGTGGAGCAAGCCTTCACTTTTGTGCATAGGATTTTTATGAGTTAAATCGTCGGGCTCAGGATTATATCGATTACAAAACAGGGAGTATAATAATGGAAGGATTACATCAGGATTGCAGTTTTTAACTGGTTCGTTTATACCCAATTGTAAATTATATGCTCCCGCTGCAATTGCACTGCAATGCAACGTATACGTCATGAGGTTGATCATTAATTGCGCGTATAACTTATCCTGCTGCGGAGCTAGCCTTCACTTTTGCGCATAGGTTTTTTATGAGTTAAATCGTCGGGCTCAGGATTATATCGATTACAAAACAGGGAGTATAGTGGAAGGATTAGATCAAGATTGTAAGAACTTTTAACTGGTTCGTTTATACCCAAAAAGCTTAATACACGTGCGTTTATGCTACTCACTCCTTCACAAATAGATGACTCCTATTTGTCTAAATATGAATGTATGTAGACATATGCGTGTCTAAATACATTTATATTTAGACAAATGGAAGTCATTTATTTGTGAACGGAGTAGTATTGTACTACAGGACATCAAACCTAATTGCTCGGCTAACACGCTGATACGCTAACTAACCTTACTCATAACACACTTTATCTTCTAGTGAACGACTGCGGTGTGACGGGCGCTCGGCGCGACTAGCATGCATGCATGACGCATCACGATCGTGCCGCGGCGGCCATGGCACGGCGCAGAAACTAGTCACGGGCAGTGCCCACACGTTCGCCTCTTACCAATCTCGTATTTCTAACAGCACAGACGTGCTAGGAGAAATGCATTTCTCACGGCGACGCGTATGCACTGCATTTCTAACCGCACAGATCTGGCTCCGAAGGTGCGGTTGAAGGTCCCGTTGCGCGCTCGGGCTTCCAGGAGAGTCCGGGAGGGCTTCGCATGTGGCTGGCTGGAGGACGTACACGTTGAACCTCAATGCTCTGGAGATCAGGGAGCTGCTTGGATTAGCCAATCTCGTGGCGGGAATTACCCTCACGGATGGTGTGGATGAGGAGTTCAGGTGGAACTTGGAGGCTAGTCATGTATACTCCGCCCGCTCCGCATAGAGGGTGTTCTTCCGGTTGAGCTCGCCGGGGCGCAGCAGATCTGGCGGTCCTGTGCCCCGAACAAATGCAAGGTTATCCTGTGGCCGGCTCTGCGGAACAGATGTTGGACATCGGATAGGTTGGGGTGCAGGGCCTGCCACACCCGCCGAAATGGCCCTTCTGCGACCAACACGAGGTAACCATCGACCATTTGCTGCTTGGTTGTGTAATCGCGAGAGAGGTGTGGTGCCTCTTTATCGGTAAGTGGGGAGGGACTGACTAGACCCCAAGGGTAGATGACCGCATGGTGGACCGGCTACCGGCCAGAACAGCGGATGGCCAAGACAAAAGAAAACATCTATGGACGGCCATCACCCTGACCAGTTGGTGTCTCTGGAGTCACCAAAATAGGGTGGTGTTTGATGGGCTTCGGCCCTCGGTAGTAGAGGTTTGCAAAATGATCCAAGCAGAGACGGAGCTTTGGCGAGCAGTGGGGCTGTTTAGAGGTAGTATTCGTAAGGAGGATAGGATTGAGGATTCGCGAGTGATCTGTAAAGCGATGGACTATGCGTCTGTGCCAGACGCGTTGTAATTCAGCCTTCTGGCATCTTCTTCTATGAAAACGATACATCTTCGAGTGATTTGTAGCGTGTTGTAAAGCGGTGGACTGCGTGCGTTTTGTGCGTCTGTACCAGACGCGGCGTAATTCGGCCTTCTGGCCTCTTCTTCCATGAAAACGATACATGTTTCAGGACGTATCCTTGAAAAAAATATATGAAATAAGGGTGTGACTAATTCAAATGTTAGGTGATGTTATTAAATCTTAGTTGCAAACCATGTCGTAACTCATGCTTAGCATGAATCATGGAAAAAATTATATAGTTCTCTCAATTGTACTTATAATTGAAAAGGCTCGCTGTAACCCAATTTGTAACTCCTAAATACAACGCAGATCCGATTCTGTAGGACTTGACTGGGCACTAGCCAGAGAATTATTAGCAAACCCAATGAAAGGAACAAAATATGGCGAGAAAATCACATGCGCTGGATGGTACTAGTAGATGATAAGCAAAAATCGCATTCACGTCATAAAATGCTGGTGTATCCGGCAGACAAGGACTTGTTTGGACCGCTATCGCACTAACCGCCCAGATGATTGGGGCATCATGCATGAATTACATCTTTAAAAATGTTGCAGCGTACGTGTTCCGCTAGGCGCATACGAAAAACAGAAGTCGCTAGCGGTACTCTTCTTTCTGCTTCAGTACAGTAAGTGTGCTTTTTCCTCGCGAGAACAACTAAATATGTCTATGCATAGTCTGCTTATAAGTTGCAACTCGTCTTCGTTTGATGCAGTACAGCAAGAACCATACCAGCCGCAGCCGTGCAGCGTGGTGTAATTTGGTCAAATAGCCGATCATGACAGTGGTGCCGGTGCATGCCCCGCACGTCGTCCTGCTCACGAGCCCCGGCGCGGGCCACGTCCTCCCGGTGTCCGAGCTCGCGACGCGCCTCGCCGCGCACCACGGTTTCACCGCCACCATCGTCACCTACACCAGCCTGTCCTCGCCCGCCCACGCCTCACCGCTCGCCTCCCTCCCGCCATGCGTCTCTGTGGTCGCGCTCCCGGAGGTGCCCCTCGACGACCTCCCCGCCGACACGCACATCGTGACCCGCATCTTCACCGTCGTCAACCGCACGCTTCCGCACCTCCGCGACCTACTCCGCTCCCTCCTCGACTCCCCTGCCGGCGTCGCCGCCTTCCTGACCGACATGCTCTGCCCCGCGGCGCTCGCCGTCGCTAAGGAGCTCGGCGTGCCGCGGTACGTCTTCTACCCCTCGAGCCTCGTATCGCTGGCCTCGCTGCTCTACACCCCGGAGCTCGCCAGCACCACCACCTGCGAGTGCCGAGACCTCCCGGAGCCCGTCGTCCTCGCGGGATGCGTGCCGCTGCATGGCGCCGACCTCGTCGAGCCCGTCCAAAACCGCTCCGACCCCGTGTACCCCCTCATGGTCGACCTGGGGCTCAACTACCTCCTCGCCGACGGCTTCATCGTTAACACCTTCGACGCGATGGAGCACGAGACGTTGGTCGCGTTCAAAGAGCTTTCGGACAAAGGCGTGTACCCTCCGGTCTACGCCGTGGGTCCGATCATCCGTTCGGTCTCCGAAAAGGCCGGCAAGCACAACTGCCTACGGTGGCTGGATGACCAGCCGGACAGCTCGGTCTTGTACGTGTCCTTCGGCAGCGCGGGCACGCTGTCAACGGAGCAGACGGCCGAGCTGGCGGCCGGGCTGGAGGCCAGTGAGCAAAAGTTCCTGTGGGTGGTGCACTTCCCCAGTGATAAGGACTGCAGCGCGGGCTACTTCGGGACGTCGGCCGAGCATGGAAACGACCCGCTGAGCTACCTGCCGGAAGGGTTCGCGGAGAGGACGAGCGGCAGGGGGCTCGTCGTGCCGCTGTGGGCGCCGCAGGTGGATATCCTGAACCACCCCGCCGTGGGAGGGTTCTTGTCTCACTGCGGATGGAACTCCACCCTCGAGAGCGCGGCGGCCGGCGTGCCGATGGTGGCATGGCCGCTGTTCGCGGAGCAGAGGGTAAACGCGGTGATGCTGTCGTCGGAGCGGGTGGGGCTGGCGCTGTGGACGAGGCCATCGATCAATAATGACGTGTTGGTTGTGCCGCGTGAGGAGGTGGCGGAGCTGGCGAGGGAGCTTATGGCCGGGGAGAGGGGCGCGCTGGCGCGGAAGAAGGCGGGCCAACTGCGGGAAGGGGCGGAGATAGCCTTGGCACCGGGAGGGCCGCAGCGCCGGGCTCTCGCGGCAGTAGTCAGCAAGTGGAATGGCGCTGGTGAATGATCATCAGACGATGCTCGTGTTATGACTTGTGAGATGTTCTTAATTTACTGTATTTGCTTTTGCTTTGTTCTCTGTTGGGTCGTACAGTATATATGTCCGTGTCTGTGGAGTGCGTGTTCTTGGTCTCCTGTTGTAGTATTTCTGTCCCACCTGGCATGTATTTATAGTACTCCACCATTTACAATTGCCGTTGTGCCACTCGATCGCGTGGACTGATCGTCTTGCCCCATGTACCGAATCAATCGACAAGAATTAACGTCAAACAGATTGTGGTCGCTGCTAGGGAACCACTTATATACTGATCGATCATAGAATTCAGAATGTGCTTGAGCCTACAGTCCGATAGAAGCATGCCCACATAAGATGAGATTAAGGGATGGTTATCCATACTACTGGAAACAGCCTTTCGCCCCGCTTAATAAATAAACCAACACGACCGAATCAATATAAAGTGATGAGAAAACCCTTTACAAAACAGATCAAAAGACAAAATAAAAATAGGAGTAGTCACTACCTCAAGGACCAAAGACAACTAATTAGATTAGAGATGCCACCACGTCTCCTTGTGAGAACCACCGGACATCGCCACACCACCCCCACACCAAGCAGTCGCCAAAGAGGCCCGCCTGCCCTCTTGCTCCGGGCCGTGGAGCGTCGATCCTGCCAACAGACCACGAGGACGAGGAGTAGTGGTAACTCAATAACGTGTAAATGATAGGAGGCCGCCGAGAACGCCCCCGCTAGAGCTGGAAGTGGCTCGAAACAGGATCTGAACTTGCCCACTGATGATAGCGGAGCTAGACAGAGAGGGAACAGAGCTCCACGACGACGCCCCCAAGAGGATGACGACGTAATGTGCCGCCGTCGTCGAGACTGAGGCAGTCAAGGGTTTTCACCCGGAGCCCTGAGACGGAGAAGGTGACCACAATGACACCCCCAAGAGGGTTACGATACCCACCAGCATCGCCGCTGCTGGCGCAAAAGCGCTGAGATTTCACTCGGAAAAACCTTCGCACCACACCATGGTCCCTCGTACCTCCCGCTGTCACCAAGCCAGGCCTCCAAGACACGATCTGGGAGCCGCCATAGCTAAACGCCATCAACTCCAGGATACCCCGCCACCCGCTCCTTGCCATCCGCATACCAAAGAGATGCGCCACCATCACCGTAACGCTGCTCTCCGAAGAGCAAAGCATACGGTCCACCTTCCAGGGCCACCGCCCCGGCATCCATCTCCGACCCTCTCACTGATGTTATAACATGTGGACACCACCCACGGACCTCAAGTCAACACAAGAAAAACCATAGCGGGGCGGCAGCACCATCGGAGGGGGTGGCGACTATCGCCCCGTCAGAACTGGCAGCTCCAGACCTCAACGGGGAGCCACGTAGCAGCCAGCGCCTCCGGCTGCCGGGTAGCCTCGCCAGCAGGCCACTTCCTGAAAGAACATTTTGAGTTCTCCCTATGTTTGGTTTTGTGTGTTAGATAACAACATTAGGGATCACCTAACTGTGTGCCAAGTTTTACAGATGTTTTGGTTATTCCATCATGAAAGCATTGTATGCAAAAAACAAAGAAGGGAAATTCTCTGTCTGCCTGAAGAAATCAGGCCGGAGACTCCGGTCTCCCTGGCCAGAAACTCCGGTGTGAAAACACCGGAGACTTTCTCGGAGACTCCGGCCTCATATCACCGAGAGTGTCTGCCCCTTGGCGATTTCTCACAAAGGGGTCCCCGAAGTAAGGTCGGAGTATCCCCGGAGACTCCGGTCCCTACATGGTGTTTCTGGCAAATAATTGCAGATGCCTCCCCCAGAGTAAGCCCGGAGTCACCCCGGAGACCTCGGCCCTCTACAAGTGCTCGATGTAAAATCTTACAGATGACCTCCCCGGAACCAGTCCGGAGCAACACCAAAGTCTTGCAAGTCTCCGCCCCAGGTCGGAGACTCCAGCCCCTCCAAGTCGGAGACTCCGAGGTTAGTTGCTCTACAACGGCTAGAATTGGGAGACGGGTATAAATATCTCCTCCTTCTTCTCTAAGGAGGTTGCTCGTCCAACATTGAATGAACCATTAATTGAGCTCACCAAAAGCTAGATTTCTCCCAATCCCTCCACCCAAACTCGTTGATCTTCGAAGGATTGAAGGAGAAGGCCCCATCTACATCTTCACCAAGCCGTTCTTCATTTCCCCCTCATTAAATTGAGGTATTTGGTATAGTGTTTCCTTGTGGAAAATCTACACCTCATTGTTATTCACTTGTTTTTTTAGCAGATTCTTGCTGTTCATGAGAGCCCCCAATTCAGTTGTGGGTGTGTGCCTCAAGCTCATTGTAAAGGCTCCGGTTTCCGCCTCAAAGGATTCCATAGTGGAAGGTGAACTAGGCCTTTGTGGTGAGGTTCATCGGAGAACAGGGTGAGGCCTTTGTGGCATTGAGTAGGCCTCCGTGGAGAAGCTCACACCCCTCCAATGAGACGTACCCCCCTCAAAAGGAGGAACTCGGGAATACATCATTTTCTCTGCGTGTTTCCGCTATCGGTTCCCTCCATCCTTTAACTTTACTTTGTGTTTGTATCTTGCTTAGTGTTGCTCTTGCCATATAGGTAAATTCATCGTAGTTTCATATCTAGAGAATTTACCTTTGTGTCAAGCCTAACTCAAAAAAATATTAAAATTTGGAAGTAGCACCTATTCAACCTTCCCCCTCTAGGTGCCCATACTATTCGTTCAATTGGTACTAGAACCTAGGCTCAATTCGGGCTTAACCGCCTAAGAGTTAGTATGGCCATCGGAGAGCGCTACCGTGCAAGCGGCTCCGGCCACCATGGACGATATCAAACAATTGCAAAATTCCTTGACCTCCTCCACGGAGACCCAAATGCAAGGGTTGCGTGACATGATAACGCAACCCATGAAAGTCAAGGACACGACTTCTCCCTCATTGGTGTCACTGAAAGAATCTATTCCGGACAACAAAGGTTAGGAGGAAGAGGGTGAAACAACTAAAAGTGCAAATTCATCGCCTAAGAAACCTCCACGTTTTAAGGGAGGGGATGGAAAGGAAGACTACCATAAGTTTCCCGGTTGGTACTCTCCCAATCCTCCTATCCCACATCCTTATATAAACAATAGAGGTAACCCACCTAAAATTGATGCACATTCTTTTGGCCCATGGCAATATTTCATGAAAAATCACTTGAACTCTTCTTGAATTGATCTATGGAGAGTAATTGAAGATGGATACAAGACCGTTGATACAAAGAACTTGACAAGAAGAGAAGTGGTTGATTGTTAACTCAACTTCGTGGCTTTGCACATGATCCAACAAGCCGCGGGTGAGAAGATCATGCCACACATTCAACAATTCTCCACAACAAAGGAAACATGGGATGCTCTTATCTCCATGTTTGAGGGCAATGAAAGCATGAAGAGGGATAGGTTTTATGCCTTGAGTAATGAGGTCTAAGGGTTCTATATGCTTGATGGTGAAAGCCATAAGGACATGTATCGAAGAACCAAGACCCTTTCTACCGCCTTTAGTGGTCTTGGTGCCACTTATGTTGATGATGCTTGGATCAAAATGAAGTATGTGAGTACCCTCATGCCATTTGAGCCCGTTGATTTGAAGAGCATTCAAGGAAGACACAACTACCATCTCATGACTTCAAATGAGGTTATGCAAGAGATGACATCCTTTCAAGTTCAAACCAAGCTTGCTCAAAACTCTCGTGCTCGTGCCATTGGAATGCACAAAGGGCCCTCCATTTCTTTGAAGGCTAATGTGGTGACCAAAGTGGTGTACAAAGAAGAAGATGAAGTTGAGTCGGAAGGAGAGTTGGCTCATCTAAAGCCTAAAGAGTATGATCCAGTTCTCAAAGACTTTATGGCTCTCCAATCCCAAAAGTTTTGGAGGAACCCACCCAAGGCAAGGCCTATATTGAGGAGAATACCAAGTCAAGTTATGCTAAGGGAGGGACTCAAAAAGTGAGTTCATGTTTCAATTGTAAATACAAGTATCACTTTGTGGACGAGTTCCCTTTCGAGAATAGAGAAACTCAAGGAGGGAACTAATCCTCAAGGAAAAGTCAAAGCTCCCTTGCAAGAAGCCTTTCTTCAAGAAGAACACCTCCAACAAGAAGCCAACCTCAAGGATTGTGTTGGTGACTCAAGAAGAGTATGCGTCATGTGATGGTAGTGAAGAAGAATAACAAACCACAAGCTAAGTGTCCTCTATTTCCATCACATATTCATCATCACCATCTCTCTTTGAATCCCCCAATGGGAATCTTCCCCAACAATCCGCAAAGTGCTGCATGGCCAAGGCCACCGAGGTATCATCTTCTTCCATATCTAAGACTCTAAATGAAAAGAATGATCTTGCTCTAAATGAAAAGAATGATCTTGCTCTAAATGAAAATAATGATCTTGCTAGTCTTAGTGTAGAAGATGAAATTTCCTCTTTGTATCTCTTTATGAATAACTTGCAAGGTGAGACCAAAAATTACTTTGAGCTTATCATGAGCCAATTGGGAGATGCTCAAGAGGATCTTGAGAAGAAAGGTGAAGGTGGGAGAGAGGAAGATCTTGAAAAGGCATCTCTCAGAAATACTCTTGAGGAAGACCATGAGCTTTGGGTCTCTCTTGAGGAGTCACATAATAAATTAATGTCTAAACTCACTAAGGAACATGACCATGCAATTGCTAAATATAAAATGTCTAAAAAAAGGTTGATTTTGGTGTTGGTCATGATAAACTACCCGAGGAGCTAGAGAAGCTCACCAAGGCCTTGGAGAGTGAACACTCTACCCTCACCAAGTCACACGAACAACCTAAAACTCGACTAGATCAATTCATTATGCCTAGTAACTCTACTTCTTCTTGTGATCATACAAATATTCTTGAGGAGAATACAAGGTTGAAGAAAGAGCTTGCAAGACTCAAGGGCAAGGGCCATAGTGTTGAGAATGTGGTTGCTGCAAGGCCACAAAATGGGAAGCAAGGTCTTAGCTATGTTGCTGAGAGCAAGAACAAGAAGAAGAAGAAGAAGAAGAAGAAGAAGAAGAAGGCCAAGCCCGAACAAGCAAAGAAGAATGTTGGTGCGAGTGGTGTTGTCATTAGGTACGAAACAACTCGTAGCAACTCCGCGGGAACTAAGAATCCTCACCACTTTTTATTTTTTGATTTTTATGGTGGTGTGCAAGATAAATATGTTGGTACCTATGAGGGTTACATTGACTAGAATATTTGGGTTCCCAAGACCCTTGTTGCTAACATGAGAGGACCTTCCATGGTCAAGTCAATGATTTCTTGTAAAACTATGCTTCTAGTGGCTCTAAATGGATACTTGATAGTGTATGTACAAGTCATATGACCGGAAGCAAGGATCTTATGATGGAGTTGAGACCAAATATAAATCATGCAACCGTCACTTATGGAGATAAGTCAAAATCTGAGGTAATGGGTTTCGGCAAGGTGGTTGTTTCTTCTAACATCACTCTTGTGAATGCCATGCTTGTCGAATCCCTTGGTTACAATTTACTTTTAGTTTGGGCTATAGGGAAGATGAGTTTCTCCATCTTGTTTGAACCTGACAGTGGTCCTCTTGTGGAGCAAGACTCTTGATGTCGCTTTCGTCGGGCATGTCGAAAATGAGTTGTATGTGGTAGACTTTTCGGGGTCAACCAATACTCAAGCGATGTGTCTCTTCGGAAATGCCGATGTGGGGTGGTTGTGGCATTGCCGCTTGTCCCATGTCAACAGGAGAACTTTGCAAAGCCTTCACAAGGGTGGCCACATCCTCGGACTAAAAGAAAATGTTTCCTTTGCCAAATATCTTGTTTGTAGGGCTTGTGTTGAAGGAAATATGCATGATTCTCCCCACCCAGGGAAGACTATCATTTCATGAAAGAGGATATTGGAACTTCTTCATGTGGATCTCGTTGGTGCCGTTCCCGAAGCTCGTCTTGGTGGGAAGAAGTATTGCTTGGTGATTGTTGATGACTATTCAAGATATACTTGGATTTATTTCTTAAAGTTGAAGACTGAGACCCAACAAGACGTCGTCGAGTTCTCAAATTAATTTCAACATCAACACAATGTTTCCCATATTGGACATTAGAAGTGACAATGGCTCCGAGTTCAAGAACTACACCCTAAATGAGTTTCTTAGTGAAGAGGGAATTTTTCATCAATATTCTATTGCATATACCCCTCAACAAAATGGTGTATCCGAAAGTAAGAACCAGACTCTTAGTGATATGGCTAGGTCCATGTTGGCGGAGTATAAATATCCTCCATATATATGGACCGAAGCCATCTCTACGGCATGTCATTCATCAAACCGGCTCTACCTCCGCAAAGGCTTAATGAAGACTCCATATGAGATTCTCGCCGAAAACAAATCAAATATCTCCTACTTCCGTGTCTTTGGTTGTAAGTGTTTCTATTTGATGAAAGGAGTTCGTTTTTCTAAATTCCAATCTAAATCTCTCGAGGTTACATTTGTTGGTTATGTTGTCGAATCCCACACTTATAGAGTCTTTGACAAGGCCTCATAGATTTTCATTGAATCTATTAGTGTGGTGTTCGAAGAAAATGATGACTCCCAAGTGGTGCAATTTCATGTTTCTAATGTAGATTTTGAAATGCCTCAAGAATCCATAGGAATAATGGGTGTGGGATTTTTCCGCCCATGACACCTTGTGGTGGGTCGGGAAGAACTATGCTCTACTCAAGTGGATTGCTTGTCTACACTAGAAGCACATGTCAATGGAGTAAGTGATGCACCATGCAAAGAACAAGATCAAGACCCTCCTATTGTTGATCAAGTTGCTATGCAAGAACCAAGTTATCCTATCATTCAAGCTAGCTAAGATCAAGGCCAATATCAACATTATTTCTCTCATGTGGAAGCAATCCATAATTGATTATCAAGGCCAACATTTCGGTCAAGACGGGGACCCAAATGATCAAGATGATCAAGTGATTCCTCCTCGCAACAATGAGAAGATCAAAGCCCATCGTGAAGCAAGGATTGCTAGAGCTTTAAAGAAAATTTACTATTCCGATGATAAAGTTTTGGGTGATCTAAGAGGCAAAAGAACCACAAGAGCTCAATTGGAAAGTTTTAGTGGGCATCAAGCTCACATTTCCATGCTGGAACCAAAGAAAGTATTTGAGTCTCTTGAGGATCCGGATTGGTTGGAATCTATGCATGATTAACTCAATAACTTGAGTGCAACAAAGTGTGGAAGCTAGTTAAGAAGCCCAAAGATTGTCGCAATGTTATTGGCACCAAGTGGATATTCAAGAACAAGCAAGATGAGCATGGTACTTTCATAAGCAACCAAGCAAGATTGGTAGCTCAAGAGTTCTCTCAAGTGGAAGGCATTGACTTGGATGAGACATATGCTCATGTGGCGCGCCTTTAGTCCATCTGTATCCTTCTTGCATATGCATCTTTGCATAACTTTAAATAGCAACAGACATATGTCAAAAGTGCTTTTCTAAATGTCCCATTGAAAGGGTTGGTATATGTGAAGCAACCACTGGGGTTTGAGGACCCCAACTTCCCTAACCACGTCTACAAGCTCGATAAGGCGCTCTATGGACTTAAACAAGCACCATGTGTGTGGTATGAGCACCTTAGAGAATTGTTGAAAGACTGTGGGTTTGAAGTTGGGAAAATCGATCCCACCCTTTTCACAAAGAGGGTTAAGGGGGTATTTTAATACATGGATGATATTATATTTGGCTTCAACTAATCAAGCTTTCAATGATGAATTTTCAAATATTATGACTGACAGTTTTGAGATGTCTATGATGAGAGAGCTCAAATTCTCCCTTGACTTTGAGATCAAGCAATTGGCTCGAGAGACTTTCATTTCTCAAGCCAACTATACCCAATACATGCTCAAGAGGTTCAATTTCCAAGATGATAAAGGGAAGATCACTCCAATGCAAACGAAGTGTCATCTCAAGCGTAATCTGGATGGTAAAGATATGGACCAAAAGTTGTATCATTCCATGATTAGTTCTTTGCTCTATCTTTGTGCTTCTAGACCCGATATTGTGTTGAGTGTAGGAGTGTGTGCAAGGTATCAAGATGCTCCTAAAGAAAGAAATTTGATGTCGGTCCATGGGATCTTTCGGTATTTGGTTAATACTTCAAGGTTTGGTTTGTGGTACCCAAAGGGGGCACAATTTTCTCTCCGCGGGTACACGGACTCTGATTGTGTTGGTGATCAAGATGATAGGAAATCGACTTTTGGGTCTTGCCAATTACTTGGTAGGTCCTTGGTGAGTTGGTATTCTAAGAAGAAAATTTTCATATATCTCTCTACCGGCAAAGCCGAATATGTGGCAGCTGTTAGTGCTTGCACCCAATTGTTAGGGATGAGGAAAACTCTTAAGGAATATGATGTCCATTGTGATAAAGTGCCACTTTTTGTGACAATGAAAGTGCTATCAAGGTTTCTTACAACCCAGTGCAATACACAAGAACGAAGCATATTGAGATTCTTCATCACTTAATTAGAGATCATGTTGCTTGTGGAGATAATGAGCTAGCATATGTGCCCAACAAGGATCAACTTGCCGATATATTCATGAAGCCCCTTGATGATACAAGATTCATGTTCTTGAGGAATTATCTAAAAATATCATAGATTCAAGGAGCTTTACTTGAGGATCTTGCATACACACCTATAGTTGACTATGTGTTTGGGTTTAGGAGTAGGCATGGACATAGGGGGAGTGTTGTCCTAACAAATTGGGCTCTTCCTCTCCCCATTATGCCCAAAGTAAAATTCATTTATATCTCTATTTTCAATTAATGAATTGTGATCTAAAATGTTGAGAAATGGCCATGCACCCAAGATACATCTTCGCGGTGACATCAATACTCTCGTACATGGTGGCCTAGGCCACCAACCTCTTCTCTTTGAAGAGTTGGTTCTTATTTGGATCATGTTTGCTTTCATTGCCTTTTGTTTTTTCTTGTCCTTGTTTTTTTCTCTTTGTGGAAAACACTTGAAAAATGGCCTTTTCATTAGCTTCTTGCATGTGTCAAGTGGATACCACCCTATTAGCTACATTTTCTAAACATAATCCTTCCCCTCTCTGTGAAAACTTATCATCTAGCCACATATATGTTCCCCTATTTAAAATCATGTTTTTGGAGGAAGTGGGCCGGAGACTTCGGCCTATAAGGGCGGAGACTCCGGTCAGGAAAAGTATCCAGAGTAAAAGGGGCGGAGACTCCGGATGGGCCGGAGACTCCGACCACTTTACCCCAGAGACTCTGGCCTGTAACGGTTCGGAAAAAAATACAAAGGGGATCAGGGTGAAGGGTAACTTGTTAGTTGCCACTTCTCCACCCCCCGACCCCCACTTCTCTCCAAGTTGCCGCCTCCTCCTCCAGGGAACTCACCGGAGATGCCCTGTCGCCTCCGCATCCGTTGGGCTAGCACCCCATCTTTCCTCTCCATCGTTGGGGACCCTCCTCCCTGTCTTGTGGAGCTTCTCCTATGGATCAAAAAGGTTTAATTCTCTCCATCTTCTCTCTAGTTTTCACCTAGATGAATGTGCACTAGATACCTTGGTTCCTTTGTGTCGGATATATACCGAATAGGGGTATAGAAGATGGTAGACAAAAGAGCTGGACTACCAGGGTGGCCTGCAAGGTAATGGACTTAGGTCCATTGGGCGGCCCAGTAGTCCGACGCATAGAAGCCGGATTCTAGAAGAACCCGGATCACGGCCCGCGTGATCTGGCTTGGAGGAGAAGACGGATTCCTTACTTTCCAAGTTACAAGTTAAACGTAGTCTTCTAGGTTTCTGGTTCTGTAAGCCCTAATCCGGCTATTATATAAAGCCGGACGGGAGATAGATTTCATAAGTTAAATAAGTTCCTTTAGTCCAAGGTTCTAGGTTCTAGCTTAAGCCTTGCGCAACTCGCCGGGAAGTTCATCCTCGTCGAGTAGCTAGATCTATTCCCTTACATTGTAACCTTATTATACGGGCTTTAGTCCCTCATAGTGAGAAGTGCAGGAGTAGGTACGCCGTACTGTCGCGACGTACCGAACCTGGGTAAATCCCGTGTTCTGTGTTTACTACGCTATCCCGTTACCCCACGTCTCTACCGTAGTCTCATGGCACCCCAGTCTATGAAAACTACTACGATGTCTCGACAGTTGGCGCCCACCGTGGGGCAAACGACGTCAGGCGTGAAGTTCCGATCTGGGATTTTAGGCGGAATCGGAAGATCGATCACTGTCGGAAGCTTGGAATTCGACAACGACGTCGGGCGCTTCCTCGACAACGGATCCTACATCCCGGCGCAAAACCATCTGGTAAGTGCCTGCGTTTTACCGATTGGATCTGCAAATATCTTTATCGGATTAACCGCGGAAGCAATGGGGTTTTGCGGTGAAAGCAATTATCTCCCACCCGCCCTATACCCAGTCGAAGACGACTATGATGCCGGATTTTGCTCAGATCGCCGACAAAACAGTGATACCCACTTTATCGGCATGGTGCAATCCGAGATCGCCGAAAACACGGATGACGGAAATCCCGTGCAAGAGGCAGACAACAATACACCCGTCCCAGAGACGGAAGAACCAATACCCGTCACAGAGACGGAAGATCCGACATCTGTCAACCAGACGATGAACTCGGAAACAGAGTCCGTGCTCGCCGCCATTGAGGCGAGATTGGAGTCGGAAACCGGATCGGATAACTTCTCCGAAGACGAAGATGACGATGCCTTCGTACGAAAAGTTAAATCCTTTCAAGAGGGATTCCATGAAGTGCTAATGGCAAAACCAGCCGATACAAAGGGTGCCGATAGCCAGGAAAGCCCTAAAACCCCTCCGCCAGCTGAGGAGAGGGAAGACGGAGAAACTTCTCCGATATTTCCTAATGTCAAGGAGATGACAGAGGATGAACCTGTCAAAAAACCTCCATCTTCCAAGAAAAAGCACCGTGCTTCTAAAAAACTCCAGTACAAACTCCGGAAGAAAAAGTCAGCTGATCTCGCTGATGAAAACCTGGAAGTTGGAGATATTAGTGGCACAAAGCCTACGGAAAAGAAATCTAAGGAAATCACTGCTCCGCCAATGACAGAACTGGAAGAGCAAGAACTATTACAAACTCCAGTGGGACCCAATGAACCCCCTGAGATGCTGGAAGCCAGGAGACAAGCTTTCCAACGGCAACAGCAACAACTGCTTAGATCTCGGCAACACCTCCAACAAACCCATAATGACATCAAAATTATGAAGGAAGAAATTGAGGAGTACGAGAGAAAGCACAGATCTGTCTTAAAACCTACAAGGTTACCCGGAATTACAAAACCGGAAGAACTGCCGCCGAAAGAAAGGTTCTATAACCCATCTTGGCAAAAGCAGTTAAACGGCAAAGATGCTAAGGGCGAACCAATATACAAAACCGCAGCTGAAAATGCGGAAGCAGCGTTCGCCATCTTGAACAATGATCTGTACTCCAACGGGGAAAAACTCCAAGGGGTGTATGCCTTCCTAGGAAAAGCATTACAGCAGCAACAGCGAGGACAAGAGCGATCTGGGAGGCTGCATGATAATTCCGCCCTCTGCAAAACTGTTACTTGCGCTGCTGGAGCACCTGGACCGGAAGAACCCGGAGATTCGGATAAAAAAGAGGATCCGAGAAAAGACAAGAAAAACCCCGACAACCGGGACGCAGCGTCTAGAACCGGACCTCATCTCCCGAAAGATGGATATAAACCACACGATCGGGAAGACAAACACCGGAACGACGGCAAAATAATGCCACCTCCGAGAAACCCAGCTGAAAAAGCTGGAAGATACGATACACCTCACAGGCGTGAAAGATCTCGGACACCGCCCAAAGATAAGGAAAGATACAGGAGCAGGACTCCACCTAATCCCAGAGGGCGTGACAACGGAAGAGATAGAGATAACCTCGGAAAAACGCGTCCGCGTAACAATGGAAAAGAAAGGAGTAGATCCCCTTCTGTCCATTCAGCCGGGAGATATTCTGCGCATATTGATAGAGCAGAAAAGGATGATCTATACTTTGGTCCTAAGTGTTTCACCGACAGGATCCGAAGGATAACCCTGCATTCTGGCTTTGCCAAAGTTGGTCCAACCTACCAAAAATATACCGGTAGTACAAACCCGGATACCTGGCTTTCAGATTATTACACAGCCGTCCAGATCAACAACGGGACAGACCTGGAAGCTGTCAAGTTTCTTCCCCTAATGTTGCTAGACGGAGCCAGAGATTGGATTAATGGTTTACCATCAAGAACTGTCGACAGTTGGGATGATATGGCGAGAGTATTTACTCAGCATTTTCGAGGAACATACAAACGCCCAAATAGCATCAATCAGCTGAACCGTTGCACCCAATTTGAAGACGAACCATACGTGGATTTCATCTCCAGATGGACTGCAATGAAGAATAGTTGCTCTGGGGTAACTGACGTACAAGCAATGCATGCTTTCGTCAATGGCCTAAAACCCGGACTTGTACCGTTCATGGTTGGCTCCAAAAAGCACAAAGATCTCGGATCTATGCTTACAACCGCTAATGAGCATGCTGCAGCCGAAGACGATATCAGAGCAAGAGGAGGCAATATTGAGTCACTGATACTGGCCAAGAAAACACCTCGTTCTGATAAAAAAGGAACCCCGGAGTCAACAACAAAACCCAAGGAGGTTAACTTAGCCTTTGGAGGAGAAAAAGGGAACAAGTGGAAAGGCCGCAGTCCGGATCCCATCAATTACACTCCTGAAGAATGGGAGAGAATTAAGTCGGAACCTTGCGTCCACCACTCTCAATTTGGGAAACCAACCCACACGAACGCGCAATGCCGGCTAAACAAGCATATGAAAGGCAATGCAGGACCCGGAAATAAAGGGAAGGGCTCCAAGAGGAAACCCACCAAACAAAAGCCAGAAGCTGAAAAAGAAGACAGTGAATCGGACACTGATGATAAAATCCAGGAACAACAGCGAAAAGGCGAACCTAAATTTCCGAGGGTTGACGGAGAAGCAATGCTAACTTTCTTAGCAACCCCGTCAGCAAAGGTGGCCAAAAGGACACTTCGAGAAATAAACGCGGTTGTTCCTGCAACCCCAAAATTCTTGAAGTATTCTAACACACCGATAATCTGGGATCAGTCTGATCATCCCGGAAATATCCCTGAACCCGGCACACAAGCTCTTGTTGTAAGCCCTATTGTTCAAAACACTAGGCTAAGAAGGGTGCTGATGGACGGAGGATCCAGCATCAATATAATGTACCTGGATACACTGAAGCACTTGAAGATATCCGAGTCCCAGCTCAATTACAGCAATATACGCTTCCATGGCATTGTTCCTGGCAGGCAAGCACGATCCCTAGGAGAAATTTCCCTAGATGTCACCTTCGGAGATAAAGATCACTTCCGGCAGGAAAAAGTATCCTTCGAAGTTGTGCCGTTCGAGAGCGTGTATCACGCAATACTCGGACGTCCGGCTTTCGCCAAGTTTATGGCAAGATCTTGCTATATCTACAACAAGCTAAAGATGCCAGGACCCAAAGGAGGAGTAATCACCATTGCCGGTGATTTCAAGCTGGCAAACGAGTTGGAGAAGCAAAACGCCCTTTGCGCTCAAAGAGTTATAGCTCAGGAAGAATTAAAGGAGTTAGCCAAGGAGGTATCGCCGAAAGAAATGCCGGCAGGAAAAGAAACTCGGAAGCCAACAGATAGCTTCAAGGCATCCGAGAATACAAGACAGGTAATCCTAGATCCCAAAGATCCGACAAAATTCGTCGTTGTAGGGACTGGGATGACCGACAAATAGGAAGGCGAGCTCATCAAGTTCCTCCGTGAGAACTGGGACATTTTTGCTTGGTGTCCAGCTGACATGCCAGGCGTACCCAGGGAACTTGCTGAGCACCAACTCAAGGTTATTCCCGGATCAAAACCCGTCAAACAAGGTCTCCGTCGATTTGACGGAAGAAGACGGAAGGCTATTGGCAAGGAAATTATCCGGCTTTTAGCAGCGGATTTCATCAAGGAGGTAATCCATACTGACTGGTCCGCAAATCCGGTATTAGTACCGAAGAAAGACACAACTGCACTCAGAATGTGTATAGATTACACAGGATTGAACAAGTTATGTCCGAAAGATAGGTTTGCGCTGCCGCGAATCGATCAAATAATAGATGCCACTGCAGGCTCTGAGCTTTTATGCTTTTTGGATGCATACTCCGGGTACCACCAAATACGCATGAAAAAGGAAGATCAAATCAAGACTTCTTTTATAACCCCGTACGGGACGTATTACTACGTAACCATGCCTTTTGGCCTGAAGAACGCAGGTGCAACATACCAGCGTTGCATGCAACGTTGTTTGCATAGTCAGATTGGAAAAAACGTCCATGTTTACGTGGACGATATTGCTGTCGTAACCAAGGAAAAAGATACACTCCTTGAGGACTTGCGAGAAACCTTCGAAAACTTGCGCACTTACAAGATGAAGTTGAATCCATCTAAGTGCGTATTCGGGGTTCCCTCAGGAAAACTTCTGGGTTTCATCGTTTCTCACAGAGGAATAGAAATTAACCCGGAAGAGATAAAGGCAATCTCGAGCATCTCCGAACTTACGTGTGAAAAAGATGTCCCAGAATTGCCGAGTTCCGCCACAGCCATAAAAAGATTTCTTAATTGGCTGGGGGCTAAGAACCTATCATGCTTCAAGCTGCTGAAAAGTTTCGACAAGGTCAAGTGGATCGCGGAAGCTTGGGAACACCTAGCAAGTTATGTCCCCTTCTGTACTTAGTTCAAATCTATGTAAACATCTTTTGAGATCATGAAATAAAGTTGTCGGAATGCTGTCATCCATGTTTCTTATAAGTGCAAAGTGTTTCCGCCTCATCTATTTCCCAATGATCTTACAAATTTCTCAATGTTAACCCGAATTGTGCTTGCGTACTCGGCGTTACATAACTGAATGATTTTTCAGCCTTTTAACGGCTAAAGGAAACTTGAATTGCCTGCGTGCCCAAGTTTCACTTAAAACTTTCCTTGTTTCTCTAAGTCTTATCTGATCGTGCGTATGCTGGGTTACTGGAACTAGTTAGTAAAAATGCCTTTAGCATGATTCATGTTTTCGAGTTTCAAAACTGCTTGGTTTGTCCCCAGTTACTCGGCATAACGAGTCATAATGCTATTTGAGCCATTTCAAACACTAAGGACAGTTAAAGCATATACACCAGAGAACTTAGAAGATAAAGGAATGGTAAAATTCAAACAAATTGCAAAGTAATTTCATAGTTTAAACTGCAAAAGGCGGAATTTTCATTAATACATAGAAGCATTACATTTTGGATTACAAACGAAAGAACAGTAATGCTCCTATTGTCTAAATCTTCTATCCAGGTTCCAGGTAACCCTTCAAGAATCCGACTCCTCCTCGCTGCTTTCTTCATCGGGAATCGGAGGAGCTTCTTCTTCTGGATAGTGGACGCCGACATTTACCATGGCGGCAATCTGGGTGGCGTGGCCCTTAACTTCACCAAAGATGGTGGATCGTTGTGCATCCGTGTATCCCTGAGGGACACCGGTGGCCACACGCCAGGATTTGGCACTAGGGTAGTGCATGCGCATAAGGCCCAAGGCCATACGCGCACCACCCCGTGCAGCGGAGCGGAGAACGGACTCCTTGGACTCCGCCACCTCCATGATGATACCCGGAAGTTTTTCAACTTCCGAGCACTCCCCAGATTTTTCGGGAAGAAACTTGCCTACCAACTGCGTTGCAGCAGCCTTCATCAAGTTCCATGTTTCCCCGAAAGCTCGGATGCCTGCAGCCCGAGCGCCATCTGGGGTGTCTCCTGTTTGATCCGATAAAGCATACAAAAGGGTTAAGGAGACAAACAGAGAAAGCAAAACATGGAAAGATGAAGACAAGGGTAAAAATTTACCGATGAGTTTATCGATTTCCGAAACTTCCTCCAGGCGAAGGTTCAGAGCTTCAGTCAAATCCCGGATAGCGGATTTGTCTTTCTCCGCCTGCTCGGAAGCCTTGGAGTTAGCTACTCCAAGGGCCAGATTGCTGGCTTCCAGGTCTTTTTGAGCCTTCACAAGATTCTTGTGAAGCTCAATGTTCTCATTGCGGAGAATCTCGGCGTTGCCGGAATCTTCCGCTGCTTGTTTAGCTTCAGCTAAAGCAGCTGAAAAAGCAAAGGGCAAATCCGAGTTGATCAATTTCCTCGAGAAGAAAACCACAACAAAGTTTTAAGTCGGAAATTTCAAAACGAAAAAGCCTACCTTTCGTTTCCGTCAAAGCAAGCTGAGACGATTCCAGCTCCGCCTCTCTCTCCTCAAGAATAGAAAGAAGACTTCGAACTTCTTTATTCTTGATAGTGAGCTTCCGGAAAACTTCCAGGTTTATGGCCTCGGAGGTTTGCTGAAACACAGCAAGGAAAAGTATGGTTAATAAAAAACATCAAAGCAAAAAAGCATGCATTTTGTTTAATGCTTGGGGGCTAGAGTTACATACCTGGCTCATGCGTTGCAAACCTGCTAAGTTTTCCCGGAATTCCTTCGCATATTCCGCGAAATGATTTTCGGCCGCGTTCAAGCTATCATTTATAGCTTTAAAATCCTTGTCAAAGGTGGGGATTTCCTCGTCGAATGTCCGAGAAGATTTCCCCACCTCTGGAGCCGCCCTTTCCCTCGTGTCCGACTCGGGCACAACGGGCTGGCTGGGCTCTGGGGGCTTGGTGGTGGTGGTGGCAGTAAGTTCTTCCGCCATTGACTGCGGCGTATCCGGGGCGACGGCGGGAGATGGTTGGCTGCTTCTGTTGGAAGCAGCTTTGAGCTTCTTCAACTTCCTCGGCTTCAAGGTGGAGGGGGGCAAGCTAAAAACCGAAAACCCGGAAAATGTTAAAATACCGAGGATGGACGAAAAGGATCCCATAAAAGAAAAAACCCGGAAGAAAATAACCTGGACGTGGCGACGGGGATTCCGTCAAGGTCGATAATTTCATCCGAAGAAATTATCTTCTTGCGTTTGCGCCCACCAGTGGTGGCGGTACGCAGCGCATCCAGTGTCGCACCCTGACTTCTAGGGGATACTCACCGTACGAACTGGATAGCAGATGCTTGGATTATGGGGCATAAATGCTCCCACGTCCCAGCTTCCTGGTAGGCCTGCGCTTATGCGCGACAACACAAGCCCTGCTATTCCATCGTCGATGTAAACTATCCACTAGAGATCAAAGGCACTTCCGTCGACGTACTTCAAACCATACACACATGGTACGTCAACGGCGTTTATCAAGTGATATCACAACAGATCTCTACGACACAAAAGATTGAAATAAGTTGCAAATGGCTCTCATTAGAGCAGAGATAGCAAATACAATCATTCAGAGGGCACATGCCCCAACAATACATCGTTACAATACAGCGGAAGCATTCAACATGTCTGAGTACAGACAAGAACCAAATAGGCCTAAGAGGCCGGAAACAAACAGACGGAGCCCATCCACGAAGTCTCGGATCCTGCCCGGGTCCGCTATCTACTCGTCAGCAGTCTCGTCATCATACTCCACGTAGTAGCCACCATGTAGATCCTCGAAAACGTCGTCTGCGTAAACCACAGCCCCAAAGGGGTCAGTACATAGACGTACTGGCAAGCAAGACTCACAGTTCACCAAAGTGTAACCCGTCAACACCAAGCACAGATGCCTTGGGTTCAACGGAAGAAAGGGGATATGAAAGATGCTGCAACTGGCTGCTCTAAACAACTATAGAAACATACTACAACTGCCGGCTATCAGAAAGGAGATAAGATCGAGGATTGTAACCAACTGAAAGATAACTTCAAACAAACCCATCCTGGATCTCGCCCCTTATCCAAAGAAGCAATCCGAGGATAACTCACACTGTTGAAATAATGATGGTTCAAATTATTGTGACAATAAGCTATTACTAGTCAAGTTATTAATCATGGGGTGTAACATGTTTGATCATTATGTTTAAGTTGTCCTGAGTACTTGTTAGCCAGTACTTTCACCAAGTAATCCATAACCGCGGAAAACACGGCTTCTCGAGAAGATTATCCCTGCAGGGTTGTACCAATTTGGCCGTACACTCATGAATATCCCGCCAGATGGGATGCCTCCCACCAAGCGGGGCACTCAACACAACCAACCATTCTTCGCATCAAGCCCAAAGCACCTTGGGCGCACGGCTAATCGAGCCCAGAAGAAAATGGACCCTCATAGCACTCTAAGAACGTGTCCCCCTATATGCCGACTACGAAAGTTCCACCCTGGCCTGGGCTCGCAAAAACATGATGCGGCAAATGGAAAACACGAACTAAATGAGGCGATTTGGACGAGATGCGAATCAGGTCAAGTTGAGGGGGGCGCCCATACTCGCTTCCCAAATGCGGGTAGTGCGCTCATCATGGATCAGTAGACAAGACCCTTTTCCTATTAGGGTCGACACTAGCAGGCCTCAAAACCTCTCATGGGCCTCCTGCCGGTGCCTTATCATCAAATTTATTATTAATAGTAACATTAGCATGATTGATTGATTAAACATCGAGCCCCCACAACGTAATAGGAATAGTGACAGAAAGTAACGGGTAACAGACTCGAGCAAAAGCAACCTAAGCATGCTAGTAAGACACGGGCTCAAACAATGGTTATAGGTATGGAGGTGAGGCAATATCAAGGTTAAGGGATTCATGTGATGGGTTCGCAACAGAAACAACTACTACTAAGGCTTAGCAGAAAAGAACAACGGAAAGTATCGGTAACCAATGTTGAAAGGAACACAGTGGTTCATGTGAGTGATAACTTGCCTGCAAAACCCAGTAGCCTGGTACTGAGCTAAATCCTTAGAAGGGATGTCGTAAGTATCGTCGGTCTCAACGTCGTCGTGTATCCGAGAAGAAGCAATCAAACATTGCAGAAAGATAAACAATCAATATCATGGCATAGGTGCACAAACATGGGATGATGCATGCCATGTTAATAGATGCATCAAAGTAACCTACTTGACAAGTAACACAATTTAATTGGATCCATATGCAATGTGAATTGCATATGGATGCAAGTGGTTAAGGTGGAAGCAATGATCTACATTTGATTAACAAGTGTAAGTGGTTAAACATGATGCTTGCATGATGATGATGACAAGATAACAACAAAAATAACAATGATAGATACAAAGGAAAAGGAATAAAACAAGTTTGGAAATGATTTGTTAATTTTGGAAAGTTTTGGTTACTTAGACATGTCACACAAGTATTTGTTGTTTTCATCAAGTTAAATTGTTCAAAACAAATAACAAAGTTGATATTTGAAAAGGTTATCAAATTTTAGTTGGTTTACATGTTTCACATTTTGAAATTGGACTTTGGATTAATTAATTATGAATTAAACAATAATAAACAATTTTTAATTGCATTAAACAAGAATTAAATGGTTTAGGCAATTTTAATTATTCAAAACATGAAACAAATTTTATATTTGGAAAGAGGGTTTAATTTTGCATGGAAAACATATTTCATTTGTGGAAATTGGATTTAAAATGAGCAAGTTATCATTTTGGCAATTTTAAATGCAATAATTAAGAAACAGTTGTTTTCAGCAATTTAAAATATTCAAAACAGCAAACAAAATTTATATTTGGAAAGTACATGAAAAATTGATTGGAAAACATATTTGGTTTGTGAAATTTGGAATTTTTATGAGCAAGTTATGAATTTTGCAAATTTAAGTGAATTTGACAAGTTTTCAAATATTGCACCAATTTAAAATATTCAAAACAGTAAACAAATTTTATATTTGGATAGATCATTTAATTTGGTATTGAAAACATACTAAAATTGTTGAATTTGGGGTTTGGATGAATTAATTATGCATTTTTCCAAAATTGGGTGCAAATCTGCCATTTTTATGGATCTAGGGACTTAGAAATAATTATTTCAGGGGTCTAGATTAAATACCAGGGGCCTATTGGTGATTTCTAGGAAGTACAGTATCAAAAGAATTGAAAATAAAATGTTGGTGTTTATTGGTGTGGGAGGGGGATCGAACCCCTCACCTCTAGTGCGCTGGGGGAACCAAACCACTGGGGTGCTCTGAGGTTTGTGATGGAAAGGGACTCGGGGGGGTTTTGAGGGGTTGGTCTCGGGTATTTTTCTCTGAACATAACTGAAGCCAATCGGTTCTGTACCACGACGGAGAAAAGGCAGCGATGGCCAGGACGATCGCCGGAGAGAACTAGGGGGCGCCGTGGGGCGATGGTGGCGGAGGAGAGCGGCCAAGGGGAGAGGAGAGGCGAGGGAAGGGGAGGAGGAGAAGCGACCCTCACCTTGACCGATCTGGAGCAGGGAGGCGGAGCAGCAGGGCAGCAGCAGGAGGCGGGCCGGCCGGAAACCTCGACGGCGGCGCCTCCTCGGTCCACCTCCCGCCTCCGCGCCTACAGGAAACTTGGAGCTGGGAGATCCACGGTTCCATTCCCGGAATCGGTAGCCCCTCGAGATGGAGGTGTGACCGGCGACGAGGGGGAAGAGGTGGTGGTCTCGGTTGAGGTTCAGGCTGCAGCGTTCTTCAGTGATGTTCTGATGTTCAGAGAAAGGAATCGGGGAAGAGGGAGAGGGGCTGGCGGCGATGGAGGGTTAGGGTTTCTAGGCTAGCAGCAGAGGGGGGGAGGTAGGTTACTTAAGGAGGGGGTAGCCAGTACGGCAAGCATCCTAGAGGGGGGAGGAGAACATCCACGGTGGTTACTGTGTTCGTACAAGGAGGAAGAAGACAAACGAGGGAGAGGGGGGTACTGGGCCAGATGGAGATGGGCTTGGGGGAGTGGGGTTGGGCTGCCTCTCTCCTCTCTTGCAATTTTATTTTTTCTATTTCATTTTTTTTTAGCATATGCTTTAGGAAGAAAACTTTAGGGTTTAGATTAGAGAAAAAGTTGAAAATTTTAGGATGAGTTCCTTAGGCCAAATGCAACCATTTGGCAGTTTTTATTTTTCAAAATTTTAACATTTGGTTGCTTTTTGAAATTGGAACCAAATTTGAGTGAAATGGTTAATTTTAATAAACATTAATAAAACCATTAATTAAATAGGGTAACCCCTAAGTTTTGAAATTGATTTAAAGAGTACCAATGTGTGTTGAGATTCATGGATTAAAAAGAGGTACTGATTTTGAGAATTGGTTTGACTTGAAAAATGATTTAGGAATTATTTGATTGGATTAGTTGATTGAAATAAAAGCACCATGTTATTAGTGGAACATTATGGGATAAATAGAAACAATTAATGTTTTTATTTGGAAACAACTATTTGGATGTTGGTTTGGAATTTCAAATGGAAAACAAATTGATTTTGGAAAGGGTTTGATTATTGGATGCATTTTTTATAGAAATAAAACAATAGTTTGGAATCACACTTTAATGGAAGCAAATAATTGTTTTATTTTGAAATATCATTTTAGAAATTGTAACATCACAAGGATGAAACAAAGGGTTTGAAATTTGAGTTGAAATTCAAACAGAAAACAAAGGAAAACAAACAAAATAAATGCAATCAACATGATGTCATGATGCAAAACATAAAATAACAGGGAGCAAACATTCTAAAGGCTATTTTTCAGACTTGGGATGTTACAAAACGCCCCCCCTTGAAGGAATCGCGCCCCGAGATTCCTACTGAGAAAAGAAAAGGTCCGGAAACTTCTTGGGAAGATCTTCTTGAGCTGTGACACGTGAAACACATCGTGCACATTGGATAGACGTCAGGGAATTTGGAAACCACCGGAACATTTTCAAGTAAAGGGAGAGGTTTTGTACCAAGGGTGTATAGCTGAATAGAATTTGATTCATTCGGAGAAAAGACTATCTGGCTAGAATGGTGGAACAGAGTTTATTGACATCAATGCAACACCAAGAATAACATCAATGTCAGAATCATCAACATGAGAGTAACGAGGAATATGTGGCCTCCCATTAGAATTGGATTGTTCTTACTTATCTTGGAAGTCAACATTTGAGATCCCGGGGAGTGAGCAGAGTTTTGATTGCTTAGTGGAACCAGAATTGGGTTGTATGTTGTGGAAAAGGTTGTTGACACAAAGGAATGTGATGCTCCGGTATCAAATAACACTTTAACTGGAATGGAGTTTAGCAGATGAACGGGGAAACTTTGATTAGACACCGGTAGAAGAATTGAAATGGAAAACAACAACAAGATTTCAACGGACGAAAAGGATGTTGAGAAGAACAGGATATCAACATCGGGGAAAACGAGATCAAAACTCCTGAGGTACTACGGAAAACCCATCCGGGCTTCTAAAGGATCAATATCTACTGCTTAAGGAATAGAGGATCTGCTTCCGGGGCCTATTTGCCACCGTTCTCAATCATGAGTAGGCAACATGATAAATCATGTCACAACCACCTCCATTCCTATGGTCTAGTAGATATAACCATCCTAGAGAAACCAGAATTCGTGAAATCCTAACTTGAAAGTTTAGATGAGAAGGGAGAAATCAACGTTGCACTTCCTTACCAGAAAAGGGAGGGAGGGTGGGGAAAGAAGAAAAAGAACAGAATTCCTACTCTCACGTTTCATTTTTCCTATATAGCTACAAAATAGTTTCTAGACTCAACTGCGACCAGTAAAAAGGGATCCTACAGGCAGACAGGCTCTGATACCATTTGTCGCACCCTGACTTCTAGGGGATACTCACCGTACGAACTGGATAGCAGATGCTTGGATTATGGGGCATAAATGCTCCCACGTCCCAGCTTCCTGGTAGGCCTGCGCTTATGCGCGACAACACAAGCCCTGCTATTCCATCGTCGATGTAAACTATCCACTAGAGATCAAAGGCACTTCCGTCGACGTACTTCAAACCATACACACATGGTACGTCAACGGCGTTTATCAAGTGATATCACAACAGATCTCTACGACACAAAAGATTGAAATAAGTTGCAAATGGCTCTCATTAGAGCAGAGATAGCAAATACAATCATTCAGAGGGCACATGCCCCAACAATACATCGTTACAATACAGCGGAAGCATTCAACATGTCTGAGTACAGACAAGAACCAAATAGGCCTAAGAGGCCGGAAACAAACAGACGGAGCCCATCCACGAAGTCTCGGATCCTGCCCGGGTCCGCTATCTACTCGTCAGCAGTCTCGTCATCATACTCCACGTAGTAGCCACCATGTAGATCCTCGAAAACGTCGTCTGCGTAAACCACAGCCCCAAAGGGGTCAGTACATAGACGTACTGGCAAGCAAGACTCACAGTTCACCAAAGTGTAACCCGTCAACACCAAGCACAGATGCCTTGGGTTCAACGGAAGAAAGGGGATATGAAAGATGCTGCAACTGGCTGCTCTAAACAACTATAGAAACATACTACAACTGCCGGCTATCAGAAAGGAGATAAGATCGAGGATTGTAACCAACTGAAAGATAACTTCAAACAAACCCATCCTGGATCTCGCCCCTTATCCAAAGAAGCAATCCGAGGATAACTCACACTGTTGAAATAATGATGGTTCAAATTATTGTGACAATAAGCCTATTACTAGTCAAGTTATTAATCATGGGGTGTAACATGTTTGATCATTATGTTTAAGTTGTCCTGAGTACTTGTTAGCCAGTACTTTCACCAAGTAATCCATAACCGCGGAAAACACGGCTTCTCGAGAAGATTATCCCTGCAGGGTTGCACCAATTTGGCCGTACACTCATGAATATCCCGCCAGATGGGATGCCTCCCACCAAGCGGGGCACTCAACACAACCAACCATTCTTCGCATCAAGCCCAAAGCACCTTGGGCGCACGGCTAATCGAGCCCAGAAGAAAATGGACCCTCATAGCACTCTAAGAACGTGTCCCCCTATATGCCGACTACGAAAGTTCCACCCTGGCCTGGGCTCGCAAAAACATGATGCGGCAAATGGAAAACACGAACTAAATGAGGCGATTTGGACGAGATGCGAATCAGGTCAAGTTGAGGGGGGCGCCCATACTCGCTTCCCAAATGCGGGTAGTGCGCTCATCATGGATCAGTAGACAAGACCCTTTTCCTATTAGGGTCGACACTAGCAGGCCTCAAAACCTCTCATGGGCCTCCTGCCGGTGCCTTATCATCAAATTTATTATTAATAGTAACATTAGCATGATTGATTGATTAAACATCGAGCCCCCACAACGTAATAGGAATAGTGACAGAAAGTAACGGGTAACAGACTCGAGCAAAAGCAACCTAAGCATGCTAGTAAGACACGGGCTCAAACAATGGTTATAGGTATGGAGGTGAGGCA
Organism: Alopecurus myosuroides; assembly: GCA_028641055.1. NCBI lineage: Eukaryota > Viridiplantae > Streptophyta > Magnoliopsida > Poales > Poaceae > Alopecurus > Alopecurus myosuroides. Next base: position 283,664,702 of record CM054058.1, read on the forward strand.
ATATCAAGGTTAAGGGATTCATGTGATGGGTTCGCAACAGAAACAACTACTACTAAGGCTTAGCAGAAAAGAACAACGGAAAGTATCGGTAACCAATGTTGAAAGGAACACAGTGGTTCATGTGAGTGATAACTTGCCTGCAAAACCCAGTAGCCTGGTACTGAGCTAAATCCTTAGAAGGGATGTCGTAAGTATCGTCGGTCTCAACGTCGTCGTGTATCCGAGAAGAAGCAATCAAACATTGCAGAAAGATAAACAATCAATATCATGGCATAGGTGCACAAACATGGGATGATGCATGCCATGTTAATAGATGCATCAAAGTAACCTACTTGACAAGTAACACAATTTAATTGGATCCATATGCAATGTGAATTGCATATGGATGCAAGTGGTTAAGGTGGAAGCAATGATCTACATTTGATTAACAAGTGTAAGTGGTTAAACATGATGCTTGCATGATGATGATGACAAGATAACAACAAAAATAACAATGATAGATACAAAGGAAAAGGAATAAAACAAGTTTGGAAATGATTTGTTAATTTTGGAAAGTTTTGGTTACTTAGACATGTCACACAAGTATTTGTTGTTTTCATCAAGTTAAATTGTTCAAAACAAATAACAAAGTTGATATTTGAAAAGGTTATCAAATTTTAGTTGGTTTACATGTTTCACATTTTGAAATTGGACTTTGGATTAATTAATTATGAATTAAACAATAATAAACAATTTTTAATTGCATTAAACAAGAATTAAATGGTTTAGGCAATTTTAATTATTCAAAACATGAAACAAATTTTATATTTGGAAAGAGGGTTTAATTTTGCATGGAAAACATATTTCATTTGTGGAAATTGGATTTAAAATGAGCAAGTTATCATTTTGGCAATTTTAAATGCAATAATTAAGAAACAGTTGTTTTCAGCAATTTAAAATATTCAAAACAGCAAACAAAATTTATATTTGGAAAGTACATGAAAAATTGATTGGAAAACATATTTGGTTTGTGAAATTTGGAATTTTTATGAGCAAGTTATGAATTTTGCAAATTTAAGTGAATTTGACAAGTTTTCAAATATTGCACCAATTTAAAATATTCAAAACAGTAAACAAATTTTATATTTGGATAGATCATTTAATTTGGTATTGAAAACATACTAAAATTGTTGAATTTGGGGTTTGGATGAATTAATTATGCATTTTTCCAAAATTGGGTGCAAATCTGCCATTTTTATGGATCTAGGGACTTAGAAATAATTATTTCAGGGGTCTAGATTAAATACCAGGGGCCTATTGGTGATTTCTAGGAAGTACAGTATCAAAAGAATTGAAAATAAAATGTTGGTGTTTATTGGTGTGGGAGGGGGATCGAACCCCTCACCTCTAGTGCGCTGGGGGAACCAAACCACTGGGGTGCTCTGAGGTTTGTGATGGAAAGGGACTCGGGGGGGTTTTGAGGGGTTGGTCTCGGGTATTTTTCTCTGAACATAACTGAAGCCAATCGGTTCTGTACCACGACGGAGAAAAGGCAGCGATGGCCAGGACGATCGCCGGAGAGAACTAGGGGGCGCCGTGGGGCGATGGTGGCGGAGGAGAGCGGCCAAGGGGAGAGGAGAGGCGAGGGAAGGGGAGGAGGAGAAGCGACCCTCACCTTGACCGATCTGGAGCAGGGAGGCGGAGCAGCAGGGCAGCAGCAGGAGGCGGGCCGGCCGGAAACCTCGACGGCGGCGCCTCCTCGGTCCACCTCCCGCCTCCGCGCCTACAGGAAACTTGGAGCTGGGAGATCCACGGTTCCATTCCCGGAATCGGTAGCCCCTCGAGATGGAGGTGTGACCGGCGACGAGGGGGAAGAGGTGGTGGTCTCGGTTGAGGTTCAGGCTGCAGCGTTCTTCAGTGATGTTCTGATGTTCAGAGAAAGGAATCGGGGAAGAGGGAGAGGGGCTGGCGGCGATGGAGGGTTAGGGTTTCTAGGCTAGCAGCAGAGGGGGGGAGGTAGGTTACTTAAGGAGGGGGTAGCCAGTACGGCAAGCATCCTAGAGGGGGGAGGAGAACATCCACGGTGGTTACTGTGTTCGTACAAGGAGGAAGAAGACAAACGAGGGAGAGGGGGGTACTGGGCCAGATGGAGATGGGCTTGGGGGAGTGGGGTTGGGCTGCCTCTCTCCTCTCTTGCAATTTTATTTTTTCTATTTCATTTTTTTTTAGCATATGCTTTAGGAAGAAAACTTTAGGGTTTAGATTAGAGAAAAAGTTGAAAATTTTAGGATGAGTTCCTTAGGCCAAATGCAACCATTTGGCAGTTTTTATTTTTCAAAATTTTAACATTTGGTTGCTTTTTGAAATTGGAACCAAATTTGAGTGAAATGGTTAATTTTAATAAACATTAATAAAACCATTAATTAAATAGGGTAACCCCTAAGTTTTGAAATTGATTTAAAGAGTACCAATGTGTGTTGAGATTCATGGATTAAAAAGAGGTACTGATTTTGAGAATTGGTTTGACTTGAAAAATGATTTAGGAATTATTTGATTGGATTAGTTGATTGAAATAAAAGCACCATGTTATTAGTGGAACATTATGGGATAAATAGAAACAATTAATGTTTTTATTTGGAAACAACTATTTGGATGTTGGTTTGGAATTTCAAATGGAAAACAAATTGATTTTGGAAAGGGTTTGATTATTGGATGCATTTTTTATAGAAATAAAACAATAGTTTGGAATCACACTTTAATGGAAGCAAATAATTGTTTTATTTTGAAATATCATTTTAGAAATTGTAACATCACAAGGATGAAACAAAGGGTTTGAAATTTGAGTTGAAATTCAAACAGAAAACAAAGGAAAACAAACAAAATAAATGCAATCAACATGATGTCATGATGCAAAACATAAAATAACAGGGAGCAAACATTCTAAAGGCTATTTTTCAGACTTGGGATGTTACATCCAGCTCGGCCTCGGAGGCTAACTCCGAGTCTGGAAGATCCACAAGCTGTTGGAAAAAACCAATCAGAATCGAAAGATAGATTTTCCAGGAAGTGATATTATACCTAAATAACGGGAAATTTACCTTAGGCGCGGGATTGTCGGCCGTGTACATTGGCCGACTCTCCGTGTATTGATCGCGTGAAGCGACCAACTGGTTGATGCGCCGCCTGAGCTCCTTTGCGGGCCAATCCTTGTCGGATGTCCGCATTGGATCCTTGGCTCCTGTGTATTCACACAGGAGACGGCCTCCGTGATTTGCCAGTGGCTGAATCCGCCTATTCAGCCAGCAAAAGACCGTGTCCATTCCGGTCAAAGGAGGTTTGGAGGAAGTGAGTTTGGCGATGCGCCTCTTGATCCTTAGTAGATCTGGAGGCAGAACCTGGACGGCCTCTGTAACCCAGTTATCCTGGGGAACAGCGGCGGAGTTCGCAAAAGGTGGAACCCCGACGGCTTTTTTAGGAAAAGGCACGTCGGGGTGATAAAAGAAGGAACCCGTCCAGAATTTGACGGATTCCGAGGTTTTTATTTTGGGGAACCAATCCTCTCGGAATCTCCGAAGAGTAAAGGAAATGGTTCCGCAAGTTGGGAGTGCGCCCTCCGAAGAGTTACGCTTAACCCCAAAGCAGTACAACCAAAAATCTAACCTAGGCTCTATTCCTAGGTAACCCTCGAATAAGGCCTGGAAGCCGGCCATATACAGAATGGAATTGGGAGGGAGATTATGAGGTTGGATGTTGTAGTGAGCTAGAACTTGGAGGAAGAAAGAAGAAGGGGGAAGCCCCATACCTCGCAGAAGGTGGGAGGCGAGAAGCACCCTTTCGCCTTCTTGCGGCGCGGGCTCGGTCTCCTCTTCCGGGAGCCGCCATTTCTTCTTCAAAACCAGGCCTTCCTTCTCTAAGTTGGGAAGAAGAGCCGGGGGAAGACTGCAGGCAATCCAGTTGCCTGCAGTCTCCTCTTCTTCATCTCCTCCAGCGGCGGCGGTGGTGGCGGCCTTCGCGGCGGCGAGCTGCTCGTCGAGGAGCTCCACCTTTTCCTCCGCCGTTTCGGGAGCGAACGGCGGGGTTGATGCGGTCCTTGGTCCCGCAGCATCCGTGTTGGCGGAGATGTTCCCTCCGCCCGCTGTGGACGCCGAAGTTTTTTCCGGCTCGCCGCCGGCGCGCTTGGGCGACCCAAGTTGGGGGTCTAGATCATTCAGGAGCTCGTCGACGGAGGCGCGAGCGGGCGATGATTGCGGAGACGCCATCTTTCTCGGTGGCGTTGGTGCGTTCCGGCGTGGGAAGGGCTCGTCGGGGCAGGAAACTGTTCTCGCTCTCGAGCTCGCGTTCGCACCAATGGTGAAGGCAGTGAGGGAGTGAAGAAGGTTGATGAGGAGGAAGGAGACGGCTATTTATAGCCTGAGAACCCTCTAGATACGCGCCAACGGCTCTTTTGACCGTTGGATGTTTGACGCGTGTCGCTCGCCGGAAAATCCGGGAAACGGAACGACAGAGGAATGATGGCTATCTCCTCGTTTCTCGTGAGAATCTGTCAGAGATACGTTGCAGGGTTTCCCGCGTGAAACCAAGCGGCGCTTGCGTCAGCATGATTAAAGCGCTGATGTCACGTGTTCCTTTTCTGCGAAGGATCGCGAGAAGAAAAGCCGGATTTTCATAGTTCCGAGTTTTATGTTACCATCCCCTTTGAAAGGAAAGAAGAAAGAATCAAGACTGCTGAATCAAGTTTCCCGGACAAAATGTATTTGACGAAAGGCGGAGTTTCAGAGTTTTGATCCTTCCTGGGGGCTACTGTCGGATATATACCGAATAGGGGTATAGAAGATGGTAGACAAAAGAGCTGGACTACCAGGGTGGCCTGCAAGGTAATGGACTTAGGTCCATTGGGCGGCCCAGTAGTCCGACGCATAGAAGCCGGATTCTAGAAGAACCCGGATCACGGCCCGCGTGATCTGGCTTGGAGGAGAAGACGGATTCCTTACTTTCCAAGTTACAAGTTAAACGTAGTCTTCTAGGTTTCTGGTTCTGTAAGCCCTAATCCGGCTATTATATAAAGCTGGACGGGAGATAGATTTCATAAGTTAAATAAGTTCCTTTAGTCCAAGGTTCTAGGTTCTAGCTTAAGCCTTGCGCAACTCGCCGGGAAGTTCATCCTCGTCGAGTAGCTAGATCTATTCCCTTACATTGTAACCTTATTATACGGGCTTTAGTCCCTCATAGTGAGAAGTGCAGGAGTAGGTACGCCGTACTGTCGCGACGTACCGAACCTGGGTAAATCCCGTGTTCTGTGTTTACTACGCTATCCCGTTACCCCACGTCTCTACCGTAGTCTCATGGCACCCCAGTCTATGAAAACTACTACGATGTCTCGACACTTTGGTTCATATTGTTGTTTGCTGGTTTAGGTTTTTCATAGACCCTTGTGGCAAACTTTGGTAGTCAAAATTTGTGTCAAAATACGGATTCTGCATGGTCAGGTCATGGTGGACTGGAGACTCCGTCCCCGGACCCCGAACCCTGGAGCCTATTATTTCCTGTTTGGGACATATATGCTTATCCTCTTGCTGCTTCTACTGATCTCTATTCCCAGGGAGAAAGAGGTTCAAGTCTGTGGTTTCCAATACTAACAAGATCCCTGTCAAGTCTGATGTTGACATGATCCCAAGCGGAAGATATGATGTAGTCTAGTGTAAATTTTTTCCCCGGTGTGGAACCATAGTTTATCGAACCAACAGGACTTCATAGTATTGAATAAGGTTACTTGTGTCGATGGTGTTTTTTATCGATGTTGACCAAGCGTGGAACCTACACACAAGCACAAACTCTCTCTTGCCCCAACTTTCCGGAAGGTTGTCAATCTTCCGGTCTTGCTGAAAACAGGAGAATTAAACGTATAGAGTCCTGTAGAGAAATAAAAGTAAGAACGGAACAATGAGGAAACAATGATTAAAAGTGCTTAAAATAAGGTTTGCAATCCGAGGAAAATAGGAACGGGGGCCATAGGTTCACTAGTCGTGTCTCTCCAAAGAAAACAAACATGTTGTGTGAACAAATTACAGTTGGGCAATTGACAAATAATGAGCTTATAACAATACAATTATGAAAAGATAAAGTTCACGGGTTCTAACATTGTAGGCATCACGTCAAGGCATATGAACCACTATCCAGCATGCATCCATATCTAAAAGTCCACCTCAAGAAAGTTGTCCAAAAAATTCCTTGGTGTTAAGTTGCAGCAATGAAGTGATTGCTGTGTGTGCAACAGAAAAATGCATTAAGAACAATACGTAATGTAAGGGAGCGGTTCTCATATGTAGACAAGAGCCCCGATGTTTTCTCCCTAGTGGCAACATCACATCCCCCCCCCCCCGCACGTTTCTGTCACTCGAGCGCATGCAACAAGGAGTCATGAACCCACTATCTAGAATATAAGCCCTCTCTTGAAGGTGAAAACAACTACGTGGCCAAGGTAATCATAAACACCGGAGAGAATTGCAAGACAATATTAAAAATCTCAAGAAATATAAGTGAAGCATCTCATATTGACATGAACAAAATAATCATAATCTCATGGTTCATCGGATCCTAGAAAACACAACATGCACAATTACATAAAAGTGTTCTCGATCATGTGACGCTGCTCACGAGACTCTAAACATGGAGGCATAAAGGAGAGAACAACCATCTAGATACTGCTATGGACCCGTAGTCCTCAGGTGAACTACTCACACATCTGTCCTGGAGGTGATCATGGCAATGTAGAGGCCTCCAGTGATGATCCCCCTCTCCGGCAGGGTTCCGGAGCAGGACTCTAGAAGCCCTAGATTGGACTTTCGAGGTGACAGCACATATCTGTATGTTTTGTGGAAAATAACTCCGACCCCATGATTTTTAGGGTTAATGGAAATTTATAAGCAAAGAGGCGACTTGAGGCGATGGCCAGGTCCCTAGTGGCCCACCAGGCGCGGCCAAGGGGGTCGCACCTAGCACCCTCCTGGTGGACCCTGGCACCCCTCTGGATCTTCTTTGGACTCCGTCTCCGTTCCGGCTAAAAAATGATCTCCGTGGATTTTCAGCCCTTTCCAAGAATATTTCCTTTTCTGAAATAGAAAAACTGTAGAAAACAGCAACTGGCCAGGGGCATCTTGTTAATAGGTTATTCTATGAAAGCATCCAGAAAACAAAGGAAAACGGAAGAAAACATGTGGAAAACAAAAGGTATTGGGTAGAAAACAAGCATGTAGCATCAAAATTTATGGATACGTTCGCAGCATATCAAAGCCAAAGAAGAAGGGAGATCCGCTCCACTATGATGAATACCAAGATTCCTATGTTCTTGACTTTGTACTGAGGTAAAAGGATAGGGATGCCAAGCATCATGAGGCTGAGCAAGCAAAATTTGTGCAAGCTCGGAATGAGAGGGAAGCAATGTTTGATGGTGTTGGTACTCTCAATGGGCTGTCCAAGGAGGAGTTTCATGAACTGAGAAAGAGGAGGATGTATGATCTTCCCTGCAACTCTGAGGATCTCACTATCACAGGGATGAGATGAAGCTAATTCAAGTTGAGATCTATGATAATCTTAGCAAGCGCATGCCAGTTTTTCCTCAGAAGCCTTTGATCATGGATCATCTGGGGCACAAGGAGTAATTTTCCGAGGCTCTCTAGGTGGCCAAGAAGAGGGGTCTCAGGCCTCTGTTGATCTCTCAACTGAACTATGATGTTCCCATGGTTCATCAGTTCTTTGCCAAAGTGGCACTTGATACAGATGACTTGCGGTCCTTTCAGTGGATGACTGGTCCTTCCAAGCTCTTCTCCAACTTCAGGGAGCTTGGGGATTTGCTTGGGTATGATTTTGTTGGGGCTGAGGTTGAGGCAGGGAAGAGGATGCATCAGGTTGGGGTTGATCCCAACAAGGTCAAGTTGGCACCTCTCTATTATGCTGATGGAGTTCTTGGTAAGGCAAGTGGACTCAGAGGGTCTACAACATCCTTCTTTGTATGTTCAGGAATACCATTACTTTGCGGGAAGGGAATCTTGATGAGATCTATGGTGGCTTGGTAAATCTCATGTATCGTGCCCATCAGACATACCTTGCTGGCCCAGAGTGTGAGAGAAGGGAGATTGATGTGCTGGACTTCATATTCTCAGAGATGCATGATACATCATAAACGGATCCTTAATTTCGGATGTTCCATGTTGTTTTCATGCCATATGCTACATGTTTTCCTTACACTTTATGTCATTTTATCAATTTCCTGGGACTAACCTATTGACAAGATGCCATAGAGCCAGTTCATGTTTTATGATGTTTTTAGTTTCAGAAAAGTTGTTCTGGAAATATTCTCGGAATTGGAAAATTTGAAGCCCGGAAGTCTTAGAATCCCCGAAGGTTCCACGGAGTCCCGAAGAGGCCCGGAGGGGGGCGACAGGAGGGGCCACACCATAGGGCGGCGCCCTAGCCGTGCCATGGGGTGGTGTGGGCCCCTCGGGCGCCCACCGCCATCGCCCTTTCGCCTATTTATTCCCCCCGATACGTGAACCCTAAATATACCACTTTTCCCCGAAAAACACCCGAGGCCGCCGTCATCGTCAACCCGAGATCGGGAGGGTTCTGGATTTCTCCCCGGCACCCTGTCGGGAGGGGAAATCATCAGCAGAGGGCTCTACACCACCATGCCCGCCTCTGGAGTGATGCGTGAGTAGTTCATCCTTGGACTACGGGACCATGGCAGTAGCTAGATGGTTGTTCTCTCCTCTTTATGCCTCATGTTTAGATCTCGTGAGCTTCCCTACATGATCGGGATCATCTTATTGTAATGCTACATGTTGTGTTTTCTAGGATCCGATGAATATTGAATGCTATGTATCTTGATTATATCATGTTATTTTCATGTGTACGTTATTTATGATCTTGCATGCTCTCCGTTGTTAGTAGATGCTCTGGCCAAGTAGATACTAGTGACTCCAAGAGGGAGTATTTATGCTCGATAGTGGTTTCATGCCTCCTTTGCATATGTGCTCGAGTGACATAAATGTGACGGATGGAGGATGTGTTGTTGCCATTAGGGAGAAAACAACGATGTTTACATTGTTTACATTACACACTTTGCTTACTGAGATTATCTGTTTCTTACAACTTAATACCCAAGGTTTGTTCGGATGATATTCTGAGGGTGGATTATTAGTCATAGATGCAGTTGGATAACGGTCTATGAGTCTTGTTGTAATTCCCGCATGAATCACTTAGTAATCATCATGTTATGCATGTTTCATTATCTATCAATTGCCCAGCTGCAGTTTATTCACCACACTTGTTAGCTATGTTTTATGGGGAGACACCACTAGTGAATTGTAGACCCCAGTCCATTTTCTCGTACTTATAATACAACCACTACAATTATTGTTTTCACATTGCTACTGTTGTTTTAACATTGTTCTCATACTGTTTTCCACACCATACGTTTAACCTCTTTGTGGTCAGCAAAACTGGTGAGATTGACAACCTCACTTCTTTGTTGGGGCAAAGTGAATTGATTCTGTTGTGTAGGTTTCACGTTGCTATTGAACCGGTAGTGCGCCCTGCCACCTCAGCTGCATCAACCTTCGGAAGTTCCTTCTTTCTCCTACTGGTCGATTCAACCTTGGTTTCTTTTCTAAGGGAAACTTGATGTTGTGCTCATCACACCTTCCTCTTGGGGTCTCCCAACGAGTGCAAGCCCTGCACCATCAAGCATTTTTTTGGCGCCGTTGCCGGAGAGGAAGAGAATTTCTGCAAGGGGAATCTCTCACTCCCAATCTTTTTACTTTATTTTAGTTTTCCGTAGTTTATTTTATTTTGTCTTGTTTGCTTCTCTTTATTAAAAACACAAACAATAGTTCTTATTCTAGTTGTTATTTTTATCCTGTTTTTAATCTTGCTAAAATGAGTACCATTGAGAACACTAAGTTGTGTGACTTTACTAGCACCAACAACAATTATTTCATTAGCACACCTATTGCTCCACCTGCTCCTACTGCTGATTTTTATGAGATAAAGCCTGCCCTGTTAAATCTTGTTATGAAGGAGAAATTTTCTGGTGTTAGTATTGATGATGCTGCTGCCCATCTTAATAGTTTTGTTGAACTATGTGAGATGCAAAAATATAAAGATGTAGATGGATATACTATTAAACTGAAATTGTTTCCTTTCTCTTTGAGAGGAAGAGCTAAAGAATGGTTGCTATCTTTGCCTAGAAATAGTATTGATTCTTGGACTAAATATAAAGATGCTTTCATTGGAAAATATTATCCACCTACTAAGATTATATCTTTAATAAGTAGCATTATGAATTTTAAGCAACTTGATAATGAGCATGTTGCTAAATCTTGGGAAAGAATGAAATCTTTAGTAAAGAATTGTTCCACTCATGGACTGACTACTTGGATGATCATCCAAACTTTTTATGCAGGTCTGAATTTTCTTCAAGAAACCTTCTGTATTCAGCTGCTGGAGGAACCTTTATGACCATGATTTTGGTGGCAGCGACAAAGCTTCTTGATGATATGATGGTAATTTATTCTGAATGGCACACTCATAGAGCTACAACAGGTAAGAAGGTAAATTTTGTTGAAGAAACCTCATGTTTGATTGATAAACTTGATGCTATTATATCTATGCTTGTGAATGGCCATGCTCCTATTGATCCAAACAATGTTCCTTTAGCCTCTTTGGTTGCTCAAGAAGAGCATGTTGATGTGAACTTCATTAAAAATAATAATTTCAACAACAATGCTTATAGGAATAATTTTGGTAGCAACAATTATAGGCCATATTCTCTCAACAATAATAATGGTTATGTCAATTCTTATGGTAATTCCTACAACACCAATAAAAGTGTATCCTCTGATCTTGAAAACATTCTTAAGAATTTTATTAGTACACAAACTGCTTTTAATAAATCTGTTGAGAAAAGTTTGGCAAAATTGATGTTCTTGCTTCTAAAGTTGATAGCCTTACTCTTGATGTTGATCTTCTGAAACTAAAGGTTATGCCTCATGATGTTAAAGAAAGTAAAACTTTGAATGCATCCAAATTCAAATTGATGACAATGTTAGGATGTTAGCTGAATTGCATGCTAGATGGGAAAGAGAATATGAAATAGCTAGAAGGAATAATATAGCTAAGGTTTACACCATTACCACCACTAGTAAAACTGAAGCTTCTCATGCTAGTAAACCTTATACTACCAATGGTAAAGTAATTGGTGTTGGCAATACTCCCATTTCTGCTATTAAAAGTGCAAAACTGCCTGAAACTGCTAAAAATGTTCCTGATAAAAGTGCTGAAATTTTTAGAAACATGGGAGACAATAGTCCCATTACCTTTGATAAAAATGATCTTGACTTTGATGATTGCAACATAACTGAAGTGATTAAGTTCCTACAAAATCTTGCTAGTACTATGAATATGGCTTTCACCAAAACATATTACAAATTCTCTCATGCAAATTAGAGAGGATGAATTAAGATGTGAAGCCTCTATCCCTAGGAAGTTAGATGATGGTTAGGAACCCATCATTAAAATGAAGGTGAATGATTTTTTATTGTAATGATCTATGTGATCTTGGTGCTAGTATCTCTGTTATTCCTAAAAAACTTTATGATATGCTTGATTTGCCACCTTTGGAGCACTGTTATTTGGATATTCGTCTTATTGATAACGTTAGAAAGAAACCTTTGGGGAGAGTTGATGATGTTCTTATTATGGTTAATAATAACCTTGTCCCTGTTGATTTTTTGTTATGAATATTGAACGCAATGCTTCTTAGAACTGTTGGTCCTATTATTGATATGAAAGAGGGGAATATTAAATATCAATTGCCACTCAAGAAAGGTATGGAACACTTTCCTAGAAAGAGAATGAAATAGCATTCTTGTTGTGGGAGAGAGACACGCTCTCTTTTTCATTTGAATACACGTTATGCTCGTATTCTTAGTTTTTCTTCTAGTTGCTGCAAAATTCCTTTTTAGCTCCTGTCTTTCTTGCATCTCTTATTCAGAGCTGTTAGTTTTAGTAGAGTTGTGTTTGTACTCTGTATCTCTTGGAGAGTTTTTGTTTAGTATAAATTTATTTGTGTTTGTCGATCCTCCGGATACCAGGGTACCTCGAGGCGACAGCTGCGGCCCAGCCCAGTATACAGCCCCAAGGCCGACGGCTTCATCCACACCAAGCGAAGCCACTTCCCCAGGCCCACCCGCCAGGTGGGCCTAGACCGCAAGAGATCGTGCCCTGGGGAGGGGTTCTATTTTGCCTCGCCCCTCCCCTTGGGTGTCGTTCTTCAAGAGGAGACAACCCATGTGCCTCTTACGACTGCTCCTCTGAGCGGTGACGATGGGCCGTAGAGCTGCATGGCCCCTTTGTTCACAGTTTTCGTTCTCGTGTATAAAGCGAGGGAAGAACCTGCGAACACCAAAGAGGTTCCCCAGGATTACCGCGTTGGTGCAAAGAGACCAAGACCACTCTATAAGAAGAAGGCAGCATCACCAGGCTGCCCCACCGTGACACCATGGATGGTGGAGCTGTCCCCCAGCAACCAGGACCACGCAGGAGGCGCAGAAGTATGGGACACTCCCCCCTTTGGCACTTTGTGGTAACCCTTTCCCGCCAAGTGAGCGGGAAGGAGGTCCAAACACTAGTATAAGAAGGGCACCATCAGCCCTCGGACAAAGGGAGCTTGATACATAGTAGAGCCCAAGTAGTCTGTTCCGAGCACAAGCTCGCATTTGTACTATAATCACCACAGTGCAATCCATCAGACAAGTAGGAGTAGGGTTTTACACCACATTGGTGGCCTGAACCTAGGTAAGCTCTATGTGTCGCCATTGTTATCGTGCTCAAGTTTCCCTCTCGAAGCCTCCTATGGAAGCGAAGGAAGTGTGAATAGCCCCCAGTGCTCGAACCTCTGAGAGCTATCTTGTCTAGGACAGACGAGCTCTCTCCGACATTTGGCGCGCCAGGTAGGGGGCTAAGGCGCTCCTTCGTTTCTTCATCACCATGACACCTGCCGCTCAGAACAGCCCGCGCCGTACCCACTCCGAGCGCGCTCGCCGCCGAAGGCATGTCGAGCCAACCGGCAACAACAACGACGCACCACAGCGCAACACCACTGGCGTGGAGGGCGAACACGACGCTAAGGAAGAAGCTTCCTCTCACACGCCGCAGCGAGACGCGCCTGCGTCTCAACATCCGCCCCCACCATCATCAGGAACACATGGGCGCCTGGAGCAACCTACTCCCGCAGCAGCCCTGCTGCTAGTCCGGAGCTGCTTACGCACCCGCCCGCACCTAAAGAACACGCCGCATGGCTCGCCCGACTCCAGGAGCTTGCCACCGTCGCTAAAGTTCCCCCGCGGGAGCCGCGGGGAGGCGACGTCGGCCAGCGTAGGAGTGCGGCAGCTCATGACGCGCCGCCCCCTTCTTATGGTGTAACCTCGCTGGTGCATGGCGACCCCCACACCAAGTTCCCTCACAAGGCACCCACCACTAAGGTGCCTGAGAAGAGCATCAATAGCTGTCAGATCATGCGCACCCCGCCGGATGCGCGTGTTCAAATCAAACGCTGCCACGAACGCGAGCGTCGCATCATCTGCGACCTCACCAAGGCTGGTCGTGCCAATCGCCCGGCAAACCTCGACGTGCACCCAACGTTCTACGTCGGCGGCGCCCTCGCGTTCACCAAGCAGCTTCGCACGGTCTCCTGGCCGCCGAAGTTCAACCCCACGCTGCCATCTCGCTATGACGACACTACTCCTCCCCTCGACTTCCTACGGCTCTACTGCCTCATCGTAGAAGCTGCAAAGGGGGACGACAAGCGCATAGCGAACTGGCTGCCCATGGCCCTCAAGGGCCAACCTTCGTCTGGCTAATGAATCTGCAAGATGGCTCCATCGGGTCGTTCGAGGAGTTGTAACTCCACTTTGTCGCCAACTTCATGGGCTCCTACGAGCACCCCCTCTCCTACAACGACCTCCGCGGCATATGCCAGCGCCCCGGCGAAACACTTCGCCAATACCTACAGCGCTTCAGCCAGACACGCAATAAGATCGCCCGCATCGCCGACGCAAACGTCATCTCCGCCTTCAGGGAAGGGGTCACCAACGAGCACATGCTTGAAGAGCTCGGCATCAGGGACGACCTCACCTCCACCATCGAGCTCGTGGAAATGGCCGACAGGTGCGCTAAGGATTAGGAGGGACGCCTCTTTAGGCACAGCGCTCCTGCCGATGAATCCAAGCCGGTGGCCCCCAAGACAAAGACAAAGACTCCAGGCGATGATGCGGATGCCAAACGGAAAGCTCCGACCGTTCTGGCTGCCGAGCCAGAACGCAAGCAAGGCCACAACGATGCTGCACCGTGGCGGACAACCGCCCTTACTGTGAGTTTCACCACATGCACTCACACGCCACAAGGGACTGCTTCCAGCTGGAGAGGATGCGAGGAGACCGCCTCATTAGGGGTGGCCAGGAGGGCTACTCTCGAGGTGGCGGTTGGCGCAGTCCTGGGCGAGGGGGAGGCCGCGCTGGAGGGAGATGGGAGGAGCGTGGCCTGAACCAATACAACGGGTACGGCAACTACAACACAAGTGGCTACAACAACGGTGGCTACCAGCCGCCCATGTAGCAGCCACCCCCGCAGCAGCTGCAGTATCCCAACTAACCCACGCCTCAGGTGAAAGCTGCCATGCAGCCACACACTGAGGGCAACCAGGGCCGGGGCGACGAACACTGCGGGGGCTACCAAGAACCAACGGGCTACATGGCCTACATTCTTGGTAGAGCACAAGCTCCACTCTCCAATCGTCACTTCAAGATCTCGCGCGAGATCGCCGATCTCCACTCAGGCACAGCCGCGGCGAAGCTTCTCAAGTGCTCAGACCACAAGGTCTCCTTCAACATCAACGACCACCCCAAGTCCACAAGGACCATGGGGATCCTGCCCCTGGTCGGCACCCCCACCATCAACAACATCTCCGTCAACAAGACACTACTCGACGGGGGCGCAGGCCTCAACGTCATCTCGGTGCCTACATTCGAGCGGCTCCAGGTACCCTACGAGCACCTGGACCCCACGAGGCCGTTCACCGGCGTCACCGACGGCACCACGGTCCCCCTGGGACAGGTGCGCATCACCGTCACGCTTGACACTCGCCAGAACTATCGCACCGAGACTCTCGAGGTCGTGCACATCGCCCTCCCCTACAATGTCATCCACGGGTACCCAGCTATCGCGAAGTTCATGGTCATGACGCACCACGCGTACAACCTCGCCAAGCTACGCGGGCCTGCTGGCACCATCACCATCCATGGAGAGGTGGAGGAGGCGATGCGCTCAGTCGAGCGAGCCTACAAGGAGGTGGCCATCTCCCACCCGGCTGATGAAGACGGCGTGGGACACCTCGATGAGTGACGGGGGGATGATAACCCGGTAGGCCAAACTCCAAGGAGTAACCCGGCCCAAAGGACGGTGCGCAGGATCCGGCTAAGGATAAGGAAGCTTGTGGAGGTCCAAGTTTGTAGGCCCAGCAACCCGGATTGTGGGTTATTGTAAAGGAAAGCTAGGGTTTGTGCGCCGTGTCCGGGTAGGATCCAGGGTGCGCCTTGGGGAATAAGCCAGGGGGTACAGGTGCTTTATAAACCGACCCCCAGGTCTAGTTTTAGACAGAGATCTAAGAACCCTAGCAATAGCGCTTGATATCGAGCATCCAGTGTAATCCTAGAACTGAGTTGTTATATCAAGATCGGAGACTCGGCGACTTTGATTGCCGGCTACCAGATCGAATTGCACCATGTTTTCCTCTGAGCTAAACCCTCTCCCAAATACCTGTGTCGTCTTGCCCCAAGATCAGTTACCCCCGGTAGCATCTGCCGTGATTATCCCACGACAGTTGGCGCCCACCGTGGGGCCTGCGTCCAAAGGTGTTTACATCACGGGAGAAGCTCGGAAGGGCATGGAGAATCTTGTCATCGGCGAAATCTACATCGACCACGAAGGAGAAAAGATGGTGGACGATTCCGGCTGGGGGCCGGAGTCGGATCACCTCGAATCCGGATCCGTCGTGACAATCGGCCGGATCAGCGTCTTCATTGGTATGGTATGTGCTTCCAATTCGATCCCTGACAACGTTGGATCTGATTCTATGCCAGGAAAAGCCACGTCTATCCGATCAGATGATGAAGAATCGATTGGAACGACACATCCGGCAGAAGAACCCATCGCGGAGTGGGAACAGCCGGAGGAGCCGGCATGGACCCCACGCGACCGGGCCGAAAGAGAAGATGATACCGGGTCTATCCTGGATCTACTGGAAAACCGGTATGAAGAGGAGAGCGGTGAGGAAGAACAACATGAATTTACACCGGATATCGTATGCCGAGTTGCAGTCTATGCGGCCCCCGCGGCCAATCTCAACCAAGGAAACGCAACCGCGGCATCAGTCGGGGCGGCTCAGGCAGTGGCCCAGCAACAGGGCGCGGCTAACGGAGACCCGGTCTTGGCCCGGGTTGATGGAGAGTCGGCATCAGTAACCAGCAGAGCAGCGGATGAAGAGTTGCATGCAAATACGTTCGGATTCTTAGAAAACCGGACACCAGGGGCGGGTCCTTCGAACCCGCGCCACCCGGCCTTATTCGATAATAATCTGATTCTAGACCCCACGGTTCTCGCAACGGTTATCACTCCGGAAAATGCAGCGGAACGCGTCAGGGATCTGGATGTGGCTCGTCGTGCGCTGGAACAGCAAAGAAGGCAGGTAGAGGCAGAAAGGCAAGGGATGGCCACGCGGCAGCGTGAGCTAGATGCGTTGGAAACTCGGCTCCGAGAGGAAACGTCTAGAATACATCAAAGGCACCACACCAGGTTACCAGCAATGGGCGGGGTTATTAATCCGGCTAATTTATTTGTTACACCTCAGGACCAGCCGATACCAGTGGTGAACCAGGGAACCGCACCCCAACAGGTGACAGCAGCGACACATCCGGCGAATGAGCGGACCGGGTTACCCCCACCACAAACTAGAGTCACAACCGGCAACGATCTACCACCACCGCCACCATCACGATTCCGCACACCAGCCGGCCACTACAATAACCCCATGGACAATGTATATGCAGCGACACTCGCGTTGAATCAAATCCCTGTGGGAGAGTCGCCCCATGCAGAGAAGACTCGGCAAGCCATCGATCTGTTGCACACTGCGGTGGCACAGCAAGCCAATTATCCGGATCACAGAAGCGGTATGCACGGGACGCCATACGTCAGTCAACAACAAGGGAATATCCAAACAAGTTCAGCGCGGCGGAGGGAAGAGCAGCAGCAAATGCCGCCTCCTCCCCGCGCTCAGGCAGCATCAGCAGCACAGGCCGTCGTGGACAGTTCTAGGGCTCGGAGGGCCGCGGCCGGGTCTGCAGCGCATGGACTTCCCGCAGCATCGCGCCCAGCCGCGCCCCCCGCGGTATCACACGTTTCTTGAGCAAGGCCGGCCTCAACCGTTCTTGCGGGGCCTAAGTGTCTCTCGGACAGTATCAGAGCTGAACCTTACCCGGAAAAATTCAAAGAGCCAGGGAAAGTAGTGAATTATGAGCCAACTATGGATCCCGAAACATGGCTAAGCAGTTACGAGATGGCAATGTCAATTCGCAACGCGTCCGAGAACCTCCAAGCCAAGTTCATGTACCTGATGATGTCAGAAGGAGCAGCAAAGTTGTGGTTCACCAATTTGCCGGAAGGATCGATCAAGTCCTGGGAGGAATTGAAGACCGCGTTTGTCAAGCACTTTCATGGGACCTGCAGGAAATTATTCACTATTGATGATCTAGAGCGATGCGTCCAGAAGAAGGGATAATCGGCGCGTAGTTGGGTGCGCCGGGTTATGGAGATACTTCACTCATCCACGGATATCCAGCCCAAGGATGCACTACAGGCCATGGCAAAAACATGCAAGTATATACCTTTAGTGCAAAAGTTAACTCGCATGAAGTCCAGTCGAAATGCGTCGGAAGTTACAATGGGAGAATTGATGGATGCGTGCAACAAACACGCTGCGACAGATACTACAGAAGAGGAAGCTGATGACAAGAAGGTAAAAGCAAACACAAGCAATAACGGAAGAACCGGCAATGGATCAGCATCAGGTAATAACGGAAATAGCCAGAACAAGCGCCCGTTCGAAGGAGGCTCCGAGTTTGTCGCCAACACAGAAGCCGGGTCTTCGAGGCCCAGAGCAGAAGGAAATTTCAACGGAGGTAACCACAATGGAGGAAACTATCAAGGTCCGCCAAGGCCGGGTAACAATTGGGACATATTCAGGATGGCATGCCCGAAGCACAGCAGGAATGGCAGGCCAGCTAACCACTCCCTAGAACAGTGCGCCGATTTACAAAGATGGAAAAATGAGGAAGTGCACAGAGCTATGCGAGGTGCAGGACGGGGAGGAGGACCGGGTCCAGGGGCAAATCCGGGCAACGGCCCACCCCCAGCTGGTAACCCGGCGGCTGGAAATCAAGGTAATAACCAAGGGGGGGCAGGAGGTTTCCAGGCTAACCCCAAACAATTGGGTCAATATCATGTGCATACCACAGGAGGCTCTAACAAGGACAAAAAGATACTGAAGCAAGCGGTCAACTCAGTTTTGTTAGCTGTCCCGAGGTACTTGAGATGGTCAGAACAGGAGGTAACATGGAGCAGAAGGGATCACCCAGAAAGAGTGGAGCACCCAGGAGTCTTGGCACTAGTAGTCGCACCACAAGTCAATGGGTACGAACTGAAAAAGGTTTTAATGGATGGTGGAAGCAGCATCAATATACTGTATTGGGAAACCTTCCTACGCATGGGTCTCAAGGAATCTCAGCTGCAAAAAAGCTCAACAGTTTTTCATGGGATAGTGCCGGGTCATTCAGCATGCCCCGAGGGAAAAATCGCATTGGAGGTAGCCTTTGGAGAGTCAAAGGATAACTATCGAATTGAGTGGCTTACCTTTGAGGTAGTCAAATTGCGCAGCCCTTATCAAGCGTTATTTGGAAGGCCGGCTTACGCCAAATTCATGGCTAGGACGTGTTACGTATATCTACAGCTAAAAATCCCGGGTCCCAAGAAGACCATTACCATACATGGAAATCGAGACATAGCAGCTGAATGCGACGAAGGAGATGCAGCAATGGCCGAGCAGGCCTGTAGAAAAGAAGAACTCAAGCAGTACCGGTCTCAAGCAGACCCGGAGGGTAGAGCCACATCAAAAAGGCCGAGTACTGAAGGCGAACGAGCAAAATCCAAGGTAACACAAGATGCTAAAATGGTGGCTTTTGTCAAGGATGACCCCTCCAAACAATCCGCCACAGAAGAAGAAGCTGCACGATCACTCACAACCGGCCATGTCATGGAAACACCTTACCCGGGTTGGCTAGCAAACCCGGTACTCGTCATGAAAAAGTCTAACGTGTGGAGAATGTGCACCGGTCACGCCAGTTCGGGACCGGTGTCCATGAAGAACTAAACATTGTAACGGGCAGCAGGTTTCAGACGCGCTCTTTTCCTACCCAGGGTACCTAAGGGGACTGGAAGGTTTTTAATGAGGCGGCCTGCTGATCCAAACTTTCTCGCAGCAATAAAGAGATGGTTATCAAGTCCTATTTCGTTACAGCCTGATTACAAGTAAGTAGTATCCACGTGGCATCAGTATTTCCGTATCATTAAGAATGTTGAGTATATACAGGTCTTGGGGGCTGGCGGCTCAAGTAGCCCAGCTAGCAACCCAAAAGACCCGGCCTTGATGCCTATAAGTTATAAGGGCCGGTTATTCGCAAACGAGTACGGCTGCAATCTTATAACTGGACAAAGGAGCCAAATTTTCTTGACTTTTCTTACTTAAGCTCGATGTGACTCGCACTAAAGTGGCATGATTCGTTCGCTTACGATTACAATCAGCCATGAAGCCCAATGG
This sequence comes from Alopecurus myosuroides, assembly GCA_028641055.1. Taxonomy (NCBI): domain Eukaryota; kingdom Viridiplantae; phylum Streptophyta; class Magnoliopsida; order Poales; family Poaceae; genus Alopecurus; species Alopecurus myosuroides. Next base: position 283,684,665 of record CM054058.1, read on the forward strand.
GACTTGCCTGACACTGTTCTCGTATGGATGTAACAACATGGTATCCACGCGAAAGCCGGCTTACAGTACAAGATAGTCAAAAGGGTCATCTAAACCACAAGTTTATGCAGAGTACAAGGCTAATAGCCGGAAACTCAACAACTATCAAGCATAACTTCAGTATTTACACGGAATGGCTTTAGGCTTGCGACTCGGTAAAAAATAATTTGTTCTCTGAGAAAGGCCACACCCCCATGACTCGGACTTTGGGTCCTGGGGACTGGGGACTTCGAAAAAGAAACAAACTACTTGGCTATCGCAGTTCGAAAAACCTCACCATCCGAGTCTTGGGGACTTAAAGAAAAAGTCCACGTATCAAAGCCCCTGGTATTCGGAAAACCGAGTCTTACGAAGGGAGCCAAAATAGAGAATCGGGTATCGAGAAAAAGTTCAAAGAATAGGCAAGCAATACGGTTATCAAAAGGCTAGGAAAGCCGCAAAGTATATCACAGACTAAAAGTACGTTACAAGGTACGGCGTCAGTATCAGGGGTGCACAGGCGCACCATCAAAAGCATAACAGTGTGAATACAAAGCATTACAAGGTATTATGATAGTACGGCCCTATTCGGCCTCCTGAGTACGGCCTTCCGGGTCTGAGTCCTGGGTTTGCTGCTTAGCCTTCCCGGCACCCTTACCCGGACTCATTGCATCAGGGCGGACTGGTGGAGGGACGGCTGGTGTAGAGGCAGACGGGCCTGATCCTAACTCGGCCTCTCTCTTTGCAGTCGCCTCCCTCTTCCTAGCCGAGCTAGAAACCCACTTCTCCAAGATATCAAAAGGCGGGGGCGCTTCCTCCGTAATAACTTTGCCATCAGCGTCGTATGCACTCATAATCGTATTTAGATCCAAGCTATCGGCCAAAGTGGTAGCTGAGGGGCGCACTGCGGCTTGTATGGCTTTGAAATCCTTGGGTGTAAATTTGGAACCGTCAGCCTTGAATTCGGGAAACCCGGATGTTACCTTTGCCGGGTCAAGCTTTGGAAAGAAAGCCTTGGCCAGAGTGAATGCCCGGGTCATTCCAATCCGGCATGATGAGCGTTTCCAGATTTCAATCCAGCCAGGCACAGTGGAGCAGGCTTGAACGAGATTCTCTTCACCCGGATATACTTCCGTAGGCCACTTCACAGCATCCAATATAAATTTTGTGCCGGCAAAGAAAGTCCGGAGCACAGTCTTGAGGGTTCTAGCCTTGACAATGGCATTTTCCTCTGGGGCCGCAAGGTTGGCACCTGCAGTCATAACAAAAGAAAGAGCGTATCAGTAATCCCGAGTCTGTTATAATAAAGCAAAGACATGAAGCCAATCGACAGCAAAAAACTTACTGAGCAAGATCTGATAAGTATCGGAGACCTGGTCCGATAGTTTCTTCAGTGCGGTCTGAGCGGCATTGCACTTCTTCTTGTATTTGGAAACATCCTTCTTCAAGGTTTTCATGTCATCCTCAAGGATTTCCCTTCGTTTTATCTCGGCAAGAAGAAGTTGTTCGGTCTTCAGTAAAGTTTCATCAGACCGGGTTATCTGTGCCTGTGAGTAGCAAGGAATGCAAGTATTAGTTGGATTGTATGGAAAGCTGAATATGGCGTAAAGTACGAAGCATCGCTTTTGCAAGTCATACTTGGAACTTGGGGACTAGGTATGCAATATGAGATACAAAGTGTTCTTACCTGGTGCTCTGCAGCCATGCGCTCCAAGATCTGGCTCTCCGAAGTCTTCATAGTGAGGAGAGTGTTCATCAATTGATCGAAAGTGTCTTTACTCGTATCAGAAGACCCGGGGCCTTGGAAATTCCGGGAAGGAGCTTTCTTCTTAGTAGGAGGCGGAACCCGGGTCATTTGTGTGTCGGAATCCGACGCTCCTTCTTCTGCACCCAAGACGGTGGTTTTGTTCTTCTTGCTTGCATGGGAAGCAATTGGATACTCGGCTCCTTGCGTGTCCGGGTTTGGCGGCGACGCTTGTTTTTCGCCGCTGGACGCGGCTGTAGTCTTATCAGCCGGGCTCCCCTTACCCGGGCCCTCGGTCCCCATTTCCTCTTGATCGCTGATAACGACCGTGGCCCTATAAGATGTTGTCAGTGAGCAGCTAAATACACAGTCAAGAAAGGGTGATGAAATATGGTGGAACATCAGGAAGGGGATCTTACCCGGTGTTCACCGCAAAGTCACAAGGAAATCCATCGCTGGACTCGGGAGAGGCTGGAAATTATCAAGTTAGATGTCATATGGGAATGGTTTAAAGAGAATGTTTTGACCCAGAAAAGATAGGGTAATTACCAGCCCGCCGCGGGGGGGTCGATGAAATACCCGGGTTAAGGGCATCATCACCCGGGTGATTTCGAGTTGACCTACGCTTGGTTACGGGCGACTCCTTCAAGAACGGCCAGTGGGATAACGTCAAGGTAGCTCAAGTATATCATTAAAGTAATGCGAGTTGAATGCGAGGAGGAGATATGAAACCTTGGAGGTGGCCTCTTGAGTCTTTCTTTTGGATCCGACCTTGACTGTCGGCTCCAGTTCTTCCTCGTCGCTGGCGGATTCTACTTTGCCATCGGAGTTTTCTTCCTCGTCATCTTCTTGTTCTGGATATCATCAAAGTTATGGTTGGTAATGAAGGGGTTATGGTGAGTTCAAGGGAACCAAATAAAATCCGGAGAGTACCTTCGTCCGAGTTAACAGTTTCTTGCTCCTCTGGACTTTCGGAGCTAGGGGAGGCGTTGGTTTTCCAAAAATCATCATCAGCCTGAAAAGTGTCAGTATAAGGGTTATTAACTGCATTGAGTGGAAAGAGCAAAGGTAAAGGCATCAAAGTCGGGTTTTCACCTTGGGGGCTGGGTTCTCAAGCGTGAAGGGCTCTAACCCGGATATGTTCCGGATTACCTCGAGCTTTTCGGTCAGAAAGCCCTTGATGGTTTTATGAGTATCGCCAGCTGCGAAGATGTTGTCGGAGTACCGGAGCGGGTCTGTAGATTGCCCTGAATACTCGCACATTAACTTTGTGCGGATGGAGTTGGGTTGAATCCGGAAATCTACCCAAGTCTTCACCAGGTTGAGCCCGATGAGGCCTTGGGCTGTGAGAGTGGTGATTTTGGCTAGAAGAGGTTGAATTGCCTCCCTGTCCGAGTCAGGGGCAAAGGCACTAAATTTATCAGAGATGTCAAGAAGACCCTCTGAGTAACCCGGCAGCTTCCTTTGGCCGGGTGGGGAGGTGTCTTGGCAGTAAAAGTAGGAGAGCTGCCAGTGCTTGACATGAGAATTAAGGGTGAGGGGCGGCATCAAAGAATTCTTGCGGCGCTGGATGGAAACCCCGCCGCAAGCGAGAAGCGCCCCGTCACCGCTCTCGCGGCACGGTTTGCATTGAAAAAGCTCGATGAAAAGAGCTAGACTTGGCGAAGTGCACAAGTATGATTCGGAAAGGACTATGAAGTGGGAGATGTTTAGAACGGAATTAGGCCCGATATCAAAGACGCGAAGACCGTAATGATTCAAAACATCACGGAAAAAGGGGTGACCCGGTGGGCGGAAGCCCCGGGTCACATGTTCCACAAAGCAAATTACCTCGCCTTTTGTCGGGGTGGGCCGGGTCTCCTTACCCGGCACTCTCCATTGGATATCCTCTTGAGGAGGAAGGACTCCCAGCTCCACCAGCTCCTCCAACTTGGATTTGGTGACTGTAGACCGCGCCCAGTTGGCGGATATGGAGTTGGTGGCTTTAGCTTTGGTTGGAGTTTTCCCCTGCTTTTTGGGAGCCATGTGGTTGACCTGCAAAGTACAAAGTAAAAGGATAAGAGGACTAAGACCCGGAAGTTGTGAGCCGGCCGAGTATCGGTGGGGTAATATTGAGACATGAAAAATTGCGTGTAATCCGGGTGTTAGCTCACCGAGTAAAGTTCGAAATTGTCCGGGTATCAAGTATTATGACGAAAATTATGGGGATCTAAGTGTTGAAGGGGTTTTTGGGGACGATGGATGGCCGCATAGGCACTTAACGCGAATAAAAGGAACTGAAAAGGGGAAGTCCGGCCGGGTGATTGAGGCCAAGGCGGAAATTTTGAGTGGATCGGGCCCAGATTGGGAATCTTATCTTCGGATTTGTGGCGAAATTAGTACTTGCAGGTAGTAGGAGAATGGATTGGAATCCATAACTTATCTATTATGCGAGCTGGAAAGAATGTTAGCAACTTGATTCGGCATGGCCGAGGAATCGTTGGCGGGTCGATTTGGATCTAATCTAAGGTGAAATCAAAAAGTGCAAGGGCGAATTAATGGACGCAAGAGGCTTACCGGAGGAGATCTGAGTGAGGCTTTGCGGAGGCAGATGGCGCAAGCCTGGTGTCCTTTCGCGGTTCTTGACGGGCCGGATGGGGATTCGCTGGCGGATCTTGGCGGCGGCGCGGGGCGAGTCGTGGCGGAGCGCAGCCTCCGGCCGATGGGCTCCGGTGATGCGCGTGGGATTTCCGTGGTGGTGCTCAGTGAGAGTGAGCTTAGAAGGAGAAAGGAAGCGGAGTGGGGGAGAAATGAGCCGTTAGGGTTCGGGTTACCCCCAAGGAGCTTATTTATAGTATGAGTGGGTAAGCCCGGTTCGGTGAGTGGGGGCCGGGAGTTGCGGAGGTAAACGGCTATTTATTTAAGTTTCTGCGAGATATGCGCCAAATATTGAGCAAGGCATCTGGATAAAAGAGAGAAGGAAATCCATCCCGTGATATCAGGATCGATTATCGAGTATGGAATTTTGGCATTTTTATTAGGGTTTAGACCTGGAAAATTAAAGGTGTTTGGAGGAAAAACCCGGGTTACTACATGGCCGCCGTGGAGTAAGGCCTAGCTGAATATCAGAGCATCTTAACCCGGCCTCCATATGCCTGTATGTTTGATATCTTTGCAGGGAATAGCGAGGGCTTCAAGGAGGATCCATGAAGCCCAGGCTATTCTGGGGACTACTGACGGGGGAATGATAACCCGGTAGGCCAAACTCCAAGGAGTAACCCGGCCCAAAGGACGGTGCGCAGGATCCGGCTAAGGATAAGGAAGCTTGTGGAGGCCCAAGTTTGTAGGCCCAGCAACCCGGATTGTGGGTTATTGTAAAGGAAAGCTAGGGTTTGTGCGCCGTGTCCGGGTAGGATCCAGGGTGCGCCTTGGGGAATAAGCCAGGGGGTACGGGTGCTTTATAAACCGACCCCCAGGTCTAGTTTTAGACAGAGATCTAAGAACCCTAGCAATAGCGCTTGATATCGAGCATCCAGTGTAATCCTAGAATTGAGTTGTTATATCAAGATCGGAGACTCGGCGACTTTGATTGCCGGCTACCAGATCGAATTGCACCATGTTTTCCTCTGAGCTAAACCCTCTCCCAAATACCTGTGTCGTCTTGCCCCAAGATCAGTTACCCCCGGTAGCATCTGTCGTGATTATCCCACGACAATGAGGCTCCCAAGAAGAGGTTGCTTGCTTCTCGTGAAGGAGCAGCCACCCAGAAGACCCCCCCAGAACCCTGGAGGCTCGGGGGCTACCACCCAAAAGAACCCCAAGAGCACTGGAGGCTCGAGGGCTGCCACTGTTCTCCATGCGAGCGCGCTTCTCTCCTAGGGAGGAGCGCTCACCACATGCTCGTTCCATGGCCCCCACAAGGCCATGGAAACGCACCCTCGAGGGGACCCCGTGACGCCATGGTAAAAACGACGCCAAGACCTCTCTCCGTGAGGGTCTCATGGAGCTCTCGCCAGGCGGACCACAAGGTCGCGGGAGCTTCTATCCACACGAGTGGGAGCCTCACTCCAGCGGGGAAATCTTTGGTTACTCGAGGGCGCCACAAGGCCACTACATCCTCGAGCTATGCACCTGAACTCGCGCGAGTATTAGCCCCATGACGATGGGAGTCCCGTGTCCGCACGGTGATGTCAAGTGCCTCTTGGGGACCACAAGGTCACGACATCCCCAAGCGTTTTCTAAGAGAACAATGCCTCACCCTAGCAGTAAAATCACGTTGCTTTCACAAATAAATCTCTCCTTGCATGCCAGCATGCCTACATCTTGCATCCAACAAAATATCACGTGCATTCATCCAAGCATGCATCCTTCCTCTCTCCAGAGAGGCACCCGAAGGTCTTTTTCCTCTCGAGAGCATCCCGCGAGCGGGGGCTAGAACAGTGTATGTGAGCGGGTCGCTACCGCACACAAACACTTCGCCAAGCCCCTCGTTGCTTCTCCTTGCGAGATGCTCACAAAGGAACAACCAAGCGCGCACCTCTCCAAAGGCACAAACTGCAGGTAGAAGCAAGAGCCTCACTCCTGATGAGCAAGCGCGCGGCATGCAGCCCCTCGCACGGAGCCCAGAGGGATCCTCTGCAATAAGCAACTGGAAGCCCACCGTAAAAGACGCAACAAGGTGTCTCAAAGGACACCATCACGGAAAAGCTAAGTACCCTCACACGAAAAGAGCACCCAGAAGCAGAATAAAACATAGGGGTACAATAAGCAACGAAGTGCAGAATATCTCCTTGCAAGGCATCTAAAAAAAGTTCACAGGAAGTCTCGAAGATACACATGAGGGCACTAGGCGGAAGAACCTTCATTCCCAGCACCAGAGCTCAGGACCCCGTTGGTAGGCGGAGTCGGATATAAGGCCTTCACGAAAGCAGCTTCGGCATCCTTCACAAGGACGAAGAGAGAGCCAGTGCGATTGGAGGGAACCTTCCCCGCCAGGGTACTCAGCTTGAAGTCCGGCTGGACCATCAAGAGCCTAGAGAACAGGTGCGTCGCGGCCTCCGACAGGAGCTGACGACACTCCGCGTCAAGAATCGCGTCCACGCTCTAGGCATCCTCGTGCAGCGAGTCCAGGAGGTCGGCGAAGAAGTGAAGGGCGCGCATGGCGTCATACCTGGCAGGAGGAGGAGGCAGCACAAGGCCCAGGCACTCGCCAACCACCTGGGTGGCCTGAACATCACGTTGGAACACCTCCTCCAACTGGCGCTGAAGCTCCAGCGCTGGCCCAGCTAACTCCGCACGCTCAGGCAGCCCCTCGGCGAGAGGAGCCAGACGCTCTCGCAGGGAGAACAAGTTCGATTGGAACCCCGCGGACGCAGCGTTGGCGCGCTATGCTCTTCGGCAAGTTGCGCGCGGAGCTGACCAAGCTCCGTCGAGAACCTGTCGACCTCTGATGACAACACTCGCTCAGTCACGGCTTCCCCCGCCGGCTGTGTCCCAACCAGGCCCGCCTCGAGCTCTTTGCGGTAAGCCTCGCACCTCGCCTGGATCTCTTGTTCCATTTGCTGCTATCATGTCTCTTCCTCCCCTTTCAGGTTGCTTCGTAGCTTCTCGAGGCGCTAGCACTCCTCACTCACTTCCTCCACAAGGCGGGTGGTTTCTGCCTCGCGTTTCTTCATGTCCTCCTCAAGGCGCTGGATCTTGTCCTCTCTGAGGGAGATGGCAGACTCGCAGAAATAAACGTCCGCCTCGCGGCGTACTAGGGCCTCCTCGCGAGAGGCAAGGGCCTTCTCATGTTCCTCACCATCATGAGACCATTTCTCCACCGCCAAATGATGCTTTTCCTGCTCCGACCGAAGACGGGCTTGCGGATCCCGAGCAGTGTCCAGCGTGTTCTTGGCCGCCTCGCGGAATGCCTCCGCCTCGCGGGTGGAGGCCTCGCACTTGTCCGTGGCCTCGCTGAACTTCTGGTGGCCTACTGCTTGCGCCGCGTTCTCCCTCTCGCGGCAGGAGAACATCGCCTGGCGAAACCAGGCGCCCAGGGTCTCCAGGCGCTCGCTCTCCTTGGTGAGGAGGTGGGAGTGCGACCTCGCCCTAACCCGGAGTGCCGCCTCCACAACATCCTTGGCGATGTCAAGCATGGAGCCTTCCGAGTAGAGCTCATGGGGGGCCTGGAGCGGATGCCGGCAGACCTGCAATCCTCCGCCATCGGGTCACAGAAGAAATCGCCCGAAAGGAACGAACCATCCGGCCCCTCGGGAGGGGTGTCCTGGAGCCACTTCTCCACCGCGTCGTTGAAGCCCTATTGCGACAAGCCCTGGAAAGGGATCGCAGAGTAACTCAACACTCCTCTTGGCAGCGAGAATGAAAGCCCAGCGCCCGCTCCATCGGTGGTGGGAGCGACCTTCCCTTCTTCGACATCTTCCACGACAAGGGTCGCCCCAACCACATCGCTTGGGGGCTCGGAAGCCAACCCTGAACAGGCGGCTCCAGGGGTTGCCAAAGGTGACGCCGGACGAGCCACAAGGCCACCATCGGTCGGGACGTGTGAGGGCATCGGCTGCAAAAGGGTCCCCGAGCGGCGCCTCGCCGCCCATCTTGCCCTCCGCTGAAGGAGTGATGGGGTTCGCAAGCCCCTCAGCAACCGGGGAGCATGGGGTGACCCACCTTTCCTCAGGAGCAATGGGGCGGGTCGCGCCCACTGAAGACTGGGGGTTGGGCGCCTTGGGCGTCTTCGCCCGCTCTGGTGAACTGCAACACGGGCAAGGTTAAACCATCAAGACTCCCGAAAGGAATAAAGCACCACCACTACGGGAGACTTACTCATCCTGGCACCCCAAGCTCGGGGGACGTGTTTTCCGCCAAGGGGCGCGTCATGGTGGTCCCTGCCGCCGAAAAGCCCCACGCGCTAGTGGTATTGACGGAGGTGGCCATGCGTTTCGGAGGTGGGGAAGAAGTACTAGAGTGCAGTGATGACTCGCTGTCCGCCTCCTGCGCCAGCACAGACGTGATCTCCTCAAGCGACCGCTTCTTCAACATTGGCCAAGAGGCCGGCTCGACTGGAGCAGAATCTTCTGTTTTGGCCGGCTCCTCCTCACTCTCTTCAAGAGGGCCCTGGAGGAAGGGATTCTCTTGGCGGGACGTCTCGCCCTCGACTAGGAGTCCCCATCGATCGAAGCGAGGCATGGCTCCAATCACTGCGTCGCGCCCCGCTTCTTCAAGGCTGTAAAGGGGAACTACGGAAGGGTGGAAGAGGCGGCGTGGTGTCCCTGCCAAGAAGGGTCTGCATCATCCCCTCGAGCTCCCTGCCCTCGAGGAGGGCACTGCTGAGCTTCATGATGTCCTCTATGTCGCCATAGTAGCACATGAGGCGCTCGTGCTCTTGAAGAGGCGCCAGCCTCTGGCGAACGAACTTGTGGACGAGCATGGGCGCCTCAAGTCCGCTCTTGCACTGCTCCACCATACGTTGCACTAGAGGAGCCATGTCCGGGCCATCAAGAACTTCCTAGGCCCAGCAGGCGTGCTTCCTGGGCCTACCAGTTGGCACCTCAAGAAGGACCGCGGAGGCGCCAGCATCCATGAACACCCAGCAGCTGACGATATCATCCACCTTCTTATTGTGGTCTAGAAGGGGGAACAAAGCTCCCTACCAAGATCGATGCGGAAGGAGGCACACCCGCCGCAGCGACCTCAACCCGTGACACACAGGCTGAAGAAGGAGCGGAACAAGGCCACCAAGGGCCTGACGCCGTGGAAAGCCTTGATAAATCGAAAACATATCTCTTTTTCCGAACACTTTTCTTACTGTTTTCCTCTAAACTTGTGTGTTTTGGATACATCTAACACGGACTAATGCTGTTTTCAGCAGAATTACTTTGGTGTCTCGTTTTTATGCAGAAAAATCAACTTCCGGGAAAATGCCCAGAAAAGAGCCCATTGATGTTTTCACCCCGGAAGACCCCGGGAGCCAGGAGAGGGGCCACAGGGTGGCCACCCCCCCCTGGCGCACCAGCATTGGGTGTGGGCCCCCCAGGACCCCCCTCGGGTTCCCTTTCGACTACAAGTAGCCTTCAACCCTAGAACCCGAGGGGGTACGTCATATTCCACAGAAACACAACAGAGCGCCGCCGCCGTCCCGAACCTCGATTCGGGGATTAGAAGTTCCTGTTCTGGCACCCTGCCGGGACGGGGAAGTGGAGGAGATCATCGCCATCGTCATCACCAACGCCTCTCCATCGACCATCCATGTTTCCCCCATCCATGTGTGAGTAATTTCCCGTTGTAGGATGAAGGGGAAGGTAGGTATTGGATGAGATCGTTCATGTAATAATGCCGTGATTGTTAAGGCATAGTGCCTAGTATCCTCTATTAGTGCTATTGACATTGTTGCAACTTGTTATGCTTAATGCTTGCCAATTTGGGCCTGAGTGCCATGACCTCATATTTGAACATGTTATTGAATCACGATGATAATTATTGTTTCTTGATCATACCTGCAAGTTGCTTACACATATCGTTGTCCGGAACCCGAGGCCCCGAAGTGACAGAAATTGGGACAATCGGAGGGGACGATGTGAGGATCACATGTGTTCACGGAGTGTTAATGCTTTGATCCGGTGTTCTATTAAAAGGAACACCTTAATTACCAGTAGTTCCCTTGAGGCCCCACTAAAAACGGGCTGGTAGAACAAAAGATGTTGTGCAAGTTCTCATTGCGAGCATGTACGGCTATTTACGGAACACATGCCAATGGTTACTTAGTGCTTGGATGTTGTATCATATTTATCTGCAATGCCCCTGACATGATCATTATTAGAACTTTCTTATCCATGCAACGCCCCTTCATCCATCCCTATGCCTACAGTATTTAATCTCGCTATTTACTTCAAACACTACTGTTGCTGTTGTTTTCATTCCACTGCTGTTATTATTTCACTATTGCTGCTACTATAAAACTATTACTACTGATAAACCACTGCGGACAAAAGTACTTTCAGGTGCAGGTGAATTCATAACTCACTTGTTAAGGCTCACAAATATTCTTTGGCTCCCCTTGTGTCGAATCAATAAATTTTGGTTTTACTTCCCTCAAAGACTCTTGTGATCCCCTATACTTGTGGGTCATCAAGACTATTTTCTGGCACCGTTGCCGGGGAGCATAGCTTTATTTGCAAGCTCACCGGAGAGTATTATTATCTACTGCCATCATTCATCATGGGTAAGTCTCGTGATGGAAAGTTTCCTATATTACCATCCACTACAAGAAGAGGTACAACTCTGAACACCTCTGTTGCTCTTATTTCACCGTCTGTTATGAGTAAGCTGCTTACACCACAACATGCTACACATGCTACTTCTGCTGAATCTGAAAATGCTTCTGATACTTTTGATGATGCTTATACTGTGCTTGATGAGAGTGGTTCTCTCGGTCCTTTCTTAGATGCTACTATTGCTAAAGCTAAAAATATTGCAAACACTGAAACTCCTGATAAAAATCCTGTTACTACTGCTTTTTCACCTGAGTTTAGAGAGAGCCCTAGTGATGATTTTGATAATGCTTATATTGAACTGAGTGATGATCCTATTTATGAAATACATGCTTTGAAGGATAAATATGCTGCTATACGTCTTATGAAAAGGCATGCTGTTAGATATAAATTATCTCCTGATGCTAAGTTTTCCACTTCTCCTATTTATATTAGGGATAAGGATTATGATTTCTCTCTTGATTTATCTTATATATCTATTGTTGAGAAGGAACCTTTTTGTGGAACTGAAAATGAAATTGCTATGAAACATATGAATGAGCTCTCCTCTTTGAGTAGTTCATTCTCCGATGATCTTAAGAAACGCAGCTACTTTGTTGCTAAAATATTCCCTTTCTCATTAAAGGATGAAGCTAAAACTTGGTTTAACAATTTGTCACGTGGATCTATTGATAGTCCTATTGGTTTGGTTAATGCTTTCTTTTAGAAATATTTTCCTGCTAGTGCTCAACGTTGCTGCTTTACAAAATATATTTAATTACAAGCAATTGGAAGAAGAGAAATTGCCTGTATATTGGGAAAGGTTCGGTTCTTTAGTTCGAGCTGCACCTGGGCATAAGCTAGAAGATAATAAACTTCTTGATATATTCTATAATGTACTAACTGTTGAATCTAGGACATGCCTTGATAGTTGTGATGGTTGTGTTTTCAGGCAAAGAACTCCAGAAGGAGCCGAGGAATTAATGGCTAAAATAAGCCAAAATCATGATGATTGGACTATGATTGAGCCTGAGCCAACTCCTACTCCAGTACCTACACCAACACCAACACCCAAGAAGAGGGGAATGATTGAATTAAATGATGAAGTGATGAGAGAAGCCAAGAAATCTCTTAAAGAGAGGGGTATTAAATTTGAAGATGTGAAGAATCTTCCACCTATAGAAGAATTATGTAAGCCAATCCCTCACTCACCATCCATTGATGTACACTCTCTCCAATATTTTGATAGTAGAGATATTCCCTATAGAAAACCTCCTGATCAATGCTTAGATGAATTTGATAATTATGTCATTAAGCAAGATAATTTTAATAAGAGGGTGGAGAACCACCTTATGGAAAAATCTAAAGCTATTAATGATTTGCATGGTATTATAGAAAGAACCTCTAATGATGTTAAAATGCTTGTTAAACATTTTCAAATGGTTCAAACTCAAATAGATCAACTTTCTAAAGTGCAAAAAGATTTGCTAGTGAATGCTTCTAAAGAAAAACATGCTTATGGAATAAGAACTAGAAGTGGTATTGCTACACAAGATCCTTTATATCCCGAGGGACATCCTAAAAGAATTGAACAAGATTGTCACTAAACTAAAAATGATGTTATTCATACTAAGAAGAAAAAGAAGAAGAAACATAAAACTGTTGTAGAATCCTCTGAACTTAATAAAGATCCTAATAGTATATCTCTCTCTGATGCTGAAACTGAAAGTGGTAATGAAAAGAATGATGCTTCTGATAAAAGAACCTGTATCTGAACCTGAAAAGCAAACCAAAACTACAAAGTATACTAAGAAGATTTCATTGCTAACAAACATGGTAATTAGAGAGAACCTTGGGTACAAAAACCAATGCCTTTCCCTGGTAAGAAACACAAATCTAAGGAAGAAGAACACTATAACAAGTTTTGTGAATGGATGAAACCTTTGTTCTTGCAAAATCCTTTAACTGGTGCTATTAAATTGCCTCCTTATGCAAAATATATGAAAGATATTGTCTCTAACAAAAGGAAGATTCCTAATGAGGAAATATCCACTATGCTTGCTAATTACTCTTTTAATGGCAAGGTTCCTGAGAAGCTTGGATATCTTGGTATACCTACTATTCCCTGCTCTATTAAAAATAATTATGTTAGAACTGCTTTGTGTGATTTGGGAGCTGGAGTTAGTGTCATGCCTTTTACTCTCTATAAAAGACTCCTCCTTGAAAAATTGATACCAACTGATATATCTTTGCAAATGGCTGACAAGTCTACTGCTATTCTTGTGGGTATATGTGAGAATGTTCCTGTTCAAGTTGCTAATAATTGTCTGATATTAACTGACTTTGTTGTGTTGGAAATGCCTGAAGATGATAATATGTATATTATTCTTGGAAGGCCTTTTCTTAATACTGCAAGGGTTGTTATTGATTGCAATAAAGGAAAAGTTACTTTTAATGTTAATGATAAAGATCACACTGTTTATTTTCCCAAGAAGATTGATAGAAAATATGGTCTAAATTCCATTGAAAATGTTGAGACCATCAAGATTGGAGAATTTTATTGTCCTATTCCAAAGCCACCAAAATAATATGAAATTATTATGATTGGTATAGGCCTATCAAGGTTGAGGTAACATGAGTATTTAGTGAGAAACAAAGTTTTGTTTCATATAAAATTATTTTGGTAGCAAGACTTGATCACCCTTGTTAACAAAATGATTTTAAATGAAATGGGCAATGTTTTCACTATGTTTTCACCTTCCTCATTATTGTTTTCACCATGTTTAATTAAGTTATCACATTATTACTTGAGTGCAATCATGTTTTCCACCATCCTTATGCAAGTTTTCCTGATGTTTTCACTCTGATTACTGAAGTTATGCATGTTTTCACCACCCATACTTTTGTTTTCACCACTACCACCTTTGTTTTCTTTGGTTATTCTTTCATTGGAGTGTCATAGAACCTTTGTAGTTCTGGTTTTGGTTTTGTTTTCCACGTTTTCACTTTCGTTTACTCGGTTTTTATTAATTATTAAAATTCTGGAAATACCTCAAAAATAAAGTTTCTCGAAAAATTCTAGAAAATTTATAATAAATTTTTACGTCAAAAATGAGGCAGAAAGCCACCTGGGAGGCCCCAGGGGGACCCACCAGGCAGGCAAACCCTAGGGTGGCACGGCCTGCCCCCTGGTGGCGCCAGCCCATGGTGTGGGCCCCCTGGCCCCCCACTAACTCTCTCCCCTGCCAAAGTTCCTTCTCTCACCTCCCAAACTCAACACATTTCCTCGAACCCGAGTTCTTGTTGTTCTTCCTCGAATTTTTTCGATCTCTTTGCTCAGCCCATCTTTTGTGCTGAAATTTGGTGCATTTGCTCTCCGGTATGTGACTCCTCTGATGATCCAAGTAGAATTTTATTTAGTGAAGTATTTCTTGATTATTTTGGTACTGTAGGTGACAGCTTATTTGAGTTTACATGCTTGATTTGAGTATAATAACATAGTTTTGATGTATGTTTAGCTCTCATATAAGTCCCTATAGTAGTCTCCACCTTATAGTTGCTTGAAATTAATTTTTATGATGACTGTTGAAAATTTTAGAGATGGAGCACAATGCTTATCAACTAAACCAGCATGAGTTAGAGGTGCATGAGGTCATGCTCGTGCACCGTGAAGAGAGGGTGTTCCCATCAATCTATCTGTGTCGGGAATTTATGCAAGTGACTGGAATTCTGCAGGATCTTAACACTCTAGAGAATAATGCAGGTTTAGAGCGTTTCATTGAGGATGAGCCCATCCAATATGTGAAACTAACTATGTTTGTGGTGCAGGATTTTCGTTTTAAATGGTCTCCAACTAACCCAATGGTCCACTACAAGATTTATAATAAAGCCGTGAGCCTTCCTTTTAGTGTTTTCTGTGCGGCTATTAAGGTACCTGAGTGGGTGTCTTGTGAGAAAATAAGTGGGCAGCCCAAACAAGTACTAGATTTATATGGAGAGATTTGCCAAGGCAGAGGCTTCATGGGAGAAAGTGGTAAAATTCGTGAAATTCAACTCCCTAGCATTCGATACTTTGCCTACTTCATTTCTAAATGTGTACTAGCTAGGAAAACTGGCACCAAGTTATCTGTTTATGATTTGGCATTTATTGCTGCTGCTTTGAGACATGATAGGTCTTATAATTTTAGTGCTTTGATTTCTTACCGCCTCTCACGTAACCGTGAGAAGGGCGGAGTTTGTGGAGGTCTTATTTCCTCGCGCTTGTTAGCTTTGCACGGTTTGGAGCCTCACCATCTAGACTATCAGTTTCCTTTAGAGAGGTTTAATCTTGTTTCCATGGTTCAACATAAGTTTCTTTCCACTCATGCTCACTTACATAATTTATATTTTCAATTAACTTTCTCCAAACGATCCGGGTGGAGAGTTGTTAAAACTGTTAGAGAAGTACTTTTGCCTGCACCTCTTTTGTTTGATCTTAATAATAGGCAAGGATGGGAGCTTCCTGAGAGTGAGCTGGATACATACCTTGAGCATCTCCCTCAGCAAGGGGAGGACGCCAGAGAGGGGTACGATGGTGATTTCGTGCAACCCTATGATTCCACGGGGATTCCATATCAGCACCCCGGTTATGACTATGCGCCGACTGCTTCATCTTCTTCGTATGCGCCCGAGTACGACCACGCGAGGGATGACCCACCGCAGTGGGGATATTTCCTGCACTTTGATTGATCTCCACTTAGGCCAAAAGCCTAAGCTTGGGGGGAGGTATACCGACATCACACTCATTTACATATCATATTCGGTCGGTTCTTTGTATATCCATGTTTATCATTTCTTTCGTTTTCTTTCGCTTCTCTTTGTTTCTTTTGCTTGTTTTCGTTTCTTTCACTTCTTTTGTTTTTATTGTTTTGTTTTCGCTTTCCAAAACACAAAAAGACCAAAAAGATTTTTGTTGTTTCTCTTTGTTTGCCTCTTTAGTTTCTTTATTTGGTTTGCTTTATCTTTTAATTGCAGTTTAATATTCAAAAACCCAAAAATATTTTATTTTGTTTGTTGTTTGCTCTCTTTTGTTCTTGTTTCATTTTGAAAACCCAAAAAGATTTTTGCTTTGTTTGCTTGTCCTCTTTTTGTTCGTGCTTTAATTGAAAAACCCAAAAATATTTGTTGTTCTTCTATGGTTTTGTAAAGTTCGTTGCAGAGTTCAACAGTCGTCCGTGATTCCATTGGAGCTTGGTTTTCATTATATATTATTCGAGCCACAAGTGAAGAGAAATAATGACGATATACGAAAATTCAAGTTGTGGTGAGAGGCTGGTATGAATTCTGTTTGCTTTCATTTTTGTAAATATATCCATCTATGTGAGCATGCTTAGTTTGTTCGTATAAGATATATGTGCATGAATGGCTACTTAATACTTTATGCTCTCTCATGTTTTGCTCCAATATATTGATAATAAATGACTTGTCATATAAATATTTGTTCATATTGTTTTATTCATAGAAGGGTATGATATTGTGGTAGCCTCCTCTAACTGTTTCATTCGAATCGACTTGGCACATGCTCGCGCATGCTAAGACTGAAAACAAAAAGTCAATAAGCCTCGATGATTTATTTTGCATCAGAGTTCTAGTATCAATTTTATGCCTCAGTTAATTTTACTTTGTCGCAAACATGATTATGATAGTTGTTGCTCTCTTGATTGGTCGCTCCCGGTCTATTTGCTAGCCTTCACATGTACTGAGTATGAGCTCTACTCGTGCATCCAAATCCCTGAAAACCAAAGTTTGCCAAATGTGTCCACCATACCTACCTATATGTGGTATTTAACCGCCACTCCAAGTAAATTGCTCATGTGCTACCTTTAAAACCTGCTTAAAATTATTCATGTTTTGTGCCTCTGTTTTAGCTCATGAGGACGTAAATAGAGAATCTTTATCTCACTTGTTGATTGGATTTCACACCCTGGACTAGTGGCTTCATCCGCTTATCCAAATGATAGAAGAGCTGGCAGCGGGGTGCCCAGCCCCAAATTAATACACACAAATTCTCTTCACTCTTTTTGCCCATGATTTATCAGTCAAAGCATAATTGTGTAAACAAAAGAGAAAGAGGGATGACCTTCTACACCAGTTGCGTCCTTCACCATGGGAGCCGCTATTGTGAATCCAGTTGACTTGTGACATATTGTTTTTTCTGTTTACCATTCGTTGACATAAGCATACACCTCTCTCAAAATGTTTTCAATACCTTTGTTTAATAAAATAAAAAGCTCTAGCACATGAGTGATCCATGCTTCCCTCTGCGAAGGGCCTTTCTTTTACTTTTATGTTGAGTCTCCGCCATATTCTTTGAGCACTTTCTTGAGAGCATGATTATCATTCTTAGTGTAATGTGTTTGTCCCAAAGCACGGTTGATTGTTGTATATTCTTGACACTTGCATCTTTGATATCTTTACTTCTAGTCTTCCCTTGAACTTCAGAGGTGCCCTAGCATTTATGTTTTGCCCCACATTTAAGGGCAAGCGAGATACCACTTTGTCAGATCCTATTATGAATACTTCAATCTTGCAAATAGTCATGCTTCATGTTGTTTATTATTAATATGTTGTTACCTCTTCATGGTTTGCATAGCTATTAAGTGTCAGTATCTTGCATGTATCTTATCATGAGCATAATTAAGTAGTTGATCACATAGTGAGTATATTTACATCATATGAAACAAATGTGTTTGTAAAAGTCTTTTATCGCACTCAGTTGTCACTGAATTGCTTGAGGACAAGCAATAAGCTAAGCTTGGGGGTAGTTGATACGTAGAAAACGTATCTCCTCTTCCGAACACTTTTCTTATTGTTTTCCTCTAAACTTGTGTGTTTTGGATACAACTAACACGGAGTAACGTTGTTTTCAGCAGAATTACTTTGATGTCTCGTTTTTATGCAGAAAAATAAACTTTCGGGAAAATGCCTAGAAAAGAGCCCATTGATGTTTTCACCCCGGAAGACCCCAGGAGCAAGAAGGGGGCCAGGAGAGGGGCCACAGGGTGGCCACACCCCCCTGACACGGGTCCCCCTGGTCGCGCCAGCATAGGGTGTGGGACCCCCAGGACCCCCCTCGGACTCCCCTTTCGACTACAAGTAGCCTTCAACCCTAAAACTCGAGGGGGTACGTCATACTCCACGGAAACACAACAGAGCGCCGCCGCCATCCCGAACCTCGATTCGGGGATCAGAAGTTCTTGTTCTGGCACCCTGCCGGGACAGGGAAGTGGAGGAGATCATCGCCATCGTCATCACCAACGCCTCTCCATCGACCATCCATGTTTCCCCCATCCATGTGTGAGTAATTCCCCGCTATAGGCTGAAGGGGATGGTAGGGATTGGATGAGATCGTTCATGTAATAATGTCGTGATTGTTAGGGCATAGTGCCTAGTATCCTCTATTAGTGATATTGACATTTTGCAACTTGTTATGCTTAATGCTTGCCACTTTGGGCCCGAGTGTCATGATCTCAGATCTGAACATGTTATTGAATCACGACGATAATTATTGTTTCTTGATCATACCTGCAAGTTGTTTACACATGTCGTTGTCCGGAACCCGAGGCCCCGAAGTGACAGAAATTGGGACAACCGGAGGGGATGGCTGCGATGTGAGGATCACATGTGTTCACGGAGTGTTAATGCTTTGCTCCGGTGTTCTATGAAAAGGAACACCTTAATTACCAGTAGTTCCCTTGAGGCCCCGCTGAAAACGGGTTGGTAGGACAAAAGATGTTGTGCAAGTTCTCATTGCGAGCACGTACGACTATTTACGGAACACATGCCTATGGTTACTTAGTGCTTGGATGCTTTATCATATTTATCTGCAATGCTCCTGACATGATCATTATTAGAACTTTATTATCCGTGCAACGCCCGTTCATCCATCCCTATGCCTAAAGTATTTAATCCCGTTGTTTACTTCAAACACTACTGTTGTTGTTGTTTGCATTCCACTATTGTTATTATTTCACTACTGCTGCTACTATAAAACTGTTACTACTGATAAACCACTGCAAACAAAAGTACTTTCAGGTGCAGGTGAATTGACAACTCACTTGTTAAGGCTCACAAATATTCTTTGGATCCCCTTGTGTCGAATCAATAAATTTGGGTTTTGCTTCCCTCGAAGACTGTTGCGATCCCCTATACTTGTGGGTCATCAAGCCTCGCACCAGAACGCGAAGATGACCAGGGTCAGAACGGATTTAGGATGAAGGTGAAGAGCGTGGATTTGGTACCAATCCAAGATGGCCAGAAAGGAGGTGGAGAAAGGAGGAATTAGGCCGGCGAAGAGGGTGTGTAAGAAGAAGGCGTAGGCAGTCGCCGGGAGGGAGTTGTGCCGCGCTGAGCCGGCGAAGATGGAGGTGGGACCATCCTTGTTGGTCGAGGAGGCCACCATGGGTCGCACCCTCTCAAGCGAAGACCCCGCATGGATGCGGGATGGCTCCAAGATTGAGCGCGACTTCGACGATGAGGGCTTCGTCGCAGCAGCCTGCTTGCCCTTTGCTGCAGAGGCGGATTGTTTGCCGACCATGTGGGAGAAGGGATCTCGAAGGAAGGGGGAATCTGGAGGATGAACAGTTCTTGGGCAGCATCTAGTGAGAAGGAAGAGGGTAGCCTCAAGTGCTCCGAGGTCTTTTATGAGAGGGCCCGCCCCCCCGTCACAGGGAGTCGTTACCTCGGGAAGGTCGTGGGGTGTGGCCATGTGAAAGAGGCTTGGCCCGCAGCAGATAGCCCCGCATCTCTCCGTAACCTCCGGACACGTGCTCTACGTGGGCCTGGGGGCAACTGTCAGGCCTCTGGATACCAGGGTACCTCGAGGCGTTAGCTGCGGCCTAGCCCAGTATACAGCCCCAAGGCCGAGAGCTTCATCCACACCAAGCGAAGCCATTCCCCAGGCCCACCCGCCAGGTGGGCCTGGTCCGCAGAAGATTGTGTCCTGGGGAGGGGCTCTACTTCGCCTTCGCCCCTCCCCTTGGGTGTCGCTCTTCAAGAGGAGACAACCCATGTGCCGCTTACGAATTCCTGAGCGGTGAAGGAGGGGCCGCAGAGTTGCAGGGCCTGTTTGTTCACAGTTTCCGTTCTCGTGTATAAAGCGAGGGCAGACCCTGCGGACACCAAAAAGGTTCCCTAGAATTACCGCTTTTGTGCAAGGATACCAAGACCACACTACAAGATGAAGGCAGCGTCACCGAGATCCCCCACCGTGACGCCATGGATGGTGGAGCTGTCCCCCAGCAAGCAGGACCATGAAGGAGACACAGAAGTACGGGACGCTCCACCCTTTGGCACTTTGTGGGAACCCTTTCCCACCAAGTGAGCGGGAAGGAGGTCCAAACGCCATTATAAGAAGGGCATCATCGCCCCTCGGAGAAAGGGATCTCGATCCATCGTAGAGCCCAAGTAGTCTGTTCCGAGCAAAAGCTCGCATTTGTAGTGTAATCACCGCAGTGCAATCCATTAGACAAGCAGGAGTAGTGTTTTACACCACACTGGTGGCCTGAACCTGGGTAAACTCTCTGTGTCGCCATTGTTATCGTGCTCAAGCTTCCCTCTTGAAGCCTCCTCTGTAAGCGAAGGAAGTGTGTTTAGCCCCCAGTGTTCGAACCTCTGAGAGCTATCCTGTCTAGGACAGACGATCTCTCTCCGACAGTGTTGGAAAGCAGCAGTACAGTTTTCATGCTTATAACGCTGCAAATAGAAGCTTGTATAGACTGTGGCTAGACTTTTTCATGTCATGCTAGATGTTATTTTAATTCTAAGCCTAGTGGTTATTTTTGTAGCATGATTTGTCTCAAATAGCTGAGAGTGTTTAATGTGCCATTTAAAGAATCATGAGTTGTTGTTGTCATATTGAAGCATAAATTTTTGGTGTTCTCCATTGATTGTTTTATTTGGTTGACTTGGCGCATGCTTACACCATGTTTATGACTACAAACTAGTCACTTATAGCCTCTATGATCATTTAGTTTTTGAACATGTAGTACCACTTATGCTTTGATTAATGATGTTTTTGTTGTTATGCATTATTATGGCCATTATTGCTCTCTTGATTTGTCGCTCCCAGTTTTTTGCTAGCCTCCACCTGTACTAAGTATGAGCTCTACTCGTGCATCCAACTCCCAAAAAACCAAAGTTTTTCAAATATGTCCACCACACCTACCTACATGTGGTATTTAACCGCCACTCCAAGGTAAATTGCTCATGTGTTACCTTTAAAACTTTCAAAATTACTCATGTTTGTGCTCCTGTTTTAGCTCATGAGGACGTAAATAGAGAATCGTTATCTCACTTGTTGATTGGACTTTCACACCCTGGACTAGTGGCTTCATCCGCTTATCCAATTGATAGAAGAGTTTGCAGAGGGGTGCCCATCCCCAAACTAATACCACAAATTCTCTTCACTATTTTTGCCCCTGATTTATCAGTCAAAGCATAATTGTGTAAACAAAAGATAAAAAGGGATGACCTTCTACCCAGATGCGTCCTTATATGGGAGCCGCTCTTGTGAAGTCTAGTTGGCTTGTGACGTACTGTATTTTCTGTTTACCATTCGTTGACATAGCATACACCTCTCTAAAAAAATGTTTTCAATACCTTTGTTTAATAAAATAAAAATACTGTAGCACATGAGTGATCCCTGCTTCCCACTGCGAAGGGCCTTTCTTTTACTTTTACACTGAGTCTTCATCTTCTAACTTTCAGCACAGTTGAGAGAGCATAGTTGTCATTCTGAGTTTAATGTGCATTTCTCCCAGAAACATTATTAGTTGATTCATGACTTGTTATTATTTGCTCTCAAATTATCTGTTCTAGTCTTCCTCTTAAAATTTGAAGGTGTCTTAGCAGTTATATATTGCCCCACTCTTAAGGACAAGCGAAATATCACTTTGCTACGTTTTCTCTATGCTTGAAACAAACGTATAACTTTCAAGTGCATTATTACTCATGATCTTTTATTTGTATTACTTTTAATGATTCAAAGTGATTGCTATATTTTTTTGTTAAAATTATATCTATCATGCTTGTGTTTAAAGTACTATGATCTCAGCTATACTTATGTTTTTACAATTTAGATGATCAAGTTTATGTTGGTAGCATGTCACCTCAAAAATTATTTATTTTTATCGTTTACCTACTCAAAGAAGAGTAGGAACTAAGCTTGGGGATGTTGATACGTCATAAACGTATCCTTAATTTCTGATGTTACATGTTGTTTTCATGCCATATGCTACATGTTTTCCTTACACTTTATGTCATTTTTATCGATTTCCTGGGACTAACCTATTGACAAGATGCCACAGAGCTAGTTCCTGTTTTCTGCTGTTTTTTGTTTCAGAAAAGTTGTTCTCGAAATATTCTCGGAATTGGAAAATTCGAAGCCCGGAAGTCTTAGAATTTCCGAAGGTTCCACGGAGTTCCGAAGATGCCCGGAGGGGGGCACAGGGGGGCCACACCATAGGGTGGTGCACCCTCCCTGGCCGCGCCAAGGGGTGGTGTGGGCCCCTCGGGTGCCCACCGCCATCGCCCTTTCGCCTATTTATTCCCCCCAATGCCTGAACCCTAAATATACCACTTTTACATGAAAAACACCTGATGCCACCGTCATCGTCAACCCGATATTGGGAGGGTTCTGGAGTCCTCCCCGGCACCCTACCGGGAGGGGAAATCATCACCGGAGGGCTCTACACCACCATGCCCGCCTCCGGAGTGATGCGTGAGTAGTTCATCCTTGGACTATGGGTCCATAGCAGTAGCTAGATGGTTGTTCTCTCCTTTTTATGCCTCATGTTTAGATCTCGTGAGCTTCCATACATGATCGAGATCATCTTATTGTAATGCTACATGTTTTGTTTGTTGGGATCCGATGAATATTGAATGCTATGTCTCTTCATTTTCAATCTATCATGTTCTTTTCATGTGTATGTTATTTATGATCTTGCATGCTCTCCATTATTAGTAGATTCTCTAGCCAAGTAGATACTAGTGACTCCAAGAGGGAGTATTTATGCTCGATAGTGGGTTCATGCGTCCTTTGCATCTGTGCTCGACTGACAGAAATGTGACGGATGGAGGATGTGTTGTTGCCATTAGGGAGAAAACAACGATGTTTACATTGTTTACATTACACACTTTGCTTACTGCGATTATCTGTTGCTTGCAACTTAATACCCAAGGTTTGTTCGGATGATATTCTGAGGTTGGATTATTAGTCATAGATGTAGTTGGATAACGGTCTATGAGTCTTGTTGTAATGCCCGCATGAATCACATAGTAATCATCATG
This sequence comes from Alopecurus myosuroides, assembly GCA_028641055.1. Lineage (NCBI taxonomy): Eukaryota > Viridiplantae > Streptophyta > Magnoliopsida > Poales > Poaceae > Alopecurus > Alopecurus myosuroides. The sequence continues at coordinate 283,707,975 of CM054058.1, forward strand.
TCATGCATGTTTCATTATCTATCAATTGATCAGCTGTAATTTGTTCACCATACTTGTTAGCTATCTTTTATGGACATACACCACTAGTGAACTGTGGACCCCGGTCCATTTTCTCATAATGATAATACAACCACTGCCATTAGTGTTTTCACACTGCTACTGTTGTTTTCACATTGTTCTCGTACTATTTTCCACACCATACGTTTAACCTCTTTGTGTTCAGCAAAACCGGTGAGATTGACAACCTCACTGCTTCGTTGGGGCAAAGTGAATTGATTGTGTTGTGTAGGTTCCATGTTGTTGTTGAACCGGTAGTGTGCCCTGCCACCTCAGTTGCATCAACCTTCGGAAGTTGCTTCTTTCTCCTACTGGTCGATTCAACCTTGGTTTCTTTTCTGAGGGAAACTTGCTGTTATGCTCATCACACTTTCCTCTTGGGGTCTCCCAACAAGTGCAAGCCCTGCACCATCAATGCACTTTGCTAGAATGGAGAAGAAGACCCTAGTGCATGCTCCTTCTATCATGAAGCTCATATTGACCGAGGTTCAAGGTTTGGACCCGAGGGGTTTCACTCCACATAAGTTTAAGAAGCTTCGGGGTTCTCTCTCATGATGATGATGCTCCTTCTTGTGTGCCATTTGCTTCTAGTGAGGATGAGGATCCTGCTCCTCGGTCTTGGAGGAAGAATGTCATGCCTTCTTCTTCTTCTTCTTCTTGAGGCATTGACTGCATTTATCCTCCCACCAAGGACAAGGTGAAATAGCTGAACTTGTTCCAGAGGACTTTGCTTTGCATGCAAACGGTTATCCACAAGGAGAACCATGATCTCTATGTCCAGAACAAGAACATCATCCATAACCAGGTATTCTTTTCAAGAATATAGAGGAACTTCGGGGGAAGAAGAAGCCTGCTAGTTCTGAGGGCGAGAGCTCTAAGGAAAGTGACAAGTCTGACACGACCATTCCATACAACAAGTGGAACTGTGAAGCTATCAACAGGGATGCCTTCAGTGACATCACCTCTTAGCCTTCCACCTCGAGTGTGGCCAAAGGGAAGCAAGCTACTTCATATGATGAGGAAGACTCCAAGTTTGATAGTGGTGATGAGATACAGGAGGATGAGGATTCCGAGTGACCATTGGGATTCGTAGCATTACTCTTCTCTTATTTTGGTGTTTCGATGCCAAAGGGGGATAAGTTGCTCTAGTAGGTCACGGGGATTTGCAGGGTCGGGCACAAGAATTTGCTTTTACCATTTCTTAAAAGATCGTGTCCCTTTAAATTTGAGGTTATGTTTTTTTAACCATTTTCTATTTGCATTCTGTGGTTGTATATTCTATGGTTGAGATCAATATTTTTTTTAGTGCACTGATATACTCGGTATGTATTCTCGCTCATAGTGCACAAGGTATCTATCATGTTGTTTCTTTCAAGTATGTCTTAGTACCTAGAAGTTATGCTTCCTAAATTTCTAGGGCACGCATTTAGGGGGATCCATTCTATCCCTTGAAACATGATAGTCCTTGTATCAATGCTTTATTATTTTGCAAATCTAGTGTTGTCATCTAACACCAAAAAGGGGCAGATTGAAAAAACATTTCGAGTTCTCCCTATGTTTGGTTTTGTTTGTTAGATAACAACATTGGTGATCACATAATTGTGTGCCAAGGGTTACAGATGTTAAGGTTATTCCATCATGAAAGCATTTTATGCAAATATCAAAGAAGGGCAATTCTCTGTCCGCCTGAAGAAATTGGGTCGGAGACTCTGGTCTCCCTGGTCGGAGACTCCGGTGTGAAAACACCGTAGATTTTACAAAGACCACGGTCTCGTTTCACAGAGAATGTCTACCCCTTGGAAATTTCTCACAGATGGGGTGCCTGGAGTAAGGTCGGAGTATCCCCGGAGACTACGGTCCCTACATGGTGTTTTTGGAAAATACTTGCAGATGCCTCCCCCCCCCCCGAGTAAGCCCAGAGTCACCCGAAGACTCCAGCCCTCTTCAAGTGCTCGATGTAAAATCTTATAGATGCCCCCCCCCGGAACCAGTCCGGGGCAACACCGGAGTCCTGCAAGTCTTTGCTGTAGGTCGGAGACTCCAGGGTTAGTTAATCTACAACGGCTAGAATTGGGAGAGGTCTATAAATACCCCTTCCTTGTTTCCCAAGGAGGTAGCTCATCCAGCATTGAAGGCACCATTAATTAAGCTCACCAAAATATAGATTTCTCCCAATCTCTCCACCCAAACTCATTGATCTTTGGAGGATTGAAGGAGAAGGCCCCGATCTACATCTTCACTAAGCCATTCTTCATTTTATCCTCATTCACTTGAGGGATTTGTGTCTAGGGTTTCCTTGTGGAAAACCTAGACCTCATTGTTACCCACTTGTTGTTTGTAGTAGATTATTGGTGTTCTTGAGAGCCCCCAATTCAGTTGTGGGTGTGTGCCCTAAGCTCATTGTAAAGGCTACGGTTTCTGCCTCGAAGGATTCCATAGTGGAAGATGAACTAGGCCTTTGTGGTGAGGTTCATCAGAGAATAGGTTGAGTCCTTTGTGGCGTTGAGTAGGGATCCATGGTGAAACTCACACCCCTCCATTGAGACGTATGATGCCCCACAAGTCTAGGGGATTGCAACAGTCTTCGAGGTAAAAATATCCCAATTTATTGATTCGACACAAGGGGGCCATAGAATATTTATAAGCCTTAACAACTGAGTTGTAAATTCAGTTGCACTTGAAAAGTATCTTGATTCACACGATTTATTAGTAGTAATGGTGATATAATGGTGGCAGCGGATTAATAGTAACAATAGCAGTAAAACAGTAATAGCAATAGTTACGGCGAATGTAAATGAATTAAGTAGCAGTGCTAAAAACACCTTAGGCAAAGGGATGGATGTACGGGCATTGCATGAATGAGATTCACCATGTAACAGGGGTAACAAAGAGCAGCACAAATATATAAGAGAGTATCCAAGTCACAAACTATCATAGGCATGTTTCCCAAAAATTGGCGTATGTGCTTGCAATAAGAACTTGCATGATGTCTTTTGTCCTACCATCCCGTTGCTGCGGGGCCAAAAAGGATCTAATGGTAATTAAGGTACTTGTTATACCAAGCACCGGAGCAAATCATTAACATACGGTGGAAACATGTAATCCTCGACCTAGAGTCCATCCTCTCCGATATCCCAACCTGTCACCTTGGGGTATCGGGTTCCAAACAATAATAAGTGTATACAGCTAGTAGATATGATCCAAAATAACAATTATACTCATGAAAACATAACATGTTCAGATCTGAAATCATGGCACTTAATCCCTAAGTGACAAGCATTAACCACTACAAGTTGCAACAACGATAATAAACAACAATAGTGGATACTAGGCATCAAGCCCTAACAATCTCATGATCTATTACATGACTAATCTCATCCAATCCCTACTATCCCCTCTACCTACAGCAGGGAATTAATCACACATCGAAGGGGGATCATGGAGGGTTGATGGAGAGGTGATGGCGATGACGATGGTGACGATCTCCCTCCAATATCCCTCCCGGCAGGGTGCCAGTACAGGAACTTCTTTCTCCCGAACTAGGGTTTTGGGTGTCGGTGGAGCTACAGATCGTATTCGGGAAAATCCTTCGGGGTAGGAGGGGTTCTGTGTTTCGGGGACGAAGGAGACTTTATGCCAAAGGGGGCCCTAGGGGTGGTACCATGCCCCAGGGGCCCACTAGGCGCGGCCAGGGGAGGCCCTGAATGGCACCCCCTTGAAGTCCTAGTGGCCCCCTCTGTCCTTCGGGCTCCGGGAGTCCTTCGGGGGAAAATAAATTTTCAATTTTTTTGAAATTTTCTGAGAAAATTGAATTTCTGCACAAAACTAGACACCAAGGGTAATTCTGGTGAATACAATGTTAGTCTGTGTTAGTTTGATCCAAATTATGCAAATGTGTGGAGAAAGAGCAAGAAACGTGGTTGTAAAAGTAGATACGTTTGCAACGTATCAACTCCCCCAAGCTTAGCTTATTGCTTGTCCTCAAGCAATCCAGTTGATAAAACTGGACGCGATAAAGAAAACTTTGAAAAACACTTCTCACTTCATAAGGTATGTAAGACTATTCCATGATTAGTATTTAACAAGTACATGATAATTACTATATGGATAATAAAGCTCACGAACTCATTCTAGCTCATGAAAAGTGAACAAATAACCAGAAGTGAACAATATGAAATTATAACATCAACTAGGTTGCAATGATCATAATAAAGCATGGTAAGATGGTATCCCGCTTGCCCTAAATTGTATATACAAACATAAATGCTATGTCACCTCCAAAGCTTAAGTGGTGACTAGATATAATAATTTTAGGAGAAACAATGTTGTAAACATGCCTTAGACAATAATATTTTTGGACAATGCACATTATACTCAGAATGACAATCATGCTCTCCTAGTTGGTGCGTCAAGTAAGAAGACAGAGACTCAACATAAAAGTAAAAGAGAGGCCCTTCACAGAGGGAAGCAGGGATTACTCATGTGCTAGATATTTTTATTTCATAAAATAGAGGTATTGAAAATATAATTTTGAGAGAGGTGTGTGTCTATGTCAACGAATGGTAATGAAAAACTTATCATAACCCATGTCAAGTAAAGATTTTAGACTTTTGAGCGCGGTTTCCATTAGCACTTTTTCTTTAAGGTTGGCACTTCCCCCACCTTTCCTTTCAGAAACCAGGGCTAGCCGTATCCATGGGTGCCCACCAACATTCATCAATCCATGGGGAAGTGCCTTATTGATATTATATTATTTGGCACCAGCTCTCGGCCAATTTAGATGAGCACAGATTCCATACCCATCGGGTGAAATAAGGGAGAAAAATCTTGCTTGACATAACCCATGATAAACTTTAAACTGCTTTCTCATGAGCTAAAACATGAACACACAACAAGTTTAATAATTTTGAAGGTTTTTAAAGGTAGCACATGAGCAATTTACTTGGAGCGGCGGTGAAATACTACATGTAGGTAGGTATGATGCACACATTGGAAAACTTTGGTTTTTTTGGGAGTTGGATGCACGAGTCGAGCTCATAATCAGTACAGGGTGAAGGCTAGCAGTAGATGGGGAGCGACCAACTAAGGGAGCAACACCGGTCATAATCATGCATTGCGACAAAACAACATTAAGTAAAGCATGGATGTAATATTATAACCCTGAAAATACAAGATCATCGAGGCTTAAATTGACTTTCTTTATAGTCTGACATGTGTGAATGTGCCAAGTCGATCCAAATAAATTCTTCATAGGGGGGTACCATCAAACTATACTGTCTTATGAAGAAAACAACACATGCGGCATTCTAATAACACATTGAGAACTCATAATCATTTGAGACTAGTCATAAGAAAGCATGAACTACTAAAGCAATATTATACATACAACTATCTACCATGACAAGCTAATATAAGATCATGTGAATAAGCATATGTACAAAAATAAAGAAAAAGAGTTCATACCAGATTTCTAATCTCGACGACTTCATCATATATCGTCATTATTGCTTAATTTGCCACTTGCGCAACCGGATGATATATAAAATAATAATATAGCGCAAGCACCACCCTGGACATGAGATGAACTCTGCAAGCAACTATACAATAACAAGAAGAAGATAATTTTTTTTGTTGTTTTCAAAAGGTGAAACAAAGAGAAAAACGAGGAAATATTGTTGTTGTTTTTGAGCTTTTAAGAAACGGCACACAAAGAAGAGAGAAAACACAAACAAAGAGACACGAAAGAATAAGAATGAGGGAAGACCGATAAACAAGAAAACAAGCAGAAAGAGAAAATGCGGAGAGAAGAAAACCAAACGAGGAGAACAAATAAATGTTTTTTGTGTTTTCTGAATAAGCGAGGAAAGGATAAATGCGCGGAAAAAACAATTTACAAATCTTTTTGGGTTTTCAACAAAAAACACAGAAACACAAAAGAGAGAGAAAATGGGGTAAACCGAAAAGAACGAGAACTTGAAGAAGAAAACAACTAAAAAGTGAAGCATGATAAGAAATAAATACAAGCAGATATAAAACAATATACAAAGTATCAAGTAATATGCCAACATAAATAATGAGTAGGAATCATAAAGAAAGTGTCAGCGTATACGTGCTCCCCCAAGCTTAGGCTTTTGGCCTACTAGTAGCGTTGATCCCACGGGTTCCATCCTAACGATTGCTGCTGCTACTGCATGTACTTGTACTGCTGGTATGGTGTGAGATGCATATCCCACATCGTCTGCTGCAGCGAGAGTCCGTCCATCGAAGGCAGCTGAGATGAAGATCGTTCCACGTGATAAAACAAGGATGGGTCCTCCATACACGCGAATGAGGATGGCCTTGCGTGCTCCTCCTCGTGCACCTCCTGCTGGGTAGCGGGGTTCTCTAGCATTTCTGAAGCGAGGTACTCGTCCAGTACGTCCCTAGAAAAGTACCACGTGTTCCTGGAAACTTCAAACAAACAAGGTTCAGGAAAATGAACAAAGCGAGGTTTCTTGTCCCCCTCTTCAAATAACAGTCTATAATTAAAGTCCCTAAAGGTGCACTTAGATTTTAAGAAAGCACGTGATACTAAAGCATTAAAGTCTATCCTTCTAGGGGAAAGCAATTCATCATCAGGATCAAGAGGGTACAACAGTTTCAGCAAAGAAAATATGTGAGGCGACAATTCCTCCAAAAGTACACCCCTTTGGCAGAATTATTGTCAAGTCCCCTAGAAATTTGTGCACTAGTGCTAAAATAATAATTCTTATCTACATCAGGGAGCATGATGTCAAGATCAGGACTGGGAGTGGTACTAGTATTTTCTCTAGCAAGAACTCCTTTAGAGACATAGTATGCAAAATACCTGACTGCGGGATGCTAAATACATTAAGTCTTACTATGTTGCTTAGCCATCTTGTGTTGATAACAGAGTCTCGAATGTAAATTCTAGAGTTCTGAGGGATCTGTTATCTTTCCAAAGTAGCCTTGATTGGTCACTCCAATAGTCATGCAAAAATCATTAGGCGGCATTTTTATTCTCCTGTCATATAGACATAATTCAACATACTGGTCATCCTTATCATAGAACATGAAAGTTTGCACAAATATATAAGTGAGCCTTATATATTGGTCCACTTCTTTTGTTGTGAAGTCCAGCAAACCTGTATTAGAAACAAGTTATAGAATGACTCGTGAATGCCCAAGGCTGACAGAAGATCATTGCAAGGATATGTAGTTGATCGTACATCCTTCATCCCGTCAAAATTCAGCAAGCGTAAATCCGCGATGTCATCAAGTGGAGGCACCTCATTTGATGTTCTTTTGAAGGATTTACTAAGCCAACCCCTTGCTCTCCTCGTACTCTTATTCTGAGAAAAAAACCCAATAAAAGTTAACTACGAGGATAAATATTATAGGAAACCATTCTAGAAACCTTAGGAGAACTAATGCATGCACCAAAACAACTTAAATCCACTTAAAACAAGCATGCAAGCTCACATAACTACTCACCTAGTGCAGCAAAATACTCAAGATATACAAAACCAAACATAAATATACAAATAGAGGTGGAGGAGTCACATACCGGAGAAGAGATGTATCAAATTTGAGCACAAATGGTGGGCTAAATGAGAATATTGAAGAAATTTGAGGAAGAATAACAAGAACTCGAAATTTTCCTTGAATAAAGGTGTTTCTCGTGAGAGAGAAAGAATGGGGAGATAGGCACTCAAGTAGTGGGGCCCTGGGCCCCCAGGTGACCCCTGGGCGCGGCCTACGGGGTGGGCGCACCTTGTTCCCCCTAGGTGACAGGTGGCCCCCCTGGGTTGGCCCATGTGCCACTTTGCCCCTTTTATGCATAAAAATTCAATATGATTTTTCTGGAATTGTCGCTAAACTTTATTTTTGGGCAACTCCAAAATTTCAATGGATGATTATAACGCAGAAAAATGTTTATGAAATGATGGAAAACACATGAAAAACTAATTCTACAGAAGTTCTAGGATGTGCTATGATGCAAATGACAAGAGGAATCATGAGAAAACAAGGTGAAAACAGAGGAAAACAAGATTAGGCACCATGAAAACATGTGGAAACAAGATGGAAAAAGGTGGAAAACAAAGTGAAAACAAGAGAAAACAAGGAGGAAACAGAGGAAAACAATCGGGAAACATAAGAAAACAAAGTGACAACATAGTTTCATTCATTCAAAATCAATTTGTTAACAAGGTTGATCAAGTCTTGACACCAAATTATTTTTATACGAAGTAAAACCTTGCAAATTTCACTACAACAATCATGTTACCTCAATTTTTATAGACATGGTCCCAATCATAATAATTTCATATTCCTTTTATGGCACTGGAATGGGACAACAAAACTCTGCAATCTTGATGGTCTCAATATTTTCAATTGAATTTAGACAATATTTCTTACCAATCTTCTTTGGGAAATAAACTGTATGTTCTTTGTCATTGACATTGAAAGTGACCTTCCCTTTATTACAATCAATAACAGCCCCTAGAGTGTTCAGAAAGAGTCTTCCAAGAATAATAGACATATTTTTCATCCTCGGGCATTTCCAACACGAAAAAGTCAGTTAATACTAAACAATTAGCAACTTAGAGAGGGACATCCTCACAAATTCCAATAGGAATAGCATTAGATTTATCAGTCATTTGCAAAGACATATCAGAATTAATTTATCGAAATAGAGTCTCTTATAAAGAGAGAGATGCATAACACTAACTCTAGCACCAAGATCACATAAAGCAGTTCTCGCATGATTATTTTTGATGGAGCAAGGAATGGTAGGAATACCTAGGTCTCTCGGCTTCTTAGGAATTTTATCATTGAAGGAATAATTAGCAAGCATAGTGGAAATTTCCTCATAGGAATTTTCCTCTCATTAGTAACAATATATTTCATATACGTGGAATAAGGAGGCAACTTAATAGCATCAGTCAAAGGTATTTGCAAGAAGAGTGGTTTCATCCACTCACAAAATTTATTATAATGTTGTTCTTCTTTTCCTTTGAGAGATTTACTAGGAAAAGGCATAGGTTTTTGTATCCAAGATTCTCTTTCTTTACCATGCTTCCTAGCAGTAAAACCTTCTTTATCATACTTTTTGTTTTTAGAAGGTTTTTCAGATTCTACTTCACTTTCTTCCTTATTTGGAGCATCATTCTTATCATTATCATTATAATGCTCATTATCACTTTCAGTTTCAGCATTAGAAATAGATATACTATTTGGATCTTTATGAGGTTCTTTATTAGCATCATTACTAATATCATTAGCCTCTCTAATTCTTTTATGTTTCTTCTTATTTTTTTTTAGGAGAGCTAACCAAATTTTCATCTAGCATTTGAGAATCTTATTCAAACCTTTTTGGGTGTCCCACGTGATAAAGAGGATCCTGAGTAAAAGCACCACCTCTAGTTTTAACACAACAAGCTTTTCTATAATCTAACCAGAAATTTCAGCAAATAAATAATTTTGCACTTTACTAAGTTGCTCTAATTGAGTCTGAATCATTTAAAAGTGTTTAACAAGACCTTTCGCGTCATTACCAGTTCTTCCTAAAGTAGCATGCCAATTTTTTATACAAAGAGAATTATGATTCAATTGATTTTTCACTTGTGCATTAAAACAAGTTTGTTTAATAATGAAACCATAAAATTAATCTAAGCATTGTTCAGAAAATTTATCATAAGGAATATCACTAAAATTAAATTTATAAGGAGAATGTACCTCTAACATAGGAGGGTGAGTGGTAGGCTCACATAGAGTTTCAATTGGAGGTAGATTCTTCACATCTTCAGATTTAATACCCTTCTCTTTAATAGATTTCTTAGCTTCTTGCATATCTTCAGGATGAATAAAAATAACTCCTCTCTTCTTGGGTGTAGTCAATGGTGTAGGTTCAGGAATATCTCAACCATCATGGTTCTTAGCAATATTACCCAATAATTCTTCAGCTTTATCTACATTTATTTCCCTGAAAATACAACCAACACAACTATCTAGGTATGTCCTAGATTAAGTGTTAGTTCCATGGAAAAAAATAGCACGCTATAGCATTTTGAGAATTTTCACGCTAAATCAATCATGTACAATTTCTTGTAAATAGCACGCTATATCGCGATATAGCATGCTAATATCATATTTTAAGGCCGGCGCTATTTTTCTATAGCACGCTATTTTTTCCTTGGTTAGTCTTAGTCCATTGTAAAATATATCAATAAGCTCATTCTTAGGTATACTTTGATCAGGCCTATGCTTGAGGGTAGCACAAAACCTCCCCCAAGCTTTAGGAAGTTTCTCATCCTCGAATTGCTTGAAGTTAAAAATCTTTTTAAAAGCAGCATGTTGCATATGAGCAGAAAAATATTTCTCGGAAAAGACACGAGCCAAGCATTGAGGAGTCTTAATGAAACCATAAGGCAAATTATCATACCAAACTTATCCTCCCATTTTAATGAGAAAGGGAACAACTTAACAACATAATAGCCTCTTATCAAATTCTCATCAGGAAACAACGCGCCAATCTCAAACAATTTAGTCAAGTGGGCCACGACATCATTATTTTCTATACAAAGTTTTAGTTTCAACCATAGGAATAACTAAAAGATCAATATAAAAATCAAACTTCTCATCTTTAATGCCCCACATGAGATTTAGCGAATTCAGGATCGGGAGTTAACCTGTTTTTCATGGAATGTTTCTCAAGCAGCTTCTTAAAGGTCTTAGGATCAGGAGTAGTTTCATAACTCCTATATTATTTAAGAACTCATCATCAAGTGTATAAGTATCCTATAAATAATCACTCTTATAATTATTAAGATCAGGTCGTTCGGTTGATTGTTCAGGTGTAGGCAATAGTTTATAAAAAAAAATCAGCATGTTCAATTTCTTTAACTCTAGCAATTTGTGTGTCTAAAAAGGAACCTAGAGAACTAGAGGTATCAAGCACAGTAGAAGCATCATAAAATTCATCAGATATGGTACCACACTCGGCAGTAATAGCACGCAAAGCATGCAATGTGGTAACAAGCTTACTTAAAACAGATGGTGAATCAAGTGCAACAATGGTGTTTAGAGTTGTACCTTTCCTTATGGTGGAAGGCAATATTGGAACCTTAGGATCAGTAGTCTTTCCCATGATGGATAACAAATTGTAGCGACCAATATAATTCTCAAGTGAGCTTACAAATAAAGCTATGGTTCCCGGCAACGGCGCCAGAAAAATAGTCTTGATGACCCACAAGTGTAGTGGATCGCAACAGTCTTCGAGGGTAAATATAGCCCAATTTATTGATTCGACACAAGGGAAGTCAAAGAATATTTATAAGCCTTAACAACTAAATTGTCAGTTCAGCTACACCAATATCTTACTTCACACAATTTATTAGTAGCGACAGTGGTATAATGGCAACAATGGTTCAATAGTAACAGTAGCAGTAAAACAGTAGTAGCAATAGTAACAGCAAATCTAAACGAATTAAGTAGCCGTGCTAAAAACACCGTAGGAATAGCGATGGATGTACGGGCGTTGCATGAATGAAATTAACCATGTCATAGAGGTAACAAAGGGCACCACAAATATATAAGAGAGTATCCAAGTCACAAATTATCATAGGCATATTTCCCGGAAATTGTCATACGTGCTTACAATAAGAACTTGCACGTTGTCTTTTGTCCTATCATCCCGTTGCTGCGGGGACAAAAAGGAACTAATGGTAATTAAGGTACTTGTTCTACCAAGCACCAGAGAAAATCATTAACATACGGTGGAAACATGTAATCCTCAAACTAGAGTCCATCCCCTCCGTTATCCCAACCTGTCACCTTGGAGTCTTGGGTTATAGACAATAATAAGTGTACACAACTAGTAGATATGATCTAAACCAACAATTATACTCATGAAAAAATAACATGTTCAGATCTGAAATCATGGCACTCGGGCCTAAGTGACAAGCATTAAGCACTCCAATTTGCAGCAACAATAGTAAAAAAAATAAGTGGATACTAGGCATCAAGCCCTAACAATCTTGTGATCTATTACATGACTAATCTCATCCAATCCCTAACATCCCCTCTGCCTACAGTAGGGAATCACTCACACGTCAAAGGGGGAGTCATGGAGGGTTGATGGAGAGGTGATGGCGATAATGTTGGAGACAATCTCCCTCCAATCCCCGTCCTGGCAGGGTGCCAGAACAGGAACTTTTGTCCCCCGGACAAGGGTTTTGGGTGTCGGCAGAGCTACGGATCGTATTCGGGAAATTCTTTCGGGGGGATCTATGTTTCGGGGACGAAGGAGACTTTATGCCAAAGGGGACCCTGGGGGTGGTCCCAGGACCCCAGGGGCTCACTAGGCCCGACCAGAGGGGGCTGCGGCTGGCACCCCCTAGAGGCCCAGTGACCCCCGTCCAGCTGTTCTTGGGCTCCGGGAGTCTTCCGGGGAAAAATAATTTTCTGATGAAATTTAATTTCTACATAAAACTAGACACCAAGGGTAATTCTGCTGAAAACAGCGTTAGTCCGTGTTAGTTTGATCCAAGTCATGCAAATGTGAGAGAAACAACAAGAAAAGTAGATATATTTGCAATGTATCAACGTACTCCCCTCAAAAGGAGGAACTTGTGAATACATCCTTTTCTCCGTGTGCTTCCGCTATCGGTTCACTCTATCCTTTACCTTTACTTTGTGTTTGTGTCTTTCTTAGTGCAGCTTTTGCCATATAGATAAATTCAGTAGTTGCATATCTAGAAAATTTACCTTTGTGTCAAGCCTAAATCGAAAACGTATTAAAATTTGTAAAAAGCACCTACTCACCCTCCCTCTAGGTGTGCCCATCCTATCTGTTCACCTTCGAGGTCCAACATTTAGCCCCCACTGCAGCCTGCCGAGATCCACTGTTGAGCCATCAAACTGAAGTCAACACGCCCGCAGATTGAGGAAGAGAAGCGACGGATGCCTCCTGTCGCAAACGCAGGCCCGAGAGAGCCCTGACGCCGCCAGTCTTGCCACCGCAAGCTCCAGAGGCGGTCACGTTGATGTTGCCTATTCTGAGCCACCGCTAGCCCACTTGGCCCGTGGAAGGCCCAGATCTGGCCTGACGCACGCCGCCATGCCTGGAGTTGCAAAGCTGAGACCCCTCCAGCCTGCTATTACTGTGCCCGTAGACCACCACGCCTGCCAGGAGTCGCCGTCGCCCCGCCGGCCGAAGCATCATCGCCAAGCTTGCACCGCTTCCAAGCATGACCTCCCCATGAGGGCGCCCCAACGCGTGGAAACGGAAGGTCCTTCCATTGATGGCACCACGCGGGTTGTGCCCGACTGCCATTTCCTGCGGCGGCAGAGGAGGTGAGGAGGAGAGAGGTTGGGCTTGGGCGCGCAGGGGTTCGCCCCGGCCGTTGCTCGCAGGGGACGACCCAAAGTGGAGGAAGAGTTTTTTTTTCACCATTGTCCATACTCCCTCCGTTCCAAAATAGATGACTTACATTTGTCCATATATGGATGTATGTAGACATGTTTTAGTGTCACATACATGCATGTATGAAAAAGTGGAAGTCATCTATTTTGGAACAGAGGGAGTACTATCTAAGTGCACATGCTATTGCCACAGACTATATTAAGATAGAAGAACCATCGAACACTAGATATAAGTTATATTTACACAAGAAATTTGATCAAAAGCTCATAAAGCTGTTAGACACTATGTAATGTATACCCGTATATGGAGTGGTACTCCAACTCATATACGCGTCATGTGTCATCACCGATGGGGCTATTCCATCGTCTATAAACATGTAACCAAGACCCCCAACAGATTCATTGCTTCTGCCACTTTAATATGGTACCATCAATAAGGGTCTTCCAGAATAGGAAGTTTCCTCGGACGATTTTTTGGATTGCTTCCTGGAGGTCAAGTCATTTGATTTCTTGATGGTACCAGCCAGGCTCATGCCCAGTTCCTCGAGGTTGAAGACAGCGACAAGAAACAGGATACCATCCCCAACCCTAACTATGGATCCTCAACCGCTCGTGACTAGGCCGTACTGAGCTACATCCTCAACTCGTTGTCCCCCGTCATCCTCATGCACGTCGGTTGACTCGAGTCCACTAAAGTTGTTTGGAACATCATCACCAAGATGTTCTCAACATAGTCTTTGTCCAAGGTAAATTGCCTTTGCAACACCCTCAATGGCACCAAGAAGGGATCCCTCACCGCAACCCAATATTTCTCTAATATGGAGATCTTTGGTTCTGAATTGGTTTCACTTGGTAAAGAGATAGATGAGGGTGAGTGTTGGGGATATGGCCCTGTGGGTACCCTAAAGTTGGTGATTTCATGGATGAATAGAAGACACAAATCAATTATTATAGAGAAGAAAATCAAACAGATATAGAAGGAACATGAAAAAGCAAGCGACGGCCAGCCTGGGCCGACACAGGCACAGCCCAAGCCGGCATACAACTATACTGCTAACACTTTTCATCGACGACAATGTTCATCACCCACACTGTTGTAACATCCCTGATTTTTGGAAAGTGTAAAAATCAAAAAAAATTGAAACTTTTTGTTTTCATGTTATGCAAGTCACTAAAAACCAAATGAGATGCAAGAAAAAATGGAAACAACACATAATTCAATGAAATTGGAATTAGCAATCCATTACACCTCTTTTCCATAAACCCTAAACCTTATTCAAATAAATTATCTTATTTAATAATTATTATCTTTCTTTAGCAAACCCTATTCCATAAAATGTTTTTCCAATAAGTTTTTGTCTTATGAAACTGGGTTACACTTGGGAAACAACATTTTCAATATTATTAACTCTATGAAATCTTATTTGTCAACATTACTATTTATTTGATATTTTCTATTTCAAAATCTGATTAATTTGCTATTAGTAAATCACTCATATCTAAAAATATAAAATATTAAAAAGGAGATGAAATGGGTTTCAAAAGTAATATTTGACTATTATAATGTTTATGAAATTTTATAAAACCCCATTTCAAATTGTTGCTATTTAAAAATGGTTTTAAGTATTACCAGTAGACTATTTAAATTTTCAAAACTAGTCATCAACCCGTGCACTTGCACGGGCTAGTTATTTGAACCACACATTACTAAAACCTTTTTTAAAGGATCAGTTTGGGTTGAATGCATGAGTGAGTGACACATACAAACAATTGGAACATTTGCGTTTCTTTTGATATGTGCCATGAAAGTATACGAAATCCAAATTGTAATTACGTTGCATTCTGGAAATTATACATCAATTTTATTCTTCTAATGTATTTATTAAATACACATATGAAATATCTCATTGTTTCCTCCAATCTTTCCTATTTAAGCAAGTGGTGCTTGGTACCATGCCGAAGAGTCGTCGTTCCAATTTAGCACATATAAATAGATGTGAACTGCAAAAGAGTTAAACATCACCCTTTTACAAAAGCGCACAAACACAATGTTATAGCAGCACTGAACTATAATTTTTGTTAGCATGATGTCAATTTAAAATGTTTTAACCCACACACACAAAAAACTTCTAAAATATTTTACATGCACATGACTATATTTTACAATCAATGGTTTTTGTTTTCTATATATCGTGTTCATCCTGGTTGTATATATATGCAGATCGTCTCATGAAACACTAATTAGTTTTCTCTGTGAGTAAATATGGACAAAGCACTTACATATGCGCCTTGAACCACCCATCGTAGCATTACTTTCGCCTTATTCCCTTGGTCACCAAACGTCCGTCTGTCTTTCTTCCAGACGCCAACTTACCAAATCCGGAAAGGATGTTTAGCTAGCTGTATAATATGTTGCGTATTCCTCTCATCCAAGAGAAACACAGGAGGAGAGTCAAATTTTTGACTGCATTCAGTGATTTTGTAGTACTTACATAGACAGTCTAAGAGGTAGTTTGACAGAAAAAATTAGACCAAAGAACAGCCGGAAAGCGTACAGAATTTGTTGATGCATGTACGGAAGTGCATACCCCAAGATAATATATTAAAATCACTTATACTTACTTTTTGTTGGCATAGCTTTTTCTTCCATCGTGATCCCTGTTCCCTGTATGTCATGTGTAGAAACGATGAACATGCCAACAGAGTACATCCTATTATAATGCAATCTGAAAAAAAGAAAAAAAAAAAGACGAAACTGGATGCTGGGGGAGAGCCGGACGTGATGCATGGACTTCTCTCGCTGGTTCCATCGGAGGACTGTTTCCAGGAAGTCATCTCTACTGGCCGCTCTTCTCAGATTCCAATATCGAAATTTCTGTGGGTACGATTATCTGTCTCACAAATTCATTTTTTCCTGGATAAAATCAACACGCGTATAGCGTACGGAGCATGCCAACGGCAAATTGACACCGAGAGGAAGATGAGAGGCTTCTCTATCTTGATCCCTGTAAACAATCGGAGGAGCTGGGAGCCTCGATGGTTGCCTGCTTGTGCACGCCGTCAACAGAAGGACAAAAGATAGTTGGAGATCTATTTTTCATCGGTAGTTGGAAGCAGAGAAGAAGGCTCGAACTTGCGTCGGGATGGGTAGCGGAGTTTCGCCTCATTGGGCTATATCCTACGGCTAATGATAAATAATTACGTTAATCCGATGGTGGAAATCTGCTAATCCCTAGGTTTAACGTGGAGCCTTCTATGGTGCATCCAATTAGTAAATGTAAGATATAAAAATTCAAAAGTGTTGGAAACAACAAAATAAGGTTTCTATTTGATAGACATCATAATTACAAGATTTTTGAAATTTATTTGAGGTTAATTGGAATGTTAAAACAGAAGTTATTAAAGAAAAAAGAAAACAGGAATAAAAACAAATTGTTGACGTCATTGATGACGCCACATCGTCATCAACCTCCCTCCTCCGTTTCCATTCGAATCGAAGAGAATCAATTCTCTTGATTTCGGCTGTTTCAACCACGATTGATTGCTCCCCTCTGTCCCCCCTTAAATTCCCCGCTCCTGTCCGCATTTCCCCTCTTGAACCCCGTCGACTAGAGCCCCAGGACCCCAAAATCTCTCGCCGGAGTTCATTGTTGCCGCCGCCGTGCGTCATCGATTCCGACCAGGTGAGCCTAAGCCGAAGTCAGGGACTAGCTACATTCGTTTCCTTGTGATCCTGCGCACGTTTTGATACTCGTGCTCTCGGTTTCTGTGCAGTGAAGCAACGAGGACGAGCTTGCCAGAGCCGGAAATCGCACGGCCGCCTCGGGACCACCTCGCCGCAGTTGTTGCAGAGCCCGTGGAGTCTTCTTGTGGCCGTCATCGTATCCACCGTGTCACGGTGCATCTTCCCGTGGTCTCCCCAATCCTGGAGACCCCCTCTATCGCCACCGTCGTCCACACCCAAGCCAGCGACACCGTCCCCGCCATTGCCGGCGACCAAATTCCGGCCGGAGGTAAACCCTAGCCAATCCCTTTGAATCTCTGTCGTTAGACCCGGTCAAAAGGCACACGTTAGTTCACTTAAACATATCGGTATCAGCCAATCACAGTGGCCACCTCAGCGCCCGCCAGCCGCGCGCCGTTATGCTATTCGTCGCTCAACGCAGCACTTAAACAACCCAAGCCCACTCCCAAACCGTCGCCCTGCACGACAGATGATCCCTTTTTAGCCCAGTCCGTCTGTCGTTTTAATTCCGAATAAAAATAGAATGTCATTTTTGTAGAAAAGCCCCTAGATTTTAGATTCATCATAACTTCTTGACCACAACTCCAAATTTAGCAAACTTGGACTTTTTAAAATCAGCACAGCAAGTAGAAACTTTTAGCACTAGACAAATTTAAATTTGACCGTTTAAAATTTGTTCAATTCCAAATATGCTTGTTTGATGAATTTTGGCATAATTCAAATTCTACAAACTCAAAAATTGCAAATAAAATCTATTTGAAAACCTTAGGATATGTACTTTCGTACCCTCTGTCCCAAAATAATTTTTGATCAAATTAAATTTGAATTTAGAATTAAGTTGTCTAATTGAGTATTTTGACATAGATTTAATTCTATAAATAATTTGAAAATGGTCCCTTAACCAAAATTTCTACATTTGGTAACCTTGGACCATAGAGACCAGTACCCCAACCACTTGATCATCCTAGAATCATTTCCATGTATACTTGACCAAATTTTAACACATCATGTTAACCTTTGTCTTAGAAAATATTTTACATATATGGTTCTATGTGATGTGGCTATTTTGGACCAAGTCTAAGTCCTTAGTGAGGTTCAAACTTACACTTTGCCAACTAGTGAACCCAAAAACAATAGAACAACTATTTTCTATCTACTTCTCAACTCCCCTATTCTTGCTTCAAGAATTCATCAATGGAAACCAAGACTCAAGCACAAGAAGGGACTTCATTTTCAACTTGGTGGCAACATGAAGAGCTACAAGGAAGATCATTGAAGAAACTGAAGGAAGAACTTAGACTCCACAACAACTAGAAGCAAATCAAGGAAGTACAAGTGTCTGAAGAAATCAAGAAGGAAACATGCCCCCTCTCTTTCTATCTTTCTTATTTCCTTTCTTTTCTAATTGACTTAGTGGTACTTTGTGCCCATCCCACCTTGGACCAAATAGTGAGAAAGCCATGAAGAATCTATCAAGGCCAACAGAAGAATCCATACAAGGAACAAGACTACAATAGAAGCATGAAGAAGATCTTCAAGAAGACAAGCATGTCAGACTTGGAGCAATCCATACAATTTGAATATTTTGACAATTGTTTTTGTCGAACCATTGATCCAAATGGAAAATCACAAGACTTTATATTATTTTCTCTTTTGTTATGAAGTTAGTTGAGCCTAGACCTTCCTTAACCCCAAATGGAAAGACTAACTTAGACCACTCAAATGTCTTGATGAAAATGACTAAGTGTTACACATTTTTATGTGCTACTTTAGTTGAAAAAGTGATATGATCACCCTTGGTGAACTCTTGGAACTTCCTCGACAAGTATGACCAATTGAGTTTGAATCTTTCCGACCCACGTTTACCAACCATAGTCCATTTTTGGTAGACCTTAACCTAATCACAATAGTTTCCTTAACAAACTAAATTATTGTGATAGACCTTAGCCTTAGCTTGACCCAATTAAAATAAAACCCTTCTTGACTAAGTGTGTTGTTTGTTATTCTTTGTTCCCTTGTTGTTTGTGAAAGTTGTTTATTGATATTTGTTTGACTTGTTTAGATTGTACGAAGAGAAATGGACCTGTTGTGAAGAGAGTGTGATTTATTCACCAACCTTTAACAAGGCAAGTGACACATCATAAACTACCTATTATTTTCCTATATGCATTAGAACATTTGAATAGTATGCATGATAGGAAAATCTTTGGTAAAATATTATGCTATGCTATTATCCCAAGTATTGTTTAGCCATCCTTATTTCCTTGATAGTGTAGCAGCCTTAAAATTTTGGTAGTTGATTGCTTAGCTATGCTTGTAGATGAAGCTGATGTGATTGGAAAGTATAACTATGTTTTGAATGATTACCAAGGGGTTTATGAAATACTTTTTGTGGAGTACTAGATATTCACAAGTGTGGCATGGTAGGGGACCATTTACATGGTTGAACCTATGAAAATGTTCACATGAATAGCATGGTAGGGGATCACATTAGTGGTTGTACCTATGAAAATGCTTTTTACTCCAGCATGGTAGCGGATCACTTTGGTGGTTGTACCTATGAACATGCTTATTACTTAGCATGGTAGGGGATCACATTAGTGGTTGTACCTATGAAAATGCTTATTACTCCAGCATGGTAGGGGATCACTTTGGTGGTTGTACCTATGAAAATGCTTATTACTCAGCATTGTAGGGGATCACATTAGTGGTTGTACCTATGAAAATTCTTATTACCCAGCATGGTAGGGGATCACATTAGTGGTTGTACCTATGAAAATGCTTATTACCCAGCATGGTAGGGGATCACTTTGGTGGTTGTACCTATGAAAATGCACTTCTCTATGACATGGTATGGGACCATTCTCAAGGTTGAACCTAGAAATATGTCGACATTTCTATCCATTAATTTTGGTTCACTGATTTCTATCTAGGAGATGTTTGGTTTAGAACTGGTAATGGTAATGTTAATGGAAACGGATCCCGGGTGTATCATGGGCGGGGTGGAGAAGTCAGCTTTTTGTTTGGTACTGTTCTGTAATGGAAACGAATCCACGACGTCCCGGTCGTACAGCCCGCGCTAGTCGGCGAGCGTGGTGTAGGCTGCATGCATCTGTTACCGGTGGGAGATGAGTGGTATCAGCATATAGCAGGGGTGTGATTTGATTACGCGTAACCGGATAACGGAGCGATCGAACCAAACACGTTTTAGCGTAATCAGTTAGCCGCCGTAATTAGGTTACGTTACCGAGTCGCGAACCAAACGCGTCCCTAGTGGTACCAAAGTATTGAATCAAAATGTTTTATGAAAAGTATAGGAGCAATTTTGCTTTATGCAAACTTAGCCAAAGCTCCACTCAGCCAAATAAGCATGTAGTACTGATTTTGCCATTTATATCCACCATAGTGTTACTTGCTGATGCATGTAAAATGCATACATGAACTTTGCATGTTATTACTTGTTATTCCTACATATTAGCAACTTATATTCATGTTTTATAATGATTTGGGGGATTTTCTGAACAATCCCCCTTCTTTTGGTTCTAACCCTGTTTTTCCAGAAAACGTACTTTTTAGTGTTTCAGACTTTCCGGGAGCTTCGGGACTCCAAAAAGGTCAAGGCCAAAGAGCACGGTTCAGAATTTTCGAGACGAAGACCATTGGCCAAAGTAGAGGGCCAAAAGGCCAACCAGGTGGAAAAGAGGACCCTCCACGCTGCCAGATTCCTTGGCCGCGTGTGGGGCCCCCTTTTTGCCCCCGTGGCTCCGATGTCGTCGATCTTTCTTCTCCCGAGTGTCTCGTGACCTAAAAACGACTATATAAAGGGTCCCCTGGCCTTTTCGAGAAGGAGGCGGCGCCGAGAGACGAAACCACGAAACAGAGAGACAGAAGGCTGCCATTGGAGAAGATCGGAGGGGGGAAACGCCGCCGGGATCACCCCCGGAGGGCTCCACCCCCCTCTGGCGTGTTCATCATCAACATCTACAGCAAGATCAGCTCCATCTCTCCACTTTAATCTCTTGGCAAACACGATGTATGATGCAATACTATATTCCCTTGATGTATTGTGTCTCCCCGTCTATGTTTGAGTAGTGAATTGTTCTTGGCAATCGTGAAATAGTTATTTGATTGGTTGCATACAAGTTTGTTATCTTCTATGATTGTCTTTATGTACAATATATGAGTGCACACATATGTTGGGGAATGCATGTAAGGTGATCACCGGTAGCGTAATGGAGTGGTGGTGACTTGGGAGTGACAGTAACCTGAGACCGAGCCACAAAGTTAAGTTATTGGGGGATATATATAGGGGACCTTAGAACGTAAGGCTATGGTGGGACTTTATGTCTTAATCAATCTTGTGCAGTCATTTACTTGGCCACATGATCCATCATAAGGGGTTGTAGATCATTTACTTGACTATACCTATTCATGGCTCCTTCCTAGAAGAAACAACTAAGACTAAAACATGTGCTTCACTAATTGTGACAACCACACGAACGAAACACCTATTGCTAGAACACTTGCTCCCTTGAGATACTTGAGATATTTGCTGCTTGCTACTTGTGAAACTTGCTTAGAAACTTGCATTTTAAACTTGCTTCACTAGTTACTAGAAAAACCACACTCCACGTCACTTGCTTTTAATTAGTTAGTTCCTTTTAGTCAAACTTATTGCTTTGCATAAACAGCCATATAAGAGGGTTATAGGGCTTTAGAGAATAGATAGCTTGCCTTCAGCTCCTCGTGGGTTCGACACTCAAATACTTATCGAAAGGTACTACAATTGATATCCTGCACTTGGGAGTCATCACTTGCCAATACATTAAGTTGTATTGGCCCCTTGTGGCTGCATATTCCATCCTGCAAGTGTTTCTGAAGACGAGTGAAGATTTTGTTAGGATCTCGAGTCTACCGCCAACATGTTTTACATGTGGCACATGAACAAGATGAGGCTCAATGTTGTACTATGTTTTCCGTTGTATTTATTTGTTTTGTGCTAGTCTTCTAAGAATATTCAAGTTGTAATACTATTTTGTAAAGACCGGATCATGCGATGTAATAGAATTTGATGCATTTGCATGAAATTTCATTTTGTACTGTGGTGCTAGCAATTGATCCAGGGACTAGCACACTAACATAGATGTTCTTACAATATTTAAATATGGGAACGCTACAGAATGGTATCAGAGCATTGTGTTGCCTATAGAATTCGAGACCTTAAGTTTGGAAAGACCCTAGAATTTAAAATTTACTATGTTTAAACTTTCTAGAAACAAAACACCTCATATCCTCTCATCTATTATTCACCTTCAAAATTTTATCCTCTTGTTATAGATGACCTACCTCTTAAATACCATCAAGGCATGATTGTTGTTTGACCATACCATGAAGTGAAAGAAGTATTGTAACCATATGAAGACCTACCTTCAAGAATTTTGAAGAACTCAGAGAAAGACTTAGATTTCACAGCAATCAAGAACACCTCAAGCCATCGAGAGAAGAATTTGAAGAAAACTCAAGAAGATATAGATGAGACCACCAATCTAGTTACTTTGTTAGAACAACGTTAACGTGTTAGTGTATTGATCATACCAATGAGTGTGGTATGACAATATTAGTTTGTTTTCTAAAACCATTTTGTTCGGAGTGATGAATGTGTTGCTATATGTTTGTTATGTATTGTTTGCAAGATGAGTTTCCTTGATCTAATGTGTTTGAGTAGGAACCTCCTTTAGCTATCTTTGTAATCTATACTCATCCATGTTAAGCCAAACAAAATACTATACCCATTCACCAACCATAGTAAGCTACCATATGAAATGCAATATCAAACATTACACCTAAGAATGTTATGACTAGTACCCTATAGAGACACAAGCCATCCAGTAGAGGAATATCATAAATCTCAAGATCTTGTGTGAAGGAACAATCACATCCATGATCAATGCCAACTACATCCTAAGGAGCAGCAAGCCAATCAACAATAGAAGATAGACAAGTGGACTCAAATTTGCATGAGCTATGAAGATTTTGAAGTTTTTTCATACACCAAGAGAAGAAACAATGAAGAAAAACACAACTATTCAGTTAGTGTTGCAAAAGAGTTTACGCAACCCCACTAGATGGAGAAATTTTAGCTCAGTTTTGTCTTACATATTGGAAAATTTCTGTCAGACAAGTGAGGTGACCTAGTGTTATTATAAGAGATTCACCACTCTAAGTACAAAGTAATGATTGAGTAAAACATGGATTGGCCCCCATGATGATTACTCACATTATTCACTTTTGCTATGAGGAATGGTAAATCTGATGGACATACCTATTAGAGAGATGACGATGTTAAGCCTAAACCATAGAATGTTAGAATATAATAATAACCCTATGTTAGGCAAATGTTGCTGAAAGGTACTATCTTTTGGTGAGGACCAAACCAACCTTGGAGAAATCAAGCAATGGAAGATATGGCCTACCATGAGAGTTGTTAGAAATAGCATGGTGTTTGCCTTCAAGGATGACAACAACAAGAGGAAGATTACTAAAGACATCAAAAGACCAAGTTGAGACTGACCCAAGGACTTCTGATTGACCCAAAGAGTGACCCCTCTGTGTCAAAGTTAGTTTAACAGATCTCTGTTGGTTTGTAATTCCACCATGAGGGAAAGTTCTACTTAAGCCATCCTGAGTAAAACCACACTCCAAGCTATCTGAATGGACACATCCTATTGGCAGAGAATCTTAACCCGTGGAATCCTAAAGGTTGTATACATGGATCCAAGCCCCCAAATACCAAGGAGTTGATATATGCTATACAAGAATACTTTGGATGATGAAGTAGACTCCAACTGAAGTATAGTCAAAACCAGCAGCCAATTAGACAAGAGTTTTAGACTACCTACAAAAGTTTATTTTAAGGGTGGTAGCCCACCTAGTTGTTTTGGAACCCAGTTACCAAAATCTATCTTTCTTTCTAGCCTTCCCAAATCTCGGGACGAGATTTCTTTTAAGGGTGGTAATCTGTAACATCATTGGTTTTTGGAAAGTGCAAAAATCACAAAAATTTGAAACTTTTTGTTTTCATGTTATGCAAGTCACCAAAAACCAAATGAGATGGAAGAAACAAATGGAAACAACACATAATTCAATGAAATTAGAATTAGGAATCCATTACACCTCTTTTCCATAAACCCTAAACCTTATTCAAATAAATTATCTTATTTAATAATTATTATCTTTCTTTAGCAAACCCTATTCCATAAAATGTCTTTCCAATAAGTTTTTGTGTTATGAAAATGGGTTACACTTGAGAAACAACATTTTCAATATTAGTAACTCAATGAAAATTTATTTGTCAACATTATTATTTATTTGATATTTTCTATTTCAAAATGTCATTAATTTGCTATTAGTAAATCAATCATATCTTTAAAATATATAATATGAAAATGAGATGAAATAGGTTTCAAAAAGTAGTATTTGACTATTATAATGTTATGAAATTTTATAAAACCCCATTTCAAATTATGGCTATTTAAAATGGTTTTAAGTATTACTAGTAGACTATTTAAAAATTTCAAAATATAAAAATTCAAAAGTGTTGGAAACAACAAAATAAGGTTTAAATTTGATAGACATTATAATTTACAAGATTTTTAAATTTATTTGAGGTTAATTGGAATTTTAAAACAAAAGTTGTTAAAGAAAAGAGAAAACAGGAAAAAAAAAAACAATTGATGACGTCACATCGTCATGAACCTCCCTCCTGCCGTTTCCATCCGAATTGAAGAGAATCAATTCTCTTGATTTCGGCCATTTCAGCCATGATTGATTGCTCACCTCTGTCCCCCTTAAATCCCCTGCTCCTCATCCGCATTTCCCCTCTTGAACCTCGTCGACTAGTGCCCCCAGGACCCTAAAATCGCTCGCCAGAGTTCATTGTTGTCGTCGTGCGTCGTCGATTCCGACCAGGTGAGCCCAAGCCGAAGTCAGGGACTAGCTCCATTCGTTTTCCCGTGATCCTGCGCACATTTTGATAAACAATGCTCTCCGTTTCTGTGCAGTGAAGCAACGAGGACGAGCTCGCCGGAGCCGGAAACCGCACGGCCACCTCGGGACCACCTTGTCGCTGTTGTTGCAGAGCCCGTGGAGTCTTCCCGTGGTCGTCATTGTATACACCGTATCGCGCTGCATCTTCCCGTGGTCTCCCCGATCCCGAAGACCTCCTCTATCGCCACAGTCGTCCACACCCGAGCCAGCGCCACCGTCCCCGCCATTGCTGGCGACCAAATTCCGGCCGGAGGTAAACCCCTGCCACCCCCTTTGAATCGCTGCCGTTAGATCCCGATCAAAAGGCCCACGTTAGTTCACTTAAACGAATCGGTATCAGCCAATCAAAGTGTGCCATCTCAGCGCTCCATCAGCTGCGCGCCGATATGCTATCCGTCGCTCAACGCAGCACGTAGACGACCCAAGCCCACTCCCTAACCGTCGCCCTGCGCGACAGATAATCCCTTTTTAGCCCAGTCCATATGTGATTTTAATTCCGAATAAAAATAGGGTGTCATTTTTGCAGAAAAGCCCCTGGATTTTAGATTCATCATAACTTTTCAACCACAACTCCTAATTTAGCAAACTTGGACTTTTGAAATCAGCACAACAAGTAGAAACTTTTGGCACTGGACAAATTTAAATTTGACCATTTAAAAGTTGTTCAATTTTAAATATGTTTGTTTGATGAATTTTGGCATAATCAAATTCTACAAACCAAAAATTGCAAATAAAATATATTTGGAAACCTTAGGATGTGCAATTTCATACCCTTTGTCCCAAAATAATTTTTGATCAAATTAAATTTGAATTTAGAATTAAGTTGTCTAATTGAGTATTTTGACATAGATTTAATTCTATAAATAATTTGAAAATGGTTCCTTAACCAAAATTGCTACATTTGGTAACTTGGGACCATACAGACCAGTACCCCAACCACTTGATCATCATAGAATCATTTCCATGTATAGTTGGCCAAATTTTAACACGTCATGTTAACCTTTGTCTTAGAAAATATTTTACACATATGGTTCCATGTGATGTGGCTATTTTGGACCAAGGCTAAGTCCTTAGTGAGGTTCAAACTTATACTTTGACAACTAGTGAAACCAAAAACAATAGAACCACTATTTTCTATCTACTTCTCAACTCCCCTATTCTTGCTTCAAGAATTCATCAATGGAAACCAAGACTCAAGAACAAGAATGGACTTCATTTTCAACTTGGTGGCAACATGAAGAGCTACAAGGAAGATCATTGAAGAAACTGAAGGATGAACTTAGACTCCACAACAACTAGAAGCAACTCAAGGAAGTACAAGTGTGTGAAGAAATCAAGAAGTAAACATGCCCCCTCTCTCTTTGTATCTTTCTTATTTCCTTTCTTTTCTAATTGACTTAGTGGTAATTTGTGCCCATCCCACCTTGGAACAAATAGTGAGAAAGCCATGAAGAATCTATCAAGACCAAGAGAAGAATCCATTTAAGGAACAAGACTAAAATATAAGCATGAAGATGATCTTCAAGAAGACAAGCATGTGAAGACTTAGAGCAATCCTTACAGGTTGAAGATTTAGAAAGTTATTTTTGTCGAACCATTGACCCAATTGGAAAATCCCAATACTTGATCTTATTTTCCCTTTTGTTATGAATTTAGTTGAACCTAGACCTACCTTAACCCCAAATGGAAAGAGTAACTTAGATCACTCAAATGTCTTGATGAAAATGACAAAGTTTTTACAAATTGTTATGTGCTACTTTAGTTAAAGAAGTGATATGATCACCCTTGGTGAACTCTTGGAACTTCCTCAACAAGTATGACCAATTGAGTCCAACCCAAGTCTTTACCAAACATAGTCCCTTTTTGGTAGACCTTAACCTAATCACAATAGTTTCCTTAACAAACTAAATTATTGTGATAGACCTTAGCCTTACCTCGACCCAATTAATATAAAACCCTTCTTGACTAAGTGTGTTGATTGTTATTCTTTGTTCCCTTGTTGTTTGTGACAGTTGTTTATTGCTATTTGTTTGACTTGTTTAGATTGTACAAAGAGAAATGAACCTGTTGTGAAGAGAGTGTGATTTCTTTACCAACCTTTAACAAGGAAAGTGACGCATCATAAACTACCTATTATTTTCCTATATGCATTAGAACATTTGAATAGTATGCATGATAGGAAAATCTTTGGTAAAATATTATGCTATGCTATGCTATTATCCCAAGTAGTGTTTATCCATCCTTATTTCGTTGATACTGTAGCATCCTTAAAATTTGGTAGTTGATTGCCTAGCTATGCTTGTAGATGAAGTTGATGTGATTGGAAAATATAACTATGTTTTGAATGATTACCCTAAGGGGTTTATGAAATATTTTTGGTGAAGTACTAGATACTCACAAGTGTGGCATGGTAGGGGACCATTTTCATGGTTGAACCTATGAAAATGTTCACATGAATAGCATGGTAGGGGATCACATTAGTGGTTGTACCTATGAAAATGCTTATTACTTCAGCATGGTAGGGGATCACGTTGGTGGTTGTACCTATGAAAATGCTTATTACTTAGCATGGTAGGGGATCACATTAGTGGTTGTACCTATGAAAATGCTTATTACTCCAGCATGGTAGGTGATCACTTTGGTGGTTCTACCTATGAAAATGCTTATTACTCAGCATGGTAGGGGATCACATTAGTGGTTGTACCTATGAAAATGCTTATTACCCAGCATGGTAGGGGATCATATTAGTGGTTGTACCTATGAAAATGCTTATTACCCAGCATGATAGGGGATCACTTTGGTGGTTGTACCTATGAAAATGCACTTATCTATGTCATGGTAGGGGACCATTCTCATGGTTGAACCTATGAATATGTCGACATTTCTATCCACTAATTTTTGTTTACTGATTTCTATCTAGTGGTACCAATTATTGAATCAAAATGTTTTATGAAAAATATAGGAGAAATTTTGCTTTATGCAAACTTAGCCAAAGCTCCAGTCAGCCAAATAAGCATGTATTATTGGTTTTTCCATTTATATCCACCATAGTGTTACTTGCCAATACATTAAATTGTATTGACCCCTTGTGGCTGCATATTCCATCCTGCAGATGTTTCTGAAGACGAGTGAAGATTTCTTAGGATCTCGATTCTATAGCCAACATGTTTTGCCTGTGGCACATGAATAAGATGAGGCTCAATGTTGTACTATGTTTTCTGCTGTATTTCTTTGTTTTCTGCTAGTCTTCTAAGACTATGCAAGTTATAATACTATTTTGTAAAGACTGGATCATGCGATGTAATAGAATTTGATGTATTTGTATGATATTTCATTTTGTACTGTGGTGCTAACAATTGATCCAGTGACTAGCACACTAACACAGATGTTCTTACATTATTTAAACGTGGGAACGCTAGAACTGTTCATCCGACATACCCCAACCGTGATACATTTCCTGGTGGCATCCTGGCAACACTGTTCGTCACACACACTGTTCATCGTCGATATTGTACATCACCGACACTGTGCATCCGACATACCCCAACCGGGATATATGTCCTGGTGGCATCCCGGCGACACTGTTCATCACCGACAATATTCATCACCGGCACTGTTCATCTGACATACCCAACCGGGATACATGTCCTGGTGGAATCATGACAACACTGTTCATCGACAACATTGTTCATCGCTGACACTGTTCATCAACGACACTGTTCATCTGACATACCCCAACCGGGATACATGTCGTGGTGGCATCATGGTGGCACAGTTCATTGTCGACACTTTCATCACCAACACTGTTCATCCAACATACCCCAACCGGGATACATGTCCCCGCGGCATTGTTCATCACCGACACTGTTCATCGAACATACCCCAACCGGGATACATTTCCTGGTGGCATCCTAGCGACACTATTCATCATCATCATTGTTCATCATCGACATTGTTCATCCAACATACCCTGACAGACATACATTTGGTATGTCGAAACGTATTTTGTTGTGAGATGTTTTGCAGGAGAGACTCGCCCGGGTTATCCGAGTAAGTCTTGGAGAAACCGGGATAGGAGAAGTACCTCTGATCTCGGACGGAGGTCAATGCTACGGGCATATCCCTGATATCACGGAGCAAGACAGGCGTGCAGGTTCAAGTTACTAGGCGGTCCCGTACCGCTGACTTTGAGCCTTCGTGTGAGCAGTGGCTGGGTATGGGTGAGGCCACATCCTGTCTACGACAGAAGCGACAACGGAGGCATTGCGGTGGCGCATGCTGGACTTTTGTCCCCGTGCCGACCGGCGTGCGCTGCGCCACAGTATCCTTCGCCTAACCACTGTACCATGTGTCCCTGACTACCAGTATATAAGGTTGCCAAGACCTCCTGCGCGAGGGGCAACGAACACACGACCAAAACCACTAGATTCACTTCCTGCTAGTTGCTTACGAACTCCTTCTTCTTCCTCTAGCTAGAAAAGCTCAAGGAGTGAGCTTGTAACCCGGATACCCACATATATACAAACAGACAAGCAGGAGTAGGGATTTTACCACCTCACGAGGGCCCTGAACCTGGGTATATCGGGTGTGCTTTGTGTCTTCCGTATGTGCTTCTCAACGCGCTATCCCTCCCCGGTTCCAACAACGTCCATAGGCCCCAACTCAAGCCATCCTATGACATCTGTCGTGACACCACCATGACAGTTGACCCAGTTTACGGTGTGACACTTGATAGTACCAAAGTAAAACCTCTAGAACATACAACCAAGCTCATGGTCTAATGATATGTCGTACTATAACTGATGGAGGGATGATAACCCGGTAGGCTAACGCCAAGGAGTAACTCGGCCCAAAGGACGTTGCGCAAGACCCGGCTTAGGATAAAGAAGCTTCTAGAAGGCCCAGGAACGAAGGCCTCGTAACCCGGATTGTGGGTTCCGGTAAGGAAGTTTAGGGTTTGTAAGCGGTGTCCGGGTAGGATTCAGAGTGCGCCTTGGAGAGTAAGCCAGGGGGTCCGGATGTTATATAAGCCGGTCCCTAGGTTAGGGTTAGACAAGCTTTTCCATGAGCAAGAACCTGATCGCTAGATCGAGAGATTTCGAGTATCCATTGTAACACCAGTATCAAGCTAATATATTCAGATCGTAGACTCGGCGACTTGATTGCCGGCTACCAGATCGCATATCACCATGGTTTCCTTCGAGCTAAACCCTCTCCCAAACACTCGAGTCGATTTGCCCCAAGACAAGTTACCCCCGGTAACGTCTGCCGTGATTATCCCACGACAGTTGGCGCCCACCGTGGGGACTACGTCCAAGGGTGTTTACATCACGGGAGAAGCTCGGGAGAACATGAAGAACCTCGTCGTCGGCGAGATCTACACCAACCCCGAAGGAGAGAAGATGGTGGACGATTTTGGCTGGGGGGCAGAGTCGGATCTGCTCGAATCCGGATCTGTCGTGACAATCGGCCGGATCAACGTCTTCATCGGCATGGTACGTACGTCCGGTTTAGCTCCTGACGATTTTGGATTTGATTCTGTGTCAGGGGAGGCCACCTGCGTTCAGTCCGATGGGGAGGAATCAGTCGGGACGATAGATCCGGCAGAAGAGCCCACCACGAAGAGGGAACAGCCGGAGGAGCCGGCATGGACCCCGTGTGGCCGGGTTATGAGAGAAGACGACACCGAGTCTATCCTGCACCTGCTGGAGGACCGGTACGAGGAAGACAGTGATGATGAGGAAGAATACGAATCTGCGCCAAGCATTGTGCGCGAGGTCGCGGTTTACACGGCCCCCGCAACCAATCTTAATCAGGGGAACGTGACCGCGGCCGCTGTCGGAACAACACAAGCATTGGCCCAGCAGCAAAATCCGGTTGACGGAAACCCGGTTTTAACCCGGGTCGACGGAGAATCGGCATCAGTTACCAGCCATGCGGCGGATAGCGAGTTGCAGGCAAACATGTTCGGATATCTGGCAAACCGGACGCCAGGGGCGGGTCCTTCAAATCCGCAACATCCGGCCCTGTTCAACAACAACCTGATCCTGGATCCCACCGTTCTAGCCACAGTCATAACCCCGGAAAACGCGGCGGAACATGTTAGGGATCAGGATGTAGCCCGTCGTGCATTGGAACAACAGAGAAGGCAAGTAGAAGCAGAAAAACAAGGGGTAGCTGCGCGCCAGCGCGATCTAGATGCATTGGAGAACCGGCTCCGAGAAGAGACAACCAGGGTGCGTCAAAGGCACCAGACCAGATTACCAGCAACGGGTGGAGTTATAAACCCGGCCACACTATTCATCACACCTCAGGATCAGCCGATTCCAGTAGCAAACCAAGGAACTGTACATCAACCCGCAACTGGAGGAGCACAACCGGTAAACGCGCAGGCCGGGTTACCCATATTACAGACTGGAGTTACTACCGGCAATACATTACCACCACCACCACCACCGTCGCGGTTTCGCACGCCAGCAGGTCATTACAACAATCCCATGGATAATGTGTATGCTGCAACGTTAGCATTGAATCAGATTCCCGTAAGAGAGTCACCCCACACGGAGCAGACCCGACGGGCGATCGATCTATTGCATACGGCAGTGGCACAGCAAGTTAATTACCCGGACAACAGAAGTGGAATGCATGGGACACCGTATATCAGCCAGCAACTAGCCAATACCGGCAATATTCAGACAAGCTCAGCGCGACGGAGGGCAGAGCAGCAGCAAATGCCGCCTCCTCCCCGCGTTCAAGCAGTACCAGCGGCATCAGCAGCGCAAGCTATTGTGGATAGTTCCAGAGCGAGGAGAGCCGCGGCCGGGTCTGCGGTGCATGGACCAGCAGCAGTGCCGCGTCCAGCCGCGCCCCCCGCAGGATCACACGTTTCCCGAGTGAGGCCGGTTCCGACTAATCTCGCTGGGCCTAAGTGCCTGTCGGATAACATCAGAGCTGAGCCTTACCCGGATAAATTCAAGGAACCGGGCAAAGTAGTGAATTATGAGCCGACTATGGATCCGGAAACATGGTTGAGCAACTATGAGATGGCAATGTCGATTCGCAACGCAACTGAAAATATTCAAGCCAAGTTCATGTACTTAATGATGTCAGAAGGAGCAGCAAAGTTATGGTTCAATAATCTACCGGAGGGATCTATCAAGTCATGGGAGGAGTTGAAAACTACGTTTATCAAGCACTTTCATGGGACGTGTAGAAAGCTATTTACTATTGATGACCTAGAGCGGTGTGTCCAGAAGAAGGGAGAATCGGCGCGCAGCTGGGTGCGCCGAGTCATGGAGATACTTCACTCATCTACGGATATTCAGCCCAAGGATGCGTTACAAGCGATGGCAAAGACGTGCAAGTACATACCTTTAGTACAAAAGTTAACTCGCATGAAATCTAGTCGAAATGCTTCAGAGGTTACGATGGGAGAGCTAATGGACGCATGCAACAAGCACGCTGCCACAGATACTACAGAAGAGGATGTCGATGACAAGAAAGCAAAAGCAAACACAAGCAACAATGGAAGAACCGGCAATGGATCAACGCCGGGTAACAATGGAGGTAACAATGGGAACAACCAGAATAAGCGCCCGTTTGAGGGAAGCTCCGAGTTTGTCGCTAGCACAGAAGCCGGGTCTTCGAGACCCAGGGCGGAAGGAAACTTCATTGGAGGAAACCAGAACGGAGGAAATTATCAAGGACCGCCAAGGCCCGGTAACAATTGGGATATCTTCAGGATGGCGTGCCCAAAGCACAGCAGTAACGGTAGGCCGGCTAACCATTCACTGGAGCAATGTGCGGACCTACAGAGATTGAAGAACGAGGAAATAAACAAGGCTATGCGAGGTGCAGGTCGGGGAGGAGGACCGGGTCCGAGTGGAAACCCGGGCCACGGCCCACCCCCAGCCGGCAACCCGGCAGGCGGAAATCTGGGTAATAACCAGGGGGAGCTGGAGGTTTCCAGGCCAACCCCAAGCAGTTGGGACAATATCACGTACACACTACAGGAATTTCCAACAAGGATAAAAAGATACTGAAAAAGGCGGTAAACTCAGTTGCCTCGGCCGTTCCGAGATACTTGAGATGGTCAAAGCAGGACGTAACATGGAGCAGAAGAGATCACCCGGAAAGGATAGAACACCCGGGAGTCTTAGCATTGGTGGTTGCACCGCAGGTCAATGGCTATGAGTTGAAAAAGGTCTTAATGGATGGCGGTAGTAGCATCAATATCTTATATTGGGAAACCTTTCTACGCATGGGTCTCAAGGAGTCCTAGCTACAGAAGAGTTCGACAGTTTTTCACGGGATAGTACCGGGTCACTCAGCGTGCCCCGAGGGAAAAATCACACTGGAGGTAGCTTTTGGAGAATCGAAGGACAATTTCCGGGTTGAGTGGCTCACTTTCGAGGTGGTCAAGTTGCGCAGCCCTTATCACGCGCTATTCGGAAGACCGGCTTACGCTAAGTTCATGGCCAAGCCATGTTATGTGTATCTACAGCTAAAAATCCCGGGTCCAAAGCAGACCATCACTATACATGGGAATCGCGATATAGCGGCTGAGTGCGATGAAGGAGATGCAGCAATGGCTGAACAAGCCTGCAGAAAAGAGGAACTCAAGTATTACCGGTCTCAAGTAGACCCGGATGACAGAACAGCGTTAAAAAGGCCGAATACTGAAGATGAGAGGGCGAAGTTCAAGGCAGCGCAGGACACCAAGATGGTGGCTTTTGTCGAGGGCGATCCCTCCAAGCAATTTGCTATAGGATCTAACTTGGACAGCGAACAGGAGAAAGCACTTGTGGTGTTCATTCGTTCGAATCAGGATGTGTTCGCCTGGACGCCCAGCGACATGCTGGGTATCCCTACAGAACTGGCAGAGCACAGTTTGCACGTTGATCCCAAGTCCAGGCCTGTGAAGCAGGGCCTGAGAAAAATGAATGAAGAAAGAAGGAAGGCTATAGGAGAAGAAATCGCACGGTTGCTTACAGCCGGCTTTATCATGGAAGTATTTCACCCGGACTGGTTAGCAAACCCGGTTCTCGTGATGAAAAAGACCAATGAGTGGACAATGTGCATCGATTATACAAGTCTCAACAAGCATTGCCCAAAGGATCCGTTTGCACTACCAAGGATAGATCAGATCATAGACGCAGTAGCTGGAAGTGACCTATTATGTTTCCTGGACGCATATTCCGGGTATCATCAGATCAAGCTCAAGAAGGAAGATTGGGAGAAAACATCGTTCATAACCCCTTTTGGGGCCTTCTGTTACAAGACCATGACATTTGGATTGAAGAACGCTGGCGCAACCTATCAACGGTGTATTCAGAAGTGTTTTGAGGACCAAATTGGACGCAATGTTCACGCATACGTGGATGATGTGGTGATCAAGACCAGGAAAGCGGAGACATTTATTGATGATCTAAAAGAAACGTTCAAGAACCTGAGAAGGTACCAGATGAAACTTAACCCAACAAAGTGTGTCTTTGGAGTCCCAGCCGGGAAATTACTCGGCTTTATCGTTTCTGAGAGAGGAATTGAGGCAAATCCAGATAAAATCAAAGCTATCCAAAGTCTGAAAAAGCCAGAAAATTTGAAGCATGTTCAGAAGCTCACAGGGTGCGTAGCAGCGCTCAGCCGGTTTATATCCAGACTCGGAGAAAAGGCAATACCCTTGTACCGGCTCTTGAAGAAATCGGATAAATTCGTGTGGGATCAAGAGGCGGACGAGGCGTTCGAAGCACTAAAGAAGCAGTTATCTGAGGCACCAGTCCTAGCAGCCCCGGGTCCTAAAGAGCCCATGCTATTATACGTTGCAGCCGGGCCCCGGGCGGTTAGCGCAGTGGTTGTCGTCGAGCGTAAGGAAGATGGGAAAGATCACCCGGTCCAGAGGCCGGTTTATTATGTCAGCGAGGTATTATCAGAGGCAAAACAACGCTACCCACATTGGCAAAAGCTAGTTTTCGGGGTCTTCATGGCCAGCCGGAAACTGAAGCCGTATTTTCAGGAACACCCCATAACAGTGGTTAGCTCTATACCAATGTCGGATATCATCAGAAACTCGGATGCAACAGGTAGAATAGCCAAGTGGGCGATCGAGATGGGAGATTATCACATCAACTACGAGCCCAGGTCAGCAATCAAATCTCAAGCTCTGGTTGATTTCATTAACGATTGGACTCACACAGGCATGCCCACCATGGCTCCAAATTCCGAGTCTTGGATAATGCACTTTGATGGTTCCAAACAGTACGAGGGATCAGGAGCTGGAGTGGTGCTAACATCACCCAAAGGAGACAAGTTAAGTTACGTGTTGCAGATTCATTTTGATTGCTCCAATAACGTGGCCGAGTATGAGGCCCTATTGCATGGCTTAAAGGTAGCCAAGGAGGTGAACATTAAGAGGATACGATGCTTTGGAGATTCGGACATTGTGGTACAGCAAGTCTCGGGAACTTGGGATAGAAAAGACGCAACTATGGCAGCATACCGCAGAGAGGTGGACAGGGTTGCCGGATGTTTTTCCGGGTATGAGGTGGAGCACATAGACAGAAGAAAAAACGAGGCAGCAGACGCACTCGCCAGACTCGGCTCGCGCAGAGAGCCGGTTCCACCTAATGTTTTCCTGGATGAGCTATGGCGACCATCAGTTAAAACCGAGTCTGAGGAAGAACTGGCAAATCAAGACCCGGATTTGGAGCTCGTGGCCAGAGTACGTGCTGTTCCCGAGTGGACAGAGCCGTTCTTGGCCTACCGATCACGAGGCGAGTTACCACAGCAGGAGGTATTAGCAAGACAAATTCTGAGGCGAGCAAAAAGATATTCTATCATCAAGGGGGAGTTGTACAAAAGAAGTGCAGCAGGAGTCTTTTTGCGCTGTGTAGCACCAGAAGAAGGCCGACAGATCCTCAAGGAAATCCATGAAGGTGTTTGTGGGCATCATGCATCCACAAGATCCCTTGTGGCTAAATCTTATCGACACGGTTTCTTCTGGCTCACGGCCCTAGCAGACGCGGAGCGCTTGGTGGCAAGGTGTGACGGATGTCAAAGGTACGCTCGCCAAACCCATGTGCCGGCTATGGAATTGCGGACTATCCCGTTAACTTGGCCGTTTGCGGTTTGGGGTATGGATATGGTTGGCCCCTTCCACATGTCACCTTGCAAAAAGACACATCTCTGAGTGGCTGTTGATAAGTTTACAAAGTGGGTTGAGGTCATGCCAGTCACCAATTGTGAAGCAAGTACAACAGTCAAGTTTCTGAAAAGGATTATCTATCGGTTCGGATATCCCCACAGCATAATCACCGACAATGGAACCAACATGTCCCTTGGTGAGATGGAGAAGTTTTGTGGAAACAATGGCATCCGTTTGGACATAGCCTCAGTGGCCCACCCACAGGCTAATGGACAAGTGGAGAGAGCAAATCAGGAGTTGCTTCGTGGATTAAAACCACGGTTGCGAGTCCCGTGTATCAGAGCTGCTGGTGCATGAGTTGAGGAGTTGCCTTCAGTGGTTTGGGGTATTAATACCACACCTAACAGATCTACTCAGATGACATCGTTCTTCATGGTTTATGGCGCAGAAGCGGTGTTGCCGAGTGACATTATCCATGATTCGCCTCGAGTATCGGCTTATGTTGAGGTGGAGAACGAGAAGACCCGGCAAGACGCCGTGGATATGCTAGAAGAAGAAAGGGAAGAAGCTTTGGAGAGATCAGCCATATATCAGCAGGATCTGCGAAGGTATCATAGTCGGCGCGTGAAAACCCGGGTCTTCCAGGAAGGAGATCTGGTTCTGCGCCTGGTGCAATCAAAGGAAGGAAAACACAAGTTATCACCACCATGGGAAGGACCGTTCATCATAAGCCGGAATCTGCACAATGGATCATATCACTTGATAGATGCAAGGGAAGAGTCGGCTACAGTTAATGACACCGCTCATACCACTTCATCTATGCAAGAGAAAGAAAGACCATGGAACGTGGCTCAGCTACGTCCCTACTATACTTAGTATAGCCTAGATTCACAAAAGAATTACACGATGTAACAGGCAGCAGGTTTCAGACGCACTCTTTTCCTATCCAGGGTACCTAAGGGGACTGGAGGGTTTTTAATGAGGCGGATTGATGACCTAACTTTTCTCATATCAATAAAGAGATGGTTGAACAATATATTATTTCCTTTGCATGTGTCTCTATCAATTTTTATTTCTGTTATACTTTTTATCTTTCTTCCAGGTAAGTATTGTTCATTGTTTTTTAGCACATTAGCTTCTTTAGCAGTTTGCGTATATTTAGGTCTTGGGGGATGATTGCTTGAATAGCACAGTTACAAACTCAAAGACCCGGCCATGATGCCTATGAGTTATAAGGGCCGATTACTCGCAAACGAGTATGGCTGCAAGCTTATAACTGGACAAAGGAGCCAAACTTTCTTGACTTTTCTTACTTAAGCTCGATGTGACTCGCATTAAAGTGGCATGATTTGCTCGCATATGATCACAATCAGTCATGATGCCCAATGGGACTTGCCTGACCCTGTCTTCGTATAGATGTAGCAACATGATTATCCACGCGAAAGCCGGCTTACAGTACAAGAGAGCCAAAAGGGTCATCTAAACCACAAGTTATGCAGAGTACAGGGTTAATAACCGGAAACTCACAGTTTATCAAGCATAACTTCAAAACCTATGTGAAACGGCTCTAGGTTTTGGGCTTTAGCAAAGACAATTTGTTCTATTTGAAAGACCTAACACCCTAGACTCGGAAGTTCGGGCCTTGGGGACTGGGGATGTTGAAAAAAGAAACAAATTATCTAGCTATTAAGCTCAAAAACCCAAAAATCCGAGTCTTGGGGACTTGGGGACTTAGAGAAAAGTCCACCTGTCAAAACCCGCGAAACCCGGAAACCGAGTCTCACAAAAGGAACCATAAAGTAAATCGAAATATCAAGAATAAATGAGCTCAAAAGCAGATAAATATCAAAATCATCCAAAGACCAGAAGGGCCACGAAAGCTATTAAGTTTCAAAATGCATTGCAAACCATGATAGTAGTATCAAAGGTGCACAGGCGCACCATCAAAAACAATTGTTTAAAAGGCCCATTGGCCAAATGACGTATTTGATGACAATGGATAGCAAATATCGCTCGGCGTCTTGGGCTGAGGCATCCATCTTCTCCTTGCCCTTGCCAGCTGGGTCTTGTCCCTTGACTTGCTCTTCAACACTCTTGGTAGCAGCAGCACCCGGATCAGCAGTAGTGCCGGCCCGTGCAGGAGGAGGGACGATTGGTGTGGAGGTAGCAGGCGCAGAATCGGCCTCAGCCTTCTTCTTCGCGGCCTCCTCTCTCAACTGGGCAGCCTCCGCCTTCCATCGGGCCAGCATATCATATGGCTTGGGAAGATCCGACTTGATAGCCTTGTCATCAGAATCATATGCCGGAATAATGACACTAAGGTCCAATCCATCGGCAATTATGCTGGCCGGGTGACGGACCTCCTTCTGGATGGCCTTGAAATTCTTCACGGAGAACTTGGACCCGTCGTGGTTAAACTCAGGAAACCCGCCTATAAGCTTGGCCGGCTCGAGTTTGGGAAAATACGCCTTAGCCAGCGCAAGACCACGGGTTACCCCAACCCGGCAGGACGATCTTTTCCAGTGCCCAATCCACTCGGGGACGGTGGAGCAAGCGTCCAGCAGCATCTTCAGGTTACCGTGCCCGGAACCCGGCCACCTCAGCTCCTGAAGGATCCATTTGGTTCCGGCGCACAGCTGCCGGATAGTACTCTTGATGGTTTTCAACTTGGCAATGTCATCTTCGTCCGGGATTACTTCATCCGGACCTGCAGAAAATAGGAAAAAACAACGAGTAAGGAAATCCGACTATTTATCAGAATGAGAATCCGGATCACAAGTATCAAGCTAGCAATCGTACCAGCCAAAGCACGATACGTATCGGCAATTTGAACAGAAAGCTTTGTCAGCTCATCTTCTGCTGCATGAGCCCTCCTCCTATACTTCCTCGTGATCTTCCCACTCCTCCTAGCTTCAGCTTCAGCCGACTCACGCAGAGCCGCCTCCTTCTCAACGAGCTTGGTGGCCTTCGCCAATTTTTTCTCGGATTGGGTCACGAACGCCTGAGTGGAGACACAAGGAAGGATTAGTCGGATATACTACGAAGTTCCAAGCAAATTATCAATAAATTCACTCGGAACTTGGGGACTAGATAAGGATACAGGCAATATTATTCGGATTTACCTCATGTTTAGCTATCAAAGCTTCTAAGATATTTTCTTCATCGGCCCTCAAGGTGTGCAGGGCATCAAGCATCTGGGAGAACGTCATGTCTTCGGGCCTGACACCAGAAGAGCCGGCGGCTTGATCGCCTGGCGGGTGAACTTTCCCCGACTTTGGGGTCGAGACCCGGACTGTCTGGGTATTCGGGTTTGGAGAACCCGTCTTTGTGTCCAGGATCTCAACCTCCTCGTCCTCAGCCTCTTCAGATGGCTTCGGAGACCCGGCTTCCTGGCGTGCCGGGTCACCCAAGGGGCCTTGTTCCTGGTTGTCTTCAGCATCACCGCCAGTCGCGGCGTCCATATCATCAGTCGGCCCCTCCGTCTCCCGGTTATCTGTCTCCATGTTCTCCGGGTCACTAAGCGTGACTTGGGCGCTAAGGAAAAAAGAGAGAAATAGTTAGCGACAATGGATGAAAATTATCAAGTATACAAGGATATCATATAGCAAAGACTCACCCGGTGTTCACAGCGTAATCTGGTGGGAGCTCGCTGCTGGAAGCGGATGAAGCTGTCACGGGAACCGATAGCGGAACCCGGAATTG
Organism: Alopecurus myosuroides; assembly: GCA_028641055.1. Lineage (NCBI taxonomy): Eukaryota > Viridiplantae > Streptophyta > Magnoliopsida > Poales > Poaceae > Alopecurus > Alopecurus myosuroides. The sequence continues at coordinate 283,748,090 of CM054058.1, forward strand.
CCCGGCCAGTGGATGGTTGGGGGAGGGGTGACGTCGAGGAGAGTTGGAAGGGTGAGGTGGAGGAGTACCGGCACGGTGGACTGGTGAGGTGGAGATGCCCGGGTTGAGGGGATCGTCACCCGGGGAACTCCGGGTCACCCTACGCTTGGCCGGAAGAGAGTCCTTCAAGTGTGATGAGTTGGATAATTGTTGGTTAAGTTTGCGCATGTTATCAAAGGAATAGGGTTTGGAGGACATAAAGGAGAAGGGAACCTTGGATACCACCCCTCTGGTCTTCCTCTTGTTCCCGACCGTTACTTCTTGTTCGGATTCACTTTTATCGGATTCGGTGGCCTCCGGGTCCTCCTCGTCCTTGTCATCTTTGTCCTCCAACCCTGAAAGCCCGGAATGTATAGTCGGAGAAAAGTGAGATATGTGAAAAAAGGAATGGTGTAAGTGGAGTCGACCGAATACCCGGATAATACCTTCATCGTTATCAGCCGGCTCTTCATCTTCTTCCGGGTCTCCGGAGGAAGGGGAGGTCTCAACATTCCAAAAGACGTTGTCGGACTGAGATAAAAGCATAAGAATGAGAGTTAATGATCGTATCAAGTCAAAGTGTGAGGATAAGTGTTTAAGTATCGGGTTTTACCGCTGGAGCCGGGTTGTCCCGGGTAAACGGCGCTAACCCGGCGATGCTCTTGATCACCTCCAACTTCTCCGTCAAGAAACTCTTGATGGTCTTGTTGGTATCCCCAGCAAGATAATTTTTAGAGGAATGTCGGAGCACGTCCGTGACGTGCCCCGAGTAATCGCACATCAGCTTGGTGTGGATGGAGTTGGGCTGGATCCGGAAGTCCACCCATGTCTTGACCAAGTTGAGCCCAAGGAGACCTTGGGCAGAAAGGACGGCTATTTTTGAGAGGAGGGGCTGTATTGCTTCCCTATCCGACTCAGAGGGGAAAGCGTTGAAGGTGTCGGAGAGATCCAAGAGACCCTCCGAGTAACCCGGCAGTTTCCTCTCGCCGGGTGGGGAGGTATCTCGGCAGTAGAAAAAAGAAAGTTGCCAATGCTTGACATGGGAATTGAGAGTGAGAGTCGGCATGGGAGAGTTCTTGCGGCGCTGGATAGAGACCCCGCCGCAAGCTAAGAGCGCCCCGTCACCGCTTTCGCGGCACGGTTTGCATTGGAAGAGTTCAATGAAAAGAGCCAGATTTGGCGGAATGCACAAATAAGACTCACAGAGGACAATGAAATGGGTAATGTTCAACATAGAGTTAGGCCCTATGTCGAACACCCGGAGGCCATAGTGGCGGAGGACTTCACGAAAGAAAGAGTGACCCGGGGGGCGAAACCCCCGGATCACGTGCTCGACGAAGCAAATTACCTCGTCCGGGTTAGGGGAAGGCCGGGTCTCGTCACCCGGCACCCTCCAGTGGATCTCCTTTTGAGGGGGGAGGACGCCCAACTCGGCCAGCTCCTCCAGCTTGGCCTTGGTAACGGTGGATCGCGCCCAGTTGGCGGATATCGATTGGGTCGTCCTAGTTTTAGCCGGCTGCTTCCCCTGCTTCTTGGGAGCCATCGGTTCAGTCTGCAAAAGCACAAGATAAAAGGACACAAAGCATAAGACTCGGAAATCATGGATTCTCCGAGTATCGATAAATAGTGTGAGAATTACGAATTATCCGGGTATCGAGTATCAGTACAGAAACTATAGGGGACTTACGTATTGGCAAGCATTTGTGGAAGAAGGTTGATTGCCCATGTATCTACTGCAGGTAAAAGAACCGGAAGAAGTGTATTTTCCGGGTATCAATGATAGCCGCGGAAAATTTGAGCGAAATGAATCTAGATTGGAAAATTTGTGGACGATTTTGCGGAGAAATTGATGATTAAAAGTGATAGGGGAGTGATGTGTGACCATCTATTAAGCTATTGGATGGATTAGCATGTATCTATGCGACTCAATCCGGTGCGGGGCAAGAGGTGGCTCGCGGTTGACCTAGATCTAATCTAGGTCAAGTAGAGAAGTTGCGAGGTTGAATCAAGGGAGCAAGAAGCTTACCGGAGTGGATTGAAGCAGAGCGCGACGGCGACAAATGGCGCAGTCCTGATGCCCCTTTGCGATTCCCGGTGGACAGATCGGGGGCGCGGCGGCGGAGCTTGGCGGCGGCGCGGAGCGGATCACGGACGAACGCAACCGGCGGCGGCTTTGCTCCGGCGGTGAGCTCGAGGTCTCCGTGGCGGTGTTGCGCAAGCGCGAACGGGGGTGCGCTGGTAAGGAGGAAGAGAGTGGAGGCAATGGACCGTTAGGGTTAGGTCACCCCCTAGGTACCTATATATAAGTACGGGTGGGGGAACCTAGGCCAACGGGCGGGAACCAAAATTTTCGGGATAAGGGATACCCGTCCGAGATTTTGGGGATAGGCGTTAAGTGCCCGAGAGCAATATCCGGACAAGATAAGAAGGGAATCTCTTCCGTGATATTCGGATCAATTAATGAGCAAAGTGAGCCGGGTCTTTTGCATTCTCCTTGGAACATTGAACCGGAAAGTTAAATATGGATTTAGAGAAAGCCGGGTTATTATATGGACCACCATTGGAGTTAGGCCTAGCTGTTTATTAAAGAAACCTAACCCGGCCTCTATGAAGTTGTGTGTTTATTATTTTTGCAGGGAATAGCGTGCGCTTCAAGGAGGATCCCGTGAAGCCCAAGCTATTCTGGGGACTACTGATGGAGGGATGATAACCCGGTAGGCTAACGCCAAGGAGTAACTCGGCCCAAAGGACGTTGCGCAAGACCCGGCTTAGGATAAAGAAGCTTCTAGAAGGCCCAGGAACGAAGGCCTCGTAACCCGGATTGTGGGTTCCGGTAAGGAAGTTTAGGGTTTGTAAGCAGTGTCCGGGTAGGATTCAGAGTGCGCCTTGGAGAGTAAGCCAGGGGGTCCGGATGTTATATAAGCCGGTCCCTAGGTTAGGGTTAGACAAGCTTTTCCGTGAGCAAGAACCTGATCGCTAGATCGAGAGATTTCGAGTATCCATTGTAACACCAGTATCAAGCTAATATATTCAGATCGTAGACTCGGCGACTTGATTGCCGGCTACCAGATCGCATATCACCATGGTTTCCTTCGAGCTAAACCCTCTCCCAAACACTCGAGTCGATTTGCCCCAAGACAAGTTACCCCCGGTAACGTCTGCCGTGATTATCCCACGACAATAACCTTGTTGCATATGTCACTAAGGACAAAAGACATCGCATTGGAATATCTTAGCATATCAACTACTTGGGTCTACCTAGCCATATTGTTCTCTTCCAACAATATGCTATTCATTGATGCTGACACAAACTACATCCATGACAAGGGAAACACGGTCATCATGCATACAACAAATTAGTTTTAAAAGGAAAGACTAGGGTATCAAATACTTGTCCATGTTACTACACGTGAGCGTGATTTTTCTCTGAATTTTATATTCAGGAGCCACGTCAATTATAGAATAGTAACATGAATCATAATTATGAAACAAATTCAAAAATAAATTCTCCCACTTCCACAACTTGAAATTGCACTTCGTTTTCCCGGTGTTTTGTGTGTTAGTTAACAATACTAAGTACATTATTTATCTAGGTGTTAAGTGTGCAGGTGTTATATTTAACATCGTCATCGATCACCAAAAAGATAGGTGAAGATTGGGCTAAGAGATTTGGGACAGTGAGGAGCCGTATTATTCTGAGAAACCGGATATTCCGGTTAGGATGGTTTATGTCCAGTTCGGGATAGAGAAGGGCCGGATTATTGGTACCGGATTATTCATACCGTACCGGATATTCCGGTTGAGGAAGTTTATGCTCAAAATCGACTAAGGACTGAAGCCTCAACTCACAGAAGCCAACCGGATTATTTCGTGCCAACCAGAATATCCGGTTCAGGTGCCTGCGCGGGACAGAAGGCAACCGGATTATTCACATTGGATTATTCAGCCCCAGTTAGAATATCTGGTTGAAGCCAACGAGTTCGTTCAGATATGGAGAAATATCCCGACCGGATATTCCAGTCCAAACTTGGACCAGATATTCCGGTACCTCTTTTCCAGCCAAACGACTAGATTTGAGGAGGGGGTATAAATACCCCTCCTCTTCCTCCTTCAGCTCTATTTTGTACATTAGCATTTAATAGCATTTATTGAGCTCACCAAATTCGCATTACGCCCAATCCCTCCCACCAAACTTTTTGATCTTTGGAGGATTGAAGTAGAAGGCCCCGATCTACATCTTCACCGAGCCGTTCTTCATTTCCCCCTCATTCACTTGAGGGATTCGTGTCTAGGGTTTCCATTTGTGGATAACCTAGACATCTTGCTACTCTTGGTGATTCTTGGTTTTGGGAACCCCCAATTTGGTTGTGGGTGTGTGCCCCAAGTTGTTTGTAAAGTATTCGGTTCCCGCCTCAAAGGGGATCAATAGTGGAAGGTGGACTAGGCCTTTGTGGCGGGGTTCATCGGAGAATAGGGTGAGGCCTTTGTGGCGTTGAGTAGGCCTTCTTGGCAAGCTCACACCCCTCCAACGAGACGTACTCCCTTAACAAGGAGGAACTCGGGATTACATCGTGTCTCCGCGTGCTTCATATTGTTTACCTCGTTCCCTTCCTCCTTTACTTGTGCTTGCATTGTGTTTGTTGTTATCCTTGTCATATAGGTAAATTCACCTTAGTTGCATTATCTAGAGAATTTACCTTTGTGTTAAGCCTAAACTCGAAGAAAAAATAAAATTGGTCGTAGCACCCATTCACCCTCCTCTAGGTGCCCTCACTATTCGTTCACAACTGGCAATAAGACGTTTGTATAAGTCCTTCAAACTTGTGGAAGATGTATGTGAACTCTCAAGAAAACACTGTGTGAGATATATTTTCCATCAACCCTTTTGAGGATGTATGGACAATATGTGTTATGAAGAAACTCTTTCTATCATAATACCCTTGATCATTCGATCATCCGCAGTTTGGGCTATTCTAGGTGAAACCTTGGTGTTTCAACTAAGAATACAATTTCACCATTTATCATAGATCATCCTGCATCTTTCGTGAAAGATCACACATAGTTCATCTAATGAACTTATAGCCAATGCTATAAGTATTTAAACTTCCATCCGAATACTGCTATTGGTGTATTATTTTGAATTTTAATCTATGCTCAAAATTAATTAAGCACTTTAATCCCTCTACTCACAAGATCGTGTTTTATCCTTTGATTATACTTATCTCATAAGTACCTTTATATTTTATGTACTTATGTCATAAGTAATTCCTCATTATGTAACTCCTACATTATGATCTATTCTCCCCTTTTGAAGAAACATCTTCAAAATACCTTTATGGAGACCATTTATAATTGGAGTCGATTGAACTTTTGTCAAATTCAACTTTCCAACAATTATTATTTTACAAGTGTTGACAGAATGCATTGTCATGGATTTTTCCCAATTATTTCTGAGAACCTAGTTCGTTCCAGTTTCAAAAATTATTTAAAACTTATGCATTATTCTTGATAGTATTATATTGATTCATACTCAAGATTTAATCCATTGTGAACTAATAATTTTACCATCACATGTATCGCAGAAAACACCTTTTCAATGGTACCGTGATTTCGTCAAACAAATCTTTGAATGGTTTTTAATCACTAGATACCATTCTATATCTCCCACTGGCTTTTAAGAAAACAAGACTTCTGTAATTTTCCATGAATTTGAAACAACTCTTGTCATACTTCATCAATTAAATTTTTACTCGAAACTTGTATACCGACTAGTTTTTATTTGTGTACACGATTTAGCTCATTATAATTAACACTACATTTAACAAAATCCTCTAGCTATACTTAGTGAACTTCCTCAATTAGTTTTACTTGAGAGGAATTTGTTTTGTTAATTTCTCATACACACTTATTATCTCGGTTGATAAATCTTTTCTACCGATCACAAGATCTTTTGTAGTCAAGTCTTGAATTTATCATAAAACCATTTATGATAAAACAAGCTTTATGATCATCTATTCCAATGGGAATTTCTTTAATTTTTTCAATTTTGAAATTTGATGGTATAAAATAATTTTGACTCCAAGTCATTAAGGTTTGGATATTTCATCTCTTCATTATGTTTACTTGTTATATGCACATCCTTTATTCAAGTTTACTTGAAAACCATTATGTGCCTACTTGGTTAAGTGTTTTTCTTGACAATCAGCCATGCCTGGTCCGCAATGGGCTCTCGGTATTAATGTAAAAGAATCATCAACCAGAATTGCTTCCGTCTGCATAACTCTAATGACTATTTGCCGAGATTCAACAATCCCTTCAAGAATCATCATCCTCAAACTAAATTTAACAAGGAATGATTTACTTAAGAATCACATATCTCTTAGCAACAAAACATTGTTACTTATGTGGTGTTTTTATAAGACGATTTCCGATGTGAAATTCATCAACCAACAAAGTATTACTTTGTTTTCTATCTTAGGATCAAGTTTCAATCTTTTATAAACTTTTAGATTCTAAGATCAATATGTCAATTCATAGTTTATCTTTCAAAACAATGAAACAAAGTATAGACAACAAATTTGTGCTAAAATTCTAACTTAAGTTACTATACACTATGATGGGTAATATCAAGCACTTTTACAAAAGGAACCTTCTTAGTGCTGGCTTTATCACTCTTAGTCAGGTCATGGCTTGAAAACTTTCAAGACATCATTAAGACATAATTTCTAAAATTTACTGTTAATTTTGGTTAATGATAATAGTATCATTAATAATCTAAGAACTCTTATTTTGTTGACTTAACTATGTGCGTGAATACTTTAATGAATCCAAACTTAAAATGAGTGTTTAATTCATCAAGTCTTTCACTAGATTCACATAACGATATCTCAGACTTCCATCCATCATGCATATGACATGTCTGACATGATAGTGCCACTAGATTGCGGTGTCAATACAATCATAAAATATTTTAGAACAAATGATATTTCGCCAATTCATAATATTTGTAACTTGATCATCCATGAAGGGAGTGGTCCATAATATTCTCATAAGATAACCAGGAAAACTTTTCCTAAGAATCCACAAGAGTATTATATCACCAATCATGCAACCTTATTACAATAACTTGAGCCGAAGCTCACAAATCTTTCAAATTATAAAATAAAAGTGTAGATGTCTTCATACTTGGATGAATCTTCATGGGCCGAGCTTGACGCACATCAACACCTTTTATTATTTTGTATCCTTACTTTTCGCAGCTCCAATATCGAATGCATAAAATTATTTAGCAACCGATACTCTAGTGATACTAGTAAGAATTACAAATATAATTTAGGTATAACTCTTGTACCTTGAGCACTTTTAGTGAATTTCTTCTTTTTCTCAAGGAAATTTCTGCAGTTCATTTCCCCTGAGCAGTGTTCTAGGGCTTATCATGTACCTTAGTACCTTTTCCCCTTTTGTTCTTCTTCTTCTTGAATGGTGTAGTTTGGGAAACCATCAAAACTTCATTGTTTGTTCTCCTCACACTAGCCTCAACAGCTTTTAGCATAGAGAGAAGCTCATTTGGTGTCTTCTCCATCCTATTCATGTTGTAATTCATTCATGATAAAACTGTTGTAAGACGTGGGGGGTGAGGCCAAAATCAAATTCGTATTCAGTTCAGCTGGGACTGGAAACCCCAAAGTCTGAAGCCTTGTACCGTAACCAAACATCTTTATTACATGCTTGTTCACTCAGCCTCCTTCTTCTATGTGACATGACCATAGTGCTTTCTTTATCTCATAACGCTCAGTTTTATCCTGAGTCTGGTACATGGCTGCGAGTGCAGCAATCATATCATAAGATTTTGCAACTCAGGATCCATACATGTCAACATGATACATTGAAGAGAAATTGCATCATCACTATTCATGGTGTGAGCATCTTTCTTAGCATTAGTAGCATTGTCGTCAAGTTCCTCCGGAGGAGGAGTCTCGAGGACATACTCTTTCTTGGTACCCCTAAGAACAATTTTTAAGGCACAAACCCAATTCGCATTGTTACTTCCATTGGCAGCAAGTAGGTTTCTTCACAAGTAATGGACCAAGGTTAATAGCGGGTGCGTTGTGAGCCATTGATCTACAACAATTTAATAGTTCACTTAGACATGTTTATAATTATAAACTAGCACTTGTTAAAATAAATTAACGGTGTGCTCCCACTAAAACCGATATTCCTCGTGATTGGACTTTAGTGTATTATGGAATCCGCGCTCAACTCATAACCAAAGGATGTATCCACCTCAATAATTACAAACTTACGACATATATGCCAAATTCCCAATCACTTCCACCATGATTTCTGCTTCATCTTTCAATGTATGTGCTCCAAACTCATGACTATCATGCCTGAATGACAAGAAAACCAACTGATCCTGCTGCAACAATTGATGTCATGCTGACCCGTGTATCCAAGTGACCAACATGGACCAACTTGATGCTCGCCTTCTATTCATAAGAACACGTTGACCCTCGTATCCAAGTGATGAATGTGAACCCCAATCGGCTTGACGGTACTACAGTTGGAAGAGCTCGATCTACATTGATATTTTAATGAGGAATCACCCAAATAATTATGACTACTGCGCAATCAAAGGACAACAAGAAAACCGACAAACCATGCACAAGTTTAAGCACTAGTGATGTGGTATATCCTTCTTCCTTATCCAACGGTTCCTTCGTTGGTGGTTCCATGTCGAGGTTCACGACAAGTGCATTCCTTCTCCTGCCCATCATTTCTCCATGAACAGGCAAGGATGATATGCTGACTACAAATAGTGTTAGGTAAAGCATCTCTAACGTTTGTCCAAAACTTTTATCATGATTGTAGGATTTACGTAACAAACCGTCAAGTAACCTTCGTTCCATGAAGCATGATTATTCACATTGCTAGACAGACATTGTAGGTTGACTGAAACACAGACATTACAAAAACATCTGGAATCTCAATCTAAATTTATACATAGCCATGACCCCTCTGTGGATCCAATCCACATGCCCCTTCCACAATGTTGTTAGCTAGACCAATTATAAAGAGATCCAAAGCTACAAAACCACTTTGATGAGCCCCAACTGTAGGGGATTAATCGTAGATTTTTTGATAAATAAGAATGTCGAACCCAACAAGGAGCAGAAGGTATTAAAAATAGTTTAAAGTAAGGTTTCAGTCTAAACACTAGAGAACAGTTGTTTAGGGATTTTGTAATAGTAAAAAAGCGGTAACAAGTAAATAACAATAAGAGTAAATAGTTGCTACAAGTGGCCCAATCCTTATTAGCACAAAGGACAAGCTGGTGGTACTTCTTATAATGGCTAAACCGTTCCTGAGGACACACGGGAGTTTTCGTCTAGTTAGTTTCATCACACGATGTTGATTAATCTTTATCGTTTTGGTAAGTGTTATGTGGGTATACCTATGCTAGTGAACCGTCCAATGCAATACTAATGCACACTTATGATTACACTACTTGCAAGCATTCACAAGTACAATAAATTAGTTAAGAAATAAATCTAACCGTAGCAATAAACTCGTGGTATCTACTACTCCCTTATGTGAAGTCTTGCAAGTTGGGGTTTAGGTTTCTGTCACTCCGACAACCCACCACAAGCAATCCAACACAGAATGCATTCCTCTAGTCCCTTGAAAGGTGAAGTGTTATGTAGTCGACGTTCACATAACACCACTAGAGAAATAACAATAGAACTTAAATACCAAACCGGTAAATATTACCCAATGAAACATGATTACTAGTATCTAGACTTCTCCCATGTCCTCAAGAACTGAACGATCTACTCACAACACATCATAAAGTACATGATCAAAGGTGATAAATGGATGAATACCAATCTGGTCATAAAGTGCAAACACCGATAAATATCATAAGCATCAACTACAAACAAGTAATTCACATCGGGAGAAAGAGCAAGTGGAAAACAACGATATAGAACCCTAATTATTACAGAGGGATGGAGATGGATGGTGTTGATGGTGAGGACGATGACGATGATGATCTTGATGATGCCTGGTGCAATGACGGTGACAATGATGACAATTCCCTCCTCCGGGAGGGAATTTCCCCGCCAGGATGGTGTTTTCTTCTCTCTATCGTTTCTTTCATGAAGAGGCAGCGACAAAGTTCTTTGAAGTGCCTCCCAGGTATTTTTAGGTCACGAGGGGTCAGTCCCTCGAAGGAGAGACGGATTGGGGCCTAGGGCCCACCAGGAGCGGTCAAGAGGGGGCCGCGCCTGGGAGGCACTGGTCTGCCCCTTGGCTCCCGTCTGGCAGCCCTTCGGGCTCCCCAAGTGATTAATGAAAAACCTTGTTTTATGATTTTCCCGTTTTCTTACGTCCATAAAATATCCCTTCTGACAGGTGCTTTTTCCATTTGTTTTCTGACTGTGATAAATAGTTTCGTAAAACTGTAAAACACAGAGAAAACAACGAAATAACATAAGTATAGTGCTCTAATAGGGTAAACATCAATGAATAAGGAAAAAATTATCATATAAAATAGTGATGCAAAATGGACATATCAACCCCCCCAAGCTTAGACTTCGCTTGTCCCCATGCAAAAACTGAACTCGGAAAACATGACCACGGGTTTATGATGTGAAGTGTTGATAATAAAGAATACGGACATGAAGAATAACAAATTACTCAATAAACACTAACAATTACATACAACAATCTTTTCCATAATGCTTCTCAAAGAGAAGTAATGGTTCAATCATACAAAGGTATAGTGAGTGCAAATTCATTGAGCTATGGCAAACTGTGTTCTTGGTTAGAGAACAACTATCATATCAATCTTATATTTTCACAAGAGTCTATGTCAGAGCTATTAAGAAGATAACACATACTTAAATTATCACACAATATTTTAATGAAAAGAAAACTTTCAAGGATTATGTTCTTAATAAAGGAGGTGAAAACAACTGACACAAATGAAGATGCTAGTTAGCAAAGCTCAACTTTCAACTTGTTTACCATGATGGTAATGTCAACTGCAATAAAACATGGTTAAATATCATCATGGACATATAAAAGAATGCATCTCGGCTCAACATCATAAGTTTTCTATTAGAAAATAGAGGGAATAGGTGAACTGACTAAATCATGTTAGTAAAGAAGGGCCCTTCACAGAGGGAAGCAGGGATTACTCATGTACTAGAGCTTTTTATTTTAATAAAATAGAGGCATTGAAAATGTAATTTTGAGAGATATGTATGTGTATGTCAATGAATGGTAATTAAAAAAATATATAACCCATGTCAAGCAAGGTGTTTAGACTTTTGAGAGCGGTTTTCGTTTCTTTATTAAGGTTGGAACTTCCGCCCACCATGCCTTTCACAAACCAGGGCTAGTCGTATCCACAGGTACCCACCAGCTTTCATCAAACCATGGGGAAGTTCCTTTTTATGTTATATTATTTGGCACAAGCTCTCTCGCAATTTTAGATGAGCAACGATTCCATACTCATTGGGTAAAATAAGAAAGAAGTACCTTGCGACAAAAGACATGATAAAATTTAAACTACTTCCTGGTGAGCTAAAACAGAGACACAAAACAGGTTTGAAAGGTAGCACACGAGAAATTTACTTGAAGTGGGAGTGAAATACCACATATAGGAAGGTATGGTGGACACTTTTCGAAGGTTTTTGGTTCAAGTATTTAGATGCACGAGTAGTGATCATACTCAGTACAGGGTTTCTGGGTAGCAAAGGCTTTATAGCAAACATACGAAGTTGAGAGATGCAAGCATATATATAAAACCATGCAATGATATAAAACTTGAAGTATTGCAATTGTCTTCATTGTCAGCATAACACATCAATCATAAGAACATAAACATGAATGTTTTGCAGGCATAAAAGATCTATCAGGTAATATATCTACATGTGAAACCTCTCTTCTTTGTTCTAAGTCTCTAAGTGTTGTTTCTATGACCAATCCTATGTTTTCCAAATACTCAATAAATTTCTACTACTATACCCAACATGAGATCACTACTAAACACAAGACAAGCATGTGAGAATAATTGCCATGAATAGAACATATAGTGCAACTAAGTAAGAAGAAGACTTCATATCAATATTTCATCATAGGCAAGCTCACACCAATGGATACAAAGCTTCACTTATAAAGGAGTGATGGCCCAACTTCCAAACAACCATACCATATAATAACCTCCCTAACCATGATAAGACACATGACTCTAATAATAAAAGCAAAGATAGTGATACCGAGGCAACTCTCCAAGCTTGGAACAAGCCAAGGGAGTGTCTGTTACCAATAATAATTAAGCTTGATTTTTTGGTGGTCCTTGGATGGCCTCAATAAGCTTCTCAATCATTGCCTTGAGTTCTTAAATTTGGAAACTTAGGTTACGAATCATATTGGTGTTGCTCTCAACACGGCTCATGAGTATGTCCATAGGTGAATCCCAACTCTTGCTTGACTTCAGGACCAAAACTTCCTCTTCTTGTATGCTCAACACGATCCATATTCCAAAAAGAAGGTAATTCTCCCACATGAGTGTTTTCAAGTTGATAATAATGGAGTAATGTGTGGAAGGGATTGGTACTCTTCAGCTAGGTTTCCACGAGGGACCTTACCACCTATAGAGATCCTCACCCCTTCTTCTAAGGAAAAGGGTTCGGAGTTACATCAATTCTTGTTGTGGTGGCGTAGGGGTATTGACGTGGGTCTTCTTCTATCTCTTTGTTCCCATCATCAAGAATCTCATCCATAGTTTCTTCCTTGTCCTTAGATGGTTGCTCATCCTTCTTAAGATCATCATCTCCACCTTGGGCAGCTTGAGAGGGAAACATCACGACCTAAAACCTATAGCTTCCTGACAGAAACAACTCGGAAAAAGAACTCGTCGAAAACATAGGTTACGATCACGGGACGATCCGGGGGATTATATAGCAAAAAGTTAGCAAACATAAGGAAGGTAAAAAGTCGAAGCGAAGTCGGTGTCGAGCTCTAGGGCTTCCAGGGGCACACCAGGCGCGGACAAGAAGGAGCTCGCGTCTGGGGCCCACCTGGTGGCCTCCGGCCCTGGCTCTGACCCTTTTTCGTGCCCAGTTTTTTCATATTTTCCAAAAATAAATAATATTTTTTACCGTGTTTCGCGAACATTTTCTTACCAAAACTGATACCTGCTCCAAGCATAAGTACCATAAGGAAAAGTGAAAGTGGTTTTCTCTTGGTCTTGCTTTTTAACATGGATCTGGGAGAAAACATAATAACCATCCAAATAGCAGAAGTGAGTGTTTTTAGATAACCTTTCTAGCATTTGATCAATAAAAGGCAAACAATGATGATCCTTATTAGTAGCCTTATTCAATTTTCTAAAATTAATGCACATTCTATATCACTATAGTTCTTTGAGGAATAAGTTCATTTTTATCATTAGCAACAACAGTCATACCTCCTTTCTTGGGAACACAATGGACATGATTAACCCATCTACTATTAGCAATAGGATAAATAATACCAGCTTCGAGAAGCTTCAATATTGCACTTCTCATCACTTCTTTCATCTTTGGATTTAATCGACGTTGATGATCAACCATAGGCTTGGCATCAGGCTCAAGATTAATTGAATGCTGACATAGAACATGACTAATACCTTTAAGATCATACAAAGTATAACGATTAGCATTGCGGTGTTTCTGGAGTATTTCCAATAAACATTCTTCCTCACACTCTAAAAGGTTAGCATTGACAATAACATGATGTATTTTCTTTTCATCTAAAAATAAGCATATTTGAGTGTGTCAGGAAGAAATTTAAGATCAAAGAGGGGGTCTCCTTTAGGTGGTAAAGGTGGCCCTAAAGATTCAACGGAAAAATTGTGTTTGATAATAGCAGGCTGATCGAGGAAAATATCTTGCAATTAATTTTTTCCCTACATATACATGTCATTATCATGTTCTTCCATGAATTGCTGCAAAGTATAATCAGGTGGAATAGCAATAGAGGCAATCCTTTCAATAACTAGATCTTCATTAGGTAACTCGTTATCATGATGTTGTCTAGCAATCTTACTAAAATTAAATTCGTAGTGTTTATCACCAGATTTGACAGACACTTTCTCTTTCTTACAATCTATAACAGCACCATAGGCATTAAGGAAAGGTCTACCAAATATAATAGGACAAGCTTTATCTTCAGCTGAGCCAAGTATTAAAAAGTCATCGGGGTATTTTACCTTACCACAAAGAACTTCAACATCTCTTACAATACCCACTGGTGAAATAGTCTTTCTGTTGGCCAGCTGAATACTAACATCAATGTTTTCAATTTCACACGGAGCAATTTCATTCATTATTTCTTGATAGAGAGAAAAAGGTATGACACTTGCACTTGATCCAAAATCACAAAGTCCATAATAATTATGATCACCTAGTTTCACAGAAATAATAGGTGTGCAACAACAGGTCTTTGATGTTTATCAGGTCCCACTAGGTTAGAGGCAACCTCACAGAAATATATATCACAACCATCAACATTTTCAGCAACAAGATCTTTAACCATGGCAACCGTAGGTTCCACAATTATTTGATCTTCAGGTTCAATAACTTTCTAACAACTTTTGTTCACAATATCATTGGCAAAATAATGTTCTTTTACTCTAACAGGAAAAGGCAGTTTCTCAAAGTGAACAACAGGTAAAACAGGATCAAAAGTGTTAACAAATATTTCACTACTAGAGAATTGTTTTTCTTTAATATTGTCCATATAAGGTTTATGATACTTGTCCCACTTCACTTTAGGAATACTAACATGAGAGGCAAAGGTTTTGCAAAGTTCAACAATCACTTGAGAATCGAGGCCATATTTAGCACTAAGCATATTAAAAATTTCAGTTTCAGCAAAAGACTTAATGCAATAAAATTCATAGTTTATACCTGGCTCTTTACCTTTGTCCATCTCCCAATATTCAGTATTACGTTGAATTGTTTCAATAAGATTCCATTTAGCATCAATATTCTTGTTCATGAAGGAACCATTAGAAGAGGCATCGAGAAGGTCCTTGTCATGACGTGAAAGCCTTGCAAAATAATTATTAATAATAATCTCCTTGGGAAGCTTATGATTGGGGGCATTTAAGCATTAATGTTTCCAGCCTCCCCCAAGCTTGGACAATACTTTCTCCGTCACGAGGACAAATATTATAAATAAAATTCCGATCTTGATGTATTTCATGAAGAGGATAAATTAGAAATAAAAGAGAGATGTAAGCTCCCTCAAATCCAGCAAATCTGAATCATCCAATAACCTATACCATTACCATGCTCTTTCTTTCAGTGATATAGAAAATAACCTCATGATTAAATCTCTTGGCACACCCAAAATTTTAAACAACTCACACAATTCTTTAATATAAAGAAAATGCTCACCGGTATGGACAGTTCCATCATCGGCATAAGGATTATCCATAACACGATCAACAATTCCAATAGGTATTTCAAAAGGGACCATTTCAGCATATGGGAAACTTCTTTCTACCACACGAGTGGTGGAGGTGTCATTCCAAAACATATAACCAACAATAAAGAATTCCATGATTCAGCAAAGTAAACAAACAGTAATAAAATAACACTTACAGTAAAAGGTTTCCTTACCAATAGCGCTACACTCCCCGGCAACGGCGCCAGAAAATAGTCTTGATGACCCACAAGTTTAGGGGATCGATCGTAGCTTTTTCGATAAATATGAGTGTCGAAACCAACAAGAAGAAGAGGGTATTGGTAAATAGTTTCAAGTAAGGTTTCACTATAAACACTAGAGAACAATTGTTTAGCTATTTTTGTAATAGTAACAAAGCGATAAAAAGTAAATAAGAATAAGAGTAAATAGTTGCTGTAAGTGGCCCAGTCCTTTTTAGCACAAAGGACAAGCTAGTGGTACTTCTTATAATGGCTAAAACGTTCCTGAGGACACACGGGAGGTTTCGTCTAGTTAATTTCATCACACGTTGTTGATTAATCTTTATCGTTTTGGTAAGTGTTATGTGGGTAGACCTATGATAGTGCACTGTCCTAGCCAAGACTAATGCATACTTACGATTACACTACTTGCAGGCGTCTGCAAGTACAAGAAAGTAATTGAGAAATAAATCTAACCGTAGCAATAAACTCGTGGTATCTACTACTCCCTTATGTGAAGTATTGCAAGCTGGGGTTTAGGTTTTTGTCACTCCGGCAACCCACCACAAGCAATCCAACACACAATGCATTCCTCTAGGCCCTTGAAAGGTGAAGTTCTATGCAGTGGAAGTTCACATAACACCACTAGAGAAATAACAACATAAATTAAATATCAAACCGGTAAATATTACTCAACGAAACATTATTACTAGTATCTAGACTTCTCCCATGTCCTCAAGAACTAAACGATGTACTCACAACATATCATAAGGTACATGATCAGAGGTGATAAATTGATGAATAGCAATCTGGTCATAAAATGCAAACACGATAAATCTCATAAGCATCAACTACAAACAAGTAATTCACAACGGGAGAGAGATCTCGTGGAAAACAACGATATGGAACCCTAATTGTTACAGCGGGACAGAGGTGGATGGTGAGGTTGATGGTGCTGATGGTGAGGACGATGACAATGATGGTCTTGATGATGCCAAGTGCGATGGCGGTGATGGTTGTGACAATTCCCCCCTCCGGGAGGGAATTTCCCCGGCGGAATCTCCCAGCGAGGAAGGTGTTTTCCTCTCTTTGTCGTTTCCATCGCGAAGAGGCAGCGAAAAAATTCTACGAAGTGCCTCTGCGATATTTATAGGTCACGACGAGTAAGTACCCTAAGGAGAGCTGGAGGGGGGCCTGGGGCCCAGGGGCCCACTAGGCGGGGCCAAGAGGGGGCGCGCCTGGGAGGCACTTGGCTGCCCCTGGCTCCCCTTTGGCAGCCCTTCGGGCTCCCCCGGTAATTTCCGACAAATCCCGTTTTCTGATTTTTTTTTCCCAATTTTTCTGATGTCCAGAAAATATCCCTTCTAATAGGTGCTTTTTCCAGCTGTTTTCTGACTATGATAAATAATTCTTTAAAACTTTAAAACACGGAGCAAACAACAAAATAACATAAGTATAGTGCTCTAATAGGGAAAAATATCAATGCATAAGGGAACATTATCATATAAAATAGTGATGCAAAATGGATGTATAACACTTCTTCAGACTAGACGAGATATTCCAAGGATATCTCGAACGTCCTAGGATTGCCAGACGTTTGTAAAAATCTCAATATGTCATTGAAAACAAAACTATAAAGCTTGGCGAAGCAATCATAAATAATCTGAATGTTGGAGAACTTTCCAACATACTTGCACAAACTTATGCAATGCACACACACCATGTACCTATGCATAGATCACTCTAATACCAATATTGGGTTGTGTGTATGGGAATTTAAAAATTTCCATGCAAGCTACACAACAACCAAGATATATCTATGAAGATACAAGTGAATACCAATTCAATGATCCAACTTGAGATCATTTACCAACACCATAGTTGAGGAGAAGGTGTTTATGATGATGTCAATGAAGCCTGTGGAATATCCTCACGCACAAGCCTGTGGGTGAGGATGTTGCCGACTCCCCGTATCCAACTCCTCGGTCCAACAGAGTAAGGGTCTCACGTGTTACCCCTTTGAGAGGAAGGTGGATTTCTCAACACATGAGAGATTGGTTAGAGCTAGATCTAATCAGGAGAGTGTTGGATATATGCCCAAAGGGTAATAATATTTGTATATTTGTTTGATAATTATGATTCATATTACTATGTTATAACTAATATGGCTCCTAAATATGAGATTTAGAGGAAATTCACGCTCACGTGTAGTGACACGAACAAGTATTTCATACCTTAGTCTTTCTTTTTCAGACATTTGTTGTCTGCTTGATGACCGTGTTTTCCTAGTCATGTACATAGTTTATGGCAACATCAATGGATAGCATATTATTGGAAGGGAACAATATGGCTAGGTAGATCCAAGTAGTTTATATGCCAAGATATTCCAAAGCGATGTATTTTGTCGTTAGTGACATATCACAACAAGGTTATATTATGATATAGCCTTAGTGTTGGAGACATGCCCTAGAGACAATAATATTCAATTATTATTCTATTTCCATGTTCATAATTAAGTTTATGTCATCATGCTACAACCGCTATAGCACTTTAAAAGTGAGTTTTCAAAGGAAAAATCTTTGTGCGATGGTGAAGTCATAAACAAACAAGAGTTCCTAATCTTGTCTTTAAGATTACCTTATGTTTTGTGAGATGGTCATATTTTCCTAACCATGGACTTGGTCAAAAGTCTAGCAAACATAAGATTTTATCGTTAGAGTAACAATAGTACTAAACCGACCCAAGTATATGATCTTGCTAAAAGAGACTAAACAATTGTAATGTATTTAGCAAAGTACATATGAAGTTGTCATTGAATATAATTTCTGTACTATGAGAATATATAGTGTACGCACGATCAAAAGTTATACTTTGGATGTCATCAACCGTCTTGTCGTAACTGATGATCATAACTGTGATGTCTAGGTATAATCTAGAAAGTGTAATGGAACTGAGATCGTTCAAGACTAGTACTTAACTCCTCTATACGATAGAGAGATACATGCTCTGGTCCCTCTCAGTATCACCGATGTCAACCAATTTTTTGGACATACACAATGTGATTTATCACAAGGACATCGGGGATATGGATGGAGAAAGAGGACGATATAGGTAACGAGTTTTATATGTGTTATGATCAAAGAGTTTGATTAGACTAGATCACATAGTATCACCTCGTGATATCACTGGTATCGTGAAGTTAAGGGAATAAGTGCAACTATTAACTTATAAGGTTCCCCCGATCTTCGTGAACACACATGAGCCATCATGGGCGTCCAAGTCCCGCTATTGGTTATTGTTCGGTAAGTTTCCGAACATGTCTATCTGTTGTCGAGCTTTGGGTCACACTCTTAAGCCGTGCCAACCTTTAATTGATAGAATAAATATGTTTTTACTGTTTTATGAATGTTTGACATCGATACGATTTCACAGAAACAAGTACGATGTCAATCGGAGAGGTTTCATGGAAGTCACTATAAGGGAGAAATAATGTTGGTGTTAGGCAGAATTTATATGAGAGATAACGGAGGACATGATATGTCCCATGTAGCATTCCCACATTTAAATAATGTAAGGACACCCGTGTTATTGTGCTAGTCCCTGGATCAATTGCTAGCACCACAGTACAAAATGAAATATCATGAAAATGCATCAAATTCTATTACATCGCATGATCCAGTCTTTACAAAATAGTATTACAACTTGCATAGTCTTAGAAGACTAGCAGAAAACAAAGATATACAGCAGAAGACATAGTACAACATTCAGCCCATCTTCTTCATGTGCCACAGGAAAAACATGTTGGCGATAGTCTCGAGATCCTAAACGAAATCCTCACTCGTCTTCAGAAACATCTGCAATATGGAATATGCAGCCACAAGGGAGTCAATACAATTTAATGTATTGGCATGTAACACTATGGTGGATATAAACGGCAAGACTAATACTACATGCTTATTTGGCTTAATGGAGTTTTGGCTAAGTTTGCATAAAGCCAGTTTTCTCCTATCACTTTTGTAAAACAAACTTTTCTTTTCAAAAGGGTGGCAACATTGGATTAAGATCCAAGCACCACTACTACTGTTCACTTGGTCAAATTTTACTTATTGAAATTGATGATGAGATTCTTCCGTCATTCCTTGTCCAGCTGCTCATAGTAGTCCATAACCGGGGACACGGCTAAGATCTTAGTTTGTTGACTCTGCAGAGGTTGTGCACTTTCACCCTTTGTCTTCAATTAGCCCAAACATCCTACACACTCGGAGTGAATCATGGAAAGGAGAGAATTGAGACGAGATCTTTCAGAAGAAGAAGTCCAAACCCACCGGCAAGACCGTTCCACCTATAATTTTGCTACATCTGCTAGTCAAGCCTGGGCTGAACTCTCACAACTTAGTTGATCAAGACAGAGCCCATATGTCAAAAGGCTGCACGAGAAGCTACTAGACTTAGAGGGACTTATTAATCTCTTTGTTCCTGGGTGGCCATCCACAAGTGACAACCTCAAGTGAAATAACCCTTAAACAAGGGCCCTGAGGAAACACTCAACATAATCCAGTCTTACCACTTCCACACAGGTGGTTCATTCATTAGTTATACTTAGGATTTTTCCTCAACATCTAGTAAAACAATTTGTAACATTGCATAGCATCTACTAAGTTCTAAGGCTATCAAAATAACAAGGTAAAAGGGATGGCTACACACTACTAGGATAATAGCATAGCATAGTATAACTTAGTAAAATTTCCTATCATGCATACTACTCAAAATCAACTAATGCATATAGAAAATAATGGGTAGTTGATGGTGTGTTACTTGCCTTGTTGAAGTTGGTGAATATATTCACACTCTCTTCACAAAAGATCATTGCTCTCCGTACAATCTATTCATTGAAAACACAATAACAAAATAAACAAGCATCCTAGCAATCAAACACATAAGTGGAGAAAGCAAACAGATCAAATAACATAACAAAGGAGTTGGACCAAGTTGGCTAGGACAAGTTCAAAGTTTGAGTTTGAAAGATTCATTCCCTAATTGTTCAACACTTGTTAAGGGGTTTCCAAGAGTTAACTAAGGATGTGTAGGTTGAGTTTGTAGTCATCAAATTTATTGGAAACATATTTATTTAAGAAGTACCAAGAGTTCACCAAGGTGATCTCACTATTTAAACTAAGGTAACACATAACCATGTGTAACACTTAGTCATTTTTATCAAGACATTTGAGTGATCTAGTTTAGGCTTTCCATTTTGGGTTAAGGTAGGTCTAGGTTCAACTAACTCTAATACAATAGAGATAACAAGATTATAATCTTGGGATTTTCCATTTGGTTCAATGGTTGGACAAAATAACTTGTTATTCTTCAACTTGTGTGGATGGCTCCAAGTCTTCACATGCTTGTCTTCTTGAAGATCATCTTCATGCTTCTATTGTAGCTATTTTCCTTGGATGGATTCTTCTATTGATCTTGATAGATTTCTTCATGGCTTTCACTTCACTAATTTGGTTTGGGTATGGGATGGGCACAGAATACCACTAAGTCAAGAGAAAGAAAATAAGAAGAGAGATAGAAAGAGAGAGGGAGATGTTTTCTTCTGGATTTCTTCACACTTGTACTTCCTTGAGTTGCTTCTAGTGGTGGAGTCTTTTCTTCAAAATTTCTTCATTGATCCTCCTTGTATCTCTTCATGTTGCCACCAAGTTGAAAGTGAAGAGTTGAGTCTTGTTTTCCATTTGCTAACTTGATGGATTCTTGAAGCAAGAATAGGGAGATGAAGGAGTAGATATAAAACTATAGTACTAGTGCTTGAGGTTCACTACTTGGTCTCTTATATGGTTTACATACTAGGGACTTGGTCTTGGATTCAAAATGGCCACAACAAACAATGGTAGAAACAATAGAAACAACATCTAAGGCATGATCAAATAGTCGTTCACTAAGATGGATTTTTGGTCCAACATACAAGGAAATGGTTCAAGGTTGAACAAAAGGTTTAGGTACTGATGTCTCTGGTTCAAGGTTACCAAAAGGAGAAATTTTGCTTAATAAAACATTTTCTAATTATTTATAGAATTAAAACTAAGTCAAAATACTCAAATATACCAATTAATTCTAAATTCAATTGTAATTTATTCAAAAATTATTTTGGAACAGAGGATATGAAAGTACACATCCTAAGGTTTCCAAATATATTTTATTTGCAATTTTTGGATTTGTAGAATTTGAATTATGCCAAAATTTATCAAACACGCATATTTAAATTTGAACCAATTTAAGTTTTTCAAATTTGAATTGTAACAGTGCTAAAAGATTCTACACATTATGGGGATTTCAAAAAGTCCAAGATTACTAAATTTGGCCTTATGGATCAAAAGTTATGATGATTACAAGATACAAGGACTAAACTACAAAATTGCTATTCTATTTTCTACTCCGAACGAAAAACAGAAAATGGGCTGCTATGTGCTGCACTGGGCGACAGATAATAGCTGGGCCTGGCCCGGTTACACGCTGCGCCGAGCGACAGATTGACTAACCGCGCGCTGCTGACTGGCGCTGATATGGCGCGCTGTGATTGGCGAATACCTGTTCGTTTAAGTGATCTAACGGGGGCCGTGGGATCTAGATCTAATGGATCTGATTGAAGGGAGAGGGAGCTAGGGTTTCTACCTCACCGGACTATCGCCGGAGATGGCGCTGCGATGGCCGGAGCGACAGCGGCTTGAGGGCGACGGCGTTGCGGAGGGTTGCGGGGCACGAGGAAGACACCACGTCGCTCCACGCGGCACGGCGGAGTCGATGGAGGAAACAGAGGCGGTCCTCGCTTCCGGGAACGGTGACGGCGAGCGGATGGAGATGTTGCGAGCTCCGGCGTCCTCGAGAACGCACAACGCGTCGTTTCCTGACCACGAAAATATCGATGGCGGGCATCAAAGGGTTCGCAACAAAACGGGGAAAAGGTTAGGCATGGACTCGGGCTCGAGGACGTCCTCACCTGACCGGAATCGGAGGAATACGGTGACGGGATACAAGAACTCCGGCGAAGAATATATCGATTCTCACGGCATGAAATGGAAGGGGAAGAGAGGGGAAATGCGGAGGAGGAGCAGATGTTTTAAGGGGAATCAACGGGGAAATTAATCGGGGATTAAGCGAAAATAAGGGAATTGAAATCGGTAAGAAACGGTCGTTTCCAGGGTTAAAGATGGTGACGTCATGATGACATCATCGTTCCTTTTTCTTTTTATTTTTATTTCTGTTTTTGATAACTTTTGATTTATAAAACCAAATGACCTCAAATTAACTTCAAAAAAATTGTAAAATAAATTCTTTCTGTTTAGAACATTTTTATAAACTTTCCAACACATTTCACTTATCATTTTATTGAAAAATATAAATAATTCACTAATAGTACTTAATACCATTTTAAAATAGAAAATAAAATAAAATGGGTTTTTGATTAAATAAATTTTTAGAGACATTATACATGTCAAATACTATTTTTGGAAGTCATTTTAAAACCATTTTCATATTTTATAATTTTAGGAGATGAAGGATTTACTAATAGCAATTAATGCCTTTTTAAAAATAGAAAATAATTAAAGTGAATAATCAGGGAGATAGAAATTTGATACTTAACTATTTGAAACCATGTTTCTTGCAAGTCCTTTTCTCAAAAGGAAAATTGTGAAAACCATTTTGGTACTGGATCATTAGTTGAAAAGTGATATAGTTGCTTTTTGTCTTTGAATATATTTTCAGTAACCAATTAGTTGGAAGATGGAATATGTTTATTAGGTAGAAGTTCAAAACAACCATTTGGCAAACATATTGTTAAGAAAACCATTTAACACTCTTTAAAGTTGGATAAATCATTTTGTAGTCAGAAGACTATTTTAAAATCCATACATTAATGATGGTGAAAAATATCATTGGGGTTTGTAAGCCTCAAGTTTTGAATGTAATGAGAACATTTTCAAAGTGCTATTTGAGTTGGAAACATTTTAGAGAATAGGGTTTGCTCAGGAGAAACTATCACTTTGAAATATGAAGACTTAGTTGAAAGAGGTTTGGGGATTATGGAAAATAGAGGCATAATGGATTTTTAATTTCTATAACATTGGAAAACAATATTATTTACTTTGTGTTTGGGTTTTTATTTGATGTTTGGAGGCTTGATTTAATAGAAAACAAAAAAGTTTTAAATTTTTGTGATTTTTGAACTTTCCAAAAATCAGGGATGTTACAGACTACCACCCTTAAAAGAAATATCGTCCCGAGATTTGGGAAGGCTAGAAAGAAAGATTGATTTGGGTGACTGGGTTCAAGAACAACTGGGTGGGCTACCACCCTTAAAAGAAACTTTTGTGGGTAGTCTATTTTCATTAGATTGGAGTGTAGTTGGATTCCAGATTGGCTCGAGACCAACATAGGTATGTTGAGCTACCTTTGACACCGATGGGTCACTCTTTGGGTCAATCAAAAGTCTTAAGGTTCCTCTCAACTTGGTCTTTTGAGGTCCTTAGCTATCTTCCATCTTTTTGTTGTCTTCCTTGATGCAAACACCATGTTGTTTCTAACAAAACTCTCATGGTAGGCAATATATTCATTTGTTTGATACCTCCAAGGTTGGCTTGATCCTCACTGAAAATAGTACGTTTTCAGCAACACTAACATAGGGTCATTATTATATTCTACCATTCTATGGTTCAGGTTTAACATCGTCGTCTCTCTAATAGGTATGTCACTCAGATTTAACATTCCTTGTAGCAAAAGTAAATAATGTGCGTAGTCACCATGGGGGCCAATCCATGTTGCACTCAATCATTACCTTGTACTTAGATTGATGAATCTTGTTTAATAACACTAGGTCACCTCACTTGTCTAACAGAAAGTTTCCAATATGTAAGACAAACCTAAGCTAAACTATCATTTCTCAACTAGTGGGCTGCGTAAAACTCCTATGTAACACAAACTGGATAGTTGTGTTTCTTCATTATTTCTTCTCTTGGTGTAGTTGGCTCTGAAATCTTCATATCTCATGCAACCTGGGGTTTACTTGTCTTTCTTCAATTGTTGACTGGCTTACTGCTCCTTATTATGTAGTTGGCATTGATCATAGATGTGATTGTTCCTTCACACAAAAGGGATCTTAAAATCTGTGACATTCCTCAATTCTATGGCATATGTCTCTATAAAGAACTATTCATGGCATTCTTGGGTGAAAGGTTTGTTGTTGCACTTCATAGGGTAGCCCAATAGGGTTGGTAAATGGGTATGGGTTTTGGTTTGGCTTAGCATGAAAGAATAGAGATTAGAAAGAGACTAAAGAAATTCCTACTCTAACACATTAGATCAAGGAAACTCATCTTGCAAACAACACATAACAAACATATAGAAACACATTCACCACACCAAACAACATGGTTTTTAGAAAATACTAATATTGTCATACCACACTCATTGGTATGATCAATACACTAACACGTTAACGTTGTTCTAACAAAGTAACTAGATTGGTGGTCTCATCTATATCTTCTTTAGTTTTCTTCAAATTCTTCTCTCCATGTCTTGAGGTGTTCTTGATTTTTGTGAAGTCTATGTTTTCTTCAAGTTCTTCAGTAATCTTGAGTGTAAGTCTTCATGTGGTGAAGATACTTCTTGCACTTCTTGGTATGATCATCAACATTCCTGCCTTGAGGGTATTGAAGAGGTAGGTCATCTATTTTTTTTTTAAAGGTGAATAATAGATGAGATGATATGAGAAGAATTTAGATGGTTGTTTTGTTTCTAGAAAGTTTGAACATAGAAAATTTTCAATCCTAGGGTGATCAATGGGTTATTAACAACTTGTTGCAAATTGGATATTCACTATAGTGAGAAGGACAATGCACCCGCAAGCCAATCAGGGAACAGTCTTGTGTCAGTGGACACGTAAAGTTGTCCGGGCCGCTTCATCTCACTATGCCGCTAGGATCCAAAATACTCTAAGTAGATAATAACATGATAAAAAAATGGCTTCCAAACCTAAGGGTCTCGAATCCTAAAAGCAACACAATGCTCTGATACCATTTTTTGTAGCGTTCCCACATTTAAATAATGTAAGGACACCTGTGTTATTGTGCTAGTCCCTGGATCAATTGCTAGCACCACAATACAAAATGAAATATCATGCAAATGCATCAAATTCTATTACATCGTATGATCCAGTCTTTACAAAATAGTATTACAACTTGCATAGTCTTAGAAGACTAGCAGAAAACAAAGATATACAACGGAATACATAGTACAACATTGAGCCCATCTTCTTCATGTGCCACAGGCAAAACATGTTGGCGATAGTCTCGAGATCCTAAACGAAATCCTCACTCGTCTTCAGAAACATCTGCAATATGGAATATGCAGCCACAAGGGAGTCAATACAATTTAATGTATTGGCATGTAACACTATGGTGGATATAAACGGCCAAGACTAATACTACATGCTTATTTGGCTTTATGGAGTTTTGGCTAAGTTTGCATAAAGCCAGTTTTCTCCTATCACTTTTGTAAAACAAACTTTTCTTTTCAAAAGGGTGGCAACATTGGATTAAGATCCAAGCACCACTACTACTGTTCACTTGGTCAAATTTTAATTATTGAAATTGATGATGAGATTCTTCCGTCATTCCTTGTCCAGCTACTCATAGTAGTCCATAACCGGGGACAAGGCTAAGATCTTAGTTTGTTGACTCTGCAGAGGTTGTGCACTTTCACCCTTTGTCTTCAATTAGCCCAAACATCCTACACACTTGGAGTGCATCATGGAAAGGAGAGAATTGAGACGAGATCTTTCAGAAGAAGAAGTCCAAACCAACCGGCAAGACCGTTCCACCTATAATTTTGCTACATCTGCTAGTCAAGCCTGGGCTGAACTCTCACAACTTAGTTGATCAAGACAGAGCCCATATGTCAAAAGGCTGCACGGGAAGCTACTAGACTTAGAGGGACTTATTAATCTCTTTGTTCCTGGGTGGCCATCCACAAGTGACAACCTCAAGTGAAATAACCCTTAAACAAGGGCCCTGAGGAAACATTCAACATAATCCAGTCTTACCACTTCCACCCAGGTGGTTCATTCATTAGTTATACTTAGGATTTTTCCTCAACATCTAGTAAAACAATTTGTAACATTGCATAGCATCTACTAAGTTCTAAGGCTATCAAAATAACAAGGTAAAAGGGATGGCTACACACTACTAGGATAATAGCATAGCATAGTATAACTTAGTAAAATTTCCTATCATGCATACTACTCAAAATCAACTAATGCATATAGAAAATAATGGGTAGTTGATGGTGTGTTACTTGCCTTGTTGAAGTTGGTGAAGATATTCACACTCTCTTCACAAAAGATCGTTGCTCTCCGTACAATCTATTCATTGAAAACACAATAACAAAATAAACAAGCATCCTAGCAATCAAACACATAAGTGGAGAAAGCAAACCGATCAAATAACATAACAAAGGAGTTCGACCAAGTTGGCTAGGACAAGTTCAAAGTTTGAGTTTGAAATATTCATTCCCTAATTGTTCAACACTTGTTAAGGGGTTTCCAAGAGTTAACTAAGGATGTCTAGGTTGAGTTTGTAGTCATCAACTTTATTGGAAACATATTTTTTAAGAAGTACCAATAGTTCACCAAGGTGATCTCACTATTTAAACTAAGGTAACACATAACCATGTGTAACGCTTAGTCATTTTTATCAAGACATTTGAGTGATCTAGTTTAGTCTTTCCATTTTGGGTTAAGGTAGGTCTAGGTTCAACTAACTCTAATACAATAGAGATAACAAGATTATAATCTTGTGATTTTCCATTTGGTTCAATGGTTGGACAAAATAACTTTTTATTCTTCAACTTGTGTGGATGGCTCCAAGTCTTCACATGCTTGTCTTCTTGAAGATCATCTTCATGCTTCTATTGTAGTCTTTTCCTTGGATGGATTCTTCTATTGATCTTGATATATTTCTTCATGGCTTTCACTTCACTAATTTGGTTTGGGTATGGGATGGGCACAGAATACCACTAAGTCAAGAGAAAGAAAATAAGAAGAGAGATAGAAAGAGAGACGGAGATGTTTTCTTCTGGATTTCTTCACACTTGTACTTCCTTGAGTTGCTTCTAGTGGTGGAGTCTTTTCTTCAAAATTTCTTCATTGATCCTCCTTGTAGCTCTTCATGTTGCCACCAAGTTGAAAGTGAAGAGTTGAGTCTTGTTTTCCATTTGCTAACTTGATGGATTCTTGAAGCAAGAATAGGGAGATGAAGGAGTAGATAGAAAACTATAGTACTAGTTCTTGAGGTTCACTACTTGGTCTCTTATATGGTTTACATACTAGGGACTTGGTCTTGGATTCAAAATGGCCACAACAAACAATGGTAGAAAGAATAGAAACAACATCTAAGGCATGATCAACTAATGGTTCACTAAGATGGATTTTTTGTCCAACATACAAGGAAATAGTTCAAGGTTGTCCAAAAGGTTTAGGTACTGATGTCTCTGGTTCAAGGTTACCAAAAGGAGCAATTTTGATTAAGAAAACATTTTCTAATTATTTATAGAATTAAAACTAAGTCAAAATACTCAAATATACCAATTAATTCTAAATTCAATTGTAATTTATTCAAAAATTATTTTGGAACATAGGATATGAAAGTACACATCCTAAGGTTTCCAAATATATTTTATTTGCAATTTTTGGATTTGTAGAATTTGAATTATGCCAAAATTTATCAAACACGCATATTTAAATTTGAACCAATTTAAGTTTTTCAAATTTGAATTTTTAACAGTGCTAAAAGATTCTACACATTATGGGGATTTCAAAAAGTCCAAGATTGCTAAATTTGGCCTTATGGATCAAAAGTTATGATGATTACAAGATACAAGGACTAAACTGCAAAACAACTATTCTATTTTCTATTCCGAACGAAAAACTGAAAATGGGCTGCTATGTGCTGTGCTGGGCGACAGATAATAGCTGGGCCTGGCCCGGTTACACGCTGCACCGAGCGACGGATTGACTAACCGCGCGCGGCTGACTGGCGCTGATATGGCGCGCTGTGATTGGCGAATACCTGTTCGTTTAAGTGATCTAACGGGGGCCGTGGGATCTAGATCTAATGGATCTGATTGAAGGGAGAGGGAGCTAGGGTTTCTACCTCACCGGACTATCGCCTCAGATGGCGCTGCGATGGCCGGAGAGACAACGGCTTGAGGGCGACAGCGTTGCGGAGGGTTCCGGGGCACGAGGAAGACACCACGTCGCTCCACGCGGCACGGTGGAGTCGATGGAGGAAACAGAGGCGGTCCTCGCTTCCGGGAACGGCGACGACGAGCGGATGGAGATGCTGCGAGCTCCGGCGTCCTCGAGAACGCACAACGCGCCGTTTCCTGACCACGAAAATATCGACGGCGGGCATCAAAGGGTGCGCAACAAAACGGGGAAAAGGTTAGGCGTGGACTCGGGCTCGAGGACGTCCTCACCTGACCGGAATCGGAGGAATACGGTGACGGGATACAAGAACTCCGGCGAAGAATATATCGATTCTCACGGCATGAAATGGAAGGGGAAGAGAGGGGAAATGCGGAGGAGGAGCAGAGGTTTTAAGGGGAATAACCGGGGAAATTAATCGGGGATTAATTACCTCGGAAGTAAGGGAATTGAAATCGGCAAGAAACGGTCGTTTCTAGGGTTGAAGATGGTGACGTCATGATGACATCATCATTCCTTCTTCTTTTTATTTTTATTTCTGTTTTTGATAACTTTTTATTTATAAAACCAAATGACCTCAAATTAACTTCAAAAAAATTGTAAAATAAATTCTTTCTGTTTAGAACATTTTTATAAACTTTCCAACACATTTTACTTTTCATTTTTTTGAAAAATATAAATAATTCACTAATAGTACTTAATACCATTTTAAAATAGAAAATAAAATAAAATGGGTTTTTGATTAAATAAATTTTTAGAGACATTATACATGTCAAATACTATTTTTGGAAGTCATTTTAAAACCATTTTCATATTTTATAATTTTAGGAGATGAAGGATTTACTAATAGCAATTAATGCCTTTTTTAAAAATAGAAAATAATTAAAGTGAATAATCAGGGAGATAGAAATTTGATACTTAACTATTTGAAACCATGTTTCTTGCAAGTCCTTTTCTCAAAAGGAAAATTGTGAAAACCATTTTGGTACTGGATCATTAGTTGAAAAGTGATATAGTTGCTTTTTTTATTTGAATATATTTTCAGTAACCAATTAGTTGGAAGATGGAATATTTTTATTAGGTAGAAGTTCAAAACAACCATTTGGCAAACATATTGTTAACAAAACCATTTAACACTCTTTAAAGTTGGATAAATCATTTTGTAGTCACAAGACTATTTTAAAATCCATACATTAATGATGGTGAAAAATATAATTGGGGTTTGTAAGCCTCAAGTTTTGAATGTAACGAGAACATTTTCAAAGTGCTATTTGAGTTGGAAACATTTTAGAGAATAGGGTTTGCTCAGGAGAAACTATCACTTTGAAATATGAAGACTTAGTTGAAAGAGGTTTGGGGACTATGGAAAATAGAGGCATAATGGATTTTTAATTTCTATAACATTGGAAAACAATATTATTTACTTTGTGTTTGGGGTTTTTTTTTTGGAGGCTTGATTTAATAGAAAACAAAAAAGTTTTAAATTTTTGTGATTTTTGAACTTTCCAAAAATCAGGGATGTTACATCCCAAGATTTTTGAAATATGTTTCTAACATCAATAGGTAAGGTCTATGATTTTGTCTATAGGGTTCATAAGGTTCCGAAAGAGTTTTGGGCAAAAACCGAGAAGGGGGGGAGTGCCAGAGGGGGGCAGATTCGCCCCCATGGTCGCACCACTTGGTGGTGCTGGCAGGTGGTCCCCATGACCACCTAGCATGGTGCATGTAACCTTCCGGATTTTCCCCTAATTTTATTTGAAGGAAAAAACAAAATAAAAGGGAAAAGGAAAAAGGGGAAGAGGTGGAGTTGGACTTCTAAAGGGGGAGTCCAATCCGAGTTGGTCTATGAGAGGGGGTGCGGCCGGCCCCTCCTCCTGGCACAACTAGGACTCCTCCCTCCTATGGTAGTTTCCCTCTTCCCTCCAAATATAAAAAGGACCCCAAGGCTTGAGGTAAAACACAATATTGAGAACAATTGTCTCTCAAGCCCCTGTCCCTCTCTAGTTGAATTAGAGGGTCTAATTAGAGCCCCTCTAATTGGATTAGAGCTTCTTCTAATTGGGTTTTGAGGTGTTCTCTCATGGTTAGACCAAGCTCTAATTACTATCTCCCTCATGTGTTGAGAAACTTCCAGATTCACATAGCTCTAATCGCAGTCGATTAGTGCTATCAATTAGAAACGCGGAACGACGGTCTCTCTTTGTTGGTGCCGAGTCTGGATGGTGGAGCGCTGACGGGTTGACACGAGCGTACGCGTGCAAACCATAAGAGGGATTACATGTGTGATCCTTGACGAGGGAAACTTAGCGACATCCTTGCAACTGGGCCTAGTTGTGAGGATCTACGACTGTTCAGAACTGTTCTACGACTACATCGAATCTGCTGCCTAGTGAGTTGTGATCTTGATCAATGCATGTATGGACATGAATCGTTATGTGCATAGTGATCTTGGCGGACTACGTATGGCAACAAATTTAAATTCTGCAACGTAGAACAACAGTGGTATGAGAACATACTATGCATAGATATGATTTGACCTAATGCATAATTTTGTCTGGGTATTGCATAAGCTTGAGCAAGTGCATTAGAAAGTTCTCTAATATTCAGTTTTTTTTGCTTCCCAACAACCTGTGTTTGTTTTGTTCCAGAGGGCATGGTATGACTTTTTACAAACTTATGGAAATCCTAGGACGCTCGAGTTGCCCCTAGCATATCTCGCTTGATCCAAAAAGTGCTTCCGTAGCTTTGGGTCGCACCATAGTTGGTCTCATATAACGTCATGGTGGGGAGGGCATGTGGATTGGATCCACATGGGGGTCATTGTTAGGAATAAGTTTAGATTGAGGCTCTAGACGTTTTTGTAATGTCGGTGTTTCAATCACCCCGCAAGTTAATCTAGCAATGAGAATAAACATACTCCGAACTGCGTAGGTAATGACGATAGTTGATCGTAGAACCTACAACCACGCTAAAACTTGCAAACAATGCATTAGAGGCGTCTACCTTGGTTTTGCAGAGGGTGCGTGTGGTTTGGTATATCTATCTTATTACGGTGCTTTGACACGATGGCCAATGCCAAAGGATTGTCATTGTTCGACATAAAAAATCAGGCCTTCATCGCGGAGCTTTGAGGAAATACATGATAAGATAAAGTGGCCGTTTACCTATCATGGAAAAGCTTGAAGCGATTTTGACCTCAGCGAAATTTTCTCGGATTTTCTGCTATGATGAGAATAACGGAAATGGATGATCCTCGTTGGAGATGCGTCAAGAATCCCCAAAAAACAAAGGCTATACCGAATCATACGAATTATAAATTTCATGTGATGTTTATCCTTTGTTAGTTGCACCTTGATTGTGCAATTGTCGTTTATTAGGGTGATTCCTCACTTAAAATATCAAGGTTGTCCGTGTTCTTCCATACTATAGCAACCGTCATAATATAACAGACATGGGTTTGCGTTCATCACTTGTATCCAAGATTCAACGTGTACTTACCATCTGCAGGCGGGTATGGATTTGTGACTTGTATCCAATGATCAGTCCGTACATGCGATGTCACATGGTTGACTTGACGTTTAGGCATAACTAGTTATAAGCTCGAAAGACATACATCAAAAGATGAGCGAGAATCACATTGAGTGATTGTCATAGAGGCTTACCCTTTAGGTTGTGAGTAGTTGAGATGTATCCATTCTTCTTATCATAATTCATTGGGATCTCGTATCACTGAAAGTTGATTTTATGGAATATCAGTTTCAATGGGAGCATATCTTGATTTCAATTTTATTGAATTAAGTAGTACAAATTAATTTTGAACTATAGTCTAAATAGACTTATTTTATTGTAGAGACGGACTCTGTTTAAAACATAAGTCTGAATGAATTGTTAGGATAAAGAAATTAACTAAGGAAAGCGTGAACTTCTGTGAATGGGTTCACGATATGAGAGTTGTTCTCAGAAGTCTTGAGGTAGAGCATGTGCTATGGACACTGAAGTCCCGACACCTAATAGAGAATATTATCCATTGGGGGATGAAGAGTCTCAAGCCTATGTGATCATATTGGATATGGTGAGTTCTGAGCTAGGTGATTGTTACCCACATTTTCTCCCCTTCCGTCTGATGGAAGCTTTAATGGGTCGGTTCTCCATGCAAGTCTGTCATGGTCGTCATAAGCTTAATGCTGAACTGTTGAAGTTCTAACTCATGTGCATTGGTTCATTGAGGGATCACAAAGACAAGTTCACATGGATACTACAGAGGCTTAAGGAGATTGGTTTTCTCTAACACCCGGGGTTTCCCAAATAGAAACTTGATTGTTTTTCCTTTTGCGCATTCATGGAATCATGCATTGTAGTGCATTTAAAATTTACAAAATAATCAACTTGCTTAAAGTTTTGTTTTCTAAAATTTTCTGAAATTATTTTGTGTCTCCAAACTTATTTCACATTAAGCAGTTTTTGAAAAGAAAAAAAAAACGTTGGGTGGCCGGCACTTCAGCTCCACCACCGAAGCCCACCAGCCCACTAGGGAAAACCCTAGCTCCCCAGCCGATTCCCCTTGCAGTTTTTGCAGCCGCCACCCTCCTCTCCTTTCCCTCTCACACTCCTGCCCCTATCTCTATCCACACGGAAGCGCACGCACCCGACACAACCCCACCTACACGCACACACGCACGCAGGAGATAGGCCTCGATCCCCATCCCGTTTCCCCTCCTCTCTACCCTCCTCTGCATCGAACCCCACCCGTCTCCTGCCTCCTCCCGCACGCGCCGCCAGGGGAGGGGATCGATCGATCCCCTCGTCCCCTCTTCCTCCCGAGCTCCTGCCCCGACCTCTCCCCCTCATCTCGCCTCCCTCTCTTTCCATGGCGCCGCCGCTGCTCCCCGTCTCCCTCGCGTGCGCCGCCACTGCCTCCTCCCATGTCCTCCTCTCCATGGCCGAAAGCCGCGCCCCCGTCGCCGGCGCCTCCTTTCCGCCCCACGCCTCTCCTCTCCGGCCACGGCCCGGAGCACCTCCACCCCCACCGTGCTCCTCCACCTCGCCCCAAGCGCCGTCTCCCCTTGCTTCCTCCCGGCGGCACGCACACGGCACACCATCTGCCTCGCCCCACCTCCATGGCGCCCGCCGGTAGGTGCCCCTCTCCTCTGCTCCGGCCACTGCTCCACGGCGCCCTCAAGCTCTCTAAGTCTGCAGCGACTCTGCTACCCCGGTGGTGTACTAGTGGTCTAATGGTGATGGTTGTGGTCAAGGTGCGGTTATGGTGCTGCTACGGCGGGTCTCCTCGTCAACCTCCTTCCTTGATGCCCGTTGGGTGCTCGACGAAACGACGACAAGAAGTTGGTAGCTTGCGGGCATGTGTTCGTGCCCATATGGTTTTCTCTTGGGGCCAGGGTCTTTGTGCCCGTGTCTCCCTGACCATGACGCCGCGGAGATGTACACCGAACGGTACCACATCGACAAGATCATCGCCGACAAGCACCGCCACCCCGAGGACCTCGGACCAAACCACAACCACGACTACACCTTCGACAAGATCTCCGCTTCGTGTCCATCCGTTGCACCAATGTTTGTTTGTGTTGGCCACCTTCGTGCGCGTCGTGAACCCCGAAGATCGAAGCCGACGAGTTCTCTCCGACGTGTACTATCGAAGACGTGTTGAGTGCTAAGATCCTCTCCGGCTCATTAAGATGATGTTGCCGCGGTTCGCCCACGACTACATCGACCCCGGACGTGAACGACTACTTCCTCTATGGTTCAAAGATCTCGGCTTCGACTACTTCCACAACGGAAAGAGTACGACTACTTCCACTACGTCGACTACTTCCTCTACGCACCGACGACACCGGCGTTATCCGAAGACCCTCTTTCCAACGTGCGAACCCAAACCCTATCCCTTATACCTATATGACCTATTTTCTATAAAATGTCATCTGTTTTACGAATGTCATATCATCATGTTTGCATCACATCTTTTGTGGGTTACGGATAACTAACAATCACATAACAATTAAATATGGGATGTGTTGGGATGTTATATATCTAGTCCCGGTTCCATTTAAACTTGTGTAGCTCATCGATATCTTGTTATACATGTTAAACAACATTTAATCTTGATGGGTAGATAAATAACTCGAACCTCCTAAATTAGATGTTGGGCTTCCGGCTCAATTTAAATTGATTTAATTGCATAAATCATAACTAATTCATTTTAACTCCAAATTTGAAAAGTAAAATATGTTTTCCAATCAAAATTCTCTAAACCTTGCAAATATAAACTTTGTTTTCTGTGTTGAATAAATTAAATTGCTGAAAACAACTAATTATTTATTTAATGCATCTAAAATTGTCAATTTAATAACTTGCTCATCTAAAATCCAAATTCAACAAATGAAATATGTATTCCATCTAAAATTTTGTGTTCTTTCCAAATATAAATTTTGTTATCTGTTTTGAACATTTAAAATTGGTGAAAACAACAAATGCTTGTGTAACTCATTTAAGAAGCCAAATTTCATAACTTAATAAATAAAATTCCAAACTTGGTAAACAACATATCAAACTGAAGCTATTGTTGTTTTCTTATTGTTTTCATCGTCCATGCATCAATCTAATCAACTTTCACATGATGGTTATTTGTAGATCATTTAATTCAACATTAATTCATGGGCTTTTCCATATGCAATCCAAATTGCATATGGGCCCATTTAAATATGTTTACCATGTCAACTAGTTTATCTTTGATGCACCCTTTAACTTGTCATGCATATAAAATAGGATCATGCTGGATCTTTTGCCGTAATAGTAATTGTTGCATCCGGTGTTTGTTCTAGTTCGTTGCTTCTTCGCGGATAGGACGTTGAGATGATGTGAGCAACGACAAGTTCTGCGGATGTACCTCTACTTGCTGGATTCAGGCAAGTATACTCACTTGCTACCTATGGCTGCCTTTTATCACTTGTTACCGATTCTTTCTGTCGTCCTTATGCTAGCCTTATGATTCGATGCTTGTGTTCGATCCCATCACATGTTTACCCTGCTGCCACGATATTGCCTTACCTCCACACCTATAACCCTGTTGTATGTTGGCCTGTGTCGTACTAGCATGCTTAGGTTTGTTTGCGCTCTAGTCCTGTTATCCTTTGTTCTATCACCTGTTTAGTTGATAGTTGGGCTTGTCTTAATCAACAACATGTTAATGTTTTGGGTAATATTAATTTGATGATAAGGCACCGGCAGGAGGCCCGGCGTGGTTTTGAGGCCTGCTAGTGTCGACCCTAATTAGGAAAAGGGTCTTGTCCTCCGATCCATGATGAGCGCACTAACCGCATGTGGGAAGCGAGTATGGGCGCCCCCCGCAACTCTGATTCGATTCGCATCTCGTCCAAATCGCCTCATTTAGTTCGGGTTTTCCATTTGCCGCATGCATATGCAGGTGCGAACCCTTGGCGCCAGGGTGGAACTTTTGTAGTCGGCATTTAGGGAGACACGTTCTTAGAGTGCTATGAGGGTCCCCTTTTCTTCGTGGGGCTTGATTAGCCGTGCGCTCAATTGCACGGGGTTCTTTGGGCTTGATGCGAAGAAGAGTTGGGTTGTGTTGAGTGCCTCGCTTGGTGGAAGGGCCTTTCCATCTGGCGGGTCATTCTTACGTGTACGGCCAAATTGGTGCATCCCTGCAGGGTTAAATCTTCTCGAGAAGCCGTGTTGTCCGCGGTTATGGATGACTTGGTGAAAGTGCTGGCTAACAAGTACTCAGACAACCTACACCTAATGATAATAACTTGACTAGTAATATAGATTACCTCCACCATAAAAATGAATGTCACCCTAATCAACCGTGTGAGTTTCCTTGGGTTGCTTCCTTAGTAGGGGGTAACATTGGATGGGTATTGTTTGGTGAGTAGTTGTAGTTGGTTCTGATACGCTATCTTATCCCTTTCTTTTAGCCGGATGTTGTAGCACGTCTCTGTAGTTAGTTAGTGCAGCCAGCTGCCGCTTCTTTGCAATAATCCCTTCCTTTCCGTCGTACCCAAAGTATTTGTATCTTGTGATGATTAGTTACGCTGGTATCTTGTGAGTATGGTTTATCCACTTGCCAGTACTTAATAGTACTGACCCACGAATCCATTTCGTGGCTGCATATTCCACATTGCAGTCAACAGGTTTGAAGTCTGACGACGTTAGCTTGGGAATCCCTCCGGCTTGGCCTGGGCAGGGATTGGACGCCATCGGTTATCTTCAGGACTCTTAGTCCAATTTGTATCTTGTCCGTAGTCGGGCTACTATGTTGTTTCTTCCGCTGTTATTTGGATCTTTGTATTGTATCAGTTGTATCCTTGACTCGTTTGAGTCGTCTTGTATATACCTCCTCTTTTGTTGTTGTGGATTATTCGTGAACTGTTGTAATGTTATCACAAGCGGCAACCTGGAATCGGTTATTATGTGGATTTTGGCGGAAATGTTGAAATCTGCATAGTGCCCGATCCCGGGGCGTCACATTTTCCAATTCCAGAAAAGCAAGCAGTTGACATACTCTTCATGTCGCTTCCATCACATTACTCCGGTTTTGTGGCTTGCTACAATCCAATGGAACTAGAGAAGACAGTTGAAGAAGTCTTCAAGATGCTCATCTCAGCTGAGATGGATGTTTTTGTCCAAACCGTGATGACTACACCAATTAATAAAGACAAGTGGCGAGTCCACATGAGGTATAAGAGTCATACCAGTTATTGACATTTTTTGTCTAAAAGATATTTTGGTATTGGGTGCTAAAACCAATTCGTAATTTATTGCAGAGCGAGAAGGAATTGAGTGAAGAAAGCTAGGAAGCGTGGAACGTGCAGTGGAAGACGCACTTAATAGCGCCACACCAAGTGCATCATCTATGAAGTCCAAGTCCACGTTAACAGTAGGACTTCAGAATAAAAGTTATTTTGAGTTCGATCATTATGTAATAAATATTTTATGTTCAAGAACCATGTTGAGTTTGAATTATAAAATATGTGTGGGAATTCCAACCTTGGGAATTCAAAGTTTATGCTCTTCTTTATTGTATTATGTCATTAAGGTTTATTGTTAAGTCTTGAAATTTTTGATTCAAATTATTACTTATGTTTGAGTAATATTTTTATGGTTTGTTTAATAAATTGGAGATAAGTCTTTTATCTATTCATCAAGTTTTAGAGATTGTCACCAAATTATTTAATAAAGATAAAATCCATAAAGTGTTAGGCACTTGTGAATTTTAAATTCACACGAAAGATGAATGTTCTCTCAATTGACTTAATTCCATTGAAGACTCAATATGATGAGTTGATCATATTGATGAAGTGGAATAGATGAAGTAATTGAAATTTTAATGTTTCATAAAAGTCAGTGGAAGTACTTTGAATCAAAAGCTAAAATCAAAGATTTTTTTTATTAAAGTAGAGAAATGGCTTAATAAGAATTATAACATTGCTGACAAAGAAAGTTTTCTTGGTCAATATTACTCATGATTAATTTTGGGAAACTCAAAATTATCGTGAAAATCAAATCTTTATGAGGGAAGGATTTAATCAATGTTATGATGAAATTGTCAAAAGTCTTTGTGTGATAAGTAAAAGCGTGAAACAACAATAACTCTCAACCCAATAAGAAAATTAATTATTTTGTTTGTTAAAGTTGGAGCATTGACATTAATTAACTTAAGAGTTATTTTGTAGCATCCCAACTTTTAATAAAGATGGAATACCTGTGTTATTGTGCTAGTCCCTGGATCAATTGCTAGCACCACAGTACAAAATGAAATATCATGCAAATGCATCAAATTCTATTACATCGCATGATCCAGTCTTTACAAAATAGGATTACAACTTGCATAGTCTTAGACTAGCAGAAAAGAAAGAAATACAGCGGAGAACATAGTACAACATTGAGCCCATCTTCTTCATGTGCCACAGGCAAAACATGTTGGCGATAGTCTCGAGATCCTAAACGAAATCCTCACTCGTCTTCAGAAACATCTGCAATATGGAATATGCAGCCACAAGGGAGTCAATACAATTTAATGTATTGGCAAGTAACACTATGGTGGATATAAATGGCAATGACTAATACTAGATGCTTATTTGGCTGAGTGGAGTTTTGGCTAAGTTTTGCATAAAGCTAGTTTTCTCCTATCACTTTTGTAAAACCAACTTTTCTTTTCAAAAGGGTGGCAACATTGGATTAAGATCCAAGCACCACAATACTGTTCACTTGGTCAAAATTTTACTTATTGAAATTGATGATGAGATTCTTCCGTCATTCCTTGTCCAGCTGCTCATAGTTGTCCATAACCGGGGACACGGCTAAGATCTTAGTTTTTTGACTCTGCAGAGTTTGTGCACTTTCACCCTTTGTCTTCAATTAGCCCAAACATCCTATACACCCGGAGTGCATCATGGAAAGGAGAGAATTGAGACGAGATCTTTCAGAAGAAGAAGTCCAAACCCACCGGCAAGACCGTTCCACCTATAATTTTGCTACATTTGCTAGTCAAGCCTGGGCTGAACTCTCACAACTTAATTGATCAAGACAGAGCCCATATTGTCAAAAGGCTGCACGGGAAGCTACTAGATTTAGAGGGACATAGTAATCTCTTTGTTCCTGGGTGGCCATCCGCAAGTGACAACCTCAAGTGGAATAACCCTTAGGTAAGGGCCCTGAGGCAACACTCAACATAAACCAGTCTTACCACTTCCACCCAGGTGGTTCATTCATTATTTATACTTAGAATTTTTCCTCAACATCTAGTAAAACAATTTGTAATATTGCATAGCATCTACTAAGTTCTAAGGCTATCAAAATAATAAGGGTAAAAGAGATGGCTACACACTACTAGGATAATAGCATAGCATAATATAACTTAGTAAAATTTCCTATCATGCATGCTACTCAAAATCAACTAATGCATATAGAAAATAATGGGTAGTTGATGGTGTGTTACTTGCCTTGTTGAAGTTGGTGAAGATATCACACTCTCTTCACAAAAGATCGTTGCTCTCCGTACAATCTATTCATTGACAACACAAAACCAAATAAACAAGCATCCTAACAAACAAACATACAAGTGTAGAAAACATACATAGCAACTAACATATCAAAAAGGGGCTTAACCAAGTTGGTTAGGACAAGGTCTAGGTTTGAGTTGAAAGATTCATTCTGTAGTGGTCTCATTCTTGTTAAGGAAATTCCAATGGTTTACTTTGGAAGGACTAGGTTGAGTTTTATAGAAAACTAACTTTATTATAACCATACTTGTCGAGGAAGTTCCAAGAGTTCACTAAGAATAAACATATTACTTCTTCAACTAAAGTAATACATGCAAACATTTGGTCATATTCACCTTCAAAAATATTTGAGTGACTATGTTAGTATTTTCCATTGTGGTTAGGGTAGGTCTACTAACTTCATCATCAAAGGGAAAATATTACTAAGTCTTGGGTTTTCCATTTGGGTCAATGGTTGGACAAAACCAACTTGTTATTCTTCAACTTGTATGAATTGCTTCTAGTCTTCACATGCTTGTCTTCTTGAAGTTCATCTTCATGCTTCTGTTGTAGTTTCCTCCTTGTTGTGAAGCTTCTCTTGTACTTGATAAATCTTCATGATCTTCACTACTTGGTTTAGGTATGGTATGGGCACAAATACCACTAAGTTAATTTGAAAGAAAATTTAAGAAGAAGGATAGAAAGAGAGAGGGAGATGCTTTCTTCTGAATTTCCTCACACTCGTACTTCCTTGAGTTGCTTCTAGTGGTGGAGTCTTTTCTTCAAAATTTCTTCATTGATCCTCCTTGTAGCTCTTCATGTTGCCACCAAGTTGATATTGAAGTTTTATTCTTGTGCTTGAGTCTTGATCTCCATTTTGCTGACTTGCTGAATTCTTGAAGCAAGAATGGGGGAGTGGAGAAGATAGAAAACTAAAGTTCACTACTTGGTACTATATGTGATTGACACATTCTAAGGACTTGGCTTGGCTCCAAATAGACATAACATCAAGGAATAACAGTTGAAAACAATTTCTAAGACATGGTAGAGATGGATGAATCACTAGGTTGGGTTTTTGGTCAAAAACACATGGTCATGGTCCAAGGATGTCCTAAATTATTGGCCAAGGTTGTTTCTGGTTCATGGTTATCAAATGGAACAATTTTGCAAAAGGAACTATATTGAAAATATTTATAGGAATTAATCTATGTCAAAAAATACTCAAATAGACAACTAAATTTTAAATTCAATTTTAATTTGTTCAAATATTATTTTGGGACAGAGGTTATGAAAGTACACATCCTAAGGTTTCCAAATATATTTTATTTGCAATTTTTGGATTTGTAGAATTTGAATTATGCCAAATTTCATCAAACAAGCATATTTGAAAGTGAACAATTTTAAGTTTGTCAAATTTGAATTTGGCCAGTGCCAAAAGTTTCTAGATGTCAAGGGCTTTTCAAAAAGTCCAAGATTGCTAAATTTGGCCAAGTGGTTGAAAAGATATGATAGATCTAAGATGCAGGGACTAATCTGTAAAACTGCCAATTAATTCTAGCGGGAGGAAATTTGAATAAAAGGCTGGGACACGTGGGAGCTCCTGATTGGTTGCTTGTGCTGACTGGATGCTGGCGTGGCGTGCTGACTGGGCGCTGACGTGTTTAAGTGATTTGATCAGGGCCGTTGGATCCAGATCTGAGGGTGGCATACCCCTTCGTTTATAGGATCTAATCTAGGCCACTAGATTTAGATCTAACGGCACAGAGAAGAGAGGAGGGGGCTCACCGGGATCTTCGGCCGGAGAATGGCGCGACGGCGGCGCTGCGTCACGGTGGTGGACGGCGGCGCGTTCCGGTGTGCCTCCGGGCTCGGGGAGTGCACGGGGAGCTTCAGCATGACTCGGTGAAGATGATGGGGGCCACGGGAAGGCTCCACGGACCCTGCTACGATGGCGGCGAGGAGGTTCCGAGGTGGCCGTGCGGTTTCCGGCTCCGGCAAGATGCAACCGTGCTCGGCGGCATCGATTTGCTGTACCAAAAACGCGAAAAAATGCCACCGTGAGATGCGCAACGAGGAGGGGAACGAAATGAGGCTAAATGGGGGCGGAGAGGATGGCTACGGTGGCCGGAATCATCTACGAAAGGCGGCGGAATGGACGAACTCCGGCGAGCGATTTTTCCAGCCTCGGGGCATGATTCTTTGTGGAGAGGGAGGGGAAACGGAGAGGATGCCGAGGTATTTAAGGTAGGAGGTGCGGGGAAGGATTTGATGGCCACCAATTCCCGAAATCAAGACGGATTAAAACGACCGAAACAGTTGTTTCTTCGGTTACTAGAGGTTGAAGACGATGACGTCAGGATGACGTCATCCCTCTTTTTTTTTTCTTTTTTTTCTGTTTATTTAATTAAATCATAACTTCTGTTTTAATTATCCAAATGACATGAAATAAAATTCTAAAATCTTAATATTTGAAAATCTTTCTAACAATACCATTTTCGAAAACTTTTGAACATATTATATTTTTGAATTATGAAATTTGAATAATTCATTAAAAGTGACTTAATAGCATTTTTAATAGAAAATCAAATTTAATTTTGAGAAAGGGTTTTATAAAAATAAAGAGACATTATATAAGTCAAATATCATTTTTGAAAATCATTTACACTTGTTTTGCTATTTTATATTTTGAAATAAAAATGATTTCACTAATAGCCTATTAATGCCATTTAAAAAATATCAATTATATAAATGAAAATTATTGGTTGAATAAAATATCAGAGACATCAATGTGATATAATATCATTTTACAAAATCATATTTAATGGTTTTCATATTTTATGATTTTAAAAATATGAAGAAACAATGATAGTCACTTAATAGAAAACATTAATTTTTATATGATTAAAACAA
Organism: Alopecurus myosuroides; assembly: GCA_028641055.1. Taxonomy (NCBI): domain Eukaryota; kingdom Viridiplantae; phylum Streptophyta; class Magnoliopsida; order Poales; family Poaceae; genus Alopecurus; species Alopecurus myosuroides. The sequence continues at coordinate 283,790,989 of CM054058.1, forward strand.
TTTTTAGAAATATTTTCTATGGTTCAACTATTGTTTTCTAAGACCCTTTTAGGAACTTTCATATTGTATATTTTCAACATATTAGTGAAACCACAATTAGTATCCTTTTGTTATATTTCAAACATAGAGAATTATTTAATAATTTGGAAATGGGGTTTAGTAAAAGCAGAAAGGTTTTCCCAAATGAAAACATTGTTTTCTCAAAGTATCTTACTTGTTTTCATAAACAATTTATTTCTATAGCACTATATTATCTTGTTGATTGACATAACACTTGGAAAACAAGGATCCAACTTATATCTATTTGGGGTTATCAATAATAGTGAAACCCTTTTTAGAGACAAGAAGAAAATATTAGAGATAACAATTCTCTAGTTTTTATATATCAAAAATATTTTCAAGATCATAATTGGGTTGAAAACATGTTTGGTGTAAGGGTTAGCTTAAGAAGAAATATTTTCTTTATGTAGAAATATTTATTTTGAAATGACTTTAGGGTTTATGGAATAGAGGTATATTGAATTCTTTGTTCTAATATCATTGAAATATGTATTGTTTTCTTTTGTTTCTTGCTTCTCATTTGGTTTTTGGTGACTTACTAAACATGAAAACAAAAAGTTTCAAATTTTTGTGATTTTTGAGTTTTCCAAAAATCAGGGATGTTACATATTTTAATGATAATTCCTAGTAATCAATATTGCTCATGTGTGATGCATAATTGATTAAAGAGTTTTGCATAAAACCGATATATATATCGGTAGTAAATGTCCACTTTAAACTCCAAAGTGTTTAACACACTGGATTAAGGAGAAAAGCGTATTCTCATGATAGATAGGTGGAAATAATATTAAGTCAAGATTGAGAATCTTTGGAGAAAAGATTGAATAAAAGGGGCAACATGCAAATGTTTCCAATTCATCACCTTATCTAGAAATTTATGTATGAGATACATATAATTAAAACTTAATATTAAATAAAGGTTATATGAGGAGTTTGATGTAATATTCACTTTGTGATGTAGTCATCAAAATTCCAAGGCAATGACCATAAAGTGCAAAACAAAACAAAAAAGATAATAGTGCTCATATATATGACATTGGATTGTCATAGAGATTCAGGAAAAGGGAGATATTCATGTTAGCTCTAAGATTTCATCTTGAGAGTAGTTGGAGTGATATTAAATCACATGAACATGAATGCTTTCACAAAGAAAAACAAATATGAATATTTTATATCCATAAAGCTAGTCTTTATTAAAAAAATCTATCAAGGACGAATAAGTGATAATGATGACTTGAAAACTTGTCATATCAATTGCTTGGTGTTATTATTGGATCAACTAGCAAATAGTTTGCTAAATGGGATTAATTTTGGATTACTAGAGTAATCTGAAATATTACAAGTATGAGTGTTAAGTCAGTCGTATTAATGAAATAAGAAGGTCTTATTTTTCATTATATAAAGCGAAGGAAATAAAAAGTCAGTGAGAGCTGAATACGATCTTTTAATTAGTCTAGGCTTAACTGAAAGAGAGTTGCCTCATGTAATGATTTAAAAGAGTTTTAAATAAATTGTCAAAAAATATCTTATTAACTTTAGAATCTATAAGATAGCTTAAGGATTTTAATAAATATGAATATGACGAGTGTGTTAAGTGTAATTATGAAACAAATTCGAATTACAGTGAGCCGAACGATTTTATCTCAAAAGTAAGCATAACGTGATACACTACAATAAGAACTTGCACATCATCTTTTGTTTATCATCATGGAACAAAACTCTTCATGGGGAGCTTGCAATTCTAGTGTCAGGCGCCCCCCTTAAACTGGGAGCGCCTAACTACTTGGTAGTGATTCCCGGACAGACGGTAGTATCGGACATGTGGTACTGCTGGATCACTACTAGAGTGCCACCCGAGAGACGCCGCGGGGCTGCCAGTGCATGCCGGCAGGTATCCGGCATCTAGGGCAACGCCGGGCGGTCCGACGAAGTGTCGCCGGATAGACCGGTGTGTGGGAGGTGTTTCCACCTGAGAGCCGCCACGGGTTGCCGGTGCTTGCCAAGGTATCCGGCGCTTGTCCCAGCATTACCGGACCGTTGGTCGTTACTACCGCGAGACAGAAGAAAACATCCCTTCTTTTAGAACACACCGCTCTTCTTTTTGGAGGTATTAACGAGGAAAAAAATGATATATTGAATTCCTGCAATCTTAGATATAGTCACATGGTTAGATATACTAATAGTATTCTCATAAAATTTCAAAACAAAATTAGGGGATTAAATTCACTTTTATCTGTGACCACGACGACTGTGTATCTTTTCTGGAAAAATAATCTCCATCTCTGAACTTTATAGGTCAAAGGGAATATATAGACAAAGGGGTGACACGAAATGCGGGTCAAGGCCGTGGCCCCCTGGCTGTTGGTGGGGCCGTGTGGCCTCCTAGTGGGTCCTGTCCCGATAGGTTTTGGGTCCTCCAGGATTCTTTCGAAAAGTTTGTTTTTTTTGATTTTTGGGACAACTTTTATTTTCTATTTTCTTTGCAATGCATAAACCGTAAGAAAAACAGAAACTGATAATCGAAAATTCATTAGTAGCCTAGTTCAGGAATATTTTGTAAAATGATATTAAATCATAGTAGATATATAAAATTAGCATGAAATAATAAAAATTATAAATGCGTTATGGACGTATACAAGGGGTCCGTACATGCAAGCAAGGACGCTAGTAATGGCCAGAATATCGACTGTTATAACGGTCGGATGTCACCTAGGACCACCATACCAGACGAGTTATTTAACTAACCATGCTTTTACCTCTCTTTTTGTGTGAGCAGTTTATTTTGAGGTAAAGTTAAATGCCTATATCCCGCTCCCTCTAGGCACTCAAGTCTAGGTTAATTGTTCTTCATGGGATACATTTGTTGTGTGAGCAGTACTCTAGCCTAGTATAGGCTCACTAAGCAACTACCTTCACCTATGCGCCACACATTGATTACCCCTAAGGGCTTGTTTGGTACAAGATGTTTTGAGGGGATTAGTGGGGATAATCCCCACAGGGGTTGAGTGAAACCACTCCACTCACCCAATCCTCTCAAAACCTCTTCTAGTCCTGATCCCTTCTAAACCCCGTTCAAAAAATGCATTTGGTAGGCAGGGTTTGGTTACCAAATATATCAACGTTATCAAGCATGAATAAAAAAAAAATACATACTAAAGATTCTACTATTACATCAAGATGAGCTTCGACTTCTCCCGGAACATGCAGTTCTCGCTCCTCGGCCGCGACGAGGACAAGATTGTCGCCGTTGACTGCATGGGCCGCAACGTCCTCTACGAAGACATCTTACCACTCCGTCCGCCCACTGCACACCATGGCGGAGCCCAAAAGTTGTCGCACCTTGTCCATCGCCGTCGACAACGTCAGCGCTGGGGACGACGGCAACATCTACGTCATTGAGGCGGACCACCTCCCGGCCGGCGCCGACACGTCCAGGAACTCGTGTACGGAAGCACAACTAGGAGGACTGGTATGGCGCTCCCTCTGGCCACCATCCTACGCGCGCCAACGCAAGGGCCACCGCGACGGCGACGACTCGCTCGTCTGGGTGTCCGCCGCGGGCCGCGGCACCTGCTGGCTGGACACGGCAACTCACGTGTGGACCAAGGCCGGCGACTGGGTGCCGCCGTTCCGGGAACAAGACGTGCATGCCCCAGGGCTCGGCCTCTGGATCATCTTGGCCGCGGACAGTGGCCACATCTGCGCGTCCGTCCTGGCCACCGCCGTCGACGAGGACCGGTCACCGGCGGCAGACCAGGCGTGGGAGGCGTTCGCGGCGCCCGGAGGGGTTCGACCTCTCGGCGCATGTGGCCAGCGGCAGCGGCGCCAGCTACGGGAGAGGCGGCGCCCGGCGACGGGGAGGAGGAGGCGGCGCCTGTCATGGGGAAGGAGGAGGCAGCGACGGCTCGCTCGCGTTTCGTCCCGTTCGTTCCACGAGGCAGGCCTGGTGGCGTCTAAACCGCGTGGGTTGAGAGGGTTTGGCGTGGTTCGGAGGGGCTGGCCCAAGCCCACCCCTGTGTACCAAACAACCCAACGTGGAATTTTGGGGAATTTCACCCGCGAGTGGAAAATCCCTTCCAATACCGGCCCTAGCCCCTCCTCCCAAACGAGCTCTAATGGTGGCTGTCGGGGCTACATTTTTTCAGACCAGCCCGAAGCACGATAAAAAAGCTCGGCCCGGCAGCACATAGAAAAATCCACGCCGGGCTTTTTTTCACCACATGCACACGTGAGCTAGCCCGGGCAAGACACGGGAAAACTCGATCTAGAATGAGTCACGACAACACGGGTTGAGAAGCACGAGGATTTTAGATTTTTTTTCTTTTACTCCCTCCGTCCACTTTTCTTATAAAAGTGGACGGAGTGAGTAGATTTTCTGTATTTGTTTTCTCATTTTTTATACTTACCTGTATTTTTCCAAAAAAAAAGCCAAACATGCCAAAACAGGCACGCCGCCGTGCTGGGCCGTACGGGGCACGATTTAAACCGGGCCGTGCTTTTCCCATTTTCAGGCACCTGGGCTAGCCTTGATCAGTGCTCGGGCCTCTACGGGCCGTGCCATGCCGGTCTGTGCCTGGCAATTTCGTGTCCGGGCCGGGCGGGCCCGATAGGCAGCATTTCCCCCACAACAACCGGGTCCGCACAAACCACCTCCGGGCAGTCACGCGCTCTGGCCGCCGCCGCCGCTGACGACGACGAAGACGACATCTCAGGTGAGGAAGCTAAGTGAGGAATGGCGGACCGGCAGGTGGCTCAGTTGGGGCCCGGAGCCGCTTGCTGTGGCTGGAACCACTGCGGCCGGCGCCTTGCCGCCGGCGCCGTCGATGGGTCTGTTTCCGTCTACGATTCTCAGCCGTCTCCCTCCTCCAAGTGGCAGGTCAGTCTACCGCACACCGCCACCTTAAACACGGAAACCCTAAACCCCGCATGGCACTTCCCCGCCTCTCGTTCTCTTGCTTCCACTCAAATGGTTTAATACTGGGCTATTCTCGCATGAGTTCAGCCGGATTTAGTTTATGTTAGAGTTAATTTGTTACTGTATCCAGTTCTCATGCGTAAGAGTATTCATGTGATGCGGCGCATAGCTATACGGTTAACAAGTTCTTGCTCGGGGATGCGGCAATTTGTTTGTGTGGAATTAAACATAGGATATGTCAGTGTTTCTGCATTCTTGATGAACCTATCTGTTTAAGGTCAGAGTTCCGATGTGAATTTGGCACTTGATGGAAATTATACTGGAGATGGATTACTATGGGCGTTGGAACAACATATCTCTTGTCCGTGTTAACCATCTTTCTTGTACACTTAGGCGACTTGTTTTGTAATGTGATTGGTCTTGGATCAGGCCCATGAACATGGCATCGTGAATGTCGTCTGGCTTCCCCCGGACTATGGGGATGCTATAGCTTGTGTCTGTGCTGACGGCACGCTGTCTTTGTGGGAGGAGGTTTCTGAAGGTCAGTTGTTCTTGTGCCCTTGATCTGTTTTACGTTGTTCGATGTTTCTAATTATCTTGCACCTTCACGATGGAGTTAGCTGTGTTGTTATTAGCTTTTGTACTGAGAATTATGAAGGGCTTATGCATTGATTGAGAATGAATTTGGAAACCACTCAGCAAATCATTGATCTTGATTTGCTTGCCTGTTCCGTCTCTATACCCATCTCAATTTGCACACGAAGTTGTACATGGACAATAGTAGTGTGGCTAGGATCGGTTCACTGACTACCAATTAGCACTTTAGTCGATTTGCCTCTTCGTCACGTGTAGTACTCACTGCTGGGTAGATTTAAAGCACTTCAGTCAATTGTCCTCTCCATCATGTCAATACTGACTACTGAGTAAATTTAAAGCATTTTAGAACAATATTTTTATTTATTTATACATGGATTTTTTTTTAAAAGCTGAACCAGGCATGCTTTCCTAGAATTTTAAGCACAGTGCAACATAGCATGGAATCCCAAGCTGGCCTTTATGCAATTTTGGGGGCTGTTTGGATCTTGAATATTTAAAGGATGTGATTAAATTTACCAAATTTGAATTTGCTATGTTTGTTTGCTTCTCTCGACACCAGTAACATAAACTTGTGAAGCTCAGACAGTCTGTTTTACCAAAATCCACTTATATACATGTTTCTAAGATAACTCAATCAAGAAATCTTAAATCTAGTATGTGTCAAACTACTTATTTTATTAATCCAATCTGTCTAATGTGTCATATATGAATAAAAATCAGTTTTGTTCAACTCTATCATTCAAACAACCTTTAAGCTTAATTTTTTTTATCTGGACTTCTTTTATACTGAAGCCTCGTTCTGCTTCACTTTATATAATTACAGAATTGTTAAGTAGTCTATTGAATCCCCTTTTTATTTCTCAGTTAATGGAACCTGGTAGGCCAGACCCTTTACTAAGAAGTTTTTCATTGACAGATGATCAAATTCCAACCTGGAGGAAATGTAAAGTCTTTGAGGGTGGCAATTCCCACATCCTAAATGTACAATTTGGTTTACTGTTGTCAAGTCTGAAAATGGTGAGTTGCATCTGATTTGTAAAGCGGCAGTTTCACTTCTCTTCTCACATGCAACAATTTTTCACTCCATTGTCGACACCTTTTACTTTGCATTACAAACCACCTTTTCTGTTTATTTGTTTTGACGAACAGTACTCCCTCTACAGCTCCCAAACCCCTATAACATACAGTAAAAAAGTTAACACTTCAACAAGGATATTATATTAATGAACATGCAACAGTTTAAGCAGAACAAAACTTGAGGAATATAGTTCTGCGGTTTCATTGTTTTGTTTGACTGTGCTACAAGTTTGATTCTTATTTCTGAGCTTCCCATTATTCTTGACTCTTCATATGTTGCAGTTGTTATTCGTAATTCTTGCTGGTGTTTATAGGTTACTGCATACTCAGACGGCCAAGTGAAAGTCTACGAACTTTTGGATTCGTTGGAATTGGACAAGTGGCAGCTGCAGGTTCATCTAAATTTTGCTCACATTTGTTAATGTTCTCAATAATTGTATTTTAGTTCCTTCCTCTTGCAGATATTAATATAGACTGACAAATTCATCATTTCATGATTGAACGTGCTGTAGTAATCTAATGGTCTGTTTTTGAAAAAGGAGAATAATTCTGATTCCTAACAATAATTTCAGGCAGATTTACAGAACATTACCGATCCTGTTTGTAGAACTGGGAAACCAGTGTGCGTATCTGCATCAATTGCATGGAGCCCAAGAAGAGGTGAAGGACAGCACGCCAGTTTTGCTATTGGTTTCAATTCAGATTCTCCAAATTTTAACTCTTGCAAGGTTCGTGCACAGTTTTCCTTGTTTCTTGTACGTTCATTATGGAGTTTATATACTTTTGCTACTTCATCCCAGCAGTAATCTTAGTATTTTTATATTATCTTGCTTTTGGAGGAAAAAAGAACTTTTATTTAACACAAAGTAATTGACTCCTTTCATGATGTATCTTTAGCTTTGTATTAATGAGGAACCACTTTCCATATTTTCCTAATTCATGAACTGGTATTCTATCTATGGCAATATTCTAATTTGAAATGGTAAACAGATTTGGGAATTTGAAGAAGCACACCAGCGCTGGCTTCCACTTGTTGAACTTGGTTCACCTGAGGATAAGGGAGATAAAGTACATGCTGCAGCATGGGCTCCTAACATCGGCAGGTTAGTCCCATCTTGAGCCTAAAATATAGTTTTGTTAAAGTTTTGAAAATATCTGCTTGAGTGACTGTTTTATACTTGAGTCAGTTGTGGTGTTCCAACTGCTGCTTCGCTGTTATAGAACCTCGGATGTTGCCTAGAGGTGGTGGGCTTAGGAAATTTTAAAATAGTTAAAATCTAGGCCACCAATTTTAGTTGCAGAATTTAACTAAGCCGATATTCTCAAGTTAAAATCCTGTAACAACTTGGTTCAGCTAGGTGAACAAGCCGGCTCTGAATCGTGCTCTTCCCTCAAGGTTCTTGCCTTTTAGAAGGTTTCACTATGGATATTTTATTTTTCCATCCCATAGATAGTGGGCTCCACTACCACGCACAACTCCTTGGCCTCTTCACAATCTTCGCGGAGAGGTCACCGAGCTCAACTCCACCAAACTGTCTAGAAGGGGGCAAGAATAACAAGCTAGACTTACATTACACCCAAACATAGCTGACATGGAGACCTCAAACCAATACAACGCCAAGTGCAACACAATGTACAAACTCCACTTACACCACACAGCTCATTGCCTAGAGGCTATTAAGTGGGAAGAGCAGCAAGAACTCAAAAATATGACCCCAAGGGCAGCAATTCACCCCTTAAGCCGGCCAATGTGTTAACGTATAGCCTACCCTAAAAACTAGATGTTACCCACTTTGTACGCAACACTCGGAGGTTGCCAGATTATAATCTCGGAACTTCTGAGATTCAGAAATATCAGCTGAAACTCAATTAGAACTCCATTACAGGAGGCAATCTTGGAGGTTTCAACTTCAAACTCAGAGGTTCCGGGATTAAAATTCGGAGAGTTAAGAACCCAGTCTGGGAGGTTCCGACTTCAAATGAGGAGGTTCTGAGTTTAATCTGGGAGACCCCGAGCAATCTTGGAGGTTTCAACTTCAAACTCAGAGGTTCTGGGATTAAAATTCGGAGAGTTAAGAACCCAGTCTGGGAGGTTCCGACTTCAAATGAGGAGGTTCTGAGTTTAATCTGGGAGACCCCGAGCTTGCAGGTCTCAGCAAGTCAGCATAGCAAAAGACTGCCACAAGGCAAATGGTTGACCTAAGCTGAGAAATTATTTCTCCTTGATGCAATGGTGCAACCGAGTGATCAAAGACGAACAAAGAAATGGTTGAATCACACCGAACCGAAGATCAGCAAAGGGGAGATGCAACTTATGCAAAGATTTGAGCACTCGACATGTGAATTGTTCAAACTAATTAGACAACCCCTCTTGACAGAACAGCTATCTTCTTATAGTTCAGTTTTCCTCCAACACCTTGGGACCAATAAACCTAAGAACATCTTGCTAGGCATGCCTTTTGCCTTGAGCACTCTACTTGAGCTTGATGAAAGCGACTATTCTCACTCCAAGTCAGATTTTTTCTTCAATCTTCCTTTCTTGATGAAGTCTTTCAGTTTACTCTCTCGTAAACTAACATGGAAGATTTCTCTTGGTAACTTCCTCACTGACATGTCCGCCATTCCTTGATGGACCATAAGCTTCAAACATATGACTTTAACTTGCATGCCTTGATGCTGTTAGTCAAGATGCATTAAGGCCTGAGGCTTATTAATTGTTGTGTGGTCTTGTGATGGGTTTGCAAGAGCATGGCAATCGAGTAGATCATCGTATTGCCATGCTCATATTCAGATCCATTTTTTCATTTGTTTTGTCTCGGTGGTTTGTTGTTTTGCCATATTGGTATGCCCTTCTAATGCTATCATGTGCTATATTTCAGACCATATGAGATCATAGCAGTTGCAACCTGCAAAGGAATTGCAGTCTGGCATGTAGGCTTCAACCCTGAATCTGATGGCAGACTGTTGACAGAAAATGTTGCTCTACTACCCGGTCACAATGGAGAGGTATGAATGAGAAATAACTTTGACTGAAATTGTTTTTTATTGTCTTATCGTGTGGTTTCTGGAGATCATGGTATTTATAATCCCTGAACAAAGACTTGCAAATCTGGTAATAGAGGAATAACGCCATAGTGCAACCGTGGCATGTGTCAGGGAGAAAGTAAACAATAACTTCTGTTGAAGGGTATATGTGAATTGCCTAGCCCTTTCCATCAGTTTGGATTTTGGTTGCGTTGGCTAGTGCATGAAGCTTGACAACTTCAACTCTCATACTAGCAGTGTCTTGTTTCATTGTAGTTTTCCACCCTGTCTCATTAGTTGGAATAGATCTCACCGTGCTAAGCTGATTTTCTCCAGTACACTTGTATTTTACATCCTATTGCTCACATCTGACTAGGTATGGCAACTGGAATGGGACATGGGTGGTATGACACTGGCATCGACCGGGTGTGATGGCATGGTAAAGCTATGGCAGGCTAACTTAAATGGAGTTTGGCATGAGCAGGCTGTGCTTGACTGCAATGGGTCACATGATTAAGCCGTAGAAGATGTCCTTAGCTCTACATCACGAAGATAGGAACAACTGTACTATCTCATCATAATTTTGTAAGGTTTCTTTTTGTTACCTTCTGTGGTGGTTGGCTTTATCCTGACGAAATTGGGCTCCTCAAGAATGAATGCACGATGTAACTGTTTCTCATCCTGATCAGGGTGATGATGTTACTGTTCTTATCATTTTAGAGCAGCTCTAGCAAATCCCGAATAATCTCACCGCCCGCTATTTTTCCGGCCGATATGTGGGACGGGCCATTTTTTTTGCCCAAACATGCCCCGCATATCGGGCTGGCATGGGAAAACTTTTCCTAGATACGCCATTTCCCACCCCCTCTGCCGCTATGTCTAGTGGGTTGGGACAGATTTAGGTTATTCGTCCCCGAAACGCTCCGCCGCAACCCCCCCCCCCCCCCTCCGCTGCTGCGCACTAGCACTCTGGAAAGCAATTCTCGGTCGCCAAGATGCTGGAGATGACCAACAACTGTCTCCGTGAGGAACCGCGCTGCTAGGGTTCAACCTGCGGTGGAGGAAGAGCGTGTGCTGCCGCTAGCGTCTCCGCTCGGGCCGAATTCCGCGTGGATAACCCTCCTCGACCGCGTGCTTCCAGCGATCAGTGCACCGAGGATGCGGAGGACGAGCTCTACATCGCCGGCATTGCGTTCGACACTGGTGCTCCGGGTGCTCCAGCGCACCGCCGATGAACTCGAGCTCGCCTGGGCTCTGCAGAAGACCGTCGAGGCAGAAATTCTCGGCATCAGCCGGGATGTTTAGGTTTTTCATCGATGCACGCCGGCGAAGTTTGTTTAAATTTTAGCGCGAACTGCAATTTGTAATTATCCGGAATGGTTTTTCATCGATGCACGTCGGCGAATTTCTGCTAGAGTTTCTCTTATGTTCTTGCGAGGGAAAGAAAACTCACTGATAGTCTTATCTAGTCATTTTAATGATTAAACACGCAACATGTCGAGACATCGTAGTAGTTTTCATAGACGGGGGTGCCATGAGACTACGGTAGAGACGTGGGGTAACGGGATCGCGTGGTGGACAGTGAACACAGGATTTACCTAGGTTCGGTACGTCGCGACAGTACGACGTGCCTACTCCTGCACTTCTCACTAATCAGGACTAAAGCCTGGATATAGAATTACAATGTGAGGTTTAGATCTAGCTATTCGCAGAGGATCAACTTCTCGGCGAGTTAGCCTATAGCTTCTTCTCTGTTATCCGTTATCAAACTTATCTCCCGTCCGGCTTTATATAATAGCCGGATTAGGGCTTACAGAATAGGAAACCTAAAAGACTACGGTAACTATAACTTGGAAAGTAAGAAACCCGTCTTCTCCTCCAAGCCAGATCACGTGGGCCGCGATCCGGGTCCTTCTAGAATCCGGCTTCTGTGCGTCGAGTTACTGGGCCGCCCAATGGACCTTAGCCCACTACCACTTGGGCCACCCTGGTAATCCGGCACTTTGACTACCATCTGATATACCCCTATTTGTTATATATCCGACAGTAGCCCCCAAGAAGGATTAAAACTCTGATTCTCCGTCTTTCGCCAAGTGTGCTTTGTCCGAGAAATCTCAATCAGCAGTCTTGATTCTTCTTATTCTTCTTTGAAAAGAGATGGTAACGTGAAACTCGGAATCCTGAAAATCCGGCTTTTCTCTCGCGATCCTTCGCGGAGAAGGAACTTCCTACGTCAGCGCTTGAGACGTGCTGACGTAAGGGACGCTTGGTTTTTACGCGGGAAACCGAGTAACGTATCTCTGACAGATTCTCACGGGAAACGAGGAGATAGCCATCATTACCCTGTCGTTTCATTTCCCGGATTTTCCGGCGAGTGACACGCGTTGATCATCCAACGGTCAAAATAGCCGTTGGCACGTAACTTGACGGATTTCCGGCTATAAATAGCCGTCTTCGTCCTCGCTGAAACCCTTCCGCACTCTCACTCTCCACGCCATTGCCGCGCACGAGCCCTCGAGCGAAGAACAGTCCTTGAGCACGAATCGCACCCAGAGCACCACCGGAAACGCAACGCGCCACCACCAAATGGCATCCTCGCCGTCGTCCCCCACTCGCTCCGCCGCGCTCACCGTCGACGACATCATCAACGACTTGGATCCGCAGCTTGGATCCCCAAAGCACGCCGACGGCGAGCCGGAAAAGACCGCGGCCTCTGCGGCGGGCGGAGGTGACCTTTCCGCCGCCGCAAACCTCACGGGCTCGAGCTCCGTGCCCTCCCCGCCGTTTGCTCCCAAGATGGCGGAGGAGAAGATCCAGCTCCTCGGTGACGAGCTCGCCGCCGCGGAAGCTGCCGCATCCGCCGCCGCCGGAGCGGACGAAGAGGTAGAGACTGCAGGCAACTGGATTGCCTGCAGCATTCCGCCAGCCCTCCTTCCAAACCTGGAAAAGGAGGGACTGATCCTGAAAGGGAAATGGCGGATCCCTGAGGACGAGAACGAACCTATGCCGAACGACGGCGAAAGGGTTCTTCTCTCCTCCCATCTCTTAAGAGGTATGGGACTACCCCTTCCGCCTTCTTCCTCCAAATCCTCTCCCACTATAACATCCAACCACATAACCTGCCACCCAACTCCATTCTTTATATTGCCGGGTTCCAGGCCCTATTTGAGGGTTACTTAGGCTTAGAACCTAGGTTAGATTTTTGGATGTATTGTTTCGGGGTTAAGCGGAACTCCTCGGAGGGCGCACTCCCGACTTGCGGAACCATCTCCTTTACTCTTCGGAGGTTTAGGGAAGATTGGTTCCCCAAGATCAAGACATCATAATCCGTCAAATTTTGGACGGGTTCTTTCTTCTACCATCCCGATGTGCCTTTCCCGAAAAAGGCCATCGGGGTTCCACCTTTTTCAAACACTGCTGCTGTTCCCCAAGATAATTGGGGAACAGAAGCCGTCCAGGTTCTGCCGCCTGATCTTCTAAGGATCAAGCGGCGCATCGCTAAGCTCACTTCCTCCGATCCACCTCTAACCGGCATGGACACGGTCCTTTGCTGGTTAGATAGGCGGATCCAGCCGTTGGCCAATCACGGTGGCCGCCTTCTCTGCGACTACACGGGTGCCAACGACCCAATGCGGACAACCAGCAAAGACTGGTCCGTGAGGGATCTTCGACGGCGCGTGAACCAGTTGGTCGCCTCACGCAACCAATACGAAGCGAGTCGGCCTATGTATACGGCCGACAATCCGGCTCCCAAGGTACTTTTTCCGTCATTTGGGTAGAGCTTGACATTCTTTCTCGGATTTTTTCGCTTCTAACCCTGATTTTTATTTTCAACAGATTGCTGATCTTCCAGACTCGGAGCTAGCCTCCGAAGCTGAGCTGGATGCATTGCGTACCGCCTCTACAGGTGGGCGCAAGCGCAAGAAGATTCCTTCCTCTGAGGAAGTTATCGACCTTGACGGAATTCCCGTCGCCACCTCCAGGTTAGATCATCCGGGTTATTTTTCTTTTGTCGAAGTTTTTCTTTCGCATTCGGAGTTTTAATTTTTCCGGGTTTTTTGTTTTTAGCCTGCCTCCCTCCAACCTAAAGCCGAAGAAGCTGAAGAAACACAAAGTTGTGTCCAGCCGAGGCGCTCAATCTTCTCCCGTCATCGCCCCGGACACACCGTCCACGATGGCGGAGGAGCATGCTGCAGCCCCCACCACCAAGCCGCAAGAGCCCAGCCAGTCCGTTGTGTCGAACACGGACACGAGGGAAAGGGCGGCTCCAGAGGTGGGGAAATTTTCTCGGACATTCGACGAGGAGATTCCCACCTTTGACAAGGACTTCAAGATTATCAATGACGGCCTAAGCGCGACCGGAACTCTTTTTGCGGAATACGCAAAAGGGTTCAATGAAAACTTGGCGGGTTTGCAACGAATGAGCCAGGTATGTAACTCTAGCCCCCAAGCATTAAACAAAATGTAACCTTTTTTGCTTTGATGCTTCATGTTCATTCTTTTCCTTGCCATGTTCCAGCAAACCGCTGAAGCCATTAACATGGAAGTTTTCAACAAACTCTCCATCAAGAATAAAGAAGTTAGAAATCTTCTTTCTATTCTTGAGGAGAGAGAGACAGAGCTGGCATCGTCTCAGCTGGCGTTGTCGGAAACAACAGGTAAGTGTTTTTCCTCTGAAGTTTCCGATGCAATTTTTGTCTAAGTACTTATTCCGGAAGTTTTCTAAACTCGGAATTTTCCTTTCTTTTCAGCTGCTTTGGCTAAAGCCAAGCAAATAGCTGAAGACGCCGGCAATGCCGAGTTTCTCCGAAAGGAGAATTTGGACCTTCACAAGGATCTTGTGAAGGCTCAAAAAGACCTGGAAGCCAGCAATCTGGCCCTTGGAATTTCTCAATCCAAGGCTTCCGCACAGGCGGAGAAGGACCAGTCCACCATCCGGGACTTGGAGGCTGCTCTGAACCTGCGCCTGGAGGAAGGCTCTGAAATTGACAAAATTGTCGGTAAGTTATTTCTACATTTACCATTCTTCCCAGTCTTGCTATGTTTCTCTGCTTTTTTACTTAACCTTCTTGGTTGTTTTTGCTGAAAAACAGGAGATAGCCCAGATCTTTCTCGGATTGATAGGATCCGAGCTTTTGGGAAGACCTGGACTTCGATCAGAGCTGCTAGCATGCAGCTGGTCAACAGGTTCCTTCCCTCAAGGACTGGGGAGTTCTCGGAAGTTGAAAAACTTCCGGGTGCTATCATGGAGGTGGCGGAGTCCAGGGAGTCCATCCTTCGCTCCGCTGCACGGGGTGGTGCACGCATGGCTCTCGGCCTTATGCGTATGCACTACCCTGGTGCAAAATCTTGGCGCGTGGCGTCCGGTGTCCCTCAAGGATACACGGAAACTCGGCGAAATACAATCTTTGATGAAATCAAAGGCCACGCCACCCAGATTGCTTCTATGGTGAATATCTCCGTCACTTATCCAGAAGAGGAGGTCCCTGCAGCCCCCGAGGACGATAGCAGCGAGGAGGAGTCAGATGCTTGAAGGACTGCCTTGAACCTGGATAGTGAAAGTAGACAATGGCAGCATTACTGTTCTTTTACAATGTAATTCAGGATGTAATGCTTCTATTTCTTTTGTATGAATGAGAATTCCGCCTTTTGCAATTTTAATTATGAAATTCTTTGCAAGTTTTTCGGATTTTACTATTCCTTTGTCTTCTAAGTTCTCTGGCATATATGTTTTAACTGTCCTTAGTGTTTGAAATGGCTCGATAGCATTGTGAATCGTCATGTCGAGTAACTAGGTATAACCAATCAGTTGAAACTCGGAAACATGGATCATACTAAAGGCATTTTTACTAACTAGCTCCAGTGACCCAACACATAAGCAATCAGAAAATGCTTAGAGAAGCAAGGAATTTTTTTAAATGAAACTTGTGCACGCAGGAAATTCAAGTTTCCTTTAGCCGTTAGCAGGATGAAAAATCATTCAGTTTCTTAACGCCGAGTACGCAGGCACAATTCGGGTTAACATTGAGTATTTTGTAAGATCATTGGGAAATAGATAAGGTGGAATCATGCTTTGTACTGAAAAAACATGGATACCAGAATTCCGACAACTTTATTTCATGATCTTAAAAGATGTTTTCATAGAAATTGAACTAAGTACGGAAGAGACATAACAGCTAGATACTCCAATTCTTTCGCTATCCACTTGACTTTGTCGGATTTCTTCAGCAATTTGTAGAGTGGTAAGGCTTTATCCCCCAGCCGACTAATAAATCTGCTGACGGCAGCGGCGGAACCCGTCAATCTTTGGACATCTTTCACACACGTAGGTTTCGAGATGCTCAAGATGGCTTTGATCTTTTCCGGGTTAACCTCTATTCCTCTGTGAGAAACGATGAAACCCAGAAGTTTTCCTGAGGGAACCCCGAATACGCACTTAGATGGATTTAACTTCATCCTGTATGTGCGCAAGTTTTCGAAAGTTTCTCGCAAATCCTCAAGGACTGTATCTTTTTCCTTGGTTATGACAGCAATATCGTCCACGTAAACATGGACGTTTTTGCCAATCTGACTATGCAAACAACGTTGCATGCAACGCTGGTAGGTTGCACCTGCGTTCTTCAGGCCAAATGGCATGGTTACGTAATAGTACGTCCCGTATGGGGTTATGAAAGAAGTTTTAATTTGATCTTCCTTTTTCATGCGTATTTGGTGGTACCCGGAGTATGCATCCAAAAAGCACAAAAGCTCAGAGCCTGCAGTGGCATCTATTATTTGATCGATTCGCGGTAACGCGAACCTATCTTTCGGACACAATTTGTTCAAGCCTGTATAATCTATACACATTCTAAGAGCAGTAGTGTCTTTCTTCGGTACTAATACCGGATTTGCAGACCATTCAGTGTGGATTACTTCCTGGATGAAATCTGCTGCTAAAAGCCGGATAATTTCCTTGCCAATAGCCTTCCGTCTTCTTCCGTCAAATCGACGGAGACCTTGTTTGACGGGTTTTGATCCTGGAATCACCTTGAGTTGGTGCTCAGAAAGTTCCCTGGGTACGCCTGGCATGTCAGCTGGACACCAGGAAAAAATATCCCAGTTCTCACGGAGGAACTTGATGAGCTCGCCTTCCTATTTGTCGGTCATCCCAGTCCCTACGACGATGAACTTTGTCGGATCTTTAGGGTCTAGGATTACCTGCTTTGTATTTTCAGACGCCTTGAAGCTGTCTGTTGGCTTCCGAGTTTCTTTTCCTGCCGGCATTTCTGTCGGCGATACCTCCTTGGCTAACTCCTTCAGTTCTTCCTTTGCTATTACTCTCTGAGCGCAAAGGGCGTTTTCTTTCTCCAACTCGTTTGCCAACTTGAAGTCACCAGCTATGGTGATTACTCCTCCTTTGGGTCCTGGCATCTTCAGCTTGTTATAAATATAACAGGATCTTGCCATGAATTTGGCGAAAGCTAGACGTCCGAGTATTGCGTGATACACGCTTTCGAACGGCACTACTTCGAAGGATACTTTTTCCTGCCGGAAGTGATCTTTATCTCCGAAGGTGACATCTAGGGAATTTTCTCCTAGGGATCGTGCTTGTCTGCCAGGAACAATGCCATGGAAGCGTATGTTGCTGTAATTGAGCTGGGACTCGGAAATCTTCAGATGCTTCAGTGTATCCAGGTACATTATGTTAATGCTGGATCCTCCATCCATCAGCACTCTTCTTAGCCTAGTGTTCTGGACAATAGGGCTTACGACAAGAGCTTGTGTGCCGGGTTCAGGGATATTCCCGGGATGATCAGACTGATCCCAGGTAATTGGTGTGTTGGAGTATTTCAAGAATTTCGGGGTTGCCGGGACAACCGCGTTTATTTCTCGAAGTGTTCTTTTGGCCACCTTTGCTGACGGAGTTGCTAGGAATGTTAGCATTGCTTCTCCATCAACTCTCGGAAATTTGGATTCGCCCTTTCGCTGTTGTTCCTGGATTTTTTCATCAGTGTCCGATTCACTGTCTTCTTTTTCAGCTTCTGGCTTTTGTTTGGTGGGTTTCCTTTTGGAACCCTTCCCCTTGTTTCCGGATCCTGCACTGCCTTTCATGTGCTTATTCAGCCGGCATTGCGCGTTTGTATGGGTGGGTTTCCCAAATTGTGAATGGTGGACACAGGGTTCTGACTTAATCCTCTCCCACTCCTCTGGAGTGTAGTTGATTGGATCTGTACTGCGTCCTTTCCACTTATTCCCTTTTTCACTTCCAAAGGCTATGTTGACCTCTTTGGGTTTTGTCGTTGTTTCTGGAGTTCCTTTTTTGTCAGAACGAGGAGTTTTCTTAGCAAGTATCAGTGATTCGATATTGCCCCCTCTTGCTCTGATGTCGTCTTCGGCTGCAGCATGTTCGTTGGCGGTTGTAAGCATAGATCCGAGATCTTTGTGCTGTTTGGAACCAACCATGAACGGTACAAGTCCGGGTTTTAGGCCATTGACGAAAGCATGCATTGCTTGTACGTCAGTTACTCCAGAACAACTATTCTTCATTGCCGTCCATCTGGAGATGAAATCCACGTATGGTTCATCCTCGAATTGGGTGCAACGGTTCAGCTGGTTGATGTTATTCGGGCGTTTGTACGTTCCCCGGAAATGCTGAGTAAATACTCTAGCCATATCATCCCAGCTGTCGACAGTTCTTGATGGTAATCCATTGATCCAATCTCTGGCTCCATCCAGTAACATTAGGGGAAGAAACTTGACAGCTTCCAGGCCTGTTCCATTGTTGATCTGGACGGCTGTATAGTAGTCTGAGAGCCAGGTGTCCGGGTTTGTGCTGCCGGTATATTTTTGGTACGTTGGACCAACTTTGGCGAAGCCAGAATGCAGGTTTATCCTTCGGATCCTGTCAGTGAAACACTTAGGACCAAAGTATAGATCATCCTTTTCCACTCTATCAATGTGTGCGGAATATCTTCCAGCTGAATGGACAGAAGGGGGTCTACTCCTTTCTTTTCCATTGTTGCGCGGACGCGCTTTTCCGGGATTGTATCTATCTCTTCCATGATCACGCCCTTTTGGATTAGGTGGAGTCCTTCTCCTGTGCCTTTCTTTATCCTTAGGAGGTGTCCGGGATCTCTCACGTCTGTGAGGTATATCGTATATTCTGGCTTTCTCAGCTGGGTTTCTCGGAGGTGGCATTGTTTTGCCGTCATTCCGGTATTTTTCTTCCCGATCGTGGGGTTTGAGTCCGCCTTTCGGGGGATGGGATCCGGTTCGGGACGCTTCATCCCTATTGTCGGGGTTTTTCTTGTCTTTTCTCGGATCCTCTTTTTTATCCTTTGAATTGTCTGAATCTCCAGGTTCCTCTGGACCGGGTGCTCCAGCGGCGCAAGTAGCTGTTTTGCATAGGGCGGAGTTATCCTGCAGTCTTCCTGATCGCTCTTGGGCCCGTTGTTGTTGTTGCAATGCTTTTCCTAGGAAAGAATACACCCCCTGGAGCTTTTCACCATTAGAGTACAAGTCATTGTTGAGGATGGCGAACGCTGCTTCCGCGTTTTCTGCTGCGGTTTTGTATATTGGTTCTCCTCTGGCATCTTTGCCGTTTACCTGCTTTTGCCAAGATGGGTTGTGAAACCTTTCTTTTGGCGGCACTACTTCCGGTCTTACGATTCCGGGTAACCTTGTAGGTTTAATGCCAGATCTATTCTTTCTCTCGTACTCCTCAATTTATTCCTTCATGAGCTTAATGTCATCCTGGGTTTTTTGGAGGTGTTCGCGAGTTCTGAGTAGATGTTGTTGTTGCCGTTGGAAGGCTCGTCTCCTGGCTTCCAGCATCTCAGGGGGTTCGTTTACTCCCACTGGCGTTTGCAACAGCTGTTGTTCTTCCTGTTCCGTCATTGGCGGAGCAAGGATTTCTTTGATTTTCTTCTCCGCAGTCTTTGTTCCGCTAGCATCTCCTACTTCCAGGTTTTCATCAGCTAGATCAGCTGATTTTTTCTTCCGGATTTTGGATTGGAGTTTCTTAGCAGCACGGTGCTTTTTCTTGGAAGAGGGAGGTTTTTTGACAGGCTCATCTTCTGTCAGTTCCTTTACATTAGGAAATATCGGAGAAGTTTCTCCGTCTTCTCTCTCTTCTTCTGGCGGAGGGGTTTTAGGGCTTTCCTGGCTTCCGGCGTCCGTGGTATCAGCCGGTTTCGCCATTAGCACTTCATGGAATCCCTCTTGAAAAGATTTAACTTTCCTTTCGAAGGCATCCGCGTCTTCGTCTTCGGAATCAGAATCATCTGATCCGGTTTCTGATTCTAATCTCGCCTCAATGGCGGCTAGTACAGAGTCAGCTTCCGAGTTCATCGTCATGTTGACAGATGTCGGATCTTCCGCCTGTATGACGGGTGTCGGATCTTCCGTCTCTGTGACGGGTGTGTTTTTGTCTGCCTCTTGCACGGGATTTCCGTCATCCGTGTTTTCGGCGACTTCGGATTGCACCATGCCGATAAAGTGTGTATCACTTTTTTGTCGGTGATTTGAGCAGAATCCGGTATCATAGTCATCTTCGACTGGGTATAGGGCGGGTGGGAAATATTTGCTTCCACCGCAAAACCCCATTGCTTCTGCAGTTAGTCCGATAAAGATGTTAGCAGATCCGATCGGTAACACGCAGGCACTTACCAGGTGGTTTTGCGCCGGTATGTAGCATCCGTTGTCGAGGAAGCGTCCGACGTCGTCGTTGAATTCCAAGCTTCCGACAGTGATTGATCTTTTGATTCCGCCGAGTATCCCAGATCGGAACTTCATGCCTGACGTCGTTTGCCCCACGGTGGGCGCCAACTGTCGAGACATCGTAGTAGTTTTCATAGACGGGGGTGCCATGAGACTACGGTAGAGACGTGGGGTAACGGGATCGCGTGGTGGACAGTGAACACAGGATTTACCCAGGTTCAGTACGTCGCGACAGTACGGCGTGCCTACTCCTGCACTTCTCACTAATCAGGACTAAAGCCTGGATATAGAATTACAATGTGAGGTTTAGATCTAGCTATTCGCAGAGGATCAACTTCTCGGCGAGTTAGCCTATAGCTTCTTCTCTGTTATCCGTTATCAAACTTATCTCCCGTCCGACTTTATATAATAGCCGGATTAGGGCTTACAGAATAGGAAACCTAGAAGACTACGGTAACTATAACTTGGAAAGTAAGAAACCCGTCTTCTCCTCCAAGCCAGATCACGTGGGCTGCGATCCGGGTCCTTCTAGAATCCGGCATCTGTGCGTCGAGTTACTGGGCCACCCAATGGACCTTAGCCCACTACCACTTGGGCCACCCTGGTAATCCGGCACTTTGACTACCATCTGATATACCCCTATTTGGTATATAACCGACACAGCATGCCCGCTAAAGGGGTTTAATTTTAGTCAACTGCCAACAAACCAAATCACAATAATATGTTGGGTTGTAATGGTATATATCATTGGATGTAATGTGACCTACGAAACTTACACATGGAGAGTGTTGTTTTGAGTAATCACAGTCTAGACGCCTTCTGTAGATAAACTGTCATTGATCAATTTTTTAAACATAATACTCCCTCCGATCCCAAATAAATGACGTGAGTTATACTACCCGCATGTACGTGCTTAGTTCATTTCTTCCGACATTTAATTCGGATCGGAGATAGTATAACAAATACTATATTCGAAAGCAAGTATAATGATTATCCTTTTTATGTGCCAGGGACCATATTTAAACTACGATTAAGCTAATAGCCTTGTGCGCATTAGTCCATTAAAATTCGAAAAAGCCATTTGTAACTCCTTGGGTGTTACCCTAAGTAGAATTGGTTGTTTTCTTTTTGCTTTGCATCACATGCATCATCAGCATTGCATCCTGTTTTCCAAACCACTCCAAAAATTCAAACCAATTTAAACTTTTAAAACATGTCCAAAATTTATAATTAAAAATGGCAACCTAAACAACTCAACTTGTTTTCAAATAGTTTGAAGTTGAATTTATTTAAATTACTTGTTAATAAAACTCCCTTTAATCAACACCCTAAATGGAAAATTCAAATTCACTTCAAATTCAATCATAATGGGCATGATCCAATTGTGGGTTTAAAAATCAAATTCTTGCAAACAATTAATTCAATAAGGTCTCAGAAATTGTTTGGGGTTATTGAATAAATTGTTTAAAAAATCAATCTTTATGGAAAACTAATGGAATTTCAAATATCAACTTAAAACTCCAATTAATATTTCAATATTTGGACTTAATATTCACAATTGCTTTGAATTGTTGTTTGCCAATTAATAAAAATTATTAATAAAATCAAAACCCTAAACCCTTCTATTCACCTCTCTCTCTCTTTCATCCCTTACAAAAAAAAAAGGAAAAATTAAAAAAAAAAGCAAGGAGAGAGGCAGACCAGCCTTCTCCCCTTTTTCCCCAGCCCCTCTAGAGACCCAGCCGCACCTCATTTCTTTCCCTAGCCCATCAAGCAGCCCATGGCCCTTTCCCCATCATCCAGCCCGTTCCACCCTCTCCTTCTGTCGTCTTCTCCACTGTCGTCAGCAACAGTACGAACGCCTCCATCGCCGGCCACGTACTGCTCTCGATGTGATGGACGGCAGCTCGGCGCCCCTCCCGACTATAACTTGCCCAGGAGGTTCCCCTTGAACCCTAGATCATGTTTCCCTTCCTTTCCCTTCCTCCGCAGCCGCCATCGCCTTTTCTCCTCACATGCCAACGCCATGGCCACTTTGAGCTCGAGCTCGGTGCCCCGATGAACCCCACAATCCCCACCTCCTACGTCGCGCCATGTCGCACCCTGATTTCTAGGGGATACTCACCGTACGAACTGGATAGCAGATGCTTGGATTATGGGGCATAACTGCTCCCACGTCCCAGCTTCCTGGTAGGCCTGCGCTTATGCGCGACAACACAAGCCCTGCTATTCCATCGTCGATTGAAACTATCCACTAGGGATCAAAGGCACTTCCGTCGACGTACTTCAAACCATACACACATGGTACGTCAACGGCGTTGAACAACTGATATCACAACAGATCTCTACGACACAAAAGATTGAAATAAGTTGCAAATAGCTCTCATTAGAGCAGAGATAGCAAATACAATCATTCAGAGGGCACATGCCCCAACAATACATCGTTACAATACAGCGGAAGCATTCAACATGTCTGAGTACAGACAAGAACCAAATAGTCCTAAGAGGCCGGGAACAAACAGACGGAGCCCATCCACGAAGTCTCGGATCCTGCCCGGGTCCGCTATCTACTCGTCAGCAGTCTCGTCATACTCCACGTAGTAGCCACCATGTAGATCCTCGGAAACGTAGGTCTGCGGAAACCACAGCCCCAAAGGGGTCAGTACATAAACGTACTGGCAAGCAAGACTCACAGTTCACCAAAGTGTAACCCGTCAACACCAAGCACAGATGCTTTGGGTTCAACGGAAGGAAGGGGATATAAAGGATGCTGCAACTGGTTGCTCTACACAACTACAGAAACATACTACAACTGCCGGCTAACAGAAAGGAGATAAGATCGAGGATTGTAACCAACTGAAAGATAACTTCAAACAAACCCATCCTGGATCTCGCCCCTTATCCAAAGAAGCAATCCAAGGATAACTCACACAGTTGTAATAATGATGGTTCAAATTATTGTGTCAATAAGCCTATTACTAGTCAAGTTATTAATCATTGGGTGTAAAGTTGTTAATCATTAGGTTTAAGTTGTCCTGAGTACTTGTTAGCCAGTACTTTCACCAAGTAATCCATAACCGCGGAAAACACGGCTTCTCGAGAAGATTATCCCTGCAGGGTTGCACCAATTTGGCCGTACACGCAAGAATATCCCGCCAGACGGGAATCAAACCCACCAAGCGAGGTACTCTACACAACCAACCATTCTTCGCATCAAGCCCAAAGCACCTTGGGCGCACGGCTAATCGAGCCCAGAAGAAAATGGACCCTCATAGCACTCTAAGAACGTGTCCCCCTATATGCCGACTACGAAAGTTCCACCCTGGCCTGGGCTCGCAAAAACATGCATGCGGCAAATGGAAAACACGAACTAAATGAGGCGATTTGGACGAGATGCGAATCAGGTCAAGTTGAGGGGGGCGCCCATACTCGCTTCCCACATGCGGTTAGTGCGCTCATCATGGATCAGTAGACAAGACCCTTTTCCTATTAGGGTCGACACTAGCAGGCCTCAAAACCACACAGGGCCTCCTGCCGGTGCCTTATCATCAAATTTATTATTAATAGTAACATTAGCATGATTGGTTGATTAAACATCGAGCCCCCAGAACATAATAGAAATAGTAACAGTAAGTAACGGGTAACAGACTCGAGAAAAAGCAACCTAAGCATGCTAGTAAGACACTGGCTCAACCAAGGGGTGATAGGAGTGGAGGTGAGGCAATATCAAGGTTAGGGGATTCATGTGATGGGTTCGTAACAGAATCAACTACTACTAAGGCTAGCAGAAAAGAACAACGGAAAGTATCGGTAACCAATGTTGAAAGGAACACAGTGGTTCATGTGAGTGATAACTTGCCTGCAAACCCAGTAGCCTGGTACTGAGCTAACTCCTTAGAAAGGGTGTCGTAAGTATCGTCGGTCTCAACGTCGTCGTTTATCCGGGAAGAAGCAAACAAACAAGGCATAAAGGTAAACAATCATTATCATGGCATTGTGCACAATCAAGGATGATGCATGACATGTTAATAGATGCATCAAAATAAACTACTTGACAAGATAACACAATTTAAATGGACCCATATGCAATTGGATTGCATATGGCAAGAGTCCATGAATTAAGTGGAAACAAATGATCTACAATTTAATTACCATGTGAAAGTGGATTACCATGATGCATGCATGATGATAACAACAAAATAACAACAATAGATGCAAGTGGAAAAGAAGTTTAACAAGGTTTGGAAATCATTTATTAAGTTTGGAAAATTTGGTTACTTAAAGATGTCACACAAGCATTTGTTGTTTTCAGCAAGTTAAATTGTTCAAAATAGATAACAAAGTTTATATTTGAAAATAAAACAAGATTTTAGTTGGAATACATGTTTCACTTGCTGAAAAAGGATTTCAAATAAATTATTTAGGAATTAAACAAGTTAAACAAGAATTA